>CM066041.1:294278374-295774241 GCA_033557465.1 Ichthyophis bannanicus
TGTAAAAAGGTATTCGAAGACATCCCTCACCCTATTTACGGCAAGGTATGATAAGGTTACCCGTTGAATAAGTTGTAATGTAACGCTCCAGTTTTTGCTTCGATGTAATAAACCAACTTTGTATTTTTTTTTTTTTTTTTTTTTTTTAATTGTCTACTGGCAGGGCGACAGGTATATAAAACTGACCAATAAATAAATAAAATGTTGTCTTCTTTCACTTGCCCATTCCAGTCTCTAATATTCACAGCAGCAGCAGTTTCAGCTTGGACACACTGGGCAAACAAACAGCAAGTAGGGTTCCAATCTCCCAAGTCTGCACACTGTGGGGCCACGCTTTAAAGGCCCCCTGATGACCTCACAAGATACAGTGCAAGTGTTCTGGTAAGCATAACAGGGGGGGGGGGGGGACCTTTTACCTTCCGCCTACCGACAGCAGCAGCTTGGACACACCAGGCAAACAAGCAGCAAGTAGGTTTCCAACCTCCCCGATTAGTAGTAAGTTTTTCTTGGAGGTTCATCAAGCTCTTTTCTGGGTCCTTACTGATCAGTGGTTGAAGAGTGACAGGGGATAGTTGGTGGATGATTTTAAAAATAGTGAGCAATGCTTTGAATTTGGAGCAGGTAAGTATAGGTAACCAGTGCAGCTGCCTCAGAGTTGGAGTTGTGTGACTGTTTCCTGTAGTTACTGAAATTATTTGTGCAGATATGTTCTGGACCACTTATAGCAGGTAGATGGTGTGTTTCAGGAGGCCTTGGTATATTGCATTACAGTAGTCCAGTATGGGCATAATCATAGCTTGGCAAAATGACTGAAAATAGCTAGCACCGAGTAAAGGTTTGAGTTTTTTAATTATTCTTAATTTGGAATACTGCAACTCAGTTACAAACACAGATCGAGAAAAAGTAATTAGACCTTACCTGCTAATTAATGCTCCTGAAGGAACGACAGTCCAGTCCCTTTACTTCTGGGTTGCGTAACCCTTCCCCAGCAAACTTGGAGAGCCTCGAGCCCAATCCCTTTTTGAGGCATGCGATTGTGGCTATAAATTACCAATGGCACCGACCCACAGATCCAGTAAATTAATGAAAAAAGCAGACTTAACGAAAATTCAAATTAATAGCGCTATGCAAAAATTAAACACAACCCACACAACTAACTCTCCCAATGTTTTTTTTTTTTTCTTTTTTTATAAAAGAGTTCAGGAGGAAAAGAAGAGAAGAGCGGGAGAGACGAGGATTTACCTGAGTGATGACCGAGTCATCCTTCACGCCGGCCCCGCCGGACCTGCGCCAAGGGGCCCCTCCACTTTGTCCTGGCCCTGAATTCGCGTCCCGACTGCATCCTTCACATGTCCACTAGGACATTACGCCAATCGAAGAACTTCCGGGTGTCGGATCAGGCGACTGGACTGTCGTTTCCTTCAGGAACATTAATTAGCGTAGTAAGGTACATAATTACTTTTTCCTTATCATCACCTCCAGTCCAGTCCCTTTACTTCTGGGATGTCACAGCAGGCCAAGGTTCAAAGCATGGGTGGGATCCGTTATGCCAGACCGAAAGTACCGCGGGTGCCCAAACGCGAGGAGTCGTCAGCATGAACTCTGAACGTACCGCAGTCTGTACGTGTCTGGTAAAGGTATGCAGCAAGCGCGCAACATTTTTCAGCCGCCCTACAAATGTCCAGTGGCGGAACTAAGCATATATTCTGCCCAAGAGGTAGCCTTGCGCCGCGCGTTGACATGACGCGTGCCACAGTCCCCTGGAACCTGCTTCCCCTGGAGGATAGGCTCGGCGACAGCAATAGCTTCCCCCCTGCATCCCTGGAGAGATGGAAGGCCTTGGCCGCTGCCTCCCCTTGTCGACACAGACCTCCAAACTGGGATATGAACAGACGGTCAGGACCTTTCCGGATATAAAGGCGCAGTGCGGGAGAAGGTAACGCTTCAAGGCCTCTCTGAAACGTCCAGGAGACGCAGCTTCCTGTCCCCCCCACCCCTTGCCCCTCCGCTGAAACACCCGAAGGTCGGAGCGTAAAACCAGGTCTGGTTCACATGAAAGGGGGAGATGGAGAATGACCTGGGGCCAAGAAAGAAGCGTACTGTCCGTAAGACACTTTACCCTGGAAGAATGACAAAGAAAGGGGGCAGCGACTGGGAGGACAGCACCTGAAGTTCGGAAGACACGTCTGGAACCGCCCTCAGCACCCTGGGGCGTTACCGAACAAATAGCGAAAGAAAAAAACCGATCTTCAGTGTCAAATCCTTTAGCAGAGGCTTTCCTTGCCGGCTCAAAAGGTGCCTTGGTCAAGGCATTTAGTTACCAGTTGAGATCCCAAGGGGGAATGACCCCGATCTATGCTGAGAAGACGTAAAGCCCGCCTAACTGCTCTCAGGAACCTGGAAGACACGTCCGCCATGCCGCGACCCACCTAATGACTTTCCGCGGACTATAACATCTTCTATAGCAAGAGATGGCTGAAACTGGGAAACGTTAAGGAACTGTGCGCTAGAGACCTTGTCTAAAACCACGCTTGCAAGAACTCCAGAAACCTCCGAATGCGAGCCCAAAAGAGGTTTTCCTTCCGTAGTCGACCCACACACCATGCTGTGAAGATGACGCCAAACTATTACATACAGAGAATGAGACAGGTCAAGCGCTTTCTAGACCACTCAGAAGTCGAAAGATAACGATCCCGAATAAACCGCTTCAGGAAGCACGTCGAACCCTTTCACATAGCCAGCGCCGTAAGCGAGACAATCGGATACCACGCTGAGGCATCCGAACAGGGACCCATCTGCCTCAGTGAGAATCCCTTACTGCAGAGGAAGCCGCCAAGGCCGGACGGCGCGCGAGCTAAGACAAGCCGCCACCAGATCCTGTCCATTACCAGGGACGGCGAAGCCAATCCGGAAGCTAATGAGGATTACCCAAACCTCGGTCGGGCTTCCACCGTTGATATAGAACCCTTCCAATGAGAAGCCCATGGAAAGGGAACACATACAGGAGCACCGCCTCCCGAAAAAGCGCCCACCCTTTGGGCCAGCAGCATCCAAATGACCTTCGGAAAATCCTTTCCTTCCTTCAACTGAAAAATCGACCGGCCTTGGCTGAAGCATACCGTGCCATGAGATCCATGACTGGGTTGGACCACAAACGGGGAGCTACTATCTGCGTCGAAGACCTCCTGCTCCAGCTCCCACTCCCCGTGCGTCAATCTTGAATCTGCTGAGGGTAATCGGCCGTAACGTCTGTCCGTTTCGAGCCATCAGTAGCTAGCCGCTGAAAGAGCTCCAATCGGACGTAGGCCAACCAGAACAGGCTGTCCGCCTATCCTTCTCCAAGGAGGAACTTGCCTTTGTACCTCCCCTGGGACGGTTGATGTAAGCCACCGCCCTTCCTCTCTCTTTCGCGGGGGTGCGTGACATTGTCGGACTGTGTCCCGGACAGCGAATCGCTTCTTTGGTCGCAACTAGGAGTTCGGAGATGCCATGAGACCGCTAAGGCTAGTGGTACCGCCTGCTTAATCCAGTCTTGGTTGATGGACCAGTGAGGACTCCATCGAAGTCCCAAGGCCCTGACATGAACTGGTCCTTGACAATGATGCTCCCCAGCCTGTTAGACTGGCATACGACAGTCAGCAGTAACCACTGCCCGGGGGTTCGCAGAGGCAATACCTGCAATCCAGGTTCCTTGAGCTACCACCACCACTGCGAGCGGCCTTCTTGGTTCGAGAGGGCACAGGGCAGTACAAAAAATAGCCATGGACAAAGGAGATGATGCTTGCATGAGACCACCGGAGCGCTTTAACAGGGGCCCTGCTTGCAGCGGCCGAATGTGAGCCCTGGCCCACGGAACTACCTCTATTGCTGCAGCCATGGTTCCCAGCAATTGAAGGTAATGCCAAGCCGTAGGGTTTCGCACGGTTCAGAAATTGTGAAACCAGGATCCTTAGTTCCATTGACCTCTTCTTGGACAGAAACACTTTCCCTCTTCTGGTGTCGAAACCTCGCTCCGAGATACTCGATCTCTTGGAGAGGGTATCAACATGCTCTTTGACCCACCCTAACTCCTCCAGGACCTCTACCACTCTGGCAGTAGCCGAGCGACTCTCCTCTTCTGACTTTGCCCGGATCAGCCAATCATCCAGGTATGGATGGACCAGGATTCCATCATTTCGCAGGGCCGCAGCCACCACCACCATTATCTTGGTGAAAGTCCGAGGAGCCGTAGCTAGCCCGAAGGGCAGAGCTTGGAATTGAAAATGACCTCTTGGCACCGCGAATCTCAGGAACTGTTGATGGGACCTTCGAACCGGGATATCCAAATAGGCTTCCGTCAAATCCAGGGAAGTCAGGAACTCTCCGCTCTTTACGGCCACGATGACCGACTTTAGGGTTTCCATCCGGAAATGAGGCACCTTGAGACAGTGATTGACTTGCTTTAGATCTAGGATCGGACGAAAAGAACCTTCCTTCTTTGGTACCACAAAATAAATCGAGTATCGACCGGTGCCATATTGGTCTAGCGGAACAGGGATCACTGTTCCGAGCGCTAAGAGTCTTGAAAGTGTGGCTTCTATCGCCGCCCTTTTTACCGGAGATCCGCAGGGAGACTGAATAAAGGCTGGAAGTATTTGCTTTGCAAATTCGAGAGCATAACCCTCTCGGATCACTTCTAGAACCCATTGATCGGACGTGACCCGGGACCAGGCGAGAAGAAACTGCCTTAAACGGCCCCCCACCAGCAGGATGCCCACCTGGGCCCCCGTTTTCTCAATGTGGTTTTCTAGGTCCCGCGGAGGAGGAGGAGGCCCCAAAACCTCTCCCCGCCCCCCAAAACCCTCTAAAGTTTTAACCCCTAGACGGGAAACGGCCCCTAGGAAAGGGGTTCGACCTGGCTGGACGAAACCTCCGGGGATCTCTGGGCTGACTCCGCAGAGGAGCTAGCGAGCGACCTTGTTTCGGTCTGTCCTCCGGAAGCCTGCCCCCTTTAGATTCGCCAAGGTCTTTCACCAACTTATCCAAGTCTTCCCCAAACAATAGCTTCCCCTTAAAGGGAAGACGGCTCAGGTGCGCCTTTGAAGAGGCATTGGCTGCCCAATTACGTAGCCACAAATAATGCCTAGCTGCAACTACTGAGGCCATGTTCTTAGCTAGGCTCCTGATGAGGTCGTACTGGCTATCCACAAGGTAGGCAGCCCCGGATTCCATCCTAGCTGTAATAGCTTGCGCGTCCCCTGAGGTACCCTCCGATAGCTGAAGTTGCTGGGACCACCTCAGACAGGCCCGAACCACCCAAGCCCCTGACACCGCGGCCTGCAAAGCCAGAGCGCTAACATCAAAGGCTTGCTTCAGCAGCGTATCCAATTTTCTATCTTCGGTATCCCTCAGGGCCGCACTGCCCTCGACGGGGATAGTTGTCTTCTTTGTTACTGCTGAGACCGCCGCATCCACCCTGGGTGACTTCATCAGTTCTTTGTCCAGTTCCAGCAACGGGTACAGGTGAGCCCTAGAGCGGACTCCCCTCAAACTTGACTCTGGTTGATCCCATTCCTCCTGGATCATCTGTCGTACCACCCTGTGGACAGGAAACACCTTCTGAGACCTCCTAACGGCTTGGATTAAAGGATCCTCCAAAGCTTCCTCATCTGCAGGCGTGTCCGAGGCCACATTGAGTACCTTCAAAGAATCATCAATCAACGCTGAGAGCTCCTCTCGACGAAAAACTCTAACAATGCGGGTTTGATCCTCCTCCGGGATCTCTCCCTCTTCAAGCTCCTCCTCATCTTCACCTATTTCTTTGTCCGAGACCTCCTCTTCCGGAGTGTCATGGGAAAGGGACGCGAGAGGCTCCTCGCTCATTAGCCTTGCGCGCTTGGGCGGAACCCCGGAGTCCTGGGTCCTTGCCTTCATTGGTCTGGCCAACCCGCCCTCCTTTGCCGTGCCTGACTCACTTGTTCCTAGACGCTGCTTGCGCATACAATAGGCCTTGTGCAGCAGAAGGACGAAATCAGGAGAGAAGTGATCCCAGTCACCCTCCTCCCCAACAGACGTGGAGGGGAGGGACAGAGGAGGGCCGGGCAAATCTGAGGTTGAAGGTGGAGGAGAATGGGACTCCCCGCCCCCCTCCAGAGGGTCTCCTGACCCTTGAGGAGCTTGAGCCATGGACAAGTGGATTTCCTGTTCCACGGAAGCGGCCTCTGCAGCACAACCTCTGCAGACCCCTGCTTCCGAGGCCGTACCCCTACGAGTGCCACAGGATGGGCACCATGGCTTGCCAGTCATGTCCCCTTTTTAAGCCAAACACTTAGAATTACAGCTTTAATAAGACTAATCAATTTTGTAAATTTAACTGGATAAAATTAAATTAAATTTAAGGAATGTAGACAATTCTGAATTCAATGCGCCCACCTCTCCCCCAGCTCGTTAAAATCACCACACAGCAGTAAAAAGGAAAACTAAGGGAAGAAAGTAAAATAAAGAAATTAAAATAAAATAGAACAAAAAACCAGCTCGTTTGTTCTCCCCAGTACTTGCTGTTTGTTGCTTTTCTCTCCTCAGGGCGTTGTCCAGGCGCGAGGAAGCCAGCCGGCCTCTGCTGGCTTCCACGTGGTAGGCCTCAGCCACGCGGATTTTAAACCGGTGGTCGGCTGCTACGCCGCCGATTTTGTGCGCCCGGCACCCGACACTGCCGAGTTCTGTGCACCGCGGCTGTCTCCAACACCCCGCTGCTCCGGGAGCTGCCGCGCGAAGCAGGGAATGCCCTGGGGGAAGTTGTGGCGCCGCCTCAAGCGCTCAGCCACCCGGAGGGCTTCGGCGCAAGGCAGGGCAGGCCCACGGGAAGGGCCTCTGGGTGCCGGCCGGCTGTGCAAACGAGAGGAGACTTCTCCAGTCCTCTTGCTGCTATCAGCAAACCTCCTCCTCTGATTTGGGAGCTCAATCACCGAGACGGAGAGAGCGAGGGAGGAGGGGGGGGGGAGAGGATAGGAAGAAATTTAAAGGCGCAGAGTTAAATAAAGAAATTCAAAGTAAATCAAAAGAAAGCAAATGAACTTTTAAATTAAAATAAATTAACTAAAAGGGATAAAAATGAATGAAGACTCCAGTAAGCTCTTGGCTTACTGGAAACCTTCCAGCTGCTTGGAGGCTGAGAATACTGGGATCTGTGGGTGGTGCCAGTGGTATTTATACCACACCATCCTCAAAAAGGATGGGCTCAGCCTCCAAGCTGCTGGAAGGGTTACGCAACCCAGAAGTAAAGGGACTGGACTGGAGTGACGATAAGGAACAAGGGACTACAAATTAGAAATATGCAAACAAAAATTTAACAGAAGACTTCCGGTGACGTCATCCACCTGAATGGCGGCGTAGCGCGGGAGCTCCGCCACCAATGCGTTAAATGAAGCTGCAAAAGCCCCTACAGGCAGTATTTAGGGCGGAAAGGAGAGCGGGAGCGAACCAGGGAGAGCAGCCCAACCCCACCGGTGACCCGAGAGAGCGGAACGGCGAGCAGGGAACCGTACGCGCCGCCGGAGCGGCAGCTCAGCACCGCGTGGGAGTGCGGCCTAACGGTGGGGAGCCGGCCACGGGAGAGCCGAGTACGCCGGGAGGTGGGCCCGAGAGAGCGGCAGCAGAGAGGAGCACTTCTTGCTGGGAGAAGCCCGCTTTAGCCGGGGAAGCTGAACGTAAGGGTGCAATAACACCTCCCTGCACGACGCTGTGGTTCTTAACCTTACCGGTGGGAGTGCAGCCAGCCACGTGGTGGTGAGCAGAGCAGTGGCAAGAATCTGAGACAGGCTGCAGTCTGCTGACAGAGGAAAGCAGTGGGAGAGTTGCCACCAGCCAGGTGAGGAGTGGCAGGGGCCCTCCGGGAGGCTCTTCAAAAACCAGAGACCCTCTGAGAAGGGCATCAGCCGCTGTGGAGGTTTGGGGGTAACAACTGGCCACTCCCCTCATCCAAGAGCAAAAAGAAGGAGGTGAGTCCCAGAGTGCAGGCCCGGTAGCCGGCTGGGGGTAACGGTCTCAGACCTATCATGGAGAAAATAAATGCCAAAAAAGAGGGCCTGATGAAAAAGAAATTAGCAGAGTTTCGGTCCCCCTATGCTATGTCCAAAGGAGGGAAGGAAGGGGAGAAAACCGGCAAACCGGAGAAGGAAACCCCCCATAGCCCGGGAGAGCGAGTGAAGGTGGGGAGGAGTGCTTGACTGCAGCGGAACAGATTAAGCAGTGGCTTATCGAGTTAAAAGTAGAAATGAATGAGGAGATGTGTGGGTTGAAAAATTATATCATTGAGGCCGTGCGGAAGATGCGCCAGGACATCTTGGAGCTTGGAGAACGAGTGGATGAAGCTGAAACCAGGTTGGATAGTCAAGGTGAGACTCTGACGCCAGCTCCAGCAGAGCTGGGATGAACTGCAGACGGCGCAAGAGGCCCTTAAAGCCAAAGCAGAGGATCTCGAAGATCGTTCTCGGCGAAGCAATCTCCGAGTGCGTGGAGTGCCGGAAGAGCTTAAGTACAAGAATAGTGAGGAAGTGGCCTACAAAATATTCCAACGCCTCCTAGTGGAAGCTGGATATGGGGAGGACGCGGAGGTTCCCCGCCTGAATATAGAACGAGCACATAGAGGACTGGGGCCCATTCGAGACAATCGGCCAAGAGACATAGTAGTATGCCTGAGCTCCTACAAGAACAAGGAACTGCTGCTAGGAGCCAACCGCAAGTTGAGGAACTTCCATTGGGAGGGACACAAAGTGGAGTTATATCAAGACCTGTCCCAGGGCACGCTTGCAACGCAGGAGGGAGATCAGAGAAGTAACGGCCTACCTGCGGAGAGCAGACCTGCGATACAAGTGGCTGTTCCCATTTTGGATTATTGATCACGGTGAAAGGGAGATCGCGGACGGTACGATCCAGCGCGGAGGCTTGGAAAGCCTTCGCAAGAGCTGGGAGCAGAGCAGCTACCTGAGATGATTGATAGTACCGCTACTTCATCATCACGTCCGGAAGCCAGACCAGGGAAGACGGAGAGTGCGAAATGGCAGAGGGCGAGCGGCAGGAGATTAGCCAGGACGTCTAAAAGTGGTCACCGAAGTCCCAGAACCTGAGCAAGAGACTGGCTAAGCGGTGCTGTTCCACTAAGGACTGGGATCTTTAACTATGTTGGTTGATGGGCTTGGGGGAGGGGTTAAGATAGGATAATAGGTTACGGGGGGAAGGGAGGCGAGAGATAGGCAATGTTTAGGGGGGAAGAGAGGTGCTCGGAGGGGTGGGGAGCAGTGGGGGTGAGGAGGGGGAAGGGATAGTGGGGAGAGAGGGAGGAGTAGGGGGGGATGTGAGAAGGAGGGGCTATGGGGGAAGATTTGGTGGTGAGGTGGAAGAGGGGGTCGTGATATGGAAGTTGAGTCTCCACAGCGGAGAATTCTGAGAGGGGGGGAGGGTGGGGGGCGGAAGGAAGAGGAAGGGGGGAGGAAGGGGGAGGGGGGGGGGGAGGCGGAGGGGAGAGGGAGGGGGGAAGAGACAGAGCCAGCGGGAGGGAGGGGGGGGTAGGGGAGTAGGTAGGAGGGAATTGAAAAATACTCATAACGTTGAAGGTTAAAGGCGTAATTTCCCCATGGAAAAGACAGAAATTGTATAAAGAATAATGAGACATAATGCTGATATAGTAATGCTGCAGGGAGACACATTTACAGAAAAAGCACGAGACACTGCTGCAACCCAAGGGGTACAAGCATCACCTATTCTCGCTTCTAATCTTAAAGAGAAAAAGAAAGGCGGGGCCGCGTCCTCAAACATTAAGGGGGAAGCACAAACTGAGGTCCAGTTTGCTGTCCCGGGATAAAGGGGGACGATATCTCTTGCTGCGAGTGAAGCAGGGACGGAATGGTTCTGTGTGGTGAATGTGTATGCCCCTACGGGAGCTCAAACCGAGTTTTGGGAAGATTTGAGTGAAGCAGGTGGTGGCGACAATGGGGGAGGGTGTGATAATCTGTGGGGGGATTTTAATCTGGCCTGGGAGGTGGGGAGAGACACGACGGGCCACCGAGAAGGGAGGGGGAAGGATAGGAAGTGTTATCAGCGCTTTGTGCAGGAGAATGGTCTGATTGATGTGTGGAGGATGAAAAATCCGGGCCGAAGGCAATGTTACCTTCTACTCAGCGGCCCATGGGACGTATTCTAGATTAGATGCCATATGGGTAGGGAAGGAGTTAGTGGGGAGGATCATGGGAGGGGAAATCGATCCGATTACCTGGTTCCGATCACGCCCCCGTGGTGGTGATAGTGCGGGTTGGCAGGGGAAGATAGGGACGACAATTTTGGAAATTGAATGAGGGTCTGTTGGAGGATGCGGAGGGTGATAACTGAACTACGGAGACTAATTCCAGAGTATTTTGGGCAGAATGGGGGAGGAGAAGTAAAAGAGGGAGTGCTCTGGGATGCTTTTAAGGCAGTGGTGAGGGGGGTGTTCATTAAGTGGGGGGCACGTATTAAGAGGGAAAGGGCAGAGCACGAGGAGCAGTTGGCGGCAGCAATCCGAGAAGGCGGAGGAGGAGAGGGATATGCAGGAGGGGGGGAGGACGGCATAGTGGGGACAGTCTTGGAGCTCAGAGCCAAAGTTAATGCAATAGAGGCAGAACGGATCCAGTTTCGCCTACAGTTAATGAAGCAGAGATTCTTCGAAAGGGGGTAACAAAGTGGGGAACAATAACCTCGCGAGGCAGCTGCAGAAGAGAATGGGAGTGGAACAGGATCTCCCAGATCAAGAGCAGGGGGGAAGGGGTGCGGGATGTTCGGCGCATCAGAGAGGCATTTGTGGCCTACTATAGCAAATTGTATAAGGCTCAGGAGGGGGGGTCACGGGAGGAAATTATGGAGTATGTGAGAGGTGCTGGACTCCCGGTATTGACGGCGGACGAGCAGGAAGGGCTAGATAGGGAAATCCAACCGGAGGAAGTCCTGCAGGCCATTAAGGCGTTAAAGGCCGGCAAAGCCCCGGGGCTCGACGGCCCTAAACGGCGCGCTTCTATAAAACAGTTTAGTAGCCAGGGTAGTGCAAAACCGCTGACTACGGTGTTTAATAGTCCTCGCAGGGGGGAGACATTGGCGGAGACCATGGGATGGGCTGGTATTACCCTCATTCATAAGGAAGGGAAGGATCCTCAGGAGTGTGCGTCATACCGGGCCCCATTTCTTTATTAAATGTAGATGCGAAGTTGTTGGCAAAAGTACTGGCGACTCGACTTAATAAGCATTTGGGGAAACTGGTGCATGCCGACCAGGCGGGGGTTTGTGCCGGGCCGACAGGTGGCAGGACAACATACGGAAAGTGCTGAATGTGATTTGGTTGGCCCAAAAAGAAGGGGGAGGGAGAACTTTATTGGTCTCCTTGGATGCGGAAAAAGGCCTTCGACCAAGTGTCTTGGTCGTTTTTTATACTCCGTATTGGGACAATTAGGGTTTGGGGCCAGGGTTTGTGCAATGGATGGGGCTCTATATATTGTAGCCCAAAAAGCATGTGTACGAGGTAAATGGGAGGCTATTCTGATCTGAGTTCTTTCCGCTGGAACTGGGGACTAGGCAGGGATGCCCGTTATCCCCGTTACTTATTTGCCGCTCTCCCTCGAGCCCTTAGCGGCAAGGTTGAGGGCTAATCCTGGGGTGGCGGGGGTTCGGGTGGGAGGTCAGGAATACAAAATCTCCCTTTTCGCAGATGACCATTTTATTGACTATCACGAACCCCCGCGAAACGCTACAGACAGTGATGAGTGAGATACAGAAATACGGGCGAGAAGGCGGGTTTTCGGATTAATTGGGGGGGAAATCGGAGATATTACGAATAGTAGGGGAGGAGGGGGGAGCAGCGGGAGTGGCAACGGTGTTTCCCATTTAAATGGGCGCAGACGTCGATTCGATACCTTGGAGTACAGCTGGGGAGGAACTTGGAGGCTTTATATGCCGCTGAACTATCATAAACTGATGGGGCGGGTGGAAGAAGCGCGATTGCAGGGTTGGAGTCGAGGGTATTATTCGTGGTTTGGGAGGACGGCGTCGGGTGAAGATGATGCTTCTTCCCCCAGTTTCTATTCCTCTTCCAAGTACTGCCCATACCGATACCCCGGAGAGCGCTACGGGGGTGGGGTACAGCAGCAGGTGGGAGAGATTTATCTGGGGGGGGAAGAGGCCACGGGTGGCGGCCAGCCGCCAGAACTAACGCAAGTGATGGTGGGGGAGGGGGGGGATGGATGGGGATCCCTAACTTTAGTTTGTACTATGCGGCAGCGCAATTGCGAGCCGTCTATGCGTGGATGCCGGGAACCATATAAGCAGTGGGTAAGGATGGAGGTGGACGAGTATCAACCAGGGAGCTAGAACGAATAGTATGGGAGGGGACGGGGGAGGAGACAGAGGTCAGAATCCGATAGTGAAACATACACTGCAGGTGTGGAGACGACTATAGGCGGCGGTTGGTGGAGAAAAGAAATGGTCGCCCCACCATGTCCCTGCAGGCATGTTGTGCAGAAGGCATAGGCCCGAAGGCGGCAGTACTCCGGAGATGGGAGGCGCGGGGCCTGACCCAGGCTTCCCAGCTGGTGGTTGGACAGCAGTGTAGAGACTTTGAGGGAATGCGTGATTTATTTACCACTTAGGAGAGTCGGATAGGTTCGCGTATCTGCAGATGTGTTCGGGTGATTCGGAAGAAGGGAGGGAGCAGGGGAGGGAGAGGAGGAGGGGAGTGGTTTGAAGGGGCCCTGTCTAGGCTCCGTGGGGCAACAAGGGATGCTCTCTAGGATTTATAGAGGTCTGATTGCTAGAGGGGAAAGAAGCTGAAGTATATGGAAGAGTGGGAAAAGGATTTGGAGGTGGAGAGTGGGGGGTGGAAGAGTGGGAGGGGGATAGTTATGGGCATAGCTAGGTTCTCTATTGCCACATCCCTGCGAGAGAATGCCTATAAGGTATTGACTCGCTGGTACCTCACACCGGAGAGATTGTATAGGGCAGGAGTGCGTCAGACGGATGATTGTTGGCGGATGTGTGGGGAGCATGGCTCTGCTCTTGGCTACATATGTGGTGGACGTGTCCAGTAGTGCGGGAATATTGGCGCAAAATAGGGGAGTGCATAAATAACATGGTGGGGGTGAGTATTGTGTTGGGTCCTGAAATGTGTCTTCTGCATAAACCAGATGGGAGGTGGGAAGGGGACTGGAGAATCATTTGGTACTGCGTGACAGCGGCAAGGTGTGAAATAGCATGGTACTGGAAGCGGCCCGAATTTGCCTTCCATAGCGAGTTTTGCAGGACGAGTATCTTTTCTATATGTAATGTATAAAATGACGGGGGAGAGGAGGGGGAGAGGGGAGCAAGTTGAGAAGCGGTGGGCGGGGGTTTGGAAATGGTTTACATGAGGGAGGGTGGGGGGAGGGAGGTTTGGGGGGGGGTGGAGGGGAGGGAGAATAGGGGGTTAGAGAGGACTTCACCTTGCCAGCTTAAGGGGTTGCAAGGGATAGTAGAAAGAGACAGGTCCATGCTATTCTGTGCCAGTTGATTGTGAATTCTCAGATTGGCTAGTACCCCGTGTGTAATTCTGGACCCTAGGATTGCGCAGGGGTATAAAAATGGGGGGAATGCGGGTATGGATCTCTGTATAAGATGATAGCTAGCCCACTGGTGTGAATAGTGATAGGCATAGTTTGTTGTTTGTGTAAACGTTGATAGGTTGATAGTAATGTATATGGGAAGGATGTGCCTGATGTAAGTGCAACGGTTGATAGTACTGTACATGGTAAGGTTGATAATGTATGTGAAAAAGTTGCTAATAAAAACTTATAAAACCCCCCAAAAAAAAAAAAAAAAAAAAAAAAAATTTAACAGAAAACCCCAAGAAGTAGATTCTGTGTGCAGCACGACACTGTACTGTGCAAAATACAAAGACATCAGAGATGCACATTTCCCAAAGCTGACATATTCCAATTAATTCAAAATAAGATACTTTTTCTACCTTCGTTTTCTGAGCATTTTATTTTTTCAGTCTTGTAGGTCCCAGTTGCCGTTTCCAGTTTTCTTCTATGTTTGTTCTAATTCACTTTCCAAGATCTGCTATCCATTTGCTGTTTCTCTTCTCCCTCTAATTTTCTTCCATTCCTCCCTTACCTCTGACACTGTTCTTTCCATTTAAATTGTTTCCTTCATTTCTTTTTTTTCTCTCCATCACCTTTTCTCATTTCCTTATCAGCTCATCTCCCCCAATCTTACCCTCTCATTCCTCCATCTCATCTGTACCCAGCCTCTTATTCCCTTCTGCCTGTCTTTCAGTCACTCACCCTATTCCTTATCCCACTGCCATCCTCTATACTCTCTCCCTTCCCAGTCATCTACTTTGTCTCTCACTTCCTAACCAGCCCCTGCTTCTTTCTTGAGTTATTCTCTCCCATCCCCTTCTTCCATTTCCATTCTCTTTCCAATCCGCTCCTTACCAACCCTGTCACATAGTTTCACCATCTTCTTCCTCCCCCAGTCCAGCATCTCCCACCGTGCAGCAGCACTCTTTTCCCTCCTTCTCCCCCCAGTCCAGCAGCACCTCCTTTTCCCTCCTCCGCACAGTTCAGAAGCTCCCCCTTTTCTTCACCCCCCCCCATCCAACAGTCACAGCTCCCCTTTTCTTCTTCCCCCTTCCTTCCCTCTTTTTAATCCAACATTTCCTCCTTCTCTACCTCCACCCATCATCTCACCTTTTATCCTTCCCCTTCTCTACACCTTAGTCCTGCATCTCCCCCTTCTTCCTCCTCCCCTCCAGCATCTTCATATTTTCCCTTTGCTCCTCAGAACCTCATCCCCTTCCAGAGATATCAGCAAGGGAAATATCACTTTTTTTTTTTTTACTTAAAGTTCTTCCCCAGGACACAGAATGCAGCTCCTATTAAATGTTTCACTTCCAGAGCACAAAGACAATGCAAAGCACCGGAAGTGAAGCTTTTAATGAGAGTCACACACTGGGCAGGCAACCTGGGAAGAAGCTCCTCTAAACCTATGTTTCTATTCGAACTCCTTGTTACCACTGTCACTTCTGCTGCCCCATGCAAGCAGGATAGTTGCGTTTTCACTTGTGTGGCAGTGCAGCCCACGACTGGTGTCAAAAATATGCATTGCTTAATGGCTGCCTGCTGCGTACAACACTGCCCCTCTTCCTTCTTCTCACAGCTCAGCTGAGATAGCAGCAGTTCATGGGGGGGGGGGGGGGAAGACACACACCCCAAACTACATCTGCGCTTTTTTGTCCTTTGCGTGGAGTCATCTATAGGGTGTTAGTGGGAGATAGTGGAGGATGGATTGTCTTGAGATTTGCAGTTTTCTGTTCTCGATGCTGCTAGTCTGAACTTTAAAATATTTTTTCAGTTCAGATTCAAAGAAATCTCATATTTTAAGGGAATATTTCAGTTTGTTTTGTTGCCCATTAACTTCACCATAACTTCACTGCTGCTGCTGATTTTTGGAGTTTTCTAGCTCTGCCACAGTATAGAATGCACACACAATCTTGAAGTCACAGCTACCAGAATTTTTTAATCATATTATTTATTTTTTTATACCGCGCTCTTTGGTATCAGCTCGGTTCACAGATAACATCAGCTTAGTTCAGACACAGGTAAACGCCCATGCTGGACTTACAGAAAAGGTCATTCAACTTGGATTAACTGAGGGAACTATATACAAGATCTGGGTTAAGGTATTTTACAGCTTTTAGGTAGTTATATACATGCTCTAGATGGGGTTTGAATGTCCTATCGTGGCATACAGGGTGCGTGCATAGTAGGGAGTTTGGTGTATGTGTCTTGGCGACTGCAATTAGGTGGTCGTTGTGTGATACCATAATGCTGCAGGAAGAGGTGATGTTCCAGTGCCTTCCTGAACTGTGTAAGGTCCGTAATTGCCCGAATGTCAGGCGGTAGCGCATTCCAGTACGAAGGGGCATAGAGCATGAAGGCTCTCTTTCTTGTTGCTTGCAGGGATTTTGTAATCTTGCTAGGGATACATAGGGTATTGGCTGAGACCAATCTTCTAGTTCTATTTGAGGGAGTGGGAAGAATGAGATCTGAGATGGACGTAGAGGTGAGTCTGTTGATAGCCTTGAAGGTCATTAGTAGGATCTTGAAGATGAGTCTACAGTAGACTGGGAGCCAGTGTAAGTGCTTCAAGATTGGTGTTATGTGCTCCCTCACGGAAGCACCGTGTAGTGTTCTGGCTGCAGCATTCATAGCCAGCTGAAGTGGGTACAGCATGTTTTTCGGTAGACCCTGTAGGATGGCGTTGGCGAAGTCGAAGTGGGGGATGACTAAGGCCTGGAAGATTGCCCTAAAGTCATCAAGTTCCAGGAGGGGGCGTAGGTGATGGATTGTCCGGATCTTGAGGTATACTGCCTTGACGGTGTTGCCTATATGTGTTTTCATATCCAACTGTTGATCGAGTGTTACGCCCAAGTAGCGGATTGTGTGCTTGCTTTGGAGTTCGGCGCCTCTTACATTTAGTGTTGCTGGTGGAACAAATGACTGGTCCCTGGTAATGAATAGAGCCTCTGTTTTCTTGAAATTTATCCATATATTTCCTCCTTAGCATTACCCTGGTCATAGCACCCACTAAATAAATCTAGTATGCAACTGAAGCCCACATGAACCTCAGGCTGCCCCTACCACTGAAGACACCTAAGCAGAACATCTGCAGTTTAAAACACAATCAGTTTTTAATTCTAGCGTTGCCAAGTTACCCAGTTCCAGGAGTGAGATTTTAAGACAGTTTTGGTTGTAAATTTGCATTGCAACATGGTAAGGTATTTTGTAGTCCCTGATTTTACCCATTGGAATCAGTGCTGCAGGTCTCATGATGCATCAGAATGAGATTGTCAGAAATCCAGGAATGGCTTAAAATCTCACTCCTGGAACTGGGTAACTTGACAACTCTGCAATTCATTGGTCCGTACAATAAAAGTTGTCATTGTTACCTGTGTGCCTCATCTTACTATCTATGGGTGCTGATATTAAGAGTTCCATGAAAAAATTGTTTTAAAAATGTGCAGCTTTATAGACTGCCTATATTAGTGGGAAGGCAGACTGACAATCATAACTCACACTATTTTAAAATACGTTGAGGATAAAACGCTTTAGGTTGTCATAAGAACATAAGATATGCCATACTGGGTCAGACCAAGGTCCATCAAGCCCAGTATCCTGTTTCCAACAGTGGCCAATCTAGGTCATACATACCTAGCAGTATCCCCAAAAGACAAAGGTTCCACAATGCTTGTATTGGGTCAAGCATTGATCTCTACTAACTACTATTGAAAAGTCATATAATCACTATTAGACATACCAGTGCTGTACACATACATATAAAACTGTTCCTGACACTATATTCAAGACAAACAGAACAAGCAGAGGACTATGGCAATTCTTTAAGGAAAATAATTAAGACACAGGTGCGTTAAATGGGAGAATATGAGGGTCAGGATCCAGAGCTGGCCCAACCACTAGGAAAACTAGGCAGTTGCCTATGTAAGCAGTTTTTTTTTGGAGGACGCATCAAGGAGCAGCTAAAGGCAAATCAAAGCAAATCAAATGGGTCTTGGCAGCCACCAAACTCAAGTAGTCATCAGGAAGAATGTGCAATATGCAAATATTCTATTTACCCTTGCAAAGTGGCTTTTTTAAAATCTCCCTCATTATGTTATGTTATGTTATATATTATAATTATGTCCCACATACTTACAATGTTTGATATTGAAAAGCATGATATCCAAATAACAATTTTACAGAACTGCTCTGGGAGAGATGGTTTTGAGGTGACAACTTTATTTAATCATCAAAATCTTGTGGAGAGGGGGGTGTCTTTAGAGGTCTAAAACCTAATTGCGAAGGGCGCAAGGTGTGCCTAATACATTTAATCCTGTCACGATCTAAAAACAAAACGCAAGCTTGAAAGTGCTCAGTCTCTGCCAAAGAGAAAGGTTAGAGAAGATGAGGTGAGCTGCAGCGGACAGTACTGCCCTTATTTCCTAACTGGACCCCATTAAACTAAAAGCTGCCCTTTTCCAGAGTGAGGATGACAGAACCGCAACCGGCTCCTACCGTCACCGGGGGATCCACGTCCAATTCCTCCATCGCCTTGATGAATTACTGGGGTGTCAACTTCTGGGTAACAGCGTTTAATTGATAACGATACTTTATAAACAAAAACAAACATGCGACGACTCCATACTGGGAAGCATCTTACGAGCATGCGCAAGAGGCCGCACAGCAGCTTTGCAATCGCGCGCGCCAGAAGCCCTTCCGGTACTAGGTCCCCACATCGGGCTGCCCGGCAAGTGCCTGTGTAACTGCTTAAACAGCACATCAGAAAACCTCGGCACAGTTAGTACAGAGGAGTTTTCCACCTTCTCTACCTCAGTTCAGCATCTCACCTTTTATCCTCCCCCTTCTCCAGCATCATCATATTTTCCCCTTTCGCTACTCAGAGCCGCATCTCCTATCAGAGATATCAGCAAGGGAAATACCATTATTTTTATTTTTATTTTTTTGCTCCCGAGGTCACAGGCATCGAATACAGTTCCTATTAAATGTTTCACTTCCAGAGCACAGAGGCAATGCAAAGCAAAAGCCGTGCACTGGAAGTGGTTTTTAATGAGAGTCACATGCTGCGCCTGTGACCTGGGAATGAGCTCATTAAAGCTGTTGAACGCCTTGTTGTCACTGTCATTTCTGCTGCCCCGTGCAAGCAAGGTGGCTGCTTTTTCACTTGTGGGACAGTGCAGCCCACGGCTGGTGTCAAAAATGTGCGCTGCTTAATGGCTGCCTGACCCATGCCACACTGCCCCTCTTCCTTCTTTTCCCAGCTCAGCTGAGAGAGCAGCAGCTCATGGGGGTGAAGCCTCCGGTGTCGTCTTGTCCCTAGTGTGGAGTCATCTATAAGGGAGGGGGTAGTGGAACTCGGATTGTTTTGAGATTTCCAGTTTTATGTTTTTGATTCTGCTGGTCTGAACTTTAAATCTTTTATTCAGTTCAGATTCAAAGAAACGTCATATTTGAAGGGAACAATTTACTTTTATTGCTATTTATTTATTTGGCAGTTTTTCTATACCCCTGTATCTCCAAGTCTAAGCAGTTTACATGGTAACAGAAATGGCCAACAGGGCTTTACATGGAGCCTTCTAGTATAACATTGAACCATAATACATTCTTGCAGCTACATAGGTAAGCAGATTGGGTGAATGGTGAGAGGGGTCAATTAAGTCCAATCCGTTAAATTGGGTCAGTGAAGTGTTCAAGGAAGAGGTGTTTTTTCAGTTTTCTTCTGAAGTTTGTCAGTCATTCGTGCCATATAGATCATCTGGCAGAGCATTCCAGAGGGTTAGGACAAATAGGGAGAAGGCTCTCTTGGATGTTGTGTGGTTCATCTTGGTGATTGTTGATGAACTATTTGATAAACTGAATAGTAGCAAATCACCTGGACCGGATGGTATACATCCCAGAGTGTTGAAAGAACTGAAATATGAGATTGCAGACCTGCTATTGGTAATCTGTGAACTTTCATTAAAATCATCTGTAATACCTGAAGATTGGAGGGTCGCCAACGTAACACTAATTTTTAAAAAGGGTTCCAGGGGTGACCCGGGAAATTACAGACCGGTGAGCCTGACGTCAGTACCAGGGAAAATGGTAGAAACTATCATAAAGAACAAAATTACACAGCATGTAGATAGTCATGGCCTAATGGGAGACAGCCAACATGGCTTTAGACAAGGAAGATCTTGTCTTACTAATCTGATATGTTTTTTTTGAAGGTGTGCATAAACAGGTAGACAAAGGTGAGTCGGTTGATATAGTGTATCTGGACTTTCAGAAAGCTTTTGACAAGGTCCCCCATCAGAGACTTTTGGCGACGCTAAAAAGTCATGGGATAGGAGGCAGTGTACTATTGTGGATCGGGAACTGGTTAAAAGATAGAAAGCAGAGGGTAGGGCTAAATGGCCAATATTCCCAATGGAAAAAGGTGAATAGTGGAGTACCCAGGGATCTGTACTGGGTCCGCTACTTTTTGACATATTCATAAATGACCTGGAAAAGGGAATAACTAGTGAGGTTATCAAATTTGCAGATGACACAAAACTGTTTAAAGTTGTTAAAAGCCAAGAGGATTGTGGAAAACTGCAGGAGGATCTGGATAAATTGGAAGACTGGGCATCCAAATGGCAGATGAAATTTAATGTGGACAAGTGCAAAGTTATGCACCTAGGAAAGAAAAACCCACACTATAGTTACACGATGCAAGGCTCCACATTAGAAACCACCACCCAGGAAAAAGATTTAGGAGTCATCGTGGATAACATGTTAAAACCCTCCACCCAGTGTGCAGCGGCGGCCAAGAAAGCAAATAGAATGCTAGGTATCATAAGGAAAGGGATGGAGAATAAAACAAAGGATATTATAATGCCTCTGTATCGCTCCATGGTACGACCGCACCTTGAATATTGTGTGCAATTCTGGTCACCGTATCTTAAAAAGGACATAGCGTTATTAGAAAAAGTACAGAGAAGAGCCACCAAATTGGTGAAGGGGATGGAAGGCTACTCCTATGAAGAGAGGCTAAAAAGGTTAGGGCTCTTTAACATGGAAAAGAGACGGCTGAGGGGAGATATGATAGAGGTCTATAAATTAATGAATGGAGTGGAACGGATAAACGTGGATCAATTGTTTACGCTATCAGAATATAGAAAGACTAGGGGACATGTAATGAAGCTACAGGGTAAACTATTTAAGACAAATAAGAGAAAATATTTTTTCACTCAACATGTAGTCAAACTCTGGAATCTGTTACCGGAGGATGTAGTAAGGGCTGTTAGTATAGCTGGGTTTAAAAAAGGTTTGGACAAGTTCCTGGAGGAAAGTTCCATAAACCACTATTAAAAAGGGACCCAGGATATCAATGCTTGACCCAGTACAAGCATTGTGGAACCTGTGTCTTTTGGGGATATTGCTAGATACGTATGACCTAGATTGGCCACTGTTGGAAACAGGATACTGGGCTTGATGGACCTCGGTCTGACCCAGTATGGCATGTCTTATGTTCTTATGGGTGTGTATTCCTGGATCTGTTGTTTGGTGTTTTCTCAATGAGGGATTATAGGTAGGTTATGACAGTTCGTGGTTGATCTTAAAGATTGTGAATAGGGCTTTGTATTTTACATATTCCTGTATGGGTAACCAATGTAGGCTTTTCAATATAGGTTTCAGTTAGTTTCACTGCTGCTGATTTTTGTAGTTTTCTAGCTCCGGCACAGTATAGCCTGCACACCACAATCTTGAATTCACAACTACCAGGATTTTTTTTATTCAAATTTATCTTACAAAACAACATAACATAGAAACAGTACATAAAGAAAATAAAACACACCAATACCCTATAACCTGAAGAAAGGATACACCATTTAAACAAACTCCATTCAATATACTCCTAGCCCACATCTAGGGAATCCCAGAGCCCAAACCCACTACCAGGTACCTACACATTACTACCCAAATTATACAATCCATTACAACAGAAAAAGAAAAAGTAAACCTAAACATTACTTGTCCTGGAGAAAGGCCTCAAGCTGGCTAAACTTAAAAAAAACAACATATTGAGTATTTTGGTATCCCACAGTGCATTTACACAGAAACTTGAGGAAGAAGGATGCCCCTTTTCCCAATACCACAGGCTTGAAGGAAAGGAAGGCCTTCCTCCTCAATTGTGTTGCCCTTGAAACATCCAGAAATATATTAATTCCTTGACCATAAAAAGAAAGATTTTTCTTCTGACAAAACCTATGCAAAACAGTATTACAATCCATCAAAGAGCAAAAGAAAACTAATAATGTAGAATGAGAGGTGATATTGTCATTAGAATTCTCCAGGAAAGCGGACAAACCCAAGCTACTCACTGCAGATAACTGAATCCATATCTGCACCTCCGTGATCAGGGCCCACCTTACCCAAAGAATAGTAAACATTTGAGATTTTTATCTCATCAGTATCAGTAATACACAGGTTCTCCTTCATAAATCTCTGAAGGAGAATCATGGGAGATGGGCAATGAGTACAAGGAAAATTCAAAAATCTCAAATTACACACGCGACTAGCATTTTCCAATGCCTCTAAATGCCTGTGGATATGAAGGCTATCCTTAATCTAGGAGGTACTCACAGTATGTAATGTAGAAACACGTGTATCAAGCTTAGCAAACCCATCATTTAACAAAGACACCTTTTCATCATGTTCCTTCAATTTTGCTACAGTATCCACTGTGAATTTGGAAAAGTCCTTCATAGATGACCCCAAGGAAAGTTCCAAACAAGTAATAGCTTTCAAAATGTCCCTTAAAATAACTATCAGACGAAACTGGAACAATATCAATTAAAGATGAAGTAAAACATAACTCCTTCGGAAGTGGTAAGATCGTTACTGCTTCCAGAGCTTGCGCCCCAGTAGAAAAGGCCTTCTCTGGTGTAACAGTAAGGGAAACAGGTGGGGCACTATCCACATCCTGGAGAGTCCCTCCTGCCTCAATAGATGCAATGCTGGAACGAGGGGGTGGGGTAAGAACACCCGATGAGCCAGGTCAGGTGAGCCGCCAGATGTTCCCATAGGCATAGTTGACAAAGCTATGACGTGATGATCCATAGGGCCAGATATCATCGCCACCTTCTTATCTGGTTGCAGCCACAATCTCTTCTTTCTTTTCCCCATGCTATGTGGCTCCACTAACTCCGAAGGGGCTCCAAAGAGGCAGAACCTGCCCCCTTGGAACGCTCCTGCAGACACATGCTCGTGACTGCATTCCGCGGCTACTGGGATTTTTTAATCATATATCTTTCCTTCTTAGCATTAACCTGGTAGCACCCACCAAATAAATCTGGTATGCAAATTAAGTCCACATTGTCCTTGAGGTGCCCCTCCCACTGAAGGCACCTAAGCAAGAACATCTGCAGTTGAAAACGTAATCAGTTTTTAATTCCAGAGTTGCCAAGTTACCCAGTTCCAGGAGTGAGATTTTAAGACAGTTTTGGTTGTAAATTTGCATTGCAGTGTGGTAAGGTAGTTTGTAGTCCCTGATTTTACTCATTGGAATCAGTACTGTAGGGCCCATAAGTAAGGCACAAAGAGAGCAGCGGCTCTTGCAGTACCGATCAGGAAACACAAGGAGCAAGAGTGACGATGACACAATTGCTTATTCCAAATGCCTTTATTGAAGTTCCCCAACGCGTTTCGGAGGAACGCCTTCCTCAGGGGGGTTAGGAACTGACAAACATATCACAAAACATATTAAAACATATTAAAAACACGTAGAAATGTAAAACATTAAACAGACATATTCAAGCTGCACGGGCATGGAAAAAAACAATAAATCTATATCCTTTTTAAGATACGGCGACCAGAATTGCACACAATATTCAAGGTGCAGTCTCACCATGGAACAATATAGAGGCATTATAATATCTTTTGTTTATTTTCCATTCCTTTCCTTATGATACCTAGCATTCTATTTGCTCTCTTGGCCGCCGCTGCACTCTGGGTCGAGGGTTTTAACATGTTATCCACAATGACGCCTAAATCTTTTTCCTGGGTGGTGGTTCCTAATGTGGAACCTTGCATCGTGTAACCATAGTGTGCGTTGTTCTTCCCTAGGTGCATAACTTTGCATTTGTCCACATTAAATTTCATCTGCCATTTTGATGCCCAGTCTTCCCTCACTTGTTTGCAGCTTGTCGTGCTGTGAGGGCTTGGGTGCATCAGTGATGCTGAGAGCTAAACTATCGGTAGTTTAACTACTGGCAGGGTCTCCCAAGATGGACAGGTCTCAGCTGAGATGCCAGACCAAGACAAACCACCCATCTGGGCAGCAGCAGAATGGGATAGTGTTGACGGCGGAGGATCACATTTCTGTGACAACGGCAACAACACCAAACTTAAACTGCGCGGAAGAAAGGCCCGGCAATCTACTTCTGCATCTTGCCATGAAAACCCAATGGATAGTTACAACAAAACAAATTGTGCTGTAGTGCTGGAAGATGAGATCCCCAGGTTGGAAGGCACTCAACTAGCTACTGGGGAAGAGCGAAGACTTTTCAGAGTAAAGCCAGCATTTACAATGTGGTTGGATCAAAGCCCTCGGGACGTCTGACTGCTGATGTAGTTGCGCATGAAATGAGAGTCAGAAGCTGTAAAGATGTCTTACACATTGGAACATGGAACGTACGAAGCATGAACCAAGGGAAGTTGGAGGTGGTCAAGAATGAAATGGAACGTGTACAACTTGATCTTTTGGGTGTCAGCGAACTGAAATGGACTGGCATCGGGCACTTTGCATCAGATGATCACATGGTCTACTATGCTGGAAATGAAAGACAAAGAAGAAATGGTGTTGCATTTATAATAAAGAAGAAACTTGCAAGAACTGTAATGAAATACAATGCAGTCAGCGAACGCTTAATCTCTATTCGTCTACGAGGAATGCCTATCAACAACACTATAATTCAAGTATATGCCCCAACAACAGCTGCAGAAGAGAATGAAATTGAAGAGTTCTATGAACAAGTACAAGCTGAAATTGACAGAACATGCAAACAGGATATCCTGATAGTCATGGGTGATTGGAATGCAAAGGTTGGCAACAAAGAAGAAGACAAAGTAGTTGGAAAATATGGACTTGGCAACAGAAATGAAGTTGGAGAAAGACTGATAGAATTCTGCAAGACCAACGATCTATTCATCTCGAACACCTTCTTCCAGCAACACAAGCAGCGACTGTACACATGGACTTCACCCAATGGATTCTATAAAAATCAAATTGACTACATCTGTGGAAGTCAACGATGGAAAAGCTCTATAACATCAACAAAGACAAAACCTGGAGCTGACTGTGGTACAGATCATCAACTACTAGTATGCAAACTCAAGCTAAAGCTGAAAAAGAGCAAACCACTCATGAATGCAGCAAAATATGACCTTGAGAATATACCACTGGAATTTAAAGACTGCCTGCAAAATCAATTTGCTGCTTTAGGTACAAATGATAGAGTTTCAGAAGAGTTATGGAATGACATCAAGAAGGTTGTGTTGGAAGAAAGCAAGAAGTCTCTACAAAAGGTAAAAAAGAAAAAACGGCCAAAATGGATGACGGAAGAAACTCTGAAAATTGCCCAGAAACGCAGAGAAGCTAAAGCCAGAGGAGAAAGAAAGACAATCACAGAACTCAACAGAGACTTCCAACGTGCAGCAAGACAGGACAAGGAAAAGTACTACAATGACGCATGCAAGGAAATAGAAGCAGAAACTATTAGAGAAAGAACAAGATCAGCTTTCCTAAAGCTACGAGAGTTAAAGAAAAGTTCCAGCCTCGAATTGGAATGTTACAAGATGCTCAAGGTTCTATGTTGAATGATGCTGAGAAGATCAAGAAAAGATGGAAGGAATATACAGAGTTTTTATATGATAAAGATCAAGTGGACCAACAGCCGTTTCAACCTGTACCTTATGATCTGGAACCATTGGTGATGAAAGAAGAAGTTGAAGCAGCATTGAAAGCCTTATCAAAGAACAAAGCACCAGGCATTGATTGCATTCCCATAGATGTATTACAGCAATCTGATGCAGCTGTTACCGTACTTACAAGGCTCTGCCAAGAAATATGGAAGACAGCATCATGGCCAACTGACTGGAAAAGATCTGTGTTTATACCAGTACTAAAGAAAGGTGATCCAACTGACTGTGGAAATTATCGAACAATCGCTCTGATCCCACATGCCAGCAAAATTCTACTGAAGTGTAATGGGGAAGAGACATCCTGTGATATGGAAACAGAGGAACCTAAGTGCAGTAGGGCTGTTTCTAGCAGGAAGGATAAGCTCAGGACACCCAGTTGCCAGGAGCAACACAAACAATCCCAGCCACGAGGGCAAGAACCCCGCCCAGCTAACAAACAATCCCCATCTCCTGGGCCTGATAGCTTTCACCTGGGAGGGGGAAGGGCTAGATTAGCTCCCAAGCAAACGTATAAGAAACGTTCATTAGAGTTTAGCTACAGCAAGAGGAAAGGGAACAGCGAGAGAGAGAACAGGGAAGACGGAGGAGAACAGAATCAGCTGGAAAGTTTGTGCAAGCTGAGGTCTGGCTCTTGGAAGCAGCGTCTGTCCCAGTGTGAAAGGAAAACGTATGTAAGTGATTCAGTGGATTCTGATTCTGAATGTGAGAGAGAGAGACAGAAAGCAGCTGACAGGAATAACTGGAGGAGCAGGGCACAAAAACCCTTTGACCAAAACTCCAGGTATTTATCCTATGGTGAAGGCACCCAAAGGGAGAAGTTACCAGTGAGAGGATAGTTGGGAAGCACTTACAAGCTCCAAGGAGTGAAAGATATACAGTGCAAGACATTTGTATGTCAGAAGAAGAGGGTGAGCAGCCAGAATGCAGAGAAAAACCTCTGAGGTTTAAACCCCATCCTGAGAGAGCTGTGCACGGACTTTCTCCTGCCTCAAAGCCAGAAGGTAGGCTGTATAATCCTGGTAAAAGTAGTTATAAGAATTTCTCTCATAAGAACTATAAAGAATATGACTCTCCTCTAAGCTATGCCAAGAGATATAGTAAAGTTGATCCTTATCTCCTAGAGGAAATAATAGGGAAGCCTCTGGAACAGACTGCAGAGAATAATCTGGAAACGTTGTACACAAGGCAGAAGTTGTATTCAGCTGATAGCCAGCCTGAGTCAATGCTAATTGATCCTCCAGATGAACAGTTGTCTGATACTCAAATGGATTGTACGTTAACAGTTACAAATGATAGGATTTCACTGTGCTGAGCCAGATACCTGAAGAAGCTGGTTCAACTGGCAGTGGAGAAGCACAGGACTTTATTTCCTAATACCAAGGGACTGTATGCAATGAATACCGTACCATTTGTGATTTAAGTTGGAAGCTGTTATAAGTTATTTTTCCTACCTTATGCCAGAGTGTATGTCTTTTTGTTCCTATGTTACTTTGTGTTTGAATCCGCCCCGGGAGGGGAATTAAAAGCCTGTCTTTGCCTGAACCACTCGATTCACGACTACAACTTATTGAAAAAGTCCACAACTACACCCTTAACCTTTCAATAAAAGGTCTCCAGGCTACCTAACCCGTATGCTGAAGCTACGGGCGGACTACTGGTGACAGAAAATTATTCAAAAGAGACTACAATCATACCTGGAACAAGAACTACCTGAAGTGCAAGCAGGGTTCAGAAAAGGGCGAGGAACGAGAGACATCATTGCGAATGTGAGATGGATCCTTGAAAAGACTAAAGAATACCAAAAGGATATCTATTTGTGCTTTATCGACTATAGCAAAGCTTTTGACTGTGTAAACCATGAGAAACTCTAGGCCACATTAAGAAGCATGGGTATACCAGAACACCTGATCGTTCTCTTGTACAATCTGTACATTGATCAAGAAGCAACAGTTCGAACGGAACAAGGAGAAACAGAATGGTTTAAAATAAGCAAAGGTGTAAGACAAGGCTGCATACTTTCCCCCTACCTGTTTAATTTATATGCAGAACAAATCATCAGAGAAGCAGGATTGTATGAAGACAACAGAGGTGTGAAGATTGGTGGAAGACTCATCAACAACCTTCGCTATGCTGATGATACCACATTACTGGCGGAAAGTGAAGATGATCTGAAACATTTGCTTCTCACAATCAAAGAACATAGTCTGTGATAAGGAAGCTTATCATAGCTCAGGAAGGAGCTATAGAAAAGGTGAAGTGACTCTGAACAAGCAACCTGTCAGTTCTGGTAGAAATAAGAAAACAGAATTTTCCCATAAAAGACTACCAGTCCCAGAATGCACCAGGTTTCCAACAGCCATTAGAGGAGCTGAAGTGGGGAAACGTGTGTTCAATCAGGAGGGCTATGAGGTAATCCCTAAGCACTCATCTCAAAGGGCAGGGCCTGATTCAGCACAGCTGCGCTGTGTTAGGGAGGAGCACTCATCTAAGCAGAATAAGAGTAGAGTTTATTCTACAGATGACCATCCTCAGGATCTTCATGATCACCTTGGATATCCAGAGAATTATCCTCAGTGTCATCTGAAGGATTATCAGAAGCAGAAGCCAAACCGGACGGACAGAGAGGGAAAGAGACCCTCTGGAAGAAAGAGGAGAAAAGCCTTTGAGAGGTCTAGAAGAGTCCAAAGCAGTACGTATACTGGGAGGTATTCCAAGGGCCAGCATACACCATTGGACTGGGGAAAGCCAGAGGAATGGTGCTGCAGAGCTAGGAATCTCCAGACGCTACCTGTGAGGGAGACGGCTGCACGTGGAAGGGACCCTAAGACCCGTGCCAGAAGGTATGTGAAGAGAGATCCAGTGTCCAGGGATCTGGATTGGAAGGCTGGACATAAGAACTGGACTACATACTGGCCAGGCTATATAGAGAGAAACTCTAACAGCAATGGAAGCTCAGGTATGAACACTGATCTATGCCCTAGCTATAACCTTGAAAGACAGCAGGGAAACAAGTATTCTCCTGAAAATGCTCCATTGAGAGATTCATCTGTGCCAATCCATGATATTGAACCCATGCTTGTTGAACAAGGGGGAATAATAGCAGATGAGGATCCTGTTTATATGGACTGCTCTCTATCTAAACTCCGTTGGTAACTTTCTGTTATAAAGTACAGCAACCATCACAATGAAATACAAATTTGTTCTTTAATCTACTCAGAAAAGCTCCTGAAGGCAGGATTTGACCCACACAGTAGAAAGCAAGCCAGCTAAGGGGTT
Source organism: Ichthyophis bannanicus (assembly GCA_033557465.1). NCBI lineage: Eukaryota > Metazoa > Chordata > Amphibia > Gymnophiona > Ichthyophiidae > Ichthyophis > Ichthyophis bannanicus. The sequence goes on from CM066041.1 coordinate 294,307,207, forward strand.
TCAGCTGGATAACTGCTAGCAATTAAGCCTTACCTAATTGCTTGTGAGCTAGGAGAGAATCACTTCTCTATCTATGTGGGAAGTAATCAGAAGTTAACCTGAAAAGAACAGTTTGTTTCTTGCTTTGTGGCTTTTCATTTGTTGTTTTCCTGATTTTGACTTTGTTTTTCCAAGTTAACACTGAAAGCAAGTAACCTAATTTATGTGCTACCAAGCATATCTGTGTTGGGAGAAATAACCCCATAAATAAATATCTTATTGGCTTTACCCAAGAGCACAACTAAATTATTGTCAGCAGCTGTGTCTGGTGTGAATGAACTACATTGTCCACAATACCTTGCAAATCATATAGAGATATGCACTTGTCAAGACTGTGAAGATTCTCACCCAGGCAGCCATCTGACAAATGGCGTAGTTTTTCGGATTGCTTTTGCACAAAAGGGGATTTACTTGCTGAGGATTACAACTACAGTTCAAGTTTAAAGCTGGAAAAAAGATTTTCCCTCAACTACACTTTGGAGGAAAAGGGGTTGTTCCAGGAAGCTGTCCCAGGAGGAAAAGACCCTGTGCAGAGCTGGATTCATCACTGAGACAAGGTAATAAGTACCTGGGCATGTCTAGTGGTGGATGGGAGTAAGCACAGGGTAATTGAAAAAAATAAAAAAGTAGAAAAAAACACACCTGTTTGGAAGGTGGTGCACTTTGGGTTTTTTTCTTTTGTTTCTTGCAGGGATCAAGATGGATCCGAGGGAGATGGCTAGCTGGATGGCAGCCCAGTTTAGCAGGCAACAGGAGCTATCACAGCAAGCACAGGACACTGCTATGAGAGCCTTAATGGACCAGCAGAGGCCAGTGCTTGATCTGGTGCAAGCCCTACTTCAGCTGCAGAACCAAAGTGGAACAGGTGCAAGACCAGCAGTGAATACTGGTACACCACATGTGGACAGTGTGGGACTCAATCAAGGGATTGGGGCATTTAGTTTTGGGAAGCTAACTCCAGATGATAATGTTGATGATTTTCTAGAATCTTTTGAAAGAGTGGCACAGGCATTAGCATGGCCAGAGACCCAGTGGGCAGTAAGGCTGGCAGCCTCATTAACTGGAGAGGCGCTTGCAGCTTATAGAGCAATGCCAGCAGCCCAGGCTTTGAATTATAAGGATGTAAAGGCTGCTATTAGAGATCGCCTAGGGTTGTCTATTTCAGAGTATAGGCGAATGTTTAGAGCTACTACATTGAGAGTGGGTGAAACACCCAGGGCTCTGAGTCAGAGAATCAGAGGTTTAGCTGTAAAATGGTTGGAGCCTGAGCAAAAGACGGTAGAAATGTTATTAGACATTATAATGCTGGAACAATTTATGTCTGGGGTGCCTAAAGATTTGCACACTTTCCTTATACAGCAAAATTGCCAAAATCTTGGAGAGGCAACCATGTTAGCAGAGAGATTCTTGGAAGCCACGCAGGCTTGCCATAGAATGGGTGGCCCTCTGAAGATTGGTGCTGAAGCAAGATGTGCTGTATCAGAAAAGAAAATAATTAAAAATGTTTCTGAAAATGAATGTACTGTATCAAACCAGATGACACAGTGGAATAGAAAGAAATGTTTCAAGTGTGCAAAATGGGGACATTTCAAAAAGAGATGCCAGACACACACTAGCTTAATGGGTGTGGATTTAAAACAGCCCAAAGAAGGATTTCTTTTGATGGTTGATGTGCAAGGAATTACCACAAATGCTTTGTTAGACTCTGGGGCAGACCAGAGTATGATGTCAAAAAGGTTTGGAAGAGGATAGAGGCCCAAGAAGGATTTGTGCCTAGAACCCCTGAAAGCCAAGTTCACATCAGATGCATTCATGGTGCTGCAACATCATATCCCACCTATAGGCTAAAGGTTAAGTGCCTGGGGGGACAAGAGGAAGTCCTGTTAGCAGTGGTGCCTAGGCTACCCTTTGATTTGGTTCTAGGAAGAGACTGGCCAAGATTTAAGCAGGGTCTAGTGGAAGGACTAGGAAAGAAGGAGGGAGAAGGTTTAATGGTAATAGCTCCCGGGCCTTTATTTGGAAGTCCTCAGACCCCAGCTAAAAAGATGGTTAAGCGTCCAGAAGACCAAGCTACCCCAAAGCAGACATTCGTCCTAAAGTACCATAGGGTCACAGAGAAGGCCCAAGCTCCTAAGCGGGCAACCCCTCAAGCTGCTGGGTTTGACCTGTGCAGCATAGAAAATGTGACTGTACCTAGCCAAGGGAGAGCCCTGGTTGACACCGGTCTCCAAGTGGAAATACCTATTGGATGCTATGGGAGAGTAGCCCCAAGGTCCGGATTAGCCCTTAAATATTTCATCGATGTGGGTGCGGGAGTAATTGATCCCGATTACAGGGGCAATATTAAAGTTCTGTTTAATTTTGGACAGAATGATTATCACGTGAAGACAGGAGACAGAATTGCCCAATTGATCTGTGAGAGGCTGGGTTTTCCACCTGTGGAGGAGGTCACATCCCTGGAGAATTCTGAACGTGGAACCAAAGGCTTTGGTTCTACTGATGTCAAAGGGGTTAAAAGCCTAGCTGCCACCTGTGCCCGAGAGAGGGAGGTAAATGAAGAGGAAGATTTGGGACCCCAGGTATCTGATTGTAAAGAAAAATCAGAGCACCAAATAGGTGAGGACCTAACAGTGGTACAACAGGAAGAAATTAAGAAATTGCTTAAAGAATTCCCAGATGTGTTGACACCCATACCTGGGGAGACACATTTGGTTGCCCATGAAATAATAACTCCACCTGGGAAATTAGTTCGTCAAAGGCCATACCGCTTGCCTGAAGCCAAGAGACAGGAAATAGTGGCACAAGTCCAGGAGATGTTGGACATGGGAGTAATAGAGGAGTCAAAGAGTCCCTGGAATAGCCCCATAGTCCTGGTGCCGAAGCCTGATGGATCTTTAAGATTTTGTATTGACTTCCGGCAGGTAAACGCCATATCAGTTTTTGATGCATATCCAATGCCAAGAATTGAAGAGCTGTTGGACCAGCTGGGACAGGCTCAATACTTAACCACTCTTGATATGACAAAAGGATATTGGCAAATCCCTCTCACCAGGGAGTCGAAGCCGAAGACTGCGTTCAGCACCCCCGTTGGCCTTTTCCAGTTCAAGAGGATGCCTTTCGGACTGCATGGAGCAGCGGCTACCTGCCAAAGGTTAGTGGATCAGGTACTTCGACCCCACCAAAATTATGCTTTTGCATATATGGATGATGTCATAATCCATAGTAACACCTGGGCGGAGCATCTGAAGAGGATCAGGGCAGTCTTGTGCTCCATGAACCAAGCGGGAATCACTTTAAACCTGAAGAAGTGTGCCTTTGCAAATAGGGAGGTAAAATACCTGGGCCACCTAGTGGGAAGAGGAAAAATTAAACCTCTAATGAGTAAAGTAGATAGCATCAGGAATTTTCCTCCTCCAACAACAAAGAAACAACTAAGAAGTTTCTTAGGACTTATTGGATACTACCGCAGGTTTATACCGCAATTTGCAGAGAAAAGTGCAATTTTCACGGATATGCTGCGGAAGAATTGTCCAAACCAGCTAAAGTGGACACCTGAAGCTGAAAAAGTGTTTTCAGTCTTAAAAGGAAAATTGTGTACAGGACCGGTACTGAAAGAGGTGGACTTCAAGAAACCCTTTCTGGTTCAAAACCGATGCATCGGATGTAGGGCTAGGAGCGGTTCTATCCCAGTGTCATGATGGGGAGGAGCATCCTGTGATGTACCTGAGCAGGAAGTTGTCACCGGCTGAACAAAAGTATTCCACAATAGAAAAAGAATGTTTAGCTATCAAGTGGTCAGTGGAGGCGTTAAGGTTTTACCTTACAGGGAGAAAGTTCCAGTTGGTCACGGACCATGCCCCACTTAAGTGGTTGCAGCAAATGAAGAACCACAATGCCAGGTTGACACGCTGGTACATGGCCTTACAGGCATTTGATTTTCAAGTTGAACATCGTGCTGGGAAGTTACACAAGAATGCGGATGCCCTTTCCCGTATTACGGACTGTAGAGAAGAAGTTTCACCAGTGACACCAGTCCGTAATAACTTAAGCAGGGGGGTATGTGATAAGGAAGCTTATCATAGCTCAGGAAGGAGCTATAGAAAAGGTGAAGTGACTCTGAACAAGCAACCTGTCAGTTCTGGTAGAAATAAGAAAACAGAATTTTCCCATAGAAGACTACCAGTCCCAGAATGCACCAGGTTTCCAACAGCCATTAGAGGAGCTGAAGTGGGGAAACGTGTGTTCAATCAGGAGGGCTATGAGGTAATCCCTAAGCACTCATCTCAAAGGGCAGGGCCTGATTCAGCACAGCTGTGCTGTGTTAGGGAGGAGCACTCATCTAAGCAGAATAAGAGTAGAGTTTATTCTACAGATGACCATCCTCAGGATCTTCATGATCACCTTGGATATCCAGAGAATTATCCTCAGTTTCATCTGAAGGATTATCAGAAGCAGAAGCCAAACCGGACGGACAGAGAGGGAAAGAGACCCTCTGGAAGAAAGAGGAGAAAAGCCTTTGAGAGGTCTAGAAGAGTCCAAAGCAGTATGTATACTGGGAGGTATTCCAAGGGCCAGCATACACCATTGGACTGGGGAAAGCCAGAGGAATGGTGCTGCAGAGCTAGGAATCTCCAGATGCTACCTGTGAGGGAGACGGCTGCACGTGGAAGGGACCCTAAGACCTGTGCCAGAAGGTATGTGAAGAGAGATCCAGTGTCCAGGGATCTGGATTGGAAGGCTGGACATAAGAACTGGACTACATACTGGCCAGGCTATATAGAGAGAAACTCTAACAGCAATGGAAGCTCAGGTATGAACACTGATCTATGCCCTAGCTATAACCTTGAAAGACAGCAGGGAAACAAGTATTCTCCTGAAAATGCTCCATTGAGAGATTCATCTGTGCCAATCCATGATATTGAACCCATGCTTGTTGAACAAGGGGGAATAATAGCAGATGAGGATCCTGTTTATATGGACTGCTCTCTATCTAAACTCCGTTGGTAACTTTCTGTTATAAAGTACAGCAAACCATCACAAAGAAATACAAATTTGTTCTTTAATCTACTCAGAAAAGCTCCTGAAGCAGGATTTGACCCATACAGTAGAAAGCAAGCCAGCTAAGGGGTTTCAGCTGGATAACTGCTAGCAATTAAGCCTTACCTAATTGCTTGTGAGCTAGGAGAGAATCACTTCTGTATCTATGTGGGAAGTAATCAGAAGTTAACCTGAAAAGAACAGTTTGTTTCGTGCTTTGTGGCTTTTCATTTGTTGTTTTCCTGATTTTGACTTTGTTTTTCCAAGTTAACACTGAAAGCAAGTAACCTAATTTATGTGCTATGTGGCACTGCAGACCAGCTGCAGGCAGAAGAAAAGGTTTTAAACCCTGAAAAAAGAGGTAAACACCGGCTGCAGCATCACGAGGAGCCATATAGGGGGAGCCAGAGAGACCTCTGGAGGACTGAGGAACCACGCCCTAGAGCCAATGATGCAATACCAGCCAACACCCAATGTAGAAAGGGAAGAATTCCTTTTAAAAGCTCAGATGACTGGAGGAAGTCAGACCGGTACGCAGAGTGGCCAAGAGAGTGGCAAAGAAAGGGCAAACAGACCGGTACGCAGAGTGGCAAAGAGAGTGCCAAAGAGAGTCGCAAAGAGATTCGCAAGCAGATTGGCAAGGAGACTGCCAAGGAGACTGGCAAGGAGTGGTGCAAGGAGTTCCAGTTCCAGCTTTGCATGGATATTCGGAGGATCCAGGAATAGGAGTCCTGACCGAGGGGAACGGCCTAGCAGACTCAGCAGAGCCAGGTGAAGAAACTTGCTGTAAATGTTTTAAAAGAGGAAAAGATACACTTTCCAGGAGGGAAAGATACCATAAGGAAGCTGACCCTGAAAGGAGGAGGACTATACCAGAAAGTCCAAGGCCTGAGAGTAACAAGGGCCAGCCACTGTTGAAAGGTGCAACAAGGAATAGCAAACAAGGAGGTGAAAGGAGAATTGTGAAGGGTAACTTTCAAAGCCCTGGGAGAAAGGAGCTGTGGCACAAACAAGGCCTACGTCCAGCAGCAGGCAGACCTGAGAACCAGAGGCCAACCTGGACAGCTGAGAAACCAAGAACCAGCAGGAGCAGGCCTCAGCCCTCACCTCAGTCTGAGATAGGGTTGCCAACTGGCCGGTTTTAAGCCGGCCTGTCCGGTTTTTCCATGGCCAGGCCGGCTGCCGGCGCAGAGGCAAAACCGGCCCTTGAAAAGCCGTTTTTTTTGCTCTGGCCGCAAGATCGGGAGCGGCCAGAGCAAAAAAACCGGCTTTTCTCCCAACCCGGAGGGCTTCAGAGGGAGCCGGGGAAGCCCGCGCGAGGCCCCGGCTCCCTCTGAACAGCCGCCAGCATGAAGAGCCTTTACCTTCACGCTGGCGGCTGTTCCTGTGAAGCCGCGATTGGTGGGAAAGGTTAAAGGCAATGCCCTTTAACCTTTCCCAGCATTCGCGGCTTCACAGGAACAGCCGCCAGCGTGAAGGAAAAGGCTCTTCACGCTGGCGGCTGTTCAGAGGGAGCCGGGGCCTCGCGCGGGCTTCCCCGGCTCCCTCTAAAGCCTCAGACAGCCGCGGTTTTGGGGCGGGAGGCCAAGGACTGCCTGGGCTGTGATGGGGGGAGGGGGCCTGGACTGGAAAAGGGCTAGGAGGGGGGGGGATTTGACTGGAAAAGGGGTGTGATGGGGGGGGGGGACCAGGACCCGAAAAGGGCTATGGGGGGGGGGGGACTTGGACTGGAAAGAAATGGGCTGTGATGGGAGGTGACCTGGACTGGAAAAGGGCAATGGGGGCGGGACAAGGACATGAAATGGGATATGTTGGGCAGGGGGACCTGGACGGGAAAAGGGCTGGGGGGGGGGGAACTTGGACTGGAAGAAGGCTATGGGGGGGGAGCTTGGACTGGAAGAGGGCTATGGGGGGGGGGGAACGTGGACTGGAAATGGGCTATGGCGGAGGGAGGGGGAACTTGGACTGGAAATAGGCTGTGATTAGGGGGACTTGGACTGGAAATGGGTTGTGAAGGGGGGAACCTGGACTGGAAAAGGGCTATGGGGGGGGGCAAAGCAGTGTAAAGAAATGGGCTGTGATGGTGAGGGGGACCTGGACTGTAAAAGTGCTATGTGGGGGGGGGGGGACATGGACCGGAAATGGGTTTTGATGGGGAGGGGGACCTGGATTGGAAAAGGGCTATGGGGGGGGGGGGACATGGACTGGAAATGGGTTGTGATGGGGAGGGGGATCTGGACTGGAAAAGGACTATTGGGGTGGGGGAACTTGGACTGGAAATGGGCTATGGTGGAAGGAGGGGGAACTTGGACTGGAAATAGGCTGTGATTAGGGGGGCTAGGACTGCAAATGGACTGTGATGGTGGGGGGGGTAGGACTGCAAATGGGCGTTGATGGTGCGGGGGGACTCCGACTGCAAATGGGATGTGATGGGGGGGGCCTAGGACTGGAAATAGGCTGTGATGGGGGACTTGGACTGGAAATGGGCTGTGATTGGGGGGGGGGGCTAGGACTGGAAATGGTCTGTGATGTGAGGGCTAGCGCTGGAAATGGGCTGATGAAGAGCTGGAATAGGACTGGAAATGGGATGATGTGAGGCATGGGAGAATGGGATTAGAAGGGAGTGGATGCTGGGTGGGTCTAGAACTATAAGGGAACTGATTTTGGGGGAGGACTAGAATAGATGGGGAATGAGTGGAGAGGGGAAAAATATTTTGTGTGGAAGAAAAGTCTATGATGGGCTGGGTATTGGGAGAGGTGAGGGGCTTGAGAATGGAAGGGTGAAATTTAAATGGATGATAAAGGAATAAGGAAAGAATTGGGGGAAAGAGCAAAAGGGAAACAATCAGTATGTTAAAGCAGATATAGAGAGAGAATGGAAAACATCTAAAAGAGAAGAAAGGACAAATGGATAGCTCGCAGAAGACACGAAGAAACCAGAAGAAAGTGACTGGAGCAATTGCAACTGAAAAATAAAACGCCCAAACAGAAGGTAGAAAAATACTTTTATTTTGAATTTATTAGCTGGAATATGTTTGGTCTGGGAAGTGTGTATTGATAACATCTTTGCGTTTTTGTTTAGTGCAAGAGGAAATTACTTTATAGTTTTATTTCTCCAGTGTTGTACATTTCATGTTTGGATTTTGGGGTTCCCAGTTTAAATATTATCTGACCAAGGAAGTTAGCCTACACGTATCCTCGGTAATTTTTGTGGGTGGGGCTGGGGGCGGGGCAGGGGTGGGACTAGGGGCGGAGAATGGGTGGAGCATGGCGAGCCACAGGTGTCGGGTTTTTCTCGGTGAAAAAGTTGGTAACCCTAGTCTGAGAACCTTAGAAGAAAAGGTAATTGCCATTTTAATAACTATGATTTTAGGAATAATGTGATACAGAAGGAGCAGGGCACTAGAGAAGGCTGTCCTTCTAAAGGCATTCAGGAGACAAGATACAAACCTGCATTAAACAGGAAACTTGCTAGAGAAGAAACAGGGTGCAGGAGAGACTGTTCCTGTTATAAAAGTATACAATGCAAGGACTTACCTTTTAATGCTGACCATTGGCGCATCATACAAGCGTTACACAGAAGGCCTGAAAGAGAGTCCTCAGACATTCCGGACTGCGAGCCCATGCAGGTGGAATTCCCGGAGGATCCCTCAGATATTCCGATGGAATGTAGCTATTGCCTGACCAAGAGGATTGAGCCTAGCAGAGGAATAGCTGTGTAGTCACACTTCCTCTTTGGTCAAATTACTGAACGTCTAAATCACAACTTACACAAAAAAATGCGTTCACGTATAACTGGATGCTTAATTTATCTTCAAAAAATTATTATAACAAAGAATATATCTACTAATTTGAACTATTGAGGTCTCAGACTTATTATAGCTCTGCCATAAGGACTAAACGTCCGTTATCGTGGCAGCGAGCCCTTTTGCATCAACGACCTCGTGAGTGTGAGCAGATAAACAAGCACAGCCCTACAGACCCAAATAAATTATTTAAAAGTCCAAAACTCGTGTTCTTATCTGTGCTAAAAAACAGCCCACTCTCATGGATTTGAGTGTTGATCCCGACGCCTCCCTTTGGTACCAGTATAGCGTTTCACAACGCCAACTTTCATCAGGGGATCTGTCCACTACTCCGATCCAACTCTACCGTTCCTAATAAACCACACATAAAAAGAATAATCAACCCTCTATTAAAAACATCCTAAAATGAAAACTTACAAACCACCCTAAAACCTATATTCCAATTACTAAAAAGAACTAAACCCACCTTTTAAAACTCCATAGCTGCCCACGTTTCACCAAGAGAATCTCCAAGTCAATGAAATGGTAACACGAAACGCCGCGCATGCGGACTAACAAACGCGGCTCCTATCATATAGGAGCCACTCCTACTCATACAGCCAATCAACTACCTCCATATCACCTTCGGCTATTCCTACTCGTTAAATGTGTTTCAGGCAAAACTCCACACAGCTGCCAACCTCACATTTAACTCCCGTCTCACAAAAACCCAGGAATCCCCCTGTACTAACACCATACTCACTACAAATAAGCTCTAAAAAACAATTCCTAAAGAATAACACCAATACCCATTACTACAGCAAATCTCAAGGGGTCTCTCACTCAGAACCTATCCATGGATACGTCCCATCCCCCATTCAATCCATTACCGGAGACATCGAGCCCATTCCACCTGAGCATTCAGCCCCTTAGGAGATACAGTGTCACACGTATAGATCCACCATTGTTCCCGTCGAATGAGAACCTGATCCTCTAGTGCTCTAAAATCATCCTGTAACACCTGATCTACACATAAAACACGAAGCTGTTCAAACTGATGTCGCTGCTCCACACAGTGTTGAACTATAGGAGCCTCCATTACTGCATGTTTTAAGCGGCTCTTATGTTCACGAATTCGAATCCGGAACGCCCGCTTGGTCTTCCCTATATACGCTAGACCACAAGGGCACAAAATAACGTACACCACATTATGGGAACCGCAGGTCGTAGAAAATCTTAACGTCCTACGGAAGCCATTGTATTCAAAAACCGAGGCCTCCATAGTCAACATACAAATATCACATTCTCCACAGCAGCGATGACCTGCTTCTGAGGGTACAACCGTATCCATCTCAATTGGTCGCAAAACCGCAGGACTTAAAAACTCCTTCAGATTACGATCTCGAGTCCAAACACATCTTACTGTCTTCCCGATTAAACCTGGGACAGCCATCAAAACATTAGAATGTTTCTTAATAATTTTCTGTATTTTAGAACTAATCGGGGAATACTTTGTAATCAAATTTATATGGGAAGTGGCTACTGCTCCAATAGACGTTTTCTCACGGGACCCCAAAAGTAAAGCACGATGATTGAAACGTGCCCGAGTATACGCTCTCTTCACCACAGATTTAGGATACCCTCTAGCTATAAAATCAGCAAACAATGATTTAGCTCGCCGTTTAAAATCCTGTAGATCAGAACAGTTCCTGCGGAAACGCAAGAACTGTGAGTAAGGGAGGCTCTCCTTCAATCGGCGGGGATGTAAACTACGAAAGTGCAGAAAAGTATTCCTATCAATCTGCTTTCTAAAAACGGAAGTATTCCACCCTTGAGAAGAGCGACAAATTTCAACATCTAGATATTGTATAATGTCTTTATGAAACGTATGAGTAAATGTAATGTTAATATCTAAGCGGTTCAACCACTCAAGAAACTCAATTAATGACTGTTCCGTGCCATGCCACATCAGAAAGATGTCATCAATGTATCTACACCATAGTAAAATCTGAGCAATATAAACTGATGACAATATCCACTTCTTCTCAAACAACCCCATATAAAAATTAGCCACAGATGGGGCGCATGTTGCGCCCATGGCCACCCCAGTAACTTGCTGATATAGATCCCCCTGAAACAAAAAATAATTATGTTTGATCGCTAATCGGGCTAAGGACATTATAAATTGTTGTTTGGGCTCGGATACATCTCCTCGCAGCTGAAGTACTTCTAAACGCACTTGTAGCGCCGCATCCTGCGGAATATGGGTGTACAAAGACACCACATCGAGTGTCACTAACAGGACATCCTCATTTTGAGACCATACATTCATCTGCTTTAATTCCATTAAAAAGTGGGTTGTGTCCCGGATATAGGAGGGAATAGTTTGCAGAAGAGGACGTAAATAAGAATCAATATACGTGGATAATGGCTCTAAAATGGTGCCTCGGGTGGACACAATAGGACGACCCGGTGGGTCTTGAAGGCGTTTGTGCACCTTGGGAACTAGGTAGAATTTTGCAGTTGTAGGCGCAACCACATTTAAATATGAGAACTCCTTCTTAGATATTATCCCTGCCACTAATGCCCGTTGAGTGAGGGAATGAATCATCTTCTGCAAAAACTCCCGTGGATCGCATTGTAATTTATTATAAACTGCAATATCCCGTAGTTGTGTCAAAGCTTCTTGTAAATAGCTTGTTCGGGAAAGAACAACCACGGCTCCCCCCTTATCCGCACGTTTTACAACAATATCTGGACGATGTCGCAATTCCTCCAAGGCCTTCTGTTCTTCTCGGGATAAAGCTGTGTTCCTCAGATTATAATTCTGCTCCAGCTCCCGCACGTCTGCTAATACTAGACGTTTGAATATTTCCAAAGCCGGATGTAATGGGCCTGGAGGAGACCAGGTAGACCGAAAGGGCAACGGTACCCGTGGCACTACGTCTTCACCCGTGGAGGGATTAAGCACTGATTCACACTCTCCAAAAAACTGCTTAAGACTCAATTTTCGCAACAGACCCTCAAAATCTAGCCTAAATTGAAAAGAATCAAACCGAATATAAGGTACAAATGATAAACCTTTATTCAAAACTTTTGTGGCTGCAGTAGATAACGGGGTTCCAGAAATATTTAACAGAAGAGCTTCCTGAGAGACTATTTCTTGCGAGTGCTGTAACGCTGTTTCGTTTGCCCTTGGCCTTGTGATTCTGCTGCTTTCTTCAACTTCTCTTTGTGTCCCGAGCCGTCCTCTAAAAAAGCACGTGCACCACGATCCGAGGACACTGAATCAATTGAGGACGTATCCTCCGAAGAAGTGTCAAAGGTGACCCGCCTTTTAGACTTTTTATTAAAAGGCCGCTTGGTATTCATCCAAGGGTAGATATACCCAGTGGTATAGTCAGAGTGATCCCGCTTCAATTTCTTGATCTTCTTTTCCTTCACCTCCTGTTGTAACAATGAAACTTGACGATTCATACTTTCCACCTTGGAGGCATAATTCTCAGCTGATTCATCTCGTTTCAAGGTGTCTAGAGTGGAATTAATCTCCCCCGTCAGTTGATCCAGTTCTAATTTGGTTGTATCCACTATCAAGACCATTAAATCAAGCGAACACTTATTGAGGATTTTATTCCATTGATCAATGAAATCAACATTCATCTTAGGCATACGGGGCTCCTTATACACTCGTAACCCTCGTGGGATTTGCTGACGCTGAATATATTCAATAAGGGACAAACGATGTAGTTCAATTCGAACCTTCCTCTTTTGTATTCGGAGGAGAGACTCCCAGGATGCATCAGATGTCGAGGATTCCTGTAGGTCCAAAGATGAAAATGGAGTCTTTTCCTTGGTCAAAGTCATTATGTGGTCTTGAGAAAAACTCAAGATATTAGTCCAACCTATCAGACCTTCCATTCTGATGTAGTCACACTTCCTCTTTGGTCAAATTACTGAACGTCTAAATCACAACTTACACAAAAAAATGCGTTCACGTATAACTGGATGCTTAATTTATCTTCAAAAAATTATTATAACAAAGAATATATCTACTAATTTGAACTATTGAGGTCTCAGACTTATTATAGCTCTGCCATAAGGACTAAACGTCCGTTATCGTGGCAGCGAGCCCTTTTGCATCAACGACCTCGTGAGTGTGAGCAGATAAACAAGCACAGCCCTACAGACCCAAATAAATTATTTAAAAGTCCAAAACTCGTGTTCTTATCTGTGCTAAAAAACAGCCCACTCTCATGGATTTGAGTGTTGATCCCGACGCCTCCCTTTGGTACCAGTATAGCGTTTCACAACGCCAACTTTCATCAGGGGATCTGTCCACTACTCCGATCCAACTCTACTGTTCCTAATAAACCACACATAAAAAGAATAATCAACCCTCTATTAAAAACATCCTAAAATGAAAACTTACAAACCACCCTAAAACCTATATTCCAATTACTAAAAAGAACTAAACCCACCTTTTAAAACTCCATAGCTGCCCACGTTTCACCAAGAGAATCTCCAAGTCAATGAAATGGTAACACGAAACGCCGCGCATGCGGACTAACAAACGCGGCTCCTATCATATAGGAGCCACTCCTACTCATACAGCCAATCAACTACCTCCATATCACCTTCGGCTATTCCTACTCGTTAAATGTGTTTCAGGCAAAACTCCACACAGCTGCCAACCTCACATTTAACTCCCGTCTCACAAAAACCCAGGAATCCCCCTGTACTAACACCATACTCACTACAAATAAGCTCTAAAAAACAATTCCTAAAGAATAACACCAATACCCATTACTACAGCAAATCTCAAGGGGTCTCTCACTCAGAACCTATCCATGGATACGTCCCATCCCCCATTCAATCCATTACCGGAGACATCGAGCCCATTCCACCTGAGCATTCAGCCCCTTAGGAGATACAGTGTCACACGTATAGATCCACCATTGTTCCCGTCGAATGAGAACCTGATCCTCTAGTGCTCTAAAATCATCCTGTAACACCTGATCTACACATAAAACACGAAGCTGTTCAAACTGATGTCGCTGCTCCACACAGTGTTGAACTATAGGAGCCTCCATTACTGCATGTTTTAAGCGGCTCTTATGTTCACGAATTCGAATCCGGAACGCCCGCTTGGTCTTCCCTATATACGCTAGACCACAAGGGCACAAAATAACGTACACCACATTATGGGAACCGCAGGTCGTAGAAAATCTTAACGTCCTACGGAAGCCATTGTATTCAAAAACCGAGGCCTCCATAGTCAACATACAAATATCACATTCTCCACAGCAGCGATGACCTGCTTCTGAGGGTACAACCGTATCCATCTCAATTGGTCGCAAAACCGCAGGACTTAAAAACTCCTTCAGATTACGATCTCGAGTCCAAACACATCTTACTGTCTTCCCGATTAAACCTGGGACAGCCATCAAAACATTAGAATGTTTCTTAATAATTTTCTGTATTTTAGAACTAATCGGGGAATACTTTGTAATCAAATTTATATGGGAAGTGGCTACTGCTCCAATAGACGTTTTCTCACGGGACCCCAAAAGTAAAGCACGATGATTGAAACGTGCCCGAGTATACGCTCTCTTCACCACAGATTTAGGATACCCTCTAGCTATAAAATCAGCAAACAATGATTTAGCTCGCCGTTTAAAATCCTGTAGATCAGAACAGTTCCTGCGGAAACGCAAGAACTGTGAGTAAGGGAGGCTCTCCTTCAATCGGCGGGGATGTAAACTACGAAAGTGCAGAAAAGTATTCCTATCAATCTGCTTTCTAAAAACGGAAGTATTCCACCCTTGAGAAGAGCGACAAATTTCAACATCTAGATATTGTATAATGTCTTTATGAAACGTATGAGTAAATGTAATGTTAATATCTAAGCGGTTCAACCACTCAAGAAACTCAATTAATGACTGTTCCGTGCCATGCCACATCAGAAAGATGTCATCAATGTATCTACACCATAGTAAAATCTGAGCAATATAAACTGATGACAATATCCACTTCTTCTCAAACAACCCCATATAAAAATTAGCCACAGATGGGGCGCATGTTGCGCCCATGGCCACCCCAGTAACTTGCTGATATAGATCCCCCTGAAACAAAAAATAATTATGTTTGATCGCTAATCGGGCTAAGGACATTATAAATTGTTGTTTGGGCTCGGATACATCTCCTCGCAGCTGAAGTACTTCTAAAATAACTTGTAGCGCCGCATCCTGCGGAATATGGGTGTACAAAGACACCACATCGAGTGTCACTAACAGGACATCCTCATTTTGAGACCATACATTCATCTGCTTTAATTCCATTAAAAAGTGGGTTGTGTCCCGGATATAGGAGGGAATAGTTTGCAGAAGAGGACGTAAATAAGAATCAATATACGTGGATAATGGCTCTAAAATGGTGCCTCGGGTGGACACAATAGGACGACCCGGTGGGTCTTGAAGGCGTTTGTGCACCTTGGGAACTAGGTAGAATTTTGCAGTTGTGAGACGGGAGTTAAATGTGAGGTTGGCAGCTGTGTGGAGTTTTGCCTGAAACACATTTAACGAGTAGGAATAGCCGAAGGTGATATGGAGGTAGTTGATTGGCTGTATGAGTAGGAGTGGCTCCTATATGATAGGAGCCGCGTTTGTTAGTCCGCATGCGCGGCGTTTCGTGTTACCATTTCATTGACTTGGAGATTCTCTTGGTGAAACGTGGGCAGCTATGGAGTTTTAAAAGGTGGGTTTAGTTCTTTTTAGTAATTGGAATATAGGTTTTAGGGTGGTTTGTAAGTTTTCATTTTAGGATGTTTTTAATAGAGGGTTGATTATTCTTTTTATGTGTGGTTTATTAGGAACGGTAGAGTTGGATCGGAGTAGTGGACAGATCCCCTGATGAAAGTTGGCGTTGTGAAACGCTATACTGGTACCAAAGGGAGGCGTCGGGATCAACACTCAAATCCATGAGAGTGGGCTGTTTTTTAGCACAGATAAGAACACGAGTTTTGGACTTTTAAATAATTTATTTGGGTCTGTAGGGCTGTGCTTGTTTATCTGCTCACACTCACGAGGTCGTTGATGCAAAAGGGCTCGCTGCCACGATAACGGACGTTTAGTCCTTATGGCAGAGCTATAATAAGTCTGAGACCTCAATAGTTCAAATTAGTAGATATATTCTTTGTTATAATAATTTTTTGAAGATAAATTAAGCATCCAGTTATACGTGAACGCATTTTTTTGTGTAAGTTGAGGAATAGCTGTGGCCTGTATGTAGAGTTTGATGCTGTATTCCGTTTTTGACATTACTGTGAAGCTAACAGATTTTTCAGTTCATGTTTTTCCTTTAACCTGGAGCAAGGACATTTCTTTTGTGTGTGCTGTTGTATTCTGAGCTTAGGAACCTATTTGCAACGTGGGAAATAAAAGCCTTATAATTTCCCTACCCTCGGACTGTTATTTTCTAGGGAGCTCTTAGTTAACCAGAAGGCTACCAGGCCTATAAGAACCTGGGCCCTGCATTTGAACTAAGCTCCTTCACAAACAAACTCTTCTTCCATGTCCACCCCCTTTCTGTTGGGTTCCGCCACTACCACCAAGGGGGCGGTGTGACATGGGAAAGTGGCGTAGTTATTGGATTTTGCCCAGAATTTACTACAGCACTGAAAAGGAAAAGGCTTAAAATTTCAGAGGAAAAAAGGAAACAGTCTTGGCTGTGCTGCTGAAAAAAATCCTAAAACCCGGAGTGGATCAGCTCGAGAAACTGAACCGGAAGGAAAAACCCGGAACGGAGTAGCTGAGAACCCGGAACGGATTGGGAGAAATCCTGAAAAAAGAAAATCCTGTTGCCGATTTCTCAAGCGGAGAGTGGTGGCGAGCAACAGCAACTTCCATTCCAATGCTGATTACACACCAGAATCAGGTAAAATGTAAATAAGCCTGTCTAGTGTGGGACACCGGAGGAAGTTTAAAAAAAAAAAAAAGAGAAGTAGAGAAAAAAAAAAAAAAGAGTTTAGAGAGCCGCACTTGGTTGTGTCTTTTTCTTTCCTTGCAGGTACACTATGGAGCCAAGAGAGCTATGCGCATGGATGGCCCACCAATTTGATAAACAGGCAGAGGTGGCGCTGAAGAATCAGGCCCAAGCGCTGCAGGCCATGCAAGCACAGCAGGCACCAGTGTTGCAAACCATGGAAAGCTGGTTGGCGCAACAAAAGGAAGAAATGGCGAGGCTCAACGCAGAGAAGTCAACTGCGACTGGTCTGAACAAGCAAGCGGTTGGACAATGGACTTGTCATGATTTGGTGGTAGGAAAATTGAGTCCTGAAGATAATGTGGACGATTTCCTAGACTCCTTTACCAGGATAGCTAGTTCAGCTAATTGGCCACCAGAACAATGGTCAATACGTCTTGCAGCGTCCCTTACGGGCGAGGCGCTGGCCGCCTACCGGTCAATGCCGCCTGCCTTAGCCAACACCTACGAAGAGGTAGTGTCAGCAATTAGGGATCGCCTAGGACTCACCCCATTGACCTACAATAAAATGTTTAGGGCTACTACCCTTAGGGCGGACGAGACGCCAAAAGCCCTGGGTCACAGGATTAGGAGCTTAGCATACAAGTGGCTACAGCCCGAGAGGAAAAATATAGAGACACTAATGGACGCCGTAGTGTTAGAACAATATATGACAGCGGTGCCCAGTAGGGTACAGAACTACCTACTATTACAAAATTGCTATACCACTACAGAGGCAATAACCCTTACCGAGCGGTACCTAGAGGCTGAGAAAGTCACCCAACATAGGATGGGTAGCCCCAAGGCAGCCTTAGGTATGGAAGCCTGGAAAGTAGGGAGCTCTTCCCGACCAGTATATGGTAATGTAAGGAGAAATAACCCTCCAAATAAGGAAGAAATTAGGCGATGTTTTGCCTGTGGTCAAAAGGGGCATTTAAGAAATGATTGTAATACTCGAACTGCTCTTGTGGGGGAGGCCCCAAAGACAGTCCGAGAAGGATTTGTATTAACTGTACAGATACATGGAGTGGATGTAAGCGCGCTTCTGGATTCAGGCGCTGATCAAACGATGATGTCCCAAAGGTTATGGTCTGTGATTAGAGGCCAGGGAGGATCAGTACATGAATATCCAGAAGGCCGTGTCAAAATAAAATGTATTCATGGGGCTGCCACAAGCTATCCTCTCTACAGGCTATGGGTCAAAGGCTTGGGAATAAGGAAAGAAATGCTGGTAGCAGTCGTGCCAAAATTGCCCCAAGAATTAGTATTGGGCCGCGACTGGCCGCAGTTCCGGAGAAACCTTAAAGAGGGCTTGTCTCCAACCAAAATCCCAAATTCCACCTGTAGTGGGCATAAGTCTGTGGATGACCCGGAGTCACCGTCTAAGCCGGCCGATCCTCCCATTGCCCAGCGAAATAGCTTAGCTGCGACTACGAACCCCATGGTTCCTAGCCCTCTGTGGGAAAAGCCGAAGAAAAATCGAGAGAAAGAATTGCGGGAGGCGCCTAAAAAGTTTGTGATGAAATTTTGCAGGACTTCGGAGAAAGCCCGGTGTCCGCAAAGAGCTTCAGCACAAGCCGCCGGCTACGACCTTTACAGCGCTGAAAGCCAGGTCATCCCATGCCAAGGACGCAAGTTAGTCATTACAGACTTACAAGTAGAACTACCTCCAGGGTGTTACGGGAGAATAGCTCCACGATCAGGACTGGCTGCGAAACACAGCCTGGATGTGGCTGCAGGAGTAGTGGACCCTGATTACAGGGGCATCTTGAAAGTACTCCTTTGCAACTTTTCGGATGAAGATTTTAAAGTCCAAGTGGGGGACAGAATAGCTCAACTAATTTGTGAGCGAGTGGGTTTCCCCAGCCTGGAAGAAGTCGCCATGCTAGCTCCCACCAGCCGAGGAACGGATGGTTTCGGCTCTACCGGGACGGGAGAGATGGAAGGCTTCGTGGCCATAGGAAACGACCCCCCAGAAGAGGATCTTGGCCCTCAAATAGAGGATTGTAAGGAAGGCTCCATACCCAAGATGGGCGAAGAACTCTCCGTAAGCCAACGAAAAGAATTAATTCAATTACTGGAGGAATATACAGACGTCCTCACTCCGATACCCGGAGAAACGTCACTAGTGGCTCATGAAATTCTAACGCCACCGGGAAAGATTATCCGGCAACGTCCTTATCGTCTGCCGGAGGCTAAGAGGCAAGAAATTGTCAAGCAAGTGGAAGAAATGCTGCAATTAGGGGTCATCGAGGAGTCGCACAGTCCGTGGTGTAGCCCAGTGGTACTGGTGCCAAAACCAGACGGGTCTCTACGTTTCTGTATTGACTTTCGCCAACTGAATGCCGTATCTACCTTCGATGCTTACCCCATGCCTCGAATTGAGGAGTTGCTCGACCGGCTCGGCCAAGCAAAATTTCTGACGACATTAGATATGACGAAGGGGTATTGGCAGGTCCCTTTGACGCGGGATGCCAAGCCCAAGACTGCCTTCAGTACGCCCTCAGGTCTCTTCCAATTTCGTAAAATGCCGTTTGGTCTGCATGGGGCAGCGGCCACGTGCCAGCGCTTAATGGACATCATTCTACGACCCTACCAAGCGTTCGCCACGGCCTACATGGATGACGTGGTAATCCACAGTTCCACTTGGAAGGACCACCTACACCAAGTGGGCATTATACTAGGTGCTATGAGAAAAGCGGGCCTCACGTTGAACCCGAAAAAGTGTACCTTCGCGGCGAAGGAAGTTAAATACTTGGGTCACCTCTTGGGCCGTGGAACAGTACGTCCTCTACAAGATAAAGTAGAAAGCGTCAGGAACTTCCCTGTCCCGCAACATAAGAAGCAGTTACGGAGCTTCCTTGGCCTTATCGGCTATTACCGACGTTTTATACCACACTTTGCGGAGGAAAGCCATATTTTTACTGAGATGCTGAGGAAAAATGCCCCAAATTTGATAAAGTGGACACCGACGGCGGAGACAGCTTTCCAGCGTTTGAAGGGAAAGCTATGCCAAGCACCCGTGCTACGCGGGGTGGACTTCCATCAGACCTTCCTGTTGCAAACGGATGCGTCGGAGATGGGCCTCGGCGCCGTGTTGTCCCAGATACAGGATGGGGCAGAGCATCCTATTCTGTTCCTGAGCAGAAAGCTATCGTTGGCGGAACGAAAGTACGCTACGATTGAGAGAGAATGTCTCGCTATCAAGTGGGCCATAGAGGCATTAAAGTTCTATCTAACGGGGCGAAAATTTGTCCTCAAACCGACCATGCCCCTCTGAAATGGTTGCATACCATGAAGAACGAAAATAATAGATTGACCAGATGGTATATGGCTTTACAGCCTTATGATTTCAGAATAGAACATCGAGCTGGGAAACTACACTTTAATGCGGACGCAATGTCGCGTATTCCATGCTGTGTGGAAGAGGCTTCACCAGCCCATCATATTTTAAGAGGGGGGATATGTGGCACTGCAGACCAGCTGCAGGCAGAAGAAAAGGTTTTAAACCCAGAAAAAAGAGGTAAACACCGGCTGCAGCATCACAAGGAGCCATATAGGGGGAGCCAGAGAGACCTCTGGAGGACTGAGGAACCACGCCCTAGAGCCAATGATGCAATACCAGCCAACACCCAATGTAGAAAGGGAAGAATTCCTTTTAAAAGCTCAGATGACTGGAGGAAGTCAGACCGGTACGCAGAGTGGCCAAGAGAGTGGCAAAGAAAAGGGCAAACAGACCGGTACGCAGAGTGGCAAAGAGAGTGCCAAAGAGAGTCGCAAAGAGATTCGCAAGCAGATTGGCAAGGAGACTGCCAAGGAGACTGGCAAGGAGTGGTGCAAGGAGTTCCAGTTCCAGCTTTGCATGGATATTCGGAGGATCCAGGAATAGGAGTCCTGACCGAGGGGAACGGCCTAGCAGACTCAGCAGAGCCAGGTGAAGAAACTTGCTGTAAATGTTTTAAAAGAGGAAAAGATACACTTTCCAGGAGGGAAAGATACCATAAGGAAGCTGACCCTGAAAGGAGGAGGACTATACCAGAAAGTCCAAGGCCTGAGAGTAACAAGGGCCAGCCACTGTTGAAAGGTGCAACAAGGAATAGCAAACAAGGAGGTGAAAGGAGAATTGTGAAGGGTAACTTTCAAAGCCCTGGGAGAAAGGAGCTGTGGCACAAACAAGGCCTAAGTCCAGCAGCAGGCAGACCTGAGAACCAGAGGCCTACCTGGACAGCTGAGAAACCAAGACCCAGCAGGAGCAGGCCTCAGCCCTCAACTCAGTCTGAGAACCTTAGAAGAAAAGGTAATTGCCATTTTAATAACTATGATTTTAGGAATAATGTGATACAGAAGGAGCAGGGCACTAAAGAAGGCTGTCCTTCTAAAGGCATTCAGGAGACAAGATACAAACCTGCATTAAACAGGAAACTTGCTAGAGAAGAAACAGGGTGCAGGAGAGACTGTTCCTGTTATAAAAGTATACAATGCAAGGACTTACCTTTTAATGCTGACCATTGGCGCATCATACAAGCGTTACACAGAAGGCCTGAAAGAGAGTCCTCAGACATTCCGGACTGCGAGCCCATGCAGGTGGAATTCCCGGAGGATCCCTCAGATATTCCGATGGAATGTAGCTATTGCCTGACCAAGAGGATTGAGCCTAGCAGAGGAATAGCTGTGGCCTGTATGTAGAGTTTGATGCTGTATTCCGTTTTTGACATTACTGTGAAGCTAACAGATTTTTCAGTTCATGTTTTTCCTTTAACCTGGAGCAAGGACATTTCTTTTGTGTGTGCTGTTGTATTCTGAGCTTAGGAACCTATTTGCAACGTGGGAAATAAAAGCCTTATAATTTCCCTACCCTCGGACTGTTATTTTCTAGGGAGCTCTTAGTTAACCAGAAGGCTACCAGGCCTATAAGAACCTGGGCCCTGCATTTGAACTAAGCTCCTTCACAAACAAACTCTTCTTCCATGTCCACCCCCTTTCTGTTGGGTTCCGCCACTACCACCAAGGGGGCGGTGTGACAGCTACCAAGCATATCTGTGTTGGGAGAAATAAACCCATAAATAAATATCTTATTGGCTTTACCCAAGAGCACAACTAAATTATTGTCAGCAGCTGTGTCTGGTGTGAATGAACTACATTGTCCACAATACCTTGCAAATCATATAGAGATATGCACTTGTCAAGACTGTGAAGATTCTCACCCAGGCAGCCGTCTGACAAGTCTCAGAATGGGCCTGCACCTTAATGTAAAGAAGACAAAGATCATGACAACTGGCATAATCAACAGGTTCATCGTCGAAGGAGAAGAAATTGAAATTGTGAATAACTTTAACCTACTTGGATCAACTATCAATAAAGAAGCAACAAGCAGTCAAGAAATCAGACGACGCATTGCTCTTGGCAGAATGGCTATGAAAGACCTAGATAAGATTCTCAAGAGCAGAGATGTCTCTCTCCATACAAAGATTCAACTTGTTCAAGCCATAGTATTTTCAATAACATCATATGGATGTGAAAGCTGGACAGTGAAAAAGATAGACAGGAAGAAAATTGATGCCTTTGAATTATGGTGCTGGCGGCGAATACTGTGTATACCATGGACTGCCCGAAGAACAAACCAGTCTGTACTAGAGGAGATCAAACCTAAGCTTTCTTTAGAAGCTCAGATGACAAGACTTCGACTTTCATACTTTGGACACATCATGCGGAGAGAGAGATCATTAGAGAAAGACATCATGCTTGGCAAGATAGAAGGTCAACGCAAAAGAGGAAGGCCAGCAATGAGATGGATCGATACAATAACAGCAGCTACGGGTACCAGTCTGTCAACAATGAGCTGCCTAACTGATGATCGAACACAATTTAGGATAGCTGTCCAGAGGGTCGCCATGGGTCAACTCCGACTCGACGGCACTTAACAACAACAACTTCCAATTTATCAAGATCCTCTTGCAATTTTCCACAATCCTCATGGGTTTTAAGAACTTTAAATAGTTTTGTGTCATCTGCATCTCGTTATTCCACTTTCCAGGTCATTTATGAATATGTCAAAAAGCAGCGGACCCAGCACAGATCCCTGGGGTACATAACTATTCACCTTTCTCCATTGGGAAAATTGGCCATTTAGCCCTACCCTCTGCTTTCTATCTTTTAACCAGTTCCTGATCCACAGTAGTACACTGCCTCCTATCCCATGACTCTTTAGTTTTGCCAAAAGTCTCTGATGAGGGACCTTGTCAAAGGCTTTCTGAAAGTCCAGATACACTATATCAACTGACTCACCTTTGTCCACCCATTTATTCACACCTTCAAAAAAACATAACAGATTAGTAAGACAAGATCTTCCTTGTCTAAAGCCATGTTGGCTGTCTCCCATTAGGCCATGACTATCTACATGCTGAGTAATTTTATTCTTTATGATGGTTTCTACCATTTTTCCCGGTACTGACGTCAGGCTCACCGGTCTGTAGTTTCCCGGATCATCCCTGGAACCCTTTTTTAAAATTGGTGTTGCATTGGCGATCCTCCAATCGTCAGGTATTAGAGATGATTTTAATGATAGTTCACAGATTACTAATAGCAGGTCTGCAATCTCATATTTTAGTTCTTTCAACACCCTTGGATGTATACCATCCGGCCCAGATGATTTGCTACTCTTCAGTTTATCTAATAGTTGTAATACATCTTCCCGATGTATCGATATTTCCTTCAATTCTTCCGCACCTTTAAATACTGCTTCAGTCATGGGTAATATCCCTACATCTTCCTCATTAAAGACCGAAGCAAAGAATTCATTCAGTCTCTCCGCTATCGCCTTGTCGCCTCTTAGTGCCCCTTTAACCCCTCTATCATCTAATGGACCAACTGACTCTCTCACAGTTTTTTTGCTACAAATGTACTTGAAAAAGTCTTTATTTCGCATTTTTGCTTCCGCAGCAAGCTTCTTCTCAAATTCTCCCTTTGCCTGCCTTATCAATGGCTTGCATTTAACTTACCAGTGCTTGTGCTGTTTCCAGGTTTTGTCGTTTGGCTCTTTTTTCCATTTCCTGAAAGATGCTTTTTTGGCAACAACAGCCTCTCTGACCTCACCTTTTGGTGTGCATCTTCTCACACTGCATTTTCTGTGCAGAATTCTGCGCAGGCAAACAGTGAGGCAGGCTTGGGCACACAAACATTAAAGGGCACCTGAACTTGCCTTACTGTAAGCCTTTTCATAGCCACAGGAGCATTTCCTTGTACTCCTGCAGCTGTGATAGACTTCCGACACTGGAACACAACATTTTAAAAAGGTAAACAGAAGCACTTCCTGTTTCTTGCTAGAGCCAGCAAGCACTTCTTTTTACCATTTAAAACATGTAGTGCTGGCATTGGAAGTCTAGCACAGTTGTAGAAGCAAAGAGAAATCTCCCATTGCAGTATTAACAAGCTGCTGCAGGTCAGGCAGGAGAAGGGCTGCTGGCGAGTCGAAGGTTGGCTGGGGAATGAAGATGGACTGCTGGTGAGTCAGGGAGGTGGCTGGGGGCTAGAAGCTAGAGAGAGAGTGAGAATGTGGGGGGGGGGAGGCAAGGAAAGCTTGGGAGTTGGGGACAGAACTGTGATTGGAGCAAGAGAGCTGAGGAGGAAAAAGGCAAGAGAATTTCAGGTCTGGAGGAGAAATTAAGCTTTATGATGGGGAATTCTGTGCAAAAAGTTACTAATAAAATATACAGAATTTTCAAAATGTTTGCATAAAATTTTACATTTTTTTGGCACAGAATTCCCCCAGGTGTATTAGTGTTGCAGCCAAGCAGCTGAAAATGTTCTCATTCTCTCACTCACCCACAGAAGGAAGCACACAGACAGGCTGGAATGCAAACAGGATCTTTTAATGTGCACACAGGTTCAGACAGAGAGCCGGTACCCTCCACAAAAATCTGAGCCCCGAAGGACGTCCCACACTGTCTTATATACAGTACAATTTCAAACTCATTCTACAATCTCATTCGTCTCAGGTATTTCCTGTCCACCAATCAGCAGCCCCTGGGGAAGGTGCCTGGGTGACCTGTCCAAACCGGTATGCTCTGGTCTGCTGATTTCTGGGCAAGGGGGTATTGTGCTCAGGCCTGGAGGGGGGGGGGGGGGAAAGGGTGCCTACTGAAACCTTTAGGTCTTTTCTTAGCAAGCTGATCACTATGTAAAATCCTCATGGCTTGGGGGGAAGGGTTACCCACAGCTAAACCTTATGGCTGCCTCACTTCCCCCTTTTTAAGTGAGACCTCAACTGCTAGGGGCGGTAGAGGGCAGTATTACTGGAGGCAAGCCGCAGAGGGGTGTATTGGGTCAGGGCCATGACAGTGGTAGCCGCCTTGCGTTCTACCAGGGTATCAAGGGTGGTGGTAATGAAGTGGTAAAGAATGGGGATACAACATGGCAGAATGGCACATAGCAGTAAAATAAAAAGTACCCCTACCACTGGGATTTTTAGTCCCCCGAGCCAACTGAACCACTTCATAAACCACCCAGGACCCATGGACGGGTCAGTAATATGATTAACTAGATCACGTAGGTCTTGGATAGAGTGTTCAATGGAAACACTTGCGTCAGTGAGTTTAAAACAACACATACCCTATACCCTCTGTAGCAACTCCTGCACAAAAGTTTTGTTCCGTGTGCAAAAGTTGCTGTACTGTCTGTAAAAGGTTGTAGGGTCTGCAGAGGCCTCTTTCCCTGGGATCCACCCTTATTAACATATTAATGGCTTTTATTCTTGCTAGTGTTGAGTCATTCTGGCTACACCCTGCCATCCCCTTTGTTTCATTAATCACTGACACTGTAGTCTTCAGGGTTCATGAGCACTTTGTATCACCAGCTTTGTTTGGCCTGTTTAACTTGTCCAGGCTTGCCCAGCTTGCTCAGGCCTGTTCAATCTGTTCAGGCCTGGCATGTCTTTTCTTAGCTGGGTCCATTTTCTGTGCACTTCCAGGCCTGACCTGTTTCTTAGCTGGGTCCATTCTCTGTGCACTTCTGTTCAGAGTATGGTTCCCCCTGGCTTTACTCTTGTTGTGCTGGGCTCTGAGTACTCATTTTCTTAGCCCACATGTTTTTTTCCCGTGCCATCATAATGTATTACAGCCTCAGGCAAGGATGCAGCCATACTAGACATACCTATCAGCCAATTTCCCTTCATTCACCAATTTTTCTTTTTCTTTTCTTGTGAATGGGGCAAAGGTAATCCCACTAAGGGCAATGGACAACAACCATTTGAGACAGATAGGGGGCATCAGAAAAGCAGCTTCTGGTACTGTTCCCTAGAGACAACATACATTGTAACATCATTTTCTTGCAGCAACTCAATAATATTGAAAACACATAACATGAAAGTGTATCAAAAGCAGCAGTGCTTAATAATGTGATAAAGAAAGCTCTGAGAATAGTACAGCAAAACTTGAGCTGGTGTGGGTATTGCAATTGCTGAAGCCGAAATGACTTGTAGATTTCAGTTACTTCCTAAGAAAACAATATTAAAAGGATAACAATACAGTCATTCACAAAAGCCCCCCAAAAAACCCAGTCAGTCCAATAGTCCTCCTCCCATTCTCAGACAATGTGGCCCTGCCTCTCAGCAGTTCCCCAGGACCTCGCAGTGTGCTTCACCTTTTTCTGAAGTTTAAGTTCTGTTTTTCTCAAAATTTGAACCTCTCATTCTCATAGGCAGATATCTTGGCCTTTTTTCAATGTGACACACTGATCCCGATAGGGACTCCTTCACACATTTCAGCGGTGAGTAGTTCTGAGTTCTTGGGATGGTCTGTTCCATCTGGACTCTGGCCAATTCCCTCTGCTGGACTCTCTGGATTGCAAATGGTGACATGGCTCCAGGCCTTATTCAGAAAAGCAGCACCAATATTGAATGAAAAAAACTAAATATGCTGGATTAGATTTCACAATGATATAAACTTAATTTCATCCATATTTACTTAAGATCATAATTATCTCATATGGTGTCAATTATGTCTCTCAGTTTGATAAACTCTTTGTCTCTCTGTCTCTTTACCACTGGAGATTCCTTTGCAGGTAAGAAATATTCCATTATGTCCTTGACTGATCTTTACATGTTTATAGATCAGACAAGTTGCACACACATATTCTGCGATTTCTGGCAAGGTTTTTTAGAATTATACCAATTTTGTGAGAATTTGTCATCAAATCATCCCTCTTTTGCCCATGCGTGCCTGGCCAGGACATACAGGGGCAAAATGAGGCAAAAAGCATCTGGAAGTACCACATGGCTAGTGTGGGTTTTCCAAAGCTCATCAGGGTGCAAGGTGCACCCAGCCTGTCTCCAGATGTCTATTTCGAATTGTTGAGTATGTGTTGGGGCTTAGATGAATTCCTAAATTGAAGATTCTGGAGACGGCATAGTTGAATAAAGTGCTCATCTCCTTTTTTTTGTGTTTACATATTCATTAGCCAGATACATCACTTCAAACTACCTTCATCAGTTTAATGTCCATCAAAGTCCCTCTTCCTAATATCCCACTTCATCCCTCACAACACTCCCCCATCACCTGCATCATTCCACCAATCACATACATAGGTCCCTTTCATGTTTTTATACCATACTAATGTATCCTTATTTGGCAAGGCTGCTAAGAATATCAAGCAATTGTTTAAAAAAACTTAGTATTGTTTCTTTTCTCTCATTCTTTTTCTCAAACCTCTCCTGGATCATTGCTGACAAGCAAAACCTGGCCCTGTCCAATCAACTCAAGTTAAACAATTTTACAAACATTTCCATACTTTCTGGTGTAATTGGCACCTATGGTGTTACTGTCCTGTTCAGCAGCCATCAGCACTGAGCTGCCTTAAATCTTACAGTTCAGAAAACAGGCATTCAAATGATGAAACTGACACCTTTGCATGAAAAGGCTGGGGGACATCTGGAATGCAAACACTTCTCCTTGTATATTTTTAATGCAGAATATTCTTTTTCACATTTAATTTAAAACCTAACAATACCTGAGAATGGCATCAAACTGATCTGAAACCCCTCTGTGAGGTGCTTGCCACAATATATAAAATCCCTTTTAACTTTAAATTTTGTATATGCAGTCAAAACCAAATATATGTACCAGAGATAAAAATTCAAGCTGGATTACCCTTTTTATTCAGATCTCTTAACCTCTACTTTGAAGGTCAAAGGAAAACAGAAACAGTTTCCTTAGTTTCATGCCTTGTTTGTTTGATCTAGCATCCAGGGGCACTTGGCAATGAACAGCCAGCAATGAAAGAAAAACAATATTTACTGTAGATTAAAACATTTAAACACAAGACTATTAGTCTTTTAAGTATAGCAGCTAGCAGCCTATCTGATTGGAATAAGAAGGTTTTCTTGATAAATTTCACTAAACCCTCCCCCCTGGGTAATTCTGAAAAGTAACATGCTTTAACAACATCTTGGGAAAACCAGGGACCTTAAAGTAAAAAAAGTCTTTATTTCTTCATAATCTTATAAGGATTTTTCTCTCTCTTTTTATAGGCTGTAAGAAATGGTTTGCAGGCTAGCTCTTACACATGAGCTTTGCCTTACAGATATTCCCCACCCCATACATCTTTGCTAATAGTAATTTGACCAGCCTTTGTTTGATCCCACCCTTACACAATCAAGATGCTGGTCAGACATCTGAGGATGCTCAAAGGAGGCACCCCCCATGGTTCTAGAAGCTTAAACTCTACAATTAAAATTGATGACAAGAGGATTGTTTGGAGGCTAGGTGAGGCTAGGTGAATTGGGGTTTTTTGTCCTCTTTAATGGGTTTCCATTTGTTTGCTAGGAGAAAGACTCCTAGGTGATTTGTCATTTTGTCCTCTCTAATGGGCCTCCATTCATCTGCTAGAAGAAGAAACTCCTCCCTGATCTTCCAGTATCTTTCTATAGCTATGCAAACAATTTCAATGGTTTCATTCCTAGTATCTTTCTGTAGTTATGCAAACTATCTCAGCAGTTCCAACCACCCACCACTCACCGCTGAGAGGCATGACCAAAACATTTTCTAAACTGTCCCTTTCCCTGCAATCAGTAGACCTGGTGTTTTTCACTGTTTGGGGACACAGGGGTGACTTGTTAATAACTTCACCTTTTACTGATAAGAGTATCAAAATCAATCCTGAAATATAAAGACCTAATGTCTGGACAAAAACTTTCTTTCCCTAATGTCACAATCAAACACAGAGACACTCTAACATTTACAGAGACACTCTAACAGTTTCTACATAACAGCACATTAACAATATGGACCAGCCATGAATCTATATAGGGAAACTGGTCCGGATGCTCCTTCACTACAATTTAGCCTCCGGACCCCATGCTCTAATCACAATTTACAAATCACAAGTTACAGTGTAAATCTTCTAATCTCAATTCAAGGAATGCAATGTTCAGTGTAAATTTTCTAATCTCACTTCTGGGAATACAATATACAATATAATCCAGGTAACAGGCAGAGTTTGGTTACGCAAAACACACAGGACCACAAAGGGAAAAAGAAAGGGAAAACAGAGACGTCTCAGCAGCGAATACTCATACACTCTCTTTCCTCAGTAGCAGCTGTTACAAATACACATTACACACACTCTCTCTAGCTGTAGCATAGAATTTAACTTTTACCATGAGGATAATAGTAATGAGAAATATAGCTAGCTATTTTTCTAATGTCCACTAGATGGAGCTCCAGGATCACTAGCACAAAAGAAGCCCCCAACACCACAAGCACATGGCAGCACAAGCACATGGCAGCACAAGAGAAGCCCCCAATACTAGAAGCACATGGCAGCACAAAAGAAGCCCCCAACACTAGAAGCACATGGCAGCACAAGCACATGGCAGCACAAAAGAAGCCCCCAGCACTAGAAGCACATGGCAACACAAAGGAAGCCCCCAACACTAGAAGCACATGGCAACACAAAAGAAGCCCCCAACACTAGAAGCACATGGCAACACAAAGGAAGCCCCCAACACTAGAAGCACATGGCAACACAAAAGAAGCCCCCAGCACTAGAAGCACATGGCAACACAAAAGAAGCCCCCAGCACTAGTGTGATAGGCTATAGCCTAGGATAGCCTGTAACTGTATGTTAGGTAGCAGAAGCAAGCCTGTAGGTTAGGCCTGAGTCCCCAACCCCCACTTCAGAAGATTATAACTGAGCAGAGCTGAAAGCTAGAGAAAACAGAATTTTGCTTCAAGCAGCTTATGATGATAAGAATGTAAAACTTTTCCACTGAGTGTGTTATGTTATTCACAGATGTATTTCAGAATTCAGCTTTTCACACAGTGTCTGTGCTGCGAGTGACCTTGTCAGCAAAAAGCAAGGCAGAATGTTATGTCTAGATATAGAGCCATGGCTAGGAAGGCCTCAGAGCGGGGGGAGATGTAGTGCGGACCCAGTCAGAAATTTTCCATTGAATGGGGGGGGGGGGGGGTGGTGAGGGGGCCACCTGGACCAATGAGTTTGTCTGTATAGAGCTAATGAAGAAAGCTATAAATGCTGTTGTTTTTCTGAACGCCATGCTCAGACCATTTTGAAAGTGACAATTGATTGACAGGTGTCTGGGCCTGTGCACATAATAAACTGGTTTGAATTCTAGTAAATAGACTCCTGGTGTATTCATTGCGTGCACTTCGCTATTGCATTGGTTCCCTGACCGGGAAGAGTGGGGTACGCAGATGGTGCGCAAGTGAATACTACCACGTATTACCGCCTCCAGGTTTGGTCCGGCTGGGACCGCAGCCGGCCGACAGCGGTGAGGAGCCCAGGCGCCACCGGTCCCTTGCATTGGAGGGTTCCGCCCTGCCTCAGCAGGCTTGCTGGGTCCGGCCGGCCAGCACCTCGAACCAGGAGGGGAGTCCAGGATTCAACCCAAGGTGGAACTGGTTGCGCAGCGCATTAGCTACCTGATCCGGTGAGTATTGATTTTCCTGGTTCTTAGTCAGTTAGCTCTGGGAAAGTCTCGAGACTAATATGGTATGGTAACAGGTAAAGGGAGTCTGATCAACTCCCAGGGCGGTCCTAGTAACCCTGCATGAGTATGCGCGGGGCGAAGCCACTGACCCTTTTGGTTTGGTAATTTTGGTTTAGTCAGTTAGCCCGGGAATTTGGAATTTGGGAAATGCTAGCATGTTTGGTTGTGTGAAGTGTTCTTGAGAGGTCTTGCAATACAGGCCGAGCGAGAGCGGACTCCTAAGTAGCGCATTTCCTGGCCAGGCGACTGCGCCCAGGTCGCGAAAAGGAGGAAGCGTCTGGTGTTTGTCCCCCTCCTTGTTCCGTGGGCTGTGCAGACCCCTTACCCGCTGCCATCCTACCCATCCTTTCTGTTTACTGTCTTGTCCATCATATCTCATAATGGGAGGGGCAGAGTCCGTACAAACTCCGTTGAACTGTATGATCACGAATTTTAAAAAGGGGTTTAGTGGTGATTAGGGGGTAAAAATGTCACCGACCCGCTTAGAAATATTGTGTGGCTGGCGCTGGACGCCGTGTGGCCACCAGAAGGTACTTTCGATATTCAAATTGTGTCCTGAGTGCACCAGGTGGTGCGCAGATATAGTTCCGAGCAGTTTTCCTATATAGATTCCTGGCTAGCTATCTGTGAGAAGCAACCCCCTTGGATAAAGCGTTGCCGTGAGGGGCAGAGTAGAATTCTGTTAGCAACTGCAACGGGAGTCCCTGCAAAGAAGGAAAAGTCCCCTATTTTTGCAGCCCCAGAGCCTCCAGAGGTCCCGGGTCATCCACCCACATTTCTGTATACACCAGTCCCGTCAGCTCCATCAGTACCCCGAGTAGAGCCAGAGGTAGTGAGAGTACCCCCAGCTGAGGTACCTCCACCCGGTCACCCACCACCCGAGGACCACCCCCTTCCCCAGAGTCGGAGCCCTAGTCCTGAGCAGAGCGCTGCCAGCCCTGGGCAGAGCTCTGCAACAGAATCATCATCCCCTGAAGGATCTGCTAGCGGAGGGTCAGGTGCCAGTCCAGGGTCACCCACTAGTCCAAGCACCAGCAGCAGCATTACCCCCGCTAATCTGCGTTACACCTTCAGAAGCAGGACAGCGGGCCAGAGAGATGTTCGCCAAATGCCACTGCGGCAAGTCCCAGGATTACCTATTGTAAACACAGAGGGTCAGGTTGTGGTCGGACCGACCAGTCTAGTTTATGTGCCTTTCACCACAACAGATTTATTGAACTGGAAAACGCATTATGCCTCCTATACTGAAAAGCCCCAAGATTTAACAGAGTTAATGTCCAGTATTATGCAAACCCACCAGCCCACCTGGTCTGACTGTCACCAGCTCTTGGCTACCCTCTTTACTACTGAAGAGCGGGCACGGATAGTGCGAGCAACTACTAGATGGTTGGAAGAGAACCCTGAAGATGGGCGAGACCTAGATCCCCGAAGGGCAGCAGCCGCAGATTTCCCAAATGAAGATCCCGGATGGAACCCAAATAGTGATGACGGAGAGAAGGCCCTCACCCGGTTCCGCCATGCCTTACTGCAGGGCCTAAAGAAGGGAGGGCAGAGAGCTATGAACGTTGGGAAAGTAGCGGACGTTCTTCAACGCCCAGATGAAAGTCCAGCTGCTTTCTATGAACGATTGACTGAAGCCTATAGACTTTACACCCATATGATCCAGCAGCCCAGGAGAATTTGCATATGGTGAACGCCGCCTTTGTGAGTCAGTCCCAGGGAGACATTAAAACGAAAACTGCAGAAATTAGAGGGATTTGCGGGCATGAACTCAACACAGTTAATGGAAGTTGCACAAAAGGTATTTGTGAATCGTGATCAAGAATGCCAACGGGAAGGTGAAAGAAAGATGAAGAAGAAAGCGGATCTGCTCGCTGCAGCATTAGTGGAAGGACGCGGAGGAGGATATCCTAATAGAAGAGCCAGAGGATGGGGAAGGGGCCGGGGGAGTGCTCAGCCCCCCTTAGGTGCAAACCAGTGCGCCTATTGTAAGGAAGAAGGACATTGGAAGAACGAGTGCCCGAACATTAGCTCCACCCCCTGGAAGGGAGGCGGGAGCGCTAGGAGAGCGGGGGGGGGGGGGCGATTCCAGCAGCGAGGGGGGATGCAGCGCGCACAGTTTCAACAGCAAGAAGAGACTGCCATAGCGGGAGTGGCAACCGCCGAGAACAATTCTATGGATAATGAGGGCTAGGCCAGACCGGGCTCCAAGTTCGTCTTAGGTCTCCAGGAGCCTATGGTCAAATTGAAGATTGGAGACCAGCATTTGGACTTTATGGTAGACACAGGGGTCGAGCATTCAGTAGTAGCCAAACCTGTGGCTCCTGTGTCCTCCCGATCTGTCACAATTGTGGGAGCTACTGGAACGAGAACCACAAGACCTTTTCTGCAGAACCGCGCCTGTGAACTAGGGGGACAGACGATAACACACCAGTTCCTGTATATGCCTGAATGCCCAGTTCCCCTTTTGGGCCGAGACATGCTTGCAAAGCTTCAAGCACAGATATTCTTCGTTGAAGGGGGAAAAATGGAAATGACTATAAATTCAAAACCTGCTGGCCTGATGGTGTTAGCTGTCCCCCAAGAAGAAGAATGGCGGTTCTATTTACCTGCGTCCAAAGCAGCGAGCTCCAGTATACCTACCGGCATTGCAGCCCCGCCTGGAGTATGGGCAGAGAATAATCCACCTGGCCTAGCGAAGAATATAGCTCCTGTGCTTGTCACCCTTAAGCCAGGAGCAGAACCAGTGCATGTGCGTCAGTATCCCCTCCTACGACCAGCAATTGAAGGTATTCATCGCCACCTGAAGAAACTACTGCAGTTTGGACTCCTTAGAGAATGCCAATCATCTTGGAACACCCCCCTTCTCCCAATCGAGAAGCCTGGGACAGGTGACTACTGCCCAGTACAGGATCTACGTCGAGTGAACAGTGCAGTTGAAACCATACATCCAGTAGTACCAAATCCTTACACCCTCCTGGGACTGATTCCAGCGGAAGCCACACATTTCACTGTTCTGGACTTAAAGGATGCCTTTTTCTGTATACGCCTGGCATCTGCCAGTCAGCTTTTGTTTGCATTTGAATGGGAAAACCCTACCACAGGACGACGAGGACAACTCACTTGGACTCGACTACCACAAGGATTCAAGAATTCACCCACTATCTTCAGTGCAGCCCTCAGTCAAGATCTGTCAAGTTACCCTGTAACGCCAGGAAAACGAATTTTACTCCAATATGTAGATGACTTGCTTATAGCCACCAACAACGAAACTGATTGTGTGCAAGCTACCAGTGATCTCTTGCACCTCTTGAATGAAGCTGGATACAAGGTCTCGAGAGCCAAGGCGCAGCTGTGTCAGACAGAAGTGAAATACTTAGGGTTCCATCTGTCCAAAGGAACCCGGAAATTAGGACTTGAATGAAAAGAAGCAGTATGCCGCATCCCAACCCCCACCACCAGAAAGCAGGTGCGGGCTTTCCTGGGAGCTGCAGGCTATTGCCGCATATGGATACCGAATTTTGCGCTCATGGCAAAACCCTTGTACCAAGTCACAAAAGGAGCGGAACGATCCCCCTTGGAATGGGGCCCAGAACAAGATAAAGCATTCAAATCCCTAAAAACAGCGTTGATGTCATCCCCGGCTTTGGTACTACCAGATGTGCAGAAACCCTTTCGCCTATATGTTCATGAGTCAAGTGGAAACGCATTGGGAGTCTTGACTCAGCCTCTTGGGTCTTGGCAGCGACCTGTAGCCTACCTATCAAAACAATTGGATCCTGTTGCCAAAGGATGGCCACCTTGCTTGAGAGCTGTAGCAGCCACAGCCCTCTTAGTGAGAGAAGCGGACAAGCTCACCCTGGGACAAGAGCTTCAAGTCACCGTACCACATGCTGTCTTAACCCTGATGGAACACAAAGGAAACCATTGGCTCACTAACGCTCGAATGTTGAAATATCAAAGCATGCTATGTGAGAATCCTCGATTGCAATTGAGTGTCAGCCAAACTCTGAACCCAGCTACCCTATTGCCAACCGGTCCAGGCCCTCCTGACCATGATTGCTTGGAAGTAATGGACACTGTATATTCAAGTCACCCAGACTTAACTGATATCCCTTTGAACCACCCAGACAGAACTTTTTTCGTGGATGGGAGTAGCCTCATAGTCGAAGGACAGCGATGTGCTGGTTATGCAGTGGTGTCCCTGGACATGGTAGTAGAAGCATCAGCCCTGGCCCCAGGAACCTCAGCGCAGAAGGCTGAATTGATAGCCCTCACACGCGCACTCAAACTTGGAACAGTAATTAGCCTGAACGTCTACACAGACTCCAAATATGCTTTTACAACATTACATGCCCATGGAGCCCTGTATAAGGAGCGTTGATTAATCACCTCAGGAGGCAAGTCTGTCAAGTATGGCCCAGAAATATTGACTTTATTGGACGCAGTATGGGCCCCCAAACGCGTTGCTGTAATGCATTGTCGAGGCCATCAAACTGGAGATGGAGATGTGTCCCGAGGAAATAGATTTGCCGATGCCACAGCCCAAGAAGCAGCCATTGCTGGACAAATCACTACCCCTAGTGTAACAATTCAAGCAGCCATATTTCCAGTACCTCTTAGTGCATGGACACCCAGATATACCCAGACAGAAATGGACCATTACTGTCGACAAGAGGGGGGCAACTATCGGAAACTGGATGGATAGTGTTGCCACCGCCTGAAGGGAGCTCACCCCTTGGTATGCCCGTGATTCCCGAAGCCCTAGGCCCTGCCTTTGTCCAAGCCTTTCATCAAGCCACACACTATGGAAAAACCAAAATGGCAGACGCTCTAAAACCATACTTTTATATCTCGTTGCTGGGACCTCTGACCACCTCAGTGGCCCGAAGATGTGTGACTTGTGCCAAGAACAATGCCCGACAAGGTCCTGTCCCACTCCCAAGAGCTCAGTCAGTAGGAGTTACCCCTATGGGGAATATTCAAATAGACTTTGCAGAAATGCCACGAGCGAATGGATATCGCTACTTGTTAGTCCTAGTCTGTACCTTTTCTGGATGGGTGGAAGCTTTTCCCACTAGAACTGAGAAGGCCAGGGAAGTCACTAAAGCCTTACTCCATGAGATCATTCCCCGATTCGGAATACCTTTGACCATGGGATCTGACAATGGGCCCTCTTTTGTATCACAAGTAACCCAGCAGCTAGCCCATGCCCTGCAAATACAATGGAAGTTACACACAGCTTATAGACCCCAGAGCTCAGGGGAAGTAGAGAGAATGAACCGAACCCTGAAGTCTCAGTTATCTAAGCTCTGCCAAGAAGCCCACCTGAAATGGCCCCAAGTTCTCCCCATAGCCCTTCTCCGGATACGTTCAGCCCCCACCACCCCATTAGGAGTATCCCCATTTGAGATTTTGTATGGGAGGCCCCGCCCATAATTCAGGGGATATGAATCAAATTGGATCAGTAATCACTAGGCAAGAATTGTTGGCTCTAAGTTCTGTTTTACAGGGCCTTCATGCGTGGGTGCAAGGCCAGTTGCCTATCAATCTAACAGAGCCCTTGCATCCTTTCAAGCCTGGAGCCTCGGTGTGGGTAAAAGAGTGGAAGAAGACACCGTTGGCGCCTCAGTGGAAAGGGCCATACATCATCTTGTTATCAACCCCAACAGCAGTTAAAGTGGCAGAAATCGACTCCTGGATCCACCACAGTCGAGTAAAGCCAGCAGCAGTTCCTGAGAGTCGCCCCTGGACCTCGATCACTAATCTTGCATCACCATTGCGACTCACACTGCGCAGACAAGATTCATCATCGTAAAGACTTTGCCAACCTACTCCTGGACATCAACGAAAGAGCCGTCCTTCAGTTTTGCATTATTTTCATTACAGACTCTATCAACCAATCAACCATTATCTATCTACCTCAATCAACCATTACCTACCTCATCAATAAAACAGTAATTAGTAAGCATCATGATCATAGTCTCTAATTAGTCTAATTATTAGAGACTATGATCATGATGCTTACTAATTACTGTTTTATTCTTGCGGTAGCCCTGGGACTCATGAGAACCACTCTTGCTTTGCCCCCTTGTGCAGCCTGTATAACCACCACCCGAACTGGAATGCAAGTCACACAGACTCTACTTTATCACTCTTACTATACTTGTACTGGCATAGTCAGCCAGTGTATCTATAATGGTACAGAACTGAACATCTATACAAAGGGAAAGACTCGTACTTGCTTCAGACCTCGACAGAATCCATCTTACTATGTCCTGGAACTGAGATGGAATGATGAAGATAGAGCCCTCGTCAACGCCACAAGTCAACTCTCTGATCCCACCCAACCTGCATACCTGTATTTTGATGCTTGTGACTTAATTAACAGAAATAATTACTACAGGTGTGGATCATGGGAACAAGCTTACTATTATGATGAGAAATATATGTGTCCTGAAGTTGTGTACAGATGGGGAATGTGCACTGGAACACACTCCCCAACAACATATAGCAAATCATCAGAAGCAGACTACTACTGTCCGAAGTGGGACTGTGTGTACTATGCCACCTGGTCTGGTGGCCCAACAGGACAAACTGGAGATAATCGTAAAGCTATACTGGAAAGGTTACCCCTACTAGAACCCAACAAGTGCAGGAAAAGTACATGCAATCCCCTATGACTCCAGATCTCCGACCCCAGTCAATGGAAGCAAGGATTTCGATTTGGCCTGCGCATAGCAGGAGGTGGAACTGATCCTGGAACCATCGTATTCATCCAACTGAATGTAAAGACTCATGTTTCTTCACCTTATCGCATACATCATACCTTCCACGAGGCCATGAAGGCAGAATTTGTAGTTCCCCACGCTTCGCAGAATTTGTTCATCGAACTAGCTGGAGCTGTGGCCTCCAGCCTCCATGTCTCAGACTGTCTCTTTTGTGGAGGAACTCAGATGGGAGACCAATGGCCTTGGGAAGCACAAGAACTGAACAATTCCGTACCATATAACCAGACTGATGTTCCTAACACTACCAATGAATGGGTCCTCGCCCACTCCATAGTGGGTAGACTATGTTTTGTACGAGCAGGACCACAATTGACTGCATTAGTAGGACAGTTGGTCTGTTTGAACCAGACATATTACAATGCTACTACTGAGAAGACATCTTGGTGGTCAGGTGCCAATACTCCGGAACCTTCTAATCCTTTGATCGTCTTTCCTTACTTGGCCAGGATATGGACAAATCTGGCTACGCATAGCACCTGGCAAGCTCCACCCCGACTTTATTGGATTTGTGGCACTCGAGCATATGCTAAACTCCCTGCCAATTGGGGAGGAGCGTGTGTTGTAGGAACTATACGACCATCTTTCTTCCTTTTGCCCCTGTCCCACGGAGAACAATTGGGATTCCCTGTATACAAAAGCCGACAGAAGCGAGAGGCTCTCAAAATCGGCCAGTGGGACAAATGGGATGCAACCTCTGAAGAATGGCCCCCTGAGAGAATTGTTTCTTACTATGGACCTGCTACCTGGGCACAAGTGGTTCTTGGGGCTACCGCACTCCTGTGTATATGTTGGACCGTATTATACGTTTGCAAGCTGTTGTGGAAATTATAACCAATGAAACTAGCAGAGCACTAACCTTGTTAGCCAAACAAGCCACACAGATGCGTACAGCCATTTACCAGAACCACTTAGCATTAGATTATCTGCTTGCAGCTGAAGGAGGTGTATGTGGTAAGCTTAATTTAACGAACTGTTGTTTGCAAATTGATAATGAAGGGCAAGTTGTAGAAGACATAGCCAATCACATGAGAAAACAAACCTATGTCCCTGTCCAAACCTGGCATGGCTTGCAACTTGATGGCTGGTTTGGTTCGTGGTTTTCAGGTATGGGCGGCCTGAAGACACTTGTATTGATAGTTTTCTTGATTGTGGCTGTTTGCTTATGTATCCCATGTTTCCTTCCCTTATGCTTGCGTATGCTGAACTCAACCATTGATAGAATTGTTGAACGTAAGGCAGATTCACAGATACTAGCAATGTGGCATTACTACCCTAACCCTGTACCACACAGTGATCCCTCCACCCTAGTGTAGCGTACCATATGTGATTTAATTCTCACCCTTTCTCACTTGCGGGTGAGAATAATCAAAGGGGGGAATGTGATAGGCTATAGCCTAGGATAGCCTGTAACTGTATGTTAGGTAGCAGAAGCAAGCCTGTAGGTTAGGCCTGAGTCCCCAACCCCCACTTCAGAAGATTATAACTGAGCAGAGCTGAAAGCTAGAGAAAACAGAATTTTGCTTCAAGCAGCATATGATGATAAGAATGTAAAATGTTTCCACTGAGTGTGTTATGTTATTCACAGATGTATTTCAGAATTCAGCTTTTCACACAGTGTCTGTGCTGCGAGTGACCTTGCAAGCAAAAAGCAAGGCAGAATGTTATGTCTAGATATACAGCCATGGCTAGGAAGGCCTCAGAGCGGGGGGAGATGCAGTGCGGGCCCGGTCAGAAATTTTCCATTGAATGGGGGGGGGGGGGGGGGTGAGGGGGCCACCTGGACCAATGAGTTTGTCTGTATAGAGCTAATGAAGAAAGCTATAAATGCTGTTGTTTTTCTGAACGCCATGCTCAGACCATTTTGAAAGTGACAATTGATTGACAGGTGTCTGGGCCTGTGCACATAATAAACTGGTTTGAATTCTAGTAAATAGACTCCTGGTGTATTCATTGCGTCCACTTCGCTATTGCACTAGAAGCACATGGCAACACAAAGAAGCCCCCAGCACTAGAAGCACATGGCAACACAAAGGAAGCCCCCAACACTAGAAGCACATGGCAACACAAAGGAAGCCCCCAACACTAGAAGGACATGGCAACACAAAAGAAGCCCCCAGCACTAGAAGCACATGGCAACACAAAGAAGCCCCCAGCACTAGAAGCACATGGCAACACAAAGGAAGCCCCCAACACTAGAAGCACATGGAAACACAAAGGAAGCCCCCAACACTAGAAGGACATGGCAACACAAAGGAAGCCCCCAGCACTAGAAGCACATGGCAACACAAAGAAGCCCCCAGCACTAGAAGCACATGGCAACACAAAAGAAGCCCACTTAAGGGGGTCAAGTGCTAATATTTTAGGCATTTTAATAGCTTTGGCAGCGCTTTAAATACTTTTAAGGGACCCGAGGTGACAGAGTTGAATTTATACTGCAGTCATTTACTGGCGCTCGCAAGCGCCCCCCCCATTCCTTTACCAGATTTTACCAGATTTACCAGATTTCACCAGAATTTCCAGATACAGAACTACCCAAAACAGTACCCAATACAGACTGGACGAGCAATGGTTTCAGGGATTCTGGGGCCCTTACTCGGACTGCTCGTTGCGGGTGATCATGCCGCTACAGGTTCACAGAATTTACCAGATTTACCAGAATTTCCAGATACAGAATACAGAACTACCCAAACAGTAAAACAGTAAGGCAGTAGTACTCACCAGACCTCTGATCAGAGAGAGTTTGGATGCCAATCTATCCAGCCGGTTTTCAATCGGGGGGTCAGCTGCAGGGACCGACTGACCAGACAAGTCAAGGTGTCCTTCTGGAGCACAAAGGGGCCTGGGGCGCCAAGGACCGTTAATCACCTGGAGGGGCCGGTCCCTGACCGGTGGAGGCCCGATGCTGCAAGAGCAGAAGTCTTCCCACCGTGGGTGTGATGAGAGAGGCTTTTTGTTTAATTTAAAAGGGTCCCACCTGGGGTGCCAAATGTTGCAGCCAAGCAGCTGAAAATGTTCGCATTCTCTCACTCACCCACAGAAGGAAGCACATAGACAGGCTGGAATGCAAACAGGATCTTTTAATGTGCACACAGGTTCAGACAGAGAGCCGGTACCCTCCACAAAAATCTGAGCCCCGAAGGACGTCCCACACTGTCTTATATACAGTACAATTTCAAGCTCATTCTACAATCTCATTCGTCTCAGGTATTTCCTGTCCACCAATCAGCAGCCCCTGGGGAAGGTGCCTGGGTGACCTGTCCAAACCGGTATGCTCTGGTCTGCTGATTTCTGGGCAAAGGGGTGTTGTGCTCAGGCCTGGAGGGGGGGGGAAGGGTGCCTACTGAAACCTTTATGTCTTTTCTTAGCAAGCTGATCACTATGTAAAATCCTCATGGCTTGGGGGGAAGGCTTACCCACAGCTAAACCTTATGGCTGCCTCATTGTAACAAATAAAGTATAACTGGTGAGAGAGAAATCGGTCACACCTTATGTATATGAGTTTGTTTTTGATCCCTGAGTTTGAAGCAGCAGATAAGCATGCAATAAATAAAACCAGGAGTCTTTTCAAGGATCCAAGCCAGTTTAATGTGCACAGGCTCAAGCAATAATCAATTTCAAAATGGCTGAGCAATGGTTTCTAGTAAAACAACAACTTTTATAGCTTTCTTTCCCATTCTAGACATAGGCAAACCTTTCATTGGTCCCGGTAACCCCTCGTACACCTTCTATTGGTCCCGGTACTGATATGGCTACCCAATCGGGACTCTGGTCTGGGCTCAGCACCTGCTCACCCCCCCTCTAGTCCCAATTACAATGGTCAGTGTCTCTAACTTGTTACATCTCTCCTCCAAGGTCGCTAAGCTAGTTAAAACATATGGGAAGCAGGGCACTGTAACCTTTCTTTCAGCACAGTTAATTAATTCCATAGAAGCATAGCACACCTTATCAGTACCAATTAAACTTGTTTTCTCTATTTTCTAAGTTTCGATTCTGCTTAGCTATATTTGGGGAAATGTGTAATTCCTTTGGGCCTCTCCACAGGCTCCACTTACAGGTCAAGCTGTTTAGGCCTGTCTGCTCACTTCAGACACCATGGATCACAGGCCTTCGCCTACCACATTCCCCCCTTTGATTATTCTCACCCGCATGTTAATAAGGTGTGAGAATCAAATCACATAATACTAGGTAAAGGTATCACTCTGTGGTATAGGGTAGTAAGTTCACATAGCTAGTATCTTTGTAGCTGCCTTATGCTCTACAGTGTTATTAATAACTGAAGTTATCATTCGCAAGCAAAGTGGCAAGAAACAAGGGAGCAACAAGCAGATAGTCAAAGTCCATAGTTTGGCAAGAGTGGGAAAAAGAACTAAAAGAATTAGAAGGTTCAGGAGCATTTATGCCGGACCACCAAGATGTCTTCTTTGTTGTGCTGTTTGTAAAACCTCTGATTTAGACAGTCCAGCTGTCCGATCTTCATAGCAAATTGTGGTCCGGTGCGAACAAAACACAAACTGTCAACAATGGGGTGGGCCAATACCCACTCACTAGTAGTATTATGTAAATCAGTCTGATTGTAGGGGATGGAGTAATTCAGTTCTTGCGTCTCCCAGGGCCACTGATCTCCCATCTTAGTTCCTCCACAAAAGAAACAGTCAGAAGTGTGGAGACTAGATGCTATTGCTCCAGCAAGTTCAAGAAACAAGTTCTGGGAGGCATGAGGAGTTGCAACGGTGGCTTGCATAGCCTTGTAGAAAGTCAAGATCTAGAACAACTGTTGGATCGGAGAGTATACCAATGCAAGTATAGGAAGAATGATAAAACAAGGTCTGAGTGACCTTCGGTCCAGTTCATGTTGTACTTATACAGGCTGCCCAGGGAGGTAAGGCAAAAGTCATCTCAAAGCACCCCAAGGCTGCTGCCAGAATAAAGCAATAATAAGAATTCATAATGGGCATAGTCTCTGAAAAATTGGTGGAACTGTCGGATTTCACAACAGATGACAAATGTGGAGTTGATTGTAGATCCTCAAGCTTCTGCCGTACGTAGACCTACCAGCTTTTTGGCAGGAGTAGGGCTGTAGATTCCAAAGTATCACTGTCCTCTGGGATGTCTCAATTTCTTACAATATCATAGCATAGTCTCTTAGGCTATTATTGCTTCCTTAGAGCAGTTCACTCTTTAGGAGATCAAAACAGTCTTTTCAAAGTATTTAAACACAGTCTCTTAGAAGATTCAATTTCTTAACACAACACAGTCTCTTTCTGATGATTGCAGTTTTTTTTTTCTCCAGATGCGAAGCTTACTTTCAGATAAACAGACAGTCTTGAAACAGTGCAGTTTCTGAGGGACCAATAAGTCTTAGGTCCGTGGCTGTTGTCGTTGGGGT
This sequence comes from Ichthyophis bannanicus, assembly GCA_033557465.1. Taxonomy (NCBI): domain Eukaryota; kingdom Metazoa; phylum Chordata; class Amphibia; order Gymnophiona; family Ichthyophiidae; genus Ichthyophis; species Ichthyophis bannanicus. The sequence goes on from CM066041.1 coordinate 294,350,266, forward strand.
GAGGTGCAATGGAGTCTTAGGATGCTGTACAGTAGTCCAGTGATCAGGTTCAGAAGCAGTTGCTGGCTTTTACTCGACTATATTGGATCCAAGGTTCGAATTCTGCGACTTTTACTGCAGTTGGAGTTGACAAGATGACAACATAGGGTCCCTTCCAATGCAGGGCTAACGGTATCTTTCTCCACTCTTTGATCCACACCGAGACTCCAGACTTGAAAGGATGCAGGGGTGCAGGCAAATTGATGAGTAATCAATTTTTTACCCAGGTATGAAGACTTCTGCAAAACAGAACTTAAAACCAATAGTTCATGTCTAGTAATTTCAGATACTATCTGTTTCATATCTCCCTTTATTTCCTATACAATAGGCGAGGGTCGCCCATACAAAATTTCAAAAGGGAAAACTCCTAAAGACTTAGCAGGGGCTAAGTATATCCTAAGAAGTGCTATAGGAAGAACCTGGGGCCACTTCAGATAAACCTCTTGGCAAAGTGTAGACAACTGAGATTTCAGGGTTCTATTCATACATTCTATTTTTCCTAAAGTTTTGAAAGCTGTAGGTAGTGTGCACCTGATAATGTCAATATCTTGGGGCCATACTTGATGGACTTGCTTCCTAAGGTTATCCACCCTCATTCTGTGTACAGGGTCCCATGTGCATGCAAGGTTGTAAGGGCATACTTGAAATCTGGGTACACATTTAGACAGGGCTCTTTTCCTATTGTTAGTGCTCTAGTGAGGGCTATCAGTTCAGCTTTCTGTGGTGAGGTTTCTGGGGCCAGGGCTGAGGACTCAACTACCAAATCAGGGGTCACCACTGCATATCTAGCACAACAATGTCCATTGATGATGAAACTGCCTTCAGCCACAAAGAAAGTCTGTTCAGGGTTCTCCAGAGGGACATCAGTCAAATCCAGGCGGCTTGAGAATACAGTGTCCATAATTTCTAAACAGTCATGATCAGGGGGTCAAGACCAACTGGTAACAACATAACAGGATTCAAAGCTTGACTGACCTTCAATTGGAGCTGGGGGGTTTTACGCAACATACTCTGTGGCACCCAAGAAGGCTCTCACTTGCCTCCTGGTGGTTGGAGTAGGAATACTGCATACAGCTTCTTTGCATTTTTGGTTCCAGGCGTCGAATTCCGCTGGACAACTGGAATCCTAGGTATTTAACTTGTTTGACATAATTATGCCTTGGCTCTTGAGACTTTGTATCCAGCCTCATTAAAAGGTGCAAGAGGTCACTGGTGGCTTGTGAACATTCACTTTCTGAGTTGGTGGCTATAAGCAAGTTGTCCACATACTGGAGAAGAATTCTTTCTCCTGGAATTACTGGATAACTTGTCAAATCTTTTTGCTGAGTAAGGCAAGTTCTTGAATCCTTGAGGTAATCTTGTCTAGGTGAGTTGGCCCCGCCTTCCTGTAGTGGGGTCTTGGGCTAAGCGTATGCAGAAAAAGGCATCTTTTAAGTCCAGAATGGTGAAATATATAGCTTCAGCAGAGATCAGTCCCAAGAGAATATAAGGATTTTGGTACCACTGGGTGTATAGTTTCTGCTGCATCATTCATTCTTCTTAGATCCTGCACTGGGCAGTAATCACCTGTCCCAGGCTTCTTAACAGGAAGAAGGGGGGTGTTCCAAGGTGACTGGCACTCCTTTGAGAAGTCCATACTTCAATAATTTCATTAAATGGCAGCGGATTCCTGCAATGGCTGGTCAGGGAAGAGGATACTGCTTCACATGCACTGGTTCCGCTTCTGGCTTGAGGGTGACAATGACAAGGGCTATGTTCTTCGCTAGGCCAGGTGGGTTATCTTCTGCCCATACTCCAGGTGGGGCTATAAGGTTGGTAGGTATACAGGAACTAGCTGGCTTGATTGGAGATGCACTATAGAACTGCTACTCTTCTTCTCGGGGAACAGTCAGCACCATCAATCCAGCAGGCTCTGGGTTCACAGTCATTTGCATTTCTCTCTCTTCAGCAAAGGATATCTGTGCCTGAAGCTTTGCAAGCAGATCTCGGCTCCAAATATGGAATAGGGCATTCAGGCATATACAGGAACTGGTACATTATTTTTTTTTTTCCCTAGTTCACACATGCGGTTCTGCAGAAAAGGCTTTGTGGCCTTAGCCCCAGTAGCTCTGATAATGGTGGTGCATCTAGAAAAACACAGGGGCTACTGGCTTTAGTATTCTGCTCCTGTATCCCCCATAAAAGTCCACATATTGGTCCCCTATTTTTCAGACTGACTCCTGGGGACCCAGGGAAACTGGAGAGTCCGGTCTGGCCTAGTCTTCATCCATGCTGTAGCCCTCTTTAGCTGCCACTTACTCTATAGCTACTTCCTTCGCCTACTAGAACATTGTGCTTGGTTTATTGTTTTATGACTCTGCAATCAAGTACTCCCTCCTCCCCTCCTGGGGTGGAGTCAAGATACGGGCATTCACTTCTCTAATGTCCTTCTCCTCTGTAATGGGCGCACTCACACCCAGTTTTTCACTTCCTCTGCTCCTTTGATTAGGAAAACCTCCTCCACATCATTCAACTAAAGCATCAGCAAGAAGATCTGTTCTCTTCTCCATTTTTTACATCACTTTCTCTATCACATTTATCTCCACAATTCACAGACATTCTGAACAACTTAATCGTGCTATATTCATGCCTGCAAATCCATCCAGTTTCATTTCTATTTTTATATCTCTCTGGGACTGACTGACAAAAACGTAAATTCTCCTGGGCTGCTAGATTGCATGGGGTACATAGTGAGGGCTGTCTGAATAACACTGTTTATTTGTTCAATTAAATCCTAAAGCTGTGAGGGAAAGGCACGTAAACAAGTCTGGTCAGCTGGCTGGCAAACTACTTGGGAATCTACAGGGTGGAGTCCCCCCCCCCCTTCTGTCCTAGGCCCACACTGTTTCTCCTAGCAACGCTCTATCCGGGAGGTTTCTTCTTTTTTTTTTTTTTTCATTTACTTCTCTGCTGTGGGCACATTAGTTCACGCCCACCGGGGGGGGGGGGGGTGACATCATCAGTGGACTGGGCCCCATCCCCCCCTTAAGCACTCTGAACGGAGCTACTTACAGAGAGAGAAACTGATGGGACAGGATATCTAGAGATTCTGGGGCAAAATATGGTGAACAGCAGAAACCACTCCCTTTCACATAACATTCCTAATTGGGACAGATACATTTGATTACCATAGTCTTCAGTAAACCCCTTACTGAAATTCTTGATCATACTTGAAAAGACACTTATTAAAAAAACCTTATTACTGTAAACATAAGCTTAAATTGAGCACAGACATACAATTTAGATACAGTTCTTAAAATATCTTATAGAGAGAACTATAGCTATCTGTTACGTATGACTAGAATAAAAATACTTAGCAACTAGCTGCCAGCCGTAATCAGCATGTCTCTGCAAAAGAAATTATTATTTTTTTAGTTCAGAAAGCAAATATTCAAAAGACATTCCGGATATTTTTCATAAAGTACAGTACACCTTTCCCTTTTTTCAAATACAGAAAAACAGATGAATTTATCTTAAAAGCCAATATTGTAAAGGTCAGTGTAGCTAACTGATTTGTTCATTAGTAACTAGTACAGAGTTTAACAATTCAAAGTAATTACCTTAAATCGTACAGTTTGGGGAAGCATGCATTCAAATGACTTATACTTGTTCATAAAAAGGTTGGTGCAAACACTCCGCAAGATAAACTTTTTTTTTAAAACTTTGATTGAATGAATCCTTTATTTTAAATAAACGGGAGACCTCTCAACCGAGAGTTGCTGTCTCTTAAAACACATTTTTTTCCTTCTCTGCAAGCTACACCCCTCTGCTCGCTGGGAAACAACTGAACTGTGCTCATAAAAAGAGACTTCTCATTCACACGCACAGAGAGATGCCAGAAAAATACAATTTAAATCAGTGTCAAGTCGTGATCTAATAATTACTTTGTAGATCAAAGGAAAAACAAAAACAGTTCTCTATCATTTCCTATTTAAACTATTACAGTGCTTACTGAAAATTTGAACATACAGCCGACAGAAATTCTTCTCACTTGGTCCGCAACCCGTAAGGGATTAATACAAACTTAACCCTTTTCAGGCTAAGCCCAAAAACTATCGGGACCCACAATCCTGACTAAACATTCTTATTAAATGATATATAAATGATATATAATACATAACCATAGCAGAAGGAACATTACTATTAAAAACATATTGAATAATACAGGTACAATTGTCCTGAAATAAGCACAAACTAACAGCATTGAGATTTAAGCCTGCACAGGGTTAGAAAGACACTGTACATTCTTTCCTTCAGACACGCCCCCTGTCAGTTTTTCACTGTGCAGTAGGAAAGCGAACTGAACTGGGTGAGACCGGCTTTTTGATTTCTAAAGTGTCTCTAGGTGTTTTGCGTCTTCTTTCTGCTTTATTAATACAATTTCTTAATCAGTGAACTGTCACAAATTACTCAACAGAATAATCTCACCATTTATAACAGAAGGGAAACTCGTGGTTTCAACAGAGAACAAAAAAAAACAGATACACAGTAGGGCAGACAATACACATCAAACGCTTCACAATCATGCTAGCAACATATCCCAAAAAACCCAGTCCTGTCTGTTCTGACTAGGCTGAATCATGATTTTTTTTAACAGCTGTACCTCACGAATACTCATGCAAGGATTTTCAAACAAATTTTTCCCCACGCATACTCATGTAGGGACCTCGCGCATACTCATGCGAGGTTGACCTAAGTCTTACCAAACAAGAAGGACGATGGCTTCACCTCGCGCATACTCATGCAAGGTTAATAGGACCGCCCTTGAGAGGGGATCAGTGCTCTCTTTTCCAAATTCCAAGTTCTCGAGATTACAAGTTACAAATTTCAAATTCTTACCAAAGTTTCACAAGTTTCAAACTGCAGTTCTAACTCATCTGTCTAGACAGGTTTTCAAAACTATACTTACCGGATCCGGTCCCTGATACTTCACTAGCTTCTGAGTTGGATCCTGGACTCCCCCGGGTCGGAGGTGTAGGCCAGCTGGACCCAGTGCCTGCCGAGGCCAGGCAGAACCCCCTCCGATACAAGAGGATCGGTGGGCCCAGGGAAATTCCCCTGCGTCGGATTGGCATGGTTCCAACTGGACCAAACCTCAAGGCGAATTACGTGGATTTATTCACTTGAACACCATCCATCACTCGCACTTCCAGGCCGACGCACCAAGAAATGAAGCAGCAGATAAGCATGCAATAAATAAAACCAGGAGTCTTTTCAAGGATCCAAGCCAGTTTAATGTGCACAGGCTCAAGCAATAATCAATTTCAAAATGGCTGAGCAATGGTTTCTAGTAAAACAACAACTTTTATAGCTTTCTTTCCCATTCTAGACATAGGCAAACCTTTCATTGGTCCCGGTAACCCCTCGTACACCTTCTATTGGTCCCGGTACTGATATGGCTACCCAATCGGGACTCTGGTCTGGGCTCAGCACCTGCTCACCCCCCCTCTAGTCCCAATTACAATGGTCAGTGTCTCTAACTTGTTACATCTCTCCTCCAAGGTCGCTAAGCTAGTTAAAACATATGGGAAGCAGGGCACTGTAACCTTTCTTTCAGCACAGTTAATTAATTCCATAGAAGCATAGCACACCTTATCAGTACCAATTAAACTTGTTTTTCTCTATTTTCTAAGTTTCGATTCTGCTTAGCTATATTTGGGGAAATGTGTAATTCCTTTGGGCCTCTCCACAGGCTCCACTTACAGGTCAAGCTGTTTAGGCCTGTCTGCTCACTTTAGACACCATGGATCACAGGCCTTCGCCTACCACAAGTTGACCCAAATGAGGCCCAGACATCAGCTCCTGACTCCAAGTAATGTTTCCTGGGATGCAACGCAGGATGGAGGGGGGGGGGGGGGGAACAGTATGCCAAATAAGGCAAATGTTGCTGTATTTGGCAGATGCATCCTTGGATGCACCTCATGGGGTCATACTGCACGGGATGAGGTGCTGCCATTTTGAAAGAAGGCAGCACAGAGGCAGAAGCATATGGACAGCGCTCCTGCCTCCCATCACGTTAAAGATACTTTGGGGGGGGAGAGATCTATGAGAGCATGAGGAGAGCTATTGTTTCTTGGAGGGTGTAAATTAGTGGCAACTTTGGCAGGTTTTTTGGAGGGGATTGGGCAGTGGAGGAGGGGGGTGACACTGGGACAATGATTTTTTGAGGCCATGGTGGGGTGAGGAGTTTGAAACAGGCTAATGGGAATCAGTTATCTGGGCCCGACTCGGTAATCTGAGGTGAAATGTCAAACTTCACCTCAAATGATCCTTTTTTTACCCTGCTGCATCCTAACACCTGTAAACGGCGCTGGGTGAGAATGTCCACAGTCTTGGCAAAGGCAAATATTAATATGACTTGCAAAGGATTGTGGGAAATGTAGTCCATTCATACCAGAATCAGCCGTTCACAATAAATTAGTTGTGCTTGCACGAGTGTAAAGCCAAGAAAATATATTTTATTTATGGGGTTATTTCTCCCAACACAGATTTGCTTGGTAGCACAGAAAAGGATACTTGCTTTCAATATTATACTTAGAAAAACAAAATCAGGAAAAACAACAACTGAACTTTTTAAGCAATCAAATCAAATCATAAAGACCTTGATGGGAACAGAAAGGTCTTTTCTGTGGGCTCCTGCTAATATCTTTTTAGCAGTGCTTCAAAAACAAACAGAACCCACAAAGTAATGAAAAACTGTTCTTTTTCAAGGCTAACTTCGGGTATTTTCACACACACCCAGACGTGTCTCTTCAGAGCTCACAGGCAATTAGGCAAGGCTCAATTGCTAACAATTAACCAGCTGCAAAACTCTTGGCTGGTTTACTTTCTAAATGTGGCTCAAATCCTGCTCAAAAGCTTTTCTGAGTAGATCAAAGAACAAGTTTATATTTCTTTGTGATGGTTGTTGTACTTTGTAAAAGTATATTACCACAGAAGTTTAGACAGAGAGCAATCCATGTATTCACACTGCTCATTTACAATATCCCCTTCTTCTTCCACCATCATAGAGTCAATTTCATGGATTAGCACAGAGGAATTTCTTAATGGAGCATTCTCAGAACAATACTTGTTTTCCTGCTGTCTTCCAAGTGAAAAGCTAGGGCATAGATCAGTGTTCATACCTGAGCTTCCATTGTTGTTAAGATTCCTCTCCAAATATCCTGGCCAGTATGTAGTCCAGTTTTTATGTCCAGCCTTCCAATCAGGATCCCTGGACACTGGGTCTCTCTTCACATACCTTCTTGCACTGGTCTTAGGGCCCCTTCCAAATGCACTGGTCTTAGGGCCCCTTCCAAATGCACTGGTCTTAGGGCCCCTTCCAAATGCAGCCGTCTCCCTCACAGGTCCCGTCCGGGGATTCCTGGCTCTGCAACCCCACTCCTCTGGTTTCCTCCAGTCCAATGGAGTATGCTTGCCTCTGGAATGCCTCCCAGCACACGTACTGCTATGGACTCATTTAGACCTCCAAGATGCTTCTCTCTTCTTTCTTCCAAAGTGTTTCTTGCTTTCTCTGTCCGTGAGCTCTGGCTTCTGCTGCCTCCGCTCCTTCTTCTGCTGATGATGATGATCATGAGGATTCTGCTGATCATTCTGCTGTGTAGAATAAGCTTTACTTTTAACCTGTTTAGAGGGCTGCTCCACCCTAGCACAGCGCAGCTGTGCTGAATCAAGCCCTGCCCTTGGAGATGAGTGCTTGGGGATTACCTCATAGCTCTCCTGATTGAACACACGTTTCCCCACTTCAGCTCTTCTAGTGGCTGTTGGAAACCTGTTGCATTCTGGGACTGGTAGTCTTTTATGGAAACATTCTGTTTTATTATTTCTACCAGAACTGACAGGTTGCTTGTTCAGAGTCACTTCACCTCTATTATAGCTCCTTCCTGAACTATGATAAGCTTCCTTATCACATACCCCCCTGCTTAAGTTATTACGGACTGGTGTAACTGGTGAAACTTCTTCTTTACAGTCCGTAATACGGGAAAGGGCATCCGCATTTTTGTGTAACTTCCCAACACGATGTTCCACTTGAAAATCAAATGCCTGTAAGGCCATGTACCAGCGTGTCAACCTGGCATTGTGGTTCTTCATTTGTTGCAACCACTTAAGTGGGGCATGGTCTGTGACCAATTGGAACTTCCTCCCTGTAAGGTAAAACCTTAATGCCTCCACTGACCACTTTATAGCTAAACATTATTTTTCTATTGTGGAATACGTTTGTTCAGCCGGTGACAACTTCCTGCTTAGGTACATCACAGGATGCTCCTCCCCTTCATGACATTGGGATAGAACCGCTCCTAGCCCTACATCCGATGCATCTGTTTGAACCAGGAAGGGTTTCCTGAAATCCACCCCTTTCAGTACTGGTCCTGTACACAACTTCCCTTTTAGGACTGAAAATGCTTTTTCAGCTTCAGGAATCCATTTTAGCTGGTTTGGACAATTCTTCCGCAGCATATCAGTGAAAATTGCACTTTTCTCTGCAAATTGTGGTATAAATCTGCGGTAGTATCCAATAAGTCCTAAGAAACTTCTCAGTTGTTTCTTTGTTGATGGAGGGGGAAAATTCTTGATGCTATCCACCTTGCTCATTAGAGGTTTAATTTTTCCTCTTCCCACTAGGTGGCCCAGGTATTTTACCTCCCTATTTGCAAAGGCACACTTCTTTGGGTTTAAAGTGATTCCCGCTTGCTTCATGGAGCACAAGACTGCCCTGATCCTCTTTAGATGTTCCGCCCAAGTGTTACTATGGATTATGACATCATCCATATATGCAAAGGCATAATTTTGGTGGGGTCGAAGTACCTGATCCACTAACCTTTGGCAGGTAGCGGCCGCTCCATGCAGTCCGAAAGGCATCCTCTTGAACTGGAAAAGGCCAACGGGGTGCTGAACGCAGTCTTCGGCTTCGACTCCCTGGTTAGAGGGATTTGCCAATAGCCTTTTGTCATATCAAGGGTGGTTAAATATTGAGCTTGTCCAAGCTGGTCCAACAGCTCTTCAATTCTTGGCAATGGATAGGCATCAAAAACTGAGATTGCGTTTACCTTCCGGAAGTCAATACAAAATCTTAAAGAGCCATCAGGCTTTGGCACCAGGACTATGGGGCTATTCCAGGGACACTTCGACTCCTCTATTACTCCCATGTCCAACATTTCCTGGACTTGTGCCACTACTTCCTGTCTCTTTGCTTCAGGCAAGCAGTATGGCCTTTGACGAATTAATTTCCCAGGTGGAATTATTATCTCATGGGCAACCAAATGTGTCTCCCCAGGTATGGGTGTCAACACATCTGGGAATTCTTTAAGCAATTTCCTTATTTCTTCCTGTTGTACCACTGTCAGGTCCTCACCTATTTGGGGCTCTGACTTTTCTTTACAATCAGATACCTGGGGTCCCAAATCCTCCTCTTCATTCACCTCCCTTTCTCGGGCACAGGTGGCAGCTAAGCTTTTAACCCCTTTGTCTTCAGTAGAACCAAAGCCTTTGGTTCCACGCTCAGAATTTGACAGGGATGCGACCTCCTCCACAGGTGGGAAACCCAGTCTCTCACATATCAATTGTGCAATTCTGTCTCCCATCTTCACATGATAATCATTCTGTCCAAAATTAAATAACAGAACTTTAAGACTGCCCCTGTAATCGGGATCAATCACTCCCGCTCCCACATCGATGAAATACTTAAGGGCTAATCCGGACCTTGGGGCTACTCTCCCATAGCATCCAATAGGTATTTCAACTTGGAGTCCAGTGTCAACCAGGGCTCTCCCTTGGCTAGGTACAGTCACATTTTCCACATTTGAAACATTTCTTTTCACTCCACTGTGTCATCTGGTTTGGCACAGTACATTTATTTTCAGAAACATTTTAACCATTTTCTTTTCTGATACAGCACAGCTTGCCTCAGCACCAATCTTCAGAGGGCCACCCATTCTATGGCAAGCCTGCGTGGCTTCCAAGAATCTCTCTGCTAGCATGGTTGCCTCTCCAAGATTTTGGCAATTTTGCTGTATAAGGAAAGTGTGCAAATCTTTAGGCACAGCAGACATAAATTGTTCAAGCATAATAATGTCTAATAACATTTCCACAGTCTTTTCCTCAGGCTCCAACCATTTTACAGCCAATCCTCTGATTCTCTGACTCAGAGCCCTGGGTGTTTCACCCACTCTTAATGCAGTAGCTCTAAACATTCGCCTATACTCTGAAATAGACAACCCTAGGCGATCTCTAATAGCAGCCTTTACATCTTTATAATTCAAAGCCTGAGCTACTGGCATTGCTCTATAAGCTGAAAGCGCCTCTCCAGTTAATGAGGCTGCCAGCCTTACTGCCCACTGGGTCTCTGGCCATGCTAATGCTTGTGCCACTCTCTCAAAAGATTCTAGGAAATCATCAACATTATCATCTGGAGTTAGCTTCCCAAAACTAAATGCCCCAATTCCCTGATTGAGTCCCACACTGTCCACATGTGGTATACCAGTATTTACTGCTGGTCTTGCATCCGGTCCACTTTGGCTCTGCAGAGCAACTAAGGCTTCCACTAGATCAAGCACTGGTTTCTGCTGGTCCATTAAGGCTTTCATAGCAGTGTCCTGAGCCTGCTGCGCTAGCTCCTGTTGCCTGCTAAACTGGGCTGCCATCCAGCTGGCCATTTCCCTTGGATCCATCTTGATCCCTGCAAGAAAACAAAAGAAAAAAAAAACCCAGTGCAACACCTTCCAAACAGGTGTTTTCTCCTAATTTATTTTTTCAATTACCCCTGTGCCTTACTCCCATCCACCACTAGACATGCCCAGGTACTTATTACCTTATGCCAGTGATGAATCCAGCTCTACACAGGGTCTTTTCCTCCTGGGACAGCCACCTGAATCATCCACCTCTTCCTCCAAAGTGTAGTTAAGGGAAAATCTTTTTTTCCAGCTTTTAACTTGTAGGAGCCAACATACCTCTGTATATATAATGTGTAAACTCCCCACTGTCACAAGCCCTGTTCTCCTCAAGCCAGCTGTTACATTGTAAACCCCTACCAACTCTAAAGGCTACTACTGTTTATTTAGAGCTAAATGAAACAAAGTATCTCTAACCAGCAAGTTGTTACATTTCAATGCAGTAACCCAATAACCTTCTTGCAATAACCTTAAGACTGTATCGCACAATACTGTATCTGTTTATACTGAATGATAGGTAACGATAGGACTGTATCGCACAATACTGTATCTGTTTATACTGAGTGATAAGGAACGTTAGGACTGTATCCCTATTTTGTTAAAGTAATAAGAAACGCTGTACCCCAACCCATCTATCCCTGCTAGACTGTTGGTACCCAACAACTATCTTGCCGGCCTACACTAACTCATCTCTAGGCCAGCTGCCTTGACTTCACCCCACACTGCGCCACTCGAATCCAAAATCCAAGTATTTCTGGCAGACATAAAATGGAGCCTGCTCACACCTTCCTGATTTTGTGCATGTGCATACTGTGGTGAACAGCGCCCTCCTGAGCCTATGGAGATAGTAGAAAATCCTGAGGGTCAGCAGGATTTATACCAAAATGACAGGGCAAGGAAAAAAGAGAGACTCTATTCCTCAGAGCTGAGTAGGGAGACCAGCCCAGGGGAGGAGCCCTGCAGTTCTGATTGGGCACACCCAGCCCTAGGAAGGGGCGTGTCCAAAAGAGAATGTACATTTAAACCAGAGCATGGCTCTGAAGAGAGAGGACGGATAAGAGATCCGAGTGAAGGACGGATAAGAGATCCAAGTGGAGGACGGATAAGAGATCCGAGTGGAGGACGGATAAGAGATCCGAGTGAAGGACGGATAAGAGATCCAAGTGGAGGACGGATAAGAGACCCGAGTGGAGGACGGATAAGAGATCCGAGTGGAGGACGGATAAGAGATCCGAGTGGAGGACGGATAAGAGACCCGAGTAGAGGACGGATAAGAGATCCGAGTAAAGGACGGATAAGAGACCCGAGTGGAGGAAGCACGAGTGGAGGTGATACAAGGAGTACAAGAAGTACAAGGAATACAGGAGGTAAAGGAAGGAAGGAATATTGGAAGAAGAAACAAGGGGATGGTTGGAAAGCCAGTGGAGTGATTAATGAGACTTTGGAACCTGGCATAAGAAGAAAACCTGCACAATCCTATTCCAGGGAAATAAGCAGAAGTCCCACGCAGAGAGGATTTAACCTTGAAGTGGATAGCCCTTGGAAGGCATCGCCTTGGGGGAGAAAGACTTCAGGACAAGCACAGGTGAAAGAGCAATCATTCCCTGAAACGTCGTTTGTGCCGGAGAGCAACAAACAGATCAGCTGGAGAGCCTGGGAGCCATCTGCAGGCAGAAGTGCTGCACAAACAGTGAGTAATTGGCCACCCGGCTGCCAAGCTGAATATAGAGATAATTCTTCCTCCTATGAGTCCAATTGCTAAAGAAACTAGCAATTATCCTAATACCTTTATCTTAAAGGAAGAGAAGACAAACAGCCTTGAGCAGAAGGGAAAAGCTATAGCAGATAGTAGTGCCCTCTCTCATAAGGAACAGGCTGAATTGCTACTTCAGAGCTTCCAACAGTTTTTAGACTTACAGGCTAGAAAACAGCTAGTATCACAAGAGGCAAATAATTCAGCACAGCTTGAAGGAGTAACCCAGGGAAATACAAGCATACCTGAGTGTGAACAAATGGACTGTACATTCTGTTGTATAGGAAAGCCAAGCTGAAGGGAACTGCCTTTATCGTGTGGGAGCTGAGTTCTATAAAGCTGTTGTATTGCCGTGAAAATGGAAGTTCTAATTACCTCCACCTGATTCTCAGCATAGTGAAAGTAACTGTGGCTGTAAGAGGTGCAGTGAAGCCAACTGACCTCTGGAGGCAAAAGAGAGCAATTTGCTGGAAAGGGAAAAAGCAGCATTTGTATTTTGAGTTGCATTTAACCTGAAGTTTCTGTTTGCCTTTTTGAAGCACCCTTGTTTGCATGTGATGGAACATTTACCTTTTACTTTAATAAAATACTTATTATAAAGAAACCACAACTACAAGTTTCTTTAATTCGGAGTGAGAAGAGCTGGAACTACAACTCCCAGCATTCCTGGGGGCAAAGGTTTCCTCCTTCCCTCACGAAGTACAGCGGCTGCTCATGTCCTTAACCCCTTGAGCCGGGCAGGGTCGCCGCAAGTTGGCTACGTTGGCAGGATATCTTCCACGCATGCGCAAGGTGCCGCGCAGAGAAAGAAACTTCAAAGGAGCAACTATAAGAAGGAACCGATTGCAGACCATCCTGAGAGGAAGGAGACAGTCCCAGCATCGGTTGTGCCAGCTGCAACGAAGGCTGTGAAAGCGTGACGCAACACCTGAGCCAGGTAATAGGTATCCACCTGGGAAAGGGAAAGGATACAGGGCTGAGGGTGTTGGCCAGCTAGTGAAAAAAAAAAAAAAAAAAAAAATGAAAAGTGTTTTTTTTTTTTTGGTGTGTGTGAGGAATCGCACTTGGTTTTTTTTTCTCTCTGTTTGCATTCACAGATAGCAAAGATGTCGCTGGAAGCAGCGGAGATATTCAAGTGGATGGCAACCCAACTTGAAAGACAGCGAGACCTGAGTCTAGAGTTTCAAGAGCAGACTGCCGCTGCCATACAGGCTCAGCAGCAACCCCTCCTGGACATGCTGAAAACTGGGTAGCTGAGCAGAAGATGCCAAAGGAGAAACCGACCGTTACCTCCAGGTTTAGCTCCTATAGTTGCGCATGGTTTAGGCGCAGAGACTATGTTTAACTTTGGTCAGTTAAAGGACAATGATGACATTGACAATTTTATTGAAAGTTTTGAAAGGGTAGCACAGTTGAGTGCATGGCCAGAGGAATATTGGGCCATCAGGTTCGCAGCTTCCCTCACAGGAGAAGCAATGGCGGCCTACAGGAGCATGCCACCTGACCTTGCCGGAAATTATGGGGAGGTGAAGAAAGCGGTCCGGGAAAGGCTAGGCCTTACGCCGCTAGCCTACCATAATCTCTTGCGAGCGGTGAGGTTAAAACAGGGTGAGTCACCAAAAGCCCTAGTGTATAGGATAAGCACATTGTTGAATAAATGGCTTAATCCGGAGCATAGGACTAAAGAGTCCATACTAGAAAGCTTAGTGCTAGAGCAATATATGAACGCTATACCAGATGAGATAAAGACCTTCCTGATTCTGCAAAACTGCAAAACCCCACATGAGGCAGTGGACCTCACGGAACGCTTCTTGCAGGCCAAAGCAATGCCTCTTGAAAGCAATAGTGAGTTAAAGGGGGCAGCAATCACGGAATCAGAAAGGAAGGGGAAAATTCAATATGGTGCAAGCAGAATGTGTATGCCGACTGTAAAGGCTAGGTTTCAGCCTGGCAAATGTTTTAAATGTGGCCGAGAAGGGCATATACAGAGAAATTGCTTTAAGACTGCCTTAGTAGCAGAGAGTGCGCATAAAGCTCATGAAGGGTTTCTTATAGAGGTCGAGGTGCAGGGGATTGCCACCACTGCGATACTTGATTCTGGCGCAGAGCAAACAATGCTCTCCAAGGCGCTGTGGCGGCAAATCCAGGCAACAGGGATAGCGATTCAGCCTGTTCGAAATGTGAAGATACGCTGTGTACATGGTGGTACGTCGCTATAAACCCTGTATACAGTCTGCAGGTGAAAGCACTAGGTGTACTGAAGAAAATCCCCATTGCAGTAGTCCCCAAGCTACCTCATAACCTAGTTTTGGGTAAAGACTGGCCACACTTCCATAAAGGAGTGGAACAAGGCTTAATTTTGAAAGAGCAAGAAGCTACCAGAGAATCCCCGGTAGAAGCTCCAACCCAAGCCACTAGGAAAAGCATAGTGCCTAGTCCTTTGTTTGCTCACCTAAAAAGGCAAAAAGGGAAAATACCGCCTCCCAGGGAAGAAATGGTGAAGAAACCGGTATTTGTGCTGAGATTCTGCAAACTGAACCCTAATGCGCAACCCCCTAAGAGAGCTTCAAGTAACTCAGCAGGTTATGACCTCTGTAGTGCTGAGGAGGTCATAGTGCCTAAGCAAGGGAAGGCATTGATAGATACTGCTCTACAAATGGAAATGCCACTAGGATGCTACGGCCGAATAGCCCCACGATCGGGACTCGCCGTGAAACATTTTCTGGACATAGGAGCCGGAGTGATAGACCCGGATTATAGGGGGTCTATTAAAATTCTTATGTTCAACTTCGGCAAGGAGGACTTTAAAATCCAGGTTGGAGACCGAGTAGCTCAACTAATCTGCGAGCGTGTAGGTCTGCCTCCGCTGGAAGAAGTATCCAGCTAATCTACAAACGGCTCGAGGAGCAGGTGGATTCGGGTCAACGGGGGGTACCAGCTTCCAAGCTCTAGCTGCAGTGGTAGAAGAAAAGGAAGAGGAAGACCTAGGGCCGCAAATCGCAGTCTGTAAAAGCCACCCTGAGCCTAGAATGGATGAAGGCTTGTCGTGGGCCCAGAAACAAGAGTTGGTCCAGCTACTGACAAGGTACCAGGATGTCCTCACACCCATGCCAGGCAAGACAGACCTGATCACCCATGGGATTATAACGCCGCCGGGCGAGATAGTACGCCAACGTCCATATAGGCTGCCAGAAGCCAAGAAGGCGGAAGTCAACTTAAGACATAATCAGCGACGACAGAAAGACTACTATGACCAAGGCACACGGCCACGCCAGTTAGCCGTGGGAGACAGGGTTATTGTGATGGTGTCGGGCCCTGATCCGAAATTCGAGAGCCGGTGGAAAGGCCCATGTACCGTGGTCCGACCAGTCGGTCCAGTGTCCTATCTCGTGAAGAATCAGACAGGACGCACACAAGTGTATCATATTAACCTTCTGAAGCCTTGGCACGAGAGAACAGCCCTAGCTCAAGTAGCTACCGTAGTGCAAGACGGGAAAAGGATGAAGAACGCACAGGTCAACGCCAGACCCCGGAGTAGAATCACGTGCTGTGCCTCTGGTCAGAAGCCAGCCCGTGATATCTTAAGGGGGGGGATCTGTGGTGAACAGCGCCCTCCTGAGCCTATGGAGATAGTAGAAAATCCTGAGGGTCAGCAGGATTTATACCAAAATGACAGGGCAAGGAAAAAAGAGAGACTCTATTCCTCAGAGCTGAGTAGGGAGACCAGCCCAGGGGAGGAGCCCTGCAGTTCTGATTGGGCACACCCAGCCCTAGGAAGGGGCGTGTCCAAAAGAGAATGTACATTTAAACCAGAGCATGGCTCTGAAGAGAGAGGACGGATAAGAGATCCGAGTGGAGGACGGATAAGAGATCCGAGTGAAGGACGGATAAGAGATCCAAGTGGAGGACGGATAAGAGATCCGAGTGGAGGACGGATAAGAGATCCGAGTGAAGGACGGATAAGAGATCCAAGTGGAGGGGATAGAGACCCGAGTGACGGATAAGAGATCCGAGTGGAGGACGGATAAGAGACCCGAGTGGAGGACGGATAAGAGACCCGAGTGGAGGACGGATAAGAGATCCGAGTGAAGGACGGACGAGAGACCCGAGTGGAGGAAGCACGAGTGGAGGTGATACAAGGAGTACAAGAAGTACAAGGAATACAGGAGGTAAAGGAAGGAAGGAATATTGGAAGAAGAAACAAGGGGATGGTTGGAAAGCCAGTGGAGTGATTAATGATACTTTGGAACCTGGCATAAGAAGAAAACCTGCACAATCCTATTCCAGGGAAATAAGCAGAAGTCCCACGCAGAGAGGATTTAACCTTGAAGTGGATAGCCCTTGGAAGGCATCGCCTTGGGGGAGAAAGACTTCAGGACAAGCACAGGTGAAAGAGCAATCATTCCCTGAAACGTCGTTTGTGCCGGAGAGCAACAAACAGATCAGCTGGAGAGCCTGGGAGCCATCTGCAGGCAGAAGTGCTGCACAAACAGTGAGTAATTGGCCACCCGGCTGCCAAGCTGAATATAGAGATAATTCTTCCTCCTATGAGTCAATTGCTAAAGAAACTAGCAATTATCCTAATACCTTTATCTTAAAGGAAGAGAAGACAAACAGCCTTGAGCAGAAGGGAAAAGCTATAGCAGATAGTAGTGCCCTCTCTCATAAGGAACAGGCTCATTTGCTACTTCAGAGCTTCCAACAGTTTTTAGACTTACAGGCTAGAAAACAGCTAGTATCACAAGAGGCAAATAATTCAGCACAGCTTGAAGGAGTAACCCAGGGAAATACAAGCATACCTGAGTGTGAACAAATGGACTGTACATTCTGTTGTATAGGAAAGCCAAGCTGAAGGGAACTGCCTTTATCGTGTGGGAGCTGAGTTCTATAAAGCTGTTGTATTGCCGTGAAAATGGAAGTTCTAATTACCTCCACCTGATTCTCAGCATAGTGAAAGTAACTGTGGCTGTAAGAGGTGCAGTGAAGCCAACTGACCTCTGGAGGCAAAAGAGAGCAATTTGCTGGAAAGGGAAAAAAGCAGCATTTGTATTTTGAGTTGCATTTAACCTGAAGTTTCTGTTTGCCTTTTTGAAGCACCCTTGTTTGCATGTGATGGAACATTTACCTTTTACTTTAATAAAATACTTATTATAAAGAAACCACAACTACAAGTTTCTTTAATTCGGAGTGAGAAGAGCTGGAACTACAACTCCCAGCATTCCTGGGGGCAAAGGTTTCCTCCTTCCCTCACGAAGTACAGCGGCTGCTCATGTCCTTAACCCCTTGAGCCGGGCAGGGTCGCCGCAATACTAACATCTTCATATAGAACCATCCCACACTCACAATACTGCATTCCTCTACTATATACACCAATCTACCTTCTCCACCCCCCCCCCTCCATTACCCATCCTGCATCAATACAACTTAAATCCTATCACCACCACACAAATACCAAGTAAATTACCCCAACGACACACCCATATCAAAGGGAACAAATCTCAAAAACACCCTAAAACAAAAGCAAAGAACACTATTGGATCTCAAATACAAACTCACACACGAACCACACACCAAGAACATCACACATGTAACATTATCCTTATTAATGCTAGGTCAATAAGGAATAAAACGCATATTATCCACAACATTCTAACTGACGAACAACCAGATATCCTATGCATAACAGAAACATGGCTCACTGACTCAGACTCTGCAACAATGAACCAAATACAGAAGCCCGGATACCAACTATACAACTGCCCACGCATCAACAGAAGAGGAGGCGGAGTCCTTATAGCAGCAAAAACCAGCCTTCAACTCACAACCACATCTACGGTCACAAATCCAGATCTTGACCTACTTAAAGTCGAGAGCATGGCATTATCCATCTGCCTAATCTATCGACCTCCCTCACCACAGCACGAAACACTAGCCACAGCACTAGAAACCATCACATCCACACAAAGCAAAAAATTCCAGATCATCCTCGGAGATTTGAACCTAGCATCAATTCCTCCGTCCCACACGGACTCCTTCTATGAAGCCATCGACCAATTGGGTTTCCAACAAATAATAAGCAACCCCACACACGATAGAGGAAACATCCTAGATATGATTTTCATACCCAGAAATCCACAACAAAGCAATGAACCACCTATAATAAACATAACTCAAGTACCATGGTCAGACCACCACCAAATCAACTGTAAACTTAAACTACAGTGCCAACCCAAAAACTCAAAGGAGATGAGAATGACCAAACCCATTAGGAAATTCAGCAAACTCAACGAGGAACACCTCATAAGCACCATTGCATCCCACATAAACCTAGATTCCACAGACCTAGACGAACTAACTAACAGATGGAACACACACATCCAAAATACATCTAACCCAACTCTGAAACACACATCAAACCCACATAAGATCAACTCGGAACCCTGGTACACAGGAACTCTAATAAAATCAAAAAGGGAGCTCCGTAAAATAGAGAGAAAATGGAGACAAACCAAATCCTCCGATCTCAAAACTAAATACATGGCCCATCTCGCAAAATACAAAGACGACGTGAACAATGCAAAAAAATTACATCACACCAACATCCTAAACAAGGCAATCAATCGCCCACGAGAGTTATTTGAACTAGTCAAATCACTAACCAAAACCGACCAAAATGCCAACCTCAACAAATCCATCAAGGTCCAAACACTGGCAAACCACTACGCGACCAAACTGACGGCCCCTGGTCCTCCACCCTCCCCACCAACACCACAAATCAGAAGTGAGAACAACACAACGCAAAACCAGTTATGGGAGCACTTCCACAAAATAGGAACCAAGCAAATCACAGCCATTGTCACAAGCCTGAAAAGCACCACCTCCCCACTAGATCCCTGTCCTGCATCCTGGATCAAGGCAGTGAAACAAGACATAGCACCTCACATAGCACACATAGTTAACCTATCCCTACAACAAGGAATCATGCCCTCAGAACTAAAGAAATCAGTCATTAGACCGATCCTAAAAAACACTACACTCAACGGAGAAGACCCAGCCTCCTACCGTCCCATATCAAGTATCTCATTCCTGGCAAAGATCATAGAAAAAACGGTCCTTCTACAACTCCAAGACCATCTGACTGACAGTGCTCCTCTTGATGACCAGCAATATGGCTTCAGGCAACATCATGGAGTTGAAACCCTGTTACTAGTTCTACTTAACAACCTCCTAAAGGGCCTTGAAAACAAAAAGAAAATGTACATTCTTGTATTCATTGACATCTCAGCTGCCTTTGATACAGTTAATCATGGGACCCTCATAAATAGGATAAAATCAATAGGAATAACAGGAACCCCACTAAAATGGTTCTCATCCTACATCTCAAATCGAACACAACAGGTTCAATTCAACGGAGAAAAAGCAGAATCTTTCTCACAAACACAGGGAATCCCCCAAGGCTCTGCTCTCTCAGCACTTCTGTTTAACATATATGCAGCCACTATGCAAAATTTTCTCACGGCACGAAATTAATTACCACATCTATGCCGATGATATCATGCTATACACACAACTAGACACTAAAAACCCAGACTACAACCCACTGGAGACATGTATCGGAGAGATGCAAGACTGGTTACAACAAAGTAGTATGTCAATTAATCACAAAAAAACCGAAGTAATGTATATCTCCAAAGAACCGAATTTTGACCCTCCCACATCAATAACACTATGTAACAACACTTACCAAACAAAAAAAGAAATAAAGTATCTAGGAGTCACATTTGACTGTGACCTAAAGATGGAAAAACACCTCCGAAAGACCAACAGAGCAGTTTTCCACAAGCTTAGAGTGCTCCAACCCATTCGGAATATTATTGATCCCCAAGACTTCAGAACAGTGGCCCAAGCACTCATCATGCCACATTTTGACTACTGCAACGCCATCCTACAAGGTTTACCTAAAAAAACCCTAAACATATTACAAATGGCACAAAATGTAGCTGCCAGGGTCATAATGAAGAAAAATCTAAGTGACCACATCACACCAGTACTAATTCAATTACACTGGCTACCCATAACAGCTCGCACAAAATACAAAATACTAACAACCACCTTCAAACTCATCCACAACTTAGCACCTTCCTTCCTCAACAACCTAGTAAGATTGCAACCTCCTACCCGAAACAGAAGAACCCACAATTCCAACATCCTTCACACTCCAACAGATATAAGATCTGCCAAAGCTAACACCAGCCACAGGGCTTTCTCATATGCGGCGCCAACACTGTGGAACCAACTCCCACCAGAACTACGAGCTAGCAATGACCTTCTAGACTTCAGAAAGAAACTCAAAACGCACATTTTCCAATCACATTTCAACCTGAACTAAACCCACAGATGGAGCAGCCCCTGACCACTGTGTCCAAGAAGATTATCCTGTATATATGTATTTATGTATATATGTAAATGAACTCCCCCATAGCTAAGAAGTGTTAACTCTGTATGATGTGCTTTTCTGACAATCTGTATGTAAACAAAATTTGTACATGCCTTGATTCGGCAGTTTCACAATAGTAATCCTACCCGCTTCTGATCGCTGGAAGGAGCGGGCTACAAATGCTTGCTAAATAAATAAATAAAATAAACTTTCTTTTTTTCTTCAGACTTCAGTTGTAATCCTTAGCATGTAAATCCTTTGCGCAAAAGCAATCCGAAAAACTACGCCAACTGTAAACGGGGGCGCTGGCTGAGAATGTCCACAGTCTTGGCAAAGGCAAATATTAATATGACTTGCAAAGGATTGTGGGAAATGTAGTCCATTCATACCAGAATCAGCCGTTCACAATAAATTAGTTGTGCTTGCACGAGTGTAAAGCCAAGAAAATATATTTTATTTATGGGGTTATTTCTCCCAACACAGAATTGCTTGGTAGCACAGAAAAGGATACTTGCTTTCAATATTATTCTTAGAAAAACAAAATCAGGAAAAACAACAACTGAACTTCTTAAGCAATCAAATCAAATCATAAAGACCTTGATGGGAACAGAAAGGTCTTTTCTGTGGGCTCCTGCTAATATCTTTTTAGCAGTGCTTCAAAAACAAACAGAACCCACAAAGTAATGAAAAACTGTTCTTTTTCAAGGCTAACTTCGGGTATTTTCACACACACCCAGACGTGTCTCTTCAGAGCTCACAGGCAATTAGGCAAGGCTCAATTGCTAACAATTAACCAGCTGCAAAACTCTTGGCTGGTTTAATTTCTAAACGTGGCTCAAATCCTGCTCAAAAGCTTTTCTGAGTAGATCAAAGAACAAGTTTATATTTCTTTGTGATGGTTGTTGTATTTTGTAAAAGTATATTACCACAGAAGTTTAGACAGAGAGCAATCCATGTATTCACACTGCTCATTTACAATATCCCCTTCTTCTTCAACTACCATAGCATCAATATCATGGATTGGCACAGAGGAATTTCTTAAAGGAGCATTCTCAGAACAATACTTGTTTCCCTGCTGTCTTCCAAGTGAATAGCTAGGGCATAGATCAGTGTTCATACCTGAGCTTCCATTGCTGTTAGGGTTCCTCTCTAAATATCCTGGCCAGTATGTAGTCCAGTTTTTATGTCCAGCCTTCCAATCAAGATCCCTGGACACTGGGTCTCTCTTCACATACCTTCTTGCACTGGTCTTAGGGCCCCTTCCAAATGCAGCCGTCTCCCTCACAGGTCCCGTCCGTGGATTCCTGGCTCTGCAACCCCACTCCTCTGGTTTCCTCCAGTCCAATGGAGTATGCTTGCCTCTGGAATGCCTCCCAGCACACGTACTGCTATGGACTCCTTTAGACCTCCAAGATGCTTCTCTCTTCTTTCTTCCAAAGTGTTTCTTGCTCTCTCTGTCCGTGAGCTCTGGCTTCTGCTGCCTCTGCTCCTTCTTCTGCTGATGATGATGATCATGAAGATTCTGCTGATCATTCTGCTGTGTAGAATAAGCTTTACTTTTAACCTGTTTAGAGGGCTGCTCCACCCTAGCACAGCGCAGCTGTGCTGAATCAAGCCCTGCCCTTGGAGATGAGTGCTTGGGGATTACCTCATAGCTCTCCTGATTGAACACACGTTTCCCCACTTCAGCTCTTCTAGTGGCTGTTGGAAACCTGTTGCATTCTGGGACTGGTAGTCTTTTA
The DNA here is from genome assembly GCA_033557465.1 of Ichthyophis bannanicus. Lineage (NCBI taxonomy): Eukaryota > Metazoa > Chordata > Amphibia > Gymnophiona > Ichthyophiidae > Ichthyophis > Ichthyophis bannanicus. The sequence continues at coordinate 294,372,943 of CM066041.1, forward strand.
TGGAAACATTCTGTTTTATTATTTCTACCAGCAAAGACAGGTTGCTTGTTCAGAGTCACTTCACCTCTATTATAGCTCCTTCCTGAACTATGATAAGCTTCCTTATCACACACCTACCCAAAGCTTGCATAAAAATACACCATTAAGAGAAGAGTAAAAAACTGTTACGTTTCAGCATAGTTCCTCCTTGTCCTTGTCAGACCATTCCTTCATCTATGGGATTTCCTGACAACAGCCAGACAGAGCTAAAATCACGTGGTTTGACTCATATTAGCTGGTGCAGCCTGAGGGTCTCAAGTATGTGCTCTGTATCCACCAGAGGATGGGGGGCTGGTGTGACAGGCAACTTAAAAAGAAAAGAGAATGTGAACAGCATAATCGGGTCGGGTTCACCAGAAGTCTCCTCAGAATCCTGGCCCTTGAACAGTGGTGGGCCTCATCCTCCTCTGGGCTGCACTTGTTGCATTTTAGATCCATTAAGCTCACTGGGATGGTGTTCAGAGCTCCGTAGGGCAGAGGGCAGCTCCCAAATAGCTGCTTTTTCTGTGCTGCAATATTTTACAGACATTCACCAACTCAAAGTGGCTCCCTTGTGGTGCATGCTTCATACATGCACAATCTTAAGTCTCCCTCTGAGCTGGTAGTCAGATATCGTCTGAGCGAATATGAGCTGCTTTTTAAATTTGTATTTCCTGTAGCATCACACTAATGGGGGAGAATTGTGCTGTAGTTCCCAGTGGTTCAATAAGGTGCACCGTGTGCTGTCCTTTGAGGAAAATGCAAATAAAGAGAAATTTTTTTTCTCTCTCTCTCTATACTATACAGTATATATATATATATATATATGTATTTATATAGACTAGTTCTAAAAGCTTTTCCTCAAGCTTTTGAGAGCATGAACCCCTCCAGCTGGGGCTCCTTGAGCTTGAGAACTATTTGAAGGAACACGGACCGAGGCTGCTATTGTTTTTCCTCGGAGAGAGAAGGCAACTTTCGGTGACAGGCTCTTTCTGCACGAATTGTAATGGCAACCTTTGGGAAGTGGCAAGTTTTCCTTTGGCCAGAAGCACCAGACAGACTAAAAGCTCACTCCATTAGGGTGCATATATCCTCATGAGGAAAGGGGACACCAAATCCAGATGAAATTTGCAAAGCAACAACTTAATACAGAAATATAGAAAATGACAGCAGATTAAGACCATACAGCTTATCCAATCTTCCCGTCCATAATAACTATTAAGTTCTACAATCCCTTCCTCTCCCTCAGAGATCTTCTGTACTTGTCCCATGTTTTCTTGAATTAAGATACAGTTCTTGCCTCCACCACCTCCACTGGAAGGGAGGCTGGTCCACGCATACAACACCCTTTTCCCATAACAAATATTTTACTAACAGATTGCTCCTGAGTCTGATCTTTCACCTTCATCCTAAGACCCCTCATTCCAAAGCTTCCTTTGAAATGGAAAAGGGTCAGCACCTGTGCATATATATATATATATATATATATATATATATACATGAGCACTGTTCCCTCTAAGCTGTGCGCGTGTGCGCGCACACACCTCGCCGAGCGAGCACACATACTTTACAACAGAGCGCACAAAAATTACGGTTCTGATTCTAATAGAAAACAACACAGATGACTTAAAATTTAAAAGTTGTGATTGTAATTACTAGAAATTTTCCGCTTCATTTAGTAATCGTCTATTTTCATTTAATTTGATTAAAATCAATGTGGTGTACATACTGTGTGCGGACGTGTAGTCAAATTTTAAAGTATATAACTCCGAGTGTCGTTATGTGGCGCACAAAAATTTAACCTTCCTTCAAAAGCTGCACAGCTGATATTTTATGTGCACACAGCCTACAGAAAATTAGAGGGAACATTGTATACGAGGTGTGACAAAAAAGAAACAAGACTGTGGCAGCTCATGACTCAATGCCAATTGGCTAACCGCTCATGTCACTGTGTTGTGCAACATCTCGCCACTATTCTGCTATAATATTTTTCATCTCTCACTCTGTTTTTCAGGTTTTTTTGTAACACACTGCTCCATCACTTTGTCACACAACTGGAGGTGGCAGAAATATGGAGCAAAGAATCAACTTGAAATTTCTGGTTAAGTTGGAAAAGGACCCAACTGAGTGTCTCCAACTTCTCCAAAAGGCTTATGGAGAAGAGGCAATGTCAAGGCCACGAGTCTTTGAGTGGGAGAAATGCTTCAAGACTGGCTGCGAGGAGGTGGAGGATGACCCCCAAGTCAGGACAGCCTTCCACGACAAAGACGGCTGAAAACATTGATAGAGTGAACCAGCTGGTGCAGAGTGATAGCTGAGGAGCTCAGCCTGAACAGGGAGTCAGTGTGGACCATCTTGGTGCAGGAGCTGGGGATGCGGAAGGTGTGTGCCAAGATGGTGCCCAAGCTTTTATCGGACTACCAGAAGGAGCACCGGGTCAATTTTTGTTGAGACTTGCTAGAGAAGATCGGAGAAGATCCAGAGTTCATTGGCCAAGTCATCACAGGAGACGAGACTTGGATCTTCCAGTACAACCCTGAAAGCAAGAGACTATCACCCAGACCCAAGAAGGTGCGCATGTCCAAATCAAGGATCAAGGTCATGCTGATCGCATTCTTCAATCAGAAGGGAGTGGTCCATCATGAGTTTGTGCCTGAGGGTCAGACAGTCAACCAGCACTTCTACCAGCAGGTCCTCAATCGCCTCCATGACCGGGTTTGGCGCAGCAGGCGGGCTCTGTGGAGAGACAAGTAGTGGCTGCTCCACCACGACAACGCACCCACACACACCACGCTCAGTGTGAGGCAGTTCTTGGCCAACAAACAGATCGCAGCTCTAGACTACCCTTCATTATTCCCCAGATCTCTCACTGTGCGACTTAAGAACATAAGATATGCCATACTGGGTCAGATCAAGGTCCATCAAGCCCAGTATCCTGTTTCCAACAGTGGCCAATCTAGGTCATAAGTACTTAGCAGTCTCCCCAAAAGACACAGGTTCCTCAATGCTTGTATGGGTCAAGCAGTGATATCCTTGGTCCCTTTTAATAATGGTTTATGGACCTTTCCTCCAGGAACTTGTCCAAACCTTTTTTAAACCCAGCTACACTAACAGCTTTTACTACATCCTCTGGAAACAAATTACAGAGTTTGATTACACATTGAGTGAAAAAATATTTTTTTCTTATTAGTCTTAAATAGTTTACCCTGTACCTTCAATGCATGTCCCCTAGTCTTTTTTATATTCTGATGACGTAAACAATCGATCTACGTTTACCCGTTCCACTCCATTCATTAATTTATAGATCTCTATCATATCTCCCCTCAGCCATATCTTTTCCAGGTTGAAGAGCCCTAACCTTGTTAGCATCTCTTCATAGGAGTATCCTTCCATCCCCTTTACCATTTTGGTGGCTCTTCTCTGTACCTTTTCTAATAACGCTATATCCTTTTTAAGATATGGTGACCAGAATGGCACACAATATTCTAGGTGCGGTTGCACCATGAAACAATACAGAGGCATTATAATACCCTTTGTATTATTTTCCATTCCTTTCCTTATGCTATCTAGCATTCTATTTGCTCTCTTGGCTGCCGCTGCACACTGGGCAGAAGGTTTCAACATGTTATCCACGGTGATGCCTAAATCTTTTTCCTGGGTGGTGGTTCCTAATGTGGAACCTTGCATTATGTAACCATAGTTTGGGTTGTTCTTTCCTAGGTGCATAACTTTGCACTTGTCCACATTAAATTTCATCTGCCATTTGGATGCCCAGTCTTCCAATTTATCAAGATCCTCTTGCAATTTTCCACAATCCTCTTGGGTTTTAACAACTTTAAATAGTTTTGTGTCATCTGCAAATCTGATAACCTCACTCATTATTCCCTTTTCCAGGTCATTTATGAATATGTCAAAAAGCAGCGGACCCAGCAAAGATCCCTGCGGTACTGCACTATTCACCTTTTTCCATTGGGAAAATGGGCCATTTAGCCCTACCCTCTGCTTTCGAATCACTAACTATAACGACTGCCCTAACCCTTCCCTCATGGGCACATGCCCCTGGAGAAACCTCCTCGGTGTGGGAGGGTTTTACATCACCTGGAGGACAAGTCCTAGCTACAGGATCACTTCCTGCCACACCAGGGTGATGCTCTCCTGTCACGTGACCTCTCTCCTCCATGGCAACAGGGATGCTGCCAGACTGGAGGTGGGACTTGTGATAAGGAAGCTTATCAGACCCCAGAGAATAGTGACAAAGGAAGGGAATTTACCCTAATCAAGGGACCTGTTTTGTCAGGTCACAGGAATAAAACTGCATGTTTTCCTAAAAGACAGGTTATTCCAGGCTGCAATGGCCTGCAGAAAGCCCCTAGTGGAATGAGGTGAAGGAGTATAAACCCAGATTGAGAAACCCTTACGTCACTCCAAATTACCCAGCTGCCAGGAGGGAATTTGACCACCAACACCTGAGGAGTGAAAGGGAGGGGTTGGAAACTGGGAACTAAAACTAGAACAGAATATTCAGAAAGGAGGAGCGAGAAGGGGAAGAAGAAGGAGAAGGAGAGAGGAGAGAGGAGCTCAGAGAAATTTGTGTTCTTGGAGAGATTCCTGGGAGAAGCCATCAAGGGATTGGAGAAATCCAGACTTAAGAACTTCAGCTAGGAACCCTAAAGCAGCAGCCGGTAAGAGGACCAAAGCAGCTGAAGGAAAAGGAACACGAATACCTTTTGGAAGAGGTATGGAGCAGATGCCCTGAGGTCCAGGAATACAGACTGGAGGACAGGTCATAAAAGCTCAAGTGCATACTGGCCAGAGTATCTAAGAGGACAGCCTAATACCAGCTTTAACTCAGGTATGAACTTTGGACGTTTGTCTAACCTAGAGCAACGTAAAGTGCTTAAAAACAGTTCCTGTCCTAATGGAGGTCAATTAGTAAAGCCCTCTGATCCAGACCCCGATATAGAACCTAAGCAAATAAAAGAGCAAGATATAATTACAGAGGAAGACGATACTTTCATGGACTGTTCTTTATGCAAAATTGGTTAGCACAGAAAAATCCTGAAAGTGGGATCAAACATAAAAAGGAAACGTTCTAGTAACTGCACACCAGAAAGTTTGTGTAGAAAGAAAGAAGGTTTTGGGGGAAATGAAATACTGGTGCAGAGAAGGAGAAAAGCTGTTGATTGAAGCTTGTTAGCCAGCTGATATCAAAGCAGAGCACGGCTCAGACTGTGCACACGTTGGATATAAAAAGTTCTTTGAATGTGAAAAGAAAAGCTGTTTTGTGAAGAAGCTTTTATTTTTGATTTGCTCTATATCAGCGCTGCTGAGCAGGTTTGTCAGCAGTGGCTGAGAGAAAGACTTTCCGTTGTTTAATGGATTTTACAAGCTACTTGCATCAGCTTTCAGTTTTATTGTTATTTTGAATATAAATCTTGGAGAAGACATCCTAAGGTGTTACCAAGTGAATCTGTGTGCATTTTGATTTACCTCATAAATAAATTCTGTCATTGCCTTAACACTCGAGTCAACTACCATAGTCTTCATTTACCTCAAAGGCAAGCACCGCATGACTGGACTACCATTACCATAATCCTTTGCAAGCTAGTCAGTCTGGAACATTGCCAAAGTGGTGAATCCTATATAACAAGCACGCCCCTCCATACATATGTAAGGGGCTATGGGCGTGACAGTGGCGTAGTTCTTGGATTACATCAAGGATACCAGGAGTTCAAAAAGGATTTACAACTGCAAAATCTTTCAAGCCAGGAGGTTGAAAGAGGAATTTCTCTAAAGGTCTTGAAGAATAAAGAGGCTGATCCAGGAGCAGTTCTGGGGAAAAGATCCTGTATGAGCCAGAATCCTCACTGGTATAAGGTATAAAGTACCTGGGCATGACCAGTGGTGGATAAGAAAGTGTATATATGGGGGCATTTGAAAAAAAAACCTGTTTGTAGGGTGCTGCCCTTTGTGTGTTTTTCTTTTGGTTTCTTACAGGATACTAAAGAATGGATCCCAAGGAACTGGTGAGCTGGATGGCAGCTCAATTTGCCGGGCAGCAGGAGATCGCACAGCAGGCTCAGGACGCAGCAATCACCGCCCTGAGGGAGCAGCAGAAGCCAGTTCTGGATCTAGTTGAGGCATTAATTGCACTGCACAGCCAAGGAAGAGCTGAATCAACACCAACAGTGGCACCTGTTACTCCCCATGTGGACAATGTGGGACTCTGTCAGGGTATTGGGGCATTCAGTTTTGGGAAACTCACACCTGAAGATAATGTAGATGATTTCCTAGAATCTTTCGAAAGAGTGGCTCAGGCACTAGTTTGGCCAGAGACCCAATGGGCAGTAAGGCTGGCAACTTCATTAACTCGGGAGGCGCTTGCCGCCTATACAGCCATGCCGGCAGCCCAAGCCTTAAATTATAAAGCTGTTAAGAGTGCCATAAGAGATTGCCTAGGGCTGACTGTTACTGTGTATAGGCGAATGTTTAGGACTACTGTGTTGAGAGTTGGCGAGACGCCAAAAGCTCTGAGTCAGAAAATCAGAGGACTAGCTCTGAAATGGCTCTGAAATAGCGCCTGATGGAAAGAGTATAGAAATGATTTTGGACACTATCATGCTGGAACAATTTATGTCAGCAGTCCCAAAAGATTTACAAACCTTTCTCATCCAGCAAAATTGCCAAAGCCTCGGAGAGGTAACCCTTTTATCTGAACGGTTTATGGAAGCCGTACAGGCTTGTCAGAGAACGGGTGGCCCTTTGAAAGTTGGCGCTGAGGTAAGCTGTGCTGTATCAGAAAAGAGGATTGGAAAGGATGTTGTTTCTGAAAGTAATACTGTGCCTACCCGGGTTATGAAATGGGCTAAGAAAAAGTGTTTCTAGTGAGGAAAGTGGGGACATTTGCATAAGGCATGCCAGTTTCGCACTGATATTTATACATTGCTTGTCCTCACACACAGAGTTCTGCACACTAGTACGCCCCAGTACTTAGCTGATGTCATCCATCTTCAACCTTCCCCACGGCTTCTCCGCTCCGCACATGGTAACCGCCTTTTCCTTCCCTCCCCTTCTCAGGCACATTTGGAACTTACACGTCACTCCGCCTTTTTCTTTCTTGGCCCTGCTTTATGGAACTCGCTCCCCCTCCCCCTCCGCACTGAACTGAAGGGAGAAGGAACACGAATACCTTTTGGAAGAGGTATGGAGCAGATGCCCTGAGGTCCAGGAATACAGACTGGAGGACAGGTCATAAAAGCTTAAGTGCATACTGGCCAGAGTATCTAAGAGGACAGCCTAATGCCAGCTTTAACTCAGGTATGAACTTTGGACATTTGTCTAACCTAGAGCAATGCAAAGTGCTTAAAAACAGTTCCTGTCCTAATGGAGGTCAATTAGTAAAGCCCTCTGATCCAGACCCCGATATAGAACCTAAGCAAATAGAAGAACAAGATATAATTACAGAGGAAGATGATACTTTCATGGACTGTTCTTTATGCAAAGTTGCTAGCACAGAGAAATCCTGAAAGTGGGATCAAACATAAAAAGGAAACGTTCTAGTAACTGGCACACCAGAAAGTTTGTGTAGCAAGAAAGAAGGTTTTGGGGGAAGTGAAATACTGGTGCAGAGAAGGAGAAAAGCTGTTGATTGAAGCTTGTTAGCCAGCTGATATCAAAGCAGAGCACGGCTCAGATTGTGCACACATTGGATATAAAAAGTTCTTTGAATGTGAAAAGAAAAGCTGTTTTGTGAAGAAGCTTTTATTTTTGATTTTCTCTACACCAACACTGCTGAGCAGGTTTGTCAGCAGTGGCTGAGAGAAAGACTTTCCGTTGTTTAATGGACTTTACAAGCTACTTGCATCAGCTTTCAGTTGTATTGTTATTTTGAATATAAATCCTGGAGAAGACATCCTAAGGTGTTACCAAGTGAATCTGTGTGCATTTTGATTTACCTCATAAATAAATTCTGTCATTGCCTTAACACTCGAGCCAACTACCATAGTCTTCATTTACCTCAAAGGCAAGCACCGCATGACTGGACTACCATTACCATAATCCTTTGCAAGATAGTCTGGAACATTGCCAAAGTGGTGAATCCTATATAACAAGCACGCCCCTCCATACATATGTAAGGCGCTATGGGCATGACAGACTTCAGGACTAAATAACTGTAGGTCTCGTCTATGTACCTCTCTGTTTTCTTTATGTCTTCCAAGTCTGCTACTCTTGCCTCCAGAGATTGGACTCGTTCCCTGAGAGCAAAGAGCTCCTTGAACCTTGTGCACACATAAGACCCCTCACCAACTGGGGGAAAATCATACATGTGACACTCAATGCAAAAGACTGGAAATCCCCCATCTTGTTGCTGGACTGCTGTCTGCATCTTCGTTTTAAGGTTGTGTTTAGATATTTAAGTTCTTTACTTACTAAGGGTTGCTGGGGATACTTATACTAATAAAACTATACCTAATACGTTTAATGTACTTTGTTCACCTTATGTTTAATTAATCTCAGGTCTTTAATGCATGCTGATGAGAATAAAGAGCTGCACCTGAGAGTGGATATGGCACCTCTTTTCCTTTAAGAGGTTTAAGCACCTATAAAGCTACGATTATCCTAGGGGTGGGTGGATGTCAGGGAGGGAGGGAGGGAAAGAAGACTTATTAAAAGCTGGCTGCTACACAGTACCCTGTCCTGTGCTTCTAAGGTAATCTGTCACCAATTTACAGGGCGAGTTCCACAGCCCTTGCTTGGATAGAGGGAGTCTTGGGTTCTAAATTTAACCAGAAAGCTCTCTTCTGTGTTTTAAATGTAAACTGAAAGCTCTTTGCTGCTACTAGGCCCTAACTGATTTAGCAAATACAGTGGGTTCACAGATTAATCAGCTTTAATCTTAAGAATTATTTTTCCCCAAGATTTAGAAACATTCCCAGAAGTAAATACTTATAATTGCAGATCTCTCTCCAGACGTAGCAGTCCCTTTTTTTAGTCCTTCAAGACTTCTGGCTCTTCCCCAGGCTTAAGACTGAGCTCAAAGCAACTCATTTCGCCTCTGTAGAAGAGATCAAGGCCACTGTGACGAGGGAGCTGAGGGACCTCAAGGAGGACGACTTTACCGAGTGCTTCCGTATGTGGCAGAAGCAAATGCAGAAGTGCATTAACTCTGGGGGGGGGATTACTTTGAAGGGGACAATGCGTAATTTCTCAGTAGATTTTGTATTAACACATTTATGGAACAGTCTCGTTTCTTTTTGGTCACACCTCGTATATATATTCTATAGAGGTATTTACATGTCTTTTCTATATTATCCCTCTCCCTCCTTTCCTCCAAAGTCATCTTTACATGTCTTAGATGTCTTTCATGTTTTTTCCAGATTATCAGTTGGATGGTCAGGCAGGAGAGGCAGCAGCAATCTTTGGCGAGTGTCTTATGAGGAGTGTTACCTCCTCCCGCCCCTAAGGGATTCATTTTGGTACATCCCACGGGGAAGAACTGGTCTTGGAAGAATGAGGAGGAAACGCCCATTATGCTCACCTGATAACTGCAGTTCCCCAAGTATTTCCATACCAATCCTTCCTTGTTTCCCACTCCCAGACTGAAGAAGTTTAATATTCTTGTTTTCCTATTTTAAATGGGCATTTCTTTCTGCTTTTGTAATTTTAGCTATTGCAAACTGCCCTAATACTATCCAGTGTAAGGCAGTATAGAAAGTTTTCATAAACAAACAGCAGAGACAGTTTATATAGTGTATTTGGATATTCAGAAGACTTTCACAAGTCCTTTATGAGAAGCTCCTTAAGAAATTTAAGGGTCATAAAAGGAAATGCTCTTTTATCAATAGCAAACTAGCTACATAAAAAAAGAATTTGAGCAGGGCTAAACAATCAATTATCCACATGGAAATAGATCAGTAGTAGCATACCCCAAGAGTTTGTACTGGGACCTGTGCTATTTAACATATTCATAAATGATCTTGAGATAGGAGTGATGAGTGAAATTATCAGATTTGTGAATGAGACAAAATTATTCCAAGTCGTTAAAACGGGATTATGAGGATTTGCAGAAAAATCTTGTGAGATTAGGAGACTGGTCATCTAAAGACAGATAAAATCTAATGTGGACCAAATCAAAGTGATGCACCTAGAAATAAATCCAACTACTGGATCTGGATTTTCAGAAAGCCTTTGACAAGGTTCCTCATAAGAAACTCTTGACCAAATTAAAAAGTCATGGGATTAGAGGCAGGAACCGATTAAAACATAGAAAGCAGAGGGTAGTGCTAAATGGAAAATTTTCTCAACGGAGAAAGGTGAATAGTGGAAAACCCCAGGGATCTATGCTGGGCCCACTACTTTTTAAAATATTCGTAAATGACCTGGAAATAGCAAAAGAGCGAGGTAATCAAAATTGCAACTGACACAAAATTATCGAAAGTTGTTAAAATGCAAGAGGATGGTAAAAAATTGCAAGAGGACCTTGATAAATTGGAAGACTGGACATCCAAATGGCAGATAGAATTTAATGTGGAGAAGTTCAAAGTTATGCATCTCGGAAACAACAACCCAAACTACGGTTATACAATGCAAGGTTCCACAATAGGAACCACCGCCCAGGAAAGTGATTTAGGCGTCATCGTGGATAACATGTTAAAACCCTCTGCCCAGTGTGCAGCGGTGTCCAAGAAAACAAATAGAATGCTAGAAATCATAAGGAAAGGAATGGAGAATAAAATAAAGGATATTATAATGCCTCTGTATCGTTCCATTGTGCAACTGCACCTTGAATGTTGTGTGCAATTCTGGTCACTATATCTTAAAAAGGATATAACAGAATTAGAAAAGGTACAGAGAAGAGCCACCAAAATGGTAAAGGGGATGAAGGATACCCCTATCGGGAAAGGCTTAAAAGGTTAGGGCTCTTCCACTTGGAAAAGAGACAACTGAGGGGAGATACGATAAACAGAGTAGAATGGATAAAGATAGATAGGTTGTCTACACCATCAAAAAGTAGAAAGATTAGGGACATGCAATGACGCTACAATGTAACCCATTTAAGACTAATAAGAGAAGAATATTTTTCCCTCAACGTGTTATCAAGCTCTGGAATTAGTTACTGGAGGATGTAGTAAAAGCTGTTAGTGTAGCTGGATTTAAAAAAAGGTTTGGACAAGTTCCTGGAGGAAAGGTCCTTAAACCGTTATAATTATTAAAGAGGACCCAGGAAATCCACTGCTTGCCCCAGGACACACATTGTGGAACCTGTGTGCCTTTTGGGGAACCTGTCAGTTACTTGTGACCTGGATTGGCCAGTGTTGGAAACAGGATACTGGGCATGATGGACCTTCGTCTGACCCAGTATGGTATTTCTTATGTTCTTATGTTATGTTCCCTGCTGTGTTAATTTAAAAGTGGAATGGATGAGTAGCCTAATGGTTAAGAACACTGGCTTGGGAACCCAGAGACCAGGGTTCAATTTCCACTAGCACTCCTTGTAGTCTTGGGCAAGTCACTTAACCCTCAATTGCCTCAGAAAAATCCAAATTATCAATGTCCCTGTTTAATGTACATTACCAAGTTTAAGTTTCAATGTAAACCGCTTTGGTTGAAATGATAAAGCAGTATATAAAACCTGTTAAATAAATAAATAAAAGGATCATGTCAGGCCACTGCTATAAGATTTGAATGTATTATTTGAACCCATGTTGGTAAAGCATGTAAACAAATATATGTAGAATAAAAAAATATATATATTATTCATTTTTTCAGGACAGAAACAATGATATGTAGGTATGGGCTAAATTAGTGGAAGACATGGCAAGAGCTGTGCACTACCATACTGAAGGACTTTGTTCAATCCTTGAGTCCAGTCTTCCACTTCACAGACTGACTAGAGCTAGGGATGTAGTATTCCCAGCTCCTCTTCCTCTTTCCCCCCAGGCAAGTGAGTCATGCTTACGGGTGACAACCAATGGCCAGATGCAAGACTCATGACCTCATTCTGAAAGGAGCCCTGGTACATGGCCCTCTGCTCTCCTGCCCACAACATCACTGTAATGACTAAACTAAATATTTTTTGGACACAGAGGATGAAAAATGGGGGAAAAATCCCAAGATAGTTTCAGATGAAGACCAATGGTAGCAGATCCTGGCCCTAGTTCCAGTTAAGCTAGATGTGCCATGGAAGTGCCATGGAACAAGAGGAAACTGCTGCCTCAAAAACAAAAGTGTAGATAGTATTTACTTTTCATGTGGTGCCACAGGCTCCATTTTTCTTTCTGCTGGTTTTGTAACATGTAACAAAGCAAAATATGTACAAGTGTATAAGAAATTGTTAGAATGCAAAGGATTGTGATAAATGGCACAAATTGGAGGACTCATACCTGTGTTTTCTCTTGCTACACTCTACTTTGCTTTTTGGAATTTTAATTCTATATGTATTTTTTAATAAAGACATTTTTGGCCATTAGATTTGGTTATTTACAGACTTTGTTCCTTTTATAATTTGGCTTAACTGTAGCTCTTTATAGTACAAGTGCTATTAGTTTTTTAAGCATGTTTATTAATGGTTTATATAAAGAGCTAAAATAACATTTTTTAGGTGACACTAAAATTAGTTGTATAATAGATTATGCAACAGATGCTGGACAGCAGCAAGGGGATCTGAATACATTCAGGAAATGAACCAATAAGGCAGGGCTCGACAAACCCCAGATGCCAGATTGCTATGGCGACTAGAAATTACACACACAGGACAAAGAAATCCCAGACACCAGACTGCCTTTTGGAACCTGTAAACAAAGCATATATATAAATTGATATCTTTAACTCTCACTGCCATTTTATGTACCAGTTAATGTCTTTTCCTTGAGTCCTGCTAGACCAGTCCAGACAAGTGGATTTGGTGGAGACAAAGAACCAATGAAAAGCCCCAGGTTTCAGTGACATCATGCCTATTCCTCTCTTCGCCTCAGCCACCAGAGGTCTCTTCAGTATTTGTCCCAAAGCATATGGGAGAAACATGGCAAGCCTCACACAATCTCAATCGTAGGCAGCAATGAGTAACCAACAGTAGAGAACTCTTTACAGGAAAGCAGAAACAGAAAGCTGACAGTAGAAGATGAACCAGCAGAATCAGGGGTACCATAGCAGAAGAACAGAGAAATACAGTTTCAGGAGCAGGTCCTGGAATGGTCTAGCAGAACTCAAGAACAGGACATTAACTGGTAAGTAAAATGTCACCTTCCATATTGTCCTGCTAGACCAGCGCATACAAGAGGGATGTACCAAATCTATGACTCCACTGGGCAGGAAGAAGACAAGCAGCTCGCAAAACCCTTGAGCCAAGACCATGTCCACCTGCGCAGGGACATTCAAGCAATCACGCTTGACAAAAGTGGAAAGTAATGCCTACGTTGCTGCCCAACAAACATCTCCAGGAGCTTCCTTACTCCGCTCCACCCATGAGGATGCTTGTATTTGGATACAATTGAGTGCACAAACCCTCCGGAACCAGACAGTTCTGCAACAGATACGCTGGGGAAAAGGCCTCCTTAATCCAGCACCCCAAAGTTGACTTAGCCACTGTGTCACCTTTGTGCTGGCTAGCAAACAGCACAGAAAGATGGTTGGACTTACAAAAAGAATTTGTATCCTCCAAGTACCGGAGAAGCACCCTCCGGACATCCACATGGTGAAGATGCTTATCTTCACCTAACACTGCTCTTTTGAGAAGGAAGACAGGCAGATCACAACAAGAGGAAGGCACAAGCTGAATAGAAACAGCCTCCTTTGAAAAAGCAGATAAGGATCTTGGCAAGACAGAGCTGGCAGCTCCAAAATCCACCTTGCAGAACAAATGGCAACCAAGAGGACTGTCTTGTCAAATCCTTCAAAGTAGTGTGCTTCAACGGCTCAAAGGGTGCCTCCTGAACACCAGACACAGATCTCAAGAAGGGATCACAGACTGGAGGGGAGGACACAGATGTCAAACACCCTAGAGAAAGCGTGAGATGTCCGGGTGCAAGGCCAAAGTTTTACCAGCCAACGGAACTCAGAAACAGACTACCTGAACTTTCAGGAAGCTAAGGGAAAGGCCTTTCTCCAGGCCATCCTGTAGAAAGGCCAAAAGAGATGGCACCTTGGCCGCCTCTGGAGCCAACTGCCAAGCGCCGCACCAGATCCGCATGTATGCTAACTTTGCAGACCTCCTCCTGGCTCTGAGCAGAGTGGAGACCACCTCTCGAGAGTAGCCCTTACATGCTAGCTGTCTCCTTTCAAGAGCCAAACCATAAGCAAGAAGGGAACTGGGTACTCCAGGGTGCTTGGTCCCTGCCGCATTAGGCCCCAAGATGGAGGCAACCAAAGAGAAGGCACCTGCAGGAGCCACCTTCTCCTCAGCCAATCCGGCTCCACCAGAACAATCCTGCCCAGGTGGCGTTCTATATACCAAATCACATGCTCCACCAGGACAACGGAGGAAACACTTACAGCAGGTGCTGACTTGGCCAAGGCTGGGTCAGGGCGTCGACACCCTCAGACCCAGTCTATGTATGGCGACTGAAGAAGCGTTACATTTGGCTTTGGCGCGGGATGTTGGCATATCCCTGTCGGGGCAACCCCAGCAGCGGATTTTAGCTGATTTGGAATTTTACCTTTTATTTTCATTTTTTTTATTTAACTTTTGTACAGTTTGTCCAGTATCTCTTTTAGTACTCATGTTTACTGCGTTATGCAGTTTTATATAATTGTTTATTTATTATTAATTAATTATTTATTTTTAATGACAGAGACCATCCTTATTATGACCCTGATGTATACAGTCCCCCCTTTTTATATCTGTTTTCCGTCTGTTTCATATTTTTAACTTATTTGGGTAACTAGGGTCTCCTATATGGACACTATTTTAATTTGTTTTAAGATGATTATTTTCTTCTCGGATACAGGTGTACGCCTGTTTTTTTTATATACATTTTTGTCTCTTCCACAGTACTACTTATCACTGATGTATTTTTATGCATATAGATCCATAGCAACCAACACATGTGGTGTCCTTTTTCATGTATTCAAATATGGCTATTTTTTTCTTTCCATTTATATATTTATTGAACATTTCCAGTATACATCCAAAGAACATATACAATAAAAAATAATGATGCAATACTGTATATCAAGGAAAAAATAAATTGCAGGTCAATCAAATCTCATCATATTAGACCACAATAAAAAGAAAAAAACAGAGGCATCAAGAAAAAACAGAACTCCTAAAATAAAGAATTCCAACATTAAATTAGAAACAAAATAAATCAATGCAGGGCAAAGTCTTAAGCATCATATGAAACACCTCACTGACCACCAGCCCTTCCTTGCAAATAGGAATTCCAACAGCTGCCCCGGTTCAAAAACCAGAAAAATGTTATCCTTACAGGAAATTAAACAACGAGAAGGAAATCTCAAAACAAATCTACCCCCCAGGGAGAAGACCCTTGGCCTAAGACCAAGGAATTCCTTTCTCCTCTGTTGGGTAACACGTGATAAATCAGGAAAGATACAAACATGAGAACCAAGGAATTGCTCATTAAAGTTCCCAAAGTAAAATCAAAGAATTACAGATTTATCGGGTTCCAAAGTCAGAGTTACCAGCAGGGTAGTTCGCTCAGTGATTACCTCCAAAGAGCTTTCCAGAAACCCAGTCAGGACCCCAGAAGCTTGAGAGGTACCACGGAGACCAGCACCCCAAGAGCCAGCACCCAAGGACAAATACTGAGCTCTTAAAAAAGGGGGCAAGTTTTCTGGAGGAAACTTAAGAACCTTGTGGAAATACTTGCGCACCATCTCTAAGGCAGACAAAACAGGTGGTTTAGGAAAGTTAAGCAATCTGATGTTATTCCTAGGGACTTGATTGTCCAAATATTCTGTCTTTCTCAAAAGCAAAGTTTTATCTTTAATTTGGGCTGCACAAAGACCACAAAGTTCAAACTATCTTCCCCGCTTGTTCCTCCTGCAGCCGAGATATCTCTAGGACTTCACAGAAGACAATTCCATACTGTCACGCCCTTGCTCCTTGCATTCAGCATGGAGTGTCGTGGTTATAATAGAAACTTCCCTTTTCAGCCTTCTCTGACTGGTTCCCCCGCAATGCTTCTTGGGAAGTGTAGTTTAACTGCTACACATATGGCTTCAGGTAGAAAAAAAAATTGTAGTTTGGCTCTTTGGTAAGGCAATGACAGAAATTTATTAAACTCAAATTCAAGGTTCATAAATTACCTCCTTCAGGATTATTTCTCCAGGTTTCTTTCAAAAACACAACAGGACATAAGCAAAAGGTCAAAACAAAATATCAGCTTACAGTATTCTTCAGCTCAAAAGCCAAAGCCCTTTAACAGCAAGGCTATCAGCTTTCTCTAGCCTTGCTGGTTAAAGCATAAACACAAACAGCTTTCTTCAATGGCAGTTTTCTTTCTTTTCAGCTCCAAATATTTTTAGGCTGTACTCCTCTTTATAAGCAAAGCAAAACTTCCAACAGGAACAAACTTCCAATAAGCAAACAAAGCTCTACTCAGGTTTTCTTAGGAACATTCAAAAGCAAAACAAAAGCTTTTTTCCTCTCACCGTTAGCTTGGCTTCTTGCCGTCTCACTGCACAGGATAGCAGGTTTTTTAACAAGCACAATTATACAGCTTCAGCTTGTTCTCACTTCTCAGCAAAGGTTTCCCCTCTTTAACAAAGGGAATTCACAAAACATCTTCCTTGCTTTTCAAGGTTACCTTGCTTTGGAGAGTTTTCTCTTAATGTTGGCTTTCTTTCAACCCCTTTGTAGCTAAGGCTTGGCACAAAGAGCAATCCATGAATATATCTTCCTCATTCAAAACTGCATCAGGCTCTCCTAGTTGCATTGGTTCTATCTCTCGTTCTAGCTCACTGGGCTTAGCTGACAGCCTCTCATTAAAGCTGAGAGTGTCTCTTGCAACTCTGCACTGCTCAGTATGGGACAGGCTTCTAAGGCTTGTACTTGTGCCTTGGCTTGTAGCAGCTTCTCCTCTCTCGTGCTCTGTACCTCTCTCTGGCTCTTTCCAGCACTCTCCTCTCCTGCTGTTCCTGTTCCTGTTCCCGTTGCTCCTCCAGCTCTCCTTGCTAATCTCTGTATATTCTAACCTAGTCTTAAATCTACAGGGTTCCAGCCCCACCTCTTCTCTTCCCAGGTGACGGAGATCAGCTTGCCCTCTGGCACCTGGGTAATCAGGGAGCTTACTGACGTAAGGGCCTTTTACCTTGGGTCTGTATTCACTCTCCCTTATTCCACTAGGGGAACTCTGAAACCTGTTCCAGCTGGGGATTTTCTGGTTTCTAGGTGTAGTGGTGGTTTTATTTCTCTGACCTGGCAAAATAGGTCCTTTTATTAGGGTGAATTCTTTGTTTTTTGACCTTTCTCCTAACTCAGGATGAGCTTCCTTACCACAATACTCACAGTCCCCACAACACTTTAAAGAGAGAAGTTCATTGTAGCCAAGACATCCCATAGTGCTTCTAATGTAATTATTGCAGGTTTGACCATAACTACCTTTTTCATACAGTTTTTCTGCTATGATTTTAACCTAAACCTCTCAGATTTAGGAAACCCGCGGCTTAACATGGACAACTAGATGATTTTTATATGATATTTTACTTTTTGAAATATGGCTTTTATTTCCATTTTTACCATCCAGTTTTATATTATTAAATAGTTTTGGGAAGTCTTATTTATTTATATTTTTTATTGATTCAAATTTGTATTTCCTTTTTAACTATTGTGCATTTTTCATTTCATAACACATTTTTTACATACATAATTTATTTTATTTATTTAACATTTCTTATATACCGCCTTTCATGATATCAAGGCGGTTTACATTGAACAAACTGAAATTACATTGAACAGGGCTTTATAACTTGGAGATAACTATTTTACAGGGAACATGGGCTATGGAGGGTTAAGTGGCTTGCCCAAGACCACAAGGAGCACCTGTGGGACTAGAAACCCCAGTCCTTCCGGCCCAAGGTTTCTGTCCTCTAGTGGGATTTGAACCCCCGACCTTCCGGCCTGAAGTACCTTGCCCCAACCACTAGACCACTCCTCCACTCCACATAAACCCATAGCAACCCGTTCACATGTGGTCCCTTTTGATGCACTAACATGTGGCTCTCTATTCTTCACATAGTTTTCAAATTCGCTATTTTTATGAGTTTCTTAGATACAGATATACCTCTGTGGATACCCAGGATTTAACATGGCCATTGGGAAGATCCTTTATACGCAAGCTTGCTTTCTGCAACACTGCCTTTAGTTATTTTTTAATTCTACAGTTCTATACTATTAATTAGCCTGGGAAACCACATAATTTATCATTTTATCACCCCTTTTTAAATGATTTATGCATTTATATTATGTCCATACTCAGCACTTTAAATCCATCCTTTGATCTCTTACTGCTAATTGACTGCACATGTCAACCATGGTTTCGCCTACACTCTGGTCTTCCCTTGGTTGGGTCGGGCCCTTTCTATCATACCCTGCGGTACTTTACACTTGACATTTCAAAAATTACTGTACCATAGTAGCACACATAGTGTTTCTCATTCACACCCTACTGTCATTCCATTCTCAGATCTATTGTTGCACGTGCTATTGACAATAGATTGCTTACCCAACATATCTCTTCCCGCATACACAGGGTTGTACACATTCCTCGGAATTGCGATGTTTGTCATCATGAAACATGTATTTTCCTAGAATTAGTTAAATTGGGTAATACAATCTATATCACCACTGCATAGTACGCCTCTCCTCTAAGATTGCGGTGCCGATAAGATTTGGCATGATTCAATTTCAGCCACTCGCATTCACATACCTACATATTTATCACAAACATTTGACACATGATAGATAAACAATTTAGGGGAAATAATTTTATCCTATAGAAATTAGATACATTTAGTTAAACACCCGATATTATACTTTACTACTCAAGAAGTCTACTAGTCTCAAGTTAAGCTGTGATATGATGTCAGACACAATAGATCATATCAGCATTTTGAAAAGCTTCAAAGTATTACTATTGTTTGAAGTTTTATTTTTGTTAATATTTACATTGACCTTTCAGAGCCTCCTTGAAAAAGTTGATTCATAACATGTTGTCCATAGATACTGGTTTAACATCATTAGCAGTCCACCTTAAAGCATACTGTGTTTCTGACATGCCCTGTACCTGTTGTATGGTGTGAAATCTGTGTAGTTTAAATGTCTGGCATTACTCCTGTTGGTTCTTTTACTTTTATGCTGACGCTGAAAGACTAGGCCCTGTATATTGAGGAAAGCACCTTGCAAAATGTTTAGCATGTTTCTATATTCGATAGAGTATCTAATGCTGTTCAGACACCGATTGTCAGAGTGTACTATGATATACTATATGGTTTTTATGTGTGCTAGCTGACTGCACAGTTGCACCACGGGTTCTTCAGTAGTGTCAGTTCACTGCATTAAAAGGTCGCTGCAATCAGCAGAACGAGTGAGTTTCCTAGTAGAGTGTTTCATTCTGTTTCTCATTGTTCCATCCTCCTCATCTCTGTTCTTTCAGTCTCCTTGAGAGCATAGATATACAGTACCTTTTAGAATGATAATTTTTTTATGCTGTTTTGAAATAAGGGTTAGGTTCCCTTCACACTTGATATTCACAATATCCATTTAGGCTGTCTTTTTCTCTGAGCTGCTTTTTATACTTTTTATTTTATTTTTGTTTAGGCAATGTCACATTTATTTGAATTGCCTGTGCGGTTTTAGTGGTTTATATTGTTCTTTTTATTACATTTTTATAGAACCTCTTCTTTGGGAGAGCATGCATCTTCTTATACCCCTTAGCCCCGTAGGCAAGGAGTTGGGGGAATTCCACTCCGATCGGAACAGGCCCTTGAGCACCTCCGGGAACGAGAAGATAGTAGTGGATTACCACACCCCTTGCAGAAGTGGATGCCTCTACAGTTCCTGCCTCATGCTTGGAGCATCCGCCAAGCTCAAAGTGGATAAGACCCTGGGATCAATGCTTCCAGTTCCTATCTCCCGGAAAAGGTGGACATCATCGGCCTCCTCACAATCCTCTGAAGGCACGAGTACTTCTCAATCACATCAAACATCTCAATCCAAGCCACAGTCCAAATCTCAGACAGATCCCAGCTGATCTCCTTCTCCAGAGGGGCACCCTTTGCTAGGGATGCTTAACCATCTTTCGAACAGGGCTTGCACCCTCAGCCTGCCCCTCATGAGACTGCGCTCAGGGGAAACCGGAGGCCACAGGGTCTGATCTGCCACACCAGAATGACCATGCCTGCTGTAAATAGAAAAGAATTCCTGGGAGGACAATCCAGACTCCGGAAGCTCTCCTTTCAGAAATGACCCCCCCCCCTACACTAGGCAGGCACAGTCGCTGTTGATCCCCCAGAGGATGGGGCGGGGCCCACAGCATGGTCGCTGGAACCTCCAGCTGGCTGAATATCCTTACTTGTAGCACCATCTGGTCAGACAAACAGTAATCCCCTTGCTGAAAAAGGGGAGTAAGTCCTTCAGGGACGACTCAGAAGCAGCCATGCAAGAAGGGCAGAGTCCAGAAGCCAGAGATGAGGTATCTCAGGCCAAACAATGTTTCCTGGAAGAAGACAGAGAATTAAGGCAAGTATCACAACAATGGGTGCTAAGGCTGCAGCGACCCAGAAGGCATGCATTAACTGCACTTTTATTGCAACGTGTGTTACAGGCACTAGGGTAGGAACACACACTGGAGTCACTCAGGCAGAATGTGTGCAAGGACACCAGGCATACAGTATTAAAAATGCTACTAGTGCGTGCAGAAAATGGTAGGAAACCCCCACACAACACCAAGGATCGCCAGCAGTCCACCCTGAATTGCATCCCACAAAGACTGAATTGGGAGCTCACAACAAGGCAAATGACAAGATCAAGTCATGGTACTCATCTCCTGAGAGACCCAGACAGAGGATCCATGCAGGGCTCAGCTCTACTCCTCTAGAACCATTTCTCTGGCTTGGCAGCACTGCATTTTTAAGGTGGCTGGCAGACAGATTCCTCAGAGAGCCTTCGGAAGAGAACAGGTGGGATAGAGGAGGAGAGAGTGGGTGATGAGGTTGTGTGAGGCTGCTGAATTCGTCCATCCTTCCAGATGGGTGTCAAGGGGTGCTAAGGGAAGGGAAGACAAGACCATAGCGGAGAGACTGAATTAATTCTTTGCTTCAGTCTTTACTGAAGATAATGTGGGAGGTTGTAGTCTTGAAGGACTACAAAAGGGGACTGCTACTTCTGGAGAGAGATCTGCAATAGTGAGTATATACTTCTGGGAATTTTTCTGAAGGGAATTCTTTGGATTAAAGCTGATTAATCTGTGAACCCAGTATATTTGTTAAATCAGTCAAGGCCTAGTAGCAGCAGTTTAAGTTTAAATTTAAAACACAGACGAGAGCTTTCTGGTTAAATTTAGAACCTAGCAGAGAGCTTGTAGTTTAAATTTAATACTCACTCAGGGCCTAGTAGCAGCAAAGTGCTTTTAGTTTAAATTTAAAACACAGAAGAGAGCTTTCTGGTTAAATTTAGAACCCAGCAGAGAGCTTCTAGTTTAAATTTCAAAGTAAGTCTGAGCCTAGCAGCAGCAAAGAGCTTTGATTTAGATCAAATCAGAATATAACTTAGCATAAAAGGCAAAACAGGGTCAGTATTCTTTCAGCAATAAATAAAGTCTTCTAGAGACCTTTACAAAGAGGCCTTCTACCTAGGGGGCAAGAGACCTGTGAAACTTTTTAAATAGGTGTTAAAGCCAGGTGGCAGGTCAAAAGGCCATTTTGAAAGACTCCTTCTATCCAAGCAAGAACTGTTAATCACCAGGACGTTGGTCACAGTTTACCTTAGGGTACTGTGTAGCAGCCCTCTTTTAATAATTCTTATTTCCCTCCCTCCGTCCCCAACACCCACCCACCCCTGGGATAATCATAGCTTTATAGGTACTTGTTGTTGTTGTTGTTGTTGTTGTTAAGTGCCGTCGAGTCTGAGTCGACTCATGGCGACCCTCTGGATAGCTATCCTAAATTGTGTTCGGTCTTCAGTCAGGCGGCTCATTGTTGACAGACTGGTACCCGTAGCTGCTGTTATTGTATTGATCCATCTCACTGCTGGCCTTCCTCTTTTGCGTTGACCTTCTATCTTGCCAAGCATGATGTCTTTCTCTAATGATCTCTCTCTCTGCATGATGTGTCCAAAATATAAAAGTCGAAGTCTTGTCATCTGAGCTTCTAAAGAAAGCTTAGGTTTGATCTCCTCTAGTACAGACTGGTTTGTTCTTCGGGCAGTCCATGGTATACACAGTATTCGCCACCAGCACCATAATTCAAAGGCATCAATTTTCTTCCTGTCTATCTTTTTCACTGTCCAGCTTTCACATCCATATGATGTTATTGAAAATACCATGGCTTGAACAAGTCGAATCTTTGTATGGAGAAAGATATCTCTGCTCTTGAGAATCTTATCGAGGTCTTTCATAGCCATTCTGCCAAGAGCAATGCGTCATCTGATTTATTGACTGCTTGTTGCTTCTTTATTGATAGTTGATCCAAGTAGGTTAAAGTTATTCACAATTTCCATTTCTTCTCCTTCGACGATGAACCTGTTGATTACTACACATCTTAAAGGAAAGGAGCTGCTCTCAGGTGCAGCTCTTTATCCAAATCAGTCATACATTAAGGACCTGAGATTAATTAAGTTTAAAATCAATGTTCCAGCTAACATTTAAAAGTATGTTCCCTGTAATTACACTTGTATATAGTTAAAACCTTGTTCCATGTAAAGTTATACATAAGTATACAAATTTTTGTTCACTGTTCAATGTAAACCGCCCCTGATCTCTGGAAGGGGCGGTATAGAAGAAACTGTTAAATAAATAAATAAATAAATAAAGCTTCAGGTGAACAAGGTATATTAAACGTATTGTTGTTGTTGTTGTTAAGTGCTGTCGAGTCGGAGTCGACTCATGGCGACCCTCTGGATAGCAATCCTAAATTGTATTCGGTCTTCAGTCAGGTGGCTCATTGTTGACAGACTGGTACCCATAGCTGCTGTAATTGTATCGATCCATCTCATTGCTGACTTTCCTCTTTTGCGTTGACCTTCTATCTTGCCAAGCATAATGTCTTTCTCTAATGATCTCTCTCTTCGCATGATGTGTCCAAAGTATGAAAGTCAAAGTCTTGTCATCTGAGCTTTTAAAGAAAGCTTAGGTTTGATCTCCTCTAGTACCGACTGGTTTGTTCTTCGGGCAGTCCATGGTATACACAGTATTTGCCGCCAGCACCATAATTCAAAGGCATCAATTTTCTTCCTGTCTGTTTCACTGTCCAGCTTTCTAGTATAAGTATCCACAGCAACCCTTAGTAAGTAAAGAACTTAAAGATCTAAACACAACCTTAAAACTAAGAGGCAGGCAGCAGTCCAGCAGCGAGATGGGAGCTTTCCAGTCTTTTGCATTGAGTATCACTTGCAATGTTCCCGCTAAGCTGCGCTGGGTCCGCTGCCAACATTCCTGCCGGCAGGGGGAGGGGCAGAGTGATTGATCACTCTGTCCCTCCTCCCATCGGCGGGAATGCCGGCGGAGGACCCGGTGCAGATTAAAGAGAACATTGCGAGGGTGCTGCGGCGTGTGTTAGACACAGGGTCTAAAACACGCCGCAGCACCCTCGCAATGTTCTTTTTAATCTGCGCCAGGTCTTCTGCCGGTGGGGGGAGGGGCAGAGCGATCGATCGCTCTGCGCCTCCCCCCACCGGCAGAAATGTTGGCGGCGGACCCAGCGCAGCTTAGCGGGAACAATGGTCACATGTATGATTTTCTCCCACTTGGTGAGAGGTCTTATGTGTACACTAGGTGCAAGGAGCTCTTTGCTCTCAGGGAACGAGTATGTTCTCTAGAGGCTAGAGTAGCAGACTTGGAAGACATAAGAAAGACAGAGAGGTACATAGACGAGACCTACAGGTACATAGTCCTGAAGTCCCAACTCCAGTCTGGCAGCATCCCTATTGCCATGGAGGAGAGAGGTCACATGACAGGACAGCATCACCCTGGTGTAGCAGGACGTGATCCTGTAACTAGGACCTGTCCTCCAGATGATGTAAAACCCTCTCGCACAGAGGAAGTTTCTCCAGGGCCATGTGCCCATGAGGGAAGGGTTAGCACAGCCGTTATAGTTGGTGATTCAATCATTAGGCATGTAGATAGCTGGGTGGCTGGTGGATGTCAGGATCGCCTGGTGACATGCCTGCCTGGTGCGAAGGTAGCGGACCTCATGCGCCACCTAGATAAGGTCTTAGATAGTGCTGGGGAGGAGTCTGCTGTCTTGGTACATGTCGGTACCAATGACATAGGAAAATGTGGTAGGAAGATTCCTGAGGCTAAATTTAGGCTTTTAGGTAGGAAGTTGTAATCCAGAACTTCCACGGTAGCGTTCTCCGAAATGCTTTCTGTTCCACGCGCAGGACCCAAAAGGCAGGCGGAGCTCCGGAATCTCAATGCGTGGATGAGACGATGGTGCAAGAATGAGGGTTTTGGATTTGTTCGGAACTGGGGAACATTCTGGGGAAAGGAGGGGCTCTTCCGAAGGGATGGGCTTCATCTTAACCAGGATGGAACCAGGCTTCTGGCATTAACCTTTAAAAAGGAGATAGAGCAGCTTTTAAACTAGATAATAGGGGAAAGCCGACAGTCACCCAAGAATGCATGGTTCAGAAGAATGTATCCTTGAAGGATACTACCAAAAGCAGAGAGGTTCCAACAAAGAGTAAAGTAGCCCAAATGCCCTTGAGTATGAGGCAGACAGAGCTTAAAGATTCCAAATTACCCATGTCTACCAATAGCCAGATTAATATGAATAAAATACAGTCTCTAAAATGCTTGTATACAAATGCTAGAAGTCTAAAAAATAAGATGGGAGAGTTAGAATATATAGCACTAAATGAAAGGTTAGATATGATTGGAATATCAGAGACATGGTGGAAGGAGAACAACCAGTGGGACACTGTGATACCTGGGTACAAACTATATCGTAATGATAGAGCTGATCAAATTGGTGGAGGGGTTGCGCTCTTTGTTAGAGAGGGCATTGAGTCACAAAGCATTAAAGTTTTGCTGGAAACAAAATTTGCTGTAGAATCTCTATGGATTGAAATTCCATTTAAGAAGGGGAAAGGCGATGGCAGTGGGGATGCACTATCGATTGGATCAGTGTCACGGCAGGACATGATAGCGAGATAAAGTTCCTAGATGAAATAAATGACTGCTTCTTGGAGCAGCTGGTTCATGAACCGACCAGAGGGGAAGCCATATTAGACCTAGTCCTTAGTGGAACACCAGATCTGGTGCAAGAGATAAGGGTGTTGGGGCCATTTGGCAATAGTGATCACAGCATGATCGTGTTTGATTTAATTAGTGAAGGAGGGATGGTAAGGAAATCCACAGTACTACCTTTTAACTTTTGAAAGGGAGACTATGATAAAATGAGGAAAATAGTTAAGAAAAAACTAAAAGGAGCATTTGCAAAGGTTAAAGACTTTCATCAAGCTTGGGTGTTGTTGAAAAATACTATCTTGGAAGCCCAGAACAGCTGTATTCCATGCTTTAAGAAAAGTAGAAGGAAGTCCAAAAAACTGCCAGCATGGTTTAAAGGTGAGATCAGAGAGGCTGTTGTTGCCAAAAAAGCATCTTTCAGGAAATGGAAAAAAAGAGCCAAATGACAAAAACTGGAAACAGCACAAGCACTGGCAAGTTAAATGCAAGGCATTGATAAGGCAGGCAAAGGGAGAATTTGAGAAGAAGCTTGCTGCAGAAGCAAAAATGGGTAATAAAGACTTTTTCAAGTACATTCGTAGCAGAAACCCTTTGAGAGAGTCAGTTGGTCCATTAGATGATAGAGGGGTTAAAGGGGCACTAAGAGGCGACAAGGCGATAGCGGAGAGACTGAATGAATTCTTTGCTTTGATCTTTACTGAGGAAGATGTAGGAATGTTACGCATGACTGAAGTGGTATTTAAAGGTGTGGAAGAATTGAAGGAAATATCGATACATCGGGAAGATGTATTACAACTATATGATAAACTGAAGAGCAGCAAATCACCTGAACCGGATGATATACATCCAAGGGTGTTGAAAGAACTAAAATATGAGATTGCAGACCTGTTATTAGTAATCTGTGAACTATCATTAAAATCATCTCTAATACCTGAAGATTGGAGGATGGCCAACGTAACGCCAATTTTTAAAAAGGGTTCCAGGGATGATCCACGAAACTACAGACCAGTGAGCCTGACGTCAGTACCGGGAAAAATGGTAGAAACCATCATAAAGAACAAAATTGCTGAACATGTAGATAGTCATGGCTTAATGGGAGACAGCCAACATGGCTTTAGACAAGGGAGATCTTGTCTTACTAATCTGTTATGTTTTTTTGAAGGTGTGAATAAACAGGTAG
Source organism: Ichthyophis bannanicus (assembly GCA_033557465.1). Taxonomy (NCBI): domain Eukaryota; kingdom Metazoa; phylum Chordata; class Amphibia; order Gymnophiona; family Ichthyophiidae; genus Ichthyophis; species Ichthyophis bannanicus. The sequence continues at coordinate 294,399,505 of CM066041.1, forward strand.
ACAAAGGTGAGTTGGTTGATATAGTGTATTTGGACTTTCAGAAAGCCTTTGACAAGGTCCCTCATCAGAGACTTTTGGCAAAACTAAAGAGTCATGGGATAGGAGGCAGCGTACCATTGTGGATCAGGAACTGGTTAAAAGATAGAAAGCAGAGGGTAGGGCTAAATGGCAAATTTTCCCAATGGAGAAAGGTGAATAGTGGTGTACCCCAGGGATCTGTGCTGGGTCCACTGCTTTTTGACATATTCATAAATGGCCTTGAAAAGGGAATAACGAGTGAGGTTATCAAATTTGCAGATGACACAAAACTATTTAAAGTTGTTGAAACCCATGAGGATTGTGGAAAATTGCAAGAGGATCTTGATAAATTGGAAGACTGGGCATCAAAATGGCAGATGAAATTTAATGTGGACAAGTGCAAAGTTATGCACCTAGGGAAGAAAAACCCAAACTATGGTTACATGATGCAAGGTTCCACATTAGGAACCACCACCCAGAAAAAAGATTTAGGCGTCATTGTGAATAACATGTTAAAACCCTCCGCCCAGTGTGCAGCGGCAGCCAAGAGAGCAAATAGAATGCTAGGTATCATAAGGAAAGGAATGGAAAATAAAACAAAGGATATTATAATGCCTCTATATTGTTCCATGGTGAGACCGCACCTTGAATATTGTGTGCAATTCTGCTCGCCGTATCTTAAAAAGGATATAGCATTATTAGAAAGGATTCAGAGAAGAACCACCAAAATGGTAAAGGGGATGGAAGGATACCCTTATGAAGAAAGGCTAAAAAGGTTAGTGCTCTTTAATCTGGAAAAGAGACGGCTGAGGGGAGATATGATAGAAGTCTATAAAGTAATGAATTGAGTGAAACGGGTAAACGTAGATCGATTGTTTACATTATCAGAATATAGAAAGACAAGGGGACATGCAAGGAAGCTACAGGGTATAAACTATTTAAGACAAATAAGAGAAAATATTTTTTCACTCAACGTGTAATCAAACTCTGGAATTTGTTAAAAGAGGATGTAGTAAAGGCCGTTAGTGTAGCTGGTTTTAAAAAAGGTTTGGACAAGTTCCTGAAGGAAAGGTCCATAAATCATTATTAAAAAGGGACCCAGGATATCAATGCTTGACCCATTACAAGCACTGTGGAGCCTGTGTCTATTGGGGAAACTGATAGGTATGTATGACCTAGATTGGCCACTGTTGGAAACAGGATACTGTGCTTGATGGACCTTGGTCTGACCCAGTATGGCATATCTTATGTTCTTAGGTTACCAATGCCTAAAATGGTGTTTAAAGGTGATGTATTGAAAGACTTGAAAGGAATATCGATAAACTGGGACGATATATTATAACTATTTGATAAACTGAAGAGTAGTAAATCATCTGGACTGGATGATATACATCCAAGGGTGTTGAAAGAATTTAAATATGAGATTGCAGACCTAGTATTAGTAATCTGTGAACTATCATTAAAATCATCTATAGTACTGAAAGATTGGAGAATGGCCAATGGAACATAAATTTTTAAAAAGGTTTCCAGGGGTGATCTGGGAAACTACAGACCAGTGGACCTGACATCAGTTCTGGACAAAATGGTAGAAACCATTATAAAGAATAAAATTACTGAACATGTAGATAGTCATGGTTTAATGGGAGACAGCTAACATGGATTAGGCAAGGAAAGTCTTGTCTTACTAATCTGTTATATTTTTTTGAAGATATGAATAAACAGGTAGACCAAGGTAAGCCAGTTGATATGGTGTCTCTGGATTTTTGGAAAGCCTTTGACAAGGTCGCTCATAAGAGACTCTTGGCAAAATTAAAAAGACATGAGACTGGAGGCAGTGTACTATTGTGGATCAAGAACTGATTAAAAGATAGAAAGCAAAGAGTAGGGCTAAATGGCCAATTTTAGCAATGGAGAAAGGTGAATAGTGGAGTACCCCAGGGTTCTGTGCTGGGGCCGCTGCTGTCAACAAATGCTGTCAATATTTTCATAGATGATTTGGAAATGGGAATAACGAGTGAAGTGATCAAATTTGCAGATGAAACAAAATTATTCAAAGTTGTTAAAACGCAAGAGGATTGTGAAAACTTGCAAGAGGACCTTGATAAATTTGAAGAGTGGATGTCTAAATGGCAGATGAAATATAATGTGGACGAGTGCAAAGTTATGCACCTAGGAAAGAACAACCCAACTATGGCTGCACAATGCACAGTTACACCACCCAGGAAAAAGATTTAGGTATTTTGTAGCACGGTAGACCTCAGAGTTTAGCACAGAGATGGCAGTGGATTCATGCCAAGGAACAGGCGTATGCCCTGCACATCGCCATGCAGGTAGCATGGTTGCGATGCTAACCCCACACTAAGGCATCTGGCTGTGGATGCCATTCATGCCCCCCATTGAGGTGGCGTTAAGTGCACCCTTGCTAACGGCTGCTGGTATGGTTAGCGTGTGGCCATGTGCCAACTGCTCTGAGTAGTCACCGCTCATTCTCTGCCCCAACCCATGCTATGCGGTCACCATGGAAATTTGACCACAGTGGCTTCCTTAGTAAACATACCCCAGAGTGTCATTTTATTTACGTATGTAGCCAGCAAATAATTACTGGTGTTGGAATTAGTCAGAAACCAAACTCCTATATCATTTAATTCCACAATTACTTTAATTATCTATGATGCATTCCAAGCAATAATTTTCCCACAATTTGACTTCTATAACATTTTTTACTAAGGAATTCCAAAATATGCATTACATCAACCATGAATGGCACAACACATAGTGGTCCACAATATCTCTGAAGCATCATGAAATTAACACATCACCCCAATATTGAAATAATTACACTGGCTTCCATTCATAAGCAGAATTAAGTATAAAGTCCTGCTAAATATATTCAAAATCACACATAATCTATTATCAATCTACCTGAAGAGCATTATACAGGTGACACCAAACAACAGAACTAGAAGATCTTGCATGCAAAGCACACTAACCTTACCATCCAAGATAACAAAAAGCAACCAAACTATCAGCAACAGAGTGTTTTCACTTTATGCTCTGGAATGCCCTCCAGGAAAAAAAACCCCAAAATATACCGGAACTCACAACATTCCGCAAAGAACTAAAAACCCACCTATTCCTAGAATGCTTTAAGGACAAAACACAGCCTACCAATGATTCAAGGAACTAATTGCCATGTGTTAATCACTTCTAGTTACAAGTCACCACAACCCCAATAATTGCAGTGTTTAAGCAATGCTAGAAATGTATAATTCTTAATATGTTTACTTCAATAACATTAACTTAAGTGTATATGCAAATCTTGGGTCATCGTTCTATGTAAAATGTGTGTACACTGTTATTTGTAAACCGCTTTGACTTCTAGATAAAATCGATACACAAAAATAAATATAAACAAATAAATGGAGGAAAAAAAATCTTCAGAATTATAGCTTTCAACATCTATAGTCCCTGTATTTAAAATTCCATCATGGATCTAAAGAAAATGACAAAAATCTTTTAATATTATTTTTTAGTTTTTTTAACAATCTTTTCTGTTGTATTATCTAAAAAATAATTGATTAATATTAGACCCAAAAATTAGTGCTAGAGGGGTGCTGGACCCATGTGAATGAACGGGGCCATTTATGGCACGTCTCCATGTAGTTAACATGGCTCCAGTGCCAGAACCATGGTAATCTAATTGCCGTGAGTACCACAGGTGCAATTACTGCCACCCATTGAGGTGGTGATAAGTGCGCACCCATGCTAACTGTGACATTGATGGGGAGCCCGCAGTATTGACGCCCATGGTAACCACAATGCACAGTCAACACCCATACTCTGCCCCTTACCTGTCCAATCTCCACCACACTTGTACAAGGCATTTAGCATGGGGTTTTTAGGGTTTCTAATGGCTACCACATATGCAGTACACTCCACACTAATAGCACGCTTAAGTAAATATGGTCCATTGTGACTGTTATTATTGGTTGAGATTTGAATATGATTTAGACATAATAAAATGTTCCGTTTGAATTCAAATGCTATATACTTCACAATTGTACTTAGTTTAATATTTGCAGTTCCTTTTGTCTTGATGATTCCATTTCATTCATAAATTCCATTCATTAGCTTGTACTCTTCTAATTCACTATGCTGGTATATTCAACTAATTTTCAATAAGATTACTTGTTAGCCTATAGGTGACTTTCAAGTTTAAAGCTAATTTACAGATAGGTATTTTGTCTCCAGATGGATGGACCCTTAAACACTTTTCTGTTGCATGTTGAAGAGCATTAAAAAGGAGGTTAAAAGCACCATGAGAACTAGAAGTATTGAAGACAACATAAGAAAAGCCCTGCTGGGTCCGACCAAGGTCCATCAAGCCCAGCATCCTGTCTATAACATTGGCCAGCCCAGGTCTCAAATAGCTGGCAGATCCTAAAAAACAGATCTATTTCCCATGGCTCATTAACGTGGATGAGCAATTGTTCTCCCAAATTAATGTAGCTAATAATTTTTTAATGGATCTTTCCTCCAGGAACTTGTTTGATCTTCACTATGTTAGTCACCTTCACCACATCCATTGGCAACAGATTCCACAGCTTATGTGTTACCTAATTTGTTTTCAGTCTGCTGGCCATTAGTTTTATAGTTTGCCCTCTTGTTTTAAGACCCCTTTTACTAAAGGGCATTAGCTGTTGGCATGCGCTGAAGGTGCGCTGGGATATTAATTGCAAGCTATCATGAGGCAATGACAGCACTACTGGATTTTGGTGCATTAGAGGAGCAAGTGAGTGGGTTGGGGCAGAAAGTAAATGGAGTGAGTGCCTTGCAGCCAATGCTCCTGCACTACCTGCAAGGCAGCCAATAAGCACAGGTGTATTTATCACCACCTCAACAGGTAGAGTTAAGTGCACTTGCGCTATTTTTATGTTGCGCTAGAGCAGCGTACACCATGTTAACTGCCAGAAACATTTTTCCAATGCCCGCTCAGGTGTTATTGAACCTAACACACTATGGTTTATAGATGCAACATCTAGCGCCCCTTAGTAGAAGTGCACCTTAGTGTTGTTTAACAAGTTAAACAAATGTTCGATATTTAAACGTTCCTCCCTGCTCATGATTTTATAAACATTATCATATCCTCATTCAGTTGTCTTTTCTCCAAGCTGAAAAGCCCTATCCTGTTTAGCCTCTCTTCATAAGGGAAATGTTCAAAGAAGGGTGACAAAAATTATAAAGGGAATTCAACTTTTTCTAATTGCACTATATCCTTCTGAGATAGGGTGACTAGAACTTCACACAGTGCTTACAAGCATAATAATATTAAACATATTATCCACAGTGACTACGAAATCTTTTCCTTGGGTGGTGACTCCTAGCCCAGCATTTTGTACCAATAGATGGGATTATTTTTCCCTATGTGCCTCAATTTGCACTTGTCCACATTAATTTTCCTCAGCCATTTAGATGCACAGTCTCCTAGTCTCACAAGATCTTTCTGTAAATCCTCACAATTCTCAGCTGTTTTAATTACTTTGAATAATTGCATGTCATTCGCAAATTTGATCACTTCACTCATCACTTATCTATCTCCAGATCATTTATGAATATATTAAATAGCACAGGTCCGAATATAGACCCTTGGGGCACTCCACCAGTGACCGTTCAGTTTCTCTCCAATTCCTGTATTTTTAGTTAGTTTGCAATCCACAAAGGGCATTGCCTCCTACCCCCTGACTTTTTACTTTTCTAAGGAGTCTCTCATGAGGGACTTTGTGAAATGCCTTCTGAAAATCCTAATACACTCTATCAACCAGCTCACTATTATCTATCAATTTGTTTACACTTTCAAAAAAAATCTAATAAAATGGTAAGACAAGACTTGCCTTTGCTGAGCTCTTGCTGATGCATTTTCATTAAGCCATGTCTATCTATTTGGTCACTAAACTTGTTTTTATAGCATCAATCGTTTGCCCAGCACTGTTGTCAGATTCACCCATATTATGTCTGCAAAAAGTCCCAAAAAAGCTATGAGAATGAAAATCAGAGATACCACTGGAACACTGTTTTCTGTCTTTGTATAATTTCATTTATCGTTCAAAGCAGATGTACTATAATCTATTCCAGAATTATCATTGGATTGCACAGTAAACTGTCAACATCGGTGCTGATTTTATGCTAGCTCACTGACCTGGAACCTTTTAGAACTTGATTCCTTTTCTTTATTGCAGCTGGAGTGGGAGATGGAAGCCACTGATGGACTTGACCCAGAACTGTATACATATTTACATTTTTAAGTTTGCTCCCTTATGACGAAGGCCAGTGATTATTTTAGCAGATGCCTTCTGGATTGACACCATTCTGTTTAATGATGAACTACAGACTACTAAAAATGGACACTCCTCCTCCCCTTTCAATCCAACAGAGCGAGCCAACAAACCAGTAGGAGCTCACTAATTGATTCCCCACAAAAAAATAACACCCAATGCTCCTGTTCAAGAGCTTTCAAATTAAATGCACCTACTTTCTGGAACTCCCTCCCCGACAAGATCAGAAGTGCCCCAGAACTCCTCACATTCCAAAAGCAGCTGAAGACTCATCTGTTTCTTGAGCACTTTAGATACCCAGTTCATCCACACCCTCAGTCTTCTTCATACGCATAATCAAAATAAATAACTAATACAACCACTCTCACACAGACCAATGTAAATAAGTTAAGTTTATTGTATATAGTTTATGTTCCTTGTATTCAATGTACGTTGAGTTGATTGTAAACTGCTTTGACCTGGCAAAAAACGGTAGAGAAGTACAGCCAAATAAATATATCTTTTTAGAGGTGCACTCTCCAGAACTGTACACAGTATTCCAAATGAGGTATCATCAGACACTTAATACAGAGATATTTTGCATTATCACCCTTTTTTTCATGCTGGCTATTCCTCTTCCCTCACTTAGTTTGCAGCTTGTCGTGCTGTGAGGGCTTGTGTGCATCAGTGATGCTGAGGGCTAAGCTATCGGTAGTTTAACTACTGGCAGGGTCTCCCAAGATGGACAGGTCTCAGCTGAGATGGCAGACCAAGACAAACCACCCATCTGGGCAGCAGCAGAATGGGACAGTGTTGACGGCGGAGGATCACATTTCTGTGACAACGGCAACAACACTAAACTACCTCAAGTGCAAGCAGGGTTCAGGAAAGGGCGAGGAACGAGAGACATCATCACAGATGTGAGATGGATCCTTGAAAAGACTAAAGAATATCAAAAGGATATCTATTTGTGCGTTATCGACTATAGCAAGGCTTTTGATTGTGTAAATCATGAGAACTCTGGGCCGCATTAAGAAGCATGGGTATACCAGAACACCTGATCATTCTCTTGCACAATCTGTACATTGATCAAGAAGCAACAGTTTGAACGGAACAAGGAGAAACAGAATGGTTTAAAATAAGCAAAGGTGTAAGACAAGGCTGCATACTTTCCCCCTACCTGTTTAATTTATATGCAGAACAAATCATCAGAGAAGCAGGATTGTATGAAGACAACAGAGGTGTGAAGATTGGTGGAAGACTCATCAACAACCTTCGCTATGCTGATGATACCACATTACTGGCTGAAAGTGAAGATGATCTGAAACGTTTGCTTCTCACGATCAAAGAACATAGTCTCAAAATGTGCCTGCACCTTAATGTAAAGAAGACAAAGATCATGACAACTGGTAAAATCAATTAGTTAATTGTTGAAGGAGAAGAAATCTGATAGTGGACAACTTTAACCTGCTTGAATCAACTATCAATAAAGAAGCAACAAGCAGTCAAGAAATCAGACAACGCATTGCCGGCAGAATGGCTATGAAAGACCTAGACAAGATTCTCAAGAGCAGAGATGTCTCTCTCCATACAAAGATTTGACTTGTTCAAGCCATGGCATTTTCAATAACATCATATGGATGTGAAAGCTGGACAGTGAAAAAGATAGACAGGAAGAAAATTGATGCCTTTGAATTATGGTGCTGGTGGCGAATACTGCGTGTACCATGGACTGCCCGAAGAACAAACCAGTCAGTACTAGAAGAGATCAAACCTAAGCTTTCTTTAGAAGCTCAGATGACAAGACTTCGACTTTCATACTTTGGACACATCATGCGAAGAGATCATTAGAGAAAGACATCATGCTTGGCAAGATAGGTCAATGCAAAAGAGGAAGGCCAACAATGAGATGGATCGATACAATTACATTCTGTCAAGAATGAGCCGCCTGACTGAAGACCGAACACATTAGGACAACTATCCAGAGGGTCGCCATGAGTCGACACTGACTTGACAACACTTAACAACATTCCTCTTCCTGTGTACCATTCTCTTGTCCATCTACCAAACTTTATTTTAACACTTATGGCCCAAGTCAGTGTTTGTAAGATGGTCAAAGCAAGATCCCACAACATACAAGGATGTCCTGAAGCACTGAGTCTTGGGATTGTGTAACTACTCAAAAATTATCACTGAGGGAAAGGCTGGTATACATTCAGCCATTCATGTCACTAAGTGAAAGCTTAGCCCGTATGATGTACTACAATACTGCAAGGCAAGTCTGAATTTTACATCTGTACTAAGGCCTTGAGTTCCTGAATAAAACTGACATAGATGCTCATTTTAAGCACAATGACATAACACTGATTACATATTAGCCATTCAGGCTCCATAATTGGAATTGTTATGCAATTTTTTTTAACGGGAAAACATTCCCTTTTTTTAACTAGGTTAAACAAAACAACCTAGTTTATTGTTGCTTTAAATACTGGACCATCATAGGCTTGAAAGGATGTTGATAATATATGTTCTGGGTAGTGAATAACTAAGGATGCACTATTCTTTGTGTGTTTATAAATACTATTCACCTCAGTTGCACAGTAAAAGGCAGTGGATGAAAACGCAAAGCACCAAAACTAACTTCTAATTCAATGACAATAGTTTTTTATACCATTGTTAGTAAGGAGTAAAGGCCGCCAAAATGTCCTCCATCCCACACCACCCCTGCAAACAATACAAAACAAATCCCTCGACCAAGCGCACTCCCGCGTATCCGGGCGCGTCCCTCCTTTAATAGCCACTGAGGTATTATATAATCCCATCGCGGTCACGCGCAGCCACGCACTCCTCCCTGCGCCAATGGGATGGCACGCTGCGGTTCGTGCCCGCGCACGCCGAGACCGGGACGGTGATAAGGGCGAGCGGGCCGAGCGTGCGCGCTCCCTTACTTCCCACAGGCACTCGGCGAGGGTTCAGGCTCTTTGTGCGGCGGACGGCCATCCGGTATCACCATGGCGGACGAGAAGCCCAAGGTGAGGTGCGGGAGGGAAGCTCGGCTGCGTCTCTCTTCTCCGCTCTCCGCCGGCTCCGGTTCCTTCCCCGCGCCGTTTTCCCTCGCGGTGTGTCCGGGGCCTGTTCTGCTGCCCTCGGCGCCATGGGCCGGCAGGACCCGGGACTTCCCCTCCCCCTTCCCGGCAGGAGGCGCGACCTTCTAGGTCCTAGCGAGACACGAGTGTGGAAGGAGTCGTTTGCCTGACGAGCTACGTTAACTCCCCGAACCTCCCACCGGACGTTGTGGGATGGAGGGAAGCGACTGTTTCTCGCTGACACCGAGCGCCATTAACGGCTCCCACACCGGTGCCTCGAAGATGGAGGGCCGCTATTTTCTAAGCGGGGAGAGGCTATCGGGAAACAGTCGGAGGGTGCTTAACAGAAATAAGGCCACATGTTGCAGGTTATCAAAGCGACGGGGGAGTGCATTAACCAGTGGCTTAAATTAATGGCTTAGTGACAGTGGGTCGTCCTTAATTTTATTTCCCGTTAACGCCAGAGGCGACATCTTCCCGTTGCACCAAAGCTATAAGAAGCAAGACTCTTGATCCCCCTCTCCCAAGGCTTGCTTATGCGTTCTTGTAGCCTCAGGCTATCTAGAGGCGGTTTGAGCTAGAGTTGTTGGGTGGCCTCAGACTTGGCATGCTCTTAACTTTCAACCACTCGTCTCTAAAGTATATGGGACGTGATATTAATATGAAATCAAACGAGAGAAATTGACCGCATCAGCTCATTATGTAAGTACAAGCCGTCTATTCCGTTATTTGGTGTTTATAGTTTGGACGATTTGGAGTTTTTGCACGGAGCATTTATTGGAATAGTTCCCCTTCATTAGCTATCTTCACTGATGGCTTTTATCTGTAAAACCTGGAAAGCTTAAGTATTAAGTTGAGTACATTGAAGATGATACCTGGTGGACATTGCTTAAAACAGGCTTACAGTAAGAACTTGCAGCCTTGGTTAGAGGTTCCCAGCCTGCGTGCTGGAATTTTTTTTAGGCACATTTAGGCATTTGTAAACAGTGGAACAAATGTTATGGTTAAAACTTTTGTATACCATTTCCTTTTGGGAGAAATGTATATGCATGTTTACAATAAATAGCTGCATCTTGCACGTTTCACAAATGCCTTGATTGATTTTGATGACTTATAGATTATGTAGATCAAATTAAGCTGTGAGGAAAATCAGGTAGCTAGTGATTTAGGCTGTGTATCAGTGTTTGCTCCTGTAGAGTCTGGTGATTCAAGTCTCTTATACATGAGAGGATACTTAACACTTCTATATAAACCTTAGAGATGCTCAATGAATTTCCACCTGGACAGTCAAGAGCAGTAACAGAATCTCCATGGACAAGCAGGATGAATAAGCTACACACTGACATCTGACTGACATGGATGGATTAACTTAACTAAAGCTCAGAAAACAGCATATATACCAGCTGCCCCTTAGCATGGTACCTGCCCATTTCCTCTACTCTGGCCAGGTGGACAGTACTAATCCTCCTTTTCTCATTTTAAGCATACATAACTTATTTTATTTACACTCTGAAGGCAAGAGGTAACAGTCTGGATGGCAGAAATCCAATGGGCTACTGCTAATTGATTGCTGCATGTATTGGGGGGACATGACCAAGACAGTGTTACCAGCCAAACTCCTGCATGGCCTAATTTTTGACATGGGATCGATCCTCTGCATGCAACTGTTTTTCCCTCTTTGCCTACTAAACTGCAAAGGTGCTCTCCCTGGGCACATGCCAACACTAGCTGTAAGCTGATGAACTCCTGGTGCTGCAGATCATATTTAGCACCACTCTGAGCCTGAAGGAAGCTGGGTTCTGCACCAAGCTTCTAGTAGTAGTTGGAGCTCATGCCTTGGAACAGCCAGTGCTGAAACATGCTGGTCCTTGCCCAGCCATGGGATGATGCTTAGCAATGCCTCCTAGAGGTGACCCTTGCGCATTGGTCATGGTCCCTGGTGGCACAAGCTGATCTCAGTACAGCTCTGTGCTGTAAGTTGATTTATATTTCTTCACTTTCCCAGCATAAGTGCTCTGGTGCTTATGGGTAGTTTGTACATCCTGGTGCCTTCAGCAAAATGTGGTGGATGTATGCAGTGAACTTGTGGAAGTGGTGGAGACAAATGGTGTTCAGAAAAGCTTGGCATAAATGAGATTCATAATTGTGACAGGTCAGATCATCTTGGATGTGGCATGGCACCAGGAATGAAAATGGGCAATCTAGATGGTCCTAATCTAATAATCTTAATCCATTTTTAGGTAAACAGTGTTGGCAAATGTATCTTATATAACAGCACATAATGCTAACCACTGGAATAGTAGGAATAATTCAGAATGGTGGTCCACTACTGGAGAGAAAAATGATTGTAGGATTTGAGTGTTAGATTTTTAATGCTCTTGCTCTCTGTTCATCTACTACAACAGGAAGGAGTGAAGACTGAGAACAATGACCACATTAACTTGAAAGTAGCAGGACAAGATGGTTCTGTGGTGCAGTTTAAGATTAAAAGGCACACACCACTTAATAAACTAATGAAAGCTTATTGTGAACGACAGGTAAGCATCTGGTATTGAATCTTGATCTTCAACTTTGATACATAAAATCTGTTTCCTTATGAGGATAATATAAATCTTAAATATTGCTTGACTATATTGCATACACAATTTTTACAGATCTATGTATAAGGAATCACTGGTGGGCCTAAATGTGTACATTTTTCTCTAAATCTGGTTTTCTCTTAGAGCACTTGTGAAAAAGGGGAGCTGTTCAATTATAGTCCACATTTTATTCTGTAGTGTTTGAATGCCATAGCAATTGGCTATCATTGCAGGACTTGGGCTGTTAAAAGCCAAATGTGTGGGTTTTTTGCTTTAACCATGTCATGCCCCTCCATTACTAAAGTTCATTCATACTGTCATAATGAAGCAGACTGCAACCTAAGCAGTGACCTTGTTTATAAAGATTTATATAATCAAGCAAATGAATCTATGGGGCATGTGGTTTGCTATTCTGGGGACTTCAACTGGGTATTCATTGTAATGTAATTATGGTGAAATACCGTTTCAACTACAGTATGCATGATCAAACTATTAATATCAGCAAATTAGTCTTTTATTTCTGTGAGAAATGTCTTGGTATTCCTTGAGCTCTTAAAGCCATGCAAGAACATAAGAAATGCCATACTGGGTTAGACCAAGCTCCATCAAGCCCACTCTTGTTTCCAACAGCCATTCCAGGTCCCAAGTACCTTCAGGTTCCCAAAAAGGTATAGATTCAATGCTGCTTATCTTGGGGTAAGCAGTAGATTTCCCTGGACCCCTTTAATAGTGGTTTATGGACCTTTCCTCCAATTTATCCAAATCTTTTAAGCCCATTTATACAAACTGCTTTTACTGCATCCTCCAGTAACTCTCTACCAAACCACATCAAGAACAAAGGTGATTTCCCATCATTCAAAAAGCAGCTAAAAACCATCCTATTCCAATAACATCTCTGAATAGGAACCAGTAACTATGCTATCTTGTCAGTCTCTATGTCCACCCCAAAAATCATCAATGTCGAACCCCCGGTGATGCCCCCCCCCCACATTTGATTCCCCCCCCCTGGTTATATGTCCCACCGCTTTGACCCGGTGAAAAGCGGGATATAAGTAGTTAAATAAATAAAATAAATAACTAATTTCAAAGTTTGATTACGTGTTGGAGTGAAAACATTTCTCCTATTAGTCTTAAATGAGCTACATTATGACTTCATTGCATGTCCCCTAGCCTTTCTACTTTTTGGAATAAACAAATCTGCCTTTCCCTGTTCCTCTTCATATTAGACCCCTATTGTATCTCCCTCAGCTGTCTCCTAAGTTGAAGAGCACTAACCTTTTAAGCTTTTCCTTATAGAGGTATCCTTCCATCCCCTTTACCATTTTGGTGGCTCTTCGCTGTACTTTTTCTAATTCAGCTATATCTTTAAGATATGGCAACCAGAATTGCGCACAATATTCAAGTTAGTCGCACCATGGAAAAAGAGGTATTACAGTATCCTTGGTTTCATTTTCTATTCCTTTCCTAATGATTCCTAGCTTTGTTTGCTTTCTTGGCTGCTGCTGCATACTAAGTAGAGGGTTTCAAAGTGTTATCCACAATAACACCGGAATCCTTTCCCTGGGTGGTGGGTCCTAATGTGAAACCTTGCATTGTGTAATTGTAGTTTGGGGTAAGTGCATAACCTTTGCACTTGTCCATGTTAAATTTCATCTGCCATTTGAATACTCAGTCTTCCAATTTATCAAGGTTCACAATCCCCTTGTGTTTTTAACAGCTTTGAATAATTTTCTCCTTTCCAAATTTGATCACTTTGCTTGTTCCCATTTGCAGGTCATTTTTGAATGTTAAGCAGTGGGCCCAGCACAGATCTCTGGGGTACGCCACTATATACCTGTCTCCCATTGAGAAAATTGGCCATTCAGCCCTACTCTGATTTCTATCTTTTAACCAGCTCCTGATTCACAGTAGTGCATGGTCTCCTATCCCATGAGTTTAATTTCCCCAAGTCTGAGGGACCTTATCAAAGGCTTTTTGAAAATCCAAATACACTCTATCAGCTGACTTGCCTTTATCTACCTGTTCACACCTTCAAAAAATGTAAGATCAGTGAGAAGACTTTCCTTTGCTAAAGCCATGTTGGCTGTCTGCCATTAAATTGCTCTAAGTGCTGATTAGTAGTAGTAGACTATTTACATGTTCAATAACTTTGTTCTTTATGGTGGTTTCTACCATTTTGTCTGGTACAGATGTCAAGCTCAGTTTTGTAGTTTCCTGGAATCCTTCTCAAATTGGTATTACATTGGCCACTGCTACAGATTTTAATGATGGCTCATAGGTTACAAAGTCTGCAATCTCATATTTCAGTTCTTTTAGCATCCTGATATGTATACCATCTTGTAATATTTTGATAAATTAAAGAGAAGCAAATCTGGACATCTTCTGATCATTCATTCAGTTCCTCAGATACTCATGCCAGAAATATTTAATGATGTAAGCTTCCTACATCTTTAAAGACTGAAGCAAGGATTTCATTCAGTCTCTTGACCTTGTCCTCTTTGTGCCTCTGCTTCTCTATCATCTAATGGTCCTACTGGCTCACAGGTGTTTTGCTAAGAATGTACTTGAAAAAATGTATGCTATGCATGTTAGCTTGTGAAAAGTCAGCCAGCGTGGACCATTCCCAAGTGAGGTATGAAGTGGAGGAACAATCTTGCCCCATTCCTTGTGTGGTGAGCAGTGATATCCTCTTCAAGCATAGCTGCTATTGCAGGGATAGAATAGAACTTTAATGTAAATATCTGGCAGTGGGTCAGCTCCATGTCTGCTGGCATGGATGAGGCCTGAATTTGGGCAGATGCATGTGGCAAATGCTGTGAAAGCAGCACATGCCCCCAAGAGAATTCCCAGTCACACCACACATTTCCTGGCCAGGTTAATGGTATAGATATACTTGTTTGAAGGGAAGCTGTGGTAGTGGTTATTGACACTAACTAAAGTGGTTAGATGCAAAAAGGATACAAATTCCCAGGCAAAAAACTTTAAAACTGATGTTGGTGGTAGTAACTTTATTCTATATACATTCTTGCAAAATTAAGATTTGTTGCTTTGTTGCAGAAAACACCTCCCCCACCCCAGTATCTTAGCGGTTTCTAAGTGTGAATCTTAAATCAGATATTTAGCCTGTTTCCAATACTTTGACAAAATGGTGTCATGTTACATTCAAATGTAGAGTGCAGGACAGTCTTCCATTCCCTTGACCAGTCCCTTCTTTTGCTTCATTATTTCTAAGGTTTAGTAGAAAGATTTCAGGAAGTAAATTAAATCTAACCAAAGGTACATATGATTTGCCTTTCAGTAGATTCTCTTTGGTTATTAAGCACCTACATTTGAAGGCAGAACAGCGGAGATGAGGGGAACTTAGGGATATTATGGCAGTGATTTGGAAAAGCTAATCTGATTTATTTTGAGAATGAGTGGAGATATTGTAATGGGTGTTCTGCCTTTGGCTAGGAGAAATGACTCCTAAAATGTTACGTAAATACACTGCTGAAAATAACTAGACATGCATGCATTTTGTGAATGTGGCCCTATTCATGTCTAGTTTCAGCCATATACATTGGATCTTGAGTTTGGCTGCTATGCTGACCTGGACTAGAGTAAAAGCAAAGCTGCTTTGCCAAGTATAAACTGGGAACCCTTCTATAGCCTTTTTAAAGAATGCTTAAAATCTTTCAGAAATCTTATGATTGGTTTGGACTGGAATAAAATCTGTTGCAGAAAGTCTACAGCTACACCCAATAAGGGAACCAAAAATAAATTCCAAACGGAAGTGGAACATTTAAAACAGCCTCTTAGGAGACGTCTCAACAAATTGATGAAAATAAGTAAAACCACTTGGTGTTTCTGGAGTTCAACTGATGGACTTATTGGTCTATTACAATGTGCCATACTGTTCAATTTGTTATTGTTCCATTAAGATGCTAAAACATCTTTTTCAACTAATGTTAGTTTACCGCAGTAATATATATCAAAAGGGTAATGCCTTTACCCCAACAAAGCTACTAAGCTTAGGTCTGTGAAGTTCTCCATCGCAAGAAAAATCCTGTTATACTGTAATCTCTTGTCCAGCTAAGGCAGTTGTAAACCAGAATGGCAGACCACATGGCCATTAGTTTTGCAGTCAGCAGCTTTGTCAAAGTAGTGTTCTGTAAAAAAGCATGCCAGTAGTAAGACACTCCATTAAACCACAATATAAACTTTTCCAAAGGATTAGAACTCGCCCTACAAGCGCCATAAGATTTTCTGACAGTAACCAGATGAACCTACTGAATACTCAACTCAAGATCCCTGCATATGAACACTGCCCAACAGGGAGCCCATCGACTATTTTCCATTCATCACTACAACCAATCAAAACCCACGCATGCTTGCATACTTCACCAATCAGCTATACTTCATGCATTCATACTAATCAACTAATTTCAACTCATCTTAAAACCTCCATTAAAACGTTTTTTCCAGCATATCACCCTCATTCAACATTCATTTTCTATTAGTCTACCCTAAAGGAGACCACATTACAAGAGCATATGAACAACCCCATAATGAAGCACTGACTAGATGCTATCCAAAACTGCTGAAAGATTCCTACCACTTTGATTTGGTCTGTAACACTGCATTGGAGATCCTTCAAGTCATGTCTGACAGACTGCCAGTGATAGACTAAGGTGACTGAATTTCTTTATGCTTATTGCAGAGGGAACAATCTCTGATTTAGTGCTGCAGTACAGTCAGTCCTGGAGGTCTCAATGGGCTAATAAAATGGCAGTGGTTCTACTAGAGTGGGGTTAAGCTCAGTGGTTGATTTTCAGCTTTGGATAGCATCTAGTCTCGGTTTCATTATGGGGTTGTTCATATGCTCTTGTAATGGGGGTTCCTTTAAGGTAGATTAACAGTCAATGAATGTAGAATGAAGGCAGTATGCTTTAAAAGGTATTTGAAAGGAGATTTAAGATAAGTGTGGAAATTGGTTGGTTAGTATGAATGCATGCATGGAGTATAGCTGATCGGTGAGGTATGCAAGTATGTGGTTTTTGGTTGTAGTGATTGAAAAATTGATTGGCTCCCTATTGGGCAGCGTTAGTATGCAGGGATCTTAAGTGGGTTGAGTATTCAGTGGGTTCATCTGATCGCTGTCAGAAAATCTTATGGCACTTGTAGAGTTCTAATCCTTTGGAAAAGATTTTTTTATACTGTAGTTTAATGGCTAGCATCTTACTATTGGCATGCTTTGTTACATAATACTGCTTTGACAAAGCTGCTAATGATGGTGAAACTAAGGGCCATGGTTGGCCATTCTGGTTTACGGCTGCTTTAGTTGAACATGAGTACAGTATAACAGGATTTTTGTTGCAATGGAGAGCTTGTCAAGTTGTTACTAGCTCTGGGGTAAAGGAGTTTGACATGTTACTGTGGCAAACTCAACATAGTTGAAAGATGTTTTAGCATTCTTAATGAAGCGATGATGTAACTTGGACTTACTAGCCTCTTAGAATGTGCCAAACTGCTCATCAGTTGAGCTCCAGAAACATTAGGGTGTTTTTTACTTCTTTTCATCAAATTATTTGAGACGTCTCCCGATAAAGGCTGTTCTTAAAGGGTCCATTTGTGTTTAGAAAGATAACACAAGGCAGTTCATGAAATGGCTTCAGCCAGTTTGAAGTAGCCCATCTATTCCAATCCAAGAGACTGAATCACAGAATTCCATAGCTGACTTTTTCACAAAAAAATTGAACTGAGTCTAGGAACATTTGAATGATTTCTGTATCAGCAGAGTGCACATCTGGACAAGTCACACATTCTACATGGCGGCAAGGATAGTCAAACGGGAGAGAACAGAGAATGATGGCCTTTATAGTCTGCTCATCCATTAGAACTAAGTTCTACAATCCCTTCCCCTCAAATCATCTTCTTGACCCTATTTCTTCTGAATAGTATAGGGCAACTAGCCATGTTTATCTATCTTATTGCATTTAAAATTAATGGCTTCCATTTTTGACCAACCAACTTAATCTGACTAGGATTTCATGTGAAGCTACACAGCTGCTTCTATTTCATCTCCTATCTAGTGCATCAGTTAGCCTGAAGATGTTGCTGTTTGGCTGGAATGCCTTTCCTCTCAGGGTGTCTGAATGTTGCCTCTAAAGTAGCCCTATGCTAGTCTGCTCCTTAGGTTTGCTATTTAATCCTGGCTTCTGCTTGTCTGTTGTGCTGCCACTGGAACTCAGTGTGGTCCTGAAATAACTAAGGCACAAAGTTATATGGTGGTTGTGTATGTGCATTCAACCATTTTCCAGTTCCTGTGGTAATACTGAACTTGAAAGTGAACTGAAACTTGGGAACAACTAATGCAGAAGAAATCAATCTAGACCAGAGATTTTCAAACCAGACTTGAACACACACAACCAATCTGCTTTTCTGGGTGTCCATAATGTGCACGAGATTTGCATACAGTCTTTCCATTTATGCAAATGTATACATACTGTGGATATTCCAAAAACCAGCTTGGCTGGGGGTGTTCAGATGACTTGCATTTGTTGATCTAGGTTGATTAATGCTGATCTCTATTTTTGAAAGGTGCTTGATGCATTTGGACACTGAATAAATGTGAAATTATCCCCTGCCAGGTTTGACTGCAGCTGTCCAATCTGATTTAAAGGCTTTGAACAGATTCTTGAAGAAATTCAGCAAAAGCTCAAGTGTAGTTTAACTGGTGATAACCTAGATATCTTCCTTTTCACAAGGGTGACTTTTTATATATAGTGTGCTCAAGAGTTGGGCATGTGATAAATTTTGGACCAACTCTAAAACCTTGTTTTTATTGCAAAGGGTTGGTCTATACTGTCAGATCTAATATAGCTTTACAAGGTTTCTTTTTTTCCTAACAGACACTACATATTGGATTTCCTAAACAATGCTGGTTAAGTTGGTTCCAGATAAATAGGGTTGGCATCCCGTCATGCCTGGTTGGGTTGGAGTGCATCAGAGTAGTATATTCAGGCTCTGGAAGAGGGACAAGGTGTTTGCTGCAATGCTGGCCCATCATGTAGCACTAAATGTGCTGAGCCACCCTTCATAACTCAAGCCAGCAAAGGTTCCTGATGCTACCCAGGCATGTCATTCAGGAAGGATTGAATTTTGAAGGGCTATGAAGGGAAGAGATGCCTGTGTAGAATGGAAAAAAAAACTTGTGAGCAATTTAATGGGTGTTCAGAGTAAAGGCTTTACATTTTTAAACCATATAAGCTTTCGTCAAGTTTACCTAATGTTTGAAATGGTGTGCTTAATGCTTTGCTGTTACTGTCTTCCTATGGAAAGACTGATATATAGATTGTAAAACATTTTGTGTTCTTGTGCTTCACTTTATCCAGTTGCTGTGAGGTAATGGCTAAGGAGACTTACTGTAGCTGAGCTTCAAATAGCTGTCAAAGCTGACTAGTAATGGTTGACTACCTTGAACTGTTTGCTATAAATTTTTGTAACTGCAAAAATGTTGTAGAAAATATAAGCATACCTAGAGATCAAATTATTTTGGTATTTCAAC
This sequence comes from Ichthyophis bannanicus, assembly GCA_033557465.1. Taxonomy (NCBI): domain Eukaryota; kingdom Metazoa; phylum Chordata; class Amphibia; order Gymnophiona; family Ichthyophiidae; genus Ichthyophis; species Ichthyophis bannanicus. The sequence continues at coordinate 294,419,045 of CM066041.1, forward strand.
TGTTTGAGCAGGAACATACTACCTTTAAGAATAGTCTCAAAACCCACCTCTTCGCCCTTGCCTTCGACCTTCCTGATCCCCTCACATGACTGTCTTCCCCTTTCCCTTCTCTCTCTCTCCCCACCCTATTGTCCTGTTGTATGAATCTGCCTGGTTTGCTTTCCTATCCGTCATTGTAACTTCTTTTCCTTTTTTCCATTGCCTTATGGTTTCTATGATTTGAACTATATAAACCGCTATGATTTCTTTTGTTTAGCTGTATATTAAGTCAATAAACATAAATATGTTAAAATTAGCTGTGCTGAAAACAAGAGGGACAATATACTTCAGTTTCTAATTTTTACATCTTATAAGATGCCTCTTTACAACTTGAACTAATTCACAGGCCACTGCAGGAAAGTGTGCTAGGCTTCACACACGTTACCTTAGTTTTACATGCAATTTTCTGCACATGCAGCAAGGAACTTTGTGCATGAGCTAATGGCACAAAGCCCAGGGCAGAGAGCAGCACACATCTAATTACTTCATGACCATTAAAGTGTGCTATTCTGTGCAAATGCAGAGAAGTGTGCAGAAGGCTGAACTCAACACGGGGGTTTTAATGTAAGGTCTGAGAAGAAAGGGTTGGTGTTTGTTCTGCAGTTAGTGCTAGTGAGGAATTTTTCTCTTCCGGTGCATAGGACCAGCAAAGCGTTTTTGGCTGCTTTGAAAGGGAATGGTTAAAGCAGGGGATGAGGAGCTGAGGTGAGCTGGAACGAACTGTAATACATGTTAGGTATGTGCAGGGCATAGTCTTGTGGTGGGTTTAGTCTTAAGTTTCATTTTTAATAGTATCCTTAGTGCAAACAGTTCATGCTATTGCTCCTTTTGTTTCAAAACAAAAGCACATAGTGCATTTGAGCATTTCAACACTAGTTTGAATACCTTTTTTTTTTTGCTACTGCAGACACCTTACTAGCACATGCCCAGCAAGCATGTGTACTGTTAGTGAAGGCTTTTTGCATGCCTTTTACTTACAACATTGGAAAGCAAAACATTTTCCTAATGCAAACCTTGTATTAGAGCTGTGTGCTGAACTTCCATGCATAGCTCTAATACAAGATTCTAGATCAGCGGTTCTCAACCTGTGGGTCGTGACCCCCATGGGGGTCACCACAGGATTTGGCAGGGGTCGCCTAGTCTTCGAAGTGTGTTTTTTTTTTTTTTTTAACGCGCCCAAGTTGCTGCTGCTGCCGCTGCCAAGTCTGCTTCTCAGCAGCGGCAAACTCACCTGTCTCTTAGGGAACCGCTGCTGTGCCTGTAAAATTGTTGCGGAGTCTCCCTGTCTCGACAGGCTCTGCAGCATTGTCCCGCCTCCAAAGGAAGTTCTTTACCACTTTGGAGGTGGGACAATGCTGCATGGAGCCTGTCAAAAGGCAGGGAGACTCCGCAACAATTTTAAAGGCACAGCTGCGGTTCCCTAAGAGGCAGGGAGCCGCAGCTGCATTAGAAGGGAGGCAGACATGGGGAGAGGTGATGAGGGGGCAGGGAACCTGCAACACAGCTGACATAAACGGGGGGGGGGGGGGCTGGCATGGACAAAGGGGAGAGACAGTGCAGGTTAGGATTATAATGGGCTGATGGGGGAGCTAGCACTGGTAATGGGCAGATGGGCTAGGACTGGGAATGGGCAGATCAAGGGGGAGTTGGGACGTAATGGGCTGATTAGGGGAGCCTAGCGCTGGTAATGGGGTTGAGGGGGGATGGACTAGCACTGGAAATGAGCTGATTAGGGGAGGCTAGGACTGGTAATGGACTGATGGGAGGCTAGCATTGGAAATGAGCTGATCGGGGGGGGGGCTATGATTGGAAATGAGCTGATCAGTGGAGGCTAGGACTGGTAATGAGCTGATTGGGGGGGGGGTAGGACTGGTATTGGGCTGATTAGGGGAGGCTAGCACTGGTAATGGGGTTGAGGGGGGATTAGCACTAGAAGTGAGCTGATTGGGGGGCTTTGACTGGGAGTGGGCTAATTGTGTGGAGGGGAGGATAAAGCTGCTGGCCCTGGAAGAAAACTGGGGGCTAAGGCTACAAATGGGCTGATACGAGGGGATGGGAGAATGGAACTGGAAGGGAGTGGATCTCAGGGGCTGCCATGGTATTTGTACTAGAAGGGACTTGAACAAGCAATTGTCCCCTGGTGCACTCCTGCCCAATCGGGGCAGTGGGAGCAGCCCGAACAAGCACCCCGCTCTCAATATAAGCGGTGTCCCTACTCCGAGGGAGCCGCTTGAACAAGCAATTGTCCCCTGGTGCACTCCTGCCCAATCGGGGCAGTGGGAGGTCTCCTGCCCAATCGGGGCAGTGGGAGCAGCCCGAACAAGCACCCCGCTCTCAATATAAGCGGCGTCTCTACCAGGCGCGCCTGTGCCTGAGGGCCCTTTGGCGCGGCCCAGCAGGCCCAAAAGCGAACCGCAGCATACACCCTCCACGGAGAGAAACGTCCAGGAACGCAAGCAAAAGCAAGACTTTCAACCACACCCGGCTCGAGCTCCCCTGATCGGGTCTGAGCTCGCCGGCACCAGTTACCATCGACAACGCATACGACGACTCCATACAACAAGAGCTCCCTAGAACACAGGTTGAGCACGCCGGCTCCTGTTACCAGCCTCAGTACACCCAACCAGCACTTCTGATATAAGAAAACCATCGTGGCAAGCAGTTCAACAGGGAAAACACCGCCGCTTCAAAAGCCCAGGTACTCAGGTACACCATGCCGCCCTTCGTAACCCCCATCTACTTTCTCACTCCTATCCTAACACTATACCCCCACCCAAGCACACTCAGCAATCCTCTCTACGCAGACACACTACCCTGCACAACCTCCTCTGCACAGACGCCATACCCTCACCCAACCGCACCCATTGACCTCCCATACACAAGAACCACAGCACCTCAACCTACAAGCATCTGCGGCACCACACACACACCACACTCCACCCCAAACCACCGATCACACCAGCCACCTGCACCTCTCCATCTCACTCATAAACGCATGCTCCGCCAGGAACAAATACCACATGCTCCAAGACCTGATCATATCTGAGAAAATTGACATCCTATGTAACAGAAACCTGGCTGACAGAAACCGACACGGTAATAATGAACCAACTGACACCAACTGGATACAGCTTTCATCACTGCTCCCGAACACACGCAAAAGGCGGAGGCGTAGCCATCATTGCAAAGGACAACCTACACCTACGGACCCACACCTCTGAAACCACCGATGAAGCAGACATCCTCACCCTCACCAACAAACACCTCACGATATGCCTGGTCTACAGAACACCCGCTGCAAACTCCGACCTCCCAAGGATACTACACCTCATCTCTGAGAGCGTTGACCCATCGAAAGAATTATATTGGGAGACTTCAATCTCCCATCCCTCCAAGACACACAAACAGAAACATTCCTTAATGCCATGACAGCAATGGACCTGACACAGATCATAAATGAACCAACGCACGAAAAAGGAAACACACTGGACCTCATATTTCTGAACTCCCAAACATCCTCCTCATGCAGCAGTCCAACAATCTCACCAGTACCATGGTCAGACCACTACTTCATCCACCTCTCCCACGCATATCAACCAAACACAAACAAAGGAAACACTCAACACACACGGAGATTCAAAGCATTCAACAAAGAAGACTTCCTGACACTAACCCTACCTAATCTACTTACGCAATCTCCTCAGCATCCAGTGCAACTCTAAACAAAACCAGCAACAAACCCATCTCAAAGGCTTGCTGGTTCACCCCTGACCTCCGGAAACTAAAAACAAAACTTAGAAGAGCAGAAAGAAAATGGAGGAAAACCAAAAATGAAATAGACAAAAAGCAATACCTCTACGAACTCACTACCTACCACTCGGAGACCGACAATGCGAAGAGAAACTACCACACCAAAATCATCACGACAGCTGTAAACAAACCTCGAACTCTTCCAAATTGCCAAAAAACTGACTAAGGCACCGACCACTTCCGATCAACTCCCAGATATCCCCTCGGATCTTTTGGCCCGACAATACAAACAATTTCAGCAACCTCAACAACCTCACCTCTGCGCTACAACCACAAAGACATATCTCTGCACCACAATAAACACAGACTGGAATACATTCAATGAAACCTCAAAAGAAATCTTCCACCATCTCCTGTCTGAACACCACTACCTCCCTGCTAGACCCCTGCCCTATGGAATGGATAAAGAAAACCAAGGAAGACCTGAGTGTCCCATTAGCCCACATCATAAACGAATCCTTTAAACAAGGATACATACCAGATGCCCTCAAAACATCAATCATTCGACCAACCATAAAGAACAACCTGGACCCCACCTCCTACAGACCAGTTGCAAGCCTCCCCCTCGCCACCAAGATAATAGAAAAGATAGTCCAACGCCAACTTCAAGATCATCTGGACACCAACGACATACTTGACCCACAGCAACACGGTTTCCGGCCACTACATGGAGTCGAGACCCTCATGACCATTCTAATGAACACACTCATCATTGGAACCCAAGAGAAACAATCAGGATACATCCTGATATTCCTAGATATATCAGCGGCTTTTGACACAATCTCCCACAAAATCCTCATATGCAGACTACAATCAATTGGAATCAGACACTGTACTCCAATGGTTCAGATCCTATCTAACAAACAGACAGCAACGGGATCCGCACCTTCTCCACAACCTCACCTCCCTACCAACAACTTCAAGGAGTACCCCAAGGATCCACCCTATCAGCCATGTTCAATATATATCTCCGTCCGCTATGCTCAATCATACGCACTCACAACATCAACTTCCACATATACGCAGACGACATAATGCTCTACGCACCGATTACAACCACCAACCCAAAAAATGACCAGCTATCAGCCTGCTTCACCGATGTGGCCAACTGGCTACAGGAGAACAATCTATCCATCAACATAAAGAAAATCGAAGCCCTCATAGTGACAAAAGAACCAGACTTCAAACCACCTACCCACCTCAACATAGGAACCATGCAAATCCAAATCCAGCCCCAAATAAGATATCTAGGGGTAATTGACCAAGCTCTCACCTTTAAACAACAAATCAACAAAACCGCTGGGACGATATTCCACAAAGCTAAAACTGTTCAACGCCTCCGACCCCTCCTAGAACCTCATGACTTCAGGACAGTAATGCAAGCTGTGACACTCCCCCATCTGGATTTCTGTAACATAATCTACCATGGACTTCCTGCCTCACACACCAACCCCCTCCGAACTGCCTTAAATACTACAGCAAGGATTATTCAGAATGCAAAAAAACGGGACCACATCACCCCAATCCTAAGAGACCTCCACTTCCTTCCAATACAAGCAAGAATCAAGTACAAAGCTATCCTACTCATCCACAAGACTATCCACCAAACACGGAACACCTCACTTCACCCCCTACTGCCTCAGCCATCCCACAACAGATCAAACATTCCTCCAATAACTCTATCGTCCCCCACAAAAGAACCAAATCCACACAACAGACCTGCAACAGAGCCTTCGAACTTTATGCTCCATCCATCTGGAACTCTCTACCAAACCATATCAGGAACAATGCTGACATCACATTTAAGAAACAGCTGAAGACAATCCTATTCCGTGAACATCTCTGAACAGAAATACCACCCTATCCGCATGATCTAATACCTAGATTCAGCAGAAGCATACATGTCTGTCGACCCAAATCATTAATTGTTGCCCCTTGGTGATGGCCCCACCCTAAAAAAAAATTACCCCCCCCTATGTTATGTTACACCGCTTTGACCCGGTGAAAAGCGGTATATAAATGCAGTTAAATAAATAAATAAGGGACTGGTCAGTGGGGAAGGAGGGGGACTGGAAGGGAATGGACACCAGTGGCAGTCATGGGAATGCAAGTTGACATTGGAAGGTACTGGGAGTGAGGACTGGAAAGGGGCTGATACTGGGGAGGGGTTACTGGGACTGGAAATAGGCTGATGGAAAGAAGTGAAGAAAACAAGAGATAAGAAATGGCAGATGGACCATAGACCACAGAGCTAAGAAGACAAAGCAGAAGCCTCAGATCAGGACCAGCATGATCAGAGAATAAATTGGTCAGACAACAAAGGTAGAATTTTATTTCATATTAGTGATTTGACTACAAAAACATAATTTTGAAATCAAATATTGTTACTTAATTATTGTGGTTTAAGTACATTTTATAAATAAAAACATTGCAAAGGCCTATAATTCAACAAATGATTACAGTGACAATGCGTTAACGGTAAAGGAAGAGACGCATTTGATTTTCATTGGGGTCACCAAGTTGACCAATGGTAAAAGGGGTCACGGTACAAAGAAGGTTGAGAACCACTGTTCTAGATCATTCTTGAATTTTCATACATCTATATAATGCTAGTGATGAATTTGGAGGGAGGAGAATAACCAGGGAAGAGGCAGGTGAGCTTAGTCACCTGTGAGTTGGATGATTAGATGGATAAAAGGAGTGCTAAGGGGGAGGCCAAGGCCATAGCGTAGAGACTGAATTTTTGCTTTGGTCTTTACTGAAGATGTCAGTTACCCATGCCTGAAATATTTAAAGGTGATGTATCAAAGAATTGAAACAAATTTTGATAAACCGGGAATATATTACAACTAGTTCATAAACCGAAGAGTAGCAAATCACCTGAATCTGATGGTATATACATCAGAGGATGCTGAAAACTGAAATGAGTTACTATAGTAATCTGAATGACCATTAAAATCGTCTGTAGTACCTGAAGATTGGAGAATGGTCAGTGTAATGCCAGTTTTTAAAAAGGGTTCCAGGGGTGATCCAGGAAAGTACAGATTGAGCTGGACAACAGTACTGGGCAAAATAGTAGAAACATTAAAGAATAAAATTACTGAACATGTGTAGATAGCAATGGCTTAATGGGAGAAAGCCAAAATGGATTTAGCCAAAGAAGCTCTTGTTTTGCTAATCTGTTAGCTTTGAAGATATGAATAAACAAATGAAGGTGAGGCAGTTGATATAGTGTAACTGGATTTTCAGAAAGCCTTTGAGACCTTTGGCGAAATTTAGTCATGGGATAGGAGGCAGTGTATTGTGGATCAGGAAGGGTTAAGATATAAAAAGCAGAGTAGGGCTAAATGGCCAATTTTCTCAATGGAGAAGCAATAGTGGAGTACCCCAGAGATCTGTGCTGGGCCCACTGCTTTTTTAACAAATTCATAAATTACCTGTAAATGGGAATGAGGTGGTGAAATTTGCAGATGACAAAATTATTCAAAGCGGTTAAAGCACAAGAGGACTGGAAATGTGCAAGAAGACCTTGATAAATTGGAATACTGTCCAAATGGCAGATAATTCAACATGGACAAGGCAAAGTTAATGTGCTTAGGAAAGACCCCCCCCCCCGCAAACTACAGTTACATGATGCAAGGTTCCACATTAGGAACCCTCACCCAGGAAAAGGATTTAGGTGTTATTGTAATGCTGAAACCCTCTTCCCAGTGTGCAGCAGCTGCCAAGAAAGCAAATAGAATGCTAGGAATCATAAGGAAAGGAATGGAGAATAAAAGGATGACGGCTCTGTATTCCATGATGCAACCATACCTTGAATATCTGCAATTCTGGTTGCTATATCTTAAAGGATATAGTAGACTTAGAAAAGAGAGACACCAAAATGGTAAAGGGGATGGAAGGATACCCATATCAGGAAAGGCTTGAAAGATTGGAGTTTTTCAACTTGGAAAAGAGAAACTGAGGGGAGAATATGAGGCCTGTAAATGAAAGGAGTAGAACAGGTAAACGTAGATCAGTTTTACTATAGTTAAGACTAAAATTTTTTCACTCAACCCATAACCAAACTCTGGAGCTATTGGAGGATGTAATAAGTGTAGCTGGGTTTAAAAAAGGTTTAGGATGTTTTTGGAGGAAAAGTCCATAAACCAATAAAGAGAACCCAGGAAATCCACTGCTTACCCTGGGACAAGTCTTGTTGGAACCTTTTTGGGAACCTGACAGGTACTTGTGACCTGGATTGGCCACTGTTGTAAACAGCATACTGGGCTTGATGGACTTTGGTCTGACCCAGCATAGCATTTGTTAAGCTTAGAGGACTGGATTAAGGGTAAGTGGTATTTAAACACTGCATTTACATGTGATGTAGCTAGGGTGGGATATTAAAGGTGTGGATTCCATAGCTTAGGGTACTGTTCCTTTATAATGCAGCCTTCATAAAACTATAAGCAGGCCTTTAAATGCATTACACCTTTAATACCTGAAATTATGGTAAGCTGGATTGCTGTCTCCAGGTGATACAATCTCAGGCCGGAGGGACTGGGGTTTCAAGTCCTATAGGCACTCCTTGTGGCCTTGGGCAAGCCACTTAACCCTCAGTTGCCTCAGGTACACACAGATTGTGAGCCCTTTGGGGACAAGGGAATGTATCCAGTACCTGTTTGTAGTGAATACATAATGTAAACTGCTTTAATTGAAGGATAAGGCGGTATAGAAAACTGGTTAAATCCTTTTGTGCAAAGCTGTGTATAGTACTTTGATCCACAGTAATCCTTGCTGACTTACCTGCTTTCTTTGGTATAGGGTTTGTCAATGAGGCAGATCAGATTCCGATTTGATGGGCAGCCAATCAATGAGACAGACACACCTGCACAGGTATGGATCCTCTGGCAGCAATTTTTATAGGGGAAATGCAAAAGTATCGGTCATGTTTTATCAATCTAAGGCATTCAAAATTATAAAAATTAAGACATTTTTGTATATTGAGGAATCTCTAATGCTTAGAGCATTGTTTTTAGTAAATAAATTTATAATTTACCTCAAACTACATTGAGCTCAGCACCTTGAGTACATTTCAAAAATGTAACCAAAACATTCAAAAACTCATTGACTTGTCAATGTGTGACACAGAACTTTGACTATAGTGCAAAAAAACCCCTTCAAGTTTCATTAATACCATGTCAGATAAAGTTAAAAATTCCTAGAAATCAGTTTAAGAACTATTCCTTCCCAGCTGTTGGGCCTTAGACTTCATGAAACTCAGCAGTTGTCATCTTCTATATCCATACTACATGCACAAGAACCCATTAGTGCCTAAGAGCGCTGTCACTGTAAGACTACCCTTCAACCTCTGTGGTAGGGTTTGATAGCTTTCTAATTCAGTGGTAGTATTACGCAAGTAGCTCATCCCTGAAATTCAGTTATAGGCCAAATCTGCATGCAGAAAAGTCCTTAAACTATCACATCTCTGCATTGAATGACTGGAAAGGACTTCAAGTGTAAATCAGGACCACTCATTGTATTAGCAGTTTTTATTGTGGGGAATATTTGTGGGGTTTTGGAAGATGGCCTGCTTATCTTTATTAAATTTTACATTCTATTTGTGGCTCCATGCTGATCTGTTCTCCATTACAAGTGGTCTACTGAATTTGAAATAGTGTCTTTGCAATGTCACCTTCCATTGTATCAGGTACAATCTAAATTGTAAGCCTCCTTTGGCAAGGAGGTAATTGAGCTCAGATATGGAAGGGTGAATAAATGGCCATTTTCTGTATTTCTGTAGCATGGGACAAGTACAGAGAATATAAGGGAGAGGAAGGCATTAGAGTCGTAGATACAAATGGACAGATTGAATAGGCTGTATGGTCTCCATCTGCAACCATTTATTTATATAACTTCTTTGACTTACTAGTTTTCTTCCCATAGCCTTTGTTTTAATTAGAGCCAGGGCTTGGGATCCCTCCCTGAACCATGAATTACCTTTCATTTTTAGCTGGTAATTTTCCCCCTATTTAAATACTCTCCCCTGGATGTATCCAGACTTGATTGCAGCAGTGGTCCTATGCCAGGAGTCTTATACCAATGCTGCTTCAAGAAACCTATCATCAATCCAGGCACTAAGTATTGCTCTTGAGCAATGAGTTCCCTTGCCCTGGAGTACATGAATCAAAGGACCAACCAATGTAGTTTATAACAAAGCAAAATACATGAAATACTAATCAGTGTGATGACTTTGCAACAGCCCCAGTTGACACAGGATGTTAAAGAACCTGACTCATATTGGCCTGGGTGTGACTTTCATGGCAGTGCTGCTGAGCCACTGGGTTTTCCTAACTTTGCATATTTAGTAAAACCGAGCTCTAATCTTGTTGCTTTTCAGATTTTTGTTGGTGCTTTTACTGAATTAGAGGCTTGGTGGTGGTCCTTATCCCTCCAGTCCAGTCCCGCACCTCTGGGTAGTGTACCTCTTCCAGCAGCTTGGAGACTGAGCATGTCCTCTTTATGATGACACTAGTGTACTTATGCAGCTGGCACTGCTGATCCCAGCCCCAGTATGCTCAGTCTCCAATGAATTAGAGGCTTGGTAATGTTAACTGGGGAGGGTATTTTATGCTGTCTATATAAAATGTGTCTCCCCTCTTGATATTCCAAAGTGTCTCACCTGGTGGAAATTGACTGAATTGTACTTGAGTGTTCACATTTTAAACTCCATTACAAGGTATAAAGCAGACTGTAGCTTTAGCATATTTACAATACAACTATTTGTGCACCAACACTAGCAGTGTGCAGACTCTCAAAATTGACATGGCCATATGATGCTTATTAGACTGATCTAGGAAACGCATCTCATAGGTTTGTTTTAAAAAGTTACCGTAATGTTAATCTATAATATAACTTTGTTTTGTTCAGTTGGAAATGGAGGATGAAGATACAATTGATGTGTTCCAGCAGCAGACGGGTGGCATATTCTAAAGATGAACCTACTCCTTTATTTTCGAACTGTGCTCCCACCATCACCCACATGGTCTCACAATCCAAGATTGTTTCAGCCTCATCCCGACTACTGCATTATAGTTTTCTTCAGCCTTTTTTTCTTCTATTTCTTGTACATAAAATACCTACTATGTGCACACATGCTTGCTTTCTTTTGTTTTTTTTCAAACTGGCCCATTTTCGACCAACATAAGGAGATGGGGTTGGACAGACTTGGAAATCTTTCTGTGAATATTCCTCCCCTCTATCAGTCGCATGCTCATTCATCTATATTACAGTAAATTATTTTGCTTTCACTGTTCAAAAAAGAAAAAAAACTAAAAGGAAGCAAACCTGAGTACCTTGTTTGATTGGATAATTTCAATGTTTCTTTTATCATTGTTAAACCAAGGAAGATTTTATAACTTTTGTACGTAGCTGTTACATGTAGAGCTGTCTTTGAGTAGGGGTGAATTACTAGAAAATTATTCTAGCTAGTTTTTCCCTTTTGAGTCCAGCGTCTTGTTTAAATAAACTTGTTTAAAAGAAACAAATTTCCCTTTTTTTCAAGTGACAAATTTTAAGATACTTGTTTTAGATGCTGATATTTAAATCTGTTTGTTTTTCTGCATTTTTGATATGACTATTGCAGAAAGGTATGGCTTAAGAGTTAAGGCTTGCTGCTTTTGAGTACAACCAGTAGGTAGGCTCAGTGATGCTGAGAAAACAAACCTTTAATTGGATAGCTCAGTTTAATTATACTGAAGGATTGGAGCTTTTTAAGCTTGGTATGTGGCCTTCCTTAGCATCCCTAGACCAGTTTATGCTTTACCAGCAGATGGAGACTGAGAACCACTGTTTTGATGTCATCCCATATAGCCAACTGCAGCCTTAGCCAACCAATATTTCTTAATATCCAGCAGATAGGTATGTGCAGCCTTCTTTGGTCTGAGCATTAAAAAAAACCAAAACTGTGGTCCAGGTTATTCCTGCTCAAACAAGGCTAGGACCAGCTGAGACTGACTAGTTTTGGAGACCATATTTCACAAAATAGACTAGACGGGAGACAACCAAAATGAGTTGGAGCCCATGCCAGAAGATGTGCGGCTTAAAGACCTAAATATGTATACCTTAGAGGGGGGGGCAGGGAAAAGATTAGTTAAATTTTATTTTATATACTGTCCTAAAGGGTATTAACACTAGAAGCCCCAAAAGGAATTTTACCTAGAAATCCCAAAGTGTCAATTGATGCACTCACGACTGCGTCTAGCATGAAATGCAGATGTGAAGTTATTTGTTATACATGCAGTATGTCATTACATGTTGTCGTGTTTGTAATGTCAGAGTAAAACTAAACAGTGATTGAGATGCGCCACCTAGTGGGAACATGAATTTATACCTAGAAGCCCCAAAGTATGTCAATTGACGCATCCAAGACAATTGTCGATTGACGTACTTTGGGGCTTCTAGGTATAAATGCATTTTCCTGCTAGGTGGTGCATCTGTCATTAATTTTCAATGCACATATTTGAACATCTTGACCTTGCTAACAAAGTCATGGAACATAACTGACATGGTTCTAGCAGTGGCACTGGTATACAACTTTGAAGATGCATTTGTGTAAATTGACGCACTTTGGGGCTTCTAGTGTTGATAAAGAAGGGGAAGCTGTAAAACCTAGAGGGCATAAAACAAAGCTGCAAGGAGGTAAACACATTTTTACTGAAAGGGAGGTAGATGCTTGGAATGACCTTCCATTGGAGGTGGTAGGGCAAATACAGTGGAATTCAAAATGGCATGGGACAGACAGTGGATTCCTTTATAGCAAGAGGATAAGACAAACATAAATCTTTTATGCTTCAACAAATAGGGGGGGGGGGGGGGTGACCTGCACAGACCAGTGGGCATAACTACTCCAGCCACCTTATGGGGCAGACTAAATGGACCATACTGGCCTTTCTGTCATCATATTACATTATATGCCTGGGAGGTGTTAAATGTGGTGGTTCTTGGTCCTCTTTCCCTCATCTTTTTTGGTGAGTCTCCTGTGGGTCTCTGTTCCCCTCTTCTATTTTTGGGAGGTGACACTTATTTTTGTGCCTTGCCTGGTGAATTAACCACAGGCCAGTTTGTTCCTTAGTTATTTCCTTAAACTGACAGTGCAGTGCTGAGGGTGGCTGTGTGCTTGGAACAGCATGGGAAGGGGCCAGGAAAACAGCTTGCAGCTCCTGGCCACTCATATTTACTGGTTGGGGAGGGGGATAGTTCCACTCATGCAAGGAAGTCACTGTAGGCACTAGCACAACTGAATGTAAGAAAAGATGTCATACTGGGTCCATTTAGCACAGTATTCTGCTTCCAACAGTGGCCAAACCAGATCACAGGTTACTAGCAGGTTCCCAAAAAGACATGTTTCACAATGCTTGTATTTGAGCAGGCAGTGGATTTCCTGGGTCCTCTTTAATGCTTCCTTATCATCCCTCCAGCCCAGTTTCAGTAAACATGGGTAATCACACCCCACGAGTACCTTGGAGACTGAGCATGTTACAATTTGACATCATGCTGGATAAGTAGCTGGCACCCCCTCCAGTATCTGTCTCCAAGCAGCTGAAGGGTGTGATTCCTTTGGACTCAAGGGGATAAGTGTGTGAGCAAACTTGTTGGGCAGAGTGCAGGCAGCCTTTAAACAAGGTGGTTCAATAAAGAAGATAAAAAGGCCAATAAAAGATGCATGGCAAAACATAGGTGTGCTCTGGTGACAGTAGGAACTTTACTGTGAAGGTGGGCTGACCAGCTTGGTAGTGTCAACTCCAGTGCCACAGGAACATTAGGGAGCAGCCATCACTTTTGTCAACTGATGCTGAAGCCCAGGTAAGGTGGCTAGGCATTGGGGGTGGCAGCATGGAACAAGCACTGGTACATTTCTTTCTTTGTTTTTTTTTTAGAGGAGTCCTTCCAATGTGAACATGGCATAGTGCAAGCTGGGTGAAGGAGGCTTGATACTGACCATGTGGTGCCAGATGCCATTTTCTGCCAAGCATGGGAATCATGGCCAGGGAAATTAGACCAGTGGAGAGGTGATTTTGCTCCAGGGTGCCTTTGTAGATGCTGGAGATGTGAAATAGTGTGGCTTTTTCTGATTTAGGGAACATGAGACCAGTATTGTGAACATGCAAAAAAATATCCTGGTCAGCTGAATTGATCAATCACAGTGCTAGAAACAGGTGCAGTGTTCTGAGGCTTGGGTGCCCAGCATGCCATCTTAAGCAAGTGTGCTTTGCATCTGGGTCCTAAAAGGCATCAGTCTCATCCTCTGGCTTTGCTGCAGATGTGAGGCAGTCCATATTGGTGGAGGCTGAGCTGCATGAACGCAATAGATGGGGCCCTAGGGGGTTCGGGAGCAGAGGAACTGTCTTCTCAACCTCAGGTAGCTTAGGATGTCCCCTTTCCAGGGCTTATAACATCAAGCATAGGTTGCAAAGGGGGAGGGGGACCCACCATACTGCAAGGGCCACCAAGAGCAGAGAAAAAAGGTGGTAAGGCCTCAAGAGGCAGGGAGCACAGGCACGGTAGCTCCCAGGGGTTCACCCTGCAATCTATCCTCGTGCATAAGGCCTTTTGTATGTGGCAGTGGGGGGAGGGGCCCTAAGCAAAGCTACAAAAAAGAGGCTTTCTAATGGCCCTCTCCAAGCCTCTGCTTGAAGATGAACTGGGGCCAAGTAATAGGGGGGAGGATTACCTGTGGGAGATGGGATCCTTTCCTGCAGAGGAGGCAGATCTCTAAGCCAGATCAGATCTGGTGGAGGGCAAGATTCCTCAGGGATTTCAGAAGGGAGGAATTGGTGGCCTTGATTTGTGCATTCATCCAAGGCGCTTAATATGAAAGAGGACGACCCTCTTTTTCAGGCCATCAGAATGAAGCAGTCTTTCTGCTGCATAGTGGTCCAGCAGATGATTCAGGACGAATGGGATGCCCACAGAGGCTGCCCTGAAGGGTACACAATGATCCACCTATACCCCTTACCAGATAGAGAGGGAGGTTTTGCATGTTCCAAAGGTGGATGCCATGGTCTCCACCACAAAGACCACAATTCTGGTGGAGGGTGGCTCTGCTTTCAAGGATGTGCAGGATAGAAAGTTGGAGACCCTCCTCAAGCAGGCCTTTGCTATTAATGCCCTGTCCTTGCAGGCTTTGGTTTGTGGTGCCTTTGTAGCAAGAGCATATCTATGATAAGCAAAGGCAATGTTTGGTAAATTTGGGGAAAGCCCAGCTCCAGCCTCTGGAAGCAGCAAAGCTAGAGTCAAGAGCAGTGTATTTGGCAGATGCCTTCTATGATCTCTTGCTGTTTGTCAAAGGATATGGCCTTGGTGGTAGCAGCTAGACACTACTTGTGGTTATGGATGTCTGAGTCCCACCTTAGTAAGTTTCCCTTTTGGGGTAAGCTCCTGTTCTGGGAGGATCTGGGTGAGACTAAGGGTGGCAGGCTTCCAGAGGATAGGCAGAAGCCAGTTCACTCAGTGGCTGAGAGGACAGCCTAGGGATTTCAGGCACTTTTGAGAAGTTTGTTTTGCGCTTTATCAGAGGGTGTTTTTCTGCCAGGGGCCAGACCTTTTGGGATTTTTGAGAATCCGGTAAAGGGAAATCAGAGGGTGGCTCAGGCAGATGTGGTTCCCATGGGCCAGAATCACTTCCAACCAGTGGGTTCTGGAGGTCATCAAAGAAGGGTATTCCCTCAGGTTTGCATGGCTGCTTAGGGATGCCTTTGTCACAGAGCACTCGGAGGCAAGCTGTGAAGCAAACACTGTTGTGCCTTTTAGCCTTGCACTCAGTGGTGAGGGTGCCCAGAGACTGGTACAGCTGTGGTCTATATTCTATTTTTTGGTTCCAAAGAGTGATCCTTCTGACCCATTTTAGACTTCAAATCAATAAATCTGTGTCCAAAAGTATCACATTTCCATATGGAGACTCTACAGTCAGTGATTGTGGGTAGTAAGAGCAGGAGAATTCTTAACCCTGCTTGACCTCAAAGGTGTAGTTACGCATTCCCATCTGGGACAAATATCAAGTTTTGGAGGTTTGCAGTGCTGATGGGCCATTTTTAGTTTTGAGCACTACCATTCAGTCTAGCTACAGCCCCCCCCCTCCCACACACACACATTTATCAAGGTCATGGTAATAGTGGTGGCAGCAGCCCTTTGGCAAGAAGGCATTTTGGTACAACTATACTTGGATGATTGGCTCATTCGAGCAAAGTCCAGACAGGAAAGTGAGAAGTTCAGAGTAATCACCTGCCTGAGAGAACTAGACTTGGTGGTCAACTTTGCCAAGAGCTGTCTACAGACATCTCAAGACTTGGAGTATCTGGGGGCTCAATTCCAAACCAGTCTCAGCCTCATGTCACTGCCACTAGACAAAGTGCACAAGTTGCAGCAGAAGATCGGGTGGTTCTTCTGGATGAAGACACAGCATGGCATCTGCAGATCCTGAGCTCCATGGCAGCAGCAATCAAGCTGGTACCCTGGGCGCAGGCTCATATGTGACTGCTGCAGAAGTCATTGAGGAGGTGGTCAGTGCAGTACCAGCTGCTCGCCCAGCTACTGGTCTGTCTGGTGGGAGTGAGGAAAGCCCTATGGTGGTGGCTGCAACCCACAAACCTTTTTTAGTAGGCTTGCTATTGGAACACCTCAATAGATACCACTCGCCACTAATGCCAGTTTGTTAGGTTGGGCTGTGATCTCCAGAGGAGAGTGCATGGCCCATCAAATGTTTGGAGTTGAGGGCAGTTGTCTTGACACTACAGGAGTTTCAAGCTTTTCTGGAAGAGAAGGCAGTGAGTATTTTCCGACAATGCCATGGCTGTGGCCTACATCAACTAGCAAGGCAGAACAAGCAGTGCAGAATTGGAGAAGGAAGCAGGACCATTGTTTGGGCGTAGAGTCACCTGGTAGCCATCTCGACAGCACATGTATCAGGCAAGGAGAACTTAGCAGCTGATTTATCTGAGTACGGATTGATCCTGGCAAATGGACACTCAACTGAGTAGTATTTGTGCAGTTGGTGCAGCAATGGGGCCCACTGATCATGGATCTCATGGCAACCTTCAATTCAACAGACGGTGAGCACAAATGTCAGATCGATGCACTGGTGCATCCATGGCCCACAGAGTGATTGTCACATTGTTGAAGGTCTGGAGGAGGTCCACTTCATTGCTGTATGTGCACGTTTGAAGAGTCTTTGAGAACTGGTGCGAAGAGCATGATTGTCTCCTGCAGGCTATGATACCAGATACCCTTTTCTAGTCCTCCCTGCAGGAAGGCAAGTGAATGGCATGCAGTTCGTTGTGGGTGCAGTTGGCAGCCACCTCCTGTTAGAGGTAGGCTATGCGGTGTGCCTGTAGGGAAGCACCCTGATGTCATTTGTTTTCTGCATGCGGAAAAGCAGGTTTAGCTTTCAGTGTGAGCGGTGATTCCCCCATGGGATCTGAATCTCATGCCGTCAGTTTTGACAGAGCCTCCCTTTGAATCTGAGAGCATGTTCTTGAAGGATATGATGCTGAAGACAGTCTTTCTTTTGGACATATGTTTGGCTAGAAGGATTTCAGAGCTGCATGTGTTGTCATGCAGAGATCCTTTTCTCTGTCAGTGATTTTGAGGCAGGTTCTTCTTTCCTTCCCAAAGTGTTGGTGGTGTTTCATCTGAACCAATTTGTTTTATGCCAGTATTCTCTGGAGCAGGGAGAAAGGCGGAGGATCCTCTCACACAGTCAGCAACTCGTTTTGAAGAGGACAAAGTTTCAGAAGTCAGATCGGCTGTTTTGTTTGGTGGACTGAGACAAGGAAGGCAGCTTCTAAGGCCTCTATTTCTTTGTGTATAAGAGGCCATTTCATTGGCCTATCGTTCTGCAGCAGACACTCCTGCCTCAAGGATTGTGGATTCATTAGACCAGGGCGGAAGCAAGTTTGGTGCTGCCAGTAGACATTTGTAAGACAGTAATGTGGTTGTCACATTCTTTGATGTGCAGGTGATGGGAGATGTGAGATGTGAGATTTGGCTCGGCAGTGCTTCAGGCTGGGCTCATGGGTCCCTCCTGTGTTTAGGACTGCTATGGCACATCCCATATATACTGGGACTAGACTGGAGGGACAATAAGGAAGGTGAAAGTAGGCCTTACCTGCTAATTGATGTTCCTTGAGTTCTTCCAGTCCTGGAAATCCTGCTGTTATTTGTCTTTCATGGGTGTTCTCAGACTTAAAGAATTTCATCTCGCTGTTTTTGTTCAGGATTTCAAACTGAGGAGTGGAGTAGAGGGCTCCTTTTCACAAAAATTACCTGTGCATAAATGAGCGCAGGCACAAAGTGGCTGGTAGCGGTGACCAGTGACTAGTTCTTTCTTTTGCAAGTGAGCACTTCTTTACTTAGGCAGGCATAAGCAAAATAAAAAGTTGCTCCTGTGAGTCTGCTTTGCCAGTAGGATGCTGGAGGGAGGGGCCAGCTAATTATCCAGGGTGATGTCACAAGTTGACATGCTTGGTCTCCAAGCTGCTGGTGGGGTGTGATTACCCATATTACAAGGACTGGACTGGAGGAACTCAAGGAGCATCACTTAGCAGGTAAGGCCTAATTTTAACTTTATGGACCTTTCATCCAGAAACTTGTCAAACGTTTTTAAACCTAGCTACACTAACTGCTTTTACTACATCCTCTGGTAACGAATTCCAGAGTTTGACTACACGTTGAGTGAACTAATATTTTTTCTTATTAGTCTTAAATGGGTTACACTGTAGCTTCATTTCATGTCCCCTAGTCTCTCTACTTTTTGATGGTGTAAACATTCTGTTTACCCGTTCCATTCATTTATAGGACCACTATCGTATCTCCCCTCAGTCATCTTTTCCATGTTGAAGAGCCCTAACCTTTTAAGCCTCTCCTAATAGATGTATCCTTCCATCTCCTTTATCATTGTGGTAGCTCTTCTCTGTACCTTTTCTAATTCCACTATATCCTTTTTAAGATACGGAGACTAGAACTGCACACAATATTCAAGGTACAGTTGCACCATGGAACAATAGAGGCATTATAATATCCTTTTTATACTCCATTCCTTTCTTTGATTCATGGCATTTTATTTGCCGCCTTAGCAGCTGCTGCTGCACATTGGGTTTAAACATGTTATCCACAATGATGCCTAAATCTTTTTCCTGAGTGGTGGTGGTTCCTAATGTGGAACCTTGCATTGTGTAACCATAGTTTGGGTTGTTCTTCCCTAGGTGCATAACTTTGCACCTGTCCACATTAAATTTCATCTGCCATTTGAATTCCATACTACCAATTTATCAAAGTCCTCTTGGGTTTTAACAACTTTGAATATTTTTGTCACCTAACTCATTCCCATTTCCAAGTCATTTATGAATGTTTAAAAAAAAAAGTGGACCCAGCACAGATCCCTGGGGTACTCCACTAGTCACCTTTCTCCATTGGGCAATTTAGCCCTACCCTCTGCTTTCTATCTTTTAACCAGTTCCTGATCCACAATAGTATACTGCCTCCTATCCCATGACTTAATTTTGTCAAGAGTCTTTCATGAGGGACTTTGTCAAATGCTTTCTGAAAATCCAGATACACTATATTGACCTGCTCACCTTTGTCTACCTGTTTATTCACATCTTCAATAAATTATTTAACAGTGAAATTAGACCTTCCTTGACTAAATCCATGTTGGCTTTCTCCCATTAAACAATAACTAGCTATATGCTAACCTATTTTTTTCTTTATAATTTCTACCATTTTGCTAGTACTGACATTATTCTCGCTGGTCTGTAGTTTCTTGGATCACCCCTGGAGCCCTTTTTAGAAACTGGTGTAGATTTACCATTTACTAAGCTTCAGGTATTCAGTTTACTAATAGGCCTGCAATCTCAAGGTTTGGTTCTTTCAACACTCTCTGTATACCATCTGGTCCAGGTGATTTGCTGCTGTTTAGTTTATCAAATAGTTGTAATATATCTTCCTTGTTTGTTTATTTCTTTCAATTCTTCTGCTGCATCACCTTTCTATACCATTTCAATCATGGATAATTTCCCTACATCATCAGTAAAGACTGAAGCAAAGAATTAATTTAGTGTCTCTACTGTCACCTCTTAGAGGGGTAAAAGGAACATTACTGTTTATCTAATGGTCCAACTGCCCCTCTCAAAGGTTTTTTGCTACAATTGTACTTGAAAAAATGTTTTTTTTTGCTTCCACAGTAAGCTCCCCCCCCACATTCTCTTTTCCTGCCTTATAGATGCCTTTCATCTAATTTGCTAGTGCTTATGTTTCCAGTTTTTGTCATTTGACTTTTTTCCATTTCCTGAAAGATACTTTCTTTGCAGTAGCCTCTGACATCACCTTTAAACCATGCTGGTAGTATTTTGGACTTCCACTTAAAGTGTGGCGTGCAGCTGGTCTGGGATTCCAAGATAGTATTTTTATACAATCGTGGTTGATGTAAGTCTTTAACCTTTGCAGCTGTTCTTTTTAAGATTTTTTCTTAACTATTTTCCCTATTTTATCATAGTCTCGCTTCTGAAAGTTAAAAGGTAGTACTGTGGATTTTCTTGCTGTCCTTTCTCCATTTATTAAATCAAACATGATCATGCTATGATTGCTATTGCTAACTGGCCCCAACACCCTTTTCGTTTGCACCAGATCTTGTGTTCCACTGCCTAGGTCCAAAATGGTTTCCCCTCTTGTCGGGTCATGCACCAGCTGCTCTAAGAAGCAGTCATTTAGTTCATCTAGAAACTACCTCCCGAGCATGTCCTGCTGTGCCACCGATCCAGTTGATACTGGGATAATTAAAATCACCCATTATTACTCGGTTCTAACTTTTCTTAGGCTCCCTGATGTCTTGAGCATTTCATCGTCCATTTGTTTGTTCTGGCCAGGTGGTTGGTATTTCACCTACACTGCCATTCCCTTTGTACATGGAATTTCACTCCATAGAGATTCTACAGTATTTTGTTTCCTGTAGCACTTAAAGAGCATTGAGTCACACAGGATTAAACATAGAGTACAATCCCTCCATCAATTAGAGTAGATCAATTATTGTGATATAATTTGTAGCCAGGTATCCGTGTCCCACTGGTTGTCCTACTTCCACAAGGTCTCTGAGATACCAATCATGTCTAACATCTGAGTTAGTGCTATATAGTCTAACTCTTCCATCTTATTTTATAGACTTCTAGTATTTGCATACATTCATTTTAGAGGTATTTTATTCATATTAATCTGGTTAGCAGTAGGCAAATGTCAATTAGAATCTTTAAGCTCTATCTGCTCTGTACTTAAGGGTATTTGGGTTACTTCTGTCTTTTTTTAAACCTCTGTCAATATGCTCTAACTTCAATCTTTTGCTAGTATCTCACGGATACATAGTTCCAAACCATGCACTCTTGGGCAACTATTGACATTCCCATATTATCTAGTTTAAAAGCTGCTCTTTAAAGGTTAATGCCAACAGTTTAGTTCATGGCTGCTAAGGTACAGTCTATCCTTTTGTAAAAGTACCTCCTTTCCCCAGAATGTTGTCCAGTTCTTAACAAATCCAAAAACCTCTTCCATTGTCTCATCTATACAGTGTGATTCTGAACAGAGGTGGCTCAAGACAATCTGCTGCCTGAGGCAAAGGATGAGGGGGGCTCTTTCAGAACTCCAGTCAGGGACTGAACCAAACCAAAAAGCCGATTAGATTATATGGAGGAAATGCAAGATGTTTGCACACCAAGGAACTAAAAAAAGCAAGAACCAATAGCACAGTTTATAAAACTAAATCATAACACATTTATTTTGTTATAAACTGTGTTATGGTTCTTGCTTTCCTCTACATATATTTTGCATCCACAGTGGCTGCAGAGCAGAACCAGGACATTCACCCACAGAACTCAATATCTTAAAACAAACAAAAATCTACCATATCAGCACAAACTTCCAAAACTCACATAAGGAGCCCATCCAAAAAAAGTGTCACTGTAACTACTACAGTGGGCCCTGGAACATCCATACACATATTTGAAAAGCCGAACAAATCAAATTACTAGAGTACAGATATTTATGTACAAACTCCATGTTAACAGAACACCTGGCCCCAGTCACACACTCAGAACACAGATGCTCACCAAGTACAGAATAAGTCACCACAATCTAAAGTAAAAATAAGCAGACAAAATTTAAACTAAAACCCCAGGAAGCCAGACCCCGCATGCAATGCAACATCAGATAAATAAGAGATGCAGTTCCCCCATACTATGTAAAATATAAAGATAGCACAAAGTCCAATCACTAACATGAAATAAAATTATTGTTTCTACCTTTGTTGTCTGACCATTTTATTCTCATATCATGCTGGTCCTGATTTGAGGCTTCTGCTTTCCTGTCTTCTCTTAGCTCTATTTCTGTGGTTATGGTCCATCTGCCATTTCTTCTTTTGTTTTCTTCACTTCCTTCCATCAGCCCATTTCCAGTTCCCCTTCCCAGTATCAGCCCCCTTTCCAGTCCTCCCCTCCCAGTACCTTCCAATGTCAACTGCCTTGCATTCCTGCGACTTCACTGGTGTCCATTCCCTTCCAGTCCCCCTCCTTCCCCTTCTAGTCCAAATACCATCTCGGATATCAGCTCACATCCACGCTCAGTGCTACCCCCTCCCCGTCAGCTCCCTTCGTCGCCCTACCCTCTGTCCATCCCCCCTTCCAGTGCCATTTGCACATGTCAGCTCCCGTCCAGCTTCCTCCCCATTACCCAGCCACCTACCACTCCCATCCCCAAGTGTCAGCTCCCTTCCAGTCCCCCTTCAGTACATCCCAGGTGTCATCTCCTTTCCAGCCCCCTCCTTCCCCCATGTCAGCTCCCTTCCTGCCCCCTCCTTCCCCTGGCAGACCCTCTCAGTATCTGCTCTCTTTCAGTCCTATTCTCCCATCCCCCACATCAGCCCATTTGTAGCCCTAGCCCCTAGTTTTCTTTCAGGGCCAGCAGCATTCTCTTCCTCTCCCCCGTTAGCCCATTTCCAGTCCTATCCCCCTTGTCAGCCCACTCCAGTCCTAGCCCTCCCCCAAATCAGCTCATTTCCAGTGCTAGTCCCCATCAGCCCATTACCAGTCCTAATCCCCCCCAATAAGTTCATTTCCAGTCCTAGCCCCCTAATCAGCCCATTTCCAGACCTAACCCCACCGATTAGCCCATTATTAGTCCTAGCCCCCTCCCAATCAGCCTATTTCCAGTCTTAACCCCCCATCAGCCCATTTCCAGTTTTAAACCCCCTGATCAGCCCATTACCAGTCCTGCCCCCCCCCCCATCAGCTCATTACTATTTCTAGTGCTACCCACCCCCCCCCCCAGCCTAGCCCCAGACCTGCTCAAGGGAAATTTAAAAAAAAACCCAGCTGGAGAAGCTGTGCTGTGGCAGCGGCAGAATCAGCACTGGCGGGCTCAGCTTTAACAGAGCTGCGGGAAAGGAAAACACTCTCCCTTTGCGGTTCTGCCAAGCTGAGCCGGTGTGGGAGAAATGCATTGTCAGGCTCTTCTGGGGCGGCTGCGGGGCACTTCATTCTGCCGCTGTTGCTGAAGCAGCTTCTCCGGCTGAGTTTTTTTTCCCAGTTGTTTTGATTTTGAAGGCCGAGTGAGGTGGTCTTTTTGGGGGCATTTTTTGCCACCCCAAAAAAAGTTGCTGCCTGAGGCCACCTCCTCACTCGGCCTCATTATAGAGCTGCCCCTGACTCAGAAGCTCTACCTGCCTTTTGGGCCCTGTGTGTGGAACGAGAAGCATTTCTGAAAATGCTATCCTGGAAGTTCTGGATTTCAACTTCTACCTACAAGCCAAAATTAGGCCTCCAGAACCCTCCCCCTCACACTTTCCTATGTCATTAATACCAACATGAACCAAAACTCATTAATACCAACATGAACTCATTAATGAACCAAAACTCATTAATACCAACATGAATCAAAACCAAAATTCAAATACAGTTACAAGAGCACATTGATGAACATAAACCACTTGACTCACACCAATTCGGGTTCCGCCCATTCCATGGAGTAGAAACTCTATTAATCATCCTAATGGATTTCCTCATCAGAGGTACAGATGACAACAACCAAGGCTTCCTACTTCTATTCATAGATATTTCTGCCGCCTTTGACAACATCAACCACTCCACACTGATCAACAGACTACAAAGCTTAGGAATAGGCGGGACTGTCCTTGATTGGTTCAAGTCCTACATATCAAACAGACTAATACGCGTACAAATTGACCAAGAAGCATCAGAACCATTCCCCCAAGGCCAAGGAATACCCCAAGGATCAGCCCTCTCCGCCCTCCTATTTAACCTGTATTTACAACCAATAACAAACATATTTAAAAAACACAGGATTAACCACTTTATATACGCTGATGACATCATGCTCGCTATCCCTATAACCGCTAAAAACCCCTCATATGACACACTATCAGAATGTATGACTGAGACCTCCTCCTGGTTAGAATCTAACTACCTCAGCATCAACCTCAAAAAAACGGAAGCAATATTCGTAACAAGGTCATCAACCACAGAGAACACCTTCCCAGAAACAATCACAATTAACAGAACATCCATACCTGTTAGAAAAGAAGTAAAATATTTAGGTGTGATAATAGATCACACACTCACCATGCTACCACACATAAAACAAACCGTAAAAACCATCTACTACAAACTAAAAACTATTCAGCACCTAAGGCCACTCCTAGGAACTCAAGATTTTAGATCTGTAGTAAATACACTAATCACCCCCCACTTTGACTACTGCAATAGTCTATTAATAGGCCTCCCTCAAAACAGCACATACCTTCTCCAAAGAGCTCAGAACATCTGTGCAAAAGTAACAGCTAAAGCACGTCTAACAGACCACGTAACCCCAATACTGCTAGAAACTACACTGGCTCCCAATCAATAGCCGAATCAGATACAAAACTATCCTAACAACCTTTAAACTCATAAAAGACATAGCCCCCTCACACCTATCCACACTACTGCAATCACCAAACAAAACTAGATCACACAGACAAAACGAAGCCCACTCCCTTATCACACCAAAAGCCTTCAGGAAGACAAAGAAAACCACTAGCTCCAGAGCATTCACATTCACTGCCCCTACGCTCTGGAATGACCTCCCAATAGACCTTCGCGTCATAAATGACCTCTATCAGTTCAGGAAAGAGCTAAAAACTTACCTCTTTACTGAACACTTTGAAATCCCATATTCCCCCCAAAACACCTCCATAACCATGGTATTATACACACCGAACCCCCTTACTCAAAACTAAATAACTCACCCCCCCCCTGTCTGAAACCCCATACACACCCCCGATTTACGTCATAAAAGGAAATAAATTCCAAAATAGACACAACACACAACCACTGTAAATATCCAATGTAAATAATTTAATGGTTGTTTGTATTACTAATACATCTTGAAGTTGAAGTTTTGTTCAATGTAAATAGTTAAACTTAACCGTTCATTGTAAATAGTTGAATCTGATTGTTCAATGTAAATGTATACATCTGTGTACAATTGTTAAAATGTTCCTTGTAAACCGCCCTTGATCGCTGGAAGGGGCGGTATAGAAAAATATAGATAAATAAATAAATAAAACAGCAGACTTCTCCCCAGCACTATCTAAAACCTTGTCTAGGTGGCATGTGAGGCTTGCTACCTTTGCATGAGGCAGGCATGTTACCCAGATGATCCTCATGTCCACCAGTTATCTACATGCTTAATGATCAAATCACCAACTATAACTGCTGTCCTACCCCTTCCCTCAGGGGTTCGTGACCCTGGAGGTGACACCTTGGTGCAAGTGTTTTTCTACATCACCTAGAGGACAGGTGCTGGCTTTAGGATCACTTCCTGCCATGCTAGTGTGATGCTGTCCTGTCATGTGACCCCCCCTTCCTCCATGGCAAGAGGGATGCTGCCAGACTGGAGGTTGAGCTTCAGTATTATGTCCCTGTAGGTCTTGTCTATATACCTCTGTCTTCCTTATGGCCTCCACATCTGCTACTCTAGCCTCAAGAGACATCAGCCTGTTCCCTGAGAGCAAAGAGCTCAGTGCATCTAGTGCACATGTATGACCCCTCACCAACAGAGAAAATCATACATGTGCCATTGAATGCAAAAGATGAAAGCCCCCAGCTTGCTGCTGTCTGCATCCTAGATTTGTTTGGGTTTTTTATATTTAAAGTTTTTTATCTGCATCCTAGTTTTAAGGCTGTGTTTGGGTATTTAAGTTGTTTGCGGGGGAAGCTTATACTAATACAACTATACCTAATAAGTTTAATTGATCTTGAGGTGAAAAGTCTATTAATCTCACATTCTTAATTAATGTAATCCTGATGAGGAAAACTAGCTGTACCTGATTGCAGGGGCGGCCCAAGGGGGGTGCGGGGCCATGTGCGGAGACTCGGTGCGGGGCCTAATTTGCATAAGTGGCCTTATTTGCATAAATATTTGCATAATGTTACCATACACTAACTTTTAGTAAACATGTCTCTTAATGAGTGTATGGATAAAGAAAGACTAAAAGATTTCTACATTACTATAATCCAGTGCCAACCGCCAGGCACATTAGGAACTACTACAAACGCTGCCCATTTAGAACCCATAGCAAACCCGCCGTACCCTGACAGCATTACCAGGACTCACAAAGCACCATACCCTACCTATCAAAAGGCAACACTGCAAATATTAAACCAATACATTTCAGAGAATACTGGGGAAAGAGAACAAGTGGCAATGTCAAATAGGAATTACATAAACAGAATACCTCAGCTTCAGTTACACATGCAGAAACTAGACCATCACCAAACCAGGAATCTCAATTTAGAAACAGGAAGACAATAATTAAACTGGGAACCCCAAAAGCCAAACTTGGAATGTACAACACCACTGTAGAAATAAAACTATAAATTAATTTCCTCTTGTACCAAACAAAGCGCAGACGTTAATGATGCACATTTCCCAGAACTTTCATATTCCAGTTAATAAATTCAAAATAAAGAGATATCTTCCTACCTTTTGTGCATTTTTTTCAGTTGCAATTGCTCCAGCCACTTTCTTCTGGTTTCTTCATGTTTTCTGCTAACTGTCCATCGTCTGCTGTCCATTTGTTCTTTCTTCTCTCTTCTAGTTTTTTTTTTTCCATTCTCTCTCTCTACATCTGCTTTAACATACTAATCTTTCTCCTTTTGCTCTTTCCTCATTCCTATTTCATCCACTCAAATTTTACCCCTCCATCCTCAATCCCCCACTTACTCTCCCAATACCCGGCCAATTGTAGATTTTTCATCCCTCCCACACAAAATATTTTTCCCCTCTCCATTTTACTCTCCCAGCCCCATCCCATTCTAATCCTCCCCCAACATCAGCTCCCTTCTAGTTCCAGTCTCACCCAGCATCCATTTCCTTCTAGTCCCTGCATCAGCCCATTTCCAGTCCTAGCCCCCCATCAACCCATTTCCAGTCCTAGCTCCCCCATCCATTTTCAGTCTGAGTCCCTCCATCAGCTCATTTCCAATCCTAGCCCCCATCAGCCCATTTCTAGTCATTTCCTAGCCCCACCATCAGCCCATGTCAAATCCTAGCTCCCCTCCACTCAGCCCAATTCCAGTCCAAGCCCCCCATGAGCCTACCTCCAGTTCTAGCCCCTCCATGAGTCCATTTCAATTCAAACCCCCATCACAGCCCATTTCCAATCTTACCTCCCCCCAACAGCCCATTTCCAGTCCTATCCTAGCTGCTCCATCCGCCCATTTTCAGTCCTAGCTCCCTTCCCTCACAGCCCATTTCCATTCCAAGCTCCCTCCCCATCAGCTATTTGCAGTTCAAGCCTCCCCTTCCACTCAGCCCATTTCCAGTCATAGCAACCCCCAACCCATTACCAGTCCTAGCCCCCCATCAACCCACTTCCAGTCCTAACCCCCATCACCCCATTTTCAGTTTAAACCCCCCTATAACCCATTACCAGTCCTAACCCCCCATCAGCCCACTTCCAGTCTTAACCCCATCAGCCCATTTCCAGTCAGCCACCCATAGCTCATTGCCAGTCCTAACCCCCCCCATCAGCCCACAGCCCATTACCAGTCCTAACCACATCAGCCCACCTCAAGTCCTAACCCCTCCCCATCAGCCCATTTCCTGTCCTAGCCCCCCATAGCCCATTATCAGTCCTAACCCCCACTTAGCTCATTACCAGTCCTAACACCATCGCCCCATTTCCAGACAGCCCCCAGCCCCTTGCCAGTCTTAACCCCCCCAGTCCATTGCCAGTCTTAACCCCCCCATCCCCATCCCCCTTGCCAGTCTTAACCCCCCCCTTGCCAGTCTTAACCCCCCCATCCCCATCCCCCTTGCCAGTCTTAACCCCCCCGTGCCTGTCTTAACCCCCAGAGCCCATTGCCAGTATTACTCCCCCATCCCACTCCCCCTGGCCTGTCTTAACAACCCCAGCCCATTGCCAGTCTTAACCCCCCATCCCCATCCCCCTTGCCAATCTTAACCCCCCTTGCCAGTCTTAACCCCCCATCCCCATCCCCCTTGCCAGTCTTAACCCCCCCTTGCCAGTCTTAACCCCCCCAGCCCATTGCCAGTCTTAACCCCCATCCCCATCCCCCTTGCCAGTCTTAACCCCCCTTGCCAGTCTTAACCCCCCCATCCCCATCCCCATCCCCATTGCCAGTCTTAACCCCCCTTGCCAGTCTTAACCCCCCATCCCCATCCCCCTTGCCAGTCTTAACCCCCCTTGCCAGTCTTAACCCCCATCCCCATCCCCCTTGCCAGTCTTAACCCCCCCTTGCTAGTCTTAACCCCCCCCTTGCCAGTCTTAACCCCACCATCCCCATCCCCATCCCCCTTGCCAGTCTTAACCCCCCTTGCCAGTCTTAACCCCCATCCCCATCCCCCTTGCCAGTCTTAACCCCCCCCCCTTGCCAGTATTAACCCCCCATCCCCATCCCCCTTGCCAGTCTTAACACCCCCCCCCCCTTGCCAGTCTTAACACCCCCCCCCCCCCGGGCTTATGGCAAAATTAAAAAAACAAACTGGCTCTGGCCGCTGCCGCTACCACCGCGGCAACGGCAGAATGGAGTGTCCCGCGGGGCCTCCTCTTCTCGTTCAGCCCCTCTGTAAAGGCTTTGAGATTCGCGATGGGAGAGCGTCTCCCTCGCGTCTCTGTTAAGCCCGCAGGGGCTAATGGGAAATTTCCCATCAGCCCCTTAAAGGGGCAGATGGGAAATTTCCCATTAGCCCCTGCGGGCTTAACAGAGACGCGAGGGAGACTTTCTCCCTTCGCGAATCTCAAAGCCTTTGCAGAGGGGCTGAACGAGAAGGGGAGGCCCCACGGGACACTCCATTCTGCCGCTGCCGCGGTGGTAGCAGCAGCGGCAGCAGCCAGAGCCAGGTTTTTTTTTAAAGTCATTTTTAAAAAAGCAGAATGTTCTTTGCGCGGGGCCCCCTGAAACGCGGGGCCCTGTGCAAAAAACATTCTTGCTCAATGGACGGGCCGGCCCTGCCTGATTGTCAATATGGGCACATCCTGCAGGTAGCAATCTCCAGTGAGGCTGGGGCTAGAACTTGTCTCTGTTAAATGCTTCAGCTGCTTGGGGAGGAGGGTGGGGTAGACTCCCTCTGATTTAATATAGAAACATAGACAAATGACGACAGAAAAAGACCACATGGCCTATCAGGACTGACCTTCCATATCGACAACTATAAGAGTCCCCTTTTTTCCTTTAGAGATCTTCTGTGTTTGTCCCATGCTTTTTTGAATTCAGATACTGTCCTCATCTCTACCACCTCCACTGGGAGACTATTCCATGGATCCACCACTCTTTCCATAAAGAAATATTTCCGCATATCACTCCTGAATCTATCCCCTTTCACCCTCAACCCATGTCCCCTCGTAGCAGAACTTGCTTTCAATCGAAAGAGGCTCTCGAGGTATTTAAACATCTCAATCATATCACCTCTATCCCGCCTTTTCTCTATCTATGGTGTACATATTAATATCCTTAAGTCAGTCCTCATATGCTTTATAATGAAGACCACTAACCATTTTAGTAGCCACCCTCTGTACTGACTCCATCCTGTTTATATCCTTTTGAAGGTGCGGTCTCCAGAATTGCACACTATACTCCAAATGAGGTCGCACCAAAGACTTGTAAATGGCCAATTTTCCCAATGGAGAAAGGTGAATAGTGGTGTACCTCAGGGATCTGTGCTGGGTCCGCTGCTTTTTGACATATTCATAAATGACCTGGAAAGTGGAATAATGAGTGAGGTTATCAAATTTGCAGATGACACAAAACTATTTAAAGTTGTTAAAACCCAAGAGGATTGTGGAAAATTGCAAGAGGATCTTGATAAATTGGAAGACTGGGCATCAAAATGGCAGATAAAATTTAATGTGGACAAGTGCAAAGTTATGCACCTAGGGAAAAACAACCCAAACTATGGTTACACGATGCAAGGTTCTGCATTAGGAACCACCACCCAGGAAAAAGATTTAGGCGTCATTGTGGATAACATGTTAAAACACTCGGCCCAGTGTGCAGCAGCAGCCAAGAGAGCAAATATAATACTAGGTATCATAAGGAAAGGAATGGAAAATAAAACAAAAGATATTATAATGCCTCTATATCGTTCCATGGTGAGACCGCACCTTGAATATCGTGTGCAATTCTGGTCGCCGTATCTTAAAAAGGATATAGCGTTATTAGAAAAGGTTCAGAGAAGAGCCACCAAAATGGTAAAGGGGATGGAAGGATACTCCTATGAAGAAAGGCTAAAAAGGTTAGGGCTCTTTAACTTGGAAAAGAGACAGCTGAGGGGAGAGATGATAGAAGTCTATAAATTAATGAACGGAGTGGAACGGGTAAACGTAGATCGATTGTTTACGTTATCAGAATATAGAAGGACTAGGGGAAATGAAATAAAGCTACAGGGTAAACTATTTAAGACTAATAAAAGAAAATATTTTTTCACTCAACGTGTAATCAAACTCTGGAATTTGTTACCGGAGGATGTAATAAAGGCTGTTAGTGTAGCTGGGTTTAAAAAAGGTTTGGACAAGATCCTGAAGGAAAGGTCCATAAACCATTATTAAGAAGGGACCCAGGATATCAATGCTTGACCAAGTACAAGCATTGTGGAACCTGTGTCTTTTGGGGAAACTGCTAGGTACATATGATCTAGATTGGCCACTGTTGCAAACAGGATACTGGGCTTGATGGACCTTGGTCTGACCCAGTATGGCATATCTTATGTTCTTGTACACCTCCTTTCTTCTGCTAGCCATTCCTCTCCGTATGCACCCAAGCATCCTTCTAGCTTTTGCCGTCGCCTTTTCTACCTGTTTAGCTACTTTAAGATCATCAGACACAACCATGCCCAGGTCCCGCTCTTCTTTAGTGGACAAAAGTACTTTCACCCCCTATACTATATTGCTCCCTTGGATTGCTGCAGCCCAAATGCATGACCTTACATTTTTTAACATTAAATCCCATCTGCCAAATTCTAGACCATTCTTCAAGCTTAGCTAGATCCCTCCTACATCTTCCTGGGTGTCCATTGCAGATTTTTTTTATCATCCGCAAAGAGGCAAACCTTACCTGACAGCCCTTCCGCTATATCACTAACAAAGATGTTAAAAAGAATCAGACCAAGGACAAATCCCTGGGGCACACCATTGGTAACATCCTTCTCCTCAGAGTCAGCTCCATTTACCTGTTCTCTTTGTTGCCTCCCACTCAACCAATTTCTAACCCAAGCAGTAACTTTAGGGTCCATCCCTAGGGTGCTCAGTTTGTTTATAAGTCACCTGTGAGGAACGGTGTCAAAGGCTTTACTGAAATCTAAATACACCACATCAAGGGCTTTCCCTCGGTCCAACTCCCTGGTCACCCAGTCAAAGAAATCAATCAGATTTGTCTGACAAGACCTGCCTCTGGTGAATCCATGCTGCCTCGGATCCTGTAATCTGCTGGACTCCAGAAATCTCACTATTTTCTCTTTCAGCAGCGTTTCCAATAATTTACTTACCATCGAAGTTAAACTAACCGGCCTGTAGTTTTCAACCACATCTTTACTTCCACTTTTGTGTAAATGCACCACATGAGCCTCTCTCCAGTCCTTTGGCACCACTCCTGACTCCAATGAGGCATTGAAAAGGTCAGTCAGTGGAGCTGCTAGAACGGTCCCCAAGTTCCCTCAGTATTCTAGGGTGTATCCCATCCGGTCCCATCGCTTTGTCTACTTTAAGTTGAGCTAGTTTCTCATGAACACAGTCTTCTGAAAATTGTTCAAGATGCCCCTTGCCTTCTGTTCCTGTTTGTGGGTGTTTTCTGAGGTTCTGTTCCTGGTTCTTCATCTGTGAACACAGAACAGAAATATTTGTTAAGCAATTCTGCTTTATCCTCATCAGTTTCTACATATTCCTCCCCTTCACCCTTGAGTCTGACATTACCACTTTTGCTCTTCCTCTTTTCACTAATATATCTGAAAAATGTTTTAGCCCCCCTTTTTATTGCATTGACTATTTCATTCTCTTTTTGAATCTTTGCTTTCCTGATTACTTTGCTAGTTTCTCTAAGTTTCCCAAGTATAGATGCCTGTCTTCTCTCTGTGATATCTTCTATTTCATGAAGGCCTCCTTCTTTTTCTTCATCTTTTCAGCTACTTCTTTCAAAAACTATAGTGGTTTCCTTTTTTCCTTTTACCTTTATTTACCTTTTTAACAAAAAGGTTGGCTATCCTTAAAATATCCCACTTTTAGTTTTGCCCACTGTTCTTCTACATTCCCCAGCTGTTTCTATCCTGCTAATGACTCTCTGCAGTATTGGCCCATCTTGGTAAAGTTAGTTTTCCTAAAGTCTAAGACTCTCGCTTTTGAATGGATTTTATCAGCCCTAGTCCTAATACTGAACCACACCATCTGGTGATCACTGGATGCAAAATGATCTGCCATTGTAACATTAGAAACACTTTCACCATTGATAAGCACCAAGTCCAGTATGGCCCCTTCATGTATTGGTTCTGTTGCTTGAATAGTTCTCCCTGTAGAGAATCCAGGATATCCTTACTTCTAAATGATACTGCAGCAGGGATGTGCCAATCCACATCTGGCATATTGAAATCCCCTATCAGTAGCATTTCCCCTTTCCTGGCAATGCTGTGTATGTCTTCAATTAACTCTCTGTCCACCTCTTCTTCCTGTGAGGGAGGTCTGTATATCATGCCAATGCAAATACATTTCTCTTTCCCTTTTTCTAGTTTAACCCATAGTGGTGTGCCCTCTTTCCCTTTTAAGCCCTGTATTTCCATAGCTTTAATATTTTTTTTACATATAGTGCCACTCCTCCTCCCCTTCTTCCTACCCTGTCCTTTCTGAATAAAGTATAGTTACATCCCACTCATAGTTCATGGACAACCATGTCTCTGTTACTGCCACTTGGTCCAAGTCAGCCTCTCCCATTACAGCCTCAACATTTGGGATCTTATTTCCCCTGCAACTGGCATTTCTACACACTGCTTTCCATATGTTGTCCCTTTTACCCATTTCCATAACTGTATTTAATGTTTCACTTACCTCGGGGCTTTCTTCACCCATCCCCAATGCCTTTAGTTTAAACCCCTCTTCAGTAGGCTAGCCAGTCTGCTCCTGAAGAAACATTGACCCTTTTGGACAGATGGATGCTGTCTCTGCTCTGTAACTCTTGAAACAGCATCCCATGGTCCAGGAAACCAAAACAGTCTCTGACATCATGCATTTATCTCCAGGATATGAGCTGCTCTGTCTTAGCCTTTACCCTCAACAGGGAGAATTGAAGAGAATGCCATCTGCTTCACCCTCTGTCTTAGAGCCATGAAATCACTTTTGATATGCTCAGAGGGATACCTGGCAGTATCATTTGTGCCGACATGGATGAGCAACATCAGGTAATAGCCAGTGGATTTCATGAGTCTTGGCAAACTCTCTGTAACATCTCTGATTTTGGCATATGAATATCAAGTCTGATCAGCAGATGGATGCCTCAGTACCTCGAGAGTCATCAACCACCACTCCCCTTTGCTTTCTTGTGGTCACTGATTCTGCAACTTTGAGGTGTTCAAGCTTTGGTTTCTTCCCTTTCCAGGGATGCTTTAACCTCTTCCACTTCCAGGCTGTATAATGGTTCTTCAATTCAAGGGTTGGAGGAGTTGGATTGGTAATTCTGCAGGCCCTGGTGCCTTGTGTCCAACTTTCATCATTCTGTAGGTTTCCATCTTCTCCTCAGCTGGATAGCTTGGATGTTTTAAGAAGCATCTCATCAATGTATTTTTCACAGTCTTGACGGCTCCTCAGCCTCACCGCCTCTTCTCTGAGCTCTTCCACTTGTTTCCTGGGAGCTTCAGTATGCAGTCATCCTGCACATGGAACTTAGTTGGTCCATTGGGATTAGCAACAGCTTTGGTGATACAATTTTTTCCAGCCACTGTTCAGTTGGTGGAGCTTAGGTACCTGTTGAAGCAAAAGAGAGTGAGACGTACCGAAGTACCAGCCTGTTTCCCAGCTGTCCTTTCAGAGAAGAAGCAGTTAACCTCTTTTAAGTGTGTTCTAAATGTGCTATTCCAAGTCCCTGTGTATAGCTAATTGGGGGAGGTGCCCTATAAAGCAAGACTGCTCACATGGGATGGGTGGGAGTTGGGGGGGGGGGGTGTAGAGTGGGAACTAACACCTGATGGGGTGGCAGTAGCTTCAAAGAGCTGAGAAAGATACTAAAAACAGAGTCTTAAACCTACACTATTAAAGAAAATATTTCCCCTTTTGAACTAAAGCACCAAACAGAATGTATGTTTTTTAAAAATGTAACAAAATCCTTTTAAGAGCTCTCAGGCAACTCTTACCTTGGTTTGAAATGCCTCCTAACAGGCCTCTCTGAAACAGATGAGTTTATAGAGGAATAAGACTTCTTCTTTGGACAGGAATCCTGCATGGTGCCTGGTAGAGGTGGGATGCTCTGGTATCCACAGCTCAATGAGAGCATCCAGGCCCATCCATTGCCACTCGTGAGTATTCGGCTGCAGCAGTTTTACCAAAGGTAGGTCTGGATAACCTCAGACCAGTGGGTCTTGGAGACAATCCACAAAGGTAATGTGTTCTTGTTCTTCCATTCAGATATGGGTGTCTACATGCCAGTCTGAGGAAGATAGAGATGGCACAATCAACTCTTAACAGGCTTCTGGCTGCCAGTGCCTCAAAGAAGTGCTGGTGTTCCATCTATTTTGTGATAGGTACCCTCCTTGGCTATCTGCCCATTTTGGATATAAATCATGTAAACAAAATTGCAAATCCACAATTTCACAGGATGATCTTGGAGGTGTCTCATGGTGGCCATCCATGCTGATGAGATCTTGACCCTGGACCTGCTTTTATTTTTAGGAAAAGCGGTATATAAATCCTTTTAAATAAAAATAAATAAATAAATAGATATGTGAATCAGCAGAATGGCATAAATAGACAGGTGGCAGACAAGACAGCACTTTTTGCCAGCCTGAGCAGAAACAAATGCTGTCTCAAGCAGCTCATTTCACAGGTACAGATGGTGTTGGGTGGATTTCCTGAGAAGGCACTCCCTAGATCCTGGAATGACTGGCAGATACAGCCTTCACTCATGGATCTGATGGTGACCAGAGACAATTTGAAGGCAGCCAGGCTTTTCACCACAGGAGAGCTGCACTCTTCAGGGATAGATGCCTTGGTTCAAGAGTGACCCAGCGAATGGGTATTTTTTTACTCTCCACCACACCCTCCCCCCACCATGGCTGCAGATAAAGCCATCTGCAGCTGCTGGTGATAATGGTACCAGATTGGTTCAAGGAACCTTGGCATGATGTTGAGGCAGTTCTGGTAGAGGGTTTTATCAGCTGCGACGCTTCCGCTGGGGCCCGAGAGCTTACCAGCTGGAAGTGGCCTTTGAGTGTCCTCTTTTGAATAAAGCTATTTCTATTGTCGCCAGGGATTCTGGGACTTGTAGTTTTGCTTATTTCCTTAAGGACAAAATTGTAGTTATGACACGAGTGTTTCAAGGCTGCAAGAATATTTATTGTGGGGAATTTCCAGCACATCAAAGCTCAAACACAAACAAGCATAAAGGATGCATCTCCAACATATAGGTATTTCAGGAACAGAAGAAAGACGTAGCAGAAATATCTCAGCACTGCTCAGCTGTTTCTCAGTCCCATAAACTTTCCACAGGACACTGCCTCGTGTGGTTATTCAACGGAAAACAATTAAACTGCAACAGCTGATTTTCTTCCCCACAACACGGCTTCTTATCCTCAGGACAATTAAGCTTATTAAACATAAAACAAGCCTTTCCAATTCTTCAGCAGGTATGGCCAGTACAGTACTTTCTATATTATTTCATACAGTTTCAGTGCTGTTCAACAATGCCTTCTTCCTTTAAACATAAAGAGCAATCCATGGGAGAAGATTCACTTTCTAAAACTGGCAAACAAGAGTCTATTTGCATTCTTTCAACAGTATTAGAATTACTGGCATCTCTATCAGGTTTAAACAGTTCTCCCTGACTTTCTTTCCTCCAGAAATTCCTTTAACTGGTTCAGGAGCAATTCAGCGTGTACAGGCACATTAGCATTAGGAGAGAAAACATTTCCTTCTGACAACAGCTTGCTTATAGCTTCTAACTCTGAAGGCTCGACTGTCTTGCCTTTGTCAGTGTTATAGCTTTCCCCGTATGTAAGACTCTCCCCCCACCTATCAGTTAAAGGTGTTGGGTCTGCCTTCTGGACAGTAGCAAAGGCAAATGGCTTCTCTAACAATGATTCGGCATTAGAAATGCTAGGTTTACCTTTGGCAGGGTTTCTTAGACAACTGCTGAACCCTTTTCTCCTGCTATCCTCCAGGTTCTGGAATTCAGCTTTCTTATGTCTATTTCCAGTGCCAGTTAGGTACCTGCTCTGAAGAGGCTTTTCTTCCTTATTTCCTCTACAGCTGCTATAGCCCTTGTTGCTGTATGTCCAATTGCCGTCTCTCCAATGGCTTCCCTTGCTAGCTCTCTTGCTCCAAGGTTCTGCTTTGCTGTAATGTCCTCTCCAAGGCTCTCTCTCTCCTTCACCTTCTTCATAAGGTTCCTTTCTTGCTTGCTCTTTTCCTTCCTCTCCACATCCCTTGCTTGTTTCCTTGCCTCTTCTCGTGCTAACTCTCTGCTCTGTTTGTGGATTTAAAAAGCATTTGCTTCCTGGCACTCCCTGTCCTTCCCCCAGGTGTGACCAATCAGTGAGGAAGCCTGTCTCTCCCTCTGAGCTGTGGCGTGGCCTGAGCTCAGCAGAAAGCTGTGTTTTTTTCTTATCTGGCTTGGAAATCTTGTGCACAAGTGCAATATCATTTATTTCAACAGGATTTTCCTCCACCTTCATCTCCTCCTGGGGACTTTCACCATTACACATCCCCCCCCCCTTAAGATATCACGGGCTGGCCTACTGTCATTGGCACAGCTCGTGATACGGCTCAAGGCGTCTGCGTTTTGGTGGAGTTTCCCTGCCCTATGCTCAACATGAAACTCAAAGGCTTGGAGAGCCATGTACCAACGCGTCAGACGTGAGTTATGATTCCGCATCTGATTGAGCCATTTCAATGGGGCATGGTCGGTGATAAGTATGAATTTCCTGCCCGTGAGGTAAAATCTAAGAGCATCAATGGCCCATTTTATTGCCAAGCATTCGCGCTCTATCATCGAATACTTCTTTTCAGTTGGTGACAGCTTCCGGCTGAGAAATAACACTGGGTGTTCAGCACCCTCATGCCGTTGGGACAAAACTGCACCCAGGCCCGTCTCGGACGCATCCATCTGGACTAGAAACGGTTGGGCAAAGTCGACGCCCCGTAGCACCGGCGCGGCACACAATTTCTCCTTCAAGAGAGTAAATGCCCCGTCAGCTCCCTCTGTCCATCTCAGCTGATTGGGCGCATTTTTCTTCAACATATTAGTCAAGGAGGTGCTCTTCTCTGCAAAGTTCAGGATAAAACGTCGGTAGCAGCCGACCAAACCTAAGAAGCTGCGTAGTTGCTTTTTATTAGTAGGTCGGGGAAATGCTTTGACGCTCGCGATCTTGCTGGTAAGAGGCTTCACTACACCATGGCCAATTAGATGGCCCAAATACTTGACCTCTTCGCCTCCGAATAAGCACTTAGCTGGATTTAACGTGAGGTCGGCGTCCCGCATCGCTTGGAGGACAGCCGCGACTCTTGGCAAGTGTTGGTTCCAGGTGTCGCTGTGTATCACCATGTCATCCATATAAGCGACTGCATAGGCCTGGTGCGGGCGCAACACTAGGTCCATCAGCCTTTGACATGTGGCAGCGGCCCCATGTAACCCAAAGGGCATTCTCTTAAAATGGAACAAGCCCACTGGCCTGCTGAAAGCAGTTTTCTGAGGAGCTTCTCGAGTTAGTGGTATTTGCCAATACCCTTTCGTCATGTCGATCATAGTGAGGTATTTAGCCTATCCTAGCCGGTCTAACAGCTCCTCGATGCGTGGCATGGGGTAGACATCGAATCGTGAAATTGAGTTGACCTTTCGGAAGTCAATACAAAACCTCATGGAACCGTACGGCTTAGGGACCAGGACGATTGGACTATTCCATGGGCTTCGGGATTCTTCTATTATCCCCATGTGCATCATCTCATGGACCTGACGAATTACCTCCTGCTTCTTCGCCTCCGGCAACCTGTAAGGCCATTGTCTTATCATCTCTCCTGGCGGTGTCACGATTTCATGGGCAACCACATTCGTTTCGCCCGGCATCGGCGTAAGAACATCCCTAAATCTGGCCAGCAGGTGCGCTAGGTCTTGTTTTTGTGCCCACGAGAGCCCATCACCGACCCTTGGTTCTGGGTCTCCTTTACATTCGGCCAATTGTGGCCCGAGGTCTTCTTCCATATTCTCTTCTACTGTGGCTGACAACCCCTGAAGGCTTGTACCTCCCGTGGACCCAAAACCTCCAGTCCCTCGGGTTGTTGTAGACAGGCTTGGAACCTCTTCGAGAGGAGGGAAACCTATCCTCTCACAGATCAACTGTGCTACCCGATCTCCAGTAGCTATCTTGAAATCCTCTCTTCCAAAGTTGAAGACGAGCACCTTTACAGCGCCCCTGAAATCTGGATCAATGACGCCAGCTCCTATGTCAATGAAGTGTTTTAGGGCAAGACCGGAGCGAGGGGCTATGCGCCCATAGCACCCCAGCGGCATCTCCATCTGGAGGGCTGTATCCACAAGAGCTTTACCTTGCTTCGGGACCACTATTTCCTCGGCGCTGCAGAGGTCAAACCCAGCGGCGCTGGCCAAAGCTCTCTTAGGCGCTTGAGCGTTGGGACTCATCTTGCAATATCTGAGTACAAACTTGGGTTTCTCAGCAGTCTCCCCCTTCTGGGGTCCGGTTTCCCGCTCTTGTTTACGTGGTTGCGCAAACAACGGGCTGGGAATCATATCTGTCTTCACCGTTGTTTGGGCTAAAGCCTCCATTTGAGGTCTTTGGGAATCAGTATCCTCTTTCAAGAGCAAACCCTGTTCCATACCCCTATGAAATTGTGGCCAGTCCCTCCCCAGTACTACATTATGGGGCAGCCTGGGTACCACAGCTATGGGGATTTTTCTCCTTACCCCTAACCCATTCACTTGCAGTTTATAAATAGGGTAAAGGGAGGTGCCTCCATGGATACATCTGATTTTAACAGTGCTTACAGGCAGAATTGCTACTTTCTTATTCCTGACCTCAATCTGCCGCCAGAGCGCTTTAGACAACATGCTCTGTTCAGCACCGGAGTCTAACAGCGCCGTGGTAGCAATTCCCTGTACTTCCACTGAGAGCAGGAATCCTTCTCTAACTTTCTGTGAGTTCTCTGCTACCAGTGCTGTCTTTATGTAACAGTCTCTCTGAAAATGGCCCTCTTTACCGCACTTGAAACATTTCTTTCTTGTTACATGACCCTTCAACATTGGCATACACATTCTCAGAGAATCATCATTTGATCCCATCCTCCTTTCTGATACACCAGTAACTGCTACCCTGGAAGCACTGCCACCTTCATGTGCAGTTATCTCTGCCTCCATATAGCGTTCAGAAAGCATTACCGCTTCTTGAGGGGTTTTGCAGTTCTGTAGTATAAGAAAGGTATGGATTTCTCGAGGTAATGCAGTCATGTATTG
Organism: Ichthyophis bannanicus; assembly: GCA_033557465.1. Taxonomy (NCBI): domain Eukaryota; kingdom Metazoa; phylum Chordata; class Amphibia; order Gymnophiona; family Ichthyophiidae; genus Ichthyophis; species Ichthyophis bannanicus. The sequence continues at coordinate 294,459,142 of CM066041.1, forward strand.
TTCCAATACCAAACTATCTAGAATAGCCTCAACAGATTTCCCTTTGCGAGTCAGCCATTTGTTTAATAAGCTACGGACTCTCTGACATAGGGCTTTGGGAGTCTCACCTGGCTTTAGTTTTACGGCCCTTAGTAGGCGGTGGTAAACTAGAGGTGTTAGCCCTAGCCTTTCTCTAACTGCTTTTTTAAGCTCGTCATAATTGTTAGCAAGCGCGGGTGGCATTGCTCGGTAAGCGGCTAAAGCCTCCCCAGTAAGGGATGCCGCAAAGCGTACTGCCCAGTGGTCCTTAGGCCAAGCACTGAGGTGAGCCACTCGTTCAAAACTCTCAATGAAGTCATCTATGTCGTCCCTCTCTGTGAGCTGACCAAAATTGAATGTCCCAGCAACTTGGAAACCAAGTGCACTTAAAGACGTTGGTGTACTGAAACCTGGAGGTGCCACCGGTGGTTCAGTCTACTTCCTCTGATCCGCCAACCATGCCTCCAGCATTTCCAGTAGCGGTTTCTGTTGGGCTTGCATATGCGCAGCACTCTGCTCCTGCGCCTCCAATGACAAGTCCCTCTGCTGCTCGAATTGTGCTGCCATCCATTTAAACACGTCCTGGGACTCGAAAGTCATCCTGGAACTCTGTAAGCAGAAAACACACAGACCCAAGTGCGATACAAAAAAAAAAGATTTCCACCTCTTTTTTTTTTTTTTTCAACCAGCTTAGCTTTCACCCTTGTCCTGGTATCCTAACCAGCCCTGGCTAGATACCCTTTACCTGGCTTAGGTGAAGCTTCAAGCTTATCACCAATGAAGGTTTCTGTAGTCTTCTCTGTACTGCCTTCTCCACTTCTCGGACGTTCCTCTTCTTGGCTCCTCCGGGAAGTGACTTCCAGCAGATGTCCTGACGTTTGCACCTTTGTGCATGCGTGGAATCCTCAATACTACGCCACTTGCGACGCTTCCGCTGGGGCCCGAGAGCTTACCAGCTGGAAGTGGCCTTTGAGTGTCCTCTTTTGAATAAAGCTATTTCTATTGTCGCCAGGGACTCTGGGACTTGTAGTTTTGCTTATTTCCTTAAGGACAAAATTGTAGTTATGACACGAGTGTTTCAAGGCTGCAAGAATATTTATTGTGGGGAATTTCCAGCGCATCAAAGCTCAAACACAAACAAGCATAATGGATGCATCTCCAACATATAGGTATTTCAGGAACAGAAGAAAAACGTAACAGAAATATCTTAGCATTGCTCAGCTGTTTCTCAGTCCCATAAACTTTCCACAGGACACTGCCTCGTGTGGTTATTCAACGGAAAACAATTAAACTGCAACAGCTGATTTTCTTCCCCACAACACGGCTTCTTATCCTCAGAAGACAATTAAGCATATTAAACATAAAACAAGCCTTTCCAATTCTTTAGCAGGTATGGCCAGTACTTTCTATATTATTTCATACAGTTTCAGTGTTGTTCAACAATGCCTTCTTCCTTTAAACATAAAGAGCAATCCATGGGAGAAGATTCACTTTCTAAAGCTGGCAAACAAGAGTCTATTTGCATTCTTTCAACAGTATTAGAATTACTGGCATCTCTATCAGGTTTAACAGTTCTCCCTGACTTTCTTTCCTCCAGAAATTCCTTTAACTGGTTCAGGAGCAATTCAGCGTGTACAGGCACATTAGCATTAGGAGAGAAACCTTTTCCTTCTGACAACAGCTTGCTTATAGCTTCTAACTCTGAAGGCTCGACTGTCTTGCCTTTGTCAGTGTTATAGCTTTCCCCGTATGCAAGACTCTCCCCCCACCTATTATCAGTTAAAAGTGTTGGGTCTGCCTTCTGGACAGTAGCAAAGGCAAATGGCTTCTCTAACAATGATTCAGCATTAGAAATGGTAGCTTTACCTTTAGCAGGGTTTCTTAGACAACTGCTGAACCCTTTTCTCCTGCTATCCTCCAGGTTCTGGAATTCAGCTTCCTTGTGTCTATTTCCAGCGCCAGTTAGGTACCTGCTCTGAAGAGGCTTTTCTTCCTTCTTTCCTCTACAGCTGCTATAGCCCTTGTTGCTGTATGTCCAATTGCCGTCTCTCCAATGGCTTCCCTTGCTAGCTCTCTTGCTCCAAGGTTCTGCTTTGCTGTAACGTCCTCTCCAAGGCTCTCTCTCTCCTTCACCTTCTTCATAAGGTTCCTTTCTTGCTTGCTCTTTTCCTTCCTCTCCACGTCCCTTGCTTGTTTCCTTGCCTCTTCTCGTGCTAACTCTCTGCTCTGTTTGTGGATTTAAAAAGCATTTGGGAGGAGTGGCCTAGTGGTTAGGACAAGGTACTTCAGGCTGGAGGGCCGGGGGTTCAAGTCCCACCTGGGGACAGCAATCTCAGGCCGGAGGGACTGGGATTTCTAGTCCTATAGGCACTCCTTGTGGTCTTGGGCAAGCCACTTAACCCTCCATTGCCCATGTTCCCTGTAAGTATTAGCAAATGTGTGTCATATCCCCTCGTGTTAAATGTATCTCCCAATTGACCGCTTTGACCTGGTGAAAAGCGGGATATAAATACAGCTAAATAAATAAATAAATAAATAAATTTGCTTCCCGGCACTCCCTGTCCTTCCCCCAGGTGTGACCAATCAGTGAGGAAGCCTGTCTCTCCCTCTGAGCTGGGGCATGGCCTGAGCTCAGCAGAAAGCTGTGTTTTTTTCTTATCTGGCTTGGAAATCCTGTGCACAAGTGCAGTGTCATTTATTTCAACAGGATTTTCCTCCACCTCCATCTCCTCCTGGGGACTTTCACCATTACACAGCATAGAACAGTCTGCTCTTTTATGGTCTGGCTTTTGAGAGGGCGAGGCTTCTACACAGGTTTCTTGGGGGGAGTAATTTTCACCCTTCTGCAGAAACAACAGAGCTCTACCGGTACCTCCCTGGCATATTTTTCGCAGTGGAGCATTTTTGAGGCCTGGTGCCAAGTTACAGGCATTTTTACCCTGATGTCCTCCTTCCTGGATAGTATGGCTTTTTTTCAGTCCATTCTGAAGAGAGAATTGGCCTTGATGTCTTGCACATTCAGACAGCAGCAATAGCCTGCTACGGGGGCTTAGTGCAAGGGTACCCCCTGGCAACACATGCAGATATTAGCTGTTTCTTACAAGGGGTCCAGCATGTGAGATTGCTTGCTTGGGTAGATGTGCCTCCTTGGGATTTTAATTGGCTACTTTGGTACTGCTTACAACAACTTTTGAACTGCCATTTGACACCTTAAAGATTTGATTCTGGCTTCTTGACGGCCTTCTGTTTGGCACTGCTTTCATAACTACATGTTCTGTCCTGTCAGAGGTTTTCTGATAATACCTAAGGAAAATGTGATCAACAAGAGGTTTTATTCCTTTCCTACTGACAATGGGCTCTTAGTTTCCATGTGAATCGGTCAGTGTGTCTCCTAACATTTGAGCCAGCAAGCATCTCTGACTTTTCCAAGGTGTTGCATGCAGTGGATGGGCACTTGGCCTTGAAGTGTTCTTTGTGAAAGAGAAAAAGTTTGGAAATAGGATTCATTTCCTCCTCTGTTTCAAGGAAGCTAGATGCTGGCAGCTCTACAGGCTTGTTTAACTAGAGCTCAGGTGTCATTCTGGCAGAGCATGGCTTTATTCTCCCTCAGGTCATTTGCAGGGTGACCATGTGGTCTTTACTCTTTCATATGCCACTATTATTTAGATGTGCAGGCACAGCAGGTTGTGGTCTTTGGGGCAGAGGTTCAGAGGGCTGGATTAGCCAATTCCCTCTCTTTTGAGTACTTCCCATGTGTCTGGAGGGATGCTGAGGAAGGAAATATTAAATGTTACCTCCTGATTTTCTTTACCTAAGTCCAGTCTAGGATCACCCAATTATTTATACTGGATCTTCTGCAGAAACTGGAAGTTGGAGCTGGGTTGGTGTTCTGCACTTGCCTGACTTAGTTTGGACAAAGGTTTACCTTGTTGCTAGTTCTTGTTTTTTCCTCATGCTCTTGCATGAAAGAAGGGCATATTTTTGCTTTATTATAGAAATACTGTTTGATTAAGGAGTGCATAAGATCCTATATGGGAGGACATTAGCAAACCATTTCTTCTTAGTTGCCATCTGCTGTCACCTCTAGACTGGTCCGGTGGGCCTAAAGGAAAGAATTATAAAGTAAGATTTAATTTCTTGATGTGAAAATGTGAGTACAAAACGTAGCTAGTTAGCATAAATTTGCTCTCTATCTTTAATCTTCTTGGATATAGAAATTTATTTTTCTCTCAAAACAAAACGTGGTTTGTGTCTTGCAAACACATACTGTCGAGTCTGGGTCTCTGGAAGTAAACCTGAGGGTAGCCATGGGATACCATATCATTTTTAGACACAGCTGGGCCATTGGCAACTGCTGAGTAAGCTGCACAACAGATATGAAACAACCACCAAACAAGACATGCTCATCTCCTGTTTCATTGTTGATTTGACTTCTGCTTCTCGGATGGATCAGTGGTCAAAAATCAGTCTTTGGGCATTTTGTATCCTGTCGTTTGCCAGACTATCTACTAAAGTTCAAAAAGATTGACAATAGAACATATGCTTTGACAAGATGTGCCTAAACGTTTGCATACAACTGTATGTCTAAGGAATACGATTTACTATCAATTTGTTGAAATGAAAAAGACAGAGTCTCCTTTTCCTCAAAAAGAAATGAAGCCAATTTTACTAAAATTGATTTTTTTGTCACTTATTTTTCTAAATAGTAAGCATTTCTCAATTTATAGTATGGAATAAAATAAGAACCAGCTGGGGTGTAGGAAAAGCCCTGAAATGAAACAGTGGCCATGCAGCATCAAGCAACAAAACTTGATTGTATAAGGGGAGCATAGCATTTTATCTTTTTAGCATGGCAGTAGAGGTTAACAAAGGCAATATGCTTTTCTACTAAACTAAATTACATTTCTTGATTAACTTAAGGAGTTAACGGTCCTTTTTTCATATCCAAAGTAATCTCAAGAGTAAGAGGATGTTGCCAGAAAATAGAAATTTAATCAGATTATAGGGAATAGTTTAATGTTAGTGAAAGATGACAGAAGCGGTAATGATTGCTGGTAGTTCCTATCACATCATTCTACTGTTCTATCATCACTGGATTAGGACATATCCTTTCCCCTTCATGTTACCATGAATTTGTATATAACTTCCATCTGCACATCGCTGCTTCAACTTTATCTACACTTATAAATATATCATGCAAATAATTATAGTGACAGATGGGCGGCCCCTTAGCTTTTATTTAAAACTTTGGTTATACATATTTTCCTTTCTCTTACAGGCCATCTTGTTATACTGCCTGAAAAACCTTAGCGAGATGAATTGGGTTCGCAGGGATCTTAGAAATAGTTGGCATTTCTGATGATCTCTACCGGGCCACTTATAGAAGCTTCTGAAAGGGCGGGTCTCATGCTTGGCATCTTATGTGCCTGAGCTTTTGCAGCTGTCTCACAGGCTCCCTTTCACCTGTTTCTGAAAAATATATCTGGCAGCAAGTGCAAAAATAATTGAAGTAGTGAAATGACTTCTCTAGTATTGGTTGGTGACCTTATGATGCAAATAATATTGGAAACTGAGAAACTTCCAGCCTTTGATGAACAAGTAAAATATGTTCTTTGTTCTATTAGTTTGGGACTGGCTACTGTTGATGTTTTTCTGCATATGGATTTGTTGGAAAGCATTAAAGGGATGGGTCTATGTGTTAAACCGAGATGCCTTTCCATCCCTCAATTTAGCTTGCTGAAAGAAAATGGGGAGAATGAACATGTTTTCAAAATGGAACTACTAGGGTGTACCAGAGGTCTATAAAAATCATGGAGCGGAGGAGTAGCCTAGTGGTAAGAGCACTGGTTTGGGAACCAAGAGGCCAGGGTTCAATTCACACTAGCTCTCCTAGTGGCCTGGGGCAAGTCATTTAACCCTCCATTACTCAGAAAAATCCAATTTATCAATGTCCCTGTTTAATGTACATTTACCAAGTTTAAGTTACAATGTAAACCGCTTTGATTGAAATGATAAAGCGGTATAAAAAAAACCTGTTAAATAAACGAGTGGGTGTGGAACTAGTGAAAAGAGAGTAGTTGGCTACCCAAGTGGGAAGAGTTGGGGACCCTCTATGAAACTAAGTCCATTAAAATCTTTTTTTTTAAGTCTATGAATAATTAAGTGGTGTATTTTGTTACAAGATGATACCTTTAAGTCAGCATAGCTGGGCTTAATGAAGCTTTAGAGAACTTCCTGAAGGGAAAATTCATCATCAATTTCATAAATGTACAACTTGCTAATCCAGGGTACCCAAAGCAATTTACATTAAAAAAAAATAAGAGGGTGACTTTCAATAAGAACATTAAGAAAAGGAAAGAAAACTACACGGTGTAATGTAAACCTCAAGAATGTTATGAAAGACCTGAACATGAAAGATAGTGACCATTTTCTAAAAGCATGTTAATTTCCTGATGGTGTTGTACCGAACATTGGGAGCAATATGGCTACAGTGTATACTCTTTCTAGAGGGCCTCAGATTTCAGGTAGTCTGTTCTCCAGATACAAGCAGGTGTATGCAGCCACACTGTGCTGGTGACATCCTGGATGGAGCCATAGTCCTGGGCTCTCCCATAGCCCAGAGAAGTCTTTTTGACTTCTCTAGACATGCGTACCTTCTCCCACCTGAAAGTTCCCACTCTGACTCCAGTTTCTTCTGTCTGCGCCAGTGTGCTGCATGGCTCTCCCTCTCTGTCTCTTCACCTGTGCTAGCTTCATCACCGGCTCCTTGTTCACCATCTTTAGCTGCTATTGGAGGAGCAAACCACTATCAATTAAAGGAGTTAAAAAAGACCAACTGCCTTGTCCTCAGAGTGGGACTACTCTCAATTGGAGCCCCCCTCCCCACTGCGCCAGCCATGAGCTTCATAGGACCCAAGTGATCGTCTGCTGGAGCAAACTGTATTACTGATCCCCTTCTGATCCCTATCTGTGTTCCCTCGTGGGAGGAGACACACAGTCCATGCTTTGTCTGGGCCCAATGAGGGAAAGATGCCCCACAGCACTGGCAAATTTCAGGAAAACTCAGGGCCTTTCCTCCAGGCCTCGTGGCTCCACCTCCTCCCCTCCACTGCCAGCATCTCAGTCCAATTGGGGAGGGAGGACAGCAGCTGACAAGGGGGGGGGGGGACAATCTGCAGCTAAAATGAGGCACATGAGGTTGCATTCCGCAGCATGGTCTGTAACCAGTTGGAACTTCCTCCCTGTAAGGTAAAACCTTAATGCCTCCACTGACCACTTTATAGCTAAACATTCCTCCCCTTCATGACATTGGGATAAAACAGCTCCTAGCCCTACATCCGAGGCATCTGTTTGAACCAAGAAGGGTTTCCTGAAATCCACCCCTTTCAGTACTGGTCCTGTACACAACTTCCCTTTTAGGAATGAAAATGCTTTTTCAGCTTCAGGAGTCCATTTCAGCTGGTTTGGGCAATTCTTCCACAGCATATCAGTAAAAATTGCACTTTTCTCTGCAAACTGTGGTATAAATCTGCGGTAGTATCCAATAAGTCCCAAGAAACTCCTCAGCTGTTTCTTTGTTGTTGGAGGAGGAAAATTCCTGATGCTATCCACCTTGCTCATTAGAGGTTTAATTTTCCCTCTTCCCACCAGGTGGCCTAGGTATTTTACCTCTCTATTAGCAAAGGCACACTTCTTTGGGTTCAAAGTGATTCCCGCTTACTTCATGGAGCATAAGACTGCCCTGATTCTCTTTAGATGTTCCGCCCAAGTGTTACTATAGATTATGACATCATCCATATAGGCAAAGGCATAATTTTGGTGGGGTCGAAGTACCTGATCCACTAACCTTTGGCAGGTAGCTGCCACTCCATGCAGTCCGAAAGGCATCCTTTTGAACTGGAAAAGGCCAACGGGGGTGCTGAACGCAGTCTTCGGCTTCGACTCCCTGGTTAGAGGGATTTGCCAATAGCCTTTTGTCATATCAAGGGTGGTTAAATATTGAGCTTGTCCAAGCTGGTCCAACAGCTCTTCAATTCTTGGCATTGGATATGCATCAAAAACTGAGATTGCGTTTACCTTCCGGAAGTCAATACAAAATCTTAAAGAGCCATCAGGCTTTGGCACCAAGACTATGGGGCTATTCCAGGGACTCTTCGACTCCTCTATTACTCCCATGTCTAACATTTCCTGAACTTGTGCCACTACTTCCTGTCTCTTTGCTTCAGGCAAGCGGTATGGCCTTTGACGAATTAATTTCCCAGGTGGAGTTATTATCTCATGGGCAACCAAATGTGTCTCCCCAGGTATGGGAGTCAAAACATCTGGGAATTCTTTAAGCAATTTCCTTATTTCTTCCTGCTGTACCACCGTCAGGTCCTCACCTATTTGGGGTTCTGAACTTTCTTTACAGTCAGATACTTGGGGTCCCAAATCCTCCTCTTCATGCACCTCCCTTTCACGGGCACAGGTGGCAGCTAGGCTCTTAACCCCTTTGTCTTCAGTAGAACCAAAGCCTTTGGTTCCACGCTCAGAATTTGACAAGGATGTGACTTCCTCCACAGGTGGGAAACCCAGTCTCTCACATATCAATTGAGCGATTCTGTCTCCCGTCTTTACATGGTAATCGTTCTGTCCAAAATTAAATAACAGAACTTTAACATTGCCCCTGTAATCGGGATCAATCACTCCCGCTCCCACATCAATGAAATACTTCAGGGCTAATCCTGATCTTGGGGCTACTCGCCCATAGCACCCAATGGGTATTTCAACTTGGAGTCCAGTGTCAACCAGGGCTCTCCCTTGGCTAGGTATCGTCACATTTTCTACACTGCACAGGTCAAACCCAGCAGCTTGAGGGGTTGCCCGCTTAGGAGCTTGGGCCTTCTCTGTGACCCTATGGTACTTCAAGGTAAATATCTGCTTCTTGGTAGTTTGGTCTTCTGGAAGCTTAACCATCTTTTTAGCTGGGGTCTGAGGACTTCCAAACAAAGGCCCGGGAGCTATTACTATCATTCCTTCTCCCTCCTTCTTTCCTAGTCCTTTCACTAGTCCCTGCCTAAATCTTGGCCAGTCTCTTCCTAGAACCAAATCCAATGGAAGTCTAGGCACCACTGCTAAAAGAATTTCCTCTTGTTCCCCCAGGCACTTAACCATTAGCCTATAGGTGGGATATGATGTTGCAGCACCATGAATGCATCTGATGTGAACCTGGCTTTCAAGGGTTCTAGGCACAAATCCTTCTTGGGCCTCTATCCTCTTCCAAAGCCTCTTTGACAGCATACTCTGGTCTGCCCCAGAGTCTAACAGAGCATTTGTGGTAATTCCCTGCACATCAACCACCAAAAGGAATCCTTCTTTGGGCTGTTTTAAATCAACCCCCATCAAGCTAGTGTGTATCTGGCATCCCCTTTCTAAATTTCCCCATTTTCCACATTTGAAACATTTCTTTTTACTCCACTTTGTAATCTGGGTTGGCACAGTACAATTATTCACAGCAACATTTTTAACCATTTTCTTTTCTGATACAGCACAGCTTGCCTCAGCACCAACCTTCAGAGGGCCACCCATTCTATGGCAAGCCTGCGTGGCTTTCAAGCATCTCTCTGCTAGCATGGTTGCCTCTCCAAGGTTCTGGCAATTTTGCTGTATAAGGTAAGTGTGCAAATCTTTAGGCACAGCAGACATAAATTGTTCAAGCATAATAATGTCTAATAACATTTCCACAGTCTTTCCCTCAGGCTCCAACCATTTTACAGCCAATCCTCTGATTCTCTGACTCAGAGCCCTGGGTGTTTCACCCACTCTTAATGCAGTAGCTCTAAACATTCGCCTATACTCTGAAATAGACAACCCTAGGCGATCTCTTATAGCAGCCTTTACATCTCTATAATTCAAAGTATGGCATATCTTATGTTCTTAAAGCTTGAGCTGCTGGCATTGCCCTATAAGCTGCAAGCGCCTCCCCAGTTAATGAGGCTGCCAGCCTTACTGCCCACTGGGTCTCTGGCCATGCTAATGCTTGTGCCACTCTCTCAAAAGATTCAAGGAAATCATCAACATTATCATCTGGAGTCAGCTTCCCAAAACTAAATGCCCCAATTCCCTGATTGAGTCCCACATTGTCCACATGTGGTATACCAGTTGTTACTGCTGGTCTTGCATCCGGTCCACTTTGGTTATGAAGAGCAATTAAGGCTTCCACCAGATCAAGCACTGGCTTCTGCTGGTCCCTTAATGCTTTAATTGCAGTGTCCTGATCCTGCTGCGCTAGCTCCTGTTGCCTGCTAAATTGGGCTGCCATCCAGCTGGCCAGTTCCCTTGGATCCATCTTGTATCCCTGCAAGAAAACAAAAGAAAAAAAACACAGAGCAGCACCCTCCAAACAGGTGTTTTTCTCCTTTTTTTTTTCAATTACCCCTGTGTCTTACTCCCATCCACCACTAGACATGCCCAGGTACTTCTTACCTTATGCCAGTGATGAATCCAGCTTACACAGGGTCTTTTCCTCCTTGGAACAGCTCCTGGAACAGCCACCTCTTTTTTCCTCCAAAGTGTTGTTAAGGGAAAAATCCACTTTCCAGCTTTTGACTTGAACTTTTTTCTTTCAGATTTCAGTTGTAATCCTGTAAATCCTTTGTGTAAAAGCAATCCAAACTACTACGCCACTGTAAACGGGGGCGCTGGTCGTGAATGTCCACAGTCTTGGCAAAGGCAAAATATTATTATGACTTGCAAAGGAGTGTGGGGGTTGTAGTTCATTCATACTAGAATCAGCCATTCACAAAATAATGAGTTGTGATGCTCGAGTGTAAGCAAAGAAAAACAGATTTTATTCATGGGGTTAATTCTCCCACAAAAGGGAGACACAAAAGGACACTTGCTTCAAGTATTGTACTCAGGAAAAACAAAACATGTTATAAGGTAACTGAACTTCTTAAGCAATAAATCAATAAAGACCTTGATGGGAAACAGAAAAGGTCTTTTTGATGGCTCCTGCTAATGACCTTCTTAGCAGTGCTCCAAAAAGGCAAAAACAAACCCAAAAGTAACAAAAAAACCTGTTCTTTATCAAGGATAACTTTCTTCTATTCACACACACAAGGAAGAAGTTTCCTTCTAGAGCTCACGTGCACTTGTGCCTGGCTCAATTACAAATAATTAGCCAGCTGCAAACCCCTTTGCTGGTTCACTCTCTCTACGTGGCTCAATCCTACCCTAAAGCTTTCTTGCAGAGACTTTTCTGGGTAGATAAAAGAACAAGTTACAGTTCCTTTTGGTGGTTGTTGTATTAGTGAGAAACTACTTTAAAACAGCAGCCTAGACTGGGAGCAATCCATGTATTCCAACTGATCATTTGATATATCTCCTTCTTCCTCAAATATCATGGAATCAATATCATGGTCTGGCTCAGAGGAATTCCTTAATTGATCACTCTCAGGATAATATTTGTTTCCCTGCTGTCTTCCAGATGAAGAGCTAGGGCATAGATCAAAGTTCATACCTGAGCTTCCCTTGCTGTTAGGTTTCCTCTCCTGGTATCCTGGCCAGTAAGTAGTCCAGCTTTTATGTCCAGCCTTCCAATCAAGATCCCTGGACACTGGGTCTCTCTTCACATACCTTCTTGCACCGGTCTTAGGGCCCCTTCCAAATGCAGCCGTCTCCCTCAAAGGTGCCGTTTGGAAGTTCCTGGCTTTTTTAGCCCCAATCCTCTGGCTTCCTCCAGTCCAATGGAGTATGCTTGCCTCTGGAATCACTCCTAACACACGTACTGCTGTGGGCTCCTTCTTTAGACCTCCAAGATGTCTTTCTGTTCTTCCTTCCACGTTGCTTCGGCTGTTGTAGTCCTCTCTCTTCTTTCTCCAATGGCTTCTGTTTCTGGATCTGCAGCTTCTGCTTATCCCTGTTCTGTTTCTCCCTATTCTGTCTCTGTGTAGAATATCTTTTACTTTTAAAGTGCTTAGAGGGACACTCCACCCTAGCACAGCCCAGGTGTGCTGAATCAAGCACTGCCCTTGGAGATGAGTGATTGGGGATTACCTCATAGCTCTCCTGATTGAACACACGTTTCCCCACTTCAGCCCTTCTAGAGGCTGTTTGAAACCTGGTGCATTCTGGGACTGGTAGTCTTTTATGAAAACACTCTGTTTTAGTATTTCTACCAGCAAAGACAGGTTGCTTGTTCAAAGCCAATTCACCTCTTTTATAGCTCCCTCCTGAACTATGATAAGCTTCCTTATCACAAACTCTATTGTTTTTTAAGATATGTACCCCCTGAAGAAGGCATACTGCCGAAAAGCGTTGGGGTTTGTTTTTGAATAAATTATAGCACCAGTGACCTCATCTGACCCTCGCCTCCTGTGTTTGTTCAGGTTCCCAAAATGGTACACAGATTCCACAATGCTTATCCCAGGGTAAGCAGTGGATTTATTTGGTCCTCTTTAATAATGGTTTATGGACTTTTCCTCCAGGAACATGTTTAAAACTTTTTTAAACCCGGCTACACTAACAGCACTATCTAAAACCTTGCCTAGATGGCACGTGAGGTCCGCTACCTTTGACTAGGCTGGCATGTTCCCAGGCAATCATGTCCACTTGCCATCCAGCTATCTAATCTACATGCCTGATGACTGAATTGCCAACTGCAACAGCTGTCCTAATCCTTCCCTCATAGGCACGTGTCCCTGGAGAAACCGTCTCAGTACAAGAGGGTTTTACGTCACCTGGAGGACAGGTCCTAGCTACAGGATCACTTCCTGTCACATCAAGGTGATGCTCTCCTTTCACGTGACCTTTCTCTTCCATGGTAACAGAGAGACTGCCAGACCAGAGGTGGGACTTCAGTGTTTCATCCCTTTGGGTCTTGTCTATATACCTCTCTATCTTCCTTAGCTCCTCCAAGTCTGCTACTCTAGCCTCCAGAGATCAGATTCATTGCTTGAGAGCAAAGAGCTCCTTGCACCTAATGCACACATAAGACCCTTTATGAACTGGGAGAAAATCGTACATGTGATACTCCATGCAAAAGACTGGATAGCTCCCATTTGGTTGCTGGATGGCTGTCTGCATCTTAGTTTTAAGGATTTGTTTAGATATTTGTTTACTTATGTAAAGTTGATAAGGATAGTTATACAAACACAACTATACCTAGTAGGGTTAAGGGACTTTATTCACATCAAGATTAAATTTCAGGGCCTTAATAAACAAGCTGTACCTGATGAGGATAATCAGCTAAACAGGAAAGTAAAATTGACCACCTCTGTGCCTTTAAGAGCTGTAAGAGCCTATAAATTGAAGATATGTCTGGGGTGGGTAGGAATCAGGGGGAGTGGGAGGGAAAGAAACTCTTAATAAAAGCTGGCTTGCTAAAGCAGTGCCCTGACTGATTCTTAGAGTTTGTTTTAAGTAAAAGCTGGCTTGCTAAAACAGTACTCCGCGTGATTTAAAAAAACCTAGAACGTTAAAATAGACAGATAATTTATCAGCTTAAACACAAAGAGTTCCCTTTAACCCAAGAGTCTGGAAATTCCCAGCAGATAAATATTTACAAGTGCAGAATCCTTCTCAGCAAGAGCAGCTTTTCTCAGAAGTCCTTCAGACTCTAAGGGGGTAAGTCCACACAGCGAATAGCGGGAATGTACATCCGGTATGGACATACAACCCCCACTATTTGTCTAATTTAAAAGTTTCAATCACATTTTATTGTTTATCTTTCTTTGCATTCAAGTTAGCCGTACTTATTCGTTCCACCATTCAAGAATAACATAATTATATATATATATTTTATACAAAGTATATATTTGTTTAGTCCGCTGTTTTAGATTGTTTGGTTTTAATTTGTTTTTTAACTTTTGTTATGTTGTTTGTGTTATATTTTGTCTCAGCCATTTAAGCCCCTGAAGAAGGGAATTCCGAAACACGGCCTGTGTTGGGCCAGTGGCTGATGATTGATCAATAAAGGTTTATTTACGTTACCTTCCCTGCTATCCACGTCTTTTTGTTGGACAGCTTGGAGGAGATAGACAGGGGACTTATTCCACCTCTGAGGTGGAATATGTTTCCCCCACTGTGACGATCTGGGTGGGTAGGCCCCCCCCCCCCACAGCAGTGATCAGTGGCAGGTGAGGACCCCTCTGCCCGATCCCAGTCCTGGCAGACCCACCCGTGGGTCGGGCAGCGGGAAACCACACATTGGTGGGTTTATGGAGGATCAGGAGTCTAGCATGGCATCCTAGAGCCATGGTGACGGGCTGCCTAGACACTGAGGTTCCATGCAGGAGCATGGGGAAGCCTAGCCGGGGAACTGGCTGTACGTTCCCCACAGCTGAATTGGGGCCCATCCACGTGCCCTGATTCTGTTCCTGTGGGAATGTCTAGCTTCCGTGGGTGCAGAATCAGGGTCTAAGCCGGCCCATCCAGATTTTGGACATCTGGATGTCCTCCGAGCAGAACTGGCATCCACCTGTTTTTCCATTTGTATATCACTATTGCTTGGCATGCTTGTTAAGTTACACTCTTTCTTTTTTTTTTCAGTTCAAGTAAAAATAAAAAGGCATGATCTTTCACCAGTTTGGCTGGTTCTATTTTCTTTGGTTGAGGGTGTTGCTTCCAGGGCTTGTATGGCCTGCTTTGGAGGGTGTGGATGACCTATGCTGGTATTTTCAGGGGTGCCCATTTGGGTGATACATGAATTAACACACTTGACAGATCATTTTATGTTTTTTGTTGATCATACAGCCTACCCCCATTGCTACTTTTGCCATCTGACCTTGTAATGCCTGAGTTAAAATTTGCTTCGCCTTCAAGGGTGAAGTGAAAATTCTGTTCTAAGCTGGATGTTAAAAAAACCAAACAAACAAACAAAAAACCACCAAAAAATGTTATGCAGCTTACGGCATTGAAAGTAATTCCTTGTATAGTTTATTGCCATGCATTTACGTGCCCATTGGGCCAAGGTGGCATAACCTGTAGTAAAGCACTGTGCTAAGTTAGGCAGTGCAGTTGCTTACATTGCTGAGCCCCCCCCCACCTCCTTTTTCTAAGTAACCAAATGCATTGAAGTACCAAATAGCCTGCTTTGAAGCTAAAAAAAAAATTGCCACTGCTACTAATTTAAATTGAAAGCTCAAAAATAAACATATAGTTAATGTGTAAGCATTCTGGTAGCAAGAACTGAGCTTGGTGGTACACGGGTTTCTGTTGGTGTACTGAATTTTGCATTTAAATGTAATTTAGGGGGGCCACGTGATGCGGTGAGCCAGGCAGCTGTGAGTTCACTGGGCTCTGGGATTTCCCGCTCGTTTTAATTAATCTTACCATTTAAAAAGCCCGTTTTACTGGCTAACTTTGATCAAAGGGAAGGTGGGCATCAGTCATTGGCAAAGAGAAGATATCTGCGGCTTCTCACCTCTGATGGCCACAAAATCGACGAAGAAAGAGAAAAGCCACGTGATGAACACTAAAATGGCTGACGCGACCCCAAAGAGCCAGCAGAATGGCCTACCTTCCAACATGGTGGACGAGGTATCTAATGAGGTGGGTGGCGGCTCTGGAGGGAAGATTCCAAATAATATCTGAGCAATTACAACAGGTAAATCAGACGGTAGTGGAGATCGGTAACCGCATGGTGCAAGCAGAAGGCTGCATTTCAGCAGTCAAAGACACGCAGCTAACGCACAGCCAGGCCCTGAAAAAAATGGAGGAGATTATAAAACAAGGAGATAAGATAGATGACTTGCAAAACCGGGAAAGGAGGAAGAACCTAAGGTTTATTGGGATCGCTGAGCTGGTGGATGCAGAGCTACGTGGATATTTGGAAATTTGGCTGCCTCTTAATTTCCCTCTAAGCTCAGCCACAGGGCTGATTGTAATTGAGAGAGCGCATTATTTGGGCCCATACAAAGGAGGAATGGACAGACCGCGAGTGGTAATTGCTAGATTTCTCAACTTTGCGAGCAGCCAGATTGCAGCGAGATCGAGCAGAGGGAAGTAGCAGGAAAAATGTTATGTTTTTTCAGGACTACTCTCCATCTGTGAGCAAACAACGGCGGGAATATTCAGACCTGCAGCACACTGATAAAGAGAGGTCTTCGGTTTGCATTATTGTACCCCGCCCGCCTGAGAGTGGATTACCAGAATTTACAGTGCCTTTTCACTTCCCCCAAGGAGGCTCAGACCTTTGTGGAAACTTTACCATCTGTGGATTAATTGGGCCGGGGACCGGAGGGAGAAGGGGAGGTTAAATCGGTGTGCCCGTCAGGAGAGATGCACAATATAATACCACTAACAATGATGAGCACCGATGGGATGAGGAACTGAACAAGCTAAGGCTGCGACGGAACAGACAGAACTTGGAATAAAAGAGATACAACATGGAGGCGATCACGAAAAGACCAGCTATTGATCGCCTCATGGAGAGTTGCAGGTTATGGAATGTACTTGCTGGTCAAAACTGTTTAGTTTTAGAACACTACCTGACCAGGCCGATAACATGTTTTTTGTATTTCTTCTTTCCATGTTTGCAACGTCTGCCTCCCTACCATATTTATTTATCTATTTATTTATTTATTTTTCCCTCCAATTGGCAATACAGCTTTCGGGAGGGGGGAGGGGGCAATGGGACAAGCTGATGTTAACAAGGTTGACAGGGTAAGCTTACCTGACCCCCTCTTTGTTAGTAAATTGTTCTCCAAATAACTTGTATTTTTCTGACACTAGGGGGATTAATATGTATATGGGATCTGATTTCAATGCATAGATCATTCAGTGGTGGTGTTTTCAAGATAGTAGACATAACAGGAAGATGTATCAGATTATGTTTGTATATTAATGTTATAACAACTTCATGTCAAAAATATTGCTGTCATATAATAAGAGGTACCTCTATCAGAGGGGAGTTAAAGTTGGCATCAAGTGAGTGAAGGTTTGGGCATTCCCCCACTCGGACACTTAATTTTGGTTAAACGGGAGGAAAGGGGGAGAGATTTGGATGATACTGTTAAAGTAGGTAGATAGGGAGTGCCTATAGGTAAACAGTATTCGTTTGGAGGAGTGTCAATGGAGCAGAGGGGAGGAGGGGGAGAGGGGAGTGGTTAAAGTTAAAGGTCTAGAGCATCAAGGTAGGGAATAAGATAATAGATGATACTATAGAAGTGAAGGGATGGTCACGTAGGTGTGGACATTCAAATTAATTAAGCAATTTTTAGCATTTGGTAACCCCAGAAGAACGGATAGACGAGGTTACAATAGGCTTGTGATAAAACGGGAGAGGGGGAATAGGGCATTAGGTTCATAGGGCGGATGCCTTATGCCATCATAGTGTCCCACATGGAGGTCTCCACAGAGGAGAGGAAGGGAGGAAAGTTGGTAAAGGGAGGGGATGGGAGGACGGGTTATTTTGTTAAAAGTCAAAAGATTGGCGAGCAAGGGGAAGGGGTAGGACATCCGGAGTCAGAGGGGGAAGGTGAAACTTTGTTTACAATGGCAGTAAAAATGTTATGACTAGAATACTCTAGTGCAATGAACGAAATGGACATGGGGGGGGGACCCTAGGCCGGGAGGGGGGGGGGTCTTCCTATGAAAAGGAAAAGAAACAGACCTGCAAAATTTGTGCAGCCAAACAAAGGCAAAAACTGATAATATAGAGAAAATGTGTTTTATATTGTGGAATGTATGTGTCTTAGGCAATCCCATCAAACGCCATAAAGTGTTACGAGAGCTATGAGATAAACACACAAATTTTGCATTTCTACAGGAAACGCATCAGACAGAGCAAGAGCATGCAAAGCTAAACAGATGGTGGGTAGGAAATGTCTATGGCGCCTCCTCGGGGGGAAAAAAGCAGGCATGGTAATACTTATAAACAGGTGGAGTTTATTGTGGAAAGGACCATATCAGATCCCGGAGGCCGATATATATTCATTATTGGCAAGACAGGGGATCAACGGATGGCCTTGGTAAAATGTGTATGCACCTAATATGTATGAAGCAGAATACTACAAGAAATTATCCCATTGCTTTGCTAGTATGGGATCCATCCCTATGATAGTTGGAGGGGATTTCAACTGTGTAATGGATGAGTCCATAGATCGGTCTGGCCAAATGAGAAGACCCACTGACCGTGGAGCGCAGTGGTTACAAGGAATGACTGTTGGAGGGCACTGCATCCACTGGAAAGGGATTACACCCATGTCTCAAGAGCCCATGATACGGGATCTCAGATTGATTATCTGTTTGGATCAGCAATGTGGTTTGATAAAGTAATTTGAGTTGAAATAGGTCCTATCACAATCTCAGACCATGCACTAATATGGCTTGATCTACAGTGGAGACAAAATCCTAAAGGCATTATGTGGAGATACCCATTGTCGGTTGCATCTGATGATAAATACGGTGAGTTTTTGAAGAAGCGTTGGGTGGAATATGTGGATGAAAATGCCAACCATCAGGAGAACCCCAGACTATTTTGGGAAGCAACTAAGACGGTGATGCATGGACATATCATTGGATATATGGCGAATAAGAGAAAAAGAGATAGGCAACGACTCATACAAATGGAAAAGAAATTGTGTAAAGCCCGGCACCGATTTACAGCGCATCCCATGATTGAAAACAAAATCAATATGACTACATTACAGATTGAAGTAAATGTGCTTCTACAGGACAGAGCGATGAAATCGGCACTATATTATAAATACTAACTGTATACTGTCACGCCCTTAGCCCCATACATTAGTATGGAGGGGCGTGGGTTTATTTTAGTCACTGTGGTGCTTCAGCTTTCTGGCCTTTTCTAACTGGATGCCTTTAAATGCATTCTGGGAAAGGTAGTTCAGTTAGATATCATTTGGGCTCAGATGAAAAAAAGCACCTTCACTGTAGTTGGGTTTGAGTGAGTGCAATTTGCTCATTAGCACAAAAAGGCACGCTAGGTTCACAGAACCACCTTTTTAAGATCTTTTCACCAGGACTTCTTGTAACTCTTTACAGGGTAACTTGAACTGAAACAAACAGCTTTCCTCAGCTTAATTAACTGCACCTGCTTTCAGCAGAGCTTTGCCGTGCAGATCAAAACAGAAAGAAACTTTAAAACCAGGTTTCTTTTCCCTTCCAGTCCAGAACAAAATACCTGGCTATCTTGTATGCTTAAACTCAGCACTTCATACAGATAGTCCGATTCATACAAACTGATAAAAACTCTTTTCCAGGTTTTCTCATTAGTTTAGACAAACAAAAGCATTTCTTACTTCCTTCAATTGAAACGGCAACCAAACTGAGCTCTGCACTGCTCACACTTTTCCTGAGCTTAGAACATTAACAAGCAAACACAGCTCTCAGGACTTTGGACACTGGAGGCTTCTCTTTACGGTTGACATCCCCATTGCAACCATTCTTAATTGGCAGACTGGCATGCAGAGCAGTCCATGTATGAGACCCTTTCTTCACAAGGTAAATCTGGCTTCCCCAATTCCATGGGTTCACTCTCTGGCTCAGATTCAGATAGCTTACTTGACTGCCTTCTATTATGGTTAAAGCTGTCTCTGGCAAATACGTAGTGCTCCTTATTAGCTAAGCTTCTGGGGCTCATACCTTGATCAAAGCCTGTAGTAGCTTCACTCCTTACATGCTCTGGCCACCATCTAGCATGTCCTGTTCTCCAATTAGTGTTTCTGGCTCTTACTGCTCCATTCCTTGAGTAGGCAAAACTCCTGCTCTCTCTTTCTCTCTGGTCAGCAGTTGCAGCACTCTCTGGTCTCAGGAGTCCTTCCAGTTTCTCTCCACGAGTCCTGCTTGTCCCTCCTTGTCCTCTTCCTGCTCGACTTCGTCCTCGACTGCTTTCTGGTCTAAGTGAGCTAAACTTAAACCCCTCAGGCTCCTGCTCCACCCTCTCCCCTCTCAGGTGAGAAAGATCAAACTCCCTCGTGGCAGCTGTGTGATTAGGGGATGCAGTGACGTAAGGGTTCCTTACCCTGGGCCTGCATTCCCTATCCTTTCCACCACTAGGGGCACTCTGTTCCTCATTGTAGCCAGGAATTACTGGCTTTCTAGGAGCAAATGGAGTTTTAAGTCCTGGACCTTTTAAAATGGGTCCCTTTAAGGTAAATTCCTTCTTTTTACCCCTCTCTTCTAGGTCCTGATAAGCTTCCTTATCACAATACACATGGGAATAAAGCAGGACGCCTACTATCTGGGCTTATAAAAGGCAGTAGAGGAAAGCAACAAATAGGAGCTCTAAGAGATGAAAAAGGACAACTTCAACAAGTTCAATTTAACATAGAAGAGATCTTCTGCAGATACTATCAACAGTTTTATATGGATAATACTGAAGAAATGGGAGACAAGATAAACGCCTTCCTATGTACAGTGAATTTGCGCCACTTAGATGAACAACAGCAGGAAATACTTAATATGCCAATCACGCCCTTGGAAGTAACAAAGGCAATAAAAACTGTACCGTTGCAGCGGACACCAGGACCAGAGGGTTTCAGAGGAGAGTTTTACAAGTTAATGTATACTCAAGTGGCGGCAGATGTGACGGCACATTTTATAGACTTAGGGGCTTGTTTACAAAGCCGCGGTAGTGGTTCGCGATCGCGATCGCAGCCGCGGCCCCATTGAAATCAATGGGGCCGCGGCTCCGATTACGATCGCAAACCGCTACCGCGGCTTTGTAAACAAGCCCCATAGTCAATAAACAAAGATTTCCCTACGAGAAAAATAGAACAATAATAATGGTTCTGCCCAAGCCTGGAAGGGACCTAACCATGCCAGGATCGTATCGACCTATATCACTCTTGAATGTGGATGTGAAAATCCTGGCCAAAATAATGGCAGAAAGATTGACTCCACTCCTACCAATTTTGATACATGAAGATCAAGTCGGCTTTGTGAGAGGCAGATATATAGCCAAGAACATGAGACGGATTCTGTCCTCTATACAACAAGGTATGGGGAGGGGAGACCCTGCATTCATAATTATCTTTGATGCTGAAAAGGCTTTGATCGGGTGAACTGGAAATACTGTATATGTACACTATATTACAGAGATTTGGGATAGGTGGATTTTTCTTGGATGTGATACAACTCTTATATTCCGATCTGAGAGGACAGATATTGGTTAATGGATCACTAACAATTTTTTTGCTTCAAAGAGGAATAAGGCAGGGCTGCCCCATCCCCTCTCCTATTTGTTCTAACCTTGGAACCCATGTTGGAGAGAATAAGGACGCATCCTACACTGCAAGGGGCTCGATTTTGGAAGGAAGAATTTCGGATAGCTGCATTTGCGGATGATATGCTGGTATATCTACTTAACCCAAAAGAAACATTGGGCCTTTTGTTAAACACCTTTGCTGATTTGGAGCCTTCTTGGGACTAAAATTAAATCTAGATAAATCGGAGGCACTACAGTTACAAGCCACAGACAAAGCAGCATGGCCGGGGGAGTTCCCCTTAAAATGGGCAACAGATCACTTCAAATGCTTTTGGGTAGGAAGTTGAAATCCAGAACTTCCAGGGTAGCGTTCTCCGAAATGCTTCCTGTTCCACGTGCAGGACCCAAAAGGCAGGGAGAGCTCCGGAGTCTCAATGCATGGATGAGACGATGGTGCAAGGATGAAGGTTTTAGATTTTTTAGGAACTGGGGAACATTCTGGGGAAAGGAGGGGCTCTTCCGAAAGGATGGGATTCACCTTAACCGGGATGGAACCAGGCTGCTGGCATTAACCTTTAAAAATGAGATAGAGCAGCTTTTAAACTAGATAATAGGGGAAAGCCGACTGTCGCCCAAGAGCGCATGGTTCAGAAGAAGGTATCCTTGAAGGATACTACCAAAAGCAGAGAGGTTCCAAAAAAGAGTAAAGTAGCCCAAATGCACTTGAGTATGGTGCAGACAGAGCTTAAAGTTTCCAATAGCCAGACCAATAGCCAGATTAATATGAATAAAATACAGTCTCTAAAATGCTTTCATGAAAATGCTATAAGTCTAAAAAATAAGATGGGAGAGTTAGAATATATAGCACTATAAATGAGAGGTTAGATATGATTGGAATATCAGAGACATGGTGGAATGAGGACAACCAGTCAGACACTGTGATACCTGGTTACAAACTATATCGTAATGATAGAGCTGATCAAATTGGTGGAGGGGTTGCACTCTATGTTAGAGAGGGCATTGAGTCAGAAAGGATTAAAGTTTTGCAGGAAACAAAATTTGCTGTAGAATCTCTATGGATTGAAATTCCATGTAAGAAGGGGAAGGCGATGGCAGTGGGGGTGTACTATCAACCACCTGGCCAGAATGAACAAATGCATGATGAAATGCTTAAAGAAATCAAGGAAGCCAACAAATGTTACAGCACAGTAATAATAATGGGTGATATCAATTACCCCGGCATCGACTAGGTCAGTGTCACGGCAGGAGATGTTAGGGAGATAAAGTTCCTAGATGAAATAAATGACTGCTTCTTGGAGCAGCTGGTTCATGAACTGACCATAGGGGAAGCCATATTGGACCTAGTCCTTAGTGGAATACCAGATCTGGTGCAAAAGATAAGGGTGTTGGGGCCACTTGGCAACAGAGATCATAGCATGATTGTCTTTGATTTAATTAATAGAGGAGGGATGGTAAGGAAATCCACAGTACTACCTTTTAACTTTCGAAAGGGAGACTATGATAAAATGAGGAAAATAGTTAAGAAAAAACTAAAAGAAGCAGTTGCAAAGGTTAAAAACTTACATCAAGCTTGGGTGTTGTTTAAAAATACTATATTGGAAGCCCAGACCAGCTGTA
The DNA here is from genome assembly GCA_033557465.1 of Ichthyophis bannanicus. Classification (NCBI taxonomy): domain Eukaryota; kingdom Metazoa; phylum Chordata; class Amphibia; order Gymnophiona; family Ichthyophiidae; genus Ichthyophis; species Ichthyophis bannanicus. Next base: position 294,481,946 of record CM066041.1, read on the forward strand.
TTCCACACATTAAGAAATGTGGAAGGAAGTCCAAAAAACTGCCAGCATGGTTTAAAGGTGAGGTCAGAGAGGCTGTTGTTGCCAAAAAAGCATCTTTCAGGAAATGGAAAAAAAGAGCCAATTGACGAAAACTGGAAACAGCACAAGCACTGGCAAGTTAAATGCAAGGCATTGATAAGGCAGGCAAAGAGAGAATTTGAGAAGAAACTTGCTATGGAAGCAAAAACGCGTAATAAAGACTTTTTCAAGTACATTCGTAGCAAAAAACCTGTGAGAGAGTCAATTGGACCATTAGATGATAGAGGGGTAAAAGGGGCAGTAAGAGGGGACAAGGCTATAGCGGAGAGACCGAATGAATCCTTTGCTTCGGTCTTTACTGAGGAAGATGTAGGGATGTTACCCATGACTGAAGTGGTATTTAAAGGTGATAATGCAGAGGAATTGAAAGAAATATCACTACACCGGGAAGATGTATTACAACTATTTGATGAACTGAAGAGTAGCAAATCACCTGGACCGGATGGTATACATCCAAGGGTGTTGAAAGAACTAAAATATGAGATTGCAGACCTGCTATTAGTAATCTGTGAATTTTCATTAAAATCATCTGTAATACCTGAAGATTGGAGGATCGCCATTGTAACGCCAATTTTTAAAAAGGGTTCCAGGAGTGATCCAGGAAACTACAGACCGGTGAGCCTGACGTCAGTACCGGGAAAAATGGTAGACACTATCATAAAGAACAAAATTACTCAGCATGTAGATAGTCATGGCCTAATGGGAGACAGCCAACATGGCTTTAGACAAGGAAGATCTTGTCTTACTAATCTGTTATGTTTTTTTGAAGGTGTGAATAAACAGGTAGACAAAGGTGAGTCGGTTGATATAGTGTATCTGGACTTTCAGAACGCCTTTGACAAGGTCCCTCATCAGAGACTTTTGGCAAAACTAAAAAGTCATGGGATAGGAGGCAGTGTACTATTGTGGATCAGGAACTGGTTAAAAGATAGAAAGCAGAGGGTAGGGCTAAATGGCCAATTTTCCCAATGGAAAAAGGTGAATAGTGGAGTACGGTAAAAGGAAGGAGAAGAAAGTCTTCCGCAGGAGAAACAGTGGAGGAGGGCGGAAGCTAAGGACCACGGCCAAACACAAAGGGGTAGACCCTGCTAATAAAGAGTTTTTTATACTACCCCTTTGTGTTTGGCCGTGGTCCTTAGCTTCCGAATAGTGGAGTACCCCAAGGATCTGTGCTGGGTCTGCTGCTTTTTGACATATTCATAAATGACCTGGAAAAGGGAATAACTAGTGAGGTTATCAAATTTGCAGATGACACAAAACTATTTAAAGTTGTTAAAACCCAAGAGGATTGTGGAAAATTGCAAGAGGATCTTGATAAATTGGAAGACTGGGCATCCAAATGGCAGATGAAATTTAATGTGGACAAGTGCAAAGTTATGCACCTAGCAAAGAACAACCCAAACTATGGCTACACGATGCAAGGTTTCACCCAGGAAAAAGATTTAGGCGTCATCGTGGATAACATGTTAAAACCCTCCGCCCAGTGTGCAGCGGTGGCCAAGAGAGCAAATAGAATGCTAGGTATCATAAGAAAAGGAATGGAAAATAAAACAAAGGATATTATAATGCCTCTGTATCGTTCCATGGTGCGACCGCACCTTGAATATTGTGTGCAATTCTGCTCGCCGTATCTTAAAAAGGATATAGCGATTTTAGAAAAGGTTCAGAGAAGAGCCACCAAAATGGCAAAGGGGATGGAAGGATACTCCTATGAAAGGCTAAACGGTTAGGGCTCTTTAACCTGGAAAAGAGACGGCTGAGGGGAGATATGATAGCGGTCTATAAATTAATGAATGGAGTGGAACGGGTAAACGTAGATTGATTGTTTACGTTATCAGAATATAGAAAGACTAGGGGACATGCAATGAAACTACAGGGTAAACTATTTAAGACAAATAAGAGAAAATAGTTTTTCACTCTACGTGTAATCAAATTCTGGAAATTGTTACTGGAGGATGTAGTAAAGGCTGTTAGTGTTGCTGGGTTTAAAAAAGGTTTGGACAAGTTCCTGGAGGAAAGGTCCATAAACCATTATTAAGAAGGGACCCAGGATATCAATGCATGACCCAATACAAGCATTGTGGAACCTGTGTCTTTTGGGGAAACGGCTAGGTATGTATGACCTAGATTGGCCACTGTTGGAAACAGGATACTGGGCTTGATGGACCTTGGTCTGATCCAGTATGGCATATCTTATGTTATTTTGTAAATACCTGGGTACGCAATTACCTACGAGCCTTCATGAACTCTACGCTTTGAATGTCCAGCCCTTAATGGCAGAAACCCAGATGCGATTGGCAAGATGGATGAACCTGCCCTTCTCTTTGAGTGGATGTATCGATCTATTTAAAATGGTTATATTTCCTAAATGGCTGTTTTTGATGCAGACTCTTCCCATACTGGTATCCCAAAAGGATGTGTGGGCACTGGAGTGTGTGCTGGGTGTCTTCGTTTGGCAGGGGCAAAAAACGCACTTTAGACTAAATATATTGCGACAACCATGGGAGAGGTGAGAGATGGGGATCCTGAATATTAGAAATTATAACATTGTTTGTCTCCTACGGAACATAAGAGACTGGCTCGACACAACCACGGATTATACTCCGATAGTCTTGGAACAATGGACAGCATCACCCCTGTCATTGCAATATCTGCTTCATGCACCAAGCACAAAAGTACCACAAGAACTATGAAATCACATGATTGTTAAAGTGATGAGATGTGCGTGGAGACTTTTTTGTCACCAAGGGGGAATAAACATGGAGGTAACGCCATTTTCTCCACTTTATAGTAATGGAGCTTTCCAATCAGGAATGGAGGGACTGTGTTTTAAACAGTGGGAAGCTAAAGGAATAACGAGCATTGAACAAACGATGGACTGCAAAGGCATGCCTCTATCCTTTGAGGAACTGCAGATAAGATATAAGATATCTAAAAAAACAGGTCATGCCTTATAACCAAATGAGGAGTTATCTCCGATCCCTTCCAAAGCAGGACCTGTATGAACAAGTTTGCTCCACCATAGAAGAGATGCTTCATTCTGGGGGCAAGGAGAGAGCACGGATTGCCACCCTGCAGAGAGAATTTTTAGACATGAGAACAGCTCCAGAGGAAGATGCATTGGCACATGCATGCCAACACTCAGGCACGAGCCCATGTCAAGAGGAACAAACCAGTACAGAGACGTGGATAACTCAGGAGAGAAAAGCAATTTTTATTAAGAAACAAGCCAGTGGCATTTGTTTCTTAATAAAAATTGCTTTTCCCTCATGAGTTATCCACGTCTCTGTACTGGTTTGGCACAGGCATGGACAAGGGAGCTCGGATAGAGAATTGAGGGACAAGAAATTAAGGATGCCATTAGGCTTATACCTAAATCTAGTGATTGTGCAAACCTTAGAGGCAGTCAATATAAAATAATAAGACACGTTCACTATGCTCCGAATAGAGCTTTTAAAGCGGATTATGCTACCTCATCAGTATGCCCCCATTGTGGGCAGGAACATGCTAACCTGGGGCACATGTTCTGGAATTGCCCTATGTTGACTAGCTATTGGGAATTTGTATATATGCAGATGAGTTTAATATTGGACACACAGTTGTAAATTAACCCTCAAGAGGCAGTATTGGGATTGGTATCCAGAATGGAAGGACTTACAGCAACGCAAAGAAAATGGATAGGATGGATATTATTAATCACAAGGCACCTTCTTCTGAAATATTTGAAAACAGCAAACAGTCCCACCAAGGAGATATGGGAAAGGGAAGTAAAGAATCTAATAATATTGGAGCATGTTGTGGCACAAAAGAGTGGGTGTCTGAGAAAACGTTTCCTAGCTGAATGGGGCACATACATTGATACATTGACCCCTAAAGCCCAAGGCCGCATTCTGAATAATCCAAGATAGTTTTATAAGTATCTAATAAATATTGAATGGAGGAAGATATAAGCTGCTGAAGGATGGAGGGGGAGGCATTCCCCTGGCTGACTCTGGAAGAGGAGAGGTGGGGTAGGGTGGGTGGGTAAGGGGTTCTGATGGTAGATAGAGTTAGAATAGGGGGGAAGGGATTTAGATACATATAACAACATATAACAGTGTACAATTACTGGGTACATGTGGATAGGTCTCTTAGATAGGTCGGTGGAGGTTCCAGGGTTCGTAGGAGTAGAAAGGGAGAAATTAGGTTCTCCTTGGACAAGCAGGATTCGTCAGCCACACCTGGTATAAACCTAGATACCTAGATTAGCAATCCATCAATGAAGGTGAGGAGGTACCCACTAATGGGCAAACGTATTGTTAAATGGAGTGCAGGAGTAGCCTAGTGGTTAGAGCAACTGCCTAATACCCAGAAGATCAAGGGTTCAGTTCCCACTGGCACTCCTTCTGACCATGGGCAAGTCACTTTACCCTCCATTGCCTCGGAAGAAAAGGCTGGCAATCTACTTCCAGTGATACATTGCCAAGAAAACCCAGAGGTAGCTGGGTTGCTATGAGTCAACACTGACTTGATGGCACTAAAAAAAAGAAATTGTTAAATATTTGGTACTGTTAATGGAAAAGGTTTATTGTTATCATTACTCATAGCTCTTAATCTCTGGCACAACTGTTGCCCACCTGGTTGAGACTGAGGTAGTTCACATCGCATTTGTAATTGCGAGTAACAAAATCTGTAAGGTGGGTTATCATTATTATGATGATGTGCTTGGGATGAATTTGGAATAAAATGATGGGGGGGGGGGGGTAGAGGGGTGGGGGAGAAAGATGGAACTGTAACTTAAGGATATAAAATTATTTAAAAATACTTCAACAATCTGCCGATTGCTTAAAAAAACTGATCAGAAGAGTCCCTGACAACAGATCCAGGAGGACACTGCACCAAAACTCCCTAGCAACACCCAAGACATCTACAAGCACCTCCCAGAACACACTACATAGAGTATTGGAGCTCTACATCCCATCACTATGGAACACCCTCCCACACCACCCGAGAACCACCAAGGATATTACCGACTTCTGAAAATCCTTGAAAACCCATCTATTTCCCAAACATTTCAAGACCTTACACTTGCTAGGACTGACAACTTTCAGACAATTGCCAAATCACCAAGTATCTGTAAAAACTCAGACACTTATGCACATTGTTAAATTGTTAATGTAATCACTGTTGTTAATTGCTATTGTAAATAGTTCTGAAAAGTTATATGTAAACAAAGTTATGTTCTTTGTAAACCGCTTTGAGAATTTGAAAGGCGGTATATAAAAAATGTTAAATAAATAAAATAAATAATTTAGTCTACATGTGTAAGTCACTATATGTTGGGGACAATGTTTATTAAATTTTATCAATAAAAAAAGATTTGAACAATAAATATAGTTTAATGAGGGTTTTTTTTGGGAGGGGGGCAATATTTGGTATACTTGTTTTGAAACATTTTGGGCCTAATTTTTAAGTGTTTATATATTGGCCCTTAGAAATCAGATGACGGCCAATTTGCTGTGTGCTACGTCGGAGCAACCTATGGGCAGAGATTGTCACTCAATCGGTTTACTATAGCAGTCAGTCTCAGCGAGTAATTCACAGAACCCAATCTAAACCCCCGGTTACCCTCGTGACTACAGCACCCTATAGCCAATCATAACTCTAGGCTAATAATGGAGGGGCGGGGCTTAACCAAAGTTCCTTTTCTTTACTGACTGTAGTCCAAACCAACTGTGAAAAGGTTTAGAATACAGTAGCCAATGACATACCGTGCCATCCTTTGAAAAATAAATCCTCCAATGGGAAGGCGCCAAAGGCGGGCTTCGGCGGTATAAGTGCTTCAGTCCCGGTTGGGACGAGAGCGAGTCCAGGAAGGGGAGTGGCTGTCGGTATACGGTTATCTGGTTGTGTTGTACTAGCTGTTACAGAAGTTTGGGCCGGCTTGCGATCGCTATGACTACTACCACCACGTTCCAGGGGATGAATCCCGAGGGCAAGAGCAGCTCCCGGTAAGTGGGACTCTAGTGGAGGGCTCGCGCCGTTCTTCTGACGAGCAAGAAGAAGATGGTGCTTCCTTTTATTGTCTGCAATGAGTCTAGGCGGATGCCCCCTCCCTCCGTATTTCCTTTCCCTTTCAGAGGAGGAGGTTCGTCACGATGTATCTCGCTGCTCTCATTCATTTGTTCTGCAGAAGAGGAGGACGGTGGATCGTGGGGTGCGGGTGTGAAGAACATACTACTGTGGACATGGGGGTTTCGCCCTCTGCTCCTTCATCCCCACCCCAGTAATGTCCGCCGCTCTTTTGTGTAGCTCCCTCTCCCCCCACTCCAAATCCTTCCCGCTATCGTGGCCCTTTGTTTGAGCTAGGTATAATCTGTTTTTCTCAGTCCCCCACTTGTGCTGTCCTAGGCAATCTGAAGTCGCCCCCCCCCCCCACCCGTTGAAGTGGAAACGCCTTTTGCTTCTTAACTTCTGAACCTAGCTAGACTTGGCACTTTGAATTCTAAAAACGTCCTTTTGTAAGTTGTAACTCAGTGGCAGAGAAATGTACCCTGAGGCGAGAAAATTGGACTCCGAATTGTGGCCTGATGTGCGAAAGAGGAAGTAAAGAGAGAGAGAGAGAGAACGATCATTAGCGGCGCAGGAGGAGAAATGCGTCTAGGCAGGAAAAGAAAATCCCTGGGAATGCGCAATACTAGCTCATCAGTCCCACACCTCCCTCCTTTGTTCTGACTCAGCCAAGCTTCATTTGACCTGCTGCTCCTAGACAAGGGAACGATTTTTGTAGGCGTACAGTGGTTGAGACATTTTAGCATCTGGTTTGCTATCAATGGGTTGTTAAGCTCCTATTGGCCTTTGGTCCTGGAGGTGACAAATATAACATTTCGGGGGCTGGGTGTGGCTGAAGCAGACTTGGTAGAATTCCTGTGGTCCGGTCCCTGAACCTGGCAGAGAATCTGATGCGGAATGAGGGACTGGCATGGTGGTGTGTAGTCTAATGGTTAGAGCAGCAGGCTGAGAACCAGGGAAGTTCTGTTTCAATCCCACTGCTGCAACCTGTGATCTTGGGCAAGACTACTACCGACTGTGCCTGGATGTAATTTGCTTTGAGTTCTGAAAAAGGCCTGAGTGAAATCCAAAATGTCTCTCCTATTCCCCCTCCACAAATTTGTACAGGGATATAGCAAAGATGGTTGGGTGTTCTTGTTGCTTGTGAGTCTTTGCTCATTATGCCAAAACTGTTTGGGTTCCCAAGGAGTGATCACTGTAAGGAGCCATTTTGTGGGGATTTTAGGGAGATTGACATTATTCCAAATATCCAGCATAGGTGGCTGGACTAGTAGATGTGTGACATGGAGCAATGTATGACAGTAGTGAGTGGTTTGGCGTGCCAACATTGTTTGCTTGCTTATTGCCAGTAATTCTACTGATTTGAGCTAACATCATTTATAAATCTGGAAGCAAGATAAAAAAAGCTTAATTATAAGAAATGAGACCCTAATTTAGTTGTACTTTTGGCACACCTTTTTTGATGTTGTCTTTTGTGGACATGTAGAAAGACCACCTTAAGACACATTGATGTTTGTTCCTGCTAGACTAGTCTGGACAAGTGGGTTCTATTTCCCCTACCATCAGATTGGAGACAGCCAATGAAAAGCCCAGGTTTCAATGACATCACTCCCATGCCTCCATTGGCCTCAGCCACCAGAGGTCCCGTCAGTATTTCTTTGTCTCCAGCAGATGGATGGACTTTCTCCTCTGAAGAATTTCAGAGTAAGAGATTGTTCCTTATCATCCCTCCAGTCCAGTTATGTATGCTTGCCAGCAAATGGAGACTGAATCATTGGCTGGACGTTTTCTGACACCATGATATAAGGACTTGGGCAACCTCACTCTTGCCGGTATTTCTCAGTCTCCATCAGATGGAGTTCTGTCTAATCTGTGTAGTCTGGATTGGAATATTGGTGGGTGGGGCTGCCTGCCTGTCTCTGTCTTTTTGCTGGTGTCTGTTCCTAGGTTGCAGAACCTGGTGGCTCCAGGTCCCTTCCCTTCCCCATCTATTTACCCCTGCTTAGCTTCTTACAGTGGTGTGCAAAAGTCTGGAATCACTTGCAAATTTGCCATTTTTTCAACTTTGTGACCTTATATCTTAATTTCTTTTTCCTCCCAGTGGCTTTTTCTGTGTATCTCATGATAAGTGATAGAGTTGGCTATTAGAGCCAACTTTTAGTATTGGTTGGCCCTTATTTTTTGAGTTTGTTCCCCATAGTTGTCCTGTTAGATTTTCTGTGAAAATCAAGTAATGTACATCGCTGGTCAACAATATAGTATTGTAAGTATGCTTTAAAATATTATGGACGCACATCAGGTTCCTTATCGGTCCTACAGTTCAGTCCTCCACCACTGGGTAGTGCACCACCTCCTGCAACATGGAGACTGGACAAGTCAAACTTGTGACATCACCAGGTATATCCTGCTGGTCTTCTCCCATGATCCCCCCAGTGTGTCCAGTCTCCATGCAGCATGAGGATGTAGTGAGCCTAGGTGCTGGGCTCATTTGAGAAGCAGTTTAGGAGCAGTTAGTCAGGATTTGATTTACCTTGCATTTCTTTTGCCCTTCTTTAGGTGTAATCCTGTAAATTGAATTCATTTTCATTTAATTTCATTTACTTTTACTTTATTTATTTTCACCTAGTCTGCCTTAGTGTAAAGGGGGGTTCTGTCCCTTTTCAAAGTTCACGCTGCCAGCTAGCCTCTGCTTGGGATTCTTCGGTCTCTGTGCCCGGTGATGATCTCTCCCCCAGGACTGTACGGGGGAGAGCTCTGTGGAACACCTGCATTTTGGCAGTGTCCATGCGGCAGATTCCCATTGCGGCGGGAGCCTCAGGCCGTTCGAGGTTCTTTAGCCGGTGGGCCGGGGCTCACAGCGTCTGCTACTGCTGGTGGTGCGAGGCAGCAGCGTGTCTGGACAGCTCTTCACCCCGCAGCTACAGCGGGGTAACTGCTGCATCCCGACGCCACAAGGGAGTCTCTCGAGTCCGCATGGAGGGGCTCTGAGCTCTTGCCGCCTCTGTGGTGTTTGGCACCAAACGGGCCTGCTTCAGATTGGCGCCATTTTCTCGGCTGGGCTGAGACCTCGTGGCGGAGAGCGGAGCAGCCCCGCGTTTGAGCAGACGACACTGTTCCACGCGGCTACACCCAGATAAGGACTTCCTTTTGCTGTTACTTTTAATTTTAATTCTAATTTTAATTTCTTTTTAATTTCATGATAGTTTATAGTTCTTTGAATGCAATGTGATTGGTTTGGGTTTTACTTCTTGGGGGGTGCCTTTACCTTTAGTTAGCGACGTCTGTCAGCAGCAGGTTTCCGTGCTAGGATTTGGCCATTCAGGGTCATCGGCGGCACAACCACCTACAAATTGAGCCCTTTCTGAAATTGTCATTTACATAAGGATGCTATTTCCATGTTTATACGCTTGGAAATTGTGCAGACAGCCTCTAAATGTCGTTATGCCATCTGCAAATTTGATCGCCATGCTTGCTGATCTCTTTTCCAGATCATTTCAGTGCAGTAGATGTTACCAGATGCCAGTTCCAGTGCAGATCCCGAGACATTCCACTATTTACGGGTCTCCTGTGAGAAAACTGGCCATTTAGTCCTATTGTGTTCCTGTTTTTGATCCATTTCCCATTCTATAATAGCACATCATTTCCTTCCTCAGGAGAAGTTCATAAGGGGCTTTGTCAAGTACCTTCTAAAACATCCAGATACATATCATTTGGCTTACTCACATGTTTATTAACCCTTTGAAAAGACAGCTTGGTGCTGCTTTTCAGAACAAGTTCTATCATTTAACTGGCACTGAACTCAGATTCATTGGTCTGTAGTTTCCAAGATCGCCTTTGAAGCTCTTTAAAAAACAAAACAAAACCCCAATTAGTGTTACATTAGTAACTCTTCAATCTTTAGAGATCATTAATACTAATGTTATGATTGAGCCTGGCTGATATTATGAATGATCACTATTAGACAAAAATTAGCTAGGTTAAGACACTTTGATTTGGTTTTCTGCACTATGTTATCAGAGTGCAGCTTGCCCATTTGGCGGGAACACTGCCCATCTGGGCCATCTGGGGAAAGGCCCCTGCTGGGGATCGTGAGAAGTGTTGCTGGATGGCACAGTCCGGGGCTTAGTGTTCCAGGGTCCTGGAAGGGTTGATAGCGGCAGTCAGGCCTCCCTGTCTTTGCTATGATGGTCACCTAGGTTCAAGCGTCCTGTGTTTTGGGTGACAGGAGTGGGACACCTGGACATGTGGTGCTGGATGTTGGATAGGCTCATACTACTTAGGTGCACTCTCCTTGAGTGCGTCTGCATGTCCGTGTTCCGTCTGTGATCTCATGCTCAGGTGATTGTTGCAGCAATGACAGAGATCGCTTGGGATATCGTGAGCGGGTTGTCATGGGGTTGCCAATGCAAGACGGGGCCATCCTGAGGAGTTTGGGCCTCAGTCATCAGCTTTCCCTTCGGTGGCCCGGCTGTCCAGGAGGCACCCCTCCAGATCCGCCGGTCCAGTTCTTCTCTGCCTCTTCTCAATGTGGGCAGGGGGACTGGCAGATCTGGAAATTCACGTCCACTGCACGTTCTACTGTTTTACCTCTGTCTTGGGGTTCTGAGGTCATATATTCCCAATCATTTGTTTGGTGGGGTGCTGCTGTCTGTTGTGCAAGACAAGGTGGTCAACAGTCGGAGGCTGTCGTCTATTCCCCTTACCCCTGAAGGTGCTCACAATTTACGTTTTTTGTACCTGCAGAGGTGTATGTTAAAGGCTAGCAGGCGCATCTGTGGGACCAGAATCCTCGGTTCTTCCGACCTTCCGTTGAGGTGCGCGTGTGGGGTTTACTCCCTTGGTCAGCTAGCAACTTGCTTCACCCATTGGGCCTTCCCTTTCCTCAAGACATCGTTGCGTCCCACTTCTTCGTGGGGGCTCGCCGCAGGGCCTGGAGTTATGCTCAGCCGGTTCCAGCCAGGGCTGAGTCCTTGGGGGGAGGCTCCGATCCTAACGATACAGGGAGTGCTGGGATCCGTTCAACCAGGTTCCTTCGGGCCCAGCGTACGTCGTCTTTTGCTGGCCGGTTTAGGTCTTCGGGTCGTGGCGGTGCTCCGAGTAGACCAGTAGGCTGCACAGTGCTTGTCTTGGAGCAAGCGCGGGATATCTGTAGGTTCATATTCAAAGCCGTCCAGTTACATGTCCCTCCATTGTGGAATGCTGTACTAGTAGGCATACTTCATATGCTGGGCTTACAAGTTGGCTTCCGTGCTGCTCGGCATCAGCCAAGGTGACTGCCGGTTTAGGCTGTGGAGTCAGCCTGGAGGAGGGGCCTTGCGTTCTCTGGACAATGCCCTGTTCGGTTGTGTGCCTTGTGGCCCTTATGGAGTTGTAAAAAGGAAAAACAAAAAAAAAAGAATAATCAAACAGGAAAGCCTTCCTAATTGTCCCCACTTCTTTTTTTTTATAAGGTTCTGTCCCTTTCTTCCGGGAGCTTGGCCGGAGCGTGGTTAGACTCAGCTACATTTTGGGGATCCTTTATGTACAAGGCGTTTTAGTGTACGCAGCACGCCCAGTGTTCCATCATCTGACTGGAACGGTACGCGGTATGTCAGCCGTGGCAGGCATTCATGGACACGGTAGCGGATCGAGCGCTGTAGGTGCTGTCTGAGATCTCCGGGATGGTGGCCTATTTCGATCGGCAGGGTGGAGTCGGTCGGGTGGTCAGGGTGGCCCGAGCGAAGGGACAGGGTGCGCGGTTGAAGCCTTGGCGGCCTGCGTTTCGGTGGGGACACTGGTGGCGAATGTCCTTAGCGGGGTCCGAGTGTTTGCCGGAGGAGTGAGATTGCATCAGGCTGTGTGCGCGCCACGTGTGCTCAGATGCGGTCAGCCCATATTGGACCTCATGGTGACCTGTCAGTCTGCGGCGACGGGTCGATGTTTAGCAGAGGACATATGAGGCTACTGGATAGCGTCGACGCATTGGTACGGGGCTGTGGCCCGGTCCATTCTATGCCTTTCAGAGGTCATAGTGAAAATGGCCGACTGGGTCTGGTTGCTAAGATATGTGCTCTTCATTAGTCAGTGGGGACCATTACCAGTGTATTCTGCAACATTTGCGTGAGCTTGCATAATCTTTACTTGCAACCAATCGAAATAACTGTCCAAAACCAGTTGATGCAGTCACTACTTGAATTTGCCTCGCTTGACAGTTAAAAAAAAAAAAAAAAAAAAAAAAAAAGAAAAGATAATTTTATACCGATAGGTCACTCACAGCATATTTGGCGATTCCTCGTCCTGGTGTTAATCATGCAGATAATTTCTGCTCTAGTTGTGGTGATGTGACTTTTACATCACAAAAATAGCATATGACTGTGGCGGTTCAGAAAGCCTACAATTTATATTTTGGCTGCAGAATAAAAGATCAGGATATATTTTGGCTGCAATACATGTGTAGCAGATCTCAGGCTGTGGATGGATGGGAAAAGACCATCAAAGTCTTTTGCGGTTCCAATGATCTGGAGAGGGCCCATGGTTCACATCGGCGATTGCTACTTCTGCATGGTTCCTCCAATTCCGGAGGGCATATCCAGGTGATGTAAGCGGTTGGCCTACTGGCATTGCGTCGTGGGCGTGGCTACCAGAGTCTCCTTTCTTTTTTGTCACACCATGTAAGACTCCACATCTTCTGAAACAACGCTGGACTCTGGGGCACTTGACACCCTCTTATATGCCCTTGGTGGATCACGCTTGGTTTATTGCAACTCATTGCTTAGCTGCATTCCACATTCTCAATTAAAAAGACTCCAACTGGTCCAGGACATAGCTGTAGAGCTACTTTGTGTTGCAAAGAATAAAGCCCTTAAGAGGTGTGACAAATAGGGTGTTTGACGCTGGTGGTTTTTCCATTTCCCTCATTTTGCTTCCCACCTCTGTCTGGATGGACCTCGGTTCCGTTCTCCCTCGTGGAATCCGGCTGTGCCTGTTTAGTTGTCGGTTTGGGACTTACACAAGAACACTTTGCTTGTAACCTGCGTTCCTTGGACCTTAGGTGAGGTTCTGTCGCTTTCTGGGAGGTCTCTTCGCTGCCTGTCCCTCCGTGGAGGCGGGTTCTGCGGGAGAGCAGCGGTTGCTAACACTTGACACCCTGGTGGGGTCGAGAGCCAAGGGGGAGCTCAAGCGGATTTTTCAGGCAGAGCTCCGGTAGCCTTCTCAGTAGGTCTGTTTCTAGGGCGTTCAGTGTGTTTGCGATGGCGCGTTTGTCTTTCTGAAGCACTAGCGCTGCTTGGGGCAGAGTTCTGTGCTGTTTTCACCAGTGAAGAGGATCCAAGTGGGCTCTCGGTCGTGTCTTCCTGGTTGGCTTACCTGTTGATGTGAGGAGCGGGCTGGGGTCGGTGCCTGCTCTGTTCGTTTAGGGGCCGAGCCGACTGGATAGGTCCCTGGCAATGATTACTGCTCTGGTACATCCCAGTGGTGGAGGACTGAACTGTAGGACCGATAAGGAAATGGAAATTACACTTACCTGGTAATTGATGTTCCTTGAGGGAGTACAGTTCAGTCCTCATTCCCGCCCGGGGATGGATGTTTCAGACGCGAGGCGTCAGTTCCAAGTATGCTTTCGGATCCTAGAGTCGGCAACGGGCTCTGATTGGCAGGTAATCGCGAGAGCAACCTTTTCTGCCTATACTCTTCCTTAGTTCTCCTTCCTTCTAGCTCTCTGTCTTCCGCTGTTTGGTGCGCAGGGGGACAGGGGCACGGAGGAGGGTGTTTTCGGCCTTTCTTTTTGGGGCCCTGTGATTTTAAAGTTGAAGTTTGAGCATAGCTTTGTATTTAGTACTTTAACTGGTTGTTTGTTTGCTCCTTTGAGTCTGCTTTGACAGTAGGTCACTGGGGGATCATGGGAGAAGACCAGCAGGATATACCCGGTGATGTCCAGTCTCCATGTTGCAGGAGGAGGTGCACTACCCAGTGGTGGAGGACTGAACTGTACTCCCTCAAGGAACATCAATTACCAGGTAAGTGTAATTTCCATTTTCCTTCAAATTAATGTATGTGGCCTTGAAAGGCCGTTATGTGTCAGTGATGGCTCAGTATTTGATAGGCCACCCTGTGTTCTTGATAACCTGACTGCACCTTGTTGGCATTGAATGAACCAGTCTGACAAGGTGATCGTTGGTGACAACGCAGTTCCAAGCTGCAATGAGTGACTCAATCGGCTCACACTTTGATGTTGGATGCCTCCTGGATATTTCCAAGGCCACCTTGTGCCACAGGTTCTCGATTGGATTCAGATATGGAGACTGGGCAGGCCAGTCCATTGACTTGATGTTGTTCAGCTGCTTCCAGCTGATCACCTGTCTGGAGCAATGGCAGGGTGCATTGTCATCTTGGAACAGGAACTGGCCAGGAAACAGCTGGTGTGCTGATGGCACCATGCACTTTTGCAGTATGGTGATGTACTTGACCCTGTTGACCATTCCATCGATGTGAAGATGTCCAACGCCACTGGCAGCCATGCAGACCATGACCTTCAAAAGATGCTTCACAGTGAGGCTGAGACACTCGGGCTTGAATTCCTCTCCAGGAAATCTCCTCGCATAGGTATGGGCCTGGTTACCAAATAGGCAGGAGGTGCTTTCATTGCTGAATAGCACCTTTTCCCACATTTCAGTCGACCAGGTTGAGTGCTTTCTCGCCCACACGAGCCAGTTGCGCCTTTGTATGTCAATCATCAGTGGCTTATTCCGTGCTTTGCAGCCCCGGAGACCAAACTTCAGGCACCAGCGACGAACTGTTGATGAGCTGACACTGACCTCACTCTTGTCTGATCACTCTCGAAGTAGCTGAGGAGAGATCATCTTGCAATTAGTCAGTGAAATGCGTTAGTGTGTGGTCCTGGCGTGATGTTGATGCACGTGGACGACCTGAACGAGGCTTGTCCACCACTGAACCCGTTTCTGTCTTCTGTACAATCTTAACAGCAGCGCTCTGACTGCAGCCAACTTTCCTGGCTATCTGATGGCTTGAAAATCCTTCCTCGCTCATAAAGGACACACGAACACGCTCCTCCAATGTCAGGGTCCGAGTCATCTTCATGGTCAATCCAGAAAGCGTATGAAATTCAAAAATTCCACATGTTTTTATAGTTGCACTGTTGGCTAGATATCTGCATTGTGATTGGTTAGTGAAACCAGCCTCCTGATTGGTCAGAAATAATGTGTGCATATTGGATAATCTCGATCCAGTTTTGACGAGGGATCCACAAAAATAGCAGTAGCTATCTCCCAGTGTCTGTAAAGTGTTTAAATTGGAAGCAAGGAATGCAAAAAAGTCAACTCTACTAGCCAAATGTATCCCTCTTAACATGGTAGAAAGATGAATATGCTGGGCTAATGCAAAATTTAAAAAAAAGTTAGTACGAAAAATGCAAAACTCACAAGTGATTCCAGACTTTTGCACACCACTGTAGAGGTGGGAGAACATGGAAAGAGGTATGTCGACTGTAAAACAAATAAATGAATCAGCTACCTATTGGCTTGGCTGATGCTCCCTGCAGCTTTCTCCCCTCTGAAGGGGACAAGTCCAACAGTCCAGGTCCACTTTGAGGAGACGGGTTGTTGAGGCCAGTTACCATGGCTTGGCTGCCCTCTTGTGGGATTGTAGCTGAACTGAACAGTATTCCTTTCTGACCTGCTCTGTAAGTTTTAATGCTTGTCGCAGCTGCCGTTCTGGGTTTTTTCCCCAGTGTTTTTAAATATCACGGATCCCTTACTACACTGTACTGGTAGGTGCCAGAGGCAGGGGTCTGCTCCACTCCGTTTCAGACAAGAATATAAATTTTGAGTGTTCTATAGTGCTATATCAGGTAATCATAGCAGTTTACAATTGAACAAGTACATAGAACATATTAACAGAATAACTGGTGCTGAAATCAACTTACATGATTCAGGAGAAAATAGCTTATTTACAATTAATATACAATAAATGTTATGAAGCAAAAGGTTAAGTTCAGGGGGTACTGGAGGGGGAGATTGTTATATTATGGGTTCATATAGTTTGAATAGGGGGAGAGTAGTTATTTATGTAGTATCTGTGTTGAATTGTGAGTTTTGACCAAAATCTTAAGTAAAGAGGTGTTTTTTGAGTTGGGAACAAAAGGTGGAGAGGTCTGTTTCGAAGGCTAGCTGGTAAAGCATTCCAGAGCATAGGGGAGATATAACCGAATGCTCTATTGCTTGTGCATTTTTTAGTTTTACGGAATTTGGATGGAGTAACCAGGGTGTTCAATTGCTCTTGTCTGTCAATTGTTAGATATGACTTTGACTAATTGCAAGAGGAGTAGGGACAATAGTTTTCTAATGACTTTATTTTTTTTTTATTTACATTTCTTATATACCGCACTATTTGCGATCAGCGCGGTTTACATACAACAAAATGGTATCCGACAATAAACAAAGTCAGGTCATTACATTGAACAGGAACAAGTAACTTGGAGAACAGGGTAAACTATATACATATGCGGAGCATTGAAAAGGGTAACTATATACATGTCAGATGGGGTTATTGGGTATTGATCATATTTGGTGGCTGGGGTTTTGGGGCAGTCAGTGAGGTGTTTGATAAAGAGAAAGTGTTTCAGGGCCTTCCTGAATTGGCTCAAGTTGGGGATTGCTCTGATGTGTGGTGGTAGGGAGTTCCAGAGACTTGGGGCGCATAGTCTAAAGGCTCTGTTCGATGTTGCTTTGGAGCATTTTGTCATGTCTCTCGGTATCACTAGCATGTTGTCTACAGTGGTTCTTAGCCTATTGGGTGTGGGTGGTTGGATGAGGTCACATAGTGAAGAGGAGGAGAGCCCCTTGCTCGCCTTGAATGTCATCACTAGGGTTTTGAAACTGATCCTGGCTTGAATGGGGAGCCAGTGAAGCTGCTTCAGGAGGGGTGTGATATGATCTCTTCTTGGCGTTCCAAGGAGAATCCGCGCTGCACTGTTCATGGCAAGTTGCAGGGGACGTAAGGTGGCCTGAGGGAGTCCTTGTAGGATGGCGTTTGAGTAATCAAAATGAGGAATGATGAGGGCTTGATAAATGGTGCGGAAGTCGCCTGGTTTGAGTAACGGGTGTAGGTGTCTAAGGGATCTAATCTTGAAGTAGATCACTCTTAGTGTTGGCTATGTGTTGCTTCATGTTGAGGTTCTGATCCAATGTGATTCCAAGATAACGTATAGCTGATTTTACTTGCAATTCGGCGTTGTCCATTTCCAAGTGGCCGGGTGGAGTAAATTCGGGATTTCTGGAGATGAACAGGACCTCCGTTTTCTTGTGTTGGATGCACAGATTTTGAGAGAGGAGCCATTCGGATATTGCG
Source organism: Ichthyophis bannanicus (assembly GCA_033557465.1). Lineage (NCBI taxonomy): Eukaryota > Metazoa > Chordata > Amphibia > Gymnophiona > Ichthyophiidae > Ichthyophis > Ichthyophis bannanicus. The sequence goes on from CM066041.1 coordinate 294,499,418, forward strand.
TTGAAACACTTGGTCAAGGGGGTAAGGTCTGGGCGGTCCAGGGATATTGGCAGGTAGAGTAAGACATCATCTGCGTATATCATGCAACTCACATTGAACGATCTAATGATGTTACAGATAGGTTGGATATAGATGTTAAACATAAGTGATGATAGGGAGGATCCTTGAGGAACTCCTTGGCTTTGTAGGAATGGTTCGGATGTGGACCCGTTTGCTCGGACATATTGCCATCTGCCAGACAGGTAGGATCTGCACCACTCGAGAGCTGTTCCACTAATGCCTTTCTCTCTTAGCCGACCTAGGAGAATTTCGTGGCAGACCGAGTCGAAGGCTGCCGCTGTATCTAAAAAGACGAGTGCAAAACCTTGACGTAAGTTGTCAATGCCTGAAATTATAGTGTCAGAGTTGTGAGTAGTGTTTCGACTCCGTGTGACTCTCTGAATCCATGTTGAGATGAATCTAGAGGGGCGTTGGTATCAATATGGTCTTGTAACTGTTTGTAGACTATCTTTTCAATTATTTTAGCGAGCATCGGGATGCTGGAGATGGGTCTGTATGACTCCACCTTATGAGGGTCTAATTTGGTGTTCTTCAGCAGCGGTCTAACAGAGGTTTGTTTGAGCATGGAGGGGAAAGACCCGGTGCTAAAAGATAGGCCTATCAATTTGGCTAAGATCGGGGCGAGGTCACATCGCAGATCTTTTATCCAGAATGCTGGACAGGGGTCCGAGTATGCGGTGGAGGTATTTAGGGTTGCGATGATGTCTTCAATGGTTCTCTTTGATGGTGTGACAAAGGTAGTTAGAGGTACTGATAACTCTTGTTCGTTGGGGGGGTCCGGTATCACCACTTTGTCAGTCTTGCACAGTTTAGATTGCATAAAGACGGCATAGTCCTGCGGGTGTATGGTTCTGGGGTGCTCCGGGGTGGGTTCTTTGGCAAGAGATTTGACCAGGTTGAAGAGGTCGTGTGGCTTGTTTAGTGACCGTTTCAGGGTGTCTGTGGTATTGTTTCATCCTGTCTGTGACGGCCCTGCGATGTGTGTGTAAGTGCTGGGTGTATGCTGCTTGGTCACTGCTGGTACGTGACTTCCTCCATCGCTTTTCCAATCTCTGTAGGAGGGTTAGTGAAGCCCTTGAGTCAGCTGTGAACCATAATCTTTTGTTCAGGGCTTTGGTTGATGAGGGACGGATTGCAATTGCACTGAGTTTGCTGTTCCATGTGGTGATTAGGTCCTCTAGGTTTTGTGAATTCTTATCAAGGAATGTGTTAGTTTCGGCTAGGATACGTTATTTGTTAAATGGGTGAAATCTTCTGGTAGTTGAGTTCGAGTTTATGCTTGTGTCCATAGTGGGTCTTTGTGGTTTGGGGGTCGGAATCTGGAAAGTGATGAGTTTATGATCCGACCATGGTACTGCTATTAATGATAGCGTGATATTATGTGCTTGTTGAAGCACTGTTTGTGGGGCGAATATGAGGTCGAGAATGTTGCCTTTTGTGTGTTGGTTCTTGTACCAATTGGGTATACCCCAAGATATCTAGTGCTTCTATGAAGGTAGCTGCTTGATTGTCCTGTAGGGATGGCAGGTTGAAGTCACCTAGGATCCAATTTGGTTTATTTGGGCCATGGGTGTTGGATGCTACGTTTATGATATTGGAGAGGTTGTCTGGATCTGCAGAAGGTGCTCTGTAAATCAGGTTTATAGAGCAGGTGTTGGAGTCAGTCAGTCATTGTTTCAAGGGTATTGATGCTGTTGGATTCTACCATTTTGAACTGAAGGTCGGATCTGGCGAAGACGGCAACTCCTCCTCCCCTTTTGTTCTGCCTGTGGCTGGTGAAGGCCACAAAGTTAGGTGGTAGTAGTTTGAGTATGGTGTTATCTTCCGGTGAGAGCCAGGTCTCTTTGAAAGTGATCATAAGTAACTTTGTATTTTATACGGCTATGAATGGGTAACCAGTGTAGGTTGTACAAGATCAGTGTAATATGTTAAATTCAACATGTATTGTGAATGATTCGAGCAGCAGTATGTTGTGCATCATAAGTGGATGTAGGGTTATCGTCGGTAGACCATACAGTAGACTATTACAATAGCTTTGTGGTGTTATCACCTGCATACTTCAGGAACAAGCAGGAAATCAGTCCTCACGAGGGTTGCTATTTATATTTCTGGCCTAATAATGAAAAAACAAATATTTATGATCGAAATTTGGTTTTATTGTTTTTCAAAATATTCTCCATGAAGATCAATACACTTTTTTGCATGCGTTTGAACCAATTTTCGAAGCACTTTTTCCACTCCGATTGAGGTAACTCCAAAACATGCATTTTGAATGCATCCACCGCATCTTCGGGTGTTGAAAATCATTGACCACATAATTTGTTTTTGATGTGCGGGAATAAAAAGAAGTCATTGGGTGCCAAATCAGGGCTGTACGGTGGATGACCCATCAATTCGATGTTTTTTGGCCAGTCAAAAATTCCTTTGAGCCGATGTGTGAGAGCTCACATTGTCATGATGAAGAATTTGCCTCTTCGACTTTTTCCGAATTTCTCAGAAGACTTCTGGTAAACAAATGGTCGTGTAACATTCAGAATTTACTGTCCTACGTTGCTCTAACGGCCCTGTCGCCACGTGACTGGTAATGCCGAAGAAACAGGCAACCATTTGCTTCAATGTGCTTCTTCCACGATCAACTTTTGTTGGATTTGGCTCGTCTTGGAAGACCCATACAGTCAATTGCTGTTTTGTTTCAGGCTCATATGCATAGATCTATAATTTTGTCACCTGTGTAGATGTTATACACAGTCTTTGATGCACCTTGAACGTATTTTTACAACATTTCCTTGCACCAATCGACATGAGCCTTCTTTTGAGCATTTGTCAGATTATGCGGGATCCAACGCGAACAAATCTCTTTTACGGCTAAATGATCATGCAATATCTTATTGATGCTTGTCATACTAACGCCCAAAGATGCCTCAATCTCACGGTATGTCACATGACGATCTTGCTTTATCAGTTCACACACAGCATCGATATTTTCTGGCACAACCAATTTTGGATGACCCTGATGGAATTCGTCCTTGAGCGAACGTCGGCCACGATTGAATTAGTTATACCAGTTTTTTTACAGTGCTGTAGGATGGTGCTTTATCACCGTATAAAAAAATTAAGTTCATCAATGCACTCTTGTCTTGATGATCCACGTCAAAGTTGTGAACATTTTTCGTGCAATAATTTTTCATGAGTTAATTCCATTTTTCGCCCAAGATGAATTTTTCAAGTTTCTGTAAACAACAAATCGCACTCAAATGATAAAATGTTATGAATAAGGTTATGTTCAACAATGTCAGTGTTGCAATGGAACCATTGGATGGTGCCTGGCAACACTTACTGTTACTAAGGCCAGAAATATAAATAGCAACCCTCGTATGAGTGATGTCAGTACCGACAGAGCCCGTGCAGAGCAATTCCCCAGCTTTCAAAGAAAGCATTTGGGATTGCTGCCATGCATGCATGGTCCTCTTTCTGCCCTAAGGTGCCATCTTGCTCAGTCTCCCTTTTTCTGCAGGACACACGTCCTCGTCCCTCAAAAGGTTTTGTTTTCACCTTAACAGGCCCCTCTATTTTCCAGTTGCACAAGTCCTCGACCCATGCTTTCCCCACTCTAAATTTTAGAGCTATCGGGGATACTCCTTTCTCGCTGTTGTCTCATACTTTGGTTAATTTTGTAAATACATTATTTTACATTGTTTGCTATGATTCCAGCTTTTACTTTAGGTATTGGTTCACATCGTTTGCTGTGCAATTTATAGTGGTTGACCAATTCTATCTGTAAGTATTGCCTTATTTATTGCATATAAGTTTTACTATTTATTTTTTAGTCTTTTTGTATATTTATATTATAAATCATATTGGATTTTATAGATATACTTTTACTTTTATTTTTTTGAAGTTGTCTATACATGTTAGAATAAAACATAATAATTAATGTCTGTCTTCTTATTTATATGATTTATGTTTTTTTTTTCATATTCTATATATGTTTATGTATTATCTATTTGTTTTTGCAGTTCTCAGCCCCCTGATGAAGGCTTTGCCGAAACACGTTGGGGCGTTTTAATAAAGCATTGGTGACCACCTAAATTCCCCTCACTATTGTGTTTCTTCTGGTGATTGCAAGAGGTCACTCCTTGTGGCTCCCAAGGTACAACATGGGCCATGCTTCCGAAAGACTCAACTCCCACACACCTCAATGGTGGTGGAATTGGCCATGAGGAAGCAAGAGTCCAAAATTGCACTAGTTGGTGCCACCCAGCCAAGAGTCAAGAGCCCTTGATGCCCTGGGCCGCAAGGCCTACCAAGGCTCCATGCTCTTGTCGCATCCAGGCATATCAACTGTACATTGGTATGTTCCTGTGCAATTTGGCTAAGGAACTCTGGGTGGGGGGGAGGCGTTCTCCACAGGCCTCAAGGGAGAGCCCCTCGATAGGTTCCACACCCTGCTAAAGTCTGTCGTGGACTGCTCTAAGTACATCTCCTGAGCCTCCTATGATGGCTTCAAGACATCGGCTCAGGTGGTGGCCATGGGCATTGGGGCCTGCCACCAGGCATGGCTCCAATCCTCAGACTTGGAGCAATGGGTGCAGGAGAAGCTCCTGGACGTGCCTTGTCTTTGAGCAGCTCTTTGGCAAGCCGATGGAGAAGACTACAGAAATTGAAAGTCACTAGAACCCATCTTTCCCGCAAAACCTCCACCCTGCCTCGGAAGAAACAGCCGGCCAAGAAGCCCTTCTTCCCTAGAAAGGGTCTCCAGTACCATGGTTATCTGCCATATCCAGCTACCCCCACGCCAACCACCCTGGCGCAGGGAAAATCTGGCCAGGGGCATCATAAACCAAAGGCCCAAACGCCAGCTCCCCCACAACCCACTCAGGGGTTTTGATGCCATCAGCATAGCCCCTTGCCCTCTGACACAGCAGCCAGTGGGGGGGACACCTGTCACACTTCACCCCATCGTGGTCTTCCATCACCTCGGACACTTGGGTCCTCCAAGTCGTCAGACAGCTATCGCCTTCACTTCAACAGGCTTCCACCTTTCTCCCTGACGGAGCCTCCTCAACTCCCCACACACTAGCTTCTGCTGCAGTGGGAATTACTCTCCTCGCCCGACGGGCAGTTGAGAAGGTCCCTCCCCACCGTTTGAGGTTGGGGCATCTATTCCCAGTACTTCCTCCTCCTGAAAAAGACAAGGGGTCTGCAGCCCATCCTTGACATCCACAGGCTAAACAAGTTCCTGGTGTGGGAGAAATTCAAGAATTTTGTCTCTTGGTGTTCTCCTGCCACCCTTCCAGCAGGGCAACTGGCTATGCTTCTTGTATCTAAAGGATGCTTATGCCCACATCCTAATCCACTCCAACACAGGCAGTATCTGTGTTTCAGGGTGCAAGAAGAGCACTTCCAGTACAGGGTGCTCCCCTTCAGCCTTGTGTCTGCCCCACGAGTCTTCACAAAGTGCCTCGTCGTGGTCACTGCTTACCTTGGGTGTCAGGGGGTGCTGGTCTTCCCCCTACCTCAACAACTGCCTCTACGGGCTCCTCGGTCAAGGAGGCTCGACTAGCGATGCCACACGCTGCCCTCCTCTTGGAGAGCATGGGGTTCTGGGTCAATTATCCGAAGTCTCACCTTGAGCCAGTGCAGGCTCTTGAGCTTATCAGGGCTCTTTGATACACAGCAAGTGACCACCAACCATCAAGCTCTGGCGGCTTGGGTCCAAAGCTCTCCCCAGGTCACCACTCGGACCATGCTACATCTCCTGGGCCACATGGCCTCGACCGTGCATGTGGTTCCCCACACCCACCTGCACATGCAGACAGCTCAGTGCCCAATGGAGCCAGTCCCTCGGACACCTCAGGGACCCCATCAGGGTTCTTTCTGACCTCTGCTTGTCTCTGAGCTGGTGGCAAAATCCCCACAACCTCCTGCGGGGGTTGCCCTTTCAGGCCCTGCAGCACAATGCAGTGCTGGTGACAGATGCTTCAGTGTTAAGGTGGGGGGCCCACTGTAGACCCCTCTGCACACAGGGGCCTGAGGAGTCTCAACAGCAAATAAACCTGCTTGAGCTCCAGGCAAATTGGTGGGCCCTGAGGGCCTTTGAGGAACACCTCAGCGGGAGGTTAGTTCTAGTGCAGACAGACAACTGTGTGGCAATTTTTGTTCTACATCAACAAGGAGGGAGGCACAGGATCACGCTCCCTCTGCCGGGAAGTAGTCCTCATCTGCTCCTTTACTGTCTGACAGGGGATGTCCCTCAGAGCAACATACCTCCCGGGTCAGGAGAATGGCCTGGCGGACAGACCCAGCAGGATCCTTTGCCCCCAACAAATGGTAGTTGGATCTCAGAGTAGCAGACTGGCTATTTCTCTGTTGGGGGACGCCGGTGATGGACCTCTTCTCCAGACCCCAGAACACGCAGCTCCCCTGTTTCTGCAGGCCAGTGCTGTACCCGAGCAGGGAGGGCCCTGATGCATTTCTCCTAGACTGGTTCTCTATGCATTCCCTCCTTTCCCCCTCATTGCAAGGACCTTTTTCAAGGCTCAGGGGGACAGGGTGTCGCTGACTCTCATGGCCTCAGCAGCCTTGGTTCCTGCTCCTGCTCTGGCTGACAGAGCCTCCGGTTCCCCTGGGGTCTGACACAGGAGGAGGGTTGGGTGCTGCACCGGAACCTAACCTCCCTGTCCCTCACAACCTGGTGGCTGAACAGGTCTCTTTGCCTCGACCTCCTCCAGAAGGGCCAGAGAGGCTAATCTTCCTCGGCTCGAGGAAGGACTCCATTAGGTGAGCCTACACCTTTAAGTGGAAATGCTTCTGTCTGGTTCTCAGAGCGCCAGATCGACCCCTTCTCGTGCCCCGTTTGATGGGTTCTCCAGTACCTCCTCCATCTCTTGGGAGAAGGGTTGAAGTCAAACTCTGTCAGGGTTCATTTAAGCACCATTTTGGCTAATCACTTCCCCATTGAGGGAAAACGCCTCTTGGGGCAGCCGGTAGTCTCCTGCTTCATACAAGGTCTTCTGCTTTTCAAGCCACCCATCTGTCCTCACCTGGCAGAAATGGGACCTGAACATGGTACACTCAGTTCACCCATCCACCCTTTGAGCCAATGGCAACGTGTTCGCTCTGGCACCTGTCCTGGAAGGTGGCCTTTCTGGTGGCGCTGACCTCAGCCCACCAAGTCAGTGAGCTCCAGGCTCTCATGGCTGGCACCCCTTACACCAGGTTTTATCAGAACAGGGTGGTCCTATGTACCCACCCTAAATTCTTGCCTAAAGTCATTTCAGACTTCCATCTCAACCAAGAGATAGTCCTGCCAACTTTTTTTCCTGAGGCCCCACGCTGACCAGGCGTCAACAGCTCTCCACACCCACAACTGCAAACGGGTCCTCGCCTTTTATTTGCAGCATACCCAGACTTATCACAAGTCTGACCAGCGTTTCGTGACCTACGATCCCAATAGACAGGGGCAGTCACCAAGCACACCCTCTTGGTCTGGGTGGCAGATTGCGTAGCCTTCGCCCACACAAAGGCAGGTGTCCCACTAGATCATCAAGTCACCGCACACAGGGTCTGGGCCAAAGCGGCCTTGGTGGCCTCGCTATGTTCCATATCTCTGGACATCTGCCAGGCAGCAAACTGGTCTGGGAATACATTCGCTGCCCACTACTGCCTGGAGAAGGGAGGTCCTGCCAGGACAGCACCTTCAGCCAGGCTGTTCTCTGTAACCTGTTTGGGATATAAGCAACTCCTGCCCTCCGACCATTCTTCTCAGGATGAAGCCCTCATTAGCTGTGAACTCGGGGGGGCCCCTTTGGGCTTTGGCTTCTGCTCACGGCCGTGTGGAGGTGTTTTGGTTACAGGTTCAGTAGTCTGTAGCTAGGGAGTCCCATAAGTGAGGACTGACTTCCTGTTTGTTCCTGGAGAAAGCATAGTTACTCACCTGTAACAGATGTTCTCCAGGGACATCAGGAATCAGTCCTCACTACCCTCCCATATCCTCTGTTGCTAGTCTTTTGTCCTTCCCTTGCCATCTGCTTGGTAGGACTCAAGCTAAGGGACCTGACTGAGCAAGATGGCGCCTTTGGGTAGTGAGGACTGATTCCTGCTGTCTCTGGAGAACACCTGTTACAGGTGAATAACTATGCTTTATTTTTCTGAGGTCTGGCTGTATTAAGGGTTTTATATGTTGCAGTAGATGGATTTTGTTGAATATTGCTTTAGTAGTATTCTTGAAGTGGGTATGGAAAGATAAGTAACCCCTAAAATTTTTACCTCAGTTTTAACTTCAAGTAAAACATCAATTGGTATGGACTGTGGTGAGAAGCTTGGTTCCTAGTAATTAAGACTTTTTTTTTGTAACTGATAGGCCTGTTTTTGAGCCATATTGCAATTTTCTTGAAGCAAGATGTTATAGGGTCAAAGTTGGGTGACTTTATGTTAAAGGACACAAACAGCATTGTCATCTGCATAGATGGCATAATCAATCTTGAATTGTTTAGTTATTTGAGACTGGTTGAATATTTAAATATTAAATAGGAGTGCTGATCGTGCAGATCCTTGAGGAAGACCAGTAGTTTGAGGGTAGGAGGTAGAAAATGCGTGTCCAATGGTTACTTGCTGAAATCTTTCAGAGATAGGATATTAACCATTTAAGCGTGGTATCACATACCTATTTGCATTAGCTGTGGAATTAAAGAGTGGATGACAGTTTAATGCGGCAGCTATATCGAGAGATTAACATATAGGCTTGGTTATGTTATCTATTGTGTTAATAATTTTGTATATGGTTAACATCAATGTCTCCACACTGGTATGGTCTAAACACAAATTGTTTGTCTAGGGGTGAATAGAGATTAATGTGGTCTTGCAATGCAGTGTGTGCCTTTGAGTCAGTCCTGACTCCTGGCGACCCAGAAGCTCCTGGGTGAAATATATTCTATTTTAGCAAAGAAAGGCAAACTGGAGATAGGCATGATTTGTCCAGTGCTTTGTTTTAAGATTGGCCGAATGTTAGCTTTTTAAGCTCTAGAGGAATGTAGCCTTGGGATAGTGATTTTATTTACAATTGCTTGTATAATAGGGGCAATTTCTGCAATAGAATCCTTGATCCATTAAACTGGGCATGGATCTGCTTTGGATGTTGTGGTGGTCATAGATGCAATTATCCTCTTAAGGGATTCAGGGTAAACTGGAACTTTTTCCATAGTTCTGTAGGCTGTGAGTTGTGGACAGTTGAACAAGTAGTGTGTGTTTGGGAGTTTAATTTAGACATGTAAAAATCAGCAAGTATTTGAGGTGCTGTCTGTAGATGTAGATAAATGGTTAGGGTGAGCTGTAAGGGACTTAAGGAGCTATAGCAAATAGGTCTCCTCATCCCTCCAGTCCAGTCCCGCACCTCAGTATAGTGCACCTCTTCCAGAAGCTTGGAGACTGAGCATGTCACAACTTTGACATCAGAATACTTCCTCATCATTCCTCCAGTTTAGTCCTCCACCTCTGGGTAGTGCACCTCCCTCCTGCAGCTTGGAGACTGGGCATGTCACTCGTGACATCACTGGATGTAGCCTGCTGGAATCTCCCATTAGCCCCAGTGTGTCCAGTCTCCATGCAGCAGGAGGACGTAGTGAGCCTAGGTGCTGGGTTTACTAGAGAAACAAATAAGGAGCAAGTTGGGGCTTTTGGTCATCAACTTAAATTTCTAATATTCCTTTCATTCAATTTTGGTCCTGGTCCCTTTAAATTTACTTTCTAGAGGGTGATATCTCTTTTAAAAACAAAACAACCCCCCCCCCCACACACACACTTAATGGTTTTCTCAGCAACTCCTAAACACTTTAGACAACCCCCCCAAAGCTAGACCCAAAGGAGATAGCTGACTTAAACAGGAAATGTAAATAAAGCAAGCCAATAAGGCAATGAATTAAATAGCTAAAAAATTAGATCACATTAAGTAGATTAAATCCATTGCGGCTACCTGGCAAACACTGCGTGTTCAAAATGGCTGCTACTCCTGAGGAAACATTTTGGCACGCAAACGTGAGGACTTACCCCAAGCAGAAGAACTCTCCCTGACGTACACTGACAGACTGGGAGGTAGGCCAGAAACAAACTAAGCTGGGCCCAAGAGAGACGTCTTGGTGCAGCAGGGAAAGGTTAAAACCTGTTTCCTCTAATTCTTTAAAAATAAAAAAAAATAAAAACATTAGAGGAAACTGGTTTTAACCTTTCCCTGCTGCACCAAGACAACTCTCTCTACGCGGATCTCTGTCCCTAGAAGGCACAGGGGCGAGAGCTCCTGAACCAGCACACTTGCTGGCAGGCTCCTGCAGAGCGACAGCTCGCAGCTCCGGGTCCTGCGCTGTAGAGCGCACTCAGCTACAGCTGAGACCCTCACTGCAGACATCGCTCCGGTTAGCACTGAGTGACGCCGCAGCTTGAAGGGCCTTCGGGTCCAGCTTAGTTTGTTTCTGTCAACAAATACTTAATACTGTACTTCAAATATTGGCCAGTAAATTCATGTATGTATAAAAATGATTACACTTACCTGGTAATTGTAGTTCCTTGAGTGACGACAGTTCAGTCCTCTACCTCTGGGTTGTCAATCTCCTCCTGCAGCTAGGAGACTGGATGTCAGAATGATGACATCACTGGATATAGCCTGCTGCACTCTTACTTCATCCCAGTGTGAACTATAACAAAGACTCAAAGGAGCAATAAGTAGCTAAACATAATAGAACATCAACTAACCGTAAACTATCCACCCCTTCTGACAAGGCTTTTACTGCCTGCCCTGCCATCGAGAAGGGAACAACCAAAGGAAATGAAGCAATCCAGGCTTACCTGTAACCATCTGCCGCCTGCCACCAACCGGGAACCCCCTCAAAACATCCAGGTGGGAAGGAGGACTGAACTATCGTCACTCAAGGAACTACAATTACCAGGTAAGTGTAATTATCATTTCCTTATCATTCCTCCAGTTCAGTCCTCTACCTCTGGGATGTACCAGAGCAGTAATCAATGGGAGGGACCCTTCCAGCCGGCAGATAAGACCGCCGATCCGAAACAAGCATCCAAAGCTGCTGCAACATCCAGTCGGTAATGCTTGCTGAACGTATGTAGAGACGACCAAGTCGCCGCCCAACAAATGTCCCCTGGCGGAACCAAACTGCTCCGCCCAAGAAGATGCCTGCGCCCTGGTGGAATGTGCCCGCAGCCCCACAGGCACAACACGACCTTGAAGCAAATAAGCGGAAGCAATCGCTTCTCTAAGCCAGCGGGCGATGGACGCCTTAGTCGCTGCCTCACCTTTTGCGCACTCCTCCGAAAAGACCAAACAACCGCTCAGACCTGCGGAAGGACTCCATGACTTTTAAATACTGACGCAAGGCTCTCTTCACGTCAAGACGACTAAGACTGCGATCAGAGTCGCCGCCCCCCCAAAGACCCCAGAACGGGCAAACACACCACCTGGTTCAAATGAAAGGGAGATACCACCTTAGGCAAAAAGGACGGGACCGGACATAAAACCACCTTCTCCCTGGAAAAAGACAAAAATGGCTCTCGGCACAACGCTTGCAGCTCAAACTCTCGACGCTGAACAAATCGCCACCAGAAATACCATCTTCAACGTCAAATCCTTCACTGACGCACGACGCAACGGCTCAAAGGGAGAATTGGCTAACGCTGTGAGAACGAGATTGAGATCCCACAGCGGAACACACACACCCTACGCGCCGGGTGCAATCTAGCGACCGCCTTCAGGAAGTGACCTATATCAGGGTGAGCTCCTAAAGGCACTCCATTGACCTTGCCCCGATAACAGGAGAGGGCTGCCAACTGGACGCGCAAGGAACTGGCCGCAAGACCTTTGTCAAATCCACCCTGTAGAAATTCCAAGACCAACGGAATCGAAACCAAGGCCGCCCGAACCTGACGCCTCGAACACCAATCTTCAAAGATACGCCAGACGCGCACATACGCCAAAAAGGTCTAATGTTTACAAGCTCTAAGGTTGCCACAACCGCCAGCGAGTAGCCTTTCTTCATCAGCTTAGCCCTCTCAATGGCCATACCGTAAGCGAGAACCGACAAGTGCAAGGTTATGCACCTAGGGAAGAACAACCCAAACTATGGTTACACGATGCAAGGTTCCACATTAGGAACCACCACCCAGGAAAAAGATTTAGGCGTCATTGTGGATACCATGTTAAAACCCTCGGCCCAGTGTGCAGCGGCGGCCAAGAGAGCAAATAGAATGCTAGGTATGATAAGGAAAGGAATGGAAAATAAAACAAAAGATATTATAATGCCTCTATCGTTCCATGGTGAGACCGCACCTTGAATATTGTGTGCAATTCTGGTCGCCATATCTTAAAAAGGATATAGCGATTTTAGAAAAGGTTCAGAGAAGAGCCACCAAAATGGTAAAGGGGATGGAAGGATACTCCTATGAAAGGCTAAAAAGGTTAGGGCTCTTTAACCTGGAAAAGAGACGGCTGAGGGGAGATATGATAGAAGTCTATAAAATTAATGAACAGAGTGGAACGGGTAAACGTAGATCGATTGTTTACCTTATCAGAATATAGAAAGACTAGGGGACATGCAATGAAGCTACAAGGTAAACTATTTAAGACTAAAAAGAATATTTTTTCACTCAACGTGTAATCAAACTCTGGAATTTGTTACCGGAGGATGTAGTAAAGGCTGTTAGTGTAGCTGGGTTTAAAAAAGGTTTGGACAAGTTCCTGGAGGAAAGGTCCATAAACTATTATTAAGAAGTGACCGAAGATATCAATGCTTGACCCAGTACAAGCATTGTGGAACTTGTCTCTTGGGGAAACTGCTAGGTACATATGACCTAGATTGGCCACTGTTGGAAACAGAATACTGGGCTTGATGGACCTTGGTCTGACCCAGTATGGCATATCTTATGTTCTTATGATCCACCTGAGGCATGAGCAGAGGCCCTTGCAGCAACAGATCCGACCTCGCCGGCAGCCGCCAGGGCTCCCCATCCAAGAGACGTACTAGGTCCACGTACCAAGGACGCCTCCGGCCAATCGGGTGCAACCAAAAGGACTTTCCCTGCATGCGCCCCGATCTTCTGAATCACTCGGCCTATCAACGCCCATGGTGGAAAGACATAGAGGAGGCCGACCGGCCACTGACGAAGCAACGTGTCTATGCCCTCCGACATTCGTTCTCACCTTCTGCTGAAGAAGCGTCTGACTTTTGCAGACTGGAAGGTCACCATGAGATCCATGACCGGAGTCCCCCAACGACAGACTATCTGTTTGAAAACCTCGGGATGCAATTCCCACTCCCCTGCATCCACCTGCGCTCTGCTGAGGAAGTCCGCGGTGACATTGTCTTTTCCTACAATGTGCACAGCCGAAATCGCTGACAAGCGAAGCTCGACCCACGCAAATAACTCGTCGGCCTCTTCCTCCATCTCGGCACTCCCTGTGCCACCCTGGCGGTTGATGTACAGCACCGTCGCCGAGTTGTCAGAGCACTCACACGGGCTGACCGCGTACCAAGTCCTCGACGCCTGAAGGGCCCGGAACACCGCTCGAAGCTCAGCCGGTTTATCGCCCATGAGGCCTCCAGGGGAGACCAAAGCCCCTGCGCAAACTGGCTCCCGCAGTGGGCTCCCCATCCTACTAGACTGGCATCTGTCAACAACGGAAGCCACTCCGGCTGTTCCAGCGGCATGCTGGCAGCCAACAACTAGCTGCGAAGCCACCAACGAAGAGACTGTCTGTCTGACTTTGCTCGGGCAAGGAAGACGCTTGCTCAACGAATCAGTCTGATGCAACCAACGGCGGAGCAGTGCTCTTTGGAGAGGTCGCATATGAATCCTGGCCCAAGGCACCGCTTCCAACATCACCGCCATGGTGCCCAGCACCCGGAGATAATACCACACTGACGGTGCTGGCACCGACAAACTGCCGCACCAGGTCCCTCAAGCCCTTGGCCTCTTTGTGCGGCAGAAACACTTGCCCCCTCTTTGTGTCAAACCGGACCCCCAAGTATTCGAGGTCCTGAGTGGGCTGTAAATGACTCTTGGTCGGGTTGACTACCCAACCAAGCTCTTGCAAAAAGGTCACCACCCTGTCGGTCACCTGGAGACTCTCCTCCGTGGACTTGGCTTGAATCAACCAATTGTCGAGATAAGGGTGGACCAGAATCCCTTCTTTGTGCTGTGCCGCCACCACCACCATAATTTTGAAGGTCTGCGGTGCCGTTGCCAAACCGAATGGCAACGCTTGGAACTGATAGTGGCCCCAGGGAAGGGCAAACCGCAGAAACCTCAGCTTCTTGAATGGGAATGTGCAAATACGCCTCCGACAGATCCAGAGACGTCAAGAATTCTCCGCGCTGCACCGCCACTATGACCGACCTCAAAGTTTCCATTCGAAAGTGCAGTACCCTTAAGCACCGGTTTACCCCTTTCAGGTCGAGTATGGGCCTTAACGTTCTGCCCTTTTTGGGCACCACGAAATAAATGGAGTAGCGACCCATGCTGTAATCGGTTTTGGGAACTTCCACCACGGCCTCCAACCGAATGAGTCTTTCCAAAGTCGCACGAACCGCTGCCATTTTCTTGGGACCCCTGCAAGGAGACAAGACTAAGGAATCCCGCACGGGCCGAGCCAACTCCAGCACATAGCTGTGTTGAATTATTTCTAACACCCACTGGTCTGATGTGATGTGGGTCCAGGCGGGAAAAACTCCCGAAGCTGCCCACCTATGGGAGGCTCCTCCGCCGGGACCCGCCTCGCTTCATTGAGTCTTACGCAATGTGGACACAGGGTTGTAGGAGAATCCTCTATTCGCTGCCCGAAACCCGCAAAAGCCCTGGGCTTGAGACGGAAACCACCCCCTCTGGAAACTACCGAACCGCGTTGACCGGAATCTTCTGAAATCTCGAAACTGACCCCGAACACCTTGGCCTGACTTGGCTTGCTTCAGTTTATCCTCAGGCAGCCGGCCCGCCTTGGACTCACCCAGGTCCTTCACCAACTTATCCAAATCTTCCCCAAACAGCAAACCTCCCTTAAATGGAAGCTTGCTGAGGCGGGATTTAGAAGGGCCGCCCAATTGCGTAAGCACAAATATCTAGGGGCGGCCACCACTGACCCCGTGCTGTTGGCCAGCGCCCTAATCAAGTCGTAATGCACATTTGCGAGGTAGGCCGCTCCGGACTCCAAGCGCTCCAGCTCCTTTACCTCCTCGAGATCCACGTGCAAAGATTGACGCAGACGCTGGGCCCAGCGCAGACACGCTCTGGCTACCCAAGCTCCGCAGATGGAGGCCTGCAGCGTAATAGAATCCGCTGCAAAGGCCTTCTTTAGTAGACCGTCAACTTTACGGTCCTGGGTATCCTTCAAGGCTGCACTCCCTTCGACCGGAATGGTGGTCTTCGTAACCGCCAACACCACCGCGTCTATCCGCGGTGCCCGGAACCTGTCTGTATCCTTTGGCGGATAAGGATAAAATCTATTCATCATCCGAAGCCCTGCCTCCGGCTTATCCCATTCGTCTTGAATCATCTTCTTGATGACCCGGTGCACCGGAAACACCACCTCTATCTGTCGAACCGCCTGGATGACGGGATCCTCCATGTCGTCCTCCACCGCAGCCGGCGGAGTAAGATTCAACATCTGCAACGTCTCCAACATCAAGGCTGCCAACTCCTCTCTGCAGAATACTCTAATGATTTTCACTTGATCCTCGGGTTCAAGGATCTCACCTTCTTCCAGGTCCTGTGAACCCTCTTCAGGATCCCATTCCGGATCTTGGGCTTCCGGCCAGGCGCCCTCCACTGGGTCTCTAAGTTTTGCTCGCTTCGGCGCTGGCGGATCCTCACATACCACCCCATCCGCCACTAGCTGCGGAGGCTGGGACGCCGGTGACCCGGATCATG
This sequence comes from Ichthyophis bannanicus, assembly GCA_033557465.1. NCBI lineage: Eukaryota > Metazoa > Chordata > Amphibia > Gymnophiona > Ichthyophiidae > Ichthyophis > Ichthyophis bannanicus. Next base: position 294,515,402 of record CM066041.1, read on the forward strand.
TCCTCTTGCCCTGCTGCCGCAGGCAAAAAGCTTGATGCATAAGTAGGACAAACTCGGGACTAAATTCTCAGAGACCCGACACCTGGGTTTGCAAAGGCTCACCGGAGGGCCCCGCCAGCTCCTCCAACTCTGGCCCCGCCAGCTCCTCCAACTCTGGCCCTTGCGCTGATAGCCACGGGGATGCAGCCTCCACCCCCACGGGCACGCACTGCGCCTCCGGGGACTCATGGACTTCCATTTGAAGTTCCACTGCAGATGATAGGGCAGCACAGCCCCGGCACACCCTGGTGTCAGCAACTGTACCCCTCCTAGTGCCACACACGATACACTGAGGCCGTGCAGCCATAAGAAGACAAGCCAGAACTCTCTCTGGGGCTTACCTCAGCCTCTTACCCCGCTGATGAGGTTGGCTCTGGCTTCAGGGTTTTTTTTATTAAAAGCAACTGCTTTGCAGGCCCTAAAACAACCCCCCCCCCCCCCCAAAAAAAAAAAATAACCCCAGGGAGTTTAATACACTTGCTCCTGGGAAACAATACCCCCTCAGCCCCCCCCCCCCGAACCTGAAGGGATGGCTGAAGAGGCCCAAAACTACCAAAGAAACAAACCAAACAGGAAGCCCCCAAATACCAAAGCGGCAAAAATAAAAGCTTAGCTGTGCTCTGCCCCGGGAACGGGAGAGGATGTGCTGACACGCGGCTGCTTCGCGGCTCAAAAAATGGCTGCCGCAAGTGCTGACAGTGAAGGAAAAAGGGCACCAAAAGCACTGTCGGCGCCTTCACCCTCCCGGAGCAGCTTTCCCTCAAAAAGGGCAGCCTGACACCGGTTAATCACTTACCGGCCCGGCCTGCCACTCAGGCAAATTTTGCCGCTTGTAGTGCCTCCAAACCCGGGCCAGAAGCTCTGCCAGTGCAATTTACTGCCGTCCGCTCGGTCTGCCCTCCGGCGACTCTGCAGCTCCGAGATGCACACAGCATAAGAAGGGCTCTCCGTAGAGTCAGGGGGGAGAGACCTCTGGGCCACCGGAGGGGGGGGGGGGGAGGGAAGAACTCGAAGGCATGAGCCAGAACCCCCAGGAAGAAACCCCAGCACAGGCAGGGAACAAAGCCATGAGGTGGTTGTGTGTTTTTTCCTTTTTTTTTTTTTTTTTTTTAAAGACACTGCCAATAACAGATCTAACCCACTTAGCTATCCTAATTTCCTCCTGGCTCCTTATCCATTCCTCCAGAGAGCCCCCTCACAGGGCTCGTCAAATCCTCCTGCTGCAAGGAGACTGGTCACACTGGGATGGAAGTAGGAGGGAAGCAGGCTATATCCAGTGATGTCATTCTGACATACTAGTCTCCTAGCTGCAGGAGGAGATTGACAACCCAGAGGTAGAGGACTAAACTGGAGGAACAATAAGGAACTTCATTTGGTGGGATGCTACAGTTGGAAGCATGCAATGCTGCATCAATAGTCGGTGCACTCTGGGAATTCTATGGGAAATACAAGCTTGACCTTAACAAAATGGTCATGTTTACTTCGGATAGTGCCTCTGTCATGTCAGGCAGATTAAATGGTGTTGCTGCGCAGCTAAAAAAAAAGGTTTTGCATTTAGTGCAGCAGCATTGTGTTGTCCATTGTGAAGATTTGGGGATCTCTGAATCATGGAAGGAAGTAAAGTTGATTAAAGTTGAAACTTTCATGAGAACTGTTTACACAACCTTTTGTCTATCTTCTACTAAGTCACAATTTAAAGAATTAGCAGATGCTTCTGAATGCAAGTCAATTGCTTTTAGACCTCTGAAGTGAGGTAGTTATCTAGACATTTTGCTCTTCAAGCAATTGTTCAAAATTATGATCCGTTATTAAAATACTTTGAAGAAGAGAAGGATAATGATCCCATTGCAAAGTACTTTGTTAAAAAGCTAAACAGCCATCAATTCCCTATAACACTGCAAATTTTGAATGTTTTATCTGAACTAGCTTCATTAACAATGGCATTTCAAAAATGTGGGCTAACACTGGAAGCATATCATCTTGCACAGGGTAAGCTGAAAAAAATCCGAATGCAATACTTGGGTGACACAGTAAAATTGAGTGATAATGTTAAATCTTCTTGACAAGATACCTGGAGATGTTTCAGTGGATACTAGTTCCACACTTGTTTTCATTAATATGCTGTGCCTGCATTTAGGGGAAAGATTTCCTGAAAACGAAATTGAGAAATGGTCTGCTTTTGACTTGACAGCAATAGCACAATGTCATTATGAATTTGGAATTGAAAACGTCCGATCACTCTGCTTAAAGTACAAACAATTTCTTATGGAGGAACATTGTTCAGCAGTACAATGACTTCAAGTTCTTAGTCACAGAAATCAAAAGCAAACAGTTTTCCGGATATGGTGAGACTGGCATTTCAGAATACTCACTTTGCAGATTTAGCGAAATTGATGGATATCGGTGGAACATTTTTGGCTTCTAGTGCAGATTGTGAACATGGATTCAGATTGAACAGTTTAAAAACCAAAATAAGGAATCGCTTACAGTTAGAACATTTGGAAATGCTGATGCGTGTTAAGAGTCATCTTCAAGATGGTGGATCGGTAGACCTTGATAAAATTTATTCAGACTGGTTAAATTTGAAAGATCGAAGAGAATTGTTAATGAACTGTTAATAGTAAGCTCATTCTCTTCTTCCATACACAAATTATTTACATGAAATAACAATGACATTCAATAAAAAATTAACTGAAATAATACCGCATTTGTGATTGTAATTACTAGAAATTTTCCGCTTCATTTAGTAATCTGTTTTCTTTAACTTTGATTAAAATCAATGTGGTGTACATACTGTATTCTGACGTGTAGTCAAATTTTTAAAGTATATAACTCAGTGTCGTTATGTGGCGCACAATAACTTAACCTTCCTTCTAAAGCTGCACAGCTGATATTTTATGCACACACAGCCTACAGAAAATTAGAGGGAACATTGCCTGGAATGGAAAAGATTGTGGAGAGTTGCCTTGGCAGAAGGTCTTGCAGGGCTTCTGGTGCAGCTGGTTTGGTGCTGTGTGGTTCCACAGTGTCTCAATAATTTCTGGGCTATCTGCCCAGTATGCTCAGTTGGAGGTAGTGAGCCAGTGTACTGGGCTCACTGAGACAATTAAGGAGTTTAAGTGTAGAGTTGAGTTGTGGGATGTGGTGGTTTTGTAGTGTTTTCCCCTGTAAGCTACAGGTTGTGGTGTTAGCTTTGATAGAGAAAAATACCAAAAGAGGAATTGGGGCAGAAAGCAGAAGATTCTCCCTCTCCCCCAGGAGTCCAGGGGGAGATTTTCTGCAAGCCAGAGTCTTCAGGCGGCTCCCGAACCAGTTATCGAGTGAGGAGCTGCCACATGGGGGGGGGAGAAGCACACAGATTGTCAGCCCGGGCAAGCCTCCTTAGTGCCAAAGCCAGGAATGATAGGCTGAACATGGGAAAGGAGAGAAACCACAAGGTGCAGAGGCAGTAAGTGAGCAGCAGCAGGAGCTCCCAGAGATCGTGAGAACGCCTAGAGGCAGAGCAGTTTGCAAGCTCCTGGTTGGGGCCTGCAGTGACACAGGAAGACGCATAAGCGGTGCATTTTTCTCTGCTCCAGAGCCATGTGGGCATCTGTCTCCTGCTGGGTTTGCAGTGCGGGGGAGGTTGATGGCCCATTTGATTGTGGCTTCACCTGGGCACTGGGGCAAGAGGTAGGGTGGCAATGTTCCTCTTCTGGTACCAGTTTCTTTTGCCCGCAGTAGGGCACAGGTCTCCTGGATGGTTAACTGGATTTCCGTTGTTTTTCCCCTTTGTTTAATTTGCCTTATTGTGGTCAGTTTGCCAGCCATGCCTTGGCTCTGGAGAAGGGGCACTAAGGGAAGGTTCCTTTTGCCTGCCCAGGGGCAATTGGTGGAGACTTTATGGGGGGGAGGGGGCGCGACCCACACTTGTCTCACCCTGTCAGCTAGGCCTCAGTGCCTGGTCTGCAGGACCCACCAGGGAGAAGGCTCATATACAGGCATCTGCTTAGGCTGCACACATGTGGCTAATTCTTTGGAGCATGGCAAGGCAGGACCAGAGGGCCCCGCCCTGGTGCAAGAGGCCCAAGGGGTGGGGGCCCTGCACTGGCTTTGTCCGAACTGGCGCAGTCCCTCAGCTATACCCAAACCCTCCACCCTTAGACCCTGGGAGCAACAGGACTTCTGGGAGATTTTCACCGGAATGTCTTACTTTTGCATAAGGTGTTTTGCTCCTGCTGATAGGGGTTGGTGAGCGGCTCTTCAGAGTCAGTACATGGGACTAAGAAGGCAACTGGCGAAAAGGAGGGCAAGGCTGTGACAGTTGTGGCTAAGAGGGCCAAAGGCCAAGAAGAATGGCAACAATCAGTTGTTGGAGGGACTGGAGGGTAATGACCTAGACAGAGCAGGACCTGCAAGAGGATCACTCCTGGCGGGGTCGAGTGTTCCACAGGGCTAGGCTCCCAGCGCTCATCTTGTCCTTTAAAGGCCCTGAATATGGCCACTAGTCTACCCACAGGACAAGATGCTGGAGAATCCTCTGCTCCAGGCTGTGTGGAAACCACAGAAGGTTTTTCTTTGTGCACAGAGTGGTACAGCAGATGATCCAGGAGGTGTGGGATCTGCCAGAGCAGGAACACAAACTTTTGTTCACCCAAGGCAGACATGGCTGTGTCTGCCATTACCAAAGAGACTACAATCCCAGTAGAAGGTAGTGTGGCGTCAAGGATGCCCAGGATAGAAAGTTAGAACCCTGTTGAGGCAGGCTTTTGATATCAATGCCCTTTTGCTATAGGCCTCCATATGTGGGCATGGGTGGCTAGGGCCTGCCCCTGCTGGTCCCAAGAGCTTCAGCAGGGAGAGTTGGAGCTGTACCTGTCCAGGGAGGAGGCCAAATTGGAGTCAGGGCAGCTTTTCCAGCAGACACTTATGTTTTTCATCAGGGGCCTCTCCAGAAGCATGTCTCTGAAACTGGGTGGCAGATAATGCCTCCAAGTCATGCATCAGCAAGCTACCCTTTTAATGGGAAACTTCCTTGTTGGGGAGGACCTAGACAGGTTAGTTAAGGACTTGGGGGGGGGGGGGAATCCAAGGGGGGGGTCAGTTACCCGAGGATAAGCAAAGGTAGGCCTGTAACTCCATCTTGAGGCTAGTCAAGGGACTTCAAGTGTTCTCATCTCTTGCTTTAGCCTGGCCCAGAGGGTGCTGCAGGAATTTTACCCTTCCTGGGCCCAGATCACATCTGACCAGTGGGTTCCTGGAGGTTGTCAGGGAGGGCTAGGCCCTCAAGTGGAGTAGCCCAGTAAACAAATTCATTCAGTCTCCCTGCAAGGCACAGGGCAAGGTGGCTGCAGTAGAGACCTTGTCTTGCCTTCTGCAGCTAAGGGCTGTGGAGCCGGTATCACGAGACTAGTATGGCTGCAGTTCATACTCCATTTATTTTGTGGTGCCCAGAAAGGAATGCTCCTGTTGCCTGATTCTCATCCTCGAGGGTGTCAACCACTGTCTTCAGGTGCCACATTTCCACATGGAGATGCTAAGGTCAGTCATAGGAGCAGGGAGTGTTTTGACATCTCTCGCTCTCAGGGAAGCATACCTGCACATCCCCTTCCATCCAGAACATCAGCAGATTCTCCGCTTTGCGGTGACAATGGGCCATTTTCCAGTTTTGAGTGTTGCCCTTCAGGCTGGTCACCATCTCATTCCTTCACCAAGGTGATGGTGGCAGCAGTGCCCCACAAGGAAGGAGTTCTTGTGCTCCCATACCTCCAACAATTGGCTGATCCGAGCAAAGCCCAGAGACAAAGGCAAAAGAGCAATGGCGCAAGTGGTGGAGTTCCTTCGAGGTCTCAGTTGGGTGGTCAACCTGGCCAAGAGTCATTTACTCCAGCTCCTGTGCTCAGATGTATGTAGGAGCACACTTCAACACTCGTGTGGACAGGGTCTTCTGCCAGAGTTGCAGGCACAAGGGGCTACAAAATTTGAGACACTTCCTGGGAATTGCAATGCCATCAGCATGGCATTATCTGCAGGTCTTAAGGACCATATTGGCTATGCTTGAGCTAGTCCCATGGGCAAGGGTGCACATGCAACTGCTGCAGAGAGCCCTGCTCAGTCTGTGCTCTCACCAGAGCAAGCACCTGTCCCAAGTTCTTACTTGTCCATGGTGCACCAAGAGCTCGCAGGGGGTGGCTATGCCCTGGAAGCTGGGGAAGGGGCATGCCCCTTGAGCCCCAGAATGGCTCTTGTAGTCTACAGAGGCCAGTCTGTCAGTGTGGGGAGCCCATTGCAAAGGGCAGTCTGCCCAGGGACAGTAGAGTCCACAGGAGGCTCTTGGTTGATCAACAGCCTTGAAGTGAGTGGTGGTCCTAGGCAAGCACAGGAGAAGGCAGTCCGCATCTCCTCTGACAATGTGACCATGGTAGCTTACATTAGCCATCAAGGGGGCACATGCAGCCCAGCTCTGGAGGAAGAGGCTGAAAGCCTGTTTGGCTGGGCAGAGATCCATCTCCAGGCATTGTCGGTGGTACTTGGAGTGGGAGTCAACAGTGTGATGGCAGATTACCTCAGTCAGGAGTGTGGCCCCCAGAGTGCACTCAACTAGAGGGTATTTGAGCAAACAGGTCATGGACCTAATGGCAAAGTTTGAATCGGCCAAGGCGGGCCATTTCTTCACAAAAAAAAGAGGATGTCGGGGGCCTAGATGCCCTAGTACAGAGGTGGCCTGAAGAGGGTCTTCTCTATGTATTCCCGCCGTGGGTTCTCATAGGCTTAGGAGTGCATGGGGTTCCTGGTGGCACCAGATTGACCACAGCACCTGTGGTATGCCAACCTGCTCCAGTTGGCTGTGGCTCCTGCCAGTCTGGAAGGACCTCTAACACAGACTGCTCTGCAGGTCCCAGGGGGATTGATTCTCACTTACAGCATGGTTCTTGAAAGAGAGGTTAGAGAGGATATTTGTATTCAGTAATAGCAACCTTGCTACAATCCCAGAGGATCTAAATACCTGGCTTACATCTGTGCATGGCATCTTCTCAAGTCTTGGTGCAGAGAGACACCATTACCTTCATCTGCCTCTGTCCTGGACGTCTTGGCATTTTTTTGCCAGCTGGGTTTGATAAGGGCCTAGCAGCCAGTTCCTGGCAGGTGCAGCTGGCAGCAATTCCCTGTTATCGGGTGAACCACCTCGGGGTGGTAGGTACACACCCAGATGTATTGAGATTTGAGGCAGTCCTAAGAACTCATATTCTCTCACTAGAAGCATGAATACAGTATAAAACACTGGTTCTGATACATAAAGCTCTTCACCAACAGCCACCAGCCACCATCTTATCTACAAACCCTGCTAACCCAGACAAACTCTGGAAGGCCAACACAACAGACTATGAACAATACTCTCATTGTGCCACATGACAGAACAAAATGTAATCAGACATGTAACCGTGCATTCGATCTTTATGCACCCTCACTTTGGAACTCTTCCAACCCAAGTCCGCAGCAACAATGACCTATCTGCATTTAGAAAGCAGATAAAAACCCTTCTCTTATGGGAGCACCCAGGATCGACTCAGAACAGCACCCAATGACGTTCTCCAAGACAGATTAAGATGGCAGAGAAAGCCAGAACGGTAAATAAATCCACTCTATGAATGAGGCTGAAGAGTCAGAAATGTAACCATGACTGATACATCTTGTGAGAATGTAAATGGTATACTCCTTTCCCTCCTGTAAATACAAATAACCCTGTTCAATGTATCCCCCTTGTTTGTTGTAAACAGATTTGACCCGGTGAGAAGCGGTATATAAGCATGGCTAAATAAAATAAATAAATAGTGAATCATCTAGGCCTCTGGAGGGGTGGGGGTGCCGTCTTGGGATCGATCTCATGCTGACAGCTCTTTCAGGGGAACCCTTTGAGCCATTGCGTCAGTCATCCCTGAAGGATCTGACCCTGAAATCTCTTTTCCTTTGGGCAATCTCCTCAACATGCAAGATTTCGGAGCTTCAGGCCATACAGTACTAGGAATTATTCCTTTCTCCAGGGAGAAGGGGGTTCTCTGACCAGTATCTTCTTTTTGGCCCAAGGTGGTTTCAGCAGTTCACGTGAACCAGGTGGTTTCCAAACCAGTTCTGGCAAAGGTGTGGGGGGGGGGGGGGGGCTCTGCCACTCCGCAGTTGCGTTGCCTGGATGTCAAGAGCCCTCTAGAGGTATTGATAAGGACAGTGTTCTTTTGGAAATCGGAGCACCTGTTTGCTACCGCCTCACCTCTGTGTAGCCCTCCAAAGACCTCCATTTCCAGGTGGATCTGGGAGGCAATTGCATCAGCATATGTATTGAAGGGTAAAGCAGGGCCAATGGGATTACGGGAGCTTTCCACAAGGACTCAGGCGGCCTTGTGGGCAGAGTATAGTTTTAGTCCCACCAGTAAGAGATCTGGAGGGCGGCTACATGGTGGTTACTTAGCTTCGCCAAGCATTTTTCACCTGGAAGTCCAGGCAGTGGGGGACGCTCACCTTGGATTGGCAGTGCTTCAGGCCGGTTGTATGGGTCCCTCATGTTAGTCTAACTGTTCTGATACATCCCAGAGGTGTGGGACTGGACTAGAGAGAAGGAAAAAATATTACCTGCTAATTGTTCCTTGAACTCCAGTCCATTCCTGGATTCCCCCCCTTCCCCCTCCCCGAGTGTTTTGTGATAGTCAGTGGGCACCCTGGTCCTGAAGCCAGTTCTTGGTGAAGGAAATAGCCAGGGGATGCTGGGCAGTGGGGTGCAACTGACATTCTGGGGGAGAGGCAGACCAGAAGAGCTGCCTGTCTCTTGCTCCCTGCTGGTGAGTTGTTCTGGCACAACAGGTAAGTCTCCTCATCCTGGAGGGTGGGACGGAGTACCCTTCTCAGGGGAGAGGGGGCTCTGATTTAGGTGCAGGAATGTTGCATGTTTAACTAATTTTGGTGCTCCTTTGAGTCTGCTTTGTTAATAGGTTACTGGGGCTGGTAGGAGGTGCCAGCTACATAAATACACTAGTGCCTCCAAAAGATGACATGTTCCATCTCCAAGCTGCTGGAAGAGGTGCACTACCCAGAGGTGCAGGACTGGACTTGAGTTCCTTAAGGAACCACAATTATCAGGTAAGTCTAATTCCTTATCGTTCCTCTAGTTCAGTCCTCTACTTCTTGGTTGTAAACCTCCTGCAGCTTTGGAGACTGCTACGTCAGAATGATGACATCACTGGATATAGCCTGCTGCTCACTCCTCTCAGTCCCAGTGTGACCAGTCTCCATGCAGCAGGAGGACATCGGTGAGCCTGGTAGAGGCTCTCTGGAGGAATAAATAAGGAGCTTAGAGATAGTGTAGTGGGCTTAATTGATGGCTTAAAAAAGAGAATAGCTGTGGGGCATTCTTACTCCCTGCCTGTTAAAAAAAAAAACAACAAACAACCCAAAAAACATATATTTTAGGGCTGGTTGCTATCGCCAAGAAGGTAAGGGAGGTTTTTATTCTCCCCTTTCAAGCCTCAGGCTCTTCCCCCCCCCCCCTCCCCCCCCAGACATTTCGGGGGAGAGCACCTCTGGATCAGCAGCTGCCTGCCCGGACCGCGTTGGTTGATCACAGCTTTGGCGGGAATTCCCGACTGTGCATGCGGCTTGCTTGCTTGCTTTGGGCAAGACAGCACAGCTTTTGCAGCAGCTGGCAGGCAGCGCGGACCTGGCTGGTAAGGAAATCCCGGTTTCAGGCCGTGCTTGAGGCAGGGAGCCCCGGCTCGGAGCGCTCTGGTATCTGGCGGGGTTTGGCGCTCTTTTGTCAGCATCGAGTGTCCCAGTGGCCATTTTCAGCAGCGCGGTGGGCCGCGTGGCTGGCAGGCACCAGACAGCTCTGGAGCAGCGGTTTTAGCAGGCATAGTTGGGCTTTCTTTGTTTCTTTTGTTTTCGCGACCGGGCCTTTTCGCGAGGGGGGGGGGGAATTGCTTCGAGGGCTCTCTTCTCGCGAAAGGGTGCAGCCAGGGAGATAGCTCAGTCTTCGCCCCAGGCACTCTGCACTGCATTCTCTCTTGGGGAGACAGGCAGTTGTGTAAAAATAAACAAAAAAACCCCCCAAAACCCGGGGTGTTTAGATATAGATATAGATATTGACTGTGCTGTCCTTTAGAGCCTTACAGTGAGTCCGGCACTCAGATATTCCTCTGGCTATGACAGGTCGCCCACAGTGTATTATCTGTGGGTCCCGGAGGGGTACTGTGGCTGATTCGGGGGTGTGCCGTGGGTGTGCAGTCCTTTCTTCAGCGGTGGAACAGCAAATGGAGGTGAAAGAGGTCCCTGACGCGGCGGGGGTGGTGTCGCCTCAGTCTCCTGCGCAGGAGCCGGCGTTAGAGGACTTAGCGGGGCCGTTGGGGGCTATGCAGGCTCCGTCTGTGGACCTCTTGATTTCAGTCCTGACTTTATTTTGTTGATGCATCAGGCGTTCTGTCTTCGGCGTCAAGGTAGGTTTCCCGGGCCTAGGAAACTTTCTGGGCACCTTCAGCTGTCTGAGGCGGTTGAAGGTGGCGAGGAGGCTACGGCCCCTAAAAGCCTCGATGCGCCTTTCCACATCTGCTGAGTCGGATTTGCTGGAGGGTGACGAGATTGATTTGGGACCAGGAGGAAGGGGCTCTGGATCTTGAGATTCCTGAGCCCGAGGATCAAGCTAAAATCATTAGGGTCTTCCGTAGGGAAGAACTTTCGGTGTTGATCACGGAATCTCTACAGATACTGAATCTCTCCACTCGGGCTCCAGTGGAGGAGGAGGTGGAGGATCCGGTTATTCAGGCAGTACGACAGACATGTAGTGTTTCCGGTTCACAGGGTGGTGGACAGAATGATCCAGGACGAATGGGATCGCCCGGAGACAGGGCTTCGGGGTATCCGAACTCTGAATAGGCTCTATCCTTTGGCAGACAAAGATAAGGACAAATTCAAAACGCCCCGAGTAGACGTGGTCTCGGCGGTTACAAAGAAGACCACTGTCCCGGTAGAGTGCAGCGCGGCCTTGAGGGATGCTCAGGACCGAAAAATGGATGGGCTGCTGAAGCAGGTTTTCAAGGCAGATTCACTGTCTTTGCAGGCTTCCATCTGTGGAGCTTGGGTGGCTAGAGCGTGTTTGCGCTGGGTTCAGAGGTTGAAACAGTCTCCGCATATGGATATTGAGGAGCTCAAGGAGCTGGGTCGCCTGGAATCAGGAGCAGTGTATTTGGCGGATGTCCATTATGACTTGATCAGAGCTCTGGCCAACAGCAGTGTCAGTGGTAGCCGCCCGCCGTTCGGTGTGGTTATGGAATTGGGCGGCGGACGGGCCTTCCAAGTCTCACCTTAGTAAGTTGCCATTTAAAGGCGGGTTGCTTTTTGGAGATGACTTGGATAAGTTGGTTAAGGACCTGGGGGAGTCCAAGTTAGGTCAGCTCCCGGAGGATAAACCAAAGCAGGGTAGGTCCGGTCTGGGATATCGTGGCCAGTTTCGAGATGTCCGCAGGTTTTGGGCGATGTGGTTCGGAAGTTTCTAGTGCGGTCGTTTTTCCATTTCAGGGGGCCAATAGAGGTTTCTCCTCAAATTCTGCTTCCACGCCTTGCAAGTCCCAATGAAGTGAGGTGGGTTCCGTAGGAGGGCGGCTTCGGGAGTATCTCTCTGCTTGGACCCACATTACCTCCGACCAGTGGGTGTTGGAGATTATTCGGCAGGGATATGCGCTGGAATTGGCACGGCCAGTACGGGATTCTTTCATCATGTCTTGCAGAGGTGCCAAAAAGGTACTAGCGATCCGCGAGACTTTAGAACAGCTTCAGTTAGGGGCCATGGTAGAGGTACCAAAGGAGGAGTATGGCATGGGGAGGTATTCCATTTATTTCATGGTGCCAAAGAAAGGCGGATCGTTAAGACCCATCTTGGATCTCAAAGCCATGAATCGTTGCCTCCGTGTTCTGCATTTTCAGATGGAAACTTTACGCTCGGTTATAGTGGCAGTGCGTCAAGGGGAGTACTTGATGTCGCTGGATCTCGGAGGTGTATCTGCACATTCCTATCCGGACAGCTCATCAAAGGTTTCTGCGATTCGCTCTGCCTTGGGGTCACTACCAGTTCCAAGCATTGCCTTTCGGTCTGGCGACAGCGCCACAAACCTTCACCAAGATTATGGTGGTGGTAGTGGCGGCGCTGCGCAAGGAAGGGATTCTGGTACACCTGTACCTTGACGATTGGTTGATTCGAGCCAAGTCCGAGGAAGAGAGCTTTCGGGTGACAGGCAGAGTTGTGGCATTCTTAGAGTCTTGGTTGGGTGGTGAATCCAGCCAAGAGCCGTCTCATGCCTTCTCAGGATCTAGAGTACTTGGGGGTACGGTTTGACACCAATAAAGGCCAGATCTATATTTTTTTTTTTTTTTTTTTTTTACCGCAAAGCAGAGCTCTCGCTCTTCGGAATCTAGTTCGCAGGTTCAGGTCTATTCCGGCGCCGTCAGCATGGTCCTATTTTCAAGTGTTGGGGACGATGGCGGCGACATTGGAATCGGTGCCATGGGCTAAGATACATATGCGCCCTCTGCAAAGGGGCTCTGTTTCGCCACTGGTCACATCAGTCAGATACTTTGAGCAAGCGACTGCCATGTCTAGTTCAGGTCAAGACTTCCCTGCGGTGGTGGCTCCTTCAGTCATCCCTGACAACAGGCATGCCGTTGGAGCAGCCGAGCTGGCTTCCCCTGCTAACAGATGCAAGTCTGGCGGGTTGGGGGGCCCACTGGCAGCAGGTTCATGCAGGGCTTTTGGTCTCCACTGGAGGCGTCCTGGTCAATAAATCTGGAGCTGCGAGCTGTTGCTCGAGTGCTGGTGGCATTCTAGGAATTGGTGCTCGGTCGTGTGGTTCAGGTGCTCTCTGACAACTTGGCTACAGTCGCCTACATCAACCGTCAAGGTGGCACGGGGAGTGCAGCAATGGAGGCAGAGGCGGACGTGTTCGCTTGGGTAGAGAAGCAGTTGACGGTGATTTCAGCAGCACACATCGCAGGAAAGGAAAACGTTCAGGTGGACTTTCTCAGCAGAGTGAGTAGATGCGGGAGAGTGGGAACTGCATCCCGACGTCTTTGCGCAGATAGTGGATCGCTGGGAGTGGCCCATAATGGATCTGATGGCAACCTTCCAGTCGGCGAAGGCCAGTTGATTCTTCAGCAGATGACGGGAGAGAATGTCGGAGGGCATCGACGCACTGTTGCAGCAGTGGCCCTCTGAGTTCTATACATCTTTCCTCCATGGGCGTTGACAGGCTGGGTGGTTCAGAGAATCTAAGCACATTGGGACCGGTTCTTCTCATGACAGCCGACTGGCCGAGGCGTCCGGTATGCAGATCTAGTGCGTCTCCTCGACAGTCAGCTGTGGCGGTTGTCGGTACGAGCGGACTTGTTGATTCAAGGTCCTCTTTTCATACCCCAAGTGGATCGGTTCTCGCTTACGGTCTGGCCATTGAGAGGGCACGCCTGAGAAGGGTTATTCGGCGGCGGTCGTGGCTACCCTGCTTAGAGCACATAAGCATTCCACATCCTTGGCTTATGTGCGTGTTTGGCGTGTCTTTGAGGATTGGTGTTCAAGGTGGCAGATTCGTGCTTCCACAGTTGACATTCCCTCAATCTTGGGTTTCCTAAGGGTCTGGCAGCCAGTTTGTTATGCGTGCAGGTGGCGGCTCTCCTGTTATCGCGGCAGAGTTAAGGGAGTGTCGCTTGGTCTTCTTCCTGATTTGGTGTGCTTTCTGAAGGCTGTTTCTCGGTTGCAACCGTCACGCAGAGTGTTCATTCCGCCTGGGGACCTCAATCTGGTGTTAGCGGCATTGGCCAAGACGCCCTGTGAGCCCTTGCTTCGGGCCTCAGTGAAGGACTTGACTTTGAAAACGGTGTTTCTGGTGGCGATTTGTTCGGCTAGGCGTATTTCAGAGTTGCAGGCGTTATCGTGTAGGGAACCGTTCTTATCCTTTTCAAGGGAGAAGGTGGTAATTCATCCAGTTCTGTCCTTTTTACCCAAGGTGGTGTCTCCTTTCCATTTGAATCAAGCAGTCTGCTTGTCAGTTCTCGGGTCGGCGGCGAAATGGCTTCCAGTTTGCGGTGTTTGGACATTTAAAAGGGTTTTGCAGAGGTATTTGAAGGTGATGGAGTCGTTTCGCAAATCGGATAGGCTATTTGTGTTTGGAGGTTTGCGCAAAGGCTAAGGCTTCCATTGCCCAGTGGATTCGAGAGGCGATTGCTTCCGCCTATCTGCTTCATGGTCGATCCATGCCCGTGGGGTTGCATGCACACTCCACAAGAGCACAGGCGTGTTCCTGGGCGGAACAAGATTTGGTTCCACCAGGGGACATTTGTAGGGCGGCGACTTGGTCGTCCCTGCATACGTTCTTAGTAAGCAACATCGTTTGGATGTCGCGGCGGCAGCAGATGCCCGTTTTGGTTCGGCGGTATTGCAGGCCGGATGCAAGGGTCCCTCATTGATTACTGCTCTGGTACTTCCCACTGGTAGAGGACTGAACTGGAGGAACGATAAGGAAATGATTACACTTACCTGGTAATTGTAGTTCCTTGAGTGACGACAGTTCAGTCCTCCATCCCGCCCGGGGTTATGGCAGAGGGATCCAGCGTTACAGACAAAGGGAGATATCACAGGTAGGTTTCTCTGATGTTTAATGTTGTGTGGCAGTGAAGGGCGTGTAAGCCTTAAGGGGCGTTTAATGGTTTGTAAGAGTAGCTTGATTGGTTTTTGCTACTTCCTTTTTTTTTTAAATTGAGATTTCAGTCAGTTACAATAACCAAGTAAGTAAAGGTCAATCAGAAATACAAAAACAAGAGAACTGCCTCTTGCAAGATATTTACAAAGGAAATAAACATGAAACATAAAAATGAAGCACATCCATATGTATTTACTGATGTGCTTCATTTGGAAAGTGGTAGAATTAGACCAGTGATAAATAATTGACCTCCTATTTGGGACCTAGGCCCCTTTTTTTTTCCTTGTTTAGTTTGTTTTTCTTTTTTGGAGTGTTTGAGCAGCGTGATTTCATGATGTGGACTGTATCATGGATGTTTATTTCCTTTGTAAATATCTTGCAAGAGGCAGTTTTCTTTCTCTTGTTTTTGTATTTCTGATTGACCTTTACTTACTTGGTTATTGTAATTGATTGAAATCTCAATAAAAAAAAAATTGACCTCCTTATTTGCTCCTTTGAGTCTGCTTTGGTAATAGTTCACACTTGGACTCGGAGGAGTGAGCAGCAGGCTATATCCAGTGATGTCGTCATTCTGACGTACCAGTCTCTAAAGCTGCAGGAGGAGGTTGACAACCCAGAGGTAGAGGACTGAACTGTCGTCACTCAAGGAACTACAATTACCAGGTAAGTGTAATCACTTTTTTTATTCTCTTTTTAATAGGTGTTCTGCAGAGACGGCAAAAACGCGTAATAAAGACTTTCAAGTACATTCATAGTAAAAACCTGAGTCAGTTGGACCATTAAATGATAGAGGGGTAAAAGGGGCACTAAGAGGGGACAAGTCTATACTGGAGAGACTGAATTCTTTGCTTCGGTCTTTACTGAAGAAAATTTAGGGATGTTACCCATGACTGAAGTGGTATTTAAAGGTGATACTGTGGAAGAATTGAAAGAAATATCGATACACTGAAGATGTATTACAGCTATTTGATAAACTGAAGAGTAGCAAATCACCTGGACCGGATGGTATACATCCAAGGGTGTTGAAAGAACTGAAATATGAGATTGCAGACCTGCTATTAAGTCTGAACTATCATTAAAATGTAATACCTGAAGATCTGAGGATGGCTAAAGCCAAGTTCCTTATCGTCACTCCAGTCCAGTCCCTTACTTCTGGGTTGCGTAACCCTTCCAGCAGCTTGGAGGCTGAGCCCAACCTTTTTGGAGGTGGGGCGGGATAAATACCCCTGAGACCACCCACCAACTCCAGTAATCTCAGCCTCCAAGCAGCTGGAGGGTTCCGTAAGCCTGGGGCTTACTGGAGTCCTTCTTTGTATTTAATTTCTATTATTTTAGTTATTGAAGCTATTTTATTTTGTTTCACTCATTGATTTACATTTCTCTTTAGTTCAGCGTTAATTTCAAGAGCTCTGGCTCTTTAATTCTCAGGCTCTTCCCCCTCCCCCCCCCTCCCAGGAGCGGATCGGGTACCAGAGGAGAGCCGCAGCTACTAACTTCGAGGAGAAGCCACCTTTCCTCCTCTACAGCTGAATCGCGCTGATTCCCACTTCCTCGCGCCGAAGCCCCGTTGCAGGCTGAGTCCTGGAGGCAGCACCGCTGGCTGGCCGAGTTCGCCAGACCCGTCCGAGAACAGAAGGACGCGGCGGCGATACTGCAGTCTCTCCGGGGACCTCGGGGGTTCACTGAGGCAGCGATCCTCTCTGAAAACGGCAGTCTTTGGCTCCGGGGGGCAGGAGAAGAATCAGGCCCCGACCGGAGGAAATCCGCGGAGCTCCCCGTTTTTGGCTCCACGTGGTGAGGCCTTCCACGTGTAGAGCCAACGGGTTTGCAGCTCTGAATCAGCCCGGAACTCCAGCACTGCTAGGAAAACCGCAAGTACTCATTGAGAAAGTATTACACTGCGGTTTAACATTATTTTAACCTTATTTTAGCTTTATTTTAAATTTTAATTTTAAACGTTGTTTCAAGTTTCATTTGGCTATATATTTTAATTGCCTTTATTTTTAAAGCCTTTAGCTCAAGGTTGCCTTTGTTTCATTCTTGTGAGGGAATCCTTGGGTCGGTTGCCCAGGAAGGGAACCATCTCCGGAGTAGAGGGGAGCCCCTTTCAGCCAGGGCGGGAGACCCGGTAAGAGGCCTGCTACTAGAGGTGCCTCAGCTCCAGGCCATGTCAACCAAGTCACGCTGCCTTTCCTGTGGAATACGCAGGGGTACATCCACGGAGACAGGCATCTGCAGGAGCTGTACCTCCTTGGCGGTCTCAGCGGAGCAGGACATTAATTTGAACATGGACCACCCCGCTCAGGGGTCAGATGAACTCTCAGCAGGGGAGGGGGGGCGCAAGCACCTTCCTCTATGTCCCCGGACTTGACCACCCCTTCCCTATCCCTCCCCCCCCCTCCCGGCGGGGGAAGCTGGGGCAGGGGATTTCTTCTCCCCGGATTTTATCCTTTTGCTACACAAGGCATACTGCCTACGTAAGCAGAGCTCAGGGGCAGGGGGTGCCGCTCCTCCGGCAGCTGAGCCCAAGCCAGCTAGGCCCGCGAGGGCGGACAACCCAGATCCCGTCATTCCTGCTAAGCGCCCGCGGATGTGTGATGAAGAGGCCCTCTCCCAGGGATCTCCTGAGGAGACACCCTCGGACAAGGACTTCGGCGAGGATGAGGAGGAGCTAGAGGAAGGGGAGATCCCAGAAGAGGACCAAGCTAGGATAATTAGAGTATTTCGGCGGGAGGAACTCCTAGCACTGATTAACGAGTCCCTGAAGGCCCTCAATATGCCCTCCGATACGCCCACAGAGGAAGAAGCGTTAGAGGATCCCTTGATTCAGGCCATTAGAAAATCCCAGAAGGTCTTTCCTGTGCATAGGGTGGTGCGACAGATGATCCAGGAGGAATGGGACCAGCCTGAATCAAATCTAAGGGGAGTCCGGTCTATGCTCCGTCTCTACCCTCTCCCTGAGGCGGACAAAGAGCTACTGAAGTCTCCCAGAGTGGACGCGGCAGTATCTGCTGTCACCAAGAAGACCACTATCCCAGTGGAGGGTAGTGCAGCCTTAAGGGATCCCCAAGACAGAAAATTGGATACACTTCTCAAGCAAGCCTTTGACGTAAGCGCCCTCGCTTTGCAAGCCTCGATCTCCGGAGCTTGGGTGGCTAGAGCCTGTTTAAGGTGGTCTCAACAGCTACAGACAGACGAGAGCCCCTCAGAGGAGAACAGATCCAACGCGAGCAGGTTGGAATCGGGAACGGTGTTCCTGGCGGATAGCCAGTATGACCTCATCAGGAGCCTGGCAAAGAACATGGCATCGGTGGTGGCCAGGCGTTACCTGTGGTTACGCAATTGGGCAGCGGATTCCTCCTCGAAGACTCGCCTGAGCCGACTCCCCTTCAAGGGGAGACTGCTGTTCGGCGAAGATTTGGAGAAGCTGGTAAAGGATCTTGGCGACTCCAAGGGAGGCAGACTCCCGGAAGATAGACCGAAACAAAACCGCTCTCTCCCCCTGGCCCGTACCCAGTCCAGAGACTCCCGGAGGTTTCGTCCCTCCAGGCCCAGTTCCTTTCCCAGGGGGAGATTCTCCCCTAGGGGCCAGAGCTTTCGAGGGTTTCGGGGAGCAGGTCGCGGGTTCGGGGCGACCTCCTCCTCCTCCTCCTCCTCCCTTAGAAAACAACAATGAAGCCGCGGGGGTCCAGGGGGACGGACTGCTCCTAGGAGGTCGTCTAAGACAGTTCCTTCCCGCCTGGTCCCGGGTCACGTCGGATCAATGGGTGCTAGAGGTGATCAGAGAAGGATACGCGCTCGAATTTTCAAAACGCATACTTCCAGCCTTTGTGCTGTCCCCCTGCAGTACCCCTGCAAAGAAGTCAGCGGTGGAGTCTACGCTCGCTCGCTTAGTTGCACTCGGGGCCGTGGTACCAGTGCCCCCAGATCAGTACGGCTCAGGTCGTTACTCAATTTACTTCGTAGTGCCAAAAAAGGAAGGCACTTTCCGACCAATCCTGGACTTAAAACAGGTCAATCGCTGTCTCAGAGTCCCTCACTTCCGAATGGAGACCCTACGGTCAGTCATCGCAGCGGTAAGGAGAGGAGAGTTCCTAACAGACCTCGACTTGACAGAGGCCTACTTGCATATCCCGGTCAGAAAATCCCATCAACAGTTCCTAAGATTCGCGGTTCCAATGGGTCACTTTCAATTTCAGGCTCTCCCCTTCGGCCTAGCGACAGCTCCTCGGACATTCACCAAGGTGATGGTGGTCGTAGCGGCCTTCCTTCGGAAGGAAGGAATTTTGGTCCACCCGTACCTGGACGATTGGCTAATCCGAGCAAAGTCAGAGGAGGAAAGTTGCGTGGCGTCGGACAAGGTGGTTCGCCTTCTAGAGGAGTTAGGGTGGGTGATCAACAGAACGAAGAGCAGGTTGATCCCCTCCCAGAATCTCGAGTATCTGGGCGCAAGATTCGACACGGGCAAGGGCAGGGTATTCTTGCCTCCATCCCGAGTCAGGGACCTAAGGCTACTGGTCACTCGATTCCTAAGCAGGCGAGCACCCTCAGCATGGCACTACCTTCAAGTCCTGGGAACAATGGCGGCGGCGATAGAGGTAGTTCCTTGGGCCAGAGCTCACATGCGCCCATTACAACGTTCCCTACTGCGACGGTGGTCTCCACAAATCCACTCCCTGACAACACGGTTACCCTGCGCTCCGCGGACCAAGAGATCTCTTCGCTGGTGGCAGCAACCGAGAAATCTGGAACTGGGAATGCCCCTAGAGCCCCCCCCAGTGGGTGCTCCTGACAACGGATGCGAGCCTGTCGGGCTGGGGAGCCCACTGCGAGGGCCAGTTCGTCCAGGGGCGCTGGTCTCCGGTGGAATCTCAGTGGCCCATCAACAGACTGGAATTACGGGCCGTCACCCTAGCGCTCAGGGAGCTCGAGCCCATGGTACGAGGAAAGGCAGTCCGCGTCCTCTCGGACAACGTCACCACGGTAGCTTACATCAACCACCAGGGCGGCACCAGCAGCCCTGCTCTGGAGAAGGAGGCGGACGTCCTCCAGTGGGCAGAGGTCTACCTAGAAGCGCTGTCAGCCCAGCACGTGGCAGGCACGGACAATGTCACAGCCGATTACCTCAGCAGGCACAGGATAGACCACGGAGAGTGGGAGCTGGAGCAGGGGATCTTCGACCAAATAGTGGCCCGATGGGGTTTCCCAGTGATGGATCTCATGGCAAGATTTTCCTCGGCCAAGGTGGACCGGTTCTTCAGTCAGCGAAAGGAGAGAATGTCCGAAGGTCTGGATGCCCTGTCTCAGAAGTGGCTGGCGGAGGGCCTCCTCTATGTGTTTCCTCCGTGGGCACTGATCGGCAAGGTCCTACAGCGAATAGAAGCCCACCAGGGCCTGGTAATCCTCATTGCTCCAGATTGGGCTCGTCGCCCCTGGTACGCGGACCTGGTGAGGCTGTTGGCAGACCAACCTTGGCGGCTGCACAGCAGGAGCGACCTACTCAGACAAGGCCCGGTTCTGATGCCTCACGTGGATCGGTTCTCGCTTACGGCCTGGCTCTTGAAAGGGCGCGGCTCCTGAAGCGAGGATATTCGGGGGCAGTAATCTCAACGCTGTTGAAGGCTAGGAAACGCTCGACCTGTCTCGCCTACGTGAGGGTCTGGCGCATTTTCGAGGCATGGTGCGCGGAACGCAAAATTAAGCCCCTGGCGGCCTCAGTCCCGGAGATCCTGGAATTCTTACAAGCGGGGTTTGACAAGGGTTTAGCGCACAGTTCCCTACGTGTACAACTAGCCGCTATCGCGTGCTATAGAGGAAAGGTCCACGGCAAGACTTTAGGGGTCCACTCGGACGTTGCCAGGTTCCTAAGAGCAATCCGACGTTTGCGTCCTCAGCGCAGGTCGCTCATACCCCCCTGGGACCTCAACCTGGTACTGAAGGCGCTGATAGGGGAGCCTTTTGAACCTGTAAAGAGGGCCTCCCTGAAGGACTTAACTCTGAAGACGGTCTTTCTTGTTGCCATCTGCTCGGCCAGGCGGGTCTCCGAGTTACAAGCACTCTCCTCCAGAACTCCCTTCCTGACCTTCCTTAAGGATAAGGTCGTCCTGCGCACGGTACCTTCCTTCCTTCCCAAGATTATCTCTCCCTTTCATGTAAACCAAACAGTCACGCTCCCAGCCTGCCCAACAGAAGGTCGGGTAGGCAAGGATAGCAAGCTTCGGTTATTAGACGTCCGAAGAACCCTAAAACGCTACCTTTCCCGCACGGCTCCGTTCCGGAAATCAGAGCGGCTTTTTGTCCAGTTCGGAGGACCGCACAGAGGGGAAGCGGCGGCCAAAGCTTCCATCTCCAGGTGGATTAGGGAAGCGATTGCCTCCGCCTACATTCTGAAGGGCAAGCAGGTTCCGGGGGGACTGCGAGCACATTCCACCCGAGCGCAGGCTACCTCTTGGGCTGAATACAACCTAGTCCCTCCGCTGGATATTTGTAGAGCGGCGACATGGTCCTCTCTGCATACCTTCACCAAACACTACAGGCTAGACGTACAGAGTTCAGCGGACGCTCGGTTCGGACTAGCGGTGCTTCAGTCCGGTTTGCCGAATCCCACCCGGAATTGAACTGCTCGGGTACTTCCCAGAAGTAAGGGACTGGACTGGAGTGACGATAAGGAAGAAGTAATTAGACCTTACCTGCTAATTAGTGTTCCTGAAGGAACGACAGTCCAGTCCCTGTTCCCACCCGGCTATACCGGGACTGAAGGCCTGGCGGTGAAGGACAAAACAGCGAACAGAGCGGATAACCAGACGGGGTGAGGGAGCCCGGGAGTTAGTAGGCGGGGCAGTTCTCGGCGCCCTTCCGCTCCCTACCCTCCCCTCTTCCCTTATTACCTTAACAAAAAAAAAAAAGAGGGATAGTAGGTGGCCTCCCAGTCGGGTCACCGCTCTGAGTGGATAGGTTTTTAAGGTTGGATTTATAGTTATTACAGAAGTTCATTTAGTCTGCTTTTTCAGTCAATTACTGGAGTTGGTGGGTGGTCTCAGGGGTATTTATCCCGCCCCACCTCCAAAAAGGTTGGGCTCAGCCTCCAAGCTGCTGGAAGGGTTACGCAACCCAGAAGTAAGGGACTGGACTGTCGTTCCTTCAGGAACACTAATTAGCAGGTAAGGTCTAATTACTTCTTTTTTAAAAAGGGCTCCAGAGGTGATCTGGGAAACTACAGAACGGTGAGCCTGACGTCTGTACCAGGAAAAATGGTAGAAACATTATAAAGAACAATTACTGAACATGTAGATAGCTGTCTCCCATTAAGCCATGACTTGACTTGGCTTTAGACAAGGAAGATCTTGTCTTACCTTTGTCTACCTGTTTATTCACACCTTCAAAGATACATAACAGATTAGTGAGTCGGTTGATATAGTGTATCTGGACTTCCAAAAAGCCTTTTGACAAGGTCCCTCATCAGAGACTCTTGGCAAAATGAAAGTGATGGGATAGGAGGCAGTGTACTATTGTGGATAAGGAACTGGTTAAAAGATAGAAAGCAAGAGGCTAAATGGCCAATTTTCCCAATGGAGAAAGGTGAATAGTGGAGTACCCCAGGGATCTGTGCTGGGTCTGCTGCTTTTTAACATTCATAAATAACCTCACTCGTCATTCCCTTTTTCAGGTTATCATTTGCATGAGGATTGTGGAAAATTGCAAGAGGATCTTAATAAATTGGAAGACTGGGCATCCAAATGGCAGATGAAATTTAATGTGGACAAGTGCAGAGTTAGGTACCTAGGAAAACAACCCAAACTATGGTTACATAATGCAAGGTTCCACATTAGGTACCACCACCCAGGAAAAAGATTTAGGCATCATCGTGGATAACATGTTAAAATCCTCCACCCAGTGTGTAGCAGCAGCCAAGAGAGCAAGTAGAATGCTAGGTATCATAAGGAAAGGAATGGAAAATAAAAGGATAAAAATAGTGGAGGAGTGGCCTAGTGGTTGGGGCAAGGTACTTCAGGCCAGAAGGTCAGGGGCTCAAATCCCACTAGAGGACAGCAACCTTGGGCCGGAAGGACTGGGGTTTCTAGTCCCACAGGTGCTCCTTGTGGTCTTGGGCAAGCCACTTAACCCTCCATAGCCTATGTTCCCTGTAAAATAGTTATCTCCAAGTTATAATGCCCTGTTCAATGTAATTTCAGTTTGTTTAATGTAAACCGCACTGATGCAGAATAGCGCGGTATATAAGAGAATGTAAATAATGTGTCTGTAGCGTTCCATGGTGCGACCGCACCTTGAATATTGTGTGCAGTTCTGGTTGCTTTATCTTAAAATGATAAAGGGGATGGAAGGATACCCCTATGAAGAGGCTAAAAAGGTTAGAGCTCTTCAACCTGGAAATGACGGCTGAGGGGAGATATGATAGAGGTCTATAAATTTAATGAATGGAGTAGAATGGGTAAATGTAGGTAGATTTGTTTACGTCATCAGATTATAGAAAGATTAGGACATGCAGTGAAGCAACAAGGTAACCTATTTAAGACTAAAAAGAGAAAATATATTTTCACTCACATGTAATTCAGCTCTGGAATTTGTTACTGGAGGATGTAGTAATAGCTGTTCCTAATAGTCAGTCCAGTCCCAAAACCTCTGGGTTTAGCACCTCCTCCAGCAGCTTAGACTGAGCATGTCATCTTTTTGACTCCTGCATAAATACCCAAAAGGACCACCCACAGACTCCAGTTTACTCAGTCTCCAAGCAGCTGGAGGAGGTAGTGAGCCAGGGTGCTGGATTCACTTGAGGGAGAGATAAGGAGCTTTAGTTCTTAGGGTAAGATTATATTTAAACTGGTCTTGTCAGTCTGAGGCTCTGTGCAAGAGGTGAACTTGGAGAGCCTTCCCCCTTTCTTCCTCCCCCCCCCCCTACTTCCTTCTGTGGGGATCAAGGTTGAGGTGCAGAGACTTTGGGCCCCCAGGGCTGATTGAGCTGGCTCCTGAACCCACTGATTGGGTGAGGAGCTGGTGGAGATTTGTGGATGGCAGCAGGTGAAGCGGCACATCTGGAGTCCTCCCCCTCCCCCGACACTGAAGCCGCAATTCTGGCTGAGCATGGGAGAGAGACAGGTGCCAGGATCAAGAGCAGAAAAGGCAGTTTTTGGCAGTAAGGAGCATTTCTGGCGGTGCGGGGGGGGGGGGGGGGGCGATAGCTGAGTGGGAACAGAAGCAGAAGTCTTCGCAGACAGTCGGGTGAGGTGCGTGCTTGGTTAGAGCAGGCCCTATCGCATGGCAGTAGCATGGGAAGTGCAGCAGAGTGGTTTGGTTTTGTTTCTTTCCCTGGTTTTTCCTCAGTGGTTTTTTAGCTTCCCCCAAGGCATCAGAGGGCTGCAGCTTAAGCGTTCTTGATTTTAGCTGGAAGGTAGTATACAGGGGTACTCTGTTGTGAAAAGAGAAAAATCCTTCAAGACACACAGGGCTGGTGTCAGTTACTCCCTGGCTGTTAGTGGAGTATGCCTTCTAGGCCCCAGTGCCCTGAAGTGTGGTACGCAGCGAAGGGCTGTCAAGGCAGGCATTTGTAGGGGGTGCACTCGGGAGGCAGCCTCTATAGAGGAAGCTTTAAGGGACAGTTCAGAGCGGCAGTCGGTGGCTGTTCAGGTTGGGGAGCAACAGGAATCGCTGTTCTTGCTCTCGCCAGTGCAGGAATCTGTACCTTGCACCTCGGCCAGCCCTAGTCTTCCCCTCCTGCAGGCCCTGGTTCAGGTGGGGGCACCAGGGGGTTTCTTGCTGGAGTTTGTGCTGTTGCTCCACTGAGCGTTTGTTTTGTCTGCGTCAGCAGGGTCATGGTGCTATCTCTGTAGGGGCAGTGTGTGGGGAGAAGTGAGCGGGTGCCCCCCATGGGGTTGGGGGCAGGTGTAGTCCCCATGAAGAAGCAGACCCTATGAGGAAGACTCAGAATGTTCCCTAGATTGCTGCTCTCTACCAGAGGTTCCTTATCGTTCCTACAGTTCAGTCCTCCACCTCTGGGTTGTGCACCTCCTGCAGCCTGGAGACTGGACCTGCCAAAGCGTTGACGTCACTGGATAAGGTCTGGTGCACACTCCCCTCCTCTCCAGTGTGTCCAGTCTCCATGCAGCAGGAGGATCTAGTGAGCCTAGGTGCTGGGCTCACTTGAACTCCATAAGGAGCCTTGGTGTAGTTTTAGGTGTAGTTTAGTTGGGATTTTGGATTTTCTTTCCCACTACCTTTTATTTTTGGGGAGTTAATGTTCCTTTAAACAAAAAAAAACAAAAAACGAAGGACCCGGGAACAAGCAGTGCCTCAGGTGCCGGTTCCTGCCTGCCCCTGATCTCCGGGGCTGTGGGCTCATATTCAGGTCTGTCTCCCTGGACTGCATGGGGGAGAGCCCTTGAGCAGGACCATAGCGGCATCCTTGTCTGGGCCAGGGAGCCGGTCTGCACTTGCAGGCAAGAGCGTTTACACAGGAGGCTCGCTGGCAGTAGACTGCCCAGCTGAAAAGCAGTCCCACTGGCTGGAGCCCCGTTGAAGCCACGTAAGTTTTGTTTAAAGGGGTTTGGGGGATCATTGCCCTGGCCCGCAGCAGAGTGGGACGCCTTGTTTGATTTCCCCCTGCTCACGTGGCGAAGTTTGGGGCCTTTTTCGGCTGCGCTCAGGTGCTGGCGGCCATTTTAGCTTCGGGCACGTCTTTTCAGAGCGACTCCGGTCAGCTGTTTGGAGTGGGAACACGACGGTGTGGAAGCTCTGCGCTTCAACTTCTTTCAATTTGTTTCATGTTTATTTCATTTTTCTTCAATTTTTAACCCGGTCTGCTTCGGAGAGCAGTTTCTTTTTGTAGTCCTTGCCCTGGGGTGTTTTTCTTTCGTTTAAAAAAACAAAACAAAAAACAAAAAAACAAAAAAAAAGGGTTAAAGGAGACAAGCCCTGAGCAGTCTTGCTCTTGGGAGAAGCTACAGAGCCCAAGAATCCCTTTCAAAAGAGGGGTCTCTGAGATGGCGTCCCGACCCCAGTGGTTCACGCAGTGGTTCACGCAGAGGTACGGTGGCAGAATCCTGGGTTTGCAGGGCTTGCGCCTCGGGGTCTGCCAGCATGGAACGGCAGAGGCCAAGCCTTGCCAGGATCTCCAGCCGGCGGCGGCGGCAGTCCCGGAGGAAGACTTGGCGATGGCTGGCTTCCTCGTCGGGGGCTCCCCAGGAGGCTGCTGCTGGGCTTCCGGCCACGTTTCCAGCCCTGGAGTCCCCTTCTCAGTTGGGAGATTTCTCCCCCGACTTTGTGTTGCTCATGCATCAAGCATTCTGCAGGCAACGCCAGGGGCTCTTGCCGGAGACAGTGGTTAGGTCTTCGGCCGCCCCTCAGGCCAGAGTAGCTGGAAGCCACACAGTTTCCCCCAGGCCATCCAAGAGATCTCGGACCTGCAAATTCTCCCCTTCCTTCCGGGAGGCGATCGATTCAGATGGGTAGGACCGGGATTTAGAGCAGGGGGAGATTCCAGAGCCGGAGGATCAGGCCAAGATTATCCGGATATTCTGCAGGTAGGAACTCGCTGCTCTTATCACAAGAGTCCCTCCAGATATTGAACTTGGCGGCTATTTCTCCGACGGAGGAAGTGGGGGTGGAGGACCCCATCATCCAGGCGGAGAGGCAGACCCAGGTGCTTTAGATGATACAGGACGAGTGGGATCAGCCCGAGGCTGCGCTCAGAGGTATCAGGACGATGAACAGGCTCTATCCTCTGGCAGATAAAGACAAGGAACGTTTTAAATCCCCCCCCCCGAATTGATGCGGCAGTCTCGGCGGTTACCAAGAAGACCACTATCCCTGTAGAGGGTAGTGCCGCATTGAAAGATGCGCAGGATAGAAAGGTGGATGGACTTTTGAGACAGTCCTTTGAGGCCGAAGCCTTGGCATTGCAGGCTTCTATTTGTGGAGCTTGGGTGGCCAGAGCGTGCCTCCGATGGTCTCAGCGGCTTCGGCAGTCCTCAGGATTGGACCAGGAGGGGACTGCAGAGCTGGATCGCTTGGAATCCGGTACTGCGTATCTGGCAGATGTTCGTTATGATTTGATCAGGGCCCTCACTAACAGCATGGCTTCCTTAGTGGCGGCGCGCCGCTCCCTGTGGTTGCGGAGCTGGGCAGCAGATGGCTTCTCTAAATCCTGTCTGAGTAAGCTGCCATTTAAGGGCAGGTTACTCTTTGGAGAGGATCTGGATAAGCTGGTAAAGGATTTGGGAGAGTCCAAGGGCAGCAGGCTCTCTGAGGACAAACCCAAGCCAAGTAGGGCTGCGCCGTCCTTTTGGGGCCAGTCCAGGGATTTTCGGCGATTTTGGACGTCTCGGCTGGGCGGCGCCCATAGTGGTAGACTTCCATAAAACGGCCAGAGTTTTCGGGGCTTTAGGGGAGCAAGTAGAGAATTCGCAGGATCCTCCTCCTCGGCTGCCAGAAAGCCCCTATGAAGGTTTGTGGGTCCTGGTGGAATGCGCTCCGGTGGGGGGAAGGCTGCGGGAGTTTCTTTCTGCTTGGACCCAGATCACCATGGACCAGTGGGTGTTAGAAATCATCCGCGACAGGTATGCTCTGGAGTTTGCCTATCCGGTCCGAGATTCCTTTGATGTCTCCCTGCAGAAATCCAGACGAGGCCCTGGCGATTCGCCAGACTCTCGTCTGTTGCTCTTGCGGGCCGTCCGGCCAGTACCGTTGGAAGATTACGGGTTGGGTCTGTACGCAATCTATTTCATGGTGCCCAAAAAGGATGGGTCCCTGCGCCCCATTCTGGATTTGAAGGGCGTAAATCGCTGTCTGTGGGTGCCACACTTCAGGATGGAAGCTTTGTTCCGTTATTGTAGCGGTGCGAAAAGGAGAGTACTTGACCTCCCTAGACCTCATGGAAGCGTATCTTCATATTCCGATCAGAGAGGTTCACCAAAGGCTTCTACGGTTTGCTCTCCCCTGGGGGCACTTTCAATTTCAAGCGTTACCCTTCGGCCTAGCTACGGCTACATGTACCTTCACCAAGATTATGGTGGTGGTGGTGGTGGCGGCAGCGTTACAAAAGGGGTGAACCAAAATGCCCTCCTATCTCGACTGGTTGATTCGGGCGAAGTCCGAGGCCAAGAGTGTGCAAGTGACAAACAGTGGAGCAGTTCTTGCAGCATCTCGGATGGGTAGTCAACCCGGCCAAGAGTCATCTTGTGCCGACCCAGGAGCTCGAGTATCTGGGGGTGAGGTTCGACACCCGGTCGGGGATGGTATTTCTGCCTCATCACTGGGTCCTGGGCCTGCAGCGCCTTGTCAGCAGGTTCCGCGCAGCCACGGCACCCTCGGCGTGGGAGTATCTGCGCTTGCTCGGTACAATGGCGGCGACTTTGGAGGTGGTGCCTTGGGCTCGGGGTCACATGCAGACCTTGCAGCGGGCGCTTCTCCGCCGCTGGTCCCACTAGTCACTCATTGAGCAAGCGTCTTCCCTGTCCTCCACGGGTCAGGCAGGTGTTGCGGTGGTGGCTCGTGCCCACTACGCTTCGGGCAGGCATGCCACTGGAACAGCCTGCCTGGATTCCGCTGATGACGGATGCGAGTCTCGCGGGATGGGGAGCCCACTGCTGCGATCGGTATGTGCAGGGCCTGTGGTCTGCCCAGCAGAGCAGTTGGTCCATCAATCGGCTGGAGCTGAGGGCGGTTTTGCTGGCGCTCCAGGCCTTTGAGTCAAAGGTGTTCGGTCGGGCGGTCAGAGTGCTATCGGACAACTCCGTGACGGTAGCCTACATCAACCGTCAGGGAGGGACCAGCAGCGTGGCCATGGAAGAGGAGGCGGAGTTGCTGTTTGCTTGGGTGGAACAGTGTCTTCCAGCGGGGAAGGACAATGACGGCAGATTTTTCTCAGCAGGGTCCAGGTGGACGCTGGGGAATGGGAGCTCAATCCCCAGTTGTTCGCTCAGTCCATCGATGGGGACTGCCGATTTATGGATCTCATGGCAACCTTCCAGTCCATAAAGGCGAGCCGATTCTTCAGCAGGCGGCGGGAAAGGATGTCAGAAGGGATAGACGCCTTGATGCAGTGGTGGCTGAGGCACGGCCTCTACGTTTTTCCGCCTTGGGCCTTGATAGGTCGCGTGGTGCAACTAATTGAGGCTCATCTCAGAAGGGTGTTGGTGGCTCCAGACTGGCTGAGGCGTCCATGGTACACGGACCTGGTCTGTCTGCTAGACGGAGAGCTGTGGAGGATGCCGGATTTTGAAGATCTTACTCCAAGGTCCGCTTCGAATGACTCAAGTGAATCTATTCTCGCTTACGGTTTGGCCATTGAAAGGGCGAGGTTGAAGAGGAAAGGATACTCAGGATCGGTGGTGGCGACACTGCTGCGTGCCAGGAAGAGGTCAACATCCTTGGCTTATGTTAGGGTGTGGCGTGTGTTTGAGGATTGGTGTTCAAGGCAACAGATTTGCACGGCTACGGCTTCCGTGCCAGTGGTCTTGAGCTTCCTACAAGATGGTTTCGACAAGGGCTTGGCGGCTAGTTCGTTGAGGGTACAATTGGCGGCTTTGGCCTGCTGTAGGGGCAAGGTGCAGGATGTCTCGTTGGGAGCGCACCCGGATGTGTTGCATTTTCTAAAGGCGGTATCGAATCTGCGGCCCTGCCGCCGGGTTCTTGTGCCTCCATGGGACCTCAATCTGGTCTTGGGGGCATTGGTTAAGGAACCCTTTGAGCCTTTGAGTTCGGTGACAGTGTTCTTGGTGGCCATCTGTTCCGCGTGGCGCATTTCGGAGTTGCAGGCGCTTTCTTGCAGAGAGCCATTTCTGTTTTTTTTCAAAGGAGAAGGTGGTCTTGCGTCCGGTACCCTCCTTTTTGCCTAAGGTCATCTCTCCGTTTCACCTTAATCAGTCGGACTCCCTCCCGGTGCTTTCCTTGGGGGGGGGGGGGAAACGGGACTCTTCTTCGGCAGAACCTTTGTCGGTTGGATCTTAAGAGGGTGTTACGTTGTTTGCTGGTCTTCAAGTCGTTTCGTAAATCGGATCGTCTGTTCGTGCTGTTCAGCGGGCCTCGCAAAGGTGAGGCGGCAGCAAAAGCTTCCATTTCTAGATGGATTAGGGAAACCATTGCGTCTGCGTATCTCCTTCAGGGTCGCGTGGTGCCGTCGGGCTTGCGGGCGCACTCCACTAGAGCACAGGCGGCATCTTGGGCGGAGCACGGCTTGGTTCCCCTGGCGGACATCTGCAGAGCAGCGACGTGGTCTTCTCTTCACACGTTCAGTAGGCACTATCAGCTGGACGTGCTGGCGGCGGGGGACGCCTCCTTCGGTTCTGCGGTTTGCGTGCTGCGATGGAAGTCCCCTCCCGTTTAACACTGCTCTGTTACATCCCAGAGGTGGAGGACTGAACTGTAGGAACGATAAGGAAATGATTACACTTACCTGGTAATTGTAGTTCCTTGAGTGAAGACAGTTCAGTCCTCATTCCCGCCCAGGACTGATAGGGGAGATGTGGTTTCTCTTGGATCGCCTGATTCAGTCCACAGGTAGGTCCTACTCCTTACAGTCCTGTTTCTGTCTGTCTGTTCTCTCTATGAAGGGGTTTGCAGGGACCAGTACTGAGCAACGTTTGTTCCACGTTAGGTTACGTATTTAGTTAGTTATGGTTGCTTAGGTTGATGTTCTTTATTGGCTACTTATTTGTTGCTCCTTTTGAGTGTGCTTTGCCAATAGCTCACTGGAGAGGAGGGGAGTGTGCACCAGACCTTATCCAGTGACGTCAACGCTTTGGCAGGTCCAGTCTCCAGGCTGCAGGAGGAGGTGCACAACCCAGAGGTGGAGGACTGAACTGTCTTCACTCAAGGAACTACAATTACCAGGTAAGTGTAATTATCATTTTTGGAGGAGGATGGTGAGCTCCCAAAACGAGCAGAGCAGGTGAGGGTGGTCTGGGTGTCTTGCCGAGAGGAATTAACAGCGCTCATTGTGGAATCCCTCAAAGCTCTTAATCTGCCTGCGGAGCCTCCTTGATAGTGCATAAAACAGTGTTTCCTCATCTCTCCGGGCCAGTCCAGGAACAGAAGGGGTTGTCAATCCCGTTCAGCAGCTGAGGACTGAAAACTGAAAAGTTCTTCTGACAGGCCATCCCACTGACCATGACGTCAGCAACTGTCTTTCAGTCCTCAGCAGCTGAATAGGACGTTAGCCTGACAGGCTCCCGAGGAAGCAGTGAGGAACTCACAGATAGGACTTTGATTTTTAAATCGGAGGGTTCAGGTGTTCTAGCAGAGCATCCTTTCCTAACCAAGTGGGGCACTTTCATTAAAAATAGAAATAAGAGATGCTTTTCTGCTACCTAGAGTGCCGGTAGCAGGGGGCAGAGCCTGCTCACCGCGAAGGTAACGTCTCTAGACAGCTAAAGGGATAAGCTGGGAGCTCCAGTCTTTATTTCCTTGGCTGCTATTACTGTTACTCCGTATCCCGCTAGCAGCGGGAGCTTGGAGGGCTGCCATTCAAGACAGAACTTTTTGTGAAAAGCCGCTTCGGACACGCGGTGAGTACTGCGGAGCTTGGGGGGCAGAGTGAGCTTCAAAATGCCTTGCGGTATTTTTCTAACTGTCACGTTCAATTTATAAGCGAAAGCGTCGGGGTTTTTTCGGATCGGCGGATCAGACACTGTGTTTGAGGGGCCAAATGGAGGGTTTTTTGCCGGCGGGGAGAACTCTCACAGCACTCAAAGGCGGGAATGGCAGCCATTTTACTGTCAGCGACGCATTCTCCCGCGTCGTAAAACAAGCCGGAGAAAAAGAAGGCAAGATCCAAAAAGTCCTCCTCTGAGGAAGGGTGTAAGTTTGTCTGCCAAGCTTTTAGATGATGTGGGCTCTTTATTTTCACCGGCTTAGTGTTATAGAGCATATCTCTTGCAAATGGAGCAGGCTAGCAGCACTCCTAATTCCAGGGCTTGCATATCACTGCCTGCAGTTCCTCCCCCCCAGCGTGGCAGTACCACAGAGGTCATTTCCTGAGCTAGATCCAGGAGAGGGGCTCTAAAGTAGATAAAGTGCCTGGTCATAGAGTGGATTTACTTGGGCTGTCGCTCTCTGCGCCTCAATTAGGGGAAGACGGTGAGCTCTTTTCAGAGGCAGATTTGGATCCCTGGTCAGGGGAAATGGAAGAGGGGGAGATTCCACCAGGCGATGACCCTAATATTTTTAGGGTATTTCAAAAGGAGGAGCTTGCAGCTCATTGTACAGTCGTTAGTGCTTAATATTGTCACGCCAGTGGTGCCACAAGAACCACTGGAGGATCCCTTATTACAGGAGTTTAAACTAGAGCAACG
The DNA here is from genome assembly GCA_033557465.1 of Ichthyophis bannanicus. Classification (NCBI taxonomy): domain Eukaryota; kingdom Metazoa; phylum Chordata; class Amphibia; order Gymnophiona; family Ichthyophiidae; genus Ichthyophis; species Ichthyophis bannanicus. The sequence goes on from CM066041.1 coordinate 294,547,446, forward strand.
GTGTTTTCCGGTGCACAGGGTCATTAAACAAATGATTGAGTCTGAGTGAAAGACAATGGCTTTACCACATCTCACTTGGAAGACGGTCTTTCTGGTGGCTTTATGTTCAGTGCGTCGAATCTCGGATCTACAGGCCCTCTCCTGCAGGAAGCCTTTTCTTCAGTTCACGGCAGAGAAAGTGCTGTTGAGGCCGGTTCCGTCTCTTCTCCCCAAGGTTGTGTCTGCGTTTCATGTGAATCAGCCTGTTTCTCTTCCAACCTTTTCGAGCCGAAGTGGGGAAGAGGTGCCTGAGCAGGTGCGGTACTTGGATATGGGCCGGGTGCTTCGCACGTATCTTAGCAGAACAATATCATTTCGGAAATCAGGTTGTTCGTGCTTTTCGGAGGTCCGCGGAAAGGGCAAGCGGCATCCATGGCTTCGATTGCTCGATGGGTGAAATGGGCAGTAACAGCGTATGAACTGCGGGGTAGGCCGCCTCCCGGGAACCTCAAGGCTCATTCTACCCGGGGGTTGGTGACTTCATGGACGGAGTTAGCATTAATTCCACCAGTGGATATTTTGTAGAGCAGCGACGTGGTCGTCTCTTCACACATTTGCTAGGCATTATCGCTTGGATGTCCGTGTAGGGGTGGCAACAATTGTGGCTGCGCTCGCAGGACCCTTCCGAGTATAGGAACTGCTTTGGTACTTCCCTTCTGTTCCTGGACTGGCCCGGAGAGACAATGAGTAAGAAGAAATTAGACCTTCCTTATCGTCACTCCAGTCCAGTCCCTTTACTTCTGGGTTACGCAACCCTTCCAGCAGCTTGGAGGCTGAGCCCAACCTTTTTTTTTGGAGGTGGAGCAGTATAAGTACCCCTGGGACCACCCACTCACTCCAGTATTCTCAGCCTCCAAGCAGCTGGAGGGTTCCATAAGCCTGGGCTTACTGGAGTCCTTCTTTTAGATAATACTTTTTATTTAATCTTATTTACTTAATTTTATTTACTTAATTTTATTTAAGTTTATTGGTCTAACTTACTTACATTTCTTTAGCTGACTAAGCTCCTGCGGCTTTAAATTTCTGCCGGCTCCTTCTCCCCCCCCCCCCTCCCTCCTGTTCGGGCCGGGGAACGGAGGTAAGCGGTGTCCTGCAGCGTCAGGGGAGACTTCCCTCTCTCCTGCTCCGGGCAAGATCAATCGGGCCAGAAGACAACCGCCGCCATTCTCTGCCTCGCGCCGAAGCCCCCAGGGTGGCTGGAGGCAAGACCGCCGGAGGCAAGACCGCCATTCGGGCCTACCGCCAATCACTTCCTAGGCGGACGAAGAGACGCGGCAGCGATAACGGTCTCCCCGGCATCGCGGAAGCAGCGAAAGTGATTGCTGCTGTAAGGGGGCGCAATTTCACTTCAGGCCTTCTCTCGGAGCACGGCAAACCCGGCGACGACCCTCCCGCAGTCCCGATCTGGCTCCACGTGGTGAGGCCCACCATGTGTAGAGCCTGCGGGCCGCGCCGGGGGCAGGATCCAGTACCAGCATCTGAAACGCAAGTACCTCCGGTGGGGGAAAGAACTTCTAAATTTTTGGTTAATGCTTTATTTAAATTTATTTACTTTCTATCCAAATTTTAATCTTTTATCTTAATTTTGTTGCGCTGGTACTGGGTTTAATTTCCTTTGGGGCAAGCATTTTGTCTGTCTCCCCCCAAGAGGAACAGAAAGGGGAGAAGTAAAAAAGGTTAAAGTTAAGACTGCATGTTTATTGAATTTTTATTCAAATCTTAGAAACATGGCAACCAAGCCACGCTGTCCCTCCTGCGGAACACGCAGAGGCACCTCCGCAGAGTCAGGAATCTGCAGGAGCTGCGCCGTAGTGGCAGCCTCAGTTGAGCAGGAGATTAATCTCGCTGTAGCTCTCCCTCCTCAGGGGGCAGGAGACCTCCTAGGTGGGGAGGGAGGGTCACAGGCACCCCCTCCTACGTCCTCGGACATACCTTCTCCTTCCTACCCCCTTTCCCCCTCCCTGCGGGGGAAGGAGGGTCCGGGGATTTTTTCTCCCCGGACTTCATACTCTTGCTGCACAAGGCCTATTGCTTACGGAAGCAAGGCTTAGGGGCAGCTGAGGCTGGACCGTCAAAGAAGGACAATTCAGCCTCAGATGCCAGCGTGCCAACGAAGCGCCCCCGGCTGTGTGAGGAGGAGCCCCTGGCGACCCTCTCTCAGGTTACTCCGGAGGAGACGTACTCAGACAAGGACTTGGACGAGGAGGAAGAGGAGCTGGAAGAGGGAGAGATCCCGGAGGAAGACCAATCCAGGATCATCAGAGTCTTTCGTCGGGAGGAGCTCCCGGCACTAATTAATGAATCTCTAAAGGTCCTCAATGTGGCCTCAGATACGCCGGCTGAGGAGGAGGCGCTGGAGGACCCATTGATCCAGGCCATTAGGAGATCCCAGAAGGTCTTTCCGGTCCACAGAGTGGTTCGTCAGATGATCCAGGAAGAATGGGACCAGCCGGAATCTAGCCTGAGCGGGACCCGCCCCATGCTGCGCCTATACCCTCTCCCAGAGGCAGATAAGGAGCTCCTGAAGTCCCCCAGAGTGGATGCAGCGGTATCAGCAGTCACTAAGAAGACTACTATCCCAGTTGAAGGCAGCACGGCCTTAAGGGATTCTCAGGACAGAAAGTTGGACACGCTCCTGAAACAAGCATTTGACGTAAGCGCTCTTGCCCTACAGGCCTCCATCTCGGGAGCTTGGGTTGCTCGGGCCTGCTTAAGGTGGTCGCAGCAACTGCAAGCGGCGGAGTCCACCGCGGGGGACGCCCGGCCCAACGCCGCTAGGTTGGAATCTGGAGCAGCCTACTTAGCGGATAGTCAGTATGACCTCATCAGAAGCCTGGCCAAGAACATGGCCTCGGTAGTGGCAGCCAGGCGTTATTTGTGGTTACGAAATTGGGCGGCGGATGCCTCTTCAAAGGCACGCCTGAGTCGACTCCCCTTTAAGGGCAAGCTGCTCTTCGGGGAGGATTTGGAGAAGCTAGTAAAGGACCTTGGCGAGTCCAAGGGAGGCAGGCTACCAGAAGATAGGCCGAAACAAAGTCGCCCTCTGCCTTCGAATCGCCCCCAGTCCAGGGATTCTCGGAGGTTTCGCCCTGCCAGATCCAACCCCCCATCCAGGGGACGCTTCCCCTCCAGGAGCCAAGGTTTCAGGGGGTTTTGAGGGGCAGGCCACGGCTTTGGGGCCTCCTCCTTCTCCTCGGCACCTAGAAAACCACAATGAAGCGACGGGGGACCAGGGGGAAGAGCGGCCAGTGGGAGGCCGCCTAAGGCAGTTCCTCCCCGCCTGGTCCCGGGTCACTTCGGACCAATGGGTACTGGAGGTGATCAGAGAGGGCTACGCTCTCGAATTCGCAAAGCAATTACCTCCAGCATTCGTTCAATCTCCCAGCGGATCCCCGGCAAAGAGGTCGGCGATAGAGACAACCCTCGCGCGGCTAATTGCACTAGGAGCAGTGGTACCGGTACCATCAGACCAGTTAGGATCGGGTCGATACTCTATTTACTTCGTAGTCCCAAAGAAGGAAGGGTTATTCCGGCCAATCCCGGACCTGAAACAGGTCAACCGCTGTCTCAGGGTACCACATTTCCGCATGGAGACCCTACGCTCAGTAATCGCAGCAGTAAGGGCCGGAGAGTTCCTGACGTCCCTCGACTTGACGGAAGCCTACCTGCATATTCCAGTCAGGAACTCCCATCAACAGTTCCTAAGGTTCGCGGTGCCGGGGGGCCACTTTCAATTCCAGGCACTTCCCTTCAGACTAGCGACCGCCCCACGGACATTCACCAAGGTGATGGTAGTAGTAGCGGCCTTCCTCCGCAAGGAAGGGATTCTAGTACACCCGTACCTAGACGACTGGCTGATCAGAGCAAAATCGCTAGCGGAAAGTCGTTCGGCAACGGACAGAGTTATTCAGGTCCTAGAGGAGTTGGGGTGGGTCATCAACCGAGTAAAAAGCAGGATGGCCCCCTCCCAGGACCTCGAATACCTTGGAGCAAGATTCGACACCGGAAGGGGCAGAGTGTTCCTCTCACGAACGCGATCAAGGGACTTAAGACGGCTAATCGCGCAGTTCCAGAGCAGACGAAACCCCTCAGCATGGCATTATCTTCAGGTGTTGGGCACGATGGCGGCAGCAATAGAGGTTGTGCCTTGGGCCAGGGCCCACATGAGACCATTACAACGCGCGCTATTGCGTCGGTGGTCCCCACAAATCCATCCCCTCACAACACAGTTACCGTGTGTGCCAAGGACCAAACGCTCACTCCTCTGGTGGCAGTGCACAAAGAATCTGGAGCGGGGAATGCCACTCGAGCCTCATCTCTGGGTACTGTTGACAACGGATGCCAGTTTGTCAGGCTGGGGGGCTCACTGCGAGGACCAGTTTGTCCAGGGCCGCTGGTCTCCGCTGGAGGCTCAATGGCCCATCAACAGATTGGAGTTGCGAGCAGTCTCTCTAGCTCTCAGAGCGCTCGAACCTCTGGTACTAAGAAGGGCAATTCGCATTCTCTCCAACGTCACCACGGTAGCTTACATCAACCACCAGGGTGGCACCAGCAGCCCCTCCCTGGAGAAGGAGGCGGACATCCTGTTCCAGTGGGCGGAACCCCGCCTGGAAGCTCTTTCGGTGCAACACGTGGCAGGCACGGACAATCTCACGGCGGATTACCTCAGCAGGCACAGGATAGACCACGGAGAGTGGGAGCTGGAGAAGGAGACCTTCGACAAGATTGTGAACCACTGGGGGCTACCAGTAATGGATCTCATGGCAAGCTTCGCGTCAGCCAAGGTGGACAGGTTCTTCAGTCGGCGGAAGGAAAGAATGTCCGAAGGCCTCGATGCCCTGTCTCAGAAGTGGCCGGCGGAGGGCCTCCTCTACGTATTCCCCCCTTGGGTCCTCATCGGAAAGGTCCTTCAACGAGTGGAGTCTCACCAGGGCCTGGTAATCCTCATTGCCCCGGATTGGCCGAGGCGCCCTTGGTATGCAGATCTGGTGAGACTGCTAGCCGACCGGCCTCGGCGGCTCCCCTGCAAAAGGGGTCTGCTCAGGCAGGGCCCAGTCCTGATGCCTCAAGTGGATCGATTCTCGCTTACGGCCTGGCTATTGAAAGGGCGCGGCTCTTAAAGCGAGGTTATTCGGGAGCAGTAATATCAACGCTTTTAAATGCGAAGAAACGCTCGACCTGCTTGTCCTATGTTAGGGTATGGCGCATCTTTGAAGCTTGGTGTGCGGAACACCGAAGGAATCCCCTTTCGGCCTCAGTCCCTGAGGTTCTGGAATTCTTGCAAGCTGGGTTCAACAAGGGTCTGGCTCACAGCTCCTTAAGAGTCCAACTAGCGGCCATCGCTTGCTATAGAGGGAAGGTCCGCGGTAAGCCCCTAGGGGCCCATGCGGATGTATCCACGTTCCTGAGGGCAGTCAGACGACTGCGCCCGCAACGGAGATCTCTGATTCCCCTGTGGGACCTCAATCTGGTGCTAAATGCAATGGTCAGGGAACCCTTTGAGCCAGTAAAGAGGGCCTCCCTGAAGGATTTAACCCTCAAAACAGCTTTCCTGGTCGCTATCTGCTCGGCCAGACAAGTCTCCGAGTTGCAAGCGCTGTCCTCCCAACCTCCTTTCCTTTCCTTTTTCAGGGACAAGGTGGTCCTGCGGACAGTGCCTTCCTTCCTACCCAAGGTCATTTCCCCATTCCATTTGAACCAGACAGTAACCCTCCCGGCCTGGCCGGCCAAAGCCCCGGAAGGCAGGGATAGTAAGCTAAGATTCCTAGACGTCCAGAGGATCTTGAAGCGATACCTCTCCCGCACAGCCCCTTTCCGGAAATCCGAACGTCTGTTCGTCCAGTTCAGAGGCCCGCACAAAGGGGAGGCGGCAGCCAAGGCCTCCATCTCCAGGTGGATTAGAGAAGCGATTGCCTCCGCCTACATCCTAAAAGGGAAGCAGGTCCCAGTGGGACTACGGGCGCACTCTACCCGAGCTCAGGCCACCTCGTGGGCAGAGTACAGTCTAGTTCCCCCTTTGGATATTTGCAGAGCGGCAAATTGGTCCTCGCTGCATACCTTCACAAAACACTATAGGCTAGACGTACAGAGCGCAGTGGATGCGCGGTTTGGTCTGGCGGTTCTTCAGTCCGGTGTGCCGGACCCCTCCCGGAGTTGAACTACTCTGATACATCCCAGAAGTAAAGGGACTGGACTGGAGTGACGATAAGGAAGAAGTAATTAGATCTTACCTGCTAATTATTGTTCCTGAAGGAACGACAGTCCAGTCCCTGATCCCTCCCGGCTCGGCCGGACTTGAAGACCTATCAGACGACGGCGGAGGGTCGACCAAGCGTAGATCCAGGTCGGAGCAAAAGAGTGCGAAGGAAGTCTCCTCTGACAGGGTCAGGCAGCCGCCTCCTCCCGTTGCCCTCCCTCCTCCGTGTTCCTTCTTGTTCCTATCTCCCAGTTTAAAAAAACAAACAAAAAAAACCCCAAAAAACTTTTTAATCTTTTAGTTTGAGATTTATTCATAGAAATTGCTACAGTTGGCTTTGTCATTCGAATACTGGAGTGAGTGGGTGGTCCCAGGGGTACTTATACCGCTCCACCTCCAAAAAAAAGGTTGGGCTCAGTCTCCAAGCTGCTGGAAGGGTTGCGTAACCCAGAAGTAAAGGGACTGGACTGTCGTTCCTTCAGGAACAATAATTAGCAGGTAAGATCTAATTACTTCTTACCTGCTAATTGTTTGTCTTTGAGTTCTCTCCGGGCCAGTCCAGGACCCACCCGCGATGGAGGCAAGCTTCCGTCAACAGCATTCTGAACGTTGGTAGATCTGCAGTACTTGCAGAGTCATAGATTACAGTAATAGCAGTCAAGATGATAGAATCTGGGTCGTGGGAAGAGCTTCCGTCACGTTCTTTCGGAGGGACGCAGGAAAAAAAAAGGATGCGACCCTAGAGTATCTTACCGTTCGGGAGTATTCATCGTTCAAGAGGTCAGTTATCGTTTTTGGTGGTATGGGTTCAGGCAGTTTATTCTGGAGTTTTCGGAGCTGCTTGGACAATGAGTAGACCGAGTTGCTGATGTCACGGTCAGTGGGACGGCCTGTCGGAAGAACTTTTCAGTTTTCAGTCCTCAGCTGCTGAACGGGATTGACAACCCTTCTGTTCCTGGACTGGCCCGGAGAGAACTCAAGGAAAGACAATTAGCAGGTAAGGTCTAATTTCTTCTTCCAGTACATAGTGATCCAGGAAGAGTGGGATATGCCAGAAGCGGGCCTCAGGGGCTCAAGGGTGATAGCTCAGCTCTATCCCTTGTCCGATCAGGACCGTGAACTTTCTGCTGCCTAAGGGTGGATGCAGCGGTTTCAGCGATCACCAAGGAAACAACTATTCCAGTGGAAGGCAGTGCGGCGCTTAAGGACGTCCAGGATCGAAAGTTGGACACTGAAGTAAGTCTTTATTATGAATGCCCTTTCACTTCAGGCTTCCATTTTGTGGGGCCTGGGTTGCTAGAGCCTGCCTCAGATGGTCTGTGGTTACAGCAGGAAAAGCCACCTGTGGAATAGGCTGAAATCGGGGGCGGCGTATTTGTCTGATGTCCACTATGATCTGATCAAGGCTCTCTCAGAGTGTGGTTGTGTAACTGGATCGGTCCTCTAAGGCTCAGTTGAACAAACTTCCCTTTCAGGGAAAGCTACTCTTCGGGAAAGACTTGGACAAGTCCAAGAGAGGGTTGCCTACCAGAGGATAAGCAAAGGCAAAGCCATCACTTTTCCTCACTAGCCACTTCCAAGGGGCAGCAGTGGGACTTTAGGCGATTCTGTCCCATGCAGTTTAGCCAGCTTCAGAGGGGAATGTTCCCTTCCAGAGGCCGAGGGTTTCGGGGAGCCGGTAGGTTTTGCAGCCTCCTCCCCCTTGGGCCTCAAATCACAATGTAGCAAGGGGTGGGGGGTCGTCTGGGATTTTTACCCTGTCTGGGCCCAATTTACATTCGACCAGTGGGTGCTCATCGTCATTCGGGATGGTTATGCTCTGGAATTCGAGCGCCCATTGGCAGATTCATTTGTTCAGTCTCCTTGCAGGACACCGGCCAAGCAAGCAGTGGTGGGGGATACCTTGCAGCAGCTGTTGGAGCTCAGGACCGTGGTTCCGGTTCCTCCAGACCAATACAGCAGCAGTCGATACTCCCATTTATTTCATGGTGCCAAAGGAGGAAGATCCTTCCGCCTGATTATGGATCTCAAGCGGGTAAACTGCTGTCTGAGGGTATCACATTTTCACATGGAGATGTTGCGGTCTGTCATAGTGGCAGTTCAAAAGAGTTCCTTAATCTCTGGACCTGTCCGAGGCTTATCTACATATCCCAATTTGTCAGGAACACCAGCGGTTCCTCCAATTTGCAGTACTGATGGGGCATTTCCATTTCCGGGCGTTAACCCTTTTAGGCTGGCCACAGTGCTGCACACCTTCACCATGGTGGTGGTGGCAGCTCTTCACAGGGAAGGGATACTAAAGCATCCCTACCTCGACAATTGGCTGATCCGGGCAAAGTCTAAACAAGAAAGTAAGCAGACCACGGCCAGGCTACTTCAGTTTCTGCAGAGCCTAGGCTGGGTAGTCAATATGGCCAAAAGCCGGCTGGTACCTTTGCAGAACCTCTAATATTTGGGAGCACAGTTCAATACACAGGAAGGGAAAGTGTTCCTCCCAGAGTTGCAAGTACAAGGGCTACGCAAGTTGGTGTCAGTTTCTGGCCAGGACTTCTCCCACAGCCTGGCACTTTCTTCAGCTCCTAGGGCCCATGATGGCCACTCTTGAGTTGGTGCCATGGGCAAGAGCGCACATGAGACTGTTGCAGAGGGCTTTGTTATGGAGGTGGTCTCACCAGACCATCCCCTGTTGCAGAGGCTTGTCTGTTCATGAGAGACCAAGGCAGGCCCTTCGGTGGTGGCTTCACCCAGGGAACCTGGAGAACAGAATGCTGCTGGAAGCACCATCCTGGCTTGCGTAACAGATGCCAGCCTGTCTGGCTGGGGGGCCCACTACAAGGGACACTATATGCCCAGGGGCAGTGGCATGTTCAGGAACAGAGTTGGTTGATTAGTGTAGCTGGCTTTAAAAAAATGTTTGGACAAGTTCCTGGAGGAAAGGTCCATAAACCATTATTAAAAGGGACCCAGGATATCACTGACCCAATACAAGGACTGAAGAACCTGTCTTTTGGAGAAACTACTAGGTACTTACGATCTAGATTGGCCACAGTTGGAAACAGGATACTGGGCTTGATGGACCTTGGTCTGACCCAGTATGGCATATCTTATGTTATGTTACAGGTGAGTAACAACTTTCTCCAGGAACAAGCAGGAAGTCAGTCCCGACATATGGCCCACATGGAGCATTTCCCCAGCTTTCAAAGAACATGTCACTAGACACATGTCAACTCTCAGGCACCTGAAACAGTCCATGACCCAGAGCTATGCTCCTGGTGCAAGATGTCCTCCAAGGCCATCCAGAGTCATAAGCAGAAGCTGGATTTCTTCCATAAGGCAGCCTCAGTATCCCTGGTAGCCTCCCACTCCACAGTCCTGCAACCCCTGGAGTCCCTTAAGGTTCCTCCCCAGGCCTGGCAGCACTCCAACCAGGGGTTGCCTGAATGCAAGTAGAAGAAAGCAGCTGCAAAGACCCTGTCAGGAGCACCAGACAAGCATGGGAGGTCATGCGCCCAGTTTCTCAGCCCCTCTCGGCAGACCCAAGAGTCAGGGAGTGGCCCAGAAAGGTACCTCAGAGGTAGCCAGTGCTTGCGCCTGGTCTCCCAAGGGTCATCCTGGTAAGGACCTTCTTGACACCCGACCTGGTCACCCCAGTGTCAGTGCTGCAGGGCCCCACTCCCCAAGTGGGAGGCCCAAATGCTGGCCTTGGAACACAGCATTTTTGTGCTCCTCGTTGCCCAGCAGGCACATGCCTCAAGACCACAGGAACCTCTACCTTGGACTACCCAGGCCACTGCAGTGACCCCCGAGCGCCGGAGGCCTTGGCAAGGGTCTCTGTCCATCCCAGTTCTTAGGCGCAAGATCTTCACAGGCAAGCACCTCGGCTCTGGGCAGGTTTCAGCCTCAGGAGCCTAGCATGTGTTTCCAACCCTTCTCAAACCACCTGATCCAGAGTTCACCATGGTCTATTTGGACTGGGAATCAGACAGAGAAACCTCCCTGGAGACCCAGGACTTCCCCTTGGATCCCCTCTCCATCGACACAGACAGCGAGGTGCTCACCACAGAGTCCGAGGAAGAGCCCTGTGCGGAGGAGCTAGATACTCAATATGAGGCTCCTCAGAAGGAAACCCTCACGGTCCTGGTTACCTCCATCCTCAACAGGCTGCTCCTCTGCATGTGAGAAACCCAGCATCTGTCCCTATCAACAAGCACCTGGATGCTTTGTATAGGGTCCAGTGGTGACCAGGGTTTCAGAAAGTCCAGCTTCCCCACACCTCTATGGTGGCCAAATTGGCCATGCGGAAGCAAAAGAGCCTAAAGATTCACTTCTGTCCCATTGGGCAGAGTCTCATACCCTCAACGCCCTTGGGCACAAGGCTTACCAGGGCTCCATGTTGGCATGCCGCATGCAGGTCTAGCAATTGAACATTGGAATGTTCCTCTGACCTCGCTAAAGAGCTCTGAGGCTTTGCAACAGGCCTCAACAGACCACCTCCAGCGTTTCCAAGCTTTCTCAAAGTCCATCGGTCTTCAAAGTACCTCTCACATGCAGCTTACGACAGCTTTGAGTTGGCAGCTGCCACCTGGCAGAGATCATTGGAGCCTGCCAGCAGGCCTGGGATCCTCAGACCTGGAGCAGTGGGTTCAGGAGTAACTGCTTGATGTCCTTTGCCTTGGGGAGCAACTATTTGGCAAGCACATGGAGGATAAAGCAGCTGAGATTGAGATGGAGTATGTCACTCCTCTCCCAGAAGACTTCCTTCCTTCCCAGGAAGAAGCAGGGCAAGAAACCTTTCTTCCACAGGAAGGGACTCCCATATAGAGGCTACCCACCGGCATAGACCCAGCCCAGGGTGGCCAGGGTAAAAGTGCAGCCCTGGGCCCTCGCAAGCCAAAGGGTCCCAAGACCAAAACCCTAGCATAGCCTCTCATTTACTGGCAGATCAGCTGCTGGTCAGGGGGCATCTGGTCCATTTCAACCTCAGGTGGGAATCCATCACAGATGCCTTGGTTCTCCAGTTTGTATGGGAGGGCTATCTCCTTCCTCTGTACTTCCCCAGGGAGCCAAAGCAGCTTCCCCTACACCAGGCCCTCCTGACTCAGGAGCTCACATGTCTCGTCAAGGAAAGGGCAGTGGAATCTGTCCCACCACACCTCAGAGGACGGGTTTTACTCCCAGTACTTCCACATAAGAACATAACATATGCCATACTGGGTCAGACCAAGGTCAATCAAGCCCAGTATCCTGTTTCAAACAGTGGCCATCTAGGTCATATGTACCTAGCAGTTCCCCAAAAGACACAGATTCCACAATGTTTGTACTGGATCAAGCATTGATATCCTGGGTCCCTTCTTAATAATGGTTTATGGACCTTTCCTCCAGGAACTTGTCCAAACCTTTTTTTAAACCCAGCTACACTAACAGCCTTTACTACATCCTCTGGTAACAAATTCCAGAGTTTGATTACACGTTGAGTGAAAAAAATATTTTCTTTTATTAGTCTTAAATAGTTTACCCTGTAGCTTCATTGCATGTCCCCTAGTCTGTTTACGTTATCAGAATATAGAAAATCGATCTACGTTTATCTGTTCCACTCCATTCATTAATTTATAGACTTCTATCATATCTCCCCTCAGCCGTCTCTTTTCCATGTTAAAGAGCCCTAACCTTTTTAGCCTTTCTTCATAGGCGTATCCTTCCATCCCCTTTACCATTTTGGTGGCTCTTCTCTGAACCTTTTCTAATAACACTATATCCTTTTTAAGATACGGCGACCAGAATTGCACACAATATTCAAGGTGCTGTCTCACCATGGAACAATATATAGGCATAATATCTTGTTTTATTTTCTATTCCTTTCCTTATGATACCTAGCATTCTATTTGCTCTCTTGGCTGCTGCTGCACACTGGGCTGATGGTTTTAACATGTTATCCACAATGACGCCTAAATCTTTTTCCTGGGTGTTGGTTCCTAATGTGGAACCTTGCATCATGTAACCATAGTTTTGGGTTGTTTTTCCCTAGGTGCATAACTTTGCACTTGTCCACATTAAATTTCATATGCCATTTTGATGCCCAGTCTTCAAATTTATCAAGATCCTCTTGCAATTTTCCACAGTCCTCTTGGGTTTTAACAACTTTAGTTTTGTGTCATCTGCAAATTTGATAACCTCACTCATTATTCCCCTTTCCAGGTCATTTATGAATGTCAAAAAGCAGCGGACCCAGCACAGATCCCTGGGGTACACCACTTCACCTTTCTCCATTGGGAAAATTGGCCATTTAGTCCTACTCTCTGCTTTCTATATTTTAACCAGTTCCTGATCCACAATAGTACACTGCCTCCTATCCCATGACACTTTTTTTTTTAGTTTTGCCAAAAGTCTGAGGGACCTTGTCAAAGGCTTTCTGAAAGTCAAGATACACTATATCAACAGTCTCACCTTTGTCCACCTGTTTATTCACACCTTCAAAAAAACATAAGAGATTAGTAAGACAAGATCTTCCTTGTCTAAAGCCATGTAGGCTGTCTCCCATTAGGCCATGACTATCTACATGCTGAAGAGAACAGGCGGTCTCCGGCCCATCCTCGACCTGCAGAACCTAAACAAGTTCCTTAGCGGTTCTCCAGTTCAGTCCTCCACCATCAGTTTGTGTACCTCCTGCAGCATGGAGACTGGACCAATCAGATTCTTGATGGCACTGGATACCCTCTGCTGGTCTTCCCATCAGCACCCAGTGTGTCCAGTCTCCATGCTGCCCAGTGAACACAAGGAGCCTTATAGTTAGGGTTTAGGATTTATTTCTATTGTTTGATTCCCTTCTTTTTTGTTTCTTTGCCAATTAGGTGATCTGGCTCTTTAAAAAAAAAAAAAAAAAAGAGAGCCCAGCCGAATCGCATTCCACTTCTCTCGCATTCCACTTCTCTCCCCTTCCGTTGGGCTCTGGGGGTATCCTGCAGCTCTTTCCCTTGACCTTTCAGGAGAGAGCTCTGCACAGCATGTCTTGCCTGACGCAACCTTGGTGGCTCCCGGTGAGAAGGACAGCAGACTGCGTTGCCTCTGCAGGGAGCAGTGCTGCAGACAGGCAAGTTAGCCTTCGTTGCAAATGTCGCTCTGGACAAGGCTGAGCGACATCGGGGCTCGCAGGGCACAGCACCGGAGGTAAGTGCCGGGTCGGGGTTTAGCGTGGGTGGTCTTGTTGACGGCGCAGGGTGTGAGGTCGGTGCTTGGTTTTCCTGCCGAGCGGTTAGCTGCAGCAGCCATTTTGAAGGCTTCCCATGCTACCGGAGTCGCGTGGCAATGTCGGGGCTGCATGTGGCTCTTGTTTTTCAAGGCAGTGCAGGTGTACTTTGTTTTCTTTTTCTCAGTAGCGCTGCATCAGGGAGTGCTCGGGAGCTTACTAGATTCGTGGGTTAGGCGTGAGCCTAGAAGAATAAAGTAGAGTGCAGGAACAGTTTCGGCCCCAATAAACTATAATTCTGAGGTCTGTGCTACGGGGCTTTGATAGCCGATTCTGGGGGAGGCTAGTCCATGTCTGCTCGCCCACAGTGCATGGTGTGCAGCACGCGTAGGGGCACGGTGTCAGATTCTGGAATTTGCCATGGCTGCGCATCTGTGGAAAGCAAGGTGGATCAGGACACTCCGGCCCTCCAGGTTGGAGGGGGGGGGGGGAGCAGCCTTAGTGGTCACTCCACCGGGGGTTTCTTCAGAGACGCTGGTGGCGTCTCAGGGGGCACTTCCAGCTTTGGGGGCTGATCGTCGCTGGGGGATTTCTCTTCGGACTTCGTCCTTATTATGCATCAGGCCTTCCACTTGGGGCACCTAGGCAAGCTGCCGGAGGCTCTAGCAGGGTTGGCGGGGCTCTCCTCGTCCCAAGGGGAAGCGGCACGTGGTGCCTTGCCAACGTCAGCTAAGACCACAGTATTCCGCCACAGTTTCCTCTGAGGGGGATTTGGCCGGAGTCAGAGGCTGAGCCGGAGTCGGGTCTGGAAGAACTGGAAGACGGAGAAATACCAGAACCTGAAGATCAGGCAAGAATTATTCGGGTATTTCGCAAAGAGGAGCTGATGCCACTCATCACGGAAGCTCTTAGGACCCTCAACCTCGCCTCAGCACAGCCAGCAGAGGAGGAAGGATTGGAAGATCCCCTTATCCAAGCAGTTAGGGAATCACAAACTGTGTTCACAGTGTGATGGATCGGATGTTTCAGAATGAATGGGATCAGCCAGAGGCGGGCCTAAAAGGAATCAAGACCATGAACAGGCTCTAGCCTTTGGCGGATAAGGACAAATGTTTCATGTGCCGCGAGTGGATGTGGCAGTGTCGGTGTTCACGAAGAAAACGACAATTCCCGTGGAAGGTAGCGCAGCCTTGAAAGATGCGCAGGACAGGAACGTGGATGGTTTATTGAAGCAGACGTTTTTGAAGCTAATGCCCTGTCACTGCAGGCTTCGATTTGCGGGGCTTGGATAGCGCAGGCATGCCTGCTCTGGTCTCAAAACTTAAGACGGGTTGAGCAGCTGGATCAGAGTGTGATGGAGGTGACTCGACTGGAATCTGGGTCAGCATATCTGGCGGATGTGCACTATGATCTGATCAGAGCATTGGCGAATAGCATGGTGTCGGTGGTGGCTGCTAGTCATTCCATCTGGTTGCGGAATTGGGCGGCTGACGGATCATCTAAATTGCATCTCAGTATGCTTCCCTTGAAAGGTTAGGTTATTGTTTGAGGAAGACCTAGATAAGCTGGTTAAGGACCTAGGGGATTCCAAAGGCGGCAGACTTCTGGAAGATAAGCCTCATCAGGGGAAGTCTTTGCTGTCTGCCTGAGGTCAGTTTAGGGACCTCCAGAGATTTCGTACGTGTCTCGCCTCAGTCCTTCCAGGGAAAGATTTCCTCCTTGAACCAGGGGTTTTGTGGGTTTTGGGGGGCCGGCAGAGGTTTCTCTTCAGTTCCCCCCTCCTTGGTTGGCTGTAAGCCCCAATGAAGCTGGGGGGGGGGGGGGGGCGCGACTTCGGGAGTTCCTTCCTGCCTGGGTCTGAATGTCCAATCAGTGGGTGCTGGAGATTGTCCGACAGCTATGCATTGGAGTTGTCTCATCCGGTACGGGACTCCTTTGTTATTTCTCCCAGCAAAGGGAGTCAAAAGGCAGTGGCTGTTCGTTAGACGGTAGACCATCTCCTACGGCTAGGGGCAGTGGTGCCCGTGCTGGCATCGGAATGCAGGGTAGGTCGCTACTCCATTTATTTCGTAGTGCCAAAGGACAGATCTCTCCGGCCCATTCTGGATCTCAAATGTGTAATCCACTGTCTTCGCGTTCCCCACTTTCGGATGGAAACGTTAGTCCGTTTATGGTGGTGGTTTGACAAGGAGTTTTTGACGTCCCTCGATCTCATGGAAGCCTACTTGCACATTCCAATAAGGGAGGTCCATCAAACGTTCCTACGGTTTGCCTTTCCTTGGGGCCATTACCAGTTTCAGGCCTTTTCCTTCAGATTGGTGACGGCTCCGCACCTTCAAGATTGTGGTGGTGGTGGCGGTGTTGCGAAAGGAGGGCATGTTAGTTCACCCTTACTTCGACGATTGGTTGATTCACCCAAAGTCAAAAGAGGAAAGCCTGCGGGCGATGGACAGTGGTCCAGCTGCTTCAGAGCCTTGGCTGGGTAGTCAATGAAGCCAAGAGTCACTTGGTACCCATGCAAGTCCTCATATCTCAGAGTTCGCTTCGACACTGCGAAGGGAGCAGTGTTTCTTCAGGAACGGTGGGTGCACCGGCTTTGCGGGCTGGTGCGCACCTTCTTGAGCACTCCAGCTCCGTCTGCTTGGTGGTACTTACGGGTACTAGGTACCATGGCGGTGACCCTGGACGTGGTGCTGTGGTCCAGGTTTCACATGTGATCCTTACAAAGGGTGCTGTTGTGTCGCTGGTCGCCGCAGGCACACTTTCTGAGCAAATGGCTCCCTTGTCCTCTTCAGGTGAGACGGGACCTTCAGTGGTGGCTGGCTCCAGAGGTCCTGAAAGCGGGCATGCCTGTGGAGCAGCCAATATGGCTGCCTCTGCTGACAGATGCCAGTCTTGCAGGTTGGGGAGCTCACTGTGAGGGGCTCTTCGCGCAGGGAGTATGGTCCGGTCAGGAAAGGACTTGGTCTATCAACCAGCTCGAGCTTCGGGCAGTGTTTCGGGCGTTTGAGAGCACGGTAAGGGGTCGAGCAGTAAGAGTGCTGTCCGGACAATTCGGCAACGGTGGCCTACATCAATCGGCAGGGGGGAACGGGAAGCGTGGCCATGGAAGAGGCAGAAGCACTGTTCTCCTGGATAGAGCCATGACTAAAAGCCATCTCAGCAGCACACATTGCTGGGAAGGACAATGTGATGGCCGATTTTCCTCAGAGTTCAAGTGGATGCCAGGGAATGGGAACTGCACCCAGCGGTGTTTGCACAGATTGTATGCAGGTGGGAAGCGCCGGTGATGGATCTCATGGCGACTTTCCAGTCCCCGAAAGTGCATCAGTTTTTCAGCAGGCGTCGAGGATGTCCGAGGGCACCCTGGCAGACTTCTGGTCTGCTGTATGTCTTTCTGTCATGGTCTCTCATGGGACAAGTGGTGCAGCACATCGAGGCGCACTGTGGTAGAGTGCTGCTCGTGGCGCCAGACTGGCCGAGGCAGCCATGGTATGGGGATCTAGTTCGTCTTCTAGACAGGACTCCCTGGAAGTTGCCGCTATCAGAGGATCTGTTCTAGCAGGGGCCCCTTCGCATGTTGCAGGTGGATCGGTTCTCACGGTATGGCCTTTGAAAGGGCAAGGTTGAGGAAAAAAGGTTATTCCCCGGCGGTCATCGCCACGATGCTGCGGGCTAGAAAACGTTCCACCTCCCTTGCTTATGTGCGCATTTGGCATATTTTTGAGGACTGGTGTTCATGTCATCAGATATGAGCGGCAATGGTGTTGGTGCCTGGTTCTCAGCTTCTTACAAGACTGATTCGACAGAGGGTTAGCGGCCAGTTCGCTAAAAGTGCAGGTGGCTGCTCTAGCTTGTTGAGCAAAGTGCACGGGGTGGCCCTTGGGTCACATGTGGACGTGCAGTGTTTCCTTAGGGCGGTTTTTCAGCTTCGGCTGTCGCGCAGATGTGGTGGTCCGCCCTGGGATCTCAACCTGGTGTTAAGGGCTTGACAGGGAAGCCATTCGAGCCCTTGAGTCAGGCGTCGATTAAGGATTTAATGCTCAAGACAGAGTTTTTGGTGGCCATTTGTTCGGCGAGGCGAGTCTCGGAGTTGCAGGCGTTTTCGTGTAGAGAACCCTTCTTGTCTTCCAAGGAGAAGGTTGTGCTGAGGCCAGTGCCATCTTTTCTTCCGAAGGTTGTGTCTCCGTTCCGTTTAAATCAGTCAGTTTCTTTGCCGGCGCTTCCTGCTTCGGCAGAGTTGGATTCAGATGGTTCTTTGCATCGACTGGATGTACGGAGGGTATTGCATCTATTTGAGTGACAGAGGCGTTTCGCAAGACGGATCGTCTTTTCGTCTTGTTTGGGGGTGTTCGTAGAGAAGAAGCGGCAGCGAAAGCTTCAATTTCCAGATGGATAAGAGGCTATTGCGCTGGCTTATCTTTTTTGCAGAAAAGGTCTGTTCCAGTAGGATTGCAGGCGCATTCCACTAGAGCACAGGTGGCGTCCTGGGTAGAGCACTGTTTGATTCCGCCTGCAGAGATTTGCACGGCGGCGACTTCGCTACATACTTTCAGTAAGCACTACCTTCTAGATGTTCTGGCGGCAGATGATGCTTGCTTTGGGGCGGTGGTCTTGCGGTCAGGCTACAAGGGTGCCCCCCCTAAGTACTGCTCTGCTACATCCCGATGGTGGAGGACTGAACTGGAGGGCCGCTAAGGAAATGAGAATTACTTACCTGGTAATTGATGTTCCTTTAGGGACAACAGTTCAGTCCTCCTTCCCACCCGGTGTGTCTGGGGTAGATGAGGGATTGACTTGCAGCTGACATGGTTTCAGCTAAGGAACACAGCAGAATAAGATCTGGAATCTGTCTTCTACTATCGTTGGTACTAATCTTTCGCTTTCTCTGCCACTGCTCTCTATTCTCTAGGAGGCGGTTCAGTGGCAGAGGGGATGGTGAAGTGGGGGTGGTCTTGGTTTTTTTGCCCCTTAGGTACTCAAGGGGGGGGGGGGGTTATGTTAAGAGTTAATGTTACATTTTGTAATCTTGTTGAGGTTACCTATATTGGCTACTTATTTGCTCCCTGAAGTGTGCTTTGTCAATAGTTCACGGGGGGCTGATGGGAAGACCAGCATAAGGTATCCAGTGCTCTCAAGAATCTGGTCCAGTCTCCATGCTGCAGGAGGAGGTACACAAACAGATGGTGGAGGACTGAACTGTCGTCCCTAAAGGAACATCAATTACCAGGTAAGTGTAATTATCACTTTCTGATGCAGGAGAAGTGGACCACTGCTGCTTTACCTCCAGCAGGGTGATTGGCCATGCTCCTTGGACATAAGGATGCCCATACTTGCATCCTTGTCCATCCCAAGCACAGAAGGTACCTCTGCTTCCCATGTAACTACCAGTACAGGGCGCTCCCCTTCAGCCTTGCATCCACCCCGTGGGTCTTCACAAAATGCCTGGCCATGGCAGCGGCCCACCTCCCATTGCAGGGCACCTTTGTCTATCCTTACCAGACAACTGGCTTGTGACGGGGGTGGGGTATGGCCTCCGAGGCTCGGCGGGCCACAGACCACACCATCTTCTGGAGCACCTGGGCTTGATGGCCAACTACCCAAAATCCCACCTCACTCCAGTACAATCCCTGGAGTTCATTGGGGCTGCTTGGACACTGGGCCATGACTTTCCTCCCCAGGACAGAGCAGATCGCCTCATCCCTGTGACTGGTGTGCAATGCCAAAATACAGTCTCAACTTGGTGGTTGCTTCACCTTCTCTGCCACAGCCTCCAAGGTCCATGTTGTATCCAACGCCCACCTCAACATGCAAGCGGCACAGTGGTGCCTCTGCACAGTAGACCCAAGCAGCAGGCTGACTTCAAGATCCCATCTGTCACACCCTGCCTGGCAGAGTCCCTGACATGATGGCAGGATGCACAGAACCTGCTCAGAGGCATGCCCTTCCAGACCCTGACACATCAGGTGGTCTTGATGATGGATGCCTCCCTGTTGGGCTGGGGGGCCCACTGCAAGGAACTGTGTACACAAGGAACTTGGTCCCCTGAGAAGACTTGGCAGCAGATCAATCTGCTGGAGCTCTGGGCTGTTGTCCTTGTGCTCAAGGTTTTCCAGCACTGCCTATAACACTGAGCAGTGCTTGCTCAGATGGATAACCGGGTCACTATGTTCTGTGTCGGCAAACAAGGGGCACCAGCACTTACAGCCTCTGCCTGGAAGAAATGGCCTTGTGCTGCTTTGCGGTGAGCCAGGGCATCATCCTCCAAGCCACTTATCTCCTGGACCAGCTAAGCAGGGTCCTCCAGCTGCACGAATGATGCCTGTATCCCTGGATGGTGCAGTGGCTCTTCCAGTGTTGGGAATCCAGATTTGGACCTCTTTGCCAGCCCTGCGAATTTTCAGCTCTCCCAGTCCTGCAGCCCCTCCCTCACCCTGGCAGGTTGGCTCAATGCCTTCCTCCTGTCATGGACCACCAGCCTTCTATATGCCTGCCTCTTCCCCCTCCCCCCTCACTTCTTGGACCCTTCTGAAGGTCCAGTGGGACAGGGACTCTGTGATCCTCATGGCCCAGGCAACCGTGGTTTTCTCTGGTACTCTCTCTCTCTCAACAGAGCCCCTAGTTCCTCAAGGGAACTCACCAGAGCTTCTGACACAGGAGGGGGGGGGGGAGGGAGTGTCTGCTACTTCACCCCAATTTGAGGTTGCTATCTCTCACAGCTTGGTGGCTGAGCAGGTCACCCTAGCCCCCTACCATCTCCTCGGAGGACATTCTTTTGGCTTCACAAAACTACTTGGTCAAGTGGGGCACACCTTTAAGTGGCACTGGTTCTCAGTGTGGTGCTCACTTATCTGAGCGAACCAGTTTTTTTTTTTTTTTTTTTTTCCCCTGCCCTACCCACTTGGTCCTCCACCTCTTGCAGGCTGGGCTAAAGTCTGATTTCAGTCAGGGCTCACCTGAGAACCATTTCAGCAAACCATCTCATCGATGAGAACCTTTCAGGGCAACTGCTAGTCTCCCACTTCATGTGGGGCCTGCTTCTCTCCAAGCTCCCCTCCGCCTGCAGGATGGGACATCAATGTGGTCCTCATGCAACTCACCAAGCCGCCCTTTGAACCCATGGCTACCTGCTCACTGCAGCACCTGTCCTGGTGGCTCTCACTTCTATCCAGAGAGTCGGTGAACTCCAGGCGCTTATGACTGAGGCACTGCATACAAGGTTCTACAGGAACAGAGTGGTCCTGTGTACTCGCCCCAAGTTCCTCCCAAAGGTTGTCTTGGATTTTTCATCTCAACCAGGAGATAGTACTACCCACCTTCTTCCCAAAGCCCCATGCTGAACGGGTGTCAACAATTCTCCACACACTGGACTTGCCCCTACCTGCAGCGGACTCGGGACCATCGCAGATCCAGGTAGCTCTGTCTCCTATGACCCCAGTTGCCTGGGACATGGTCACCAAGCAAACATTGTCCATCTGGGTGGCAGACTGCATCACCTGGACCACCAAGTCACAACTCACAATATCCGAGCAATAGTGACATCGGTTGCTAGTCTGCACTCTGCATTACTGTCTGGAGAGGGAGTCCTGTTGGGACAGCACATTTGGCCAAGCCGTTCTCTGTAATCTGTTCAGGGTTTAAGTAACTCCTGCCCTCAGACCTTGTTCCGGCTACCAGGAAGCAATGTTCCCTCTAATTTTCTGTAGGCTGTGTGCGCATAAAATATCAGCTGTGCAGCTTTTGAAGAAAGGTTAAATTTTGTACGCCACATAACACTCGGAGTTATATACTTTAAAATTTGACTACACATCAGAATACAGTATGTACACCACATTGATTGCACTAGAAAACATTGTAGAACTTGTGAAAACCGTAAATACATAACTTTTAAATTTTAAGACGTCTGTGGTGGTTTCTATCAGAATCAGAACCGTAATTTTTGTGCGCTCTGTTGTAAAGTATGTGCGCTCGCTCGGCGAGGTGTGTGCACACGCGCACAGCTTAGAGGGAACAGTGCCAGGAAGCATGGCCATCCAGGGACTCAGGTTCCTCAGACTGCCTTCAGTTTCACTGGCAACTGCTTACGACTCTGCTGTGCTTTTTCCTACATGTCCTTGGTAGCCTA
Organism: Ichthyophis bannanicus; assembly: GCA_033557465.1. Lineage (NCBI taxonomy): Eukaryota > Metazoa > Chordata > Amphibia > Gymnophiona > Ichthyophiidae > Ichthyophis > Ichthyophis bannanicus. Next base: position 294,568,989 of record CM066041.1, read on the forward strand.
TAGCTAGGGAGTCCCATATGCAAGGACTGTCCTCCAGCTTGTTCTGGGGGAAAAAAACAGTATTATTCACTTGTAACAGGTGTTCTCCAGGGACAGCAGGAATCATTCCTCACATATGGGTGATGTCTGCACTGATAGAGCCCACACAGAGCATTTCTTCAGCTTTCAAAGAAAGCCTTTGGGAATGCTACCATGCATGCATGGTCCCCTTCCCACCCAAGGGTGCCATCTTACTCAGGTGCCAGAAGTTAGAACCCCACCAAAAAGTTGGCACAAATGAGCAGCTAAGGGAAGGAGGGAGGGTTGTGAGGACTAATTGCTGCTGTCCCTGGAGAACACCTGTTACAGGTGAGTAACTACAATTTATGCTCAGTCTCCACCTGCTGTTTGCGGGGGGGGGGGGGGGGGCACAACCCAATAGTCTGAACTGGACTGAAGGGATTTAAGGAAAGGTAATTAGCAGGTAAGGCCTAATTATACCATATGTTCTCCTGCGCCATAAGATGCATTTAAGTTAATGTCTTGATGTTGCTAATACCATGCTCCTTTGTTATGTTTTTGGATTGAATGAAAATTAGATGGCTACTGGAAATAACAATTTAAACCTTGCTCTGCAGGGTAACTGAACAAGCAGACTTACTAGTCACTGCCAAGGAATAGAATGAGCTGGAGTTTAAGATGCTTTAATGAAACTGTAGAGATCAAGTTTAGGGTTTAACGCTCTAACGTTTGGTTATTGTATTTGGCAGGATAATGATTAAGCTGGGCCCTTTTTTCAGCCAGAGGAAGACTGCTGCTTTTTAAAATGTAGGCCTTCAGTTTTCTGAGACAGTTGAAAAGCTAAATACCATGGGGCCAATATTAAAAGGCAGTTACACAGTTTACAGGTCTAAAGCATGTAACTGCCTCTAAGTGAAATATTCAGCAGCACTAACAGTGTTAGTGCCCCTGAATATCCCCAGACATGGCTGCTACATATCTTGGGCGTTCCGGGAGCCGTGACAGAGGCTAACCGGCTGGCAGCGATATTGCACAGCTACCTGGTTAGACTCTGCAGGTAAGAGGCCAGCGTTTGCTGCGCTTATCTTTTACCTGCAAAAGCTATCCAGGTGCTGGTGTAATATTGCTGCTGCCCAGTTACCTTGTGCAGCAACCCTGGATATTTGATGCTGGGGCTGCATATGACCCTGGCATTGAATATCTGGGGTTAAGAGGTCAGCAGCAATGGCTATGCAACTCAGTACAATATCAGGGCTCTAGAACTCTAAATATATTTTTCATCAGGTTTTATAAGTACCATGGCTATTCTTGGTCACCTTAAGAGTGCTCAAGTCATTGCTGACTCCTGTGAACACTGGATGGATAGTTGTCCATGTGACTATCTCCTAGGCTTTCTTGGCAAGGTGTGACTGGTCTGTGTTCACAGTATGACTTGGATACACTGTCTTTCCAGAGTACTACAGCCCCCTGGTGGGGGTTCCAGCTTTTCTCTTGGCCTTGGGGAACAAACACGGCAGCCGGTGAGGAAGAACAGAATGGCTTCCAATATCTTTGGGCCCCCTGAAGACTTACCATCAGTTCCTCATACTAATTTTCCAGGTACAGATACAGGGCATTCTTAAGATCTTTCCTAAATTTGTCTGAGGTTCAGTGCTGACTAGATGCAATGTTCAAGTTTGTGAACACCTGGGATGATAGTATATTAGGATTATGTTTTTAATAGACTGCTAATTTAAACTCAAAACACCATTGAAATAAGTAACTGTGTATGAACCTTCGGAAACTGATGCATCTTAGTTACCAATAATCAACTGAGTTTCCTGTAACTGTCGCTCAGTCTTACGCTACCCTGGGGAGTTTTGGCCCAGTCTTCCAAACTGTTCTCCTGACATTTGAGGGCTTTCCTGCATGAACTAACTTCAGGTCTCGACACAACCCTTTAGCAGTGTTTAGGCTGGGACATTGTTTTGGACTGAGGGTCATCTCGCATCATTCTGTAGTAGATGTTACTTGAATGTTTGGGGGGGTGATCTGTTGTATAATCCACTTTTGGTTTGGCTTCAGCTTAAGCATGGATGGCCTGTTGAGAAAGTTCTGATGAAGCAGACTTTCTCCCAGGAACAAGCAGGAACTCAGCCCTCGCATATGGGTGACATCTGCACTGACAGAGCCCTCATGGAAGCATCTCCCCAGCTTTTTTTGTTTTTTTTTTTAATTTTTTTTTATTATCACACCACATAATATACATCACTTAGCCTTGAAACCACAACCAAACTTATGTTACACAATCTTTCACTACCGTTATACATTCTATAGTTCTACTTCACATTTAAAAATATACCCTCTCACTATGTGTACCTTATTTTAACTATACATCGATTAAATTCTAATACTATATACATTTCCAAATATGTATCACCATTTTACTAGTAAACCACCTGTACAAAATCGCAGTCTCCAATTTTCCCTCATTCGTTTTGTGTGGTTATTGGATAGCATATATTAAAGCATTCTAAGTCTCAACTGTTCTTGTGTGTTTATTTTCTTATTGTAGATTTTATTATAACTTAAACTTTTTTTACTGAACATCAAACCAATTCTTCCCAACACCTGTAACCAACCCCACTTAGTACAATGCCCCCCCCACATGACATGTTGCATCATTCCTCAGACATCTATAAACATTCCCCCCCCTTCCACCAGTCCCCCCCCCCCCACTTCCCAAGCTCACCCCTTAAGATTCCTCATGTGCCTCCCAGCATCAGCTTTCTTTCCCCCCCCCCCCCCCTCCCCGGTACCCTACTCCTCTAACCCTCCTCCAATCCCTTTGCTAGGCACCCCTACAACCTCTCCCATCTCCTCCACCCTTCTTCCCGCCACTCCTCATATGCTTGCCATATATCTGTTTCCCCCTCTGGTTCCGGCTATGAGCGCCAACCGCACTCATATGCCACAAATGCTCTATTCCTTTACGGCCCTCTAGTCCAGTCCCGGAACCATAGAGTTAACAACCTCCACCAGCAGCTTTGGAGACTGAAAGATGTCATCGCTTTGTCACTGGTATAAATAGGCAAGGACTGCCCCCTTCCACCAGTACTTTCAGTCTCCAAGCAGCTGGAGAGAGGTCTGAGCCTGGGACTGGGCTCAGCGCAAATAAGCAGAGTTTTTTTTAAATTTTGTACCATTTTTTAAATTTTACCTTTATACATATTATTCACCCTGGGTTTGTTTTTTCTTTTCTAGCTGAAGTGCTGCTGCAGGAAGGGATCCTACTTGTTTCGGCTGGATTCTTTCTCTGTCTCCCCCTCCCCCCGGGTACTTACTCCCCATTGAAAAAAAACGAGCAGCAGGGCAGCCTGCGAGTTTTGGGGCCTACCTATTCCCGAACCCGCAGAGAAGGGTGAGGAACAGGTGGAAGGCAGTGAAAGCAGCAGCAAATGGCATTAGTCAGCTGTCCTTGATCGCCAGAGCCAAAGCCGTGGCAAAGGCTGAGCTCTGGTGGCGGCGGTGCTCCCGGCCCCCCTTTCTTTGTTGCATTTGGCAGTTCAGTGTTTGTTCCGGGCAGGACCCACAGGGAAATTGGGCCTCTCCCTCAGCCTGTGTAAGGGAGCTTGATCGGGCAGCATGCCTTTAGCGGGGCTGCGTGTCTCCGGGCGGGAAGCTCGATGCCGGCAGCCATTTTGTGAGCAGCGAGTTTCTTGTTTAAGTTTCTGGCAGGCGGTTTCGGGCGCTTCTCTCCCTCATTTTTGGGAAGGTCTGCAGAGATTAGGACTAGGTAGCTCGGCAGTAGGATTGTAGTAGTAAAAAAAAACAAAAAAACAAAAGTTTAAATTGTTGGTGCAGAGTCAGGGGAACCTTTGCATTTGGGAGCCAAACAGGACATAAAGATTCATAAAGTGTAAAGCTGGGGTTGGTGGCTGAGTATGGCAATCTGTGTTCCTCCTGGCAGAGAGGATGCCTGCCAAGCCACGCTGCTTGGTGTGTGGCATTTGGTGTGGCGTGGCGTGGCGTGGCGTGGCATTCGGTGTGTTAGACTCGGGGGTATGTAGAGCCTGCACAGTGGGGGCAGCGCTCATGGAGAAGCCGCTGGAAGAATCCCCTCGGGAGCAAGGGGAGGCTCCGCCGGAGGGGGAAGTGGCCCTGCCTCCAGTTTTGACGCCTGCGGAACCAGTAGCAGGACCATCCTCGGCTGTGGACCCTGAGTGGCAGCTGACTTCAGGCTAGGGGTCTGACCTCCCCTGGGATTCCGCCGGATTTCTTTGCCCTTATGCAGCGGGCTTTGGCTTTGCTGCAGCTGTTGGCGGCTCCTCCTCAGGGCCCGCGGGGGCGGAAGCGGACGAGGCCGCTGGATCGCCCGGAGGAGGAGTCTGCTTCGGCTAAGAAAGGGAAGGTGTTAGTAGAAGACAGTCCACCGTCTGGTTTGGATGAGGAGGTGGGGGACTTGGCGGAGGCCTCGGAAGAAGAGTTAGAGGGGGAGTTGCTGGACTCAGAGCAGCAGAGTAGAGTGTTCCGGCGGGAAGAGCTCCCAGCTCTGATCTCAGAGACTTTGAAGACGCTCAATCCGTGGAGCCTCTGCCGGAGGAAGCATTGGAGGATCCTTTATTGCAGGCGGTACGTCGGTCCCAAAAGGTCTTCCCAGTTCATAGGGTCTTTCGCAAGATGATTCAGGAAGAATGGGACTTGCCGGAGGCGGCCCTGCGAGGTTCGAGGGCTTTAGCTCGCCTCTATCGCTTTCTGACCAGGACAGGGAGCTTTTTCGCTCGCCTAAGGTAGATGCGGCGGTATCGGCAGTCACCAAAAAGACCACGATCCTGGTTGAAGGTGCGGCGGCATTGAAGGATATGCAGGACAAAGTTGGATTCGTTACTGAAGCAGGTGTTCGATGTCTCGGCCCTTTCGTTGCAAGCCTCTATAGCAGGAGCCTGGGTGGCGAGAGGCTGTTTTGCGATGGTCGCAGAGGTTGCAGGTGGAGCAAGTAGACGAAGTTGCGCAGCTGGAGTCGGGTACCGCTTATTTGGCGGACATTCATTATGACCTCATCCGGGGCCTGGCTAAGAGCATGGCATCGGTGGTAGCGGTGCGACGATACCTTTTGGTTGCGTAACTGGTCGGCAGATGCTTCGTCCAAGGCTCGCCTCAGCAAGCTTCCTTTTAGGGGTAAGCTCTTGTTTGGGGAAGATTTAGAAAAGTTAGTCAAGGACCTAGAGTCCAAGGGCGGCCATCTGCCGGAGGATAAGCCAAAGCAGCCACGGCGGGCCTTGGCATCCCGGGGGGCCCCCAGAGTTTCGGAGGTTTCGATCCTCTCGTTTTAGCCAGCCTCAGCGGGGGAGGTTTCCGGCGCAGGGCCGGGGCTTCAGGGGGTCGGGTAGAGGCTTCACGCCTTTCCAGTCCTCAAACACTAAAGTCCCAATGAGATGAGGCGTACTCAGGTGGCGGTAGTGCCCGTGGGAGGACAGTTGCGGGATTTCTACCCTGCCTGGGTCCAAATTACCTCAGACCAGTGGGTGGTGGAGGTCGTGCGGGAAGGTTATGCCCTAGAGCTCCATCGTCTCGTGTTAGATTCCATTTATTTATTTATTTATTAATTACAGTTTTTTATATACCGCGCTATTTACAATCAGCGCGGTTTACAGATAACCAAAGACCAGAACAGGCTGCTCGGTTTTACATAAAACAGGAAGATAAACTTGGTGACCTTTGTCTGGTCACCTTGCCAGTCTCCTCACAAGGTGCAGGCGGTCTCCGAAACTTTGCAGCGGCTTCTGCAACTCGAGGCGGTGGTGCCCGTTCCGTCGGATCAGTGCAGGTGCGGTCGATACTCCATTTATTTTGTGGTGCCAAAGAAAGAGGGCTCCTTTCGGCCAATTCTAGATTTAAAGCGGGTAAATCGGTGTCTCAAGGTGACCCACTTCCATATGGAAACGTTACGCTCGGTGATTGTGGCGGTTCGGGCAGGAGAATTCCTGACTTCGCTGGACCTCACGGAGGCGTACCTTCACATCCCTATTCGTCAGGAGCATCAGAAGTTTGAGGTTTGCGGTTCCCATGGGACATTTTCAGTTTCAAGCTATGCCTTTCGGTCTGGCGACGGTGCCGCAAACATTTACAAAGATCATGGTTGTCTTAGTAGCAGCAGCGCTCCAAGGAGGGAGTGCTGGTGCATCTGTACTTGGACGATTGGTTGATTCGAGCAAAGTCTTGAGTGGAGAGTGCCGTGGCTACTGCGCGCGTAGTTCAATTTTTGGAGAGCCTTGGTTGGGTGATCAACTTTGCAAAGAGCCGGTTAGTGCCCTCGCAGTCCCTGGAGTACCTCAGGGCCCGTTTCGAGACGGGTCAGGCAGCGGTATTTCTCCCAGTCCTCCGGGCGCAGAAGCTACGAGTGCTCGTGAGTTTGTCAAGGCTGGCGCCGACAGCGTGGCAATACCTGCAGGTGCTCGGGACGATGGCGGCCACAATCGAGGTGGTGCCATGGGCCAGGTTCCATATGTGGCCATTGCAGAGTCCCTGCTCCGGCGCTGGTCTCATCAGAGGGATGCATTGTCCCAGCGGCTGGTTTGCCGTCAGGAGGTACGTCGGGAGCTGCTCTGGTGGTTACGGATGGAGAATTTGGAAGTGGGTGTTCCGCTGGAGCCTCCTTCCTGGAGGCTTCTGACGACAGATGCAAGTCTTCTAGGATGGGGAGCGCATTGCGAGGGACACTTTGCCCAGGGGCAGTGGTCTCTGGTAGAGAGAGTGGCCCATCAACAGGTTGGAGATGAGGGCGGTGGTGTTGGGCCTCCAGCAGTTTCAGAACAGCCTGTGGCAGGAGGTGGTGCGTGTGTTATCGGACAATGCAACAACCATAGCTTATATCAATCGGCAAGGTGGCACAGGAAGTGTCGCTGGAAGAGGAGGCCGGTCTCCTGAGTTGGGCGGAAGGGAACCTGAAGGGTCTGTCGGCGCAACACGTGGTCTGAGTGGACAGTGTCGAAGCGGATTTCCTGAGTCGTCACAGAGTGGATCCGGGAGAGTGGATGCTGCATCCAGCCGTCTTTGCGCTCCTAGTTCAGCGTTGGAGTTCCTCTCATGGATCTGATGGCAACCTTTCGAGTCGGCCCAGGTGGAGCGGTTTTTCAGCAGACGACGAGAACAGATGTCAGAGGGTCTCGACGCGTTAGCCCAGTGGTGGCCGGAAGGGGGCCTTCTCTGTCTTCCCACCTTGGGCGCTGGTAGGCAGAGTAAGTCCAGCGTATAGAAAGGCACAGGGGGCCTAGTGGTCCTGATAGCGCCCGATTGGCCCCGAAGGCCCTGGTATGCGGATTTAGTGAGGCTGTTGGCGGACAGGCCATGGAGACTCCCGGGCCGGGAGGATGTTTTGCAGCAGGGGCCGTTACGCATGCCCCAGGTCCATCAATTCTCGCTTACGGCATGGCTCTTGAAAGGGCGCAGCTGACGGCCAAGGGGTATTCCGCAGCGGTCATTACTACTTTGCTGAAGGCATGCAGACGCTCTACTTCGTTGGCGTACATCCGGGTATGGTGAATTTTTGAAGCCTGGTGTTCGGGGCGGAACCTGCGGCCGTTGCAGGCGTCGGTATTGCATGTCCTTTCCTTCTTGCAGGATGGTGTGGTAAAGGGCCTATCAGCCAGCTCCTTGCAGGTTCAGTTGGCAGCGATTTTCTTGTTTTCGGAGTAAGATACAAGGTCAGTTGGGGGGCGCACAGTGATGTCAGACGATTTCTGTGAGCGGTCTTGCTCATGCGGCCACCGCGGCGTAGGTCAGTTCCGGCGTGGGATCTGAACTTGGTGTTGGAGGCCCTGACTGGGGCACCTTTTGAGCCACTGGACAGGGCGTCGATAAAGGATCTGACGTTGAAAATGGTGTTTCTAGTGGCTATTTGCTCCGTGAGACAGATTTCTGAATTGCAAGCGTTGTCCTGTAAGGAACCGTACTTATCATTTTTTAATCATAAGGTGGGGTTGCGGACGGTGCTGGCATTCTCAGTGCCCCAAGATACTGGAATGAATTACCCCATGACATCTGGGCTATTAAGAACCTACCACAGTTTAGGAAAGCCCTCAAAACCCACCTCTTCAACAAGTACCTGATAGACCCTGACTGCATCCCCTAGAACCTCAGGACACCACCAATACCATTCTCAGTCAAATTTACAGTACCACAAGCAACTCACCATGTGGATACTCAAAACTATGAAGTGAACTGTGTTTTCTATGCAACTGCTTTGATTATGACTCCATATAATTTCTGTAAATAGTTTACCCCTGTTAGCCAAGTTTCTGTCCCCTGTTATATGTAAACTCATACATGTTAACTGTAATGAGCATTTTGTTCCATGTAAACCGCGCTGATGCTGAATAGTGCGGTATATAAGAGACTGTAAATAAATAAATAAATTCTTGCCGAAGGTGGTTTCCCTGTTTCATCTTAACCAGGTCGTGTCGTTGCCAGTGTTTTTCCAAGGAACAGAAAGATAAATCGGGGGGGCAAGTTGCACCGTCTAGATCAGGGGTGGGCAAACCTTTTGACTCGAGGGCCGCAATGGGTTCATATATTGGACCCAGGGGCCGGACCAAGAGTAGATGGACGGTGTGTATGTGTGAATTAATATAAATTAAATTTAAATTTGTAACATTAAATGTTTAGATTAATTTAAGGTAGAAAAGCATAAAAAGAGTTATTTTACAAAACTTTTATGCAATGTATTTCTTTCATAAAATAGTACCTTCAATTTTAGTGGGAATAGTGTTGTTGGTCTCCCTTTTTTATTAAGGCATCAAAGTCAGGAGATAGCTTTGTTGCAATTCGCAGAATAGATCTGAGGTGTTGGTCAGTTAACTGGGATCTGTGACGGGATTTATTGATCATGACGCTAAACGTCTGCTCACACACGTAGGTCGAGCCAAACAAGGCCAGAATCTTCTGTGCCATCCCCCGGAGGTTTGGAAAACAGTCATCTTTTAGTGGAAGAGAGTGGAAGTTCTCCTTTAAGATTGCATCAGATTGAAGATCGATTAGTTCCAATTGCACTTCTTGTGGTGCTGTTTCTGGGTCTTGTGACAAGGGACAGGCCACCAGCTGAAGTAACTTTTCAATTTTTTCCAAATCTGAAAACCGGCACAATTCTTCATGCAGGTCATTCAGTGATTTGCTATATTTATTCACATTTTGGATGGCCTTTTCCTGTGTGGCTAGTGTGGGAAAATGAGAAGTTTTTCTTTGAAATTTGCCTAGAAAAAAAAGTCATCTTGGCTTTGAAGGCATTTACATTACTATACATGTCGTGAATATACAGGTCTTTTCCCTGTAGCTTGACATTAAGCTCATTCATGTGAGAAAAAATGTCAACAGCAAACGCAAAGTCACACAGCCAATTCTTGTCGCTCAGCTCTGGAAAATCATCAGACTTCCCCTTTAACTCCAAAAATGTATCAATCGCTTCTTTAAGATCCCACACTAGTTTAAACACTTTGCCCAAACTCAACTAGCGGACACGAGAGTGGTAAAGCAAGTCTTGGTGGTCTGCGTCGGTTTCCTCCAGAAATGCAATGAACTGACGGTGCTGAAGTCCCTTTGCTCGTATGCAGTTAACAAGCTTTATAACTGGATTCACAACATGACTAAGCTGTAATACAGATTTACACAAAGATTCTTGGTGTATGATGCAGTGGAGAAAAATAACTTCTTGCTCAGGGTTTTCCTCTTTCACTTTATCCTGAATTCTTTTCAGCAATCTCACATTCTTTCCAGTTAAATTTGGAGATCCATCCGTAGTGACATTAGCAAGTTTACTCCAAGGTAGCTTCATACTCTCGATGACAGCAGACACCCAGTCATACAAATCTTCTCCCCGTGTTTTTCCTTTAAGTGGCTCCATGGCCAAAAACTCCTCTGTTATTTCAAAACTGTCGCTAATCCCTCCGGATAAAAATTAAGAGCTGAGCTGTGTCTTTTATGTCTGTACTTTCGTCCAGTGCTGGCGAATATAATTTAAAGGACTCTGCAATATAGCACAGTTACTTACCTGTAACAGGTGATCTCTGGGAACAGCAGGAATTAGTCCTCACATATGGGTACGTCGGTACCGACGGAGCCTGCGCGGGAAAGCTCCCCAGCTTCCTAGAATGGAAGCTTTTGGGACCTCCCACTGCACATGCGCACTGCCTTCCCGCCTTCCTGAACAGCTCTCCTCAGTTTCGAGTTTATAGCTGAGTCAATAGAGAGAGGACAGGAAGATAGATAGATAAAGATACAACTCCTAGGGGAGGTGGGTGGGTTGTGAGGACTAATTCCTGCTGTTCCCAGAGATCACCTGTTACAGGTAAGTAACTGTGCTATCTCCAGGAACAAGCAGGAATAAGTCCTCACATATGGGGACTCCCTAGCTTAGATGCGTGGGATCCCCTGTCAAGGTTCGCCATCTTCGTATGGATCTCAGGCATCCATCCTGGGAAGGTGGGCAGGAGTTGTCTAAGAATGGAACAGGTGTTTGAGGACAGCCTGGCCAAACAAGGCATCCCGGCGGGAGTCTTTGTCCAAACAGTAATGGGCTGTGAAGGTATGAACCGAGGCCCAGGTAGCGGCTCGACAGATCTGATCAATGGAAACAGAGTGCAGATGAGCCATAGAAGTTGCCATGGCTCTCACATTGTGAGCTGTGACATGGCCTTCCAGAGAAATGTTTTTACTCTGGTAAGCAAAGGAAATACACTGAGCAATCCAATTGGAAAGTGTACGCTTGGAGACTGGAAGTCCCAAATGTAAAGGATCAAAAGCCATGAAAAGTTGAGAAGACTTTCGATGTGGCTGAGTCCTATTAAGGTAAAAGGCTAGAGCTCTTTTACAATCCAGAGTATGAAGGTTCCTCTCTGCACTGGAGGCATGAGGAGCCGGAAAAAATACAGGTAGATATACCTCTTGATTAAGATGAAAAGGCGAGACCACTTTAGGCATAAAGTGGGGATTCGTCCTAAGGACCACCTTGTCATGATGAAATCTTGTATAAGGTGGATTAGCCACTAGAGCCTGCAGTTCGCTGATGCGACGAGCGGAAGTGACTGCAATTAGGAATAATACCTTCCAGGAAAGAAATTTCAAGGAGGTAGAAAATAACGGCTCAAAAGGTGGCTTCATAAGCTGACCAAGCACTAGATTCAAATCCCATGCGACCGGGGGGGGTCTGATGGGAGGTTTAGTGAGGGTCAGGCCTCTCATGAATCTTGCAACAAGAGGATGAGGAGATAGGTTGTCCATTTACAGGTTTCAGGGATGCTGAAATAGCACTTAAATGGACTCTTACAGAATTCGTCTTAAGGCCTGCATTGGAAAGATGCAGGAGATAGTCTAAGAGGGAATTCAAAGGAAGTGCCAGAGGGTCAAGGCCCTGCTGAGCACACCAAATGGAAAAACGTTTCCATTTGAAAGCATAAGACCGCCTCGTGGAAGGTTTCCTAGAGGCATGAAGGATATCTTTCACAGGTTGAGAAAGATTAAAGTCTTGAAGACTTAAGCCTTCAGTAACCAAGCTCGGAGATGTAGGGATTTGGGGTTTGGGTGCCACAAAGTCCCGTCCTCCTGAGACAGAAGGTCTGGTGCAGCTCCTAAGTCCAGGGAGGATCCCTGGGAGAGCTGTAGAAGCAGAGGGAACCACACTTGGCGTGGCCAGCGTGGAGCTATGAGGATCATAGAGCCGTGATCTCTCTGGAGTTTGAACAGAGTCTTGGGAATCAGCGGAATGGGTGGAAAGGCATATAGGAACGCCTGACCCCAATGGAGGAGAAAGGCGTCCGTGGCCTGAGCTTCCTGACACGGAGTCCTGGAACAGAACCGGGGAAGTTTGGCATTCCACGGACTTGCAAAGAGGTCTATGTCCGGGGTCCCCCATTCCTGAAAGATTCTGGTTATCTGGTCCACGTGTAGGGACCACTCGTGTGGCAGCAGAACTCGACTGAGCCTGTCTGCTCGAGAGTTTTGAACTCCTGGAAGGTACACTGCTAGCAGATGAATTTGGTGCTCTCTGGCGAAGGCCCATAATCTGAGAGCTTCGTTGCAAAGCGACAGAGAGCCCGTTCCTCCTTGTTTGTTTATGTAAAACATGGCCACCTGATTGTCTGTCTGAACCAGGACAGTCAGGTTGGCAAGGAGGGTATGGAAGACCTTGAGGGCAAGGTAAATTGCTCGCAGTTCCAGGAGGTTGATATGAAGGGTGGCCTCCTGTGGAGACCAAGTGCCCTGAGTGGAGAGAGTTAGCAGATGGGCTCCCCACCCCAATTGGGAGGCATCTGTTGTGAGGGTTGCTTGGGGTAGCAAGGGCTGAAAGGGAGCCCCCAACAACAGATTCTTGGTGGATATCCACCAATGGAGGGACCAAGACAGACGGTTTGAGGTTTGTATTTGGTCTGAGAGTGCTCCCGACGCCTGAGTCCACTGGGTGGCCAGGGTCCATTGAGCTGCTCTCATATGAAGATGAGCATAGGGCACCACATGTACTGTGGAGGCCATATGGCCCAGGAGGCGTAGCATTTCCCTGGCTGTCAAGTGAGTACTGGACTGGGCTTGGGAGGCCAAGCTCAGCAGACGCTGACCCCGAACCAGTGGAAGGTAGGCTCTTGCAGTGGTGGTGTCCAACCGGGCCCCTATGAATTCTAGAGACTGAGTAGGGCTGAGTTGAGACTTGGGAAGGTTTACCACCAGTCCCAGATACTGCAGAAGGTTCCTTGTGCGGTCTAGGGAAATCTGGGCCTGCGACTGAGTTGGAGCTCGAATGAGCCAGTCGTCCAGATATGGGAATACGAAAATCCCCATGCTTCTGAGAAATGCGGCTACGACTGCCATGCATTTGGTAAAGACTCTTGGGGCAGAGGCGAGACCGAAGGGAAGTACTCTGTATTGGTAATGACTTCCCCTGAACAGAAAGCGAAGATATTTTCTGTGGGAGGGATGGATGAGTAGATGTGTATACGCATCCTGCAGGTCTAGAGAACAAAGCCAGTCCTGACTCTGAAGGTATGGAAGGAGAATGCCCAAAGAGAGCATTTTGAATTTCTCCTTGTACAGAAATTTGTTCAATTCTCTCAGATCTAGGATTGGTCTGAATCCCCCTGTCTTCTTTGGAATGAGAAATTAGGGGGAGTAGAAACCTGACCCCTGTTGATGAAGAGGAACCTCTTCTATGGCCCCTTGGGCAAGCAGAGAAGAGATCTCCTGATCCAACAGGGCTAGGAGAGGAGATGGAGAATTGAAGGGTCTCACCATGTGATGAGGAGGAAGGCTGGAGAAATGAAGTTTGTAACCCTCTCGGATGATAGAGAGGGTCCATTGCTCTGTTGTGATCTGTTCCCATCTGGGAGCAAAGTGAGCTAACCTTCCAGGTATGGTGAGAGGTTCTGGTTGGTCCAGAACCAGGAATGGCAAGTTCTCTAGGGGCAAGTCAAAACCCCTGAGGGGGTGGAGCCTGTTGAGCTGCAGTAGCTGCTGCAGGCTTTGCTCTTGCTTGTTTCGTTTGCTGACGTTTAGCCGCAAAACGAGGTTGAGAAGATTGCTGGCCAGTATTGGAAGCATATCTGGCCTTCTTATAATAAGGCCTCTTGAAAGACTTCTTCTTAGTGGGAGTAGAAGTGGACTTAGAAAGTCTCTCTAAGGTGGCATTTTCAGCGTCCATTTGAGTGGCCTTAACCTGCCACTCTGCACCGAATAAGTTCTCACCTGTACAGGGCAGATTCCGTAAGCCATCTAGAACCCAGGGTTCCAGATCAGAAGCCTGGAGCCAGGCCAGACGTCTGGCTGCGATAGCAATGCCAGAAGCTCTGCTGGCTCCTTCGAAGGAATCAAAGGCAGCTCTGTTGGAGAACTTAGAAACATCTAAAAGTTGTTTCACAACAGAAAGGAAGTCCTCCTGTTTATCCTCAGGGATAAGGGAGGCAAAATGCCGTACTTTCTTGGCAAGTTCCCCTAGGAACATGCCCATATAGAGGCTGTAGGAATTAATCCTGGCTATAAGCATACTAGCCTGGAAGATTTTCCTACCAAAAGAGTCCAGTGTCTTACATTCCCTTCCTGGAGGTGTAGAAGAGTGCCTTTTAGTACTCTTGATCTTTTTCATTGCAGACTTTACCACAATGGAGTGGTGAGGCAATTGAGTTTTCTGAAAACCAGGAGAAGGAGGGACCCGATACATGGTGTCCAACCTACGGGAATAAGGAGACAGAGTTAAAGGGTTCTCCCAGAAATCCATCAATTGTTCCTGAAGGATTTCATGGATAGGCAGAGTAACTGCTTCTTTAGGAGACTTAGAGTATCCTAAAATATCCAATCTTTTTGACCTTGGTTCCCTTTCAGAGGAGGTAGTGATAGAAAGGCCTTTAGCCATTTCTAAAATAAAGTCCTGAAAGGACAAATCCTCTGGAGGAGACATTCTCCTTTTTGGAGAAGAAGGTTCCTCAGGAAGGTCAAGGGAGAGCTCTGCAGACTCATCAGAGGAGACAAAATCCTCAGAGGAATCGGTGTATTCTCTAGTTTCCTCCAACGCACGATACGCATACCGATCGGTATCGACATCGGGCGTACCGGGTATGGAAGCGGTATGGAGCGAAAGCCCATACGGTACCGATTTGCGTTTAGAAGAGGAAGGCCTGGGTTCCGGCATGGCGGACGATACCGGAACCGGGCCCGGAACCGCTGGAAGCGGTACCGATGGCGTTGCAGCTTTAATGAAAGCCATGACGGCCTGCTGCATGGATTGGACAGTATTGCCCATAGACGCCACGGCTGCCTGGATGTCGGTACCGGTATGGGCCGGTACCCCAGAGCAGTCCAACAGGTGATCTGTCGAGGCCGTGCCATCGATGTCAACCTGTAGCCCCTGTATTGGCGTTTTGGAAGGTAGGGCTTCCCGCCGGGGCTGTTTGGCTGGGGCAGGGTCCTCAAAACTAAGAGCCTCTCGATGCTTTGAAGGAGATTTGCTCTTTGAGGACTTGCCCACAGAAGGTTTGGTTACCTGAGATCCATCCGGGGATGATGACCTGGATGACTGTGATGTTGGATTCTCTGAAGCAAACAGCACATGGAATTTGTTGGCCCGGTTCTGCAGCCCACGCTTAGACATTTGGGAGCAGGAAGGGCAGTCCGGAATGGAGTGGTCAGGCCCCAAACATTTAAGACACCATTCATGGGTGTCTGTGACTGATATTACAGCAGTACACTTGGTACACTTCTTAAATCCAGGGGCTGGCTTCTCCATGTGGAGAATTAAAGTAGGCCTGAAGGCCTAACTGAAGTGACCAAGTGCTGAAAAAATAATAAAAGAAAATAATTTTTTTTTTTTTTAGAAAGAAAAAGGAAGACCGGCGATACCGGTATCGGTATGGGAAGGCAGGTACGCGGTCTAAAGAAACAAAACAAAAAACTACAATTTCTTCAGCGGTGACAGGATACACGACCTGCTGGCTCCGCGGAAAAAGAGAAACTGAGGAGAGCTGTTCAGGAAGGCGGGAAGGCAGTGCGCATGTGCAGTGGGAGGTCCCAAAAGCTTCCATTCTAGGAAGCTGGGGAGCTTTCCCGCGCAGGCTCCGTCGGTACCGACGTACCCATATGTGAGGACTTATTCCTGCTTGTTCCTGGAGATCATTTAACTTGTTTGTTACGTCTTCATCAATCAGTTCCACACGAGTCACTGTCCTGCGTGATAAACTGAGTTTTTCAAACTTGTCTTTGCTCTCTGGACACAAAAGACCTGCGGTCTATCATGCATTCTTTCAAAAACTCTCCTTCAGAGAGGGGTTTACTAGCTTTTGCTAATTTGAATGAGAGCATAAAACTTGCTTTGGTACTTGACTCTTGAATCACAGTTTGTGAAATAAATTTTGCTGAGCCTGTAATTTAGCCATCAACCTCCGAGCTGTAGACCCCCGTTCTTGGGGCGACTGCTTGCTAGCATAGTTAGCATGCTTCGTGGCAAAATGACGGCTGATATTATATTCTTTGAAAACCGCAACAGTTTCCTGGCATATGAGACATACAGCCATTGATCGGACTTCCGTAAAAAAATATTTTGCTATCCATTCCTTATTAAACACTCTGCATTCACTGTCCACTTTTCTTTGCCCCACTCATTTTGGGATTCTGCACTACACTAGCCGGCCATCGCGAGATTACGCTGCGTCCTCTAGAAAGTGAGGTGAATAAATGAATAAATTAGCTAGCGCTCCGCGGGCCGGATTAAAAGGTCCGCGGGCCGTAGTTTGCCCATTCCTGGTCTAGATGTTCGTTGCACATTGAAGAGATACCTCTGCGAGACTGCTCCCTTCCAGAAGTCGGATTGGTTGGTTGACCTTTTGGGGGTGCTCGGAAGGGGGAGGCAGCGGCTAAGATGTCCATTTCGCGGTGGTTGAAGGAGGCCATAGCGTCGGCATATGTTCTGAACGGTAAAGCGATTTCAGAGGGTCTCCGTGCTCATTCGACTAGGGCGCAGGCAGCGTCTTGGGCGGAGTTTAGTTTGGTTCCTGTAGCGGACATTTGTAGGGCGGCGACGTGGTCGTCGTTACATTCTTTTGCTAAGCACTACAGGCTTGATGTGCAGGAAGCGGGAGATGGGCGTTTTGGCTGGGCTAGCTGGTCCCTCCCGTTGAGATTAACTGCTCTGTTACATCCTCTATGGTTCCAGGACTGGACTAGAGGGCCGTAACGGAAGGTGAAATTAGACTTACCTGCTAATTTGTTCCTTTAGGAACTCTAGTCCAGTCCCGGATCCCTCCCCAGATATTCAGCGGTAGTTCAGCCTGAAGTTTCGGTGGGACGCTAGGTAGTCCGGGCCCCTGGGTAGTCTCTCAGTGGAGGCGTAGTGGGAGCCCTTTTTCGCAGCGCAACTTCCTTTGCTTGGGGGTGGGGTTCTCCTGTGGCGGGGAGTATGCTTATTCTTTCAGAGGGGGGGAAAAAAAAAGACAGGCAATGTTCTGCCTGGTGTTCCTAGTTCCTTTTGTTAATTGTTTAACTACTTGTTGCTCTGCTGAGTCTGCTTTGTCAATAGGTACTGGTGGAAGGGGGCAGTCCTTGCCCATTTATACCAGTGACATCAAAGCGATGACATCTTTCAGTCTCCAAAGCTGCTGGTGGAGGTTAACTCTATGGTTCCGGGACTGGACTAGAGTTCCTAAAGGAACAACAATTAGCAGGTAAGTCTAATTTCACCTTTTGCCCAACACCTCCCCCACCGTAGGACACTCCAGCGTCTTCCACCTCTGCAGCGTTGCCTGTCTTCACGCTACCACACAATAATGCCAGAACCTAAGATGCCCTGTGTCTCCCCAATCTGCCCCTTCCAACAACCCAATACCTCCCTAGTCTGGCTGTATCCTCACCCCCGTCACCTCCTGGTAAAACTTACCCACTTCCACTCACACGTTCTGTATTTTAGGGCAACCCCAAATCATATGCCCCAAATCCCCCCCCCATTGCCCACACCCCCTCCAGCACTTTCCCTCACTCTCTTTACTCATAGCCATGAGTCTCGCTGGCGTCCACACCATTCTCAAGCAGAGCCTCAAGCAGTTCTCTACCAGGTTGGTCCCCCACCCCATTCCACCCCATTCTTTTTTCACTATCATAGCCCCCCATCTGCCCTCATCCCATGGCCCTTCAATCTCTGACTCCCACTTGCCAGCCCACCTTACCTCCCCCTTTATCATTAAGGATCTTATACAACCTAGAAATCAAACCCTTAAGTCCCTCCTGCTTTGCCATGAGCCCTTCAAATGCCGTTTCTCCCCGAGCTAGGTCCTCTCACCTCCCCCCGGTGCAAATACCACAGCTGCACTTAAGCAAAATACTCCTTAGCTACCACTCCATACCTGCCTTGCAGTTCCTGAAAGGGCACCATCCTCCCACTAGTATCCACCACCTGACCCACCCTAACTAACCCCCTCCCTTCCCCGTTCTAAGTACCCCACCGCCATTCCCCGGCCCAAACCCAGGCAAACACTGCAAGTGCATTTTGCGGGACCATCTCTTACCCTGTGTCAAATATCTCTTCCACTCCCCCCATACTTCCCACGTTAACCCCTTTTGTGGATTCCCCCCTCATGGCCCCCCTGAGGCTCCCAAACTACACCAGACCGCCGCCTCTAAGTTCTCTCCCTTCTCCCTTTCCATGCCCACCCACTGTGGTGTCTCCCCCCAACCTCGCCAAGCAAACACCGCCCTCAGCTGCACCGCCGCATAATAAATCCCCACATTTGGAACTCCCAGCTCCCCTTCCACCCTAGATGTGGTGTATTTAGATTTCAGTAAAGCCTTTGACACTGTTCCTCACAGGCGACTTATAAACTGAGCACCCTAGGGATGGACCCTAAAGTTACTGCTTGGGTTAGAAATTGGCTGGGTGGGAGGCGACAGAGTACAAGTAAATGGAGCTCACTCTGAGGAGAAGGATGTTATCAGTGGTGTGCCCCAGGGATCTGTCCTTGGTCAGATTCTTTTTAACATCTTTGTTAGTGATATAGCGGAAGGGCTGTCGGGTAAGGTTTGCCTCTTTGCGGATGATACCAAATCTGCAATAGAGTAGACACCCAGGAAGGGGTAGATAACATGAGGAGGGATCTAGCTAAGCTTGAAGAATGGTCTAGAATTTGGCAGCTGGGATTTAATGTTAAATGTAAGGTCATGCATTTGGGCTGCAGCAATATAGTATAGGGGGTGAAGTACTTTTGTCCACTAAAGAAGAGCGGGACCTAGGCGTGGTTGTGTCTGATCTTAAAGTAGCTAAACAGGTAGAAAAGGCGACGGCAAAAGCTAGAAGGATGCTTGGGTGCATACGGAGAGGAATGGCTAGCAGAAAAAAGGAGGTGATAATGCCTCTGTATAAGTCTTTGGTGCGACTTCATTTGGAGTATAGTGTGCAATTCTGGAGACCGCACCTTCAAAAGGATGTGAACAGGATGGAGTCGGTGCAGATGGTGGCTACTAAAATGATTAGTGGTCTTCATTATAAAGCATATGAGGACAGACTGAAGGATCTTAATATGTACACCTTAGAGGAAAGGCGGGATAGAGGTGATACGATTGAGATGTTTAAATACCTCCGTGGCATCAATGTTCAGGGAGAGAGCCTCTTTCAATTGAAAGCAAGTTCTGCTACAAGGGGACATGGGATGAGGGTGAAGGGAGATAGATTCAGGAGTGATATGCAGAAATATTTTTTTATGGAAAGAGTAGTGGATCTGTGGAATAGTCTCCCAGTGGAGGTGGTAGAGATGAGGACAGTAACTGAATTCAAAAAAGCATGGGACAAACACAGGATCTTTAAAGGTAAAAAGGGGACTGTTGTAGTTATGGAAGGACAGACTTGATAGGCCATGTGGTCTTTTTCTGTCGTCATATTTCTATGTTTGTTTCTATCATTGCCCGGCTCACCCTCAGGGCTCTTCCCGCCCAAATAAATCTCATTATCATATCTTGTAAGTTCTTGAGAACCCTTCTCGTTACTCTGCTCGGCAGGGCCATAAAGATGAACAGTATCCGCGGCAGGACATTCATCTTAATTGTAGCTATCCTGCCTAACCATGACAAATGTATCCCCTGCCACCGAGCCAAGTCCTGCCTGAGAGTCCTAATGAGGGGCCCATAATTCCATTCATTGATATTATTCAAAGAACTCCCCAACTGGATCCCCAGGTACCTAAAACTCCCCTGTCCCCACTTAAATGGAAAGGCTGCCCTCAGCCTCTGCTCTAACTCCCCCTCCAAATTTAAACCCCAATATTTCCGTTTTACTTACATTCATCTTGTACCCCGCTACATCTCTCAATAGCTTTCTTTAAATTGGGGAGACTCCAGAAGGGTTTACCAAGTGTAAAGATGACATCGTCCTCAAACAGTACCACCTTGCTAAGTTGCCCCCCCCCCCCCCATCCTTATCCCTGCTATATCCTCCTGTTGGTGAATAAATGCAGCCAGTGGCTCAATGACAAGCGCAAACAGCAGAGGCGACAATGGACACCCCTGCCGTGTCCCCCTACCCAACACACAAAACTCTCTGAATAACCCCCATTGATTCTAATCTGTGCACTCGGACTCCTATACAATGCCCTTACTCATCCCATAAAGCTCCCTCCCAAACCCATTTTCTCCAGTACCTGCCACATAAAACCCACTCTATCAAACGCCTTTTCGGCATCTACCGTAAGAAAGACCCCCTCCGTCCCCATCCTATCCAACTCCCAGATCACATTTAGCAACTTTCGAATATTATCTCCCCCTTGCCTCCCCTTAATGAAACCTGACTGATCCTTATGCACTAGCTTCTGCATTAGTTTTTGAAGCCTAGCTGCCAGTATTTTAGCCAGTAACTTCGCATCTACATTAAGGGATATCGGCCTGTAGGCCCCCCAGGTAGTAGGATCTTTCCCAGGCTTAGGAATGATAGTTATACCCGCCTCTGCCATAGAACGGGGTAGCTCCTCACCCTCTAACACCCCATTGAACACTCTTACTAACATCCCCTGAACACTCTCCTTCATTACTTTGTAAAATTTCCCAGTTAGCCCGTCTAATCCGGGTGACTTCCCCTGTTTAAGAGTTTTAATGGCCTTTCCTACCTCAGCCAGCCCCACCTGCCTTCCCAGTTCTTCCGCCTCCTCTACCGATACACTAGGTAGCTGACATTCGGTTAGGAATTCTGTGCCCCTCTCCCCCCCACCCTTCACCTCACTGCTATACAACCGCTCATATTACTCCCCAAAAACTTTCCTTATTTCCTGGGGTTTATATACCATGTTAGCCCCCTCCTGCCTCACCTTTAACTGCCGTGCTAACCGCTTCCCTATTCTATTCCTCCCCCCCCCCCCCCCCTTCAAACCACCTTGTTTTAGCCTAGCCAACTTGTAGGCCACTTCAGCCGCTTCTAACTGGCACAGGTCCCCCCTCACCTTTTGCAACTTTGCCCAGGTAAGGGGATCCGCCCGCACCTGATGTTGCTCCAGCTCCCCTATTAGTTTTACTAACTCATCCTCTGCCTTTTTCCACTTTCTCTTCTCCTGCGCTGCTATACTAGTAAGATTTATTTTATTTATTTATTTAACATCTCTTCTATACCGCGCTATTAAAATCAGCGCGGTGTACATCGAACAAAATATACTGCAATGCATACAGTTAACATTGAGTTTACAGAGAACAAGGGAATATATAACAAGGAGTAACAGGGATAACTATGTACAATCAACATTATACTATAATATAAGCTTTTATTAAATACCATATTTAAACTCGAGTGGATATTGATGCCCCCTTACCACCGCCTTCAGACCATCCCACACCATTCCCATTCCCATTGGCACTCCCCCATCCATGTTGAACTCCACATACCGTCCCACATATTTTGGCTCTTCCAGTAGCCCCTCATTCAGCCTCCAAAACCTGATACCCGGGTCCCCGTCCCCCAATGCAAACTTAATATGCACCGGCGCATGATCTGACCACGTAATGTGGCCTATTTCCACTTCCTGCGCCCTGGCTTGCCAACCACCACTTACCCACACCATATCCAACCTACTGTACGTCCCGTGCACTGCAGAGAAGAATGTGTATCCCTTTTCCCCATGATGTCTGTCCCTCCACATATCTGCCAGCCCTAACCTGTCTAAAAATATCATTAAACTCCGCTGCTCATTCCTGCTGCCCTCCCCCCGTATTATCTACCCTGGGAATAACCGTGATATTGAAATCCCCCCCCCCCCTATAATCAAAGGAACTGCTCCCCAGCTCTCCACCTCCCTCCACAATTTGTCAAACTCCCCCCGCTGAACATTGGGCGCATACAGACTCATTAGCCACACTTCCTCCTCTTTTATCCTAAGCCGTGCTGCCATCCACCTTCCCTGCTTATCCCTCCTCTCCTCCAACACAGCATCTTTATAGTCCACTCCTATCAAGAGCCCCACCCCCCCTTTTCGAGGTTGTGCCCTTTGTCCTGCTAACACCACTTCTCCGAAATACATCAATCCCTCTTGACCCATCCTCAAATGCGTCTCCTGGAGGCACAAGAAATCCGCCTTCATCCTCCGCCCCATCCCTTTCCACCAGACACCTCTTCCGCCAGGCTTGCAAACCCTTAACATTCAGGGTACTCGCCACCAGTGTATCCTTAACCTTCCTCCCCTTCCTCCCTCTCCCTTCCCCCCCCCCCCCCCGCTCACCCTCACTCCTATGCGAGGCTATCTCAGTTATGCCCCACCTGCCACCCCCAGACCCTACCCTCACTAACCCCCCCCCCCCGACCACCTACCCTCTCACCCCCTAGTCTCCTAATCCCTCATTCCCTGCCCCTCCCACTCCCTCCTCCCCAGTCACCTCCCTTTTCCTTCATAACAGTAAACCCCCAGCCCTCACCCCCCACCCTACCACCCTCATATTGTCCCCGGTTACTGTCTTTAGTCCAGTCCCCCTCTTCATGCAGCAGCACATGCCTTTTCCCTCTATCCCAGTATTCTTTATCAGCGCTTAGCTCCTCTCCGGGATGGCCTCCTCAGATCTCGCTCCATCTCCGTTGGTCACTGCTCAGAGTCCAAATCCCACTGCTGCCGCTGCCCACTCTCCTGATCTTGTCGGGAGCTCTCCGACTGCAGCTCCCCCCCAGGGCTCTGCACCCCTGCCGCTTTCAATGCCACTAATGCCTCCTCCAGAGACTGTACTTTCCAAGTCCTGTCCCCTTTCATGAACGACAATCCAAAAGGCTATAGCCAGTGGTACCTCAGATCCAACGTGCGTAGCTGACTGGTGATAGGTGCCATAGCCCTCCTCCGCTGCAGCGTCCCAGAGGACAGGTCCGCATAGATTGCTACGGAGTACCCCTGCCACAAGAAATTGCGCAGACCTGCATTCGAGCTGCAATCCTCTCCTTTAACTTGTAATCCCTCAGGCAGTCTACAGTGTCCCTGGGCCGGTTGTTGCGAATAGGTCCCAGGGCCCGATGGGCTCGGTCCAGCTGTATTTCTCCCACCTCTTCGTCCACCTCCTCCCCTCCTTGCTTCAAGGCCTCTCGACACACGGCCTTAGCCACTTTGGCACAGTCCCTGAACTCAGGCTCCTCTGGCACTCCTTTAATTCGCAAGTTATTCCTCCTAGAGCGATTTTCCAAATCCTCTAGCTTCAGCTTTATTTGCTCCTTCCACTCCTCCTCACCTTTTTGGTACGTCTCCCACTCCTCCTGCTGTTGCTTCAACGTTTGCAGCCGGTTCTCATGATCCCCCATCCTGTGGGTGACTTCCTCCACCTCCTCTCTCAGGCCGCTCATTAACTCTCCCAGCGCTGTCTTAGCTGATTTCACCTCCTCCTTTAGCTCCTCGAACCACTCCTTGAGCTCAGCCCACGTTGCCATTTGCACCGCCGACTCTCCGCTCCCTCCCAGGCCTCTTTCCAACTCCACGCCATGCTGCGAGGCCTGCTCACCACACGCTCTCTCCTCTGCCGCCATTTTAGCATCAGCCCCCCAGCTTTTAAAGAGCCTTTGGGAGATGCCGCCGCCACCACCACCACCACCATGCATGCATGGTCCTCTTCCTGCCCAAAGGTGCCATCTTACTCCTTTTCCACAGAGCCCAACAGACTTCTTTATTTCCCCCCTCTCCCGAAAAAGTTAATTTGTGTGAACTTTTTTTTTCTCTCTATCCAGTTGTAACCAGTCCCTTTCCTGCCTCCAAGCACACTTGCCCCAGCATCATGTCCTGGAACAGTACTAGGTCCCCCCCCCCCCCCCAGTGCAATTCATGCTGCCTTCCATCCGCTGGCCACTCTGAGGGTCTTAGACCTTGCTGGGGTACTTCCCCAATTGCCAGCAGGTTCAAAAAGAGACTGGTGCACTAAAAACATGTCTCTTACCAACATACATGATCACTGCTCCTGGTGTTGAAGGGCTGACCATGACCTGGAGGTCTGCTCCCTCTGTAAAAAGATCTCCACAAAGGCCATCCAGTGTTGGCAGAAGCAGGATGACATCTTTCACAGGTCAGGTCTACCCCAATATCCTTGGTACTCAAGGATCCACATGGGTCCTCAGTTGTGTAATGTTCTTGCAGCATATGACAGGGATCGTCACTGACAAGGATTCCCCTGAGCGGGAACACAAAAATCTTCAAGGACTTCATCCCGGGACCTTGTCACCAATGACTCCCCAGATCGTGGAGCTGATCCTTGCAAGCCCAAAGCCTCGAGTCTATCCTTGGCGAGGTTCTATCTTGCTCCTGCTCCTTGGGAGCGAGATCTCTGAGATCCTGCACCACAGACCTGGTTGACTGCCGAGTCCTCCACTGACTACTCTGACTGGGAGTATGAGGACAAGGCCTCCCCAGAGACACAAGCATCATTGGACCAGTCTAACCCAACATCGTGGCATCTGTCCCCACCTGAGAACACATAATTCAAGTTTTTCCAGGATATGTCAAAGGCTTTGTCCTTCAACACGGAGTCGGAAGAACACCCTTGTATGGAGGAACTCTAAATCCTCCAATACGAGGATCTGACAGTTCCTGTCCCTGCCTTCCTTGGGAAACTGCTCTTTTGCATGTGGGATATACCGGCATCTGTACCCATAGTTAGCTGACACCTGGACACCATGTACAGAGTTCATCAGGGCCCCAGCTTCCATAGGTCACAACTGCCACACCTCCATTGTGATGGAGTTTGTGCTGGCAGAAGGGCCAGAAGACACGTGCCCTTGACACCCTTGGCTGCAAATGCTACCAGGGCTCGATGCTGGCCTGCTGAATACAAGCCTACCAGCTGTGTATATCTGCATGTATCTTCAGGACCTGACAAAGGAACTTGCAGGTTTCGCAGTGGGCCTCAGAGGGGATCACCTCTAGCAGTTCCAAACTTTCAAAGTGCATCAGGGAGTGTTCAAAGTATGTCTTGAGCTGCCTACAACAGCTTAGTCAAATGTGAGGGTAGCTGCCACAGGTATTGGTACTCAATACTAGGCCTGGCTCCAAGCATTAGACCTTGAGAAATGGTTCAGGAGAAGCTCCTGGACGTCCCCTGCCTCAGTGAAAACCTGTTTAGCAAACTGATGGCAGAGATAGACAGAGTACCTCACAAGGACTCTGTTCTCCAGGAAGACTCCACCCTCCCTAAGAAACCACTGGGGAAGAGGCTCCACATTTCAGAGGGCCAACCTTACAGAGGCAACCCCCACTATCAAGCACCCTACAGCAAGGGAGTGGGCCAGGGCCCTCAAGCTTAAGGGCTCCAAGCCCCAGACCCAGGCTCCTGCCCAGCCAGGGTCAGGTTTTTGACTCGGAGTATAGCCTCTCCACCTTTTTTGGGGGGAGCAGCTACCAACAGGGGGGCATCTGGTACTGTGTCCATCAGTGGCCTGTTGTCACCACTGGTGCTTGGGCACTCCAGGTAGTCACAGAAGGCTATCTCCACCTGGTCCAGATGCTGCCTCCTTCCTTTCCAGGAGAGTCCTGTACCAGGCTCTGCTATTACAGAAATCCACAGGCTGCCTCAGACAGCCATGGAAACAGTACCCCATCACCTTAGACAAGGGGTTCTTCTCCAGTACTTTCTGGTCCCAAAAAACAGGGGGCATAAGGCCCATCTTGGACTTCCAAAACCTGAACAAGTTCCTGGTGTGGGAGAAGTTCAAGATGCTCTCCCTTGGGACATTGCTGCCATACGTCCAGCAGGGAGATTGGTTATGCTTCTTAGACCTAAAGGATGCTTATATACACATCCTCATTCATCCAGCCAGAGGTAGTGCTTAAGGGTTTATAGTCTGGAAGGCAGTCTTCCTGGTGGCGCTCACCTTTGCCCATAGGGCTGTGCTTCACACACTCTAAATTCCTTACGAAGATGGTATCCACTTTCCACCTCAAATCAGGAGGTGATGCTCCCCATCTTCTTCCCACAACCCCATGCCGGCAAGGTGGCGGCTGTTCTCCCACACTCTAGATTGTAAGAGGGCCCTGTCCTACCTGCAACATACCCAGGGCCACTGCAAAACCTGTTTAGTTTCATATGACACCAGTCGCCTGGGGGAGGCTGTTACCAAGCAGACCCTGTCCATCTGGGTGGCAAACTATCACCTTCACCCATGATCAGACTGGGCTCTCAGTGCACTGGGTCACAGCACACAATGTCAGGGCTTTGACCTCTATTGCAAGCTTGCACTCAGTCCCTAAGGCAGACATCTGCCAGGCCTTCACCTGGTCCTCAGTCCACACCTTTGCTCACTACTGCCTGGAGAGGGAGTCCTGATAGGACAGCACCTTTGGCCAGGCTGTACTCATAATCTCGTCAGAGTTTAGATGACAACTATCCTTCAGTGCTCAGACTACCAGAGCGATGGCTCTCCCTGGATTCTGGTGTCCTTAGTGTCTCTTCTGACTCTTGTGTCTGTTTACAGCTGGACCGTGTTCTACAGGTTCCTGGTAGCCTGTAGCTAGGGAGTCCCAATTTCAGGACTGACTTCCTACTTGTTCCTGGAGAAAGCATAGTCACTCATCTGTAACAGGTGTTCTCAAAGGACAGCAGGAATTGGTCCTTGTACACCAAATCCACAGAGAGGAGGGAGGGTTATTTTGCCATCTTTTGTTGGCTCTAGCTATGTCATCTGACTAAGATAAGAACATAAGATATGCCATACTGGGTCAGACCAAGGTTGATCAAGCCCAGTATTCTGTTTCCAACAGTGGCCAATCTAGGTCATATGTACCTAGCAGTTTCCCCAAGAGACACAAGTTCCACAATGCTTGTACTGGGTCAAGCATTGATATCTTCGGTCACTTCTTAATAATGGTTTATGGACCTTTCCTCCAGGAACTTGTCCAAACCTTTTTTAAACCCAGCTACACTAACAGTCTTTACTACATCCTGCAGTAACAAATTCCAGAGTTTGATTACACGTTGAGTGAAAATATTTTCTTTTATTAGTCTTAAATAGTTTACCCTGTAGCTTCATTGCATGTCCTCTAGTCTTTCTATATTCTGATAAGGTAAACAATCGATCTACGTTTACCCGTTCCACTCCATTCATTAATTTATAGACTTCAATCATATCTCCCCTCAGCCGTCTCTTTTCCAGGTTAAAGAGCCCTAACCTTTTTAGCCTTTCTTCATAGGAGTATCCTTCCATCCCCTTTACCATTTTGGTGGCTCTTCTCTGAACCTTTTCTAAAATCGCTATATCCTTTCTAAGATACGGCAACCAGAATTGCACACAATATTCAAGGTGCGGTCTCACCATGGAACGATACAGAGGCATTATAATATCTTGTTTTATTTTCCATTCCTTATCATACCTAGCATTCTATTTGCTCTCTTGGCCGCCGCTGTACACTGGGCCGAGGGTTTTAACATGGTATCCACAATGATGCCTAAATCTTTTTCCTGGGTGGTGGTTCCTAATGTGGAACCTTGCATCATGTAACCATAGTTTGGGTTGTTCTTCCCTAGGTGCATAACCTTGCACTTGTCCACATTAAATTTCATCTGCCATTTTGATGCCCAGTCTTCCAATTTATCAAGATCCTCTTGCAATTTTTCACAATCCTCTTGGGTTTTAACAACTTTAAATAGTTTTGTGTCATCTGCAAATTTGATAATCTCACTCGTTGTTCCACTTTCCAGGTCATTTATGAATATGTGAAAAAGCAGCGGACCCAGCACAGATCCCTGGGGTACACCACTATTCACCTTTCTCCATTGGGAAAATTGGCCATTTAGCCCTACCCTCTGCTTTCTATCTTTTAACCAGTTCCTGATCCACAATAGTACACTGCCTCCTATCCCATGACTCTTTAGTTTTGCCAAAAGTCTCTGAGGGACCTTGTCAAAGGCTTTCTGAAAGTCCAGATACACAATATCAACCGACTCACCTTTGTCCACCTGTTTATTCACTCCTTCAAAAAACATAACAGATTAGTAAGACAAGATCTTCCTTGTCTAAAGCCATGTTGGCTGTCTCCCATTAGGTCGTGACTATCTACAGGCTGAGTAATTTTATTCTTTATGATGGTTTCTACCATTTTTCCCGGTACTGACGTCAGGCTCACCGGTCTGTAGTTTCCCGGATCACCCCTGGAACCCTTTTTAAAAATTGGTGTTACATTGGAGATCCTCCAATCTTCAGGTATTAGAGATGATTTTAGTGATAGTTCACAGATTATAGCAGGTCTGCAATCTCATATTTCAGTTCTTTCAACACCCTTGGATGTATACCATCCGGCCCAGGTGATTTGCTACTCTTCAGTTTATTTAATAGTTGTAAGACGTCTTCCCGATGTATCTATTTCCTTCAATTCTTCCGCACCTTTAAATACCACTTCAGTCATGGGTAACTCCTACCCTCTGGCTCTTCTTCAGGCTGCCAGAGTGCTGGTTGCATCGGACACGGATCTTACTATAGCCTTTGTACAAGGACTAAATTACTGCTGCTTGCAGCTCCCCATGAGGGAGCCTCTATTTTTTGCTCTGGGCTTTCAGTAGCCTGTAGCTGGGGAGTCCCATATGTGAGGACTGATGTCTTACTTGTTCCTGGAGAAAGCATAGTTACTCACCTGTAACAGATGTTCTCTGGGGACAGCAGGAATCAGTCCTCGCAACTCTCCCCCTCCTCCCCTTGGAGCTGCTCCTTTTACCATCTTATTTTTGCCATCTTTTAGCTATGTTATCTGAGCAAGATGGCACCCTTGGGTGGGAAGGGGACCACACATGTGGAAGCATCCCCCCCCTCCCCCCTGCTTTCAAAGAAAGCCTTTGGGAGATGCCAAGGGCTCAGTCTGTGCAGACATCACCCATTTGCGAGGACTGATTCCTACTGTCCCTGGAGAACACCTGTTACAGGTGAGTAACTAGGCTTTCTCCAGGGACAGCAGGAATTAGTCCTTTGAAACCTCTCTGCTCCCTGTGGAGGTGCTGCTTGCTGTGGTTTGTGTGGTTTTTTTTTTCTTTTTTTGTGCTTGTGCTATATCATACTGAGACAAGATGGTACCCTTAGACAGGAAGGGGACAACACGTATGGTGCATTTCCCAAAGGCTGGCTTTGAAAGCTAAGATTACTGTGGGGGCTCTGTTGGCACAGTTACCCATATGTGAGGACTTATTCCTGCTGTCCCTAGAAAACACCTGTTACAGGTGAGTAACTGGGCTTTACACTCCAGGCGCATGTCTGAGTACACTTCCTGTCGTAGGTCTTTCTGGTTCCCTCCTTAGCACCACCTATTACACTCATAGGGGTAGGTACTTTCCAAATGGCACAAAACACAGCAGTGAGGATAATCACAGAATCGCCAGACAAGCACATCACCCCTGTCCTACAGCACCTGCACAGGCTCCCCATCCATGCGAGAATAAGGTACAAGGTACTCATCAAGGCCACACACTGAATTGCAACCTGCCTCCACTCTCTTCTCTCCAAAACCCAAGAGCAAGAGACTCTGAAGATGCAGTTCTCTCAACCTTCTAACCCTCCCAACTCATAAAACCAAAAGCAAGCAATCCACATCCGTGCAGTCTCCCTTTTTGCCCCCCCTGCTTGGAACGCTCTGCTCTGCCCTGCCCTGCCTTCAGGAAGAAACTCAAAACCTTCCTATTCCAGGAACACTTTAACACTGCCACAACTCTGGATCCACAATCAGGTGTGACCTAGTATCATACTTTACCTACTACAAGATTTAGGTGTCATTGTGGATAACATGTTAAAACCCTTTGCCCAAGGTGCAGCGGCGTTCAAGAGAGCAAATAGAATGTTAGGCATCATAAGGAAAGGAACGGAAAATAAAACAAAGGATATTTTATAAGGCCTCTGTATCATTCCATGGTGCGACCGCACCTTGAATATTGTGTGCAATTCTGGTCGCCATATCTTAAAAAGGATATAGCGTGTTATATTTAAATAAAAAGGTACAAAGAGCCACCAGTATGGTAAAGGGGATGGAAGGATACCCCTATGAAGAGAGGCTAAAAAGGTTAGGGCTCTTCAGTCTGGAAAAGAGACGGCTGAGGGGCGATAGGATAGAGGACTATAAATTAATGAATGGAGTGGAATGGGTAAATGTAGATTGATTGTTTACGTTGTTAGAATATAGAAAGACTAGGGGATATGCAGTGAAGCTACAGGGTAACCTATTTAAGACTAGAGAGAAAATATATTTTCACTCAACATGTAATCAAACTCTGGAACTTGTTTCCAGAGGATGTAGTAAAAGCTGTTAGTGTAGCTGGGTTTAAAAAAGATTTGGACAAGCTCCTGGAGGAAAGGTCCATAAACCATTATTAAAAGGGACCCAGGATATCGCTGCTTGATCCAATGCAAGCATTGGTGGAACCTCTCTCTTTTGGGGAAACTGCTAGGTACTTATGACCTAGATTGGCCACTGTTGGAAACAAGATACTGGGCTTGATGGACCTTAGTCTGACCCAGTATGGCATATCTTATGTTCTTATGCCACTTGATCAGGTGGACCTGAAAATTGATCTGGCACATAGTGGGCCTGCTCATCACATTGCTCTAATAGCAATACGCCCGGGGATACTATTGCTTGCTTCCATGACTTTGGAGTGAAAGAACAAGTGGCCCTACAACCTCGGGTGCATGGCCCATTGGACTGGGAGAATATGGTGTATAATTTTGCTGATTTAGTCCAGCTGACACTACAGAAACGACAGGGTTTGTGGGGATATTACTTGCAAGTTGCATGACGAGGGCATAACATAGAAACAGAAAAAGAATGCCAGAAAAAGACCACATAGCCTATCTAGTCTGTCCTTCCATATCAACAGTTCCTTTAGATATCTTCTGTATTTGTCCCATTCTGCTTTGAATTCAGATACTGTCCTCATCTCTACAACCTCCACTGGGAGACTATCCCATGGATCCACCACTCTTTCCATAAAGAAATATTTCCACATATCTCACTCTTGAATCTATCCCCTTTCACCCTCATCCCATGTCCCCTTGTAGCAGAACTTGCTTTCAATCGAAAGACTCTCTCCCCCTGTGCATTTATGCCATAGCTATGCACGGACTCTCCCTTTTTGGCCTGACCTTTGTACTTTGGGGGAAGAGGCTACAGATTAGAACAAGGGAGGAAGTGATCCGCACACTGTTGGTGGCTGGCATTGAAGGGCTGGAGATGGGCCCTTGCATGGAAGTGAGGAGGAAAACTGATCCACCAAAGCGCCAGACACATGGCTGGAAGCAGCTGTAGAGGCAATCGGGGAGACTGGCAGCAGTGCAGAGCGGGCATTCAAGCGAGTAGAAACAGCTGATGGGCAAGGACATTGTCCCATTTGGGAGCTGCACTTGAGGACCAGGGTAGTAGCCAGTGTGGAGGGGACCTACAATGGAGTGACACAGGAGCCTCCTAATGAAGGGACCTTTTATGAGGGGTGAATAGGCTGTGTTGCTTTCCTCCTCTTTCCTTCCCAGATGTTGTAAGTTTGGTTGGATGTGTTTGATGGGGTAATGGGTGGGGGGAGGGATAGTATGTGTGGTGTGAGATTGGGGGGGGGGCACAGGAGGGAGGTTAAAGGAGTTGTAGGGAGGGGGTGGGGCTAGGGGCCAGTTGTCAGATGTTGGCTCTAACTACACTGGTCTGTGACTAAAAAGCTGTTTGATTATTTTCATCTAATTTCCATGTATTTTGGTGTGCTGAAAACAAATAAAATATTGAAAAAAACTCCTAGATGTCATGATTTGCCACAACATGCAAAATTGTCTTCAAATTTATCAATTTTTTTCAAATTACTATTAATTCACATAAGTGCATTTAAGATATAAAATGCCAAAAACACCTTAAAGGGGTTGTCCGAGTTATGTAAAAGAAAAATATAGCACTGTAAATCTGATGGTCAGCAATATATACATAAGCTAAGCAAGTTTTAAGTCCGTGCTTCTAATGGTAGAAGGGGTTAATCTTTCCTGAAGAATCCAGTGGGAGGGAGACACAGGGCAGATAGCAGCAGCGCCAGTCAGTGCAGGGGGGCGTGGCCAGCACGGTGATGTCTCGTGTACAGACACAGAGCTGCTCTCTCCTGCATGCCACACTTGTGCACGAATCATCAAGTTCTTGGTTCTGGGCTGTTAACACTTTTTCATAGCAATTTGTGTTAGCTCGTCATTCTTCAACCGTTATGTTATGGCTCCGTGAAAGTGTATTAATTCGCCAGACAGTTGGCCCCCCTTGCGTCCCTGATTCAGCAGTTTGGTGTATCTACTTTTCTATATGCAGACGACATTCTACTGCTCCATCACACTTCTCCTTCCTGTCCTGATCTCTCTGTTCTCGATTCTTGTCTTGCTGCTGTCGCTGACTGGCTGTCAGTCAATTGTCTCCACTTGAATCTTGCTAAAACTATTGCTATCTGGTTGTCTCACGGTGGTCCTTCCCCCACTTTGGCTCCCTCCTTTTCTGGCTCTCCTGTACCTCTGGTTTCCACCTTCCGGTACCTTGGTGTACTTTTTGACTCAGATCTGTCCTTTCATTCCCATATTTCGCACATTACTAACACATCTTTCTTCTTCCTCTGTCAGATTCATTCTATTCGTCCTTTTCTTTCCCCTTCAGCCCTGGTCATTTTGGTTCTGTTCTTAGTCATGTCTCGGGTGGACTTTGCCAATTCCCTCTTTATCGGTCTCACAAAATGTCAACTTACCCGTCTTCTTCGGATTCAAAACACTGCTGCGTGCCTGGTCACTTGCTCTTCTCCCCGGGATCACATAACTCTGCTTTTTCATCTTCACTGGTTGCCTATCCCTTTCAGGACCACTTTCAAGCTTCTGATACTGACTCATAAAGCTTTCCATACTAGCACTCCCCAATATTTAACAGACCTCCTTTTTTTTCATTCTCCCAGATACACTCCCCGCTCCTTTCATCTTAACCGTCTTACCCTTCCCTCACCCTCCCGTGCTCACTTGCAATCTACCCGCTCCTCTGCCTTCTTTGCCGCTCCTGCCCTCTGGAATGCCCTCCCCCCCTGCCCTCCGTCTTGATCCACAGTTCACTAGCTTCAAACAGTTAAAAACCCATCTGTTCTCCTTAGCGTTCAACGTTCCCTCTCCTCTTGTATGATTACCTCTCTGCCCTCTTCTTGCTCCTTCCCAATCTATGTCCTGTCCTTCTTGATTTCAGCTGTCTTGTCAATTATGTCAATTATTGTACATTTCTTTTCTTTTTTTCGTTGGCCTTGGCCTTCTTTTACTGAATTTTAATTGTACACCGCTTTGCTTCCAGTGAAAGGTGGTTTTTATCAAATAAACAAACATTTCATCTGTGGTGAATATACAGTGTTGAAACAACAGCAGACTATTACAGACTTAGTGAAAAAAGTATAATTTGCATACTTTGGACTAAAATTTGGAGATCAAGATAAAGTCTGGGTGCCTCATAAAGTGTGCAAACCGTGTGTTGAGGACCTCCGAAACTGGTTCAAGGGTAAGAAAAAATCTTTCAGTTATGGGATTCCTATGGCATGGCATGAGCAAAAGAACCATAGTGATGACTGTTACTTTTGTTCATGCGATGTGAAAGGGTTTAATTCCAAATGGAAGCATTCCAATTCATACCCCAATCTTCACTCGGCAATTCATCCCATCTCCCATGGCACAGATATACCAGTACCCAAGCCCCCTGCTACCTTGGAAGAGATACCTAGCTCTGATGAAGGTGAAGTCATACCTGAACCAGATGACGAATCAAGTTCTGACTTTGAAAATGATACAAGACCAAAATTGTTTTCTCAGGAGGAGATGAATGATTTAGTAAGACTTGAATCTTTCCAAAGATGCTGCTGAGTTACTCTGATCAAGGCTGAAAAGCAGGAATTTATTGTTGCTGCCAGGAATGTCATCTTCATGGTTCAGACATTGTGAAAAGGAGTTCGTTCCTTACTTCGCCCAGGAAGACAAGTTGGTTTATTGCATAGATGTCAAAGGTCTGATGGGCCAATTTAAAATCCAATATGATTCAGAGCAATGGCATCTTTTTATAGATTCTTCAAAAAGAAGTCTCAAAGCAGTTTTACTCCAACGGTTTTTATGCTTCCATACCTGTAGGTCATTCCGTACACTTGAAGAAAACCTTCGAGAACTTGGAATTTGGTTCTTTGTAAACTTAAATATGAAGACCATGGTTGGCAAGTGTGTGGGGACTTGAAGGTCTTGTGCATGCTGCTCGGGCAACAAGCTGGGTATAACAAATATCCTTGTTTTCTGTGTCTATGGGACAGTTGAGACCGACAAAATCATTGGACCAAGAAGAGTTGGCAGCCGAGGGTGCTAACAGTCTGAAAAAAATGTCCTCTGAGAAACTATGGTACATTCCCATAAAGTTCTTCTACCACCTCTCCACATAAAATTGGGATTGATGAAGCAATTCATAAAATCACTTCCAAGAGATGGAGAATGCTTCAAATACTTGGTCACCAAGGTTCCAGGCCTGTCGGAGGCAAAATTGAAGGAAGGTGTGTTTGTCAGACCAGACATTAGAAGGCTTATAGTTGATCAAGAGTTTGTCAATACCATGACGCATCCCCCAAAAAGAAGGGTGGAGTGCATTTAAAGAAGTCGTACAGAAACTTTTAGGCAATAACAAAGATCCTTACTACAAAAAGATCGTCGGATGAATGCTGAAAGCATTTCAAGCTTTAGGTTGCCTGATGAGTTTGAAAGTGCATTTCCTCCAATCCCACCTTGACTACTTTCCTGAAAATTTGGGAGCTGTGATTGAGGAACAAGGTGAACGATTTCCACCAAGACATTAAAGAGATGGAAAGGAGATACCAGGGAAAATGGAGCATTAAAATGATGGCAGACTACTGTTGGATGCTTCAGAAAGACATTTCAGATGCTACTCACAAGGAAGAAGAATCGAGTTTAGTGTGTGTAGGTGAGCTCATTTCAGTTCAAAAGGATTTTCATGAAAATATTGTAATAAAACTTTAATTTTATAAGTCTCTTTCCATTTATTTTGAGGTATTGCCTTATTTAACATAGTTACCTAAATTGTCAGGAAACGTGATGTCCTATGACAAAATGGAGGCCCTTTTCGGATTCAGCACACCAAAAAACAAAGATTATGTGGAATAACCAAACCAGCTCTCACAAAAGTTTTTTGCACACCTGTGCTATCCAATAAGAAGGAGGTGGGGGGGGGGGGGGTGAGCTAGGGTCTGAAGCAGGCAGGGGGTTTTGTAATGGGTGAGCTCAAAATTGTGACCATGAATGTGCATAGGATTAACTCTCTCCTTTCAAGACAATTATTGGGTAAGTAAATGAACCAGCACAGAGCAGACACATGCTCTAATACAAGCAACACATTTTGTGTAGGAGGCACAAATATTTGGTAAGGTCGAATGGGTATGAATTGGGCTGCTTTGTCTAATCTGGTGGAGCAGAAAAGGGGAGGGGTGGCAGCTTTCCTGGCCTCCCACTTAAGGGGGAAGTGACCCAAGATATTGAGGGGGGGGGGGGGGTGTAATTTTTTTTAATTTTTTTTAATTTTTTTTAATTTTTGTTTTATAGTTAGGGTAAAGAGTAGTTGCAAGTGGTGGCAATATATGCCCCCAGTAGGGATCGGGGGTCGTCTTTAGAGAGGTAGAAAACCAGAGTAAAAATCTTGGAGTTACTAATATGTGGAGGAAACTTAAACTTCTCCAGAAACAAGCAGGAAGTCAGTCCTCAATTATGGGTGACATGGGCACCAACGGAGCCCGGGCAGAGCAATTCCCCAGCTTTCAAAGAGAGCCTTTGGGATTGCTACCACGCATGCATGGTCCTCTTCCCGTGGAGCCCTTTGGATGCACATCCTCATCCCTCAGAAAAAGCTTCATTTTCCTTGCCTTAACCGACTCTTTTTTCTGGTTGTACCGGTCCTCTTTCCATCCTATCCCCTGCTCTACTTCAGAGCTCTCAGATACACATTTTTCCCAAATTTTTTGTTTGGACTTCACACCCTTTTTTTCTC
Source organism: Ichthyophis bannanicus (assembly GCA_033557465.1). Taxonomy (NCBI): domain Eukaryota; kingdom Metazoa; phylum Chordata; class Amphibia; order Gymnophiona; family Ichthyophiidae; genus Ichthyophis; species Ichthyophis bannanicus. The sequence goes on from CM066041.1 coordinate 294,604,940, forward strand.
TCCAACTGCTGGCTGCGTGGGTCTTCAACCTCGCAGGGGGACATTTTTGCCCCCATGGCCACTGGATTTAAAAAAATGCAATAGATGCTCTAGGAACATGTCACTTAAGGACACTCATGACTGTCTGCGGTGCCTGGGAGCTGACCATGACCCAGAGCTGTATTCGCTCAGTTGTAAGTAGAAGTCTGAAGACATTTTTCCAGAAGGCAGCCTCGAAGTCCCCGGTGGCACCCTTCATAGTCTCTCCTCCAGTGTGTTCTCCCCCTGCAGCCCCGTGGTCTCGGAGGTACTCTGACCAGAGTTCCCCCAAGGTGTAACTATGCAAAAAGAAGGCCTCAAAGTCGCTGGTCGGGACTTATGACAAGTGCAAGCACTACCGTGCCCAGTTGCTTAATCCCCTTCAGCATTCCCAAGAGTCTGACAAGGAGCGGCCCTGCAAGGTACCTTGCAGGGAAACGGAGGCCTCTGGCAAAGGTGCCCAGTCTCCTGAGGGTCATCCCGGTGAGGACCCACTCTCCTCAATGCCCAATCTGGTGACCCTGGTATCTGCGTCCCAAGGCCCCACGCCCGTGTGGGAGCCCTGTATGCTGGCGCTAGAATGCAGAGTTTCTGCGTTCATTCCTTCCCAGCAGGTGCTTGTGGCCAGCTTTGCTGACTTGGGCCCAGAGACCGTGGGTCTCTCGCGTGGGACACCCAAATCCATCCAGGAAACCCCTGAGAGCTGTGGGCCTTGCGAGGGTCCTCTACGTCTCGCTCACTCTCCCGTTCCTCAGAGGCAAGATCATCTAGGGCAGCGATGGCGAACCTATGGCACGCGTGCCAGCTGTGGCACGCGAAGGCCTTGCAGCTGGCACGCGGGAAGGTCCGCATTTAAAAGGTCCCAAATTTAAAAAAAAAAAAAACCAAACAAACCGGCTGCTTCTGCCGCGGCAGCCTCAAGAGCTCTGCCGCGGGCCCCCCCCCCCTGCCCTGCAGAGCCTCCCTGCATCATCTACCTTCAAGTCGCAAAACGCGGGCTTCTTTCAGAGCCGCGAGAGTTTCCTTTCTCGCGGCTCTCCCGCGAGAAAGGAAACTCTCGCGGCTCTGAAAGAAGCCCGCGTTTTGCGACTTGAAGGTAGATGATGCAGGGAGGCTCTGCCGGGCAGGGGGGGGGGGCCCCGCGGCCGAGCTCTTGAGGCGGCCGCGGCAGAAGCAGCCGCTGTGTTTGGGGTTTTTTTTTTTAATTTGGGATGATAGGGGGGGAAGGGGGTTTAGGACTGGTAATGGGCTAGGGTGGGGAGGAAAATAAGGGAAATGGGCTGTTGGGGGGGGTTGGGAATGGTAATTGGCCATGGGGGGGGCTAAGACTGGAAAGGGGCTGATGGGGGGGGGGTTAGGACTGGTAATTGGCCATGGGGGGGGGGGCAAAGACAAGAAAGGGGAAGAAGGTGGGGTAAGGACTGGTAAATGGCCGGGGGGGGGGGTAGGACTGGTAATTGGCCGGGCGGGGGGGGGTAGGACTGGTAATTGGCAGGGGGGGTAGGACTGGTAATTGGCCAGGGGGGGGGGGGTTAGGACTGGTAATTGGCTATGGGGGGGGGCTAAGACTGGAAAGGGGCTGATGGGGGGGGTTAGGACTGGTAATTGGCCGCGGGGGGGGGGTAGGACTGGTAATTGGCCAGGGGGGGGGGTTAGGACTGGTAATTGGCCGGGGCTAGGACTGGTAATTGGCCATGGGGGGGGCTAAGACTGGAAATGGGCTGATGGGGGGGGGGGGTTAGGACTAGTAATGGGCCATGGGGGGTGCTAAGGCTGGAAGTGGGCTGGTGATGGTGATGGTGATTTGGGGGGGGGGTAGGACTAGTAATGGGCTATGGGGGGGGGGCTAAGACTGGAAATGGGCTGATGGGGGGGTTAGGACTGGAAATGGGCTATGGGGGGGCTAAGACTGGAAATGGGCTGAGTGGAAGGAGGGCTTGAACTGCAAATAGCTGATGGGATTGGGGCTTGGAATGGAAATGGGTTGTGAGGGGGAGGGAGCTAGGACTGGAAATGGGTGAGGGGGGGCTAGGACAGGAAATGGGCTGATGGAGGGGCTAGAATAGGACTGGAAATTGGCTGTTGGGGGGGTGCTAAGATTGGAAATGGGCTGTGGTGGGGGTTTGGATTGAAATGGACTCATGAAGGGGCTAGAACTGGAAGTAGGCTCATGGGGGGCTTGGATTGGAAATGGGCTGAGTGGAGGGGAGCTAGGATTTGACATGGGCTGATGGTGGGGCTAGGAAAGGACTAGAAATGGGCTCATGGGGGGCTGGGTTTGGAAATGAGCTGATGGAGGGACTCGGATGGGACTGCAAATAGATGGGGGAGCTAGGACTGGAAATGGGCTTATGGGGGGTTAGGACTGGAAGTGGGTTGATGAGGGGGGGCTAGGACTGGTATTGGGTTGGGAGGTTGCTAGGACTGGAAATGGGTTGGGGGGCTGCTAGGACTGGAAATGGGCTGATGCAGGGACTAGAAGGGAATGGATGCTGGGTGAGGCTGGAACTAGAAGGGAGGTGGTGTTGGGGGAGGATTAGAATGGGATGGGGCTGGGAGAGTAAAATGGAGAGGGGAAAAATATTTTGTGTGGGAGGGATAAAAAATCTACAATTGGCCGGGTATTGGGAGAATAAGTGGGGATTGAGGATGGAGGGGTAAATTTTGAGTAGATGAAATAGGAATGAGGAAAGAGCAAAAGGAGAAAGATTAGTATGTTAAAGCAGATGTAGAGAGAGAATGGAAAAAAAAACCAAGAAGACAGAAGAAAGGACAAATGGACAGCAGATGGAGAGTTAGGAGAAGACACGAAGAAGAAACCAGAAGAAAGTGGCTGGAGCAATTGCAACTGAAAAAAAATGCACAAAAGGTAGAAAAATATCTCTTTATTTTGAATTTATTAACTGGAATATGTCAGCTCTGGGAAATGTGCATCATTAATTTTTGCGCTTTGTTTAGTACAAGAGGAAATTAATTTATAGTTTTATTTCTACAGTGTTGTTGTATATTCCAAGTTTGGCTTTTGGGGTTCCCAGTTTAATTATTGTCTTCCTGTTTTTAAATTGTGATTCCTTGTTTGGTGATGGTCTGTTCTGCATGTGTAACTGAGCTGAGGTATTCTGTTTATATAATTCCTATTTGACATTGCCACTTGTTCTTTCCCCAGTAGGTCATGTATTGTTGTTCTCTGAAATGTATTGGTTTAATATTTGCAGTGTTGCCTTTTGATAGTTAGGGTATGGTGCTTTGTGAGTCCTGGTAGTACTGTTAGGATACGGCGGGTTTGCTATGGGTTCTAAATGGGCAGCGTTTGTAGTAGTTCCTAATGTGCCTGGCGGTTGGTACTGGATTATAGTAATGTAGAAACCTTTTAGTCTTTCTTTATCCATATACTCATTAAGAGGCATGTTTACTAAAAGTTAGTGTATGGTAACATTATGCAAATATTTATGCAAATGAGGCACCTTATGCAAATGAGGCTTTAATGGACGTGCTGGCACTTTGAGGAAATTCTTTGGTTTTGTGCGGCAGTTTGGGCACTCGGGCTCAAAAAGGTTAGCCATCACTGATCTAGGGCCTCCGGCTCCAGGCCGCTGGCCATTGGACAGGGTGAACTACCTGGCTCTGATCCCTTGACTGACTTTTCAGATGGAGTCGGATGGGGACACCTCCCTGGAAACCCGTACCCACCAGAATCTTCCGTCAGACCCCCTCGCTGCCTGCATTCCAGCGGCACTCACCACCTGAGGACACCACCTTCTTGGTGTTTATCCGGGACATGGCTTGGTCACCCAGGCCAAGGAGGACCCTTGTGCTGAAGAACTCTATTCTTCAGTACGAGTCCCTGCCCAGGGAATCCCTCACTCTACCTGTACCGCCGATTCTATCTCAGCTGTTGCTCTGCATGTGGGAGGCCCCAGCCTCGGTCCCTATTAGAAACATAGGCCATGTGGTCTTTTTCTGTCATATTTCTATCTAAGTCTGTCCTTCCATAACTACAACAGTCCCCTTTTTTCCTTTAGAGATCCTCTGTTTGTCCCATGCTTTTTTGAATTCGGTTACTGTCATCTCTACCACCTCCACTGGGAGACTATTCCACAGATCCACCACTCTTTCCATAAAGAAATATTTCTGCATATCAATCCTGAATCTATCCCCTTCACCCTCATCCCATGTCCCCTCATAGCAGAACTTGCTTTCAATAGAAAGCAGCTCTCCCCCGAACATTTATGCCACAGAGGTATTTAAACATCTCAATATCACCTCTATCCTGCCTTTCCTCTAAGGTGTACATATTAAGATTCCTAAGTCTGTTCTCATATGCTTTATAATGAAGACTACTAACCATTTTAGTAGCCACCCTCTGCACAGACTCCATCCTGTTCACATCCTTTTGAAGGTGCGGTCTCCAGAATTGCACACTACTCCAAATGAGGTCACACCAAACACTTATACAGAGGCACTATCACCTCCTTTTTTTTTCTGCTAGTCATTCCTCTCCGTATGCAGCCAGCATTCTTCTAGATTTTGCCGTCGCCTTTTCTACCTGTTTAGCTACTTTAAGACCATCAGTGGAGTGGAGGAGTGACCTAGTGGTTGGGGCAAGGTACTTCAGGCCAGAAGGTCGGGGGTTCAAATCCCACTAGAAGACAGCAACCATGGGCCGGAAGGACTGGGGTTTCTAGTCCCACAGGTGCTCCTTGTAGTCTTGGATAAGCCACTTAACCCTCCATAGCCCATGTTCCCTGTAAAATAGTTCTCCAAGTTATAATGCCCTGTTCAATGTAATTTCAGTTTGTTCAATGTAAATTGCACTGATGCAGAATAGCGTGGGTATATAAGAGAATGTAAATAAAATAAATAAGACACAACCATGCCTAGGTCCCGCTCTTTAGTGGACAAAAGTACTTCACCCCCTATACTATATTGCTCCCTTAGATTGCTGCAGCCCAAATGCATGACCTTACATTTTTTAACATTAAATCTCAGCTGCCAAATTCTAGACCATTCTTCAAGCTTAGCTAGATCCCCCCTCGTGTTATCTACACCTTCCTGGGTGTCAACTCTATTGCAGATTTTGGTATCATCCGCAGAGGCAAACCTTACCCGAGAGCCCTTCTGCTATATCACTAACAAAGATGTTAAAAAGAATTGGACCAAGGACAGATCCCTGGCGCACACTACTGGTAACATCCTTCTCCTCAGAGTGAGCTCCATTTACTTGTACTCTTTCGCCTCCCACCCAACCAATTTCTAACCCAAGCAGTAACTTTAGGGTCCATCCTTAGGGTGCTCAGTTTGTTTATAAGTCACCTGTGAGGAACAGTGTCTAAGGCTTTACTGAAATCTAAATACACCACATTTAGGGCTTTCCCTCGGTCCAACTCTCTGGTCATCCAGTCAATCAGATTTGTCTGACAAGACCTGCCTCTGGTGAATCCATGCTGCCTCGGATCCTATAATCCGCTGGACTCCAGAAACCTCAGTATTTTCTCTTTCAGTAGCGTTTCCAATAATTTACTCACCACCGAAGTTAAACTAACAGGCCTGTAGTTTTCAACAACATCCTTACTTCTGCTTTTGTGTAAAGGCATCACATGAGCCTCTCTCCAGTTCTTTGGCACCACTCCTGACTCTGAGGCATTGAAAAGGTCAGTCAGTGGAGCTGCTAGAACGTCCCCAAGTTCCCTCAGTATTCCAGGGTGTATCCCGTCTGGTCCCATTGCTTTGTCTACTTTAAGTTGAGCTAGTTTCTCAGGAACACAGTCTTCTGAAAATTGTTCAAGATGTCCCTCGCTTCTGTTCCTATTTGTGGGTCTGTTCCTATTTATGGGTGTGTTCTCAGGTCCTGCTCCTGGTTCTTCATCTGTGAACACAGAACAGAAATATTGTGCCTTGACACAGTGTACAAAGGGCAGCGCAGGCCCGGCTTTTGAAAGACCCAACTCCCACACACCTCGATGGTGGTGGAATCAGCCATGAGGAAGCACAAGATCCCAAAATCCAACTCATCTGTACCACCAGGCTGAGAATCGAGAGCCCTTGATGCCCTGGGCCGCAAGGCCTATCAAGGTTCCATGCTCTGTTGCATCCCGGCATACCAATTGAACATTGGAATGTTCCTACATGACTTGGCAAAGGAACTGGGAGGTTTCTCCACAGGCCTCGAGGGGGAGCCCCTCAACAGATTCCACACCCTGTTCAAATCAGTGGCCGACTGCTCCAAGTACATCTCTCAAGACTCTTACAATGGCTTTGTGATGTCTGCTCAGGTGGTGGCCCCAGGCATCGGAGCCCACCACCAGACATGGCTCCAATCTTCAGATTTGGAACAGTGGGTACAGGAAAAGCTCCTGGATGTGCCCTGCCTCTGTGAACAACTTTTTGGCAAGCCGATGGAGGAGAAGGCTGCAGAGATCGAGATGGAGTTTGTCACTAGGACCCGTCTCTCCGGCAAAACTGCTATGCTGCCTTGGAAGAAGCTGCCAACCAAGAAGCCCTTCCCCAGAAAAGGCCTCCAGTATTGCAGCTACCCACCATACCCAGCTGCCCCCACGCCGGCCACTCTGGTACAGGGGAAGCCTGGCCAGGGGCACCATAAACCAAAGGGCCCGAAGGCCCAAACGCTGGCTTCCCCACCACCTGCTTGGGTTTTGACACGAGTGGCATGGCCCCTCGTCCTCCAGCAATACAGCAGCCAGTGGGGGGCACGCCTGTCCTGCTTTGCCACATCATGGGTGCTCATCACCTTAGACACCTGGGTTCTTCAGGTCATCTGGGAGGGCTATTGCCTCCATTTCGTCAGGCTTCCATCTCCTTTCTCCCCGGTGGAACCGCCTCGACTCCCTGTGCACCAGTTTCTGCTGCAGCGGGAATTGTACTCCCTCCTTGCCCGACGGGCGGTCGAGGAGGTCCCTGCCCACCATCTCGAGGTCAGGGCTTTTATTCCCAGTACTTCCTTGTCCCAAAAAAGACAGGAGGCCTGCTGCCCATCCTCGACCTCCGCAGGCTAAACAAGTTCCTGGTGCGGGAGAAATTCAAGATGTTATCTCTTAGCATGCTGCTGCCCTTCCTCTGGCAGGGCGACTGGCTATGCTTCTTGGATCTAAAGGATGCTTACGTCCATATCTTGATCCATCCCAACACAGGCAGGCAGTACCTGTGTTTCAGGGTACAAAGAGCACTTCCAGTACAGGGTGCTCTCCTTCAGCCTTGCATCTGCCCCATGGGTCTTCATGAAGTGCTTTGTCGTGGCCGCTGCTCACCTTTTGGCCCTGGGGCTTGCTGGCTTTTCCCTGCCTCGACGCCTGGCTCGTTACAGGCTCCTCCATCAGATGGCCCGGCAAGCAATGTCATGCACTGTCCTCTTGGAGAGCTTGGGGTTCTTGGTCAGCTACCCAAAGTCTCACCTTGAGCCAGTGCAGGCTCTCAAGTTCATTGGGGCACACCTTGATACTCGGCAGGCCATTACCTTCTTGCTGGTGGATCGGTCCACCTGCCTCCAAACTCTGGCAGCTCATGTCCAGTATGCCCACCAGGTCACTGCTCGGTCCATACTACGTCTCCTGGGCCACATGGCCTCGACTGTGTGTGTGGTTCCTCACTCCCGCCTGCACATGCAGACGGCTCAGTGGTGCCTCAGGGACCCCGTCAGGGTTCTTCCTGACCTCTGCTTGTCTCTGAACTGGTGGCAAAACCCTGCAACCTCCTGCGGGGATCGCCCTTTCAGGCCCCACAGCACAATGTGGTGCTGACTATAGACGCTTCCCTGTCCAGGTGGTGAGCCCATTGCAGGTCTCTCTGCACGCAGGGACAGTGGTCACCTGTGGAGGCTCAGCAGCAGATAAACCTGCTCGAGCTCCAGGCCATCTGGTGGGCCCTGAGGGCCTTTGAGGATCTCCTCAGCAGGAAGTCAGCGACAACTGGGTAGCGATGTTCTACATCAACAAGGAGGAGGGGGGGTCACGCTCCCTCTGCAGGGAAGCGGTTCTCATCTGGTCTTTTGCTGCTCAACAGAGGATGTCCTTCAAGGTGATGTACTTCCCCAGGTCAGGAGAATGGGCCTGGTGGACAGACTCGGCAGAATCCTTCATCCCCATGAGTGGTGACTGGATCCAAGAGTGGCAGGCTGGCTGTTTCTATGCTGGGGTACTCCAGCGATAGACCTCTTTGCCAGCCCTGAGAACACATAGCTCCCTTGCTTTTGTGGCCCGGTACTGCACCCGGGCATTGAGGGCTTCAGTGCATTTCTTCTGAATTGTTCCTCCAGTCTTCCTTTCCCTCTCATTGCGAGGACTCTGTTCAAGGTTCAATGGGACAGGGCATCACTGATTCTCGTGGCCTCGGCAGCCTTGGTTCTTGCTCCTGCTCTGGCTGTCGTTGGAGCCTTCGTTTCCCCTGGGCTCTGCCAGGGACTTGCTAATGCAGGAAGATGGTTGGGTACTGCACCTGAACCTAACCTCCCTATCCCTGGTGGCTGAAGGGGTCTCTCTAGCCCTTCCCGAGGAAGTCAAGGAAATCCTTCTTGCCTTGAGGAAGGACTCCACTAAGCGGGCTTATGCCTTTAAGTGGTAACGCTTCTCCGTCTGGTGCTCAAAACACCAGATCAACTCCTTCTCGTACCTGGTTTGGTGGGTTCTCCAGTATCTCCTCTACCTCTCGAGGGATGGGCTGAAGTCTTAACTCCATTAGAGTTCATTTGAGCGCCATATTGGCTAATCATCTCCCTATCGAGGGAAAGCTTCTTCTCAGGGCTGCTACTAGTCTCCTGCTTCATGCAGGGCCTTTTATCCAAGCCGCCCATCCGTCCCCCTCCGGTGGAATGGGACTTGAACGTGGTGCTCACGCAGCTCACCTATCCTTCCTTTGAGCCGATGGCAACATGTTTGCTTTGGCACTTGTCCTGGAAGGTGGCCTTCCTGGTGGTGCTGACCTCCGCTCGCCGGGTCAGCGAGCTTTAGGTGCTCATGGCTGGCATTCCTTACACCAGGTTTTATCGGAACAGTGGTCCTCCAGACCCATCCTAAATTCTTACCCAAGGTCATGTCTGTTTTTCATCTCAACCAAGAGATAGTGCTCCCGACCTTCTCGAGGCCCCACGCCAACCAGGTGTCGGTGGCTCTCCACACCTTAGACTGCAAGTGGGCCGTCGCCTTCTATTTGCAGCACACCCAGACTCACTGCAAGTCTGACAGACTTCTCGTGACCTACAATCCCAATAGGCAGGGGCAAGCAGTCACCAAGTGTACACTCTCTCTATTTGGGTGGTGAACTGCATTGTGTTTGCCCATGCGAAGGCAGGTGTCCCTCTGGATCATCGAGTCGCTGCTCATGGGGTCCAAGCCAAAGCATCCTTGGTGGCCTTGCTGCACTCCATGCCCATGATGGACATCTGCCGGGCGGCAACCTGGTCTCTTACGAATACCTTTGCTGCCCACTACTGCCTGGAGAGGGAGTCCTGCTGGGACAGTGCCTTCGGCCAGGCTGTACTCTTTCATCTGTTTGGGGTGTAAGCAACTTCTGCACTCTGACCCTTCTTCACGGCTACAGAGGACTTTGCCCCAAGGACCCGGGCTCCTTCGGGCTTCAGCTTCTGCTTATGGCCTTGCGGAGGTGTTTTTTGGTTACAGGTTCAGTAGCCTGTAGCTAGGGAGTCCCATAAGTGAGGACTGACTTTGTGCTTGTTCCTGGAGAAAGCATAGTTACTCACCTGTAACAGGTGTTCTCCAGGGACAGCAGGAATCAGTCCTCACTACTGTCCCGCCTCCCCTGAGCAGTTGCTGTATTTTTGTCCTTCCCTTGCCAGCTGCTTGGTAGGGCTTGAGCTAAGGGACCTGACTGAGTAAGATGGTACCCTTGGGCAGGAAGAGGACCACGCACGTATGGTAGCAATCCCAAAGGCTTTTTTGGAAAGTTGGAATTGTTCCGTGTGGGCTCAGTCAGTGCCAACGTCACCTATAAGTGAGGACTGATTCCTGCTGTCCCTGGAGTACACCTGTTAAAGCATAGTTACTCACCTGTAACAATGGACCTGGGGAAGGATAGCACTGGGCAGGTAGAGGGTCGGTGGGCAGACAGGTGCCAGTTAAAGCAGTTTGTGTGGGCTCTGAATCTGATGGATGCTTTGGTGCTTCCTTAACCCCAGGAGAAGGCAATTTACTTTCTAGTAGTCTGTGTATGGGGCATTCTTCAGAATTCATATGATCTGGTTCGGGAAAGAGGGTATGGTGCTAGGATGGAGGAGATAATGTGGTCGTCATGTGCCACTGGAAGTTTGCATAACTGCTAGGGGAGATGAAAGGGGGATACAAGAGTGATACAAGAAATTGATCAGTTAATACCAGAGTACTTCAGGGAGAATGGTAATGGGGAGGTGGGATGGATTCAGAACAGTGGTGCGGGGTACTCTCATTAGAGTATGCAGATGCACAGGACAAGAGTGGTGTTACAGAGGCAATGTTCTTGCTGCTTGTGCCCAGTTAAATACCTTAAACTGCAGAGATCCACTATCAAATGCGTTTGGCTAGACAGGCATATTTTGAAGACTGGAAGGTGGGTAGGTATCTTGTACAGCAGCTCTGGAAACTGAAGCTGCGATCACATATTGACAGTTGGGGATGGAGGGATACCTACTATGAGAAGGAAATGAGAGCAAAGCTTGTTAAATTCTGTAGTCTCTTATATACAGCACCTGCTCAACACTCTGCAGAACGGGGGTTTTAAACATGCGGCCCGCAAGAGAACTTTGTGTGACCCGTGACGGAGAGGAAACAAAAGAACCACCCCCCCCGGCTTCTGCTGCTGCCGCCGCCGCCATGGCAGCAGTAGAATCAACTGTCCCGTGGCCCCTTCCCATCTGCCCGGCAGAGCCCTCAATCAGCTCCATCAGTGGCGGGCTTTTCAAGCCATGAAGAGTATTTCCCTCTCGCACAGCTCTGTTAAGCCTGCTGGGGCTGAAGGAATTCCCATCAGCCCCGGCAGGCTTAACAGAGCCACGTGAGAGGGAAATACTCTTCACAGGTGGCCCTGAAAGCTGCTGCTGATAGAGCTGAGCTGAGGGCACTACCGGGCAGACGGGAAGGGGCCGTGGGACAGCTGATTCTGCTGCTGCCACGGCGGCAGCAGCAGCAGCAGCAGAAACCAGGGTGTGTGTGTGTTTTTTTTTTTTTCTTTACCTGGGCTGATGGGAGGGGGGGTTAGGACTGGAAATGGGCTGATGGGGGTTAGGACTTGAGGTGGGTTGATGGGGGGGGGGGAAGTCTGAAAATGGGGTGATGGGAGGGTTAGGACTGGAAGTTGGCTGTTGGGGGGGCTTAGGACTGGTAATGGGCTATGGGGGGGCTAGAACTGGTAATGGACTGAGGGGGTTGCTAGGACTGGAAATGGGCTGAGTAGAGGGGGGCTTGAACTGCAAATAGCTGATGGGGAGGGGGGCTTGGAATGGAAATGGGCTGTGAGGGGAGGGAGCTAGGACTGGAAATGGGCTTGAGGGGAGGGAGCTAGGACTGGAAATGGGCTTAGTGGGAGGGAGCTAGGACAGGAAATGGGTTGATGTGGGGACTAAAAGGGAGCGGATGCTGGGTGGGGCTGGAACTAGAAGGGAACCGATGTTGGGGGAAGATTAGAATGAGATGGGGCTGGGAGAGTGACATGGAGAGGGGAAAAATATTTTGTGTGGGAGGGAAGAAAAATCTACAATTGGCTGGGTATTGGGAGAGTAAGTGGGGATTGAGGATGGAGGGGTAAAATTTGAGTGGATGAAATAGGAATGACGAAAGAGCAAAAGGAGAAAGATTAGTATGTTAAAGCAGATGTAGAGAGAGAATGGGGAAGAAAAACTAGAAGAGAAGAAAGGAGAAATGGGCAGCAGATGATGGAGAGTTAGCAGAAGACACGAAGAAACCAGAAGAAAGTGACTGGAACAATTGCAACTAAAAAAAATGCACAAAAGGTAGAAAAATATCTCTATTTTGAATTTATTAACGAATATATCAGCTCTGGTAAATGTGCATCATTAACGTCTGTGCTTTGTATGGTAACATTATGCAAATATTTATGCAAATGAGGCCCTGCGTCTTATACGGCCCGCGGGTTACTTTACAAGTCCTCATTTGGCCCCCAAAGCAATTTGAGTTTGAGACCCCTTCTGTAGAACATCAGCTAACCTCCCCAAACTGGGGCAAGAAGAGAATCGCTTAACAAAAATCAATGACATAGGTTATGCATGCCATAAAAACTATAAAAAAAAAAAGGCCACGGACATCAATGGCTTTACTGCATGCTTTTACAAAAAATTGGTGAATGTACTACAGCCCTCATTAGTAAGGCTCTTCAACGCACTGGGGGTGGGCACTGGCATCTTGCTGATTCCTAAAGAGGGGAAGGATCCTCCAAGCTGTCCTTCACGTAGACAAATTTCACTCCTTAATTTGGACGTGAAACTCTTTGCTAAAACTCTGGCCTGACACCTAAATTGTGTAATCTTGGGCTTGATCCATGAGGACCAGGTGCGCTTCATGCCTGGGCTGCAGGCAGCAGACCATGTTTTGCAAGATTCTCAATCTCATTTGGATAGCTTAGCAACATCTGGAATCTGCCTTGGGGGGGTGTTAATAGATGCTGAGAGGACCTTTTGATCACTTGTCTCGGGATTTTGTTTAGAGTCCTGGGTGTGATGGGCTTTGGAGAGCAATTCATGGGCTGTGGGAGGGCTCTGTACTGTAAGCCTTGGGCCTGCGTGAAGGGCAATGGTCAGTACTGAGTTCTTCCTTTAGGACAGGGAATGAGGTAGGGGTGCCCACTATGGAGCCACTAGCAGCTCTGATTAGATCTAGCCAAGATAACAGTGCCTTGTGAAAGTATTCATTACCTTGGGTTTTTGTCCTGTTGCATTACATACAACCTGTAATGAAAATGGAGGTTCATTTGGATGTTAGATAATGGACCTAACATAGTACAAATTTGTGAAGTAGAATGACAAATACCTGGGACATATTAAAAGTTAAAAACCTAAAGGTTGAGTGCATATGTATTTATCCCTTGTGCGTGAAACCCCTAAATAAGATCTGGTCCAACAAATCAAGCCCAGAAGACACAATTAGTTGATTGGTGACACACAGGTGAAGCCTAATGTCACATGATGCCTGTAAATATACCTGTCCTGAAAGGCCCCTGCAGCACCACTAAGCAAGCAACATGAAGACTAAGGAGCACTCCAAACAGGTCAATGCTGGAGAAATATAGATCATGGTTGGGTGTTTAAAATGTGAGGGTTTTTTGCATATTCCATGGAGCACTATTAGAACAAAATGGAAAGAATATGGCACCACTACAAACCTGACAAGAGAAGGCTAGCCATCAAAGCTCAGACAGGGCAAGGAGGGCATTAATCAGAGATGCTACAAAGACATCAAGGATAACACTGAAGGAGCTGCAAAGAAGCACAGCGGAGATGGGTGCATCTGTCCCTAGGAACACTTTAAGCCATACACTCCACAGAGCAGGGCTTTATGGAAGAGTGGCCAGAAAAAAGCCATTGCTTAAAGAAAGAAATAAGAAAACATGTGGACAATGTTCCCTCTAATTTTCTGTAGGCTGTGTGCGCATAAAATATCAGCTGTGTGCAGCTTTTGAAGGAAGGTTAAATTTTTGTGCGCCACATAACGACACTCGGAGTTATATACTTTAAAATTTGACTACATGTCAGAATACAATATGTACACCACATTGATTGCACTAGAAAATATTGTAGAACTTGTGAAAACCATACATACACAACAACTTTTCAATTTTAAGAATGTCTCTGTTGTTTTCTATCAGAATCAGAACTGTAATTTTTGTGCGCTCTGTTGTAAAGTATGTGCGCTCATTCGGCGAGGTGTGTGCGCGCGCACACACGCACAGCTTAGAGGGAACAGTGCATGTGGAGTTTGCACAGCAGCATGTGGTGAACTCCCAGAAATACATGGAAGAAGGTTCTCTGCTCAGATGAGACGAAAATTGATCCTTCGGGCCATCGTAGGAAATACCATGTGTGGCACAAAGACAACACCTCCCATCACCCTGAGACACTATTCCCACAGTGACATGGTGGTGGCAGCATCATGCTGTAGGGATGTTTTTCATCAGCAGGGACAAACTGGTCAGGATTGAAGGAACTATGGATGTCACTAAATACAGGGCACTACTTGAGGAAAAGGTGTTTCAGTCTGCCATAGATTTGAGACTGGGATGAAGGTTCACCTTCCAGCAGGACAATGACCTTAAAACATACTGCTCAAGCTAAATGAGTGGTTTAAATGGAAACATTTATATGTCCTGTAATGGCCTAGTCAAAGCCCAGAATGCAATCCAGTTGAGAATCTGTGGCATGACTTGAAGATTGCTGTACAGATTACTACTCCAATGGTACATGAACCCCAGTAAAGTTAAATATAGCAGGAGTACTTGGCACCGAAGCCTGTTGGCAATGTGGAGGAAAGGGTACCTTCTTTCATATGTGGTGGGAATGTTGGGTGGTGCAAGCACATTAGGAAATGGTGAGGCAATCGCTAGAGAACATAGTGAGATGGAAGTTGTCATGGCAACCAGTGATATTTCTGCTCCGCCAGAAGACTGAGGTGGCACCTCAGTGGTATCGAAGGGTGGCAGCACATTGCATTGTGTCAGCACGATGTGAAATAGCTGTTGGAACCAACCTGGTCTGACAAATAAGCAAAAGCTGGTAGCTATTTATAAGATCCATAAACTTGTGGCTTTAAAATATGGGCGGGATGAACAAGTTGCACAATCCTGGGGTTGTCTGTGGAAGAGGGCATCCGGGTAAGGAAGAGAGGGGAAGTTGGGCCCCACTTTGGGAGGTGAGACTGGTTATGTCATGTTAGGACATAACAAGCAATGAAATATTCTGTTGGGGGGGGGGGGGGATACTACTTGAATTGGAAGCTGAAGCTGTAATGTGAAGGCTGCTGTTGACCCTTGTCTTTTATTAAACCTTTTCCATAACACAATTTAAAGTGTGTGTGTGCTGGGGGGGGGGTTGGGGGGAGAATTGGCTATGCTTCTTGGATCTGAAGGGTGAGTATATACACACCTACAGTCCCGCTCACAGGAGGTATCTCAGATTCATCCTGGGGTGGACACCACTTCCAGTACCAAGTGTTGCCTTTTGGCCTAGCCTCTGCCTCACGTCTTTACAAAGTGCCTCATAGTGGTGGTATTTCTCCAGATGCTGGGAGTGTTTCTCTGTCTGGATGATTGGCCGATCAAGGGTCCAAGGAGGAGTCCAAGAATCGACACGTGAGCATTTGGGTGTTGGAACTACTAGGGTTTGTTGTAAATTACCCAAAATCCCACCTTCAGCTCACAGTGAGTTCATTGGAGCCCTGCTTGACACAACTCGGGCGAAAGCCTTCCTACCACACAACCAACCTCACAGATTAATAGCACTTGTGCAGGAAACTCAGTTGAGAGTCTGCAGGTAACAGCTTGCAAGATGTTGACTGCTGGGCCACATGTCACACCTCCAAATAAGTTGTAAGTCTATTTCACAGAGGATTCAGCTATTGCTATATGTATTATCTACTCCTCCAATATGTTCAAGGCTATTTACTTAATTAGTTGTGGATTTTCCGAAACCACTCTTTTCCACATATCTCACTTCTGAGCAGGAAGATTAATTGAACTGGGTCTCAGACTTTTATCAGTACATATTACGGGATTGGCTCCCCGCTGTACTATCTTTGCATCAACGACCACAGTTCGTATTGGTTTTCATACACATGCATTCAAAACATATTGATATCAATGGTATGTTTCTGTAAGCTGTAAATGAATGCAATAAGTAGGAAAGACTTATCTTATGATTCATCTTGTCTCTATAAGTCTTTCCTACTTATTGCATTCATTTACAGCTTACAGAAACATACCATCGATATCAATATTATGTTTTGAATGCATGTGTATGAAAACCAATACGAACTGTGGTCGTTGATGCAAAGATAGTACAGCGGGGAGCCAATCCCGTAATATGTACTGATAAAAGTCTGAGACCCAGTTCAATTAATCTTCCTGCTCAGAAGTGAGATATGTGGAAAAGAGTGGTTTCGGAAAATCCACAACTAATTAAGTAAATAGCCTTGAACATATTGGAGGAGTAGATAATTCACCTCCAAATGAGACAAGCTCAGTGGACTGAGGACAAGTGTCTTCTCCAAGATGGTCTGTGTATCATTACACTGGTGGACAGTCCACCACAATCTGCTCAAAGGTCTTCCTTTCCAAACTGCCCAGCCCCAAAAGGTTCTGATGGATGCATCCAAGCTGGGGAGTTCATCTTGATGGGTTGCACACCCAAGGTGACTGGTCCATCCAAAAGTCTTCATCAAACCAATTTATTGGAAATAAGAACAGTGGTAAAAGCTCAAAAAGCTTTCTGAGATTAACTGGCCAACCCAATTGTCTGTCTGAATCAGAATAATCAGGTTGCTGTTATACATCAACAAGCAGGGAAGAATGGGTTCATACTTTGTTGGGAAGCAGTCAAGTTGTGGAAGTTTGTCATCACGGATAGGATGCACTTGAGACATATACCTGCCAGGCAAGCAAAACATTGGCTGACAAACTGAGCTGAATCCTCCAGCTGCACAAATGGACACTGGACAGGGAAGTTGTGATTTGCATCTTTTGAGAGTGGGGTACCCCCTTGATGGATCTGTTTGCCACCCTACAGAATGCCCAGGTGGATCAGCTCTGCTCCAGAGTAAGATCACAAAGCAGACTAGTATCAAATGCTTTCCTCCTGAATTGGGGGAGGGTCTTCTGTATGATTATTCTCCAATACCTCTCATTTGCAAAGACCACCTGAAGCTCAAAACAGACAGCAGCATGATTCTCATGGCTCCCTACTGGCCCAGGCAGCCATGGTTTCCCTTTCTGCTGCAGCTCTCCAATCTAGAGCCACTATGACTTGGTTTTGCACTCTCATAACACAGGAGGGAGGGATGATGTCACACCCCAGCATCCAGTCCTTGGTCCTCACGGTGTGGATGCTGAGAGGCTAATGTCTCTGCTCAACCTGCCAGGCAGTATAACCAAAGTCCTTTTGGCCTCCAGGAGGGCCTCTGAGTATCTTACTCTTGCAAAGCGGAAGAGGTTTGCTGTCTGTGGATCCTTTTGTCTGTTCCACATAAAAACTGCTTGAATATCTTTTATACCTCTGAGTGTGGGCTTAAGTCCATCTCTGTAAGACTTTA
The DNA here is from genome assembly GCA_033557465.1 of Ichthyophis bannanicus. Classification (NCBI taxonomy): domain Eukaryota; kingdom Metazoa; phylum Chordata; class Amphibia; order Gymnophiona; family Ichthyophiidae; genus Ichthyophis; species Ichthyophis bannanicus. Next base: position 294,622,210 of record CM066041.1, read on the forward strand.
GTTTGCTTTATGTGGTGCTTGCTTCTCCAGGAACACGCAGGAAGTTGGTCCTCTCATAAGGGTGATGTCGGCACCAACAGAGCCCGCATGGAGCATTTCCCCAGCTTTCAAAGAGCCTTTGAGAATGCCACCATGCATGCATGGTCCCCTTCCCACCCAAGGGTGCCATCTTTATCATTCTCCTTTTTTGCGGAGCACTTCGGACGCACATCCTGTACCTCGGAAAAAGTCTTTGAAATTTCTCTCTAATATGGTTTTCTGCTACTCTTCCCGCCCTCCCCAGTGCCCCTGCTTTGGTAGCAGGCTCTGGGACTTTGTTCATTTTTTTCTTGACCAGCACGTTTTCACACCCTTTTCAACCTCTGAGTGAAAGGTCTTTGACCTTGCAGGGATTCTTTTTGCCTCCATGGCCTTGGGTTTCAAAAAGTGACAGATGCTCCAAGAAATGTCGCTCATAGACACCCATGACTGTTGTCTTAGATGCCTAGAAGCTGATCACAACCCAGAGCTCTGTTCCCTTTTATAAAAAGATGTCCTCCAAGGCCATCCAGAACTGTAAGCAGAAATTGGATGACATTTTCCACAAGGCGGCCCCAGTGTTGCCAGTAGCTTCCCGCTCCACTGACCTTCAACCTCTGGGGTCCCCTGTGGCTCCAGCGCCACTCTGAGCAAGAGTCCCCCAAAAGGGAGCAGAAGGCTGCCTCGGACCATGTCAGGGGCTCAGGACAAGTATGAGCGTTCTTGCATTCGGTACCTCAGCCCTCGGCAGTCCCAAGAGTCTGAGAAGGAATGGCCTCGATAGGTACCTCATACAGATACAGAGGACTCTGAGGTCGCCCAGTCTCCTGAGGGTCATCCTGGCAAGGACCTCTTCAATTCCTGACCCAGTCACCCTGGCATTGGCGTCACAGGGCCCTACTTCCAAGTGGGAGGGCCAAATGCTGGCACAGTTGCTGCCCAGCAGGCACTAGTGCCAGGCCCCGCTGGTATGTGCCATGAGACCTCCAAGGGCTACCTTGACCACCGTGACATCTCCCAAGAGCCAGGGTCCTCATGAGGGATCCCAGCAGAGGTCTCTCTTTATCTTGGTCTTTGGGTGTGATCTCGAGCTAGCGCCTCCAGCTCCAGGTGGGCTTCGGCCTCTAACCCAGCACAAGGCAGAGGCTCTACTCAAGCAACCTGGCTCAGTCTTCCTCAGAATTCTTGGGCTGGGAGTCTGAAGGGGACACTTCCCCTGAATCCCGGGCTCATCAGGACCTCCCCTCGGATTCTTTCCTACCATTTGAGAAGTGGCAGTCTCCTCCCAAAGATGCCACCTTTCTGAAATTTATGCAGGACATAGCTCGAGCCCTAGCACTCTCCATGCAGTCAGAGGAGGAGCCCAGTGCGGAAGAACTCAATATTTTACAACACAAGGCTTTACCGAGGGAATCCCTCATGGTCCCCAGTTCTGCCCATCCTAGCCTGGCTGCTCCTCTGCAGGTGGGAGATGCCTGCGTCTATTCCCATTATCAGCAAATGCCTAGACACCATGTACAGGGTTCAGCGAGGGCCTAGTTTCCTCATACCTCAATGGTGGTGGAGTCTGCCATGCCAAATAAAGAGCCCAAAAACTCTCTATGGTCCCAGCAGGTAAGGACTCTCACGTCTTCGACACCCAGGTTTACCAGCTATACATAGGTATGTTCCTTCGTGACCTCATGAAGGAGCTCTGAAGTTTCCAAGTGGGCCTCGATGGCGATTACCTCTGCCATTTCCAGCCCCTTCTGAAGTCAGTGGGGACTGTTCAAGGAACTTTTCTTGTGCTGCATACGACAGCTTAGAGTCCTCCTCTCATGTAGAAACATAGAAATATGACTACAGAAAAAGACCACATGGCCTGTCTAGTCTGTCTTTCCATATTAACTACAACAGTCCCCGTTTTTTCCTTTTAGAGATCCTCTGTCACATGCTTTTTTTAATTCAGATACTGTCCTCATCTCTACCACCTACACCTGGAGACTATTCCACGGATCCACCACTCTTTCCGGAAAGAAATATTTCCGCATATCACTCCTGAATCTGTCCCCCTTCACCCTCATCCCATGTCCCCGTAGCAGAACTTGATTTCAATTGAGAGGCTCTCCCCCTGTACATTTATGCCACGGAGGTATTTAAACATCTCAATCATATCACTTCTATCCCACCTTTCCTCTGAGGTGTACATATTAAGATCCTTAAGTCTGTCCTCATATGCTTTATACTGAATACCACTAACCATTTTAGTAGCCACCTTCTGTACTGACTCCATCCTGTTTATATCCCTTTGAAGGTGCGGTCTCCAGAATTGCACACTATACTCCAAATGAGGTCTCACCAAAGACTTATAGAGAGGCACTGTATGCACCCAAGCATCCTTCTAGCTTTTGCCATCGCCTTTTTCTACCTGTTTAGCTACTTTAAAATCATCAGACACAACCATGCCTAGGTCTCGCTCTTCTTTAGTGGACAAAAGTACTTCACCCCTTATACTATATTGCTCCTTTGGATTGCTGAAGCCCAAATGCATGACCTTACATTTTTTAACATTAAATCCCAGCTGCCAAATTCTAGACCATTCTTCAAGCTTAGCTAGATCCCTCCTCATGTTATCTACACCTTCCTGGGTGTCTACTCTATTGCAGATTTTGGTATCATCCGCAAAGAGGCAAACCTTACCTGACAGCCCTTCTGCTATATCACTAACAAAGATGTTAAAAAGAATCGGACCAAGGACAGATCCCTGGGGCACACCACTGGTAACATGCTTCTCCTCTGAGCTCCATTTACCTGTACTCTGTCGCCTCCCACCCAACCAATTTCTAACCCAAGCAGTAACTTTAGGGTCCATCCCTAGGGTGCTCGGTTTGTTTATAAGTTGCCTGTGAGGAACCGTGTCAAAGGCTTTACTGAAATCTAAATACACCACATCTAGGGCTCTCCCTCGGTCCCAACGCCCTGGTCACCCAGTCAATCAGATTTGTCTGACAAGACCTGCCTCTGGTGAATCCATGCTGCCTCGGATCCTGTAATCCACTGGACTTCAGAAACCTCACTATTTTCTCTTTCAGCAGTGTTTCTAATAATTTACTCACCACTGAAGTTAAACTAACCGGCCCGTAGTTTTCAACCACATCCTTACTTCTGGCTTTTGTGTAAAGGCATCACATGAGCCTCTCCAGTCCTTTGGCACCACTCCTGACTCTGAGGCATTGAAAAGGTCAGTCAGTGGAGCTGCTAGAAGATCCCCCTCAGTATTCTTGGGTGTATCCCATCCAGTCCCATCGCTTTGTCTACTTTAAGTTGAGCTAGTTTCTCAGGAACAGTCTTCTGAAAATTGTTCAAGATGTCCCTTGCTTCTGTTCCTATTTGTGGGCATTTTCTGAGGTCCTGCTCCTGGTTCTTCATCTGTGAACACAGAACAGAAATGTTTGTTAAGCAATTCCGCTTTATCTTCATCAGCTTCTATATATTCCTCCCCTTCACCCTTGAGTCTGACGATACCACTTTTGCCCTTCCTCTTCTCACTAACACATCTGAAAAACATCTTATCCCCCCATTTTATTGCATTGGCTATTTCCTCCTCTTTTTGAATCTTTGCTTTCCTGACTCCTTTGCTAGCTTTTCTAAGTTTTCCAAATATGGATACCTGTCAACCTCTCCCTGTGATCTCTTGTATTTCATGAAGGCCTCCCTCTTTCTTCACCTTTTCAGCTACTTCTTTCGAAAGCCATAGCTGTCTCCTTTTCCTTTTACCTTTATTTACGATTTCAACAAAAAGGTTGGTTGCCCTTAAAATATCCCCTTTCAGTTTTGCCCACTGTTTCTACATCCCCCAGCTGTTCCTATCCCGTTAACTCCTCCCTGAGGTATTGGCCCATCTTGGCAAGGTTAGTCTTCCTAAAGTCTAAGACCCTCACCTTTGAATGGATTCTAACAGCCCTAGTCCTAATACTGAACCATGCCATCTGGTGATCACTGGATGCAAAATGATCTCCCACAACAACATCAGAAACACTTTCACCATTGGTAAGTACCAAGTCCTGTATGGCCCCTTCACGTGTGGGGTCTGTTATCAATTGTCTGAATAGTTCTCCCTGTAGAGAATATGGGATCTCTTTACTTTTAGATGATACTGCAGCAGGAATGTTCCAATCAACATCTGGCATATTGAAATCCCCTATCACTAGCACTTCCCCTTTCCTAGCAATGCTGCATATGTCTTCAATTAACTCTGGCCACCTCTTCCTCTTGTGAGGGAGGTCTGTATATCACACCAATGCAAATAGATTTCTTTCCCTCTTTCTAGTTTAACCCACAATGCCTTCTTTCTCCCTTTTAAGCTCTAATTCCAAAGCTTTAATAGTATTTTTTACATATAGTGCCACTCCTCCTCCCCTTCTTCCCTACCCTGTCCTTTCTGAATAAAGTATAGCCAGGTATAGTTACATCCCAGTCATGGTTTTCTGTGAACCATATTTCTGTAACTGCCAGTAAATCCATCGGCCACTCCCACCAAAGCTTCAACATCAGGGATCTTATTTCCCATGCTACGGTAGTGGCTGCTGGCATTGGGGCCAGGCGGCAGTCCTCTGATCTCAAACAATAGGTCCAGGAGAAACTGCTCAATGTACCATGCCTGGGTGAGCAATTGTTCGGTAAACCGATGGAGGACAAAGCAGCGGAGATTGAGATGGAGTACGTAACCTCTACCCGTCTCTCTCCTGGAAGACCTGCTTCCCTCCTGCGGAAGAAGCAACAGGGCAAAAAGTCTTTCTTTCAGAGGAAGGATCTCCCCTATTGGTGCTACCCACCTTACCCTCCGGCGTCAGCTCTGCCCCAAAGGGCCCCAAAAGACAGACACTGGCCCTGGCCCAGTCAGCCCTGGGTTTTTGATGTCAGATACATAGTCTCTCTCCCTCCGGCAACTCAGCTACCAGTGGGAGGATGCCTGGTCCACTTTGCTCCCCGGTGGGAGTCTGTCACCTCAGACACCTGGGTTCTCCAGGTCATCTGGGAGGGTTATCTCCATCGGACCAGCTTCCTCCACCCTTCAGCCCCACAGAGCCCCTTCAGCCCTCTATGCACCAGGTCCTTTTGGCACAGGAGCTTGCCATTCTCCTTGAGCGAGCAGTGGAAGAGGTCCCACTGTTCTTTGGCATGAGGAAGTAACAGATGTAGAACCCATGACCTGAGGTAGACACAGTTGGGTTCCGACCCATCCTCTATTTAAGAAATCTCAAGTACCTGGTTCTGGAGAAGTTAAAAATGCTATCCCTTGGTGCCTTGCTGCTCTTCCTCCAGCAGGACAACTGGCTATGCTCCTTGGACCTTCAGGATGTGTATACTCACATCCTTGCCCATCCCAAGCACAGGAAATACCTGCATGTCAGGGTGCAAGGGAACCACTCTCAATACAGGGTGCTTCCTTTCAGCCTGGCGTCCGCCCTGCAAGTGTTCACCAAATGCCTCGCAGTGGCTGTGGCTCATCTTCAATTTGCAGGGTATCTTCATCTACCCTATCTAGACTGGCTCGTTAACAGGGGCGATGGCCGACAAGGTGCGGCGGGCCACGTCCCACACTGTCCACCTCCTCGAGCACCTCTGTTTTGTGGTCAATTACCCGAAGTATCACCTCCAGCACAATCCCTGGAATTCGACACACACCTCAACACTTGGCGTGCAACAGTCTTCCTTCCCCAAGACAGGGCAGATCACCTCATCGCTCTGGCTTCCATAGTCCAATGCCACAATGCGGAATCTGTCTGAGTGATGCTCTGTCTCCTCAGCCATATGGCCTTGATGGTTCATGTCATCCCTGATGCCCAGCTGCACATGCAGGCGGCGCAGTGATACCTTTGGACCCAGTGGTCTCAGGCAACAGATCGCCTCAGAGATGCTGTCTCACTCCTCTACTCAGTCCCTTGACTGGTGGCAGGATGTCCATAACCTGTTCCAGGCCCCACAACATGACGTGGTCTTGACAATGGATGCCTTGCTCATGGGCTGGGGAGCCTATTGTGGCGAGCTCCCCATGCAGGGGACTTGGACCTGGGAAGAGTCCCGGCAGCCGATCAACCTTGAACGCCAGGCAGTCCTCCTTGCCCTTCAGGCATTCTGGCACTGTGCTCACCACCAGGTGGTGCTTGTCCAGATGGACAACCAAGTAGCAATGTTCTATATCAGGGGTGGGCAGTTCCGGTCCTGGAGGGCTACAGACAGTCAGGTTTTCATGATATCCTTAATGAATATTCATGGACCTATTTCTATACAATGGAAGGCAGTGGATGCAAATAGATCTCATGAATATTCATTAGGGGCATCAAAACCTGACTGGTCTGCGGCCCTCCAGGACCAGAATTGCCCACCCCTGTTCTATATGAATAAACAAGGGGGTACCGGCTCTTACAATCTCTGCCTTGAGGCAGTAGTCCTGTGGTCCTTTGTGGTTTGCCAGGGTATAACCCTACAGGCCACCTATCTTCTGGGACAGGACAATGTCCTGACAGACAGGTTGAGCTGGCTCCTCCAGCCGCACAAGTGACAACTCTGCCCGCAGACTGCACAGTGGCTGTTCTGGCTTTGGGACTCCAGTCCTAGACCTCTTCTCCAGCACAGCGAACTCGCAGTTCCCATGGTTCTGCAGCCTGGTTCCCCACCTGAACAGGGAAGCCCCAGTGCCTTCCTCCTGCTGTGGACTTACAGCCTCCTGTATGCATCCCCCCCCCCACACACACACTCCACTCATAGCGGGACAGGGCCTCTGATTTCTCATGGTCCCATGATGGCCTCAACAGCCCTGGTTCCTGCTGCTGCTCAGCCTATCATCAGAACCTCCATTTCCCCTGGGTGACATGCTGGGCTTGACGCAGGAGGGAGGTCTGCTACTTCACCTGAACTTGAGGTCCTTATCCTTCATGGCTTGGTGGCTGAATGGGTCACTGTAGCCCCCCTTCATCTCCCAGTGGAGGTCAAGGACATACTGCTGGCCTCATGCAGGGACTCGACTAGGAGGGCTTATGCTTTTTAAATAGCATGTTTGTGGTGTGGTGCTTGGATATGGGCCGACTCGTTCTCTTGCCCCACACACTTGGTCCTGTGGTACCTGCTCCATCTCTTGCAGGTGGGCTTGAAGTTCAACTCTGTCAGGGTCCACCTGAGCGCTATCTCAGCTAACCACCACCCTGTTGGGGGTGGCCCTCTCGGGTCAACCACTGGTTTCCTGCTTCATGCCTGGGCTGCTGCTTTCCAAGCCCCCATCCGACTGCCTCTGGCGGAATGGGACCTCAACGTCATACTCACACAGCTGACTCAGCTGCCCTTTGAGCCAATGGTGTCCTGCTTACTTCGGTACCTTTCCTGGAAGTTTTTTTTTCTGGTGGTCCGGAGGGTCAGTGAGCTTCAGGCCCTGATGGCCAACACCTCTTCTCCCAAACGCACCCTAAGTTCCTCCTGAAAGTTGTCTCTGGTTTCCACCTCAATCAGGAGATAGTACTGCTGACCTTCTTCCCAAAGCCTCACACTGACTGGGCGTTGGGCAGGAGGGTGTTCTTCTACCTGCAGTGTATGCAGCTTCACTGTCAGTCTGAGTAGCTTTTCGTCTCCTACGACCCTGCCTGCTTGGAGCTCGCGGTCACTAAGCATGCCATCTCCATCTGGGTGACGGATTGCATCACCTTCACACAGGCTCAGGCAGGGCTGCCCCTGGACTGCAGAGTCACAGCGCACTATGTTTGTGCAAGTGTGGCATCGGTGGCCCATCTGCACTCCATGCATGCTACTGGTGGGCATCTTCTGAGCTGCAACTTGGTCATCGGCTAACACCTTCGCAACACATTGCTGCCTGGAGAGGGAGTCCCATCGAGATGACACCTTTTGGCCAGGCTGTACTCTGTAATCCGTTCAGGGTTTAAGCAACTCCTGCCCTCTAACCCCCCTTCTGCAGTTACTGGGAGCATGGTCGTCGGGGGACCCAGGATCCTTGGGCTGTCTTTGGTTACCAGTGACTGCTCATGGCTCGCTGTGGCATTTTTCTACAGGTCCTTGGTAGCCTGTAGCTGGAGATTCCCATATGTGAGGACTTACTTCCTGCTTGTTCCTGGAGAAAGCATAGTTACTCACTTCTAACAAGTGTTCTCCAGGGATAGCAGGAATCAGTCCTCGCAACCCACCCACCTCCCCTTGGAGTTTGCCTTAGCTCAGGCAAAACCAATACCAAGAGCAATGTCATCTGACTGATCAAGATGGCACCCTTGGGTGGGAAGGGGACCACACGTGTGGTGGTATTTCCAAAGGCTTTTTTTTTTTTTTGAAAGCTGGGGAAATACTCCATGTGGGCTCTGTCGTTGCTGATGTCTCCCATATGTGAGGACTGATTCTTGCTGTCCCTGGAGAACACCTGTTACAGGTGAGTAACTATACTTTCTGTTAACGCATCTCTACAAGCTACCTGCAGTGTTTTGGGACCACAGTGTGGTTCTTGCACAGCTCATGAAAACTTCCTTTTGAGCCGCTCAGCTCCTCTCCGCTGAAGTGCTTGACCTGGAAGGTGTTTCTGGTGGCGGTCACTTCGGTGCACAGAGTGAGTGAGCTTCAGGCTCTAGTAATTCATTCTCCCTACACCAAAATTCCACCATAAGTGGTTCTCCATACTCTTCCTAAATTCCTTCCAAAAGTGGTATTGGAAGAACAAATGATTAAAGAGAATCAAACCTTTTTCCTTGAGACCTCATGCCCATAAGGGGGAAGCTTGTACATGTTGGACTGCAAATGAGCCTTTTCCTACTTGGAATGGACAAAACCACATAAGTGTATCCAGCTCTTTTGTTTGTTTTGACCCCAGTAAGTTAGGGGCTGCTGTTTCCAAACATGCTTTCAGTTTGGCTATCAGACTGCAGCTCTTTTGTTTATGCCCAGGCAGGCCTAAACCTTGGTTATGTCACAGCTCACAATATCAGAGCTATGGTTGCATCAGTGGCTAACTTACTCTGTCTCCCATGGTAGAGATCTGCAGGGCTGCAGTGTGGTCTTCAGTCCACATACTCACTTTCACTACTGCCTAAATGGGGAATGTTGACATGACAGCAACTTTGGCCAGTATGTACTGAAATCTGTTTGGGGACTAGAATGCAACTCTATCCCCCCCCCCAACCTGGCTCATTCTATTCTGTCCAGGCTACCAAAAAGCGGCAGAGAATTACTCCTATTGTACAGAGTTGGTCTCTCTTGGCCAGTAAGGCCTGTTACCATGCCACAGTTTTGCCCTGGTTGGGCTTTTTGGTGGCAGCCTCTGTTTTTTTGTAGCCTGTAGCGTCGTAGTCTCATACATGAGGACTAATCCCTGCTTGTCCATGGAGAAAAGGTAGTTATTCACCTGTAACAGATGTTCTCTGAACAGCAGGAATTAGTCCTCACATCCCTTTTATCTCCCCCAAGAGTTGTCGTTGGCTATAGCTATGTTTTCAGATTTAATCAAGATGGTGGCAGGTGGCAAGGAAGCATGAAGGCATGGTGGAGCATCCCCAAAAGCTTCCAGTAGAAGTTGGATACCATTCCCATGTGGGACTCTTCTGGACATCACCCATATGTGAGTAGTGATTCCTGCTGTGCACAGAACATCTGCTACAGGAGAGTAACCACCAGCTTTACTAGTTGTGTGTAGAAGAGGGGGATGGAAGTGTTCAATCTTTTTTTAGTACCATGTAGTTCAAACTTTGAAGAAGATGAAGGACTTGGTCATTCTAAACATTTTCTGCTTTACAGTGTTGGAGAAACATCTTGTTCCTTATCGTTCCTCCAGTTCAGTCCTCTACCTCTGGGTTGTCAATCTCCTCCTGCAGCATGGAGACTGGTATGTCAAATTTATGACATCACTGGATATAGCCTGCTGTAGTCTCTGTCTCCTCACAGTGTGACCAGTCTCCATGCAGCAGAAAGACTTGATGAGCCCTGTGGAAGGGCTCTCTGGAGGAATTAATAAGGAGCTAATAGGCTAGGATCTAGTGGGTTTCAGATTGATATTTGTTTATTGTGAATTGCCCTTACTTTAGTTTGGGAGCTGTGCCTTTAAAAGAATATAATAGTAGCAGGCTGTAGGCATTCTTGCTCCTTTGCCCAGCATTTCGTCCTGTCAGGGGGGAGGGCTGGCTCAGGAAGTCGAGTTCAGCCTCCTCGTTAAGGCCCAGAGCTTGTCTTCCCCAGGACCTTCGGGGAAGAGCCCTTCTCGGGGTAAACAGAGGCATATTTTGTGGGGGATCATGCTGCTTGTCTTCCCGGCATAGCGAGTCTGTCGGTGCAGACAGCAGCGATCCGGAGCCGGCATTCTGCGGGGCAATGTGTCTCCATTTTTTAACTCCGGAGTGGCGGCAGTCCTCCCGGTAGGTGATTTCGCCGGGGCGGGTGCCTCTAAGTTGAGAGCCCCTCGATCCAAATGCCGGTGTGCTGCAGTGCAGTTTGGCACCTTTTTGAGGGCTTCTTGGTATTTGCGGCGGCCATTTTAGCTGCCGCGTGTGTCCCGAGTTTAGCTGAGGTGCCCGCGGTTCAGAGCCCCGGTAAGCCTAGGGGCATTTATTACGAGCCCTCATTTCCCTCTGCCTTTTTAGCGTTTGTTTTAGCGTTTGTTTTTGCTTTCTTTTGGTTAATTTTATTTTATTTTGGGTTTCTTTGGATTTATTTTGGTTTTTAATTCTCGCTTCAGTCTTTAGGGGCATAGGGGGACTGAGGGGGAGCGGAGTTCTTAGTGAATGGACTTAGGGTTAATTATCTGCCAGTACATCTGCTAGCTTATTAAAAAAAAACCACAAAAAACCCCCCAAAAAAACAGTGATGGGAAGCCCCGGGGGCGGCTGCTGCTTGGCTGGATGGCGGCAAGGCCTCTCTGTCTGGTGTGTGCTACTGGGAGGGGTGCAGTGGCCGATACGGGGGTTTGCCGGGCTTGTGCGACCCTATCGTCCACAGTGGAACAGCAGATTGAGTGCAAGGACAGCTCAGAGGCGCAGGGACCATCCGTAGGGGAGCGGGCGGATTCCCCGCACTCGCCAGCGCAGGGCCCGGAGGTAGAGGAGCTCACGGGACCTTCGGGAGCTTCCCCGTCAGCGCATGAGTCAGAGTTTAGCCCTGATTTTTTTTTTACTGATGCATCAGGCATTTTGTTTACGGCGCCAGGGAAAAAGGCCAGGTACGGGGACACTAGCTGGTGCGGCGCCGAGACTGGAGGCGGCTCTCGAGGTTGGCGACGAGCCACAGGCTCCTAAGCGGGCGAGGCGGACGGAATCGCCTCTGGCTGCAGGCGAGTGGCCTGAGACCCAGGAGCCGGAATGGGACCAGGAGGAGGTCTTGCAGGATCTGGAGGAAGGAGAGCTTCTGGAGCCTGAAGATCAGGCTAAGATTATCAGGGTCTTCCGCAGAGAGGAGCTGGCAGCTTTGATCGCGGAGACGGTGCAGATGTCGAACCTTGCTGCTCCTGGGGCAGTGGACGACGAGGTTGAGGATCCCGTCATTCAGGCGGTGCGATAGACGCAGGTGGTGTTTCCAGTCCACCGGGTGGTGGAGAAAATGATTCAAGAAGAGTGGGATAGGCCGGAAGCAGGGCTTTGTGGCATTCGCACAATGAAAAAGTTTTATCCGTTAGCCGACAAGGATAAGGACAGGTTCCGGGCACCACGGGTGGATGCGGTGGTGTCTGCGGTTACAAAGAAAGCCACTATTCCGGTGGAAGGCAGTGCGGCTTTAAAGGATGCTCAGGACCGTAAGGTAGATGGTTTACTGAAGCAGGCATTTGAGGCAGATTCTCTTTCTCTGCAGGCCTCCATCTGTGGAGCGTGGGTGGCCCGCGCATGTTTGCGATGGGTCCAGCGGCTGCGCCAGTCATCGCATCTGGACGTGGAAGAGGTTAAGGAGTTAGATCGTCTGGAGTCCGGATCGGCGTATTTGGCAGACGTGCATTACGATCTGATCAGAGCGCTGGCCAATAGCACGGCATCGGTGGTGGCCGCCCGCCGGTCGGTGTGGTTATGGAATTGGGCTGCGGATGGGCCATCTAAATCTCGTCTTAGCAAGCTCCCCTTTAAGGGTGGTTTGCTCTTTGGAGAAGATTTGGAGAAATTGGTGAAAGATCTAGGGGAATCCAAGGCTGGTAGACCCCCAGAGGATAAGCCGAAACAGGGAAAGTCGGTGCAAGGTTTCAGGGGCCAGTTTTGGGATTTTCGTCGGTTCCGATCGGCTCGGTTTGGGAGTTTCCAAAGGGGACGGTTTCCGACCCGCGCTCAGGGGTTTCGTGGATTTCGAGGGGCCAATAGAGGTTTCTCATCGTCCACAGCCCCTGCCCCATGTAAGTCGCAATGAAGCGAGGTCGGTCCAGGTGGAGGGGCCTCCCATAGGCGGGCAACTCCGGAATTTCCTTTCCGCTTGGACCCACATCACGTCCGATCAGTGGGTATTAGAGATCATCCAACAGGGCTGTGCATTAGAGTTGGCGCGACCCGTACGAGATTCCTTTGTTCGTTCACCGTGCAGAGGGCCCCGGAAAACCGCGGCGGTTCGCAGGACCTTGGAAAGGCTGCTCCAGCTAGGGGCAGTGGTCGAGGTTCCAAAAGCCAAATATGGCGAGGGTCGGTACTCTATTTATTTCGTGGTACCCAAGAAGGGCGGTTCGCTGAGACCCATTTTAGACCTAAAGTTCGTAAATCGCTGCCTTCGGGTGCCGCACTTTTGGATGGAGACTCTCATATCTGTCATCGTGGCGGTGCAGCAGGGAGAGTACTTGACGTCTCTGGATTTGATGGAGGCGTACTTGCACATCCCGATTCGAGCAGCGCACCAAACGTTTCTATGGTTCGCCCTGCCCTGGGGTCATTATCAATTTCAAGCACTGCCCTTTGGCTTAGCCACGGCGCCGCGCACCTTCACCAAAATCATGGTGGTGGTGGTGGCGGCGGCGGCGTTGCGCAGAGAGGGCATTCTAGTTCATCCTTATCTCGACGATTGGTTGATTCGAGCAAGATCCAAGGAGGAAAGTGTGTGCGTGATGAACAGAGTGGTGCAGTTTTTGCAAGGTCTGGGTTGGGTAGTCAACCCGGCAAAGAGTCAGTTGGTCCCTTCGCAGAACCTCGAATACCTGGGGGTGCGTTTCGATATGGAGAAGGGGCTAGTGTTTCTGCCAGACAGGAGAGCAGAGGCGTTGAGGCACCTAATTCGGCAGTTCCTGTCAGTTCCGACACCAACGGCGTGGGACTATCTCCGGGTGCTGGGAACGATGGCGGCGACGTTGGAAGCAGTGCCGTGGGCCAAGGTGCATATGAGGCCCTTACAGAGAGATCTTCTGTGCCGGTGGTCGCATCAGGTGGATCTGCTGAGCAGGCGGCTTCCGTGCCCGATAGAGGTCCGCAGATTGCTTCGTTGGTGGCTCCGCAGGTCAGTGTTGGCAGCGGGGATGCCGCTGGAACAGCCAGAGTGGCTCCCGTTGACGACAGATGCCAGCCTGGGGGGCTGGGGCGCGCATTGAGGGGACCGGTTCGCGCAGGGACAGTGGTCCTCAATGGAGGCCTCCTGGTCGATCAACCGCCTGGAGCTTCGGGCGGTGGTCCGGGCACTTCAAACCTTCGAGAGTCTAGTGTTGGGTCGCCCAGTTCGGGTGCTGTCTGACAACTCGGCAACAGTAGCCTACATGAATATGCAGGGCGGCACGGGCAGTGCCGCAATGGCAGCAGAAACAGACCAGTTGTTCACATGGGTGGAACCCCGTTTACCGGTGATTTCAGCGGCGCACATTGCAGGAAAGGACAATGTCGCGGCGGACTTACTCAGCAGAGTACAGGTGGATACGGGAGTGGGAGTTGCATCCCAAGGTGTTCGCGCAGATAGCGGATCGCTGGGGCCCTCCGATAATGGATCTCATGGAGAGACTTTCCGCTTGGCAAAGGTGAGCCGGTTTTTCAGCAGAAGACGCGAACGGATGTCGGAAGGTATCGACGTGCTAATGCTTCGGTGACCGAAGGAAGGTCTGTTGTATGTCTTTCCACCGTGGGCGTTGATAGGCCGGGTGGTTCAAAAGATCGGGGCACATCAGGGAAGGTTGCTGCTGGTAGTGCCCGACTGGCCCCGCAGGCCATGGTACGCGGACCTGGTGCGTCTCCTGGATGGGGAACCTTGGCGACTCCCGTCGAGGGCGGACCTCTTGGTGCAGGGTCTGCTGTTCATGCCCCAGGTGGATCGGTTCTCGCTTATGGTCTGGCCATTGAAAGGGCTAAGTTGAGGAAGAAAGGTTATTCGTCGGCAGTGGTGTCGACTTTGCTGAGAGCGCGGAAACAGTCGACGTCCTTGGCGTATGTGCGGGTCTGGCTTATATTTGAGGATTGGTGTTCTCGTTGCCAGGTTCGGGCGGCCACGGTAGTGGTGCCTTTCGTGTTGGACGTCTTGCAGGATGGCTTTGAGAAGGGACTAGCGGCAAGTTCCTTGCGCGTTCAGTTGGCAGCTCTTTCCTGTTACCGCGGTAAGGTTAATGGAGTGTCTTTGGGGGCTCACCAGTTCTGCCCTGAAGGATTCCCAAGATAGGAAGCTGGATACGCTGCTGAAGCAGGCCTTTGATGTCAGTGCCCTAGCGCTTCAGGCTTCGGTATGTGGGGCGTGGGTCGCCCGGGCCTGTTTGCGCTGGTCCCAACAGATCCAGCTGGCAGGGGAGAACCCCGTTGAAGGCTCAGGAGAGGCGGCAAAGATTGAGTCGGGTGCTGCGTATCTGGCTGATAGTATGATCTCATTAGAAGCCTAGCGAGGAATATGGCCTCGGTAGTTGCGGCCCGGCGGTATCTGTGGCACTGTTCCCTCTAAGCTGTGCGCGTGTGCGCGCGCACACACCTCGCCGAGTGAGCGCACATACTTTACAACAGAGCGCACAAAAATTACAGTTCTGATTCTGATAGAAAACAACACAGACATTCTTAAAATTGAAAAGTTGTTGTGTATTTATTGTTTTCACAAGTTCTACAATATTTTCTAGTGCAATCAATGTGGTGTACATACTGTATTCTGACATGTAGTCAAATTTTAAAGTATATAACTCCGAGTGTCGTTATGTGGCGCACAAAAATTTAACCTTCCTTCAAAAGCTGCACAGCTGATATTTTATGCGCACACAGCCTACAGAAAATTAGAGGGAACATTGATCTGTGGCTCCGCGATTGGGTAGCGGATGGTTCTTCAAAGGCTCGTCTCGGTAGGCTGCCCTTTAAGGGCAAATTATTGTTTGGCGAGGACCTGGAGAAGCTGGTGAAGGAGCTGGGGGAGTCGAAGGGGGGTAGACTCCCAGAGGATAGGCCGAAACAGAATAGAGACCCTTCCTTAGGGAGGGCTCAGCCGCAGGAGATGAGGCGATTTCGGACCTCTCACACCTCGTCCTTTCAGTGAGGTAGGTTTTCCTCTAGGGGACAGGGCTTCAGAGGTTTTCGGGGGGGCAGAAATAGGTTTTGGAGCCTCCCCCCTCCTCCTCGGTTGCCAGGAAGTCCCAATGAAGCCACGGGGGCCCGGGGAGAGGACCTGCCAGTAGGGGGCAGGTTGAGGCAGTTCCTCTCCGCTTGGGCCCGGGTCACAACAGACCAGTGGGTCTTGGAAGTGGTTCGAGAGGGTTATGCGCTCGAGTTCGCAAAGCCCGTATTTCCTTCCTTTGTTCTTTCCCCTTGCCATTCTCCGTCCAAGCGGGCGGCGGTAGAGGGGACACTCTGGAGACTGCAGGAGAAGGAAGAACAACCTAGGTGGGACCCTCCTGCAAAATGAGGATGATATCCCACAGGGAAAGGACCCCTCCCCCCTTGAACCTTTTCACCCAATTCATGGCACTGCACCTTATACTGCTGACCCAAAGCACAGTTTGAGCCAACACAGGTCCAGGAGGAAAAACATTTTTCACCATCCTTACACTCTCTTCCCTATCCATCGCTTCTCACTGGAACTGAGGAAGTGACTGTAAAGAAGCAGCCACTAAAGCCCATCCTGGGAATTGGACTATTCTGTTCTGGCCCCAAACATGGGGCCACCAGAGTGCCCTGGGCATTCTGTCTGAACCATCTCTACCACCACCACAGCTGCTTCCCTCCCTGCCCTGCCCCAGGGACCTCACCTAACCCAGAATCCTCCAGAAATTGCTATTATAGTTATATTTCTAGTGACTACACCAGGTCCTAGGAGTGCTAAAGTAATTGGAAGCATCCAAATAGGCAGTGGCAATATCTGTGTGCAAAATACTGCTACACAACCTCAACAAAATCTGGAAAATGCTGTCCTTTGGGCCCACCAACTCAGAGACTCTGGCATCAGGTTTTGAACTGCCTCACTTATCAAATAAGCCATGCTACCACTCCCAGTGCCCTCTAAGTAATTGCACGCATACACACAAGGAAAGAGAAAAAGGCACTCTGATCTCCAACCAGGCACTACTCATTGTGTAAGGCTCAGCAGTCAAAGCCAGTCACAATTCATTTAGTGTGGAGGGCTCTCATATCCTAGATCCATTAAAAAAAAAGGCGCCCTCTAAACATGCATAAATGCCAATTTTTATTAATCAAACTTTTTAGCACTTTTAAAAATTCATCTTCAGAATTTCAATTCATACAAATACATGTCTAAACTTTATCAACAAGTTTTTGTTGGGGAAAAACAAAACAAAAAGGCCTTTGTTTTGCAATCCACAGACTTTGCTATTTCAGAGACTCTATTCTATTTCTCCATATTATGCTTGGTCGTTTTAACATGCCTAACTCAACACATTTGTACCTCCTTTTCAACAGCATTTGATCAAAAAATATGGAGTGTTTGGATAAAAAAACACTGGTTCAAATCAACCAACCAATCATTGAACGTAAAACTTCCAGCTTCATCCAGTCACATTCCACTTAAAGTACCTCATGTCAAAAAAAACTTCCCTTCAATATTAGCATTCAAACCTCAACACCAAGGACTGAAGCTTTATATATTCATAGTTTGCTCTTGTTGCAACAACCTTTCCTCTGTCTCCTCCTTATTAGGAAAGGATCACAAGATCCTCTGACATAGGCAAGAAAGCATTCCAGGTTCCATGCTAAATGCAAGGATCCACCACACACCAATTTTCATACATCTCCAGGAACAAGCAGGAATGAGTCTTCACATATGGGTATCGTCGGTACTGACGGAGCCTGCGCGGGAACGCTCCCCAGCGTCCAAAAGGAAAGCTTTTGGGAGCATCCCACAGCGCCTGCGTGCTGCCTTCCTGCCTTTCCCAACCGCCTCTCTCCAGTTCTTCTTTTCTGCGGAGCCAGCAGGTCGTGTTCCTGTCACCGCTGAAGAATTTCTTTAATCTTCTTTTATTTCTTTGGTCGCGCGTCTGCCTTCTCGACGCTGGACCGGTACCGCCGGTCTTTTCTTTCTTTATTCTAAAAAAAAAAAAAAAAAAAAAACTCTTTTTCTCACTTCAGTGCATTTTTTCTTCTTTGGCTGTAGGCCTAGGAAATTTTTCCTCATGGAAAAGTCCGCCTCCGGGTTTAAAAAATGCACGAAGTGCAGCGGCACTATTTCTGTCACCGACACCCATGAATGGTGTCTAAAATGTTTAGGTCCTGACCACTCCATTACGGATTGTGAGTCCTGTTCCATGATGTCTAAAAGAGGTCTACAGAATCGAGCAGCCAAGCTCAGTACCCTGTTTCCCTCTGATGCAGCTTCGGTTGCATCGACGTCTTCCAGGGCTGCTTCTTCCTCCCATGGATCTCAGGTAACCAAAGTCCAGCCGGTCCTTGAAGGGTAGATCTCCCTCTAAGTATCGAGATGCCTCCGGGCTTGCTCTTGAGGAATCCGCACCGGCAAAATTACCCTGGCGGGAGGCTCCGGCTTCCAAAGCTTTATCTATGGGGTCACAGGTTGACATCGATGGCTCGGCCTCGACCGATCACCTGTTGCCATGTTCTGGGGTACCGGTGGTTTCCACTGGTACCGACATCCAGACATGGGTTGCGTCGATGGATCAGAATATCCTGACCATGCAGCGTGCCATCATGGCATTCATACAAGCTGCGACGCCTTCGTTACCGCAACAAACTCCGGCACCGGTACCGATATCGGTTCCAGTGCCGGTACCGATTGCATCGACATCGGCTTTGGTGTCGACTGCAGCGGTACTCTGTTCTGTGATGCCCATCGGTACCGAATCGGTACCGATCACTCCCGATGTCGATACCACCCGGTACGCGTATCGGGCTCTGCAGGTGCATCCAGACAAGCGATACTTCGATTCCTCTGAAGACTCTGAATCAGAGGCCTCTGTCGAAGCATCGGTGATCCTTCCTCAGGAGCCCTCTTCTCCAAAAAGGAGAATGTCTCCTCCAGAAGACTTGTCTTTTCAAGACTTCATTAGGGAAATGGCCAGGGGCCTTTCCATCACAGTGGCCCCTGAGACAGAGCCTAGAGCCAAAAAATTAGATATTTTACAATATCCTAAGGCTCCTAAAGAGGCAGCCACTTTACCAATACATGAGATTCTTTATGATCACATGTTGGGCATATGGGAGACTCCTCTCACCACTTCCCCTCATTCTCGTAGGTTGGACACCATGTATCGTGTTCCTTCTTGTCCTGGCTTTCATAAGACTCAGCTTTCTCACCACTCCATTGTGGTGGAGTCTGCTATGAAGAAGATAAAGAGTACAAAAAGGCACTCTTTTGCTCCTCCAGGAAGAGAATGCAGAACCTTAGATGCCTTTGGCAGGAGAATTTTCCAGGCCAATATGCTTGTTGCCAGAATCAACTCCTATAGTCTCTATATGGGGATGTTTCTAAAAGAAGTTACAGATCACCTGCAAACTTTATCTCCTTTTATTTCAGAAGATAAAAGGGAAGAATTCCGCACCTGGCTCAAACATGCCCAGGATATTTCCAAGTTTTCCAACCATGCAGCCTTTGACTCTTTTGAAGGTGCCAGCAGAGCCTCGGCTATTGCCATAGGTGCACGCAGAGTTGCTTGGTTACAAGCTTCTGATTTGGAACCCTGGGTTCAGGATGGACTAGGAAACCTTCCTTGTACAGGTGAAAACCTTTTTGGCAAAGATTGGCAAGCAAAGGCCACCCAGATGGATGCTGACAATTCTGCTTTAGATAGACTTTCAAAGTCTACTTCTGCTCCTTTTAAGAAAAGGTTGTTCAAAAAGGGTTTTTTTCCCAAAAAAGGGAAATATTATTCTGCTTATGGTCAGCAGTCATCTTCTTTATTTATTTATTTACATTCTCTTATATACCGCGCTATTCTGCATCAGTGCGGTTTACAATGAACAAACTGAAATTACATTGAACAGGGCATTATAACTTCTGCAGGTCGTTTTGCTACAAAGAGACAGCAACAACTGAAACAGGCCAAGCCTAAGGCTGCTAGGGCCCAACAGCCTCAGCCTCCTCAGGGCCTTTGACTTACAGCTAGAGAACTTAGCCTTTCTGGCTCTAGAATATCCAGAGCCTCTCACCATTCCAGGAAGTTTAGCTCACTTTGCTCCCAGATGGGAACAAATCACAGCAGAGCAGTGGACCCTCTCCATCATAAGGGAAGGGTACAAGCTTCATTTCTTAAACCTTCCTCCTCACACCATGGTGAGACAGTTCAATTCTCCAACATCTCTCCTCGACCTTCTGGATCAGGAGATTGCTACCCTTCTTGCCCAAGGGGCAATAGAAGAGGTACCCCTTCTTCAACAGGGCTCAGAGTTCTACTCCCCCTACTTTCTCATCCCAAAGAAAACAGGGGGCTACAGACCCATATTAGATCTCAGAGAATTGAACAAGTTCCTATGCAAGGAGAAATTCAAGATGACTTCTCTCGGTACTCTCCTTCCCTACCTCCAGAGTCAGGACTGGCTTTGTTCTCTAGATCAAGGATGCGTACACCCATGTCCTCATCCATCCAACACAAAGAAGGTTCCTTCGGTTCCTTTTTCAAGGAAAGCACTATCAATACAGAGTGCTTCCCTTCGGTCTGGCCTCTGCACCAAGGATGTTCACAAAATGCATGGCAGTAGTAGCTGCATTTCTACGCACTCTAGGAATATTTGTATTCCCATATCTGGACAACTGGCTCATCCGAGCGCCATCCCAGTCAGAGGCCGAGGCTTCCCTGGCCTGCACAAGGCGTATCCTTCAGTATCTGGGACTTGTAATAAACATCCCAAAATCCCATCTCACCCCTACTCAATCTCTGGAGTTCATAGGGGCCTTACTGGATACCACCACTGCAAGGGCCTATCTTCCCTAGGCCCGTTGCCTACACTTGGTGCAGTTAGCCTCCCAGATTCAGTTAAAGTCCCTTTTAACTGCTTGAGAGATGTTACAACTGTTAGGCCACATGGCATCCACTGTGCATGTGGTCCCTTATGCTCGCCTTCACATGAGGGCAGCTCAGTGGACTCTGTCCACCCAATGGACCCAGGCATCAGGGTGCCTGTCAGACAAAATAGCAACCTCCAGTCGCCTTTTTTGCTCTCTCCAGTGGTGGAGGTCCACCCAAAATCTGTTGTTGGGGTCCCCCTTTCAACAGGTGTTACCCCAAGCAACTTTTACGACAGATGCCTCCCCAAAGGGTTGGGGGGCTCATCTACAAGATCTCTCCACCCAGGGCATCTGGTCTCCACAGGAGACATCTCTACATATCAACCTCTTAGAGCTCAGAGCAATCTTTCTAGCTCTCAGTCTTCCACACCCTGCTCAGCTACAAGACAGTCCTCATCCACACGGACAACCAAGTAGCCATGTTCTACATGAACAAGCAGGGGGGACTGGCTCTCTGTTGCTTTGCAACGAAGCTCTGAGATTGTGGGCCTTCGCCAGAGAGCATCAAATTCATCTCATGGCAGTGTATCTTCCAGGGGTTCAAAACTCTTGGGCAGACAGACTCGGTCGAGTTCTGCTTCCACACGAATGGTCCCTCCATGGGGACCAGATAGCCAGGATCTTCCAAATTTGGGGAACCCCGGACATAGACCTCTTTGCAAGTCTGTGGAATGCCAAACTTCCCCGGTTCTGTTCCAGGATTCTGTGTCAGGGAGTTCAGGCCAGGGATGCCTTTCTCCTTCATTGGGGGCAAGACTTCCTCTATACCTTTCCACCCATTCCCCTAAGTCCCAAGACACTGTTCAAGCTTCAGAGAGACAAGGGGTCTATGATCCTCATAGGACCACGTTGGCCACGCCAAGTGTGGTACCCTCTACTTCTGCAGCTCTCTCAAGCTCCCTCCCTGGACTTGGGATCTGCTCCAGACCTCCTATCCCAGGAGGAGGGAACGTTGTGGCAGCCAAATCCCAAGTCTCTTCATCTCAGGGCCTGGTTGCTGAAGGCCTAGACCTTCAAGATTTGCATCTTTCTCAGCAAGTGAAGGATATCCTTCATGCTTCCAGAAAGCCTTCCACCAGACGTTCCTATGCTTTTAAATGGAAGAGGTTTACCATTTGGTGTGCAGAGAAGGGTCTTAACCCTCTTGCAATACCTCTGAATTCTTTACTAGAGTATTTACTGCATTTATCCCATGCAGGCCTTAAAACAAATTCAGTAAGAGTCCATTTGAATGCTATTGCAGTATCCCTTAAGCCTCTCAATGGTCAGCCTATTTCCTCTCATCCTCTTATAGCAAGATTCATGAGAGGCCTTCTTTTGACTAAACCTCCCATTAGACCACCTCCAGTGGCATGGGACTTGAATCTGGTTCTTGGCCAGCTTATGAAGCCACCCTTTGAACCCTTAGCCACTACCTCCTTGAAATTTCCTTCCTGGAAGGTTACTTTTCTCATTGCAGTCACTTCAGCTCGCCACATCAGTGAGCTGCAAGCCTTGGTGGCTAATCCTCCTTATACAAGGTTCCATCATGACAAGGTAGTCCTCAGGACTAATCCACACTTTATGCCTAAAGTGGTCTCACCTTTTCATCTGAACCAGGAAGTTTATTTACCTGTCTTTTTTCCAGGACCTCATGCATCAAGTGCAGAGAGGAATCTTCATACCCTGGATTGTAAGAGAGCTCTTGCCTTTTACTTACAAAGGACGCAGCAACATAGAAATTCCTCTCAACTCTTTGTTGCTTTTGATCCCTCTCATTTAGGACTTCCAGTCTCTAAGAGAACTCTGTCCCATTGGATTGCTCAATGTATTTCTTTCGCCTACCAGAGTAAGAACCTTTCTCTGGAGGGCCACGTCACAGCTCACAGTGTGAGGGCCATGGCAGCCTCTATGGCTCATCTAAATTCTGTGTCCATCGACCAAATCTGTCGAGTGGCCACCTGGGCCTCGGTTCATACCTTTAGAGCCCATTACTGCTTGGACAAGGACTCCTGTCGGGATGCCTTGTTTGGTCAGGCTGTCCTCAAACACCTCTTCCATACCTAATCAACTCCTACCCTCCATCCCTGGCTGGATGCCTGAGATTCATGGGTGGAGGTAGAGCCCTTCTCGGATTCACAACCTGGGTGATCTCCCATGCATCTCTAGCTGGGGAGTCCCCATATGTGAAGACTCATTCCTGCTTGTTCCTGGAGATAGCACAGTTACTTACCTGTAACAGGTGATCTCTGGGAACAGCAGGAATAAGTCTTCACAACCCACCCACCTCCCCTAGGAGTTGAATCTCTCTCTATCAATCTTTCCTTTCCTCTCTCTCTCTTTGTCTCAGCTTTAAAACTCGAACTGGAGAGAGGCGGTTGGGAAAGGCGGGAAGGCAACATGCAGGCGCTGTGGGATGCTCCCAATAGCTTTCCTTTTGGACGCTGGGGAGCGTTCCCGCGCAGGCTCAGTCGGTACCGACGATACCCATATGTGAAGACTTATTCCTGCTGTTCTCAGAGATCACCTGTTACAGGTAAGTAACTATGCTATCTTGTACTACAACATGCTTCTGGATAGAACAAAAAGCACCTAAAGACTTCTCCTTCCAGAAATTTGGCCAACCTAACAGTACAGAAAGCACCTAATTTGTGCTACCTTTTGGCACTGTTTGAGTCCACATTGCTGCAAGACAGTGTGTCTGAGGGTTTCCAGACTGAGGTAGGACATGCACAAACATCTTAATGTACCCTGCCCAGATGCTGTAAACTTCAGTGACACTGTAGATGTTATCAAGGACTACTGCACTTGAACTCCTGAGGGCCTGGAATGTGCTATTAAGTCACAAAGGTCTCCATTCCAAAAATCTTTCCTTCCATGGCACTTCAAAGCCTACAAAAAGTAGCAAATCCAGTGCTCTGAGCAGCAGCAGCACCACTCCATACCAGCAGAGATCATGTCCAAGGGAGTGTAGGTAACTGTTGCCCCCCCCCCAATCTTGCACACAAGATCTGGTTTCTGAAGACCAAAGACCTAGGGCAAGGCCAGTCTGGCCATTCACCCTGGGTGGTTGTTTATTTATTTTTTTTTTTTTACTCCCGTTAACTTCCTGATACTCAAGAAAACAGGCCTCTGTCCCATGGGGGTCTCAAGATCCATACTAGAGGAGAAATTCTACATGGACTCACTGGGAACGTTCCTCCCTATTTTACAAATGCTTAATGCCACATACTGATCTACCCAGCACACAAGAACTTACCATTTTCTGTGTTCAGCAAACATGTCCAGTAAAGGATCCTCCCCTTCAGCTTGTCATCAGCTCCAAGGGTTTTTCACTGTATGGTAATAGTAGCAGCACACCGGCATAAGGAGGGAATATGTCTTCCCCTATCTGTACAGTTGACTCATAATGGCCCCACAAATCGGAGCCGATACCTCCATCCTGCAAACAACCAAACTTAATCACTTGGCTTCATCGACAAGTCTCGCCTACAATGTTCATAATCTCTAGAATTCATTGGAGCGACAGCCAGACTATGCAGTAAGCATTCTCCTTGCTGAGTGGGCAAACACTATAGCCTCTTTGGTCCAGCACGTCTAGTTTGCCAGCAGTCTTCACCAAGACCTCCCTGGGCCACCTGACTGCAGCCATACAGGTAGTTCCTGTAGTTAAGCTGCATATTCACCACTTACAGTGGCACCTATGCAAACAATGGAACCAACACAATTACTCTGTCTCAGTCTCTATCACCTCTTAACATTTTTGTTAGTGATATTGTGGAAGGGCTGTTACATAAGGTTTGCCTCTTTGCAGCTTATACCAAAATTTGCAATACAGTAGACCTCCAGGAAGGGGAGTAAACAACACTATGATGAGGGACCTTGCTAAGCTTGAATGGTCAAGAATTTGGCAGGTGAGATTTAACGCTAAATGCAGGATCCTCTATTTGGGCTGCAAAACTCCAAGGGAGTGGTACAGTATAGGGGATGAAGTACTTCTGTCCACAAAAGAGCAGGGCCTGGGGGTGATTTGTTTCTGATCTTAAGTGGCTAAATGAGTAGAAAAGGTGCTTGCTAAAAGCCAGAAGGATGCTAGAGGGCATAGGGAGAACCAGCAGGGAGATAGTGATAATACCTCTAAGTCTGAGACCTCATTCGGAGTATTGTGTACAATTCTGGAGACCACACCTTCAAAAGGATATAAACAGAGTCTGCAGAGGGTGGCTACCAAAATGGTCTGGACTTCATAAGGCATATGGGGGCAGATTTAAAGATCTCGATTATGTGTACTTTGGAGGAAAGGCAGGATAGATGTTTAAATATTTCTATGGCATAAAGGCACAGGAGGAAAGCCTTTCAGTTGAAAGTAAGCTCTGCAATGAGGGGACATAGGATGAAGGTGAAGGGAGACAGACTCAGGAGTAATATATGGAAATATTTATGTAAGAAAAGAGTGGTAGATAGAAACCAGGACGGCATCTGAATTCAAGAAAGCATGGAACCAACACAGAAGATATCTAAGGAAAGAAAAGACTATAGTAGTTGGTATGGAAGGGCAGACTGGATAGGCCATATGTTCTTTTTCTGCTGTCACTTTTCTATATAACTTGTCCACAACATCCTTGCCTAATGGACAGACCAGGACAACTTCTCCTAGGGCAGGCCATTCCAGACACTCCAACCATACCTGCCCATCACAGGTGCCTCCAAACAAGAGGCAGGGTGCCATCTACATTTACACATAAAGGGCACATGATTTCCCAGCAAGAGGTCATCTCATAAAGCATTGATTTAATCACCTGAGTTCTAAGAACATTCAGCCCGTGGATTGTGAACAGTCGTCCTACTCCAGACAGACAACCAGCTTACCATGTTCTATGCAACAAGCAAGGGGGCATGCTCCCTCAAACTTTGCAGGGTAGCCCTCAGGATCTGGACATTTCACTGTATCAGAGATGCCTTTTACAAGCAACATATCTACCAGGCAAACATAAGCAACTAGCGGGCAACCACAGCAGGCAGCTAGACTGCCACAAATGGTCTTTAATTCCTCACATTCCATCCTTGTTCCCAACAATGGGGCAAGCCATCAATGGACTTCTTAGACCAGTGAAGACAACAGTGTCAAACCTTCTCCAAAAACCCTTCCCTACAGATGTCTTTGAAATCAACTGGGGCCATCACCCACTATATGCAATCTCACCTACTCCATTTATCTCAAATATTGAGAAAATAATGCGTGACATTCATTTTTCACACCCCCTCCCTTGTTGGCTGAGACAAGTATGGTTCCTGTATGTCTAGCACCTGAGCCCCTACCCACCCATCCAACTACTGGACATTGCAGTCCTCATTATCCAGGAGATGGGCAATACCTTCCACCCAGCCTGTCAACACTTACCCTAATGGCCTCAGTACTGAAAGGATAACCCTTTCCATTCTCTTCCATTTCCTTTCCTTTCCTCCCGTCCCCCCCCCCCCCCCGCCCCAATACAGCAAGCTTTAGCAGCCAGGCAACAATCAATGATTCAAATGGAAGAGAATCCATACCTAGTTCATGTCACTCAACCAGTCCCCTACCACCTTCTATGTAGGTCTCACATCCACCTCTGTAAGTGAGCATCTGGAGTACCAAAGCTGCCTATCACAAATGAGGGACAACAGCCCTATATTGACCCACCAATCTGTCCACTCATTGTTCCATGGGATCTTATTCTGGACCTGGTCATGTTCCCTTTGAGCCACTACAGAAGATGCTCCAAAGCTTGTCAGCTGGAAAACACTCATCACAATTGCTTCAAGATGTATACATAAGCTACAAGTGCTAGTCACATTACCCTCCCCCCCTCCATTCTACAATGCGGTTTCTGCGTTCCACATCAACCAGATCACCATACTCTGTGCTTTCTACCGGAGGAATAGGTGCTCCACACCCTCGACCTCACATGGCTGCCACATGTACATCCACAAAAGAGCCAAATGTGTTAACTCTTGTCTTCTTGGGACCCCTGGGGTCCTAATTACCAAATGGACATTGTCACAATGGATCTGACTGCTTCTCATTACTGGGCATACAGCTGATGTGTATGGACATTGGCCAGCCTACAATCTAGCTTCTTTGGAGGACATATGTAAGGCTGCAACACAGTCCTTCCTGAATACCTTCATAAAATACTGCATCGACAGCTGATCTGTGCAAATGGCATCTTCAGTGACATGAGTCTACATGCAGCAACATCAGACAACCCTAACCACAGGCTGTGACTTTCCAAAGGAGACTTCACAAGGATAACATGCTCTTGTTTCTAGAAGTTGCCCTAGTTATGTGATTGGGCAAGTCATTGCCCCATTACTGGTTTTTGCTATTTTTTCATGGCTTGTTTTAGTTACTAGCTCAAAGAAATTTAAGTTGCTTTGGGGGTGTACTATCGACCACCTGGCCAGAATAAACAAATGGATAATGAAATGCTCAAAGAAATCAGGAAAGCTAACAAGTTACAGAACGGTAATAATAATGGGTGATTTCAATTACTCCGGTATTGACTGGGTCAGTGTCACAGCAGGACATGCTAGGGAGAAAATTTCTAGATGAAATAAATGACTGCTTCTTGGAGCAGCTGGTTCATGAACTGACCAGAGGGGAAGCCATTTTGGACTTAGTCCTTAGTGGAACACCAGATCTGGTGCAAGAGATAAGGGTGTTGGGATCACTTGGCAATAGTGATCATAACATGATTACGTTTGATTTAATTAATGGAGGAAGGATGGTAAGGAAATCCACAGTACTACCTTTTAACTTTCGAAAGGGAGACTTTGATAAAATGAGGAAAATAGTTAAGAAAAAACTAAAAGGAGCAGTTGCAAAGGTCAAAGACATACATCAAGCTTGGGTGTTTAAAATTATTATCTTGGCAGCCCAGACCAGCTGTATTCCATGTTTTAAGCAAAGTGGGAGGAAGTCCACAAAACTGCTAGCATGGTTTAAAGGTGAGGTCAGATAGGCTGTTGCCAAAAAAGCATCTTTCAGGAAATAGAAAAAAGAGCCACATGATAAACTGGAAACAGTACAAGTACTGGCAAGTTAAATGCAAGGCATTGATAAGGCAGGCAAAGAGACTGAGAAGAAACTTGCTGTGGAAGCAAAAACCACATAATAAAGACTTTTTCAAGTACATTCCTAGCAAAAACCCTGTGAGTCAGTTGGACCATTAGATGATAAAGGGGTAAAAGGGGCAGTAAGAGGGGACAAGGCTATAGTAGAGAGACTGAATTCTTTGCTTTGGTCTTTACTGAGGAAGATGTAGGGATGTTACCCATGACTGAAGTGGTATTTAAAGAAGAATTGAACGCTACACCGGGGAGATGTATTACAACTAGTTGATAAACTGAAGAGTAGCAAATCACCTGAACTGGATGGTATACATCCAAGGGTGTTGAAAGAACTGAAATATGAGATTGCAGACCTGCTATTAGTAATCTGAACTTTCATTACAATAATCTGTAATACCTGAAGATTGGAGGGTTGCCAATGTAATGCCAAATTTTAAAAAGGGTTCAGGGTCTGATCCAGGAAACTACGGACTGGTGAGCCTGATGTCAGTACTGGGGAAAATGGTAGAAACCATCATAAAGAACAAAATTAGCATGTAGATAGTCATGGCTTAATGGTGGACATCCAACATGGCTTTAGACAAGGAAGATCTTGTCTTATCTGTTTTTTTGAAGGTGTGAATAAACAGGTAGACAAAGGTGAGTCTGTTGATATAGTGTATCTGGACTTTCAGAAAGCCTTTGACAAGGTCCCTCATCAGAGACATTTGGCAAAGCTAAAAAGTCATGGGATAGGAGGTGATGTACTGTTGTGGATCAGGAACTGGTTAAAAGATAGAAAGCAGAGGGTAGGGCTAAATGGCCAATTTTCCCAATGGAAAAAGGTGAATAGTGGAGTACCCCAGGGATCTGTGCTGGGTCTGCTGCTTTTTGACATATTCATAAATGACCTGGAAAAGGGAATAATGAGTTGTTATCAAATTTGCAGATGACACAAAACTATTTTAAAGTTGTTAAAACTAAAGAGGATTGTGGAAAATTGCAAGAGGATCTTGATAAATTGGAAGATTGGGCATCCAAATGGCAGATGACATTTAATGTGGACAAGTGTAAAGTTATGCACATAGGAAAGAACAACCCAAACTATGGTTACACAAAGTAAGTTTCCACATTGGGAACCACCACCCAGGAAAAAGATTTAGGCGTCATCATGGATAACATGTTAAAACAGCAGCGTCCAAGAAAGCAAATAGAATGCTAGGTATCATAAGGAAAGGAATGGAAAATAAAACAAAGGATATTATAATGCCTCTGTATCGTTCCATGGTGTGACCGCACCTTGAATATTGTGTGCAATTCTGGTCGCCATATCTTAAGGATATAGCATTGTTAGAAAAGGTACAGAGAACAGCCACCAAAATGGTAAAGGGGATGGAAGACTACTCCTATGAGGAGAGGCTAAAAAGGCTAGGGCTCTTCAACCTGGAAAAGAGATGGCTGAGGGGAGATATGATAGAGGTCTATACAGTAATGAATGGAGTGGAACGGGTAAATGTAGATGGATTGTTTTACGTCAACAGAATCTAAAAAGACTAGGGGACATGCAATGAAGCTACAGGGTAACCTATTTAAAACTAATAAGAAAATATTTTTCACTCAACGTGTAATCAAACTCTGGAATTTGTTACTGGAGGATGTAGTAAGAGAGCTGTTAGTATAGCTGGGTTAAAAAAAGGTTTGGACAAGTTCCTGGATGAAAGCTCCATAAACCATTATTATAAAAGGGACCCGGGATATCACTGCTTGACCCAATACAAGCATTGAGGAACCTGTGTCTTTTGGGGAAACTACCAGGTATTTATGACTTAGATTGGCCACTGTTGTAAACAGGATACTGGGCTTGATGGACCTTGGTCTGACCCAGTATGGCATATCTTATGTTATGTTCTTTTTGGGGATACCCTGGTCTCATCCCTACCTTCAATAAAGTTGAGCCCTGTTCACATGCAAACCCAATAGTTTGTCTGCATATTATTATCCAATTGGAGGGAATCTATAATGGGGCTTTCCATAAACTGGATAAGTCAGCCATACAATCCCACCCATCTTTCCTATTGAAAAACCTAGAAAAGCAAGCCAAAGGGGCTATAGCCAGGGGCATACTGGAGTGGAGCTAGCTGGCATACGCTCAGAAAAGCTTTTTTAACGTTTCTGAGTTCCAGGAGAGCACTTCTGTCTGTGGTGCAATCCCATGATCTCACCAGCATGGGACTGAGAGGACCCAGTTACTTGTAAGAAATCTTGTTTTTAGTAAGCTGCCTTTTTTTTCTTTTTTTACAGTAAATAAGCATGCATTGCCTGCAGTAAAGATCATGACTCATTTGATTAGTATTACAGTAGTGGCCAAAATATTAAGGCAGGTATCTTTTTCTACAATTTATTGTTAAATGTACTGTGGAGATGTCACGTGCTTACTTATGTAATCAGCATGGCGATTAGTCACACCATGTGTCTGGCATCCATTTTAGTTTACTTACACTCTGTAGTAGGTTTCTTGGATGAAGTTTTGAATTTTTACAGCAAGGAAAAGATTGAAAGTTACATGTCAAATATACAATCAAGATGGGTAGAAAGTGCGATATTAATGACTTTGTAAAGGGACAAGTTGTCACACTCCATGCTGAAGGATATTCGCAATGTGCTATTGCAAAACATTTGCATATATCAGTGTGCAGTTCAGAATGTTCTGAAATCAGGTGGCCGTACACGTCGTTCGAAATGTGGGCGCAGATGGATCACTACTGGACGAGATGACAGATGCCTCAAAAGCTTTATTACATCTAGTCCACATACTTCATCTCAATGTGTGGCTCTGTTAGCTAATGATCAAGGAATAAAGAAGTGCTAGATCTGTCCGATGACGGCTTGTGGATGAATTCAAACTCATGGCCAGAAGACCTGCCAAGAAGCCTGTGATGACCAGGAAACAAATTGCTGCCCGCATACAGTTTTGTAGCAAGATGAAAGACAAATCTGAATGGTTGGAGAGGGTAATTTTCATAGATGAAAGAACATTTCAACAAGTACGTGGGAGTGGTTACAACTACGTCCGTCAACCCAGCAGGAGAAAAACTAAATCCGAAGTACACGATCAAGACTGTTAAACACCCACTATCGGTCATGGTATGGGGTGGTATCTCGGTGAATGGACGATGTGGCCTGCACATTTTTGAGAAAGGTGAAAGAGTAAATGCTGCAAAATACATATCCGTGCTGAATAGTAAAGTTAAAATACACATGAATGTTTCTGGCACAACTATATTTCAGCAAGGCTCGACACCGTGCTACACTGCTAAAACAGTCAAAAAATGGTTCGTGGACAAAAAGATCAAACTGCTACCAAGTTGGCCATCAAACTCTCCGGATCTCAATGTAATTGAAAACTGTTGGAATCTTATGAAGAAAAAGGTGGCAGCACATTGTCCAACTTCAGAAGCAGATTTAAAGGACATACTCAAGCATGTATGGGTCAAAGAAATCACTCCGGCATACAGTAAAACACTAGTTAACATTATGCCTACAAGAATCCAGGCTGTGCTGAAAAATCATGGACACCCTATCAAATATTGACTCATGTATTGTTTCCTGAATAAAACTTTGAAAATGACATATCTTTGGTTCTTAAAGCTTTGGACCATGAAAGTGACAGTGACACATACTTTTCTAATAAAATTCTGATATTTTGGACTCTGCCTTAATTTTTTGGCCACTACTGTAGTAGCCCACTGCACTTTAACATATCTATATATTTGTTTTTTAAGGGGACAAGACTACTGTACTTGATGACTTAAATCAGTCCAGCCCAAGGCAAAGTTGTTCCTTGGTGGGGAATTGTGGAGACTCTGCAGATAAGGTTGGTGCCTAGTATTTCTTACCCACTAAACATGACTGCTAACATAGTAGGTGTCCTCCTGTTAAGTGTAATCTACTCTAGTAGATTCTGTCTGCCTGTCTCAGGCCTTATGTTCCTTTTCCACAGCTGACATTTTGACAGGTGGAGATGATGTCCAGTTTTAACTAGATACAGCACCCTAGCTTTCCTATTCTACTGTTATCCTGCCTCTGCATTCCATTTTCAGTCTCTCCACCTGTTTTTGCTCTGTCAACACTACTAGCAAACCCTGCAGTGGTATTTAAATCTGCTATAATCTTGGACAGGGCCATTCCTTACTCCTCTGAGCTCTCGGCTCAGAACAAAGACTGAGACATGGCACCTTGAGTCATCCCACAACTACTTTTAGGATTGTTTTCCCTTTGTCCTCCTCCCCTCCCCTCCTCCTTCCACAAGTGGCCTGGTCTAGTCAGTGCAGCAACAGCTAAACACCTGCCTTCCAGAACAGAATTGTAGAACCTAAATCTAACTACAGGTTGCTATTGCTTGATGCTTGACATGATCTAGGAATGTGAATGCTGTCTGTTGCACGCTCAGCCCTAGAGAAGGGGTAATAGGATTGTTACATCAAGTGCCCTCTTGCATTTAAAATGATTGGTTCATTAAGGTGCTGCCAGCTTTGGTCATTAAAACTAGTTTAAGTGATTCTGTATCCATGCTAAGTATAGAGAACTTTAGACATGGTGTAGCTTGTTTAATAAAAGGGATGTAGACAGTGCAACGGTCTTAAACCAGTTGCCTTTTCTCTTTCAGGGAGAAGCAAATGATTTTGGTAAGTAAAACTTTCCATTTTTTGCATCTTATTTGTGAAAACTATTTTTGCAATGTGTGTTATGAGCCAGCTATGAACTCTTAACACTTTCCTTTTGCTCCCTTGTTAAATTAAACTATTTCAGAGCTAGATATCTTGATCAGAGAGCATGTATGGTGAGCTATACAGAAATGGCACATAACAGCCACTGAGACTGGTGTCCAGAAGAGAACATTTTTGAGTGTCTTATATACAGTGTGGGTTTTTTTTTTCATCTGGAGTGGAGGAAGATCTTTCAGCAGTCATTTGCTGTTTGGCTTCAGACTGCAGTAGGATTCCTAAAATGCTAACAAAGCAGATTAAGTCTTTGTAACCATCTGGGAACAAGCAGGAAGGAAGTCCTCACATATGGGTGAGGTCAGCACAGATTGAGCCCACACAGTACCCTCTCCCCAGCTTTCAAAGAAATCCTTTGAGATCTACCACTTATGTGTTAGGCAGGAAGGGGACAAAGGGTTCCATCTTGCCTCCAGTCTCCTTTTTCCTACGGAGCCCATTGGGCATGTCTGTCTCCCCCCCCCCCCCCGAAAAAGTTGTGCTTTTTCTTTCCTGTTTTTCAGATTGATTCCCTTCCCTACTTTGCACCCCCTCATCTCCCAGGTCCACTCGCCTTTTAGCACTGCTGTTTTCTTCAGGTGGTTTGGGGGTTCTCCCCCAATTGGGTTTTTCTCCTGGTGTGTGGGTTTTCGTGCCCTTTCTGGCCAGGTCAATAGTTTTGATCTCATGGGGGCCGTATTCCCCACTATGGCCTCTGTCAGTGGCGTCAAGCCTTATTATGACTGTTGTGCATGGACCCGCATGACTGTTCTTGGTGCCTCGGGGCAGACCATGATACCTCAGCTTGTGGTCTCCACCAGCAGATGACCCCCAAGGCCCTCCGAGACTGTAAGAAGCAGCAGGAGTCTCTCTTTCCCAAGACTGACAGCCCCCGAGTCCCCTTGAGGGCTGCCACAGAGGCCTTGGCCTCGCATGGCGACAGTGTTTCCTCAGAGCCTCTGTCATGTCCCTCAGACTGTTCTGTGGTCTCATCTGGTAATGAGACCAAGCCTGTGGGGGAGTCCCATGGCCACCAGCCTTGGAGCCCTCTATGCAAGGGTGATGGCCAGGAGGGGCCCTCGAAGCTGCCCCAGTGGAAGAAGATGCTATCCGTCCTCGGAGGCCATCCTCATTGAGGACACCCCCTCAACAGTGCCGGGCCTGAGTCCTTAGTGCCCATGCCGGTGACTGCAGAACCTTCTGGTCTTGAGGCCAGGATGGCAACCTTGGAATGCAGCTTGTCTGCCTTCATGGCCCACCAGCAGGCTCTAATATTCAGTTCCTCCTAGGTCATCACGCCTGACCACTGGCCTCTCCACAGTGAGGGAATCCAGAGGTGGAGTTGATCCTTGAGTACCACTGGCCTCAAGATATCCCTCTGGTCTGGTCCAGCTCTGATCTAAATACTTCCCCACCCAGTGCCCCCAGTTTGGAATGCAGGGGCATCAGGGCCCTTGGTCCGTCGAGGCTGGGGTATGAGCCCAAGGCCTGGAGGACTCTCTATCTCCTCCTCAGACTCTGGGTCTGAGTGGGAGACAGAGGATGACAAATCCTCTGACCACTCACCTTCACTAGGATGTTCCCTTATACCCTTCCCCTAAGGCCTGGCACCAGTCCCCACCCAAGGACATGACTTTGATTTAATCCATGATATGGCGAAGGCCCTTGCCTTCTACAGAGTCGGAGGACCTAGAGATCCTCCAATATGAGGCTCCCCCTGGGGAGCCCATTAAGAGCAGGTGGCTGGACTCTATGTACTGGGTCTGCCAGAGCCCTGACTTCCAAAAAGTTCAACTGCCTCAACTCTGTGGTGGTGGAATTGATCTTGCATAAGCTCAAGAGCCAGAAGACACTCCTCTGTGTCCCCTGGCAGGGAAGCCTGCACCATGGATGGCCCTGGGCAGGAAGTGCTTCCAGGGCTCAATGTGCATCAGCTGGATCTAGGCCTACATGGACATGCATGTACAGGACATGGCAAGGAAACTCACCAGGTTCTCAGCTGGTCTCTCAGGAGCCTTTCCAAGCTGTTCCAGACCCTGTTCTCTATGGTCAGTGCTCCAAATTTGACTCAAGTGGTCTATGACTGCTTTGAGTCGGTAGCCATGGTGGGCATTAGTACCCACCACCAGGCCTGGCTGCAGTTCAGATCTGGAGAAATGGGTGCAGGACAAGTTGGTCGATGTCCCTTGCAGATGAGAACCTTTTCAGCAAGCCTATGGCGGAAAAAGCCACTGAGCTGGAATCTGAGTTCATGACCAGGACTAGGCTGTCCACAAAGACCGCTGACCCTTCCCAAAAGGAAGGCTTTGGGTAAAAAGCCCCTATACCCAAGGAAGAGGAAGGCTTACGGAAACTACTCTCGGTACTCTGCCTTCCCAGCTCTCTAGCAGGCCAAGGGAAAAAGTCACAGCCCTCAAACCTAAGACCCCCAAGCCCCAGACTGCACCTGATGCAACCTGGGGGGGGCTTTTGACTCCTTGGGCAAAGCCTCTCCCCTACCCCTCAAGAGGCCTAGCCCCACAGCACATGGGGAGGGGGGAGGACAGGTAAGCAGGCATCTGTGTTTATGCTGCTTGGTGGTCCCTTACCCACAGATGCCTGGGTCCTACAGGTGGTGAAGGAGGGTTACCTCTTCCAGCTCTAACAGATGCCAGAGGAGCCCCCTAAGACTCTCTCCTTCACCAGGGCCTGCTTCAGGAGGAACTGTCTTCTGGCCAACATGGTGGTGATACTAGTCCGCTCCCATCTTAGGGGCAAGGAGTTCTACTCCTACTCCTGTTACTTTCTGGTGCCCAAAAGGACCACAGGGTTTTGGCCCATTCTAGACCTGTGGGACCTTAACTGGCTCCTGGTGAGGGAGAAGTCAGATACTCTGCTCTCTTGGAACATTGCTGCCCTATCTCCAACAGGGAGACTGGCTATGCTCCTTGGATCTAAAGGATGCGTATGCACACATCCTCATGTATCTCTGCTTTTGTGGTAGGAGGCTGCCACAACTAGTACAAGGTCCTATCCTTTTGGTCTGACCTCTGCTCTGAGGATGTTCACCAAGTGCCTGGCAATTGTTGCCGTCTTCTATAGTCTCCAGGGGGTGTTAGTCTTTCTCTGTCTAGATGACTGGCTCATCAAGGGTAGCACCACCACCGAAGCTCATCAGACAGTGGCCGGCACCATCCTTGTTCTAGAGCACTTGGGTTTGTCAAACTATCCAAAGTCCCATTCCATCCATCACAACGCCTGAAGTTTAAAGGGGCACTGCT
This sequence comes from Ichthyophis bannanicus, assembly GCA_033557465.1. Taxonomy (NCBI): domain Eukaryota; kingdom Metazoa; phylum Chordata; class Amphibia; order Gymnophiona; family Ichthyophiidae; genus Ichthyophis; species Ichthyophis bannanicus. Next base: position 294,657,647 of record CM066041.1, read on the forward strand.
GGACACCATCCTGGATAAGGCCTTCCTCTGGACAGGGCCCAGCGTCTCATGGCACTTCTGGGGACATCCAGGGTCACCCCTCAGCATCAGCCCACCACCTGCTTTATCTGCTGAGCCACATGGCTACACATGTGGCTGGCTCAGTGGGCCCTCCACTCAGTGGTCTTGAGCAACAGGGCACCTGCAGGACAATGGGCATGACCTGTCCTCTGGCTGACTCCTTCGGTTGGTGGCAGCAGCTCTAGCACCTACAGGATGCCCTTCCAGGCTCTCCCCCCTCCCCCCAGAGGATCCTCACCACAGATGCCTCCAAGCTGGGCTGGTAAGCCCATTGTGGTGACCTCTGCACTTGGGGCCATTGGTTGCAAGTGGAGAGCCTTTAGCAGATCAACCTCCTGGAGCTATGAGCCACAGCACTGGCCCTCCGGGCCTTTCACAACCACCTACAGCACCAAGTGGTAGTGATCCAGAGAGTCAACAGGTGGCTACGTTTTATATCAAGCAGGGAGGCACAAGGTCCCTCCTGTGCCAAGAGGCAGTGAGCCTCTGCTCATTTGCCAGCAAGAGCAGGATGCTCCTATGGGCAATCCCTTCCAGGCCAGGACAACTCCTTGGTGGACCGGCTCAGCCGGGTCCTTCAATCGCACAAGTGGTGGCTGGATCCCCTGGTGGCCAGCCGGCTGTTAATCTCTGGGTGCTCCTGCAGATGGACCTCTGCACCAACCCATCCAATGCTCAGCTGCCCCACTTCTGCTTCAGGGAGCCACATCCCTCTCAGGCGGCGGCAGATGAGTTATCCATACTGTGAACGAGGGGGCCTCCTATGTCTACCAAGAGCCTGTTCATGGTCCAGCTTGACAGGACAACCTTGATACTGGTGGCCCCAGCAGCTGTGGTTCCCCCTGCATCTCTGCCTGTCTCAGGCATCCCCAGTTCCGCTGGGGTGCACCTTGCGCTTGCTCTTGCAGGAGGACAGTTCTCTCCTGTACCACAATCTGGGGTCTGACTTTCAGCCTGGTTGCTGAAAGAGTAGCCTTAGCCCACTTCAATCTATAAACGAGGTGGATCAACCCCGTCTCCAGTCCTGTCTAACTGGTGCTGCAGTACCTGCTTCACCTGTCTCGGGCAGGGCTGAAATTCAACTTCATTAGCGTACACCTTAGCGTACTCTTGGTGCACCACCATCTGGTTGAGGGTGGGCCCCCTCTCTGCGCCTTGTGACTCACTTCCTGAGGGGCTTACTGCTCTCACAGCACCACCTTTCGACCCTCTGTGCTTGCCATCTCAAGTATCTCTCCTGGAAAGCGTAGTTACTACCTGTAATAGGTGTTCTCCAGGGACAGCAGGAATTGGTCCTCACATATGGGTGACGGCGCCAACGGAGCCCTCGTGCGGAGCAATTCCCCGGCTTTCAAAGAAAGCCTTTGGGATTGCATCGCACATGCGCGGTCCCCTTCCCACCCAAGGGTGCCATCTTGCTCAGTCAGATGACATAGCTAAAAAGACGGCAAAAATGAGAAATTTAATCAAAGGACTGCAACTCCAGGGGAGGAGGGAGGGTCGTGAGGACCGATTCCTGCTGTCCCTGGAGAACACCTGTTACAGGGGAGTAACTACGCTTTCTCCAGGAACAAGCAGGAAGTCAGTCCTCACATATGGTACTCCCTAGTTATAGGCTATCGAGAACCCATAGCTGAAAATGGCTCCCTCTCGAAGAGCCGCAGCAGCAGTGATAGGTTTTTTTCTCTGAGAACACAACACCCATGGTAGCCTGACACCAAAGGGTCGGAGGGTAGGAGTTGCTTAAACCTCGAATAGGTTAGGAGTACTGCCTGACCAAAAACACTGTCCCGCCAGGACTCTCTCTCCAGGCAGTAGTGGGCTGCAAAAGTCTGGCTTGAAGACCAAGTTGTGGCCCGGCAAATGTCTGCCAACGGAACAGAGCAGTGGTTAGCCACTGATGCGGCCTTAGCCCTGACAGAGTGGGCCGTGATTCGGCCCTGCAGCTGGAGGTCAGCTGCCGTATACGCCCGGCAATGCAGTCTCCCACCCAGGTGGATAACGTGCGCTTGGAGACAGGTAGACCCAGTTTACTAGGGTCATAAGAGACGAAGAGCTGGGAAGCTCTCCGATGTCCTCGCCTATGCTCCAGGTAAAAGGCAAGCGCCCTCTTACAGTCCAGGGTATGCAGAACCGCTTCTGCCCTGCTGGTATGTGGCCTGGGGAAGAAGGTTGGAAGAATCACCTCTTGGTTAAGATGAAACGAGGAAACCACTTTTGGGAGGAACTTGGGGTGAGTATGTAGGACCACTCTGTTTTTGTAAAACCGTGTATACGGTCTATCCGATGCTTACAGCTATCTCACATGTTGAGCAGATGTGAGTGCCACCAGAGTGTGCTTTCCAGGAAAGGAAGTGGAGAGGACAGGTGGAAATTGGTTCAAAAGGCGGGCAAGTAAGCCGCTGCAAGACCACACAAGTCCCACTCTGTAGCCGGTGGGCAAATTGGAGGCTTCAAGAGGAGGAGGCCTCTGAGGAATCGGGATACCAAAGGGTGAGCTGAGAGGTTGCCTGTCCACTGGAGAGTGGTGAGCTGATAGCACACTCAAGTGGACCCTGACAGACTTGAGGCCTAACTCCAAGAGGTGGAGCAAGTACTGCAATACCTGAGGTACTTGACAAGTGAACGGGTTCTCCTTATTCTGAGCACACCACCCTTCAAATCTACGCCACTTGAATGCGTAGGATTTTCTAGTGGATTGCCTCCTAGAGGCCAGCAACACCACCTCAACCTCCTTAGGAAGGAGTAGAGGAGCAAGTACTACCCTCTCAGCAGCCAGGCCATTAAGTTGAGGGATCTGAGATTGGGGTGTAGCAAGGAACCCTGTTCCTGGGTCAAGAAGTCGGGCTGCACCCCCAGTGGGAGTGGAGTTTCGACCGCCACCTGGGTGCTACCAGAATGACCGAGGCCTTGTCCCAAAGAATCTTGAACAGAGTGCTTGCCACCAGGGGCGTGGGTGGGAACGCATAGAGAAGGCTCTGTGCCCACGAGATCAGGAAAGCATCCGCCGCCACGCTCAGTGGATGCGGCTGCCTCAAGACTGAGGGTTTTGCGGACTGGCAAAGAGATCCATGGATGGGAGACCCCAACGGTTGAAGATCCGCTGGGCTACATCCTGGTTCACTTGCCATTCGTGAGGCTGAAGAATCCTGCTCAACTTGTCGGCCAGGAAGTTCTCCTGACCGGGCAAAAGAGCAGAGGTCCAGAGTTTCCTGGCATAGGATGCGAGATCCTGTGCCCCCCCTGTTTGTTGATGTAGAACATCGCTACCTGATTGATCCAAGGGTTGCAGAGCAGAGATGGCATCCATTTGTCCAAGCAAGGTCAACGCATCTTCGGTAGTAGACTGGCTAATCTACTGAAGAGGGCTTTAAACTAGATTCGTTGGGGATGGGTGAAGAAAGCCCCCAGGTAGGTGATACATTAAATACCTTTATGGAAATGGGTGACTAACATATGGAAAGCAGTGTGTATAAATGCCCGTAGCATGGGAAATAAGATCCCTGATGTTGAAGCTTTCGTGGGAGTGGCTGACTTGGATTTAGTGGCAGTTACAGAAACACGGCTCACAGAAAACCATGATTGGGATGTAACTATACCTGGCTATACTTTATTCAGAAAGGACAGGGTAGGAAGAAGGGGAGGAGGAGTGGCACTATATGTAAAAACTATTAAAGCTCGAACTACAGAGCTTAAAAGGGAGAGAGGAGGCATTGTGGGTTAAACTAGAAAGAGGGAAAGAGAAATCTATTTGCATTGGTGTGATATACAGACTTCCCTCACAAGAGGAAGAGGTGGACAGAGTTAATTGAAGACATACGCAGCATTGCTAGGAAAGGGGAAGTGCTACTGATAGGAGATTTCAATATGCCAGATGTTGATTGCACATTCCTGCTGCAGTATCATCTAGAAGTAAGGAGATCCTGGATTCTCTACAGGGAGAACTATTCAGGCAATTGGTAACACACCCCACACGTGAAGGGGCCATACTGGACTTGGTGCTTACCAATGGTGAAAGTGTTTCTGATGTTGTAGTGGGAGATCATTTTGCATCCAGTGATCACCAGATGGTGTGGTTCAGTATTAGGACTAGGGCTTTTAGAATCCATTCAAAGGTGAGGATCTTAGACTTTAGGAAGACTAACTTTGCCAAGATGGGCCAATACCTCAGGGAGTCGTTAGTGGGATGGGAACAGCTGGGGGATGTAGAAAAACAGTGAGCAAAACTGAAAGGGGATATTTTAAGGGCAACCAACTTTGTTAAAATGGTAAATAAAGGTAAAAGGAAAAGGAGACCGTTATGGCTTTCGAAAGTAGCTGAAAAAGTGAAGAAAAAGTGGGAGGCCTTCATGAAATACAAGAGATCAGAGAGAGGAAGACAGGCATCTATATTTGGAAAAAGAGAAGCTAGCAAAGTAGTCAGGAAGGCAAAGATTCAAAAGGAGGAGGAAATAGCCAATGCAATAAAATGGGGGGATACGATTTTTTTCAGATATGTTAGTGAGAAAAAGGGCAAAAGTGGTATTGTCAGACTCAAGGGTGCAGAGGAGGAATATGTAGAAGCTGATAAGGATAAAGCGGAATTGCTTAACAAATTTCTGTTGTGTTCACAGATGAAGAACCAGGAGCAGGACCTCAGAAAACACCCACAAACAGGAACAGAAGCGCGGAAGATCTTGAACAATTGTCAGACTGTTCGTGAGAAACTAGCTCAACTTAAAGTAGACAAAGCGATGGGACCGGATGGGATACACCCTAGAATACTGAGGGAACTTGGGGACGTTCTAGCAGCTCCACTGACTGACCTTTTCAATGCCTCGTTGGAGTCGGGAGTGGTGCCAAAGGACTGGAAAGAGGCTCATGTGGTGCCTTTACACAAAAGCGGAAGTAAGGATGTGGTTGAAAACTACAGGCCAGTTAGTTTAACTTCGGTGATGAGTAAATTATTGGAAATGCTGCTGAAAAAGAAAATAGTGAGGTTTCTGGAGTCTAGCGGATTACAGTATCCAAGGCAGCATGGATTCACCAGAGGCAGGTCTTGTCAGACAAATCTGATCGATTTCTTTGACTGGGTGACCAGGGAGTTGGACCGAGGGAGAGCTCTAGATGTGGTGTATTTAGATTTCAGTAAAGCCTTTGACACTGTTCCTCACAGGCGACTTATAAACAAACTGAGCACCCTAAGGATGGACCCTAAAGTTACTGCTTGGGTTAGAAATTGGTTGGGTGGGAGGCGACAGAGTACAGGTAAATGGAGCTCTCTGAGGAGAAGGATGTTACCAGTGGTGTGCCCCAGGGATCTGTCCTTGGTCCGATTCTTTTTACATCTTTGTTAGTGATATAGCGGAAGGGCTTTCGGGTAAGGTTTGCCTCTTTGCGGATGATACCAAAATCTGCAATAGAGGAAGGTGTAGATAACATGAGGAGGGATCTAGCTATGCTTGAAGAATGGTCTAGAATTTGGCAGCTGGGATTTAATGTTAAAAAATGTAAGGTCATGCATTTGGGCTGCAGCAATCCAAGGGAGCAATATAGTATAGGGGGTGAAGTACTTTTGGCCACTAAAGAAGAGTGGGACCTAGACGTGGTTGTGTCTGATGATCTTAAAGTAGCTAAACAGGTAGAAAATGAGACGACAAAAGCCAAAAGTATGCTTGGGTGCATACAGAGAGGAATGGCTAACAGAAAAAAAGGAGGTGATAATGCCTCTGTATAAGTCTTTGGTGCGACCTCATGTGGAGTATAGTGTGCAATTCTGGAGACCGCACCTTCAAAAGGATGTGAACAGGATGGAGTCGGTGCAGAGGGTGGCTACTAAAATGATTAGCGGTCTTCATTATAAAGCATATGAGGACAGACTTAAGGATCTTAATATGTACACCTTAGAGGAAAGGCGGGATAGAGGTGATATAATTGAGATGTTTAAATACCTCCGTGGCATAAATGTTCAGGGAGAGAGCCTCTTTCAATTGAAAGCAAGTTCTGCTACGAGGGGATATGGGATGAGGGTGAAGGGAGATAGATTCAGGAGTGATATGCGGAAATATTTCTTTACGGAAAGAGTAGTGGATCCATGGAATAGTCTCCCAGTGGAGGTGGTAGAGATGAGGACAGTAACTGAATTCAAAAAAGCATGGGACAAACACAGAGGATCTCTAAAGGTAAAAAGGGGACTGTTATAGTTGTTATGGAAGGACAGACTAGATAGGCCATGTGGTCTTTTTCTGTTTCTATGTCTGTATCAGCACCGACTGATGTGCAAGAAGATGACAGAAGGCTTGATTGCTAGGCGGATGGCTCGAATCTCTAGAAGATTGATCTGAAGTGTGGCCTCTCTTGAGGACCACAGACCCCGAGTACATGAACCCTGTCAATGGTCACCCCAGCCCAGCAAGGAGGCATCTGTCGTCAGCACTCTGGTGTGAGAGAGGTTGGAATGGTGGGGGGGGGGGGGGGTGAAGCCACCACTGTAAGGCTGTCACCAGTAGCTTGGAAATCGCTACTCTGTCTCAGAGGTGGCCAGTGGCTTGCGTCCACTGCTCTGAGGCTCCATTGAGCTGTGCGCATGTGGAATCGAGCATATGGAGTCACATGCACCGTGGAGGCTGTGGCCCAGGAGAAGTAGGAAGACCCTTGCGGAGACTTGAGGTTTGTGCTGGACCTGCTGTACCAAGTCCAGCAACTGCCTCGCCCTGTCCAGCGGTAGGTATGCCCTCGCCTGAAGTGTGTCCAGTCTTGCCCCTATGAACTCCAAGTTCTGAGTGGGGAGTAAAGTGGACTTTTTGTGATTGATCACAAACCCTAGGTGCTGGAGCAGGGTGACTGCAAGCAGTGGCCTGCTGTGTCGATTGGCCCCTGATGAGCCTGTCGTCCAGGTATGGAAAGATGAAGACTCCCTGGCTTCTGAGGAAGGCCGCCACCACTGCTAGACATTTGGTAAATACTCTGGGAGCAGAAGCTAGGCCAAAAGGGAAGCACCTTGTACTGGAAGTGGTTTCCTCAGACCACAAACCTAAGGTATTGTCTGTGGTCTGGGTGTAGGAGGATGTGAGTATAAGCATCCTTTAAATCTAAGGAGCATAGCCAGTCTCCCTGGTGGAGGTAAGGCAGTAGGATCCCAAAGGGAAAGCATCTTGAACTTTTCCCTCACCAGGAACTTGTTCAGATTCCGCAAGTCCAGGATGGGGCATAGGCCTCCTTTTCTTTTTGATATGAGGAAATATCTGGAGTAGAAGCCTTGCCCCTGCAGGTGGTATGGCACCGGTTCCACTGCCTGATCCTTTAGCAGACCTGTCAACTCCTGCAGGAGGAGGTTCCTGTGCAGAGGGGGCCTGAGAGGCTCTCCTGGGAAAAAGGAGGTGGGCATCTGGTTGAAATGAAGTAAATAGTCCTGCTGGACTACTTTCAAAACCCAGGGGTCGGTAGTAATGGCTGGCCACCTGTGAGCATACAGGGCCAGCCTGCCTCCTGTGCAGGGCCAGACCACTGGTGGAAGAGGAGCTATGCACTGGGAGTCAGACCCCCTCCCGTCTGGGTAGGAGCTGGAGCTGGAGGCTTGGGGGGTCTTCGGCTTACGTGGGCCATTCCCCTGGCCTCCTGCCCCTGTTGTGGAGCTGGGGTGGCCTGGTAAGTGGGGTAGTTTCTGTAAGCCATACCCTTTCTCTGGAAAGGGCTTTTTCCCCGGGTCACCTTCTTATGAGAAGGTGCAGATGTCTTCTTGGACAACCTTGTCCGGATCAAGTACTCGGACTTGATTTCTGCAGCTTTCTCAGTCATGGGTTTGCCGAAGAGGTTGTCCCCTCGGCACGGGACATCGACCAACTTGTCCTGAACCCATGGCTCCAGGTCAACATGAGCCAGGCCTGACGGCATGCACCGATGCCGGCCGTGGCTACTCAGGCCGAAGCCTCGAAACAGTCGTAAGCTGCTCGAGACACGAACTTCGAGCACTCTCGGATCCCCATGGACAAGGCTTTGAAGCGCTGCAAGGATTCCTCGAATAGGCAAGCCGAGAACCCAGAAATCTCCTTTTCCAGGTCCCGCAAGGACATGCTCATGTACAGCTGGTAAGTTTGGACACAGCGTGACAGCACCGAGCCATGGTAACACTTTCTGCTGAGGGCGTCCAGGTTCCAGGCCTCTCGGCTGGGAGGCACCAAGGAGTGCGTCTTCTGGCTTTTCAGCCGTTGCATGGCCGATTCCACAACCATGGAGTTGTGCGGCAGCTGTGCTTTCTGGAACCCAGGACTCTTGCAGACTCGATAGATGGAATCGACCTGCTTCCTGAGTACCGGCATCGAGGCTGGGGACTCCCACATGCAGAGCATCAGCCGTTCCAACATCGGAGGCACCAGTACAGTAAGGGCCTCCTTCGGGGGAGAGTCATACTGGAGGGCATCGAGCTCTTCGGCTCGAGGCTCCTCCTCGGCGTCCGCAGGGAATGCCAAAGCCTTGGCCATGTCCCTGACAAAGTCCGAGAACTGAGTGTCCTCCGGAGGGGACCTGTTCCAAGGCTCCGAACCCAGAGAGTCTGATGGGATACACCTGGTTTGGTAGGTATCTGGGGAGTCTTCCTCCATCTCCCATGCCGAGTCCTCAGAGGAGGACTCGATGGGCTCTGGCCTCGGGGGCTTCAAGCCTGACCGCCCCGACATCGAGGACACCGGGGTTGACGACCTCAGTCTCGAACAGGAGGTCAAGGGGGACCTTGGCCGAGGATCAACTCGAGACCTGATCGACTCAAGGATCGGCTCGGCCTCCAGTGTTGACTTTGACGTTGAGGTCCCGGTGGTCGGGGCGGATGGACTGACGAGACCAGCCATCAGCACCCGCTGCTGTTCCATGAAGGCAGCCATGCTGCTCTCAAGGACCGCCAACCTGAGACCGAGCTCAGAAGGCTCCGCAGCTCCCGGCTCAGGTCCCGACGTCTGCTCTACCAGAGGAGAGTCCACGAGGACAACAGAAGTTACCCTGTCTGACGTCTCCGGCTCCTTGCGAGGTTGTTTAGCCAGCCGCTCTGACTCAGAGGACCCGGGGCAGCGGTTCGGGCTCCGGTCTGGAACCCGAGGGCCCAAGCCGATCAGAGGCATCCAGAGACACCGCCTTCACAAGTTTCTTCTTCCTCCAATGTTCCCTGGAGGGAGACCCCCGTTCAGAAGACCCATGACTGTGCTCAGGCTCTGATTCCTGAGATGTCGATGCTTTTGAGGTCCGGGCCTGGGCGGATGCGGACTCAGGAAAAATCCCGTCACGCTGATGCTGCCTGCTCTTCAAAGATTTCAGAGACATCTTACCACACAGCTCACAGACCACTGGGTCATGGTCAGGGCCGAGGCATCGGAGACAGCAGTCGTGTGTGTTGGTGAGAGAGACATCAACTTCTTACACCGATCACCCTTTTTAAACCCGCTGGCAGCCATCGGGGGAAAAAGGGCCCCTGCGAGGTCAAACGACCGGGCTGCCAGTGAAAAATAAAGAGCGCGAATGCTAGTCATGAAGGACAAAAACGAAAAATATGACCGGACTCTATTCCGGTGTACCGAACCGAAGGCGGGAAGGGAACCTGTGTCGAACCGGGAAGCTGAAAAAAAATCAACTTTTCTACGTTTTCCACAGTGAAAACAGGACCTCGTCCGTTATGCTCCGTGGAAAAAGACTGAGCAAGATGGCACCCTTGGGCGGGAAGGGGACTGCGCATGCGCAATGCAATCCCAAAGGCTTTCTTTGAAAGTTGGGGAATTGCTCCGCACGAGGGCTCAGTCGGCACCGACGTCGCCCATATGTGAGGGCTGACTTCCTGCTTGTTCCTGTAGAAGGTGGGTTTCCTCGTAGTGCTCACCTCTGCAGGGTTAGCAAGCCCCAGGCTCTGGTGGCCCACCTGCCTTATGAGCTTCCACAAGAACAGGATCGTGCTCTGCATGTACCCCAATTTTCTGCCTAAGATAGTGCCCTCGTTCCTTCTCAACCAAGAGGAGGTGGTGCTCCCCACCTCTTTCCACATCCTCGTGCTAATAGGGTGTATACTGCTCTCCACACTCTGGACTGTAAGCGAGCCCAGGCCTACTACGTGGAATGTACAAAGGCCCACAGTGTCTCCTTGCAGCTAGTCGTCTTCTACAACTCAAATCTGCTGGGTGCAGTGGTCTCCAAGCATACTCTGTTAATTTGGGTGGCAGACTGCATTGCCTTCACGTATGAGCAGGCTAGTCTCTTGCTGTCATGGCACACATCTATGCCATGGCAGCTTCTGTGGCAAACCTGCGTGCCCTTCTCTTGACATCTGCTGGGCTGCTATCTGGTCCTCTGTCCATACCTTTGCAGCTCATTACTGCCTGGAGGAGTCCTTCTGGGACAGCACCTTCAGCCAGGCAGTACTCTGTCATCTTTCTGGGGTGTAAGGCAATTCCTGCCCTTCTGTATGTTTAGGCTACCGGAGAACTGGTTCCTCAGGGCCACTCATGGGTCTTGCTGTTGACTCAGTTGCTGCTTCTCACGATTCACCTTTTCCAGGCACCCATGGCTTTTACAGGATTTTCGGTAGCCCGTAGCTGGGGAGTCCCATATGAGGACATACTTCCTGCTTGGTCCTGGAGAAAGCATAGTTATGCACCTTTAACAGGTGTTCTCTGGGGACAGTAGGAATCTGTCCTCACAACCCTCCCTCTTTCCTGTGAAGTTGTGCTTTTTTTTTTGGTCATTTTTTTGCCTTTTGATAAAGATGGCACCCTTGGCCTGAAGGTGCCCATGCAATCGTGGTAGATCTCCCAAAGGCTTTTTTTGAAAGCTGGGGAGATTACTGCGTGGGTTCAGTCAGTGCCACCACCATCCATACGTGAGAACTGATTCCTGCTGTCCTTGGAGAACATCTGTTTAGGTGAGTAACTACACTTGCCACATCTTACACAAGTTTGAAATACTTGGTATTAAGTGAGGATTTCATTATGGATGAGCTATAACTTTTGAACTCTTGATTCCATGTATTAAGATATCATAACACTATTTTTCCCAGCCTGAAATATCTTGTAATATGATCCATGATAGGATGCTTTGATTGCAGCTGCTGCAGGCACATGCCAAGAGCGGCAGCTAAAGAAAAAGGCAATTAGGCATAGTTAAAATAATTCCACTCTATTAATATATTAACCAGAAAACTGTTTTCCCATCCTAAAACATTTAAATTGTTCTAGTAACAAGCTTTTGATTTTGGAATTTCTCCAGGACCAAGCAGGAAGTCGGCTTGCATATGGGTGATGTCGTCGACAGAATCTGTGTGTTAACAATTCCTAGTTTCCAAAGGAAACTTTTAGAAGGTACTCCATGCATGTGTACTGGTTTTCCTGCCCAAAGGAACCTCTTACCTCTGTCTTTTATTTTTCCTGTGGATCCCTTTGGATGTCGTCTGTCTGAATCATGGAGAGATGTTTTTTTTTCTTTATCTGTCTTTTGCTGTTCTGGTACAGTCTTGTCTTGATTCGTGTTGCCTGTCCTATGTTCGAGCCCAAGGAGCATCAGTACCTCAGTGCTGTGTTTCTTTAGGTTCTTTTTCTGTGCATGGGTCTCGCTCTCGCGCTCACGCTCCCCCTCCCCCCCCCGGTTGGTGAGGACATTGGAGTCCCTTGGGTTTGACATGGTTGGGAAGATGGCTCCCACCAAGCCAAATAAGTGGTTTTAGAAAGTGCACTCAGTGTGGTCAGACCATCTCTATCACTGACTGACTACCACAGTTCACGCCTTCAATATCTTGGGGCAGACCATGAGCCTTTTGACTTGCCCTCTGTGCTTGTGGATGACATGCAAGGGGCTTAAGAACCAGGAGAAGCAGGAATTGTTTGGTTACAAGGCCTTGACACCATTCCTGGCATTGACTTCTGCTTAGACTCTCTTGAAGGTATTGTCTGAGACCTCTGCTCCGAAAGGTGACTGGGTGACCTCCAAGCCTCTCATGAGGCATCAGACCAGCAGATCTCCTTTGAGGAGCACCTCCAGAAGGAACAGACTCCATCCGAGTTGGTGCCGAAGGGCGATGCTGATGCCAGGAGGAAAATCCCTGGTCATCTGTGTCTGAGCCCTCGATGCAACTCAGAGGGCAAAGGCTGGGAGCAGCCTCTTAAGCTGCCCCAACATGAGGAGTTGCTTCCTGAGACCTCAAGGTTTGGCATAGGGCTCCCGATGCTGTACCCCTCATGGAGTCCCTGCCGAAGGAGCCAGTCTCTGTGCAGACACCAGCAGCTGCAGAGCCCTCCCTCCTAGTGGAGAGGATGCAGGTTCTCTAGCACAGCCCGACTGCCTTCTTGATGCAACCTCCCCCCTACCCAGACCAGGTAACTCTGGTTCCTCTACCAGTGATAGCCCCATCCACGGCGGAGGCCTCACTGGCCAAGGTGCAGCCAATCCTCAAAACCCTTGCAGATTCCTCAGGTCCCTGAGACCACTCCCTATCCTGGTTGGTGCCTCTGGTTCAGAGCATCAAGAACAGTGAACCCCTTTTTGTCAGACTGAGTCTTCGATCCCATCAGTACTTCAAGTTTCTCAGTGACTCTGACTGGGAGATGGAGGAAAAATCTCTGGGACTGGTGAGGCACTAAGATGTGCCCTCTGATCTCTTCTGGGCGTTGAAGGTCCTCCCAGGGTTCTTTTCTGGAATTTGTGAAGGACATGGGAAAGGCCTTGGCTTTCACCCTTGAGGTGGAGCCTCAAGCTGAGGAACTAGAGATCCTCCAGTATCCCATCCCACCAAAGGAGGCCATCATAGTCCCTTATTCACCCCATTCTGGAGTGGCTCTGTATGAGGATGTGGGAGACCCTGCTTACAGTACCTACAGTAAGCCAGCAGCTCAGTTCATGTATCTGGTCCACAAGAGCCTGGGCTTTGAGAACCCAACTGCCTCAACTCCATGGTGGTAGTCAGCCATGTGCCGTATCAAGAGCATAAGATGCACTCATTGGTACCCCTGGGTCAGGAGGCCCGCACCATGGATGGCTTTGGCAGGAAGTGTTACCAAGGCTCAATGCTTATGGCCTGTATACAAGCATACCAGCTGTACCATGGGCATGTATTTGAGAGACCTAGCAAGGGAACGTGCCAGATTCATGGCTGGGCTTTCTGGTGACCAATCTTGAACACTTCCAGAGCCTGGTCAGTAAAACCAAGCAATACTCCAAATTTTGACTTGGCAGCCTATGATGGCTTAGTCCATGGCCAGAGTGGCTGCAGTGGGCATTGCTACCTGCTGCTTGGCATGGCTTTAGTCCTTTTACTTGGAGTAATGGGTTCAGGATAAATTGGCTGAGGTCCTGTGCCGGGGAGAGAACCCCTTCTGCAGACACATAACTGAGAAGGCTGCCAGTTGGAGACAGAACAACTCACCATGACTAGGCTCTCCAGGAAGACCACTGACTCTTCCCAATGGAAGGCTTCAGGGGGAAAAAGTCCTACCCAAAGAAGAAAAGAGCCTATGGTGCATAACCCCTGGACCATTCCTACCAGGAACCCCCATGGGGTAGAAGGCCAAAGATAGCAGCATAGACCTAAGATCTCAAAACCCCAACCAGCATCTCAGCTGCAGCCTAGGGGGGATTTTGACTCTCAGACTATGGACTTTCCTCGCCTTTCAGGCCTAGTTCCGTAGCAGTTTGGGTGTGTCTCCAGTTCTTTGCCCATCGTTGGTTCAGCATCAACACTGACATCTGGGCATTGCAAATAGGGCAGTCTTTCCAGGGGAATGTCCTCTGGAACCTCACCATTGAGAACTTCAACTGAAGTAGTCGCACTTTTTGAAGCCAGGGTGGTGGAACAGGTTCCGCAGTCTGAAAGAGGGTTCTACTCGACACTTCCTGGTCCCCAAAGACAGGTGGCTTCCAACCCATTCTGGATCTTCATAATCTAAATCTGTTCCTTATCAAAGAAGTAGGTATTCCTTGGAACATTGTTGCCCTACCTCCAGCAGGGAGATTGGCTGTGCTCCTTGGGTACAAATGACCTGGCTAGAAATAGTGCCTCTGCAGTTCAAAGGGACATCCAGATTTTGGGAGAAAAACTCAAACCCATGAACACCACAGCATTCTCAAAAGTTTTACCTGTTCTTGGTAAGGGAGCAGCAGAAAGGCTGCATTGCATAAATAACTAATTCATGGCTCCAAACCTGATGCAAACAAGGATTTAGATATATAGGCAACTGGTGAAACAGATATGGATCAACAAGACTAGATTGTGCTGATGGACTACATCTGTTGCAGGGAAAAGGATCCTAAGCGAAAACGTCAGGCAGTATGTGGACAAGCATTTAAACTAGGGAAAGGGGGTGACAGATGGAGACAAGTTCAGGACATCACGCCAGTAAAAGCATAACATTAGAAACTGCCACACTTTTAAACCACACATCAATTGGAATTGGGAAGAGGCATGTAGAACAAAATCCATGCATTCTCCAGGAGCAAGCAGGAAGTCAGCCCTCACTTATGGGTGATGACACCGACTGAGCCTGTGCAGAGCAATTCCCCAGCTTTCAAAGAAAGCCTTTGGGATTGCTTCCATGCATGCATGTCCTCTTCGTGCCCAAGGATGCTATCTTGCTCAATCTCCCTTTTTCTATGGAGCCCTTCAGATGCTTGTTCTCTTCTCTCAGAAAAAGTGTTTAGTTTTCGGCCTACTAGCCCTCTATTTCTGGTTGCACCGGTCCTCTACCTGTCTTTCCCCTGCTCTACCTTTTTAGAGCCTTTAGGGGATGTTTTTCTTCGCCCTTTTTTCCTCCAAACGCTGGCCGCGTGGGTCTTCAACCTCGTGGGGGCCATTTTTGCCCCTATGGCCATAGGCTTCAAAAAATGCAAGCGATGCTCTAGGAGCATGTCGCTTATGGACACTCACAACTGTTGTCTGTGGTGCCTCAGAGCTTTCAATGATCTGGAGCTCAGTTCGCTCTGCAAGAAAATGTCCTCTAAGGCCCTGCTCAGTCATAAGCAGAAGTCAAAGACATTTTTCGAAAGGCCGCCTCTGAATCCCTGGTGGCCCCTCGGTTGTCTCTCCCCTGGTGGGGTCCTCCCCCCTCGGCCCCATGCTCTCGGCAGCACTCGGACCAGGGGTCCCCTGAGGTGGAGCGGCAAAAAAAAGAAGGCCTCAATTGCTGTCAGGGGCTCCTGATAAGCATGAATGCTCTCGCGCCAGGTCGCTCAGCCCCCTTCGGCGTTCTCAAGAGTCAGACATGGAACAGCCCCGCAAGGTACCCCGCATGGAAGCGGAGGCCTCCGGTGAAGGTGTCCAGTCTGAGGGCCATCCCGGTGAGGACCCCCTCTCCTTCTCCACGACCAACACGGTGACCTCGGGATCGGCATCTCAGGGCCCCATGCCCACGTGAGAGTCCCGCATGCTGGTGCTAGAACGCAGCATTTCTGTGTTCATAGCTTCTCAGCAGGTGCTCACAGCCAGCTTTGCTGACTCGTGCCCAGAGACCGTGGGTCCCTCGCGTGGGACACCTAAATCTCTCCAGGAAACCTGAGAGCCGTGGGCCTCGTGAGGGTCTTCAAAGTCTGTCTTGTTCACCCTCCCGTTCCTCAGAGGTGAGATCTTCCAGGGCCTCCGGCTCCAAGCGGGCTCCAGGGGTTGGACAGGGTGATCTGCCTGGCTTGGACTCCTCGACTGATTAGTCGGAGTGGGAGTCCGATTGGGACACCTCCCCGGAAACCAGTACCCACCAGGATCTTCCATCAGACCTTTCCTCGCCTGTGTTCCAGTAGCGCTTGCCACCTGATGACACCTTTCCTGGTGTTCATTTGGGACATGGCATGGGCCTTAACCTGGCCACTCAGGCTGAGGAGGACCCTCGTGCTGAAGAACTCAATATTCAGTATGAGTCTCTGCCTAGGGAATCCCTCACGGTGCCAGTTCCTCCTAGCCTATCTCGGCTGCTGCTCCGCATGTGGGAGGCCTCCAGCTTGGTCCACATTGTGAGCAAGCACCTTATTACTATGTACAAAGTACGATGTGGGCCGGGGTTCACGAAAACCCAACTCCCCCACACTTCTATGGTAGAGGAGTCAGACATGAGGAAGCAGAAGAGCCCAAAATTGCATTCCTCGGTGCCGCCAGGCCGAGAGTCACAGACCCTTGATGCCCTGGGCTGCAAGGCCTACCAAGGCTCCATGCTCTCTTGTCGTATTCAAGCATACCAACTCTACATGGGTATGTTCTTGCACGATTTGGCCAAGGAACTTTGAGGGTTTTCCGCGGGCCTCGAGGGCGAGCCTCTCAATAGTTTTGAGGATCTGTTGAAATCCATCGCAGACTGCTCAAAATACCTCTCCCGAGCCGCTTACAATGGATTAGAGTCCTCTGCTCGGGTGGTGGCTGCAGGCATCGGGACCTGCCGCAGGGTATGGCTCCTATCCTCAGATTTGGAGCAGTGGGTGCAGGAAAAGCTCCTGAATGTCCCCTGCCTCGACGAGAAGCTCTGTGGCAAGCCGATAGAGGATAAAGCCACAGAGAGAGACGGAGTTCGCCACCAGAACCCATCTCTCGCGCAAGACCTCCACTCTGCCCCGGAAAAAGCAACCAACCAAAAAGCCCTTCTTTCCTCAGAAGGACCTCCAATACCGGGGCTAACACCCATACCCGGCTACTCTCATGCTGACCACCCCGGCGCAGGGTAAGTCTGGCCAAGGGCACCACAAGCCAAAAGGGCCGAAAGCCCAGACTCTGGCTCCTCCACAACCCACACAGGGGTTTTGACGCCATCAGCATAGCCCCTCACCCTCCGGCGATGCAACAGCCAGTGGGGGGGGGGGGGACGCCCGTCTTATTTTGCCCCGTCATGGGCTTCCATCACCTCAGACGCCTGGGTTCTCCAGGAATCCGAAACTGCTATCGCCTTCACTTCGACAGGCTTCCACCTCCCTTCTCCCCGGCAGAGCCTCAAACTCCCCGTGCACCAGGTTTTGTTGCAGCGGGAACTACTCTCTCCTTGCCCAACAGGCAGTTGAAGGTCCCTTCGCACCTTCGAGGTTGGGGCTTCTACTCCCAGTATTTCCTCGTCTTGAAAAAGACGGGAGCTCTGCTGCCCATCCTCGACCTCCGCAAGTTGAAAAAGTTCTCGGTGCGGGAGAAGATCAAGATGTTCTCTTGGCGTTCTGCTGCCCTTCCTCCAGCAAGACGACTGGCTATGTTCCTTGGATTTAAAGGATGCTTACGCCCACATTTTAATCCACCCACAGCACAGGCAGTACCTGCGCTTCAGGGTACAGGGAGAGCACTTCCAGTACAGGGTGCTCCCCTTCGGCCTTGCGTCCACCCCACAAGTCTTCACGAAATGCTTCATCGTCGCCACCCGTCTCAGGTGGCAGGACATGCCAGTCTTTCCCTACCATGACGACTGGCTCATCGCAGGCTCCTCGGTCAAGGAAACCCAGCGAGCAGTGTCATGCACAATCCTTCTGTTGGAGGACTTGGGGTTCTTGGTCAGCTACCTGAAGTCTCACCTCGAGCCAGTGCAGGCACTTGAGTTCATTGGGGTGCGCCTCGATACTCAAGCGGGCGACTTCCGCCTTGCCAGTGGATCGCACTGACTGCCTCCGAGCTCTGGCGGCCTGCATCCAAAGCACTCCCTGGGTCACTGCTTAGCCCATGCTACACCTGGACCACATGGCCTCTACCATGCATGTGGTCCCCCATGCCCGCTTGCACATGCGGACAGCTCAATGGTGCCTCAGCACCCAATGGAGCCAGTCCCTTGGTCACCTCAGGGACCCTGTCAGGGTCGTTCCCGACCTCCACTCATCACTAAGTGGTGGCAAAATCCCTGCAACCTCCTCCGGGGATTGCCCTTCCAGGCCCCGCAGCACAATGTGGTGCTGACAACAGATGTTTCCCTGTTAGGTTGGGGAGCCCACTGTCGGCTGCTGTGCACGCAGGGGCATGGGTCGCCCGAGGAGTCTCAGCAGCAGATAAACTTGCTTGAACTCTGGGCGATTCAGTGGGCCCTGAGGGCTTGAGGACTGCCTCCAGGGGAAGTCTGTTCTCGTGCAGACCTGACAACCATGTGGCGATGTTCTACATCAACAAGGAGGGAGGCATGGGATCGCGCTCCCTCCGCCGGGAAGCAGACCTCCTCTGCTCCTTGGCTGTCCGATGGAAGATCTCCCTCAAGGCAACATACTTCCTGGGTTAGGAGAATGTCCTGACAGACAGGCTCAGCAGGATCCTTCACTCCCACAAATGGCGGCTGGATCCAGGGTAGCAGGCTGTCTGTTTCTTTGCTGGCGATAGACCTCTTCACCAGTCCCCTGAACACGCAGCTCCCCCGCTTTTGTGGGCTGGTACCACACCCAAGTAGGGAGGGCCCTGATGCATTCCCTTCTGGACTGGTCATCCAGCCTGCTCTATGCATTCCCTCCCCTCCCTTCTTATTGAGAGAACTCTTCTCAAGGCTTAGCAGGACTAGGCATCATAGCCCCTTCGTGGCCTCGGCAGCCTTGGTTCCCACTTCTGGTCTGGCTGTCGACGGTGCCTCCTGTTCCCCTGGGCTATGCCCTGGGTCTGCTAACACAGGAGGAGGGGCGGGTGCAGCACCTGAACCTAGCCTCCTTGTCCCTCATGGCCTGGCAGCTGAATGGGTTTCCCTAATCTCACTGGCCCTTCCAGAGGTTGTCGAAGTTCTCCTCGCCTCAAAGGACTCCACTAGACAAACCTACGCCTTCAAGTTGAGGCACTTCTCGATCTGGTGCTCCGGGCTTCAGATCGACCCATTCTCATGCCCCATTCGATGGATCCTCCAGTACCTCCTCCATCTCTTGAAGGAAGGGCTGAAGTCTAACTATTAGAGTACACTTGAGTGCCATCTTGGCAAATCACCTCCCCATAGAGGGTAAGCCCCTCTCGGGGCAGCAGTTAGTCTCCTGCTTCATGCAGGGTCTTCTACTTTCCAGATCCCAAGAAATGACCCAATCTAGAAAGGCCCTTACAATTTTTATCTTCAGTGTAGATAGCTTATGTATATAGTTAACCCGGTTATCCAAGTTTGTACTCCTGTTCAATGTAAAACCTGACAGTTTGTCGTTATGGTCGTTATGTTATGATGTAAACCGCGCTGATTCTAAATAGCGCGGGTTATAAGAAACTGTAATAAATAATAAATAAGCCGCCCATCCAACCTCCTCCAGCGGAATGGGATCTTAATGTGGTGCTCATGCAGCTCACCTGTTCACCCTTCGAGCAGACAGCGATGTGCTCACTGTAGCACCTGTCCTGGAAGGTGGCCTTCCTTGTGGCGCTGACCTCGGCCCACTGAGTCATTGAGCTCCAGGCTCTCATGGCTGACTCCCCTTACACCAGGTTTTATCAGAATAGGGTGGTCCTCCGTACCCACCCTAAGTTCCTACCTAAAGTAGTGTCTGATTTCCATCTGAACCACAAGCTAGTCCTGCTAACTTTCTTCCTGAGGCCCCATGCTGACCAGGCAGCGTTAACATCTCGCCACACCCTCGACTGCAAGAGGGCTCTCGCCTTCTACTTGCAGCACACCCAGGCTCATCACAAGTCTAGCTGACTCTGTGACCTACAATCCCAATCGTCCAGGGCAGGCAGATACCAAATGCACCCTCTATTTGGGTGGTGGACCTCATCGCCTTCACTCACAAAGACGGGTGCTCCATTGGATTGCAGAGTTACCGCACACGGGGTTCAGGCCAAGGCAGCCTTGGTGGCCTCGCTTTGCTCCATGCTTCTAATGGACATCTGCTGGGCGGCGACCTGGTCTTCCACGAATACCTTTGCCGCTCACTACTGCCTGGAGAGGGAGTTCCGCCAGGACAGTGCCTTCAGTGAGGCTGTACTCTGTAACCTGTTCGGGGTATAAGCAACTCCTGTCCTCCTGCCTTCATGGCTACCGAGGGCTTTGCCCTGAGGACTCAGGTTTCTTTGGCATCGGCTTCTCCTCACAGCCTCAAAGAGGTGTTTTTGATTACAGGTTCAATAGTCTGTAGCTGGGGAGTCCCATAAGTGAGGACTGACTTCCTGCTTGTTCCTGGAGAAAGCATAGTTATTCACCTGTAACAGGTGTTCTCCAGGGACAGCAGGAATCAGTCCTCACTACCCTCCCACCTCCCCTGAGGAGTTGCCATATTTTTGTCCTTCCCTTGCTATCTGCTTGGTAGGGCTCGAGCTAAGGGACCTGACTGAGCAAGATGGCACTCTTGGGCGGGAAGAGAACCATGCATGCACAGCAGCAATCCCAAAGGCTTTCTTTGAAAGCTGGGGAATTGCTCCACACGGGCTCCGTTGGTGCCGATGTCACCTATAAGTGAGGACTGATTCCTGCTGTCCCTGGAGAACACCTGTTACAGGTGAATATGCTGTATGAGTCCCTGCCCCAGGAATCTTACTGTCCCAATACCTCCCATTCTGTCCCTGCTGCTGCTCCGCATGTGGGAGGTGCCTGCCTCTGTCCCCATTGTAAGCAAACGCCTGGATGCCATTTATAGGGTTCAGCGCAGCCTGGGGTTCTGAAAGACCCCGCTCCCACACACCTCCATGGTAGTGGAATTGGCAATGTAGAAGCAAAAAAGAGCCCGAAGTCACATTCAGTTCTGCCGGGCAGGGAGTCCAGGGCCCTCGATGCCCTGTGGCGCAAGACCTATCAAGGGTCCATGATGACATGCCGTATTCAGGCCTATCAACTGTACATGGGCATGTTCCTGCATGTCCTCACCAAAGAGCTCGGTGAATTTTCCGCAGGTCTTGGGGGTGAACACAGTCTCAGGTTCCAGACCTTCCTGAGGTCAGTCGTGGACTGCTCGAAGTACCTCTCCTGTGCCACGTTTGGATCTTCTGCCTGAGTAGCGGCGGCCAGCATCTGGGCCAGGCTCCAGTCTTTGGACCTGGAGCAATGGGTCCAGGAGAAACTCCTGGATGTCCCCTGTCTAGGTGAACTGTTCGGCAAGCCCATGGAGGATAAGGCCACTGAAATTGAAACAAGAGTTTGTAACTCTAACCCACCTCTCGCATAAGACCTCTTCTCTCCAATGGAAGAAGCAGCCAGCAAAAAAAGTCGTTCTTTCAGAGAAAGGGGCTCCCCTACCAGGGATATCCGCGAGGCATGCCGCAGGGTAAGGAGGGGGGGGGGGGGTGTGCATGGCCATTGCAAACCTAAAGGGCCTAAAGCCCAACCACCAGCGCCACCTCAACCCACACAGGGGTTTTGATGCCAATGGCATAGCCTCTTGCCCCCTGGCAGGGTTTCTGCCTGTGGGGAAACGCCTGTCCCTTTTCATGCCCCATCACATTAGAGACCTGGCTCCTCCAGGGTGGTCCGGGATGGCTACAGTCTTCATCTGGACAGGCTCCCTCCTCCCTTCTCCCCAGCAGAGCTTTCTCGGGTTCCCTCGCACCAGGCTTGTTTGCAACAGGAGCTGACCAACCTCCTCGGCTAGCAGGCAGTCAAAAGGATGCTGCCTCACCTCTGAGGTAGAGAGTTCTACTCCCGATACTTCCTTTTTCCAAAGACAGGGTGCCTACACCCAATCCTCAATCTCAGGAACCTAAACAAGTTTCTGGTGCAGGCGAAGTTCAAAATGCTATCGCTTGGTGTCCTGCTGCCCTTCCTTCAGCAGGGCAATTGGCTATGCTCCTTGGACCTCAGGGACACTTACACCCACATTCTGGTCCACCCCCAGCACAGGCAGTACCTGTGCTTCAGGGTGCAGGGAGAGCACTACCAATACAGGGTGCTCCCCTTCGGGCTTGCATCTGCCCCGTGGGTCTTCAAGTATCTTTCCGCAGCCGCTGCCTATCTCTGGCGGCAGGGCATACCCGTTTTCCCTTACCTAGACTGGCTCGTCACAGGGGCATTGACCAAGGAAGCCATGCTTGCGGCATCACGCACGATCTTCCTGCTCGTGCTCGACTGCCTCAGCTTCCTGGTCAATTACTCCAAGTCCCACCTCGAACTGGTGCAGACCCTGGAGTTCATCAGCATACTCTGATACAGAGCAGGCAGCTGCCTTCCCGTCACAGGATTGTGCAGATCGTCTCTGCGCCCTGGTCCGAGGCTGGGCTCTGATTCCAGCACGAACCATGTTGCACCTCCTGAGGCACATGGCCTCCACAGTTCACATTTTTCCCCATGCCCACATGCTGACAGCTCAGTGGTGCCTCAGGGCAGAATGGAGCCAGGCCTCCGGTTGTCGCCTCCGTGACCATGTCTGGATCTGCAGTCTTTACACCTCCCTGGATTGGTGGCAGGAACCCTGACGCCTTCTTCGAGGAATGCCTTTCCAGGCCCCGCAGCACGAGCTCGTCCTGACGGATGCTGGGTTGGGGAGCCCACTGCAGCGATCTACACACCCAGGGTCAGTGGTTGCCTGAAAAAGCTCAGCAGCAGATCAATCTGCTCAAGCTTCGGGCGGCTTGGTGGGCCCTGAGGGCCTTAGCATACCACCTAAGGGGAAAGTCGGTGCTCGTGCATACAGACAACAGGGTAGCTATGTTCTGCGTAAACAAGGAAGGGGGAACAGGTTCTCGCCCCCTCTGCAGGGAGGCGGTTCTCCTTTGCTCCTTAGACCGCTTTGAGGGTTATGCCCCAGCGAATGGCAATCTCCCGGGCCAGGAGAATGTTCTCATGGACAAACTCAGCAGTCCTCCGTCCACACGAGCGTTGCCTGGACCCGGAGGTGGCCAGCCTTTTATTCCATCAGTGGGGAAAGAACACAGCAACATAGAAAGTCCTCTCAACTCTTTGTTGCTTTTGATCCTTCTCATTTGGGACTTCCAGTTTCCAAGAGAACATTATCCAACTGGATTGCTCAGTGTATTTCTTTCGCCTATCAGAGTAAGAACCTTTCTCTGGAGGGCCATGTCACAGCTCACAATGTGAGAGCCATGGCAGCCTCGATGGCTCATCTAAACTGTGTCTATTGACGACATCTGTCAAGCAGCCACTTGGACCTCGATTCATACCTTCACAGCCCACATTACTGCTTGGACAAGGACTCCCGCCGGGATGCCTTGTTTGGTCAGGCTGTTCTCAAACACCTGTTCCATACCTAATCAACTCCTACCCACCATCCCTGGTAGGATGCCAGAGATCCATAGGGGGAAGTGGAGCCCTTTTCAGGGACACACAACTTCTGGGGTCTCTCGCTGGCACCTAAAGCTAGGGAGTCCCCATATGTGATGACTACATTCCTGCTTGTTCCTGGAGATAGCATAGTTACTCACCTGCAACAGGTGATCTCCGGGAACAGCAGGAATTTAGTCCTCACAACCCACCCACCTCCCCTAGGAGTTGTATCTCTCTATTTATCTCTTTCCTTTCCCTCTTTCTCTCTCTTCTTGTCTCAGCTTTAAAACTCAACTGGAGAGAGGCAGTTGGGAAAGGCAGGAAGGCAGAACGCAGGTGCTGTGGGATGCTCCCAAAAGCTTTGATTGGACACTGGGGAGCGTTCCTGCGCAGGCTCCGTCGGTACCGACGATACCCATATGTGAGGACTAAATTCCTGCTGTTCCCGGAGATCACCTGTTACAGGTGAGTAACTATGCTGTACCCGTAGAGGGGCTAATCGCCGACTCTGGCATTTGCTGGGGCTGTATTCAGGTGTCTACCAGGGTGGAACAGCAAATGGAGGTTAAGGTAGGTCAGGATTGTCAAGGGGTCTCGACTGGGCTGGACATAGAGGAGTTGCAGGCTCCTACGCCAGCAGTTAGCTTCGTGATGCCGTTCGGGCCAACAGGCGGTCTTTTGTCCCGATTTTGTATTGATTATGCATCAGGCGTTCTGTTTGCGACGGCAAGGAAAGGTGCCAGAGGGCCTGTCCCTATCTGTGGCGTCGCAGCAGCCAGTTTTGGCTGAGCCGGGTGCCAGTTCTTTGCAACCGCCAAAGCGAGCAAGGACTCGAGAGCCCTCTATTTCTGAGGTGGAGGGGCACGAGTCTGAGGAGAATGACGTCAAGCTGGAAGGTGGAGGGGAAGAGTTGGAGGAAGGAGAGATCCCTGAGCCAGAGGATCAGGCGAAAATTATTCGGGTGTTCCGCAGGGAAGAATTGACAGCCCTTATCACAGAGTCCCTTCAGGCACTTAAGCTTGCCATGGAACAGCCTGTGGACGATGACAATGGCGAGGACCCAATTATTCAGCCAGTGCAGGTGGTGTTTCCCTTCACAAGGTAGTTGACAGAATGATACAAAATGAGTGGGATCAGCCGGAGGCAGGGCTCAGGGGTGTTTGCATTATGAATAGATTGTATACGTTGGCGGATAAAGACAAGGAGAGGTTTCGGTCCCCACAGATTGATGCGGCGGTGACCAAGAAGACTACTATTCCAGTAGAAGGCAGTTCAGCCTTGAATGATGCGCAGGATAGAAAGTTGGATGGTTTGCTGAAACAAGCTTTGGAAGCCAACGCGGTGCCATTACAAGCCTCCATTTGTGGGGCTTGGGTGGCACGAGCTTGTCTTTGTTGGTCGCAATGTTTGAGACAATCTTCTCAATTGGAGCAAGGAGGTCTGGGAGAGCTGGACCGACTGGAGTCGGGGTCCGCCTATCAGATGTTCATTATGACTTAATTAGAGCCCTGGCTAATGGTATGGTGTCGCTGGTGGCTGCTCGCAGATCCTTGTGGTTGCGGAATTGGGCGGCAGACGAGTCTTCTAAGGCACGACTCGGTAAGCTCCCTTCCAAAGGAAAGTTGTTGTTCGGAGAGGATCTCGATAAGTTGGTAAAGGATTTAGGGGAGTCTAAAGGTGGCCGGTTGCTGGAGGATAAGCCCAAACGGGAAGTCTGTCGGCCTTTCGAGGTACTTTTAGAGATTTTCGGAGGTTTTGGACTTCCTCTTTGGAATCCGTCCAAGCAAGAAGATTTGCTCCTCGGAGCCAGGGGTTTCGAAGGTTTTGAGGAGCAGGTAGAGGTTTTGTGGCAGCATCCTCCACAGCCACTCGAAAGTCACAATGAAGTGAGGGGGACTCCAGCAGGAAGTTTACCGATAGGCGGGCGACTTCGGGATTTTCTTCCTGCTTGGGTCCAAATAACATCTGACCAGTGGGTGTTGGAAATTATCCGGGAGGGCTATGCCCTGGAGTTTGCACGGCCCGTGCTGGATTCTGTTGTTCAGTTGCCCTGCAGGGGGCAGCAAAAGGCGCAAGCAGTCCGTTACACGCTAAATCTGCTGTTGCACTTGGGTGCGGTCATCCTGGTGCCCAAGGAAGATTACGGCAGGGGTCAATACTCAATTCATTTCGTGGTACCAAAGGACGGTTCGTTTCATCCAATTTTAGATCTAAAAGGGGTGAACCTCTGTCTTCGGGTACTGCATTTCAGAATGGAAACGCTGCGGTCTGTCATTGTGGCGGTTCGTCAAGGAGAGTATTTGACATGCCTCGATCTCACGGAGGCATATTTACATGTTCCAATCAGAGCGGGGCATCAAAGGTTCCTACGTTTTGCTCTGCCATGGGGTCACTATCAGTTTCAGGCGTTGCCCTTCGGTCTCGCAATGGCGCTGTGAACGTTCACCAAGATTATGGTGGTGATAGCAGCGGCGTTGCGAAAGGAGGGTATTTTGGTTCATCCTTATCTCGATGATTGGTTAATGCGGGCGAAGTCCAGAGCCGAGAGCATGCAAGTTACAGACAAGGTGCTGAAATTCTTGGAGAAGCTCGGCTGGGTAGCCAATGCGAGCAAATGTCATCTCACTCCATCCCAGAGCCTCAAGTACATAGAAACATAGAAACATGATGACAGAAAAAGACCACAAGGCCTATCTAGTCTGTCCTTCCATAACTACAACAGTCCACTTTTTACCTTTAGAGATCCTCTGTGTTGGTCCCATGCTTTTTTGAATTCAGTTACTGTCCTCATCTCTACCACCTCCACTGGGAGACTATTCCACGGATCCACTACTCTTTCCGTAAAGAAATATTTCTGCATATCACTCCTGAATCTATCTCCCTTCAACCTCATCCCATGTCCCCTCATAGCAGAACTTGCTTTCAATTGAAAGAGGCTCTCTCCCTGAACATTTATGCCACGGAGGTATTTAAACATCTCAATCATATCACCTCTATCCCGCCTTTCCTCTAAGGTGTACATATTAAGATCCTTCAGTCTGTCCTCATATGCTTTATAATGAAGCCCACTAATCATTTTAGTAGCCACCTTCTGCACCGACTCCATCCTGTTCACATCCTTTTGAAGGTGCGGTCTCCAGAACTGCACACTATACTCCAAATGAGGTCGCACCAAAGACTTATACAGAGGCATTAACACCTCCTTTTTTCTGCTAGCCATTCCTCTCCATATGCACCCAAGCATCCTTCTAGCTTTTGCCGTCGCCTTTTCTACCTGTTTAGCTACTTTAAGATCATCAGACACAACCACGCCTAGGTCCCGCTCTTCTTTAGTGGACAAAAGTACTTCACCTCCTATACTGTATTGCTCCCTTGGATTGCTGCAGCCGAAATGCATGACCTTACATTTTTTAACATTAAATCCCAGCTGCCAAATTCTAGACCATTCTTCAAGCTTAGCTAGATCCCTCCTCATGTTATCTACACCTTCCTGGGTGTCTACTTTATTGCAGATTTTGGTATCATCTGCAAAGAGACAAACCTTACCCGACAGCCCTTCCGCTATATCACTAACAAAGATGTTAAAAAGAATCGGACCAAGGACAGATCCCTGGGGCACACCACTGGTAACATCCTTCTCCTCAGAGTGAGCTCCATTTACTTGTACTCTTTGTCGCCTCCTACCCAACCAATTTCTAAACCAAGCAGTAACTTTAGGGTCCATCCCTAGGGTGCTCAGTTTATTTATAAGTCGCCTGTGAGGAACATTGTCAAAGGCTTTACTGAAATCTAAATACACCACATCTAGGGCTCTCCCTCGGTCCAACTCCCTGGTCACCCAGTCAAAGAAATCAATCAGATTTGTCTGACAAGACCTGCCTCTGGTGAATCCATGCTGCCTCTGATCCTGTAATCCGCTGGACTCCAGAAACCTCACTATTTTCTCTTTCAGCAGCGTTTCCAATAATTTACTCACCACCGAAGTTAAACTAACCGGCCTGTAGTTTTCAACCACATCCTTACTTCCGCTTTTGTGTAAAGGCACCACATGAGCCTCTCTCCAGTCCTTTGGCAGCACTCCTGACTCCAACGAGGCATTGAAAAGGTCAGTCAGTGGAGTTGCTAGAACGTCCCCAAGTTCCCTCAGTATTCTAGGGTGTATCCCATCCGGTCCCATCGCTTTGTCTACTTTAATTTGAGCTAGTTTCTCACGAACACAGTCTTCTGAAAATTGTTCAAGATGTCCCTCGCTTCTGTTCTTATTTGTGGGTGTTTTCTGAGGTCCTGCTCCTGGTTCTTCATCTGTGAACACAGAACACAAATATTTGTTAAGCAATTCCGCTTTATCCTTATCAGCTTCTACATATTCCCCCCCTGCACCCTTGAGTCTGACAATACCACTTTTGCCCTTCCTCTTCTCACTAATATATCTGAAAAATGTCTTATCCCCCCATTTTATTGCATTGGCTATTTCCTCCTCCTTTTGAATCTTTGCCTTCTTGACTACTTTGCTAGCTTCTCTAAGTTTTTCCAAATACAGATGCCTGTCTTCCTCTCTCTGTGATCTCTTGTATTTCATGAAGGCCTCCCTCTTTTTCTTCACCTTTTCAGCTACTTCCTTCGAAAACCATAGCGGTCTCCTTTTCCTTGTGCCTTTATTTACCATTTTAACAAAAAGGTTGGTTGCCCTTAAAATATCCCCTTTCAGTTTTGCCCACTGTTTTTCTACATCCCCCAGCTGTTCCCATCCCACTAACGACTCCCTGAGGTATTGGCCCATCTTCGCAAAGTTAGTCTTCCTAAAGTCTAAGATCCCCACCTTGGAATGGATTCTAACAGCCCTAGTCCTAATACTGAACCACACCATCTGGTGATCACTGGATGCAAAATGATCTCCCACTACAACATCAGAAACACTTTCACCATTGGTAAGCACCAAGTCCAGTATGGCCCTTTCACGTGTGGGGTCTGTTACCAATTGCCTGAATAGTTCTCCCTGTAGAGAATCCAGGATCTCCTTACTTCTAGATGATACTGCAGCAGGAATGTGCCAATCAACATCTGGCATATTGAAATCTCCTATCAGTCGCACTTCCCCTTTCCTAGCAATGCTGCGTATGTCTTCAATTAACTCTCTGTCCACCTCTTCCTCTTGTGAGGGAGGTCTGTATATCACACCAATGCAAATAGATTTCTCTTTCCCTCTTTCTAGTTTAACCCACAATGCCTCCTCTCTCCCTTTTAAGCTCTGTAACTCCAAAGCTTTAATAGTAGTTTTTACATATAGTGCCACTCCTCCTCCCCTTCTTCCTACCCTGTCCTTTCTGAATAAAGTATAGCCAGGTATAGTTACATCACAGTCATGGTTTTCTGTGAACCATGTTTCTGTAACTGCCACTAAATCCAAGTCAGCCACTCCCACCAAAGCTTCAACTTCAGGGATCTTATTTCCCATGCTATGGGCATTAATACACACTGCTTTCCATATGTTAGCCCTGTTACCCATTTCCATAAAGGTATTTAATGTTTCACTTACCTGGGGGCTTTCTTCACCCATCCCCATCGAATCTAGTTTAAAGCCCTCTTCAGTAGATTAGCCAGTCTACTACCGAAGATGCATTGACCTTTCTTGGACAGATGGATGCCATCTCTGCTCTGCAACCCTTGGAACAGCATCCCATGGTCTAGGAAACCAAAACGCTCTCAATGACACCATCCACGCAGCCATGCATTCATCTCCAGGATGCGAGCCTCTCTGCCTTGGCCTTTACCCTCAACAGGGAGGATTGAAGAGAACACCACCTGTGCACCTAACTGCTTCACCCTCTGTCCCAGAGCCATGAAGTCACTTTTGATACGTTCCGAGGTATACCTGGCAGTATCATTTGTTCCAACATGGATTAGCAACATTGGGTAATAGTCAGTGGGCTTGATGAGTCTCGGCAAACTCTCCGTAACATCTTGGATTTTGGCACCAGGCAGACAGCATACCTCTCTGGACATCAAGTCTGGTCGGCAGATGGACGCCTCATTACCCCTCAGAAGAGAGTCTCCAACCACCACTACCCTTAGTTTCCTTCTGGTCACTGATTCTGCAACTTTGGGGTACTTGAACTCTGGTTCTTCCCTTTCCAGGGATGCTTTCACCTCCTCCACTTCTAGGGCTGCATAATGGTTCTTCAATTCAAGGGCTGGAGAAGTTGGATTGGTGATTTTGCAGGCCCTGGTGACTTGTGTCCAACCATCGATATTCTGTTGGCACCCATCTTCTCCTGTGCTGGAGAGCTTGGTTGCTGCAAGAAGCATCTCATCAATGTACTTCTCACTGTCTTGAATGCTCCTCAGCCTTGCCACCTCCTCTCTGAGTTCCTCCACTTGTTTCCTCAGAGCTTCAGCATTCAGGCACCCTGCACATGGAACCGGTCCTTCAACTGGCATTAGGACCTCTGTCTGGACCGAGGCAGAAGCAGTAATGGGGGCAACAGTTTTAGCAATACAATTTTTCCCAGCCATTGTTCTGTTCGTGGAGCTTAGGTATCTGTTAAAGCAAAAGAGAGAGATCTACCAAGTACCAGCCGGTTTCGCAGCTGTCCTTTCAGAGAAAAAGCAGTTAAATCTCTTTAATTATATTCAAAGTGTGCTGGTCCAATTCTCTGTGATTTGTTAAAGGGGGAGGTGCCCTATAAAGCAAGGCTGCTCACTAGGGGTACAATTCGACACTTGGAGGGGAATGGTGTTCCTCTCTGGTCGGCGGGTCCAAGCCCTACAGCAAGCGGTGCGCCAATTCAGGGCCACTCCGGTTCCTTCGGCCTGGAGTTATCTCCGGGTGTTAGGTATGATGGCGGCATCCTTGGAGGTGGTGCCTTCGGCCAGAGCTCATATGAGGCCATTGCAGCGATCGTTGCTTCACCATTGGTCGCATCAAGCCGACCCACTGAGCAGACGTCTGCCCTATCCTCTCGGGGTCAGACGAGCGTTGAAGTGGTGGCTAATGCCGGAGTCGTTGAAGGCCGGGATGCCCCTGGAACAGCCAGAGTGGATACCATTGTTGATGGATGCGAGTCTCGCGGGATGGGGAGCACATTGCGGGGAGCTCTTCGCGCAGGGTCTCTGGTCAGTTTGAGAGAGCACTTGGTCAATCAACAGATTGGAACTCCGAGCGGTAGCATTAGTGTTTTCAAGCATTCGAGGGGATGGTGCGAGGTCAGGCGGTACAGGTTCTGTTGGACAACTGCGCAAAGGTAGCATACATCATTCGACAAGGTGGTACACGAAGTACGGCCATGGAAAAAGAAGCAGAGGAGTTGTTTGTGTGGGTCGAGTTTTGGCTGCTGGCGATTTCAGCAGCACACATTGCCGGGAAGGACAATATGACGGCGGATTTTCTCAGCAGAGTACAGGTGGATGCCGGCGAATGGGAATTGTATCCGGAAATCTTTGTGCAGGTGGTGCACAGATGGGGGCCGCCAATTTATGGATCTCATGGCGACCTTCCACTCAGCAAATGCCAGTCGGTTCTTCAGCAGGCGTCAAAAGGATATTGGAGGGGATCGAAGCCCTGCTGCAATGCTGGCCGGTGTCGGGTCTCCTCTATGTTTTCCCGCCATGGGCCCTCATAGGTCAGGTGGTACAGCGGATCGAAGCCCATCCGGGGAGAGTGTTAGTAACTCCGGACTGGCCACGGCATCCGTGGTATGCCGACCTCATGCGCATTCTCGATGGGGATCCATGGAGATTGCCGGCGTCAGTCTGCTACTTCAAGGGCCGTTGCAGATGCCTCAAGTGGATCGGTTCTCGCTTACGGTCTGGCCATTGAAAGGGCATGTTTAAAGAAAAGAGGTTATTCAGGAGCAGTCCTTGCGACTTTGCTTAAGGCTCGGAAGTCATCTACGTCTCTGACATATGTTCACATTTGGCGCATATTTAAGGATTGGTGTTCAAGGAAGCAAGTGTGCTCGGCAACCGCGTCCGTTGCAGTGATTTTGAGCTTCTTGCAGGGCGGGTTTGAAAAGGACTTGGCGGCCAGTTCCTTGAGGGTTCAATTAGCCGCGCTGGCTTGCTATAGAGGCAAGGTTGCCAATAGCATTCAACTATTACTGTTGCCAATAGCATTCAATTATTACTGTTGCCAATAGCATTCAATTTATTACTGTTGCCAATAGCATCCAATTTATTACTGTTGCCAGTAATAAATCATCTCCAATCCCCACAGAAGGCACCTCATCCATTTCAACGGAAACCCCAATGGCTCTACCACTCAATACCCTGGCTATCTGCATTTTCTTTCTCCTAGGCTGGCTCAATGAAACCCTTGCCCTGCATCACACAGCCCACCAAATTCCAATACTTCTGAGTCATGGAAAAAGATGGGCAGATCCTCCCTATCTCAACTCAAGAATAGAGGCCCCCATACGCCACTCTCACCTAATTCACATAGCTCTTCAACAACCCAAAAAGAATAAACAAGTGGAACCCCTTCAACCCCTTTGCATAAACTGTGCTCTCATAAATGCACGGTCTATCCGCAAGAAATGGCCAGTTATCGCCGACACAATTTCTGCCTACAATCTAGATATCCTCATGATAACCGAAACCTGGTTATCTGATGCGGATAACGTTATCCTTAATCAACTCATACCCCCCAACTTCTCCGTCCATTTCCAACATAGAGAGAGCAAGAGAGGAGGAGGCATTCTCATACTTACCAGGGCTGACCTAAATTTCCACACCATTGACTCCACAAGCTCAAACAGCATGGACGTCATAACCATCACAAATGAGCAGTGCTCCATCAATTTGATATACAGAGCACCCTCACCCTCTACTGATGACCTTCCTAACATATTAGACCTAGCAGCCAACACACGCAAACCCAACATTCCCAATTGGATACTAGGTGACTTCAATCTCCCAACATTGCACCACAGCCACTCCTCAGCCCTCCTTGAAGCAATTAACGAGCTGGGCTACAAGCAAATTGTCGAAGCTCCCACGCACAAGAAGGGAAACATCCTTGACATGATCTTCGCCCCTCTGACAGCCCTTGATTCCAACAATAAACTTGACGCATCTGTAACCCCAGTACCTTGGTCAGACCATAACTTAATCACCTTTCCCTTCCTCATCAAAGGCAAACAATCATCTCACATCAACAAAAACTCCTTTGACTCAACAAAAGTAATATCTCGGAAATTCAAAACATTCAACAAAGAACATATCCTTGCTGAAACCCGCCCTCTCCTCCATGACACTTCTCCCAATCTCGATGATCTGATCACTACCTGGAACAGCACTATCAGTACCATTGCACTGCAACCAACCCAGAGTAACAACCCAAAGAAAAGAAAATCCTCTCCTTGGTTCTCCCCTGACTTACGATCCTCCCTCACACACCTAAGAAGACTGGAGAAACGATGGCGTCGCTCACACTCCACAGAAGACCAAGCAGCCTACAAAGTACATCTATCTGCGCACAGAGAATCAGTCATGGCCAAGATGAAACAATTCCACACTGATACGCTGAAAAGATCACTAAATAAACCTTGTGATCTTTTCAATTTAGTCAAGACCTTATCTAAGGAACCTTCACCTGAATGACCTGAACCCATTCAACCCCAAGCTTTCGCCGATTATCTGCAATCCAAGCTGCTTCAAACCAACAACATTGCAACAATCCCTACTCAAGACACCGCATGCATAGCAAACCTATCTATGTTCTCCACACCATCCAGAAAACATGTTGAGGACACCATCGCCGCCCTTAACACCACCACTGCACAAACTGACCCTTGCCCAGCCCACTGGATAAAGGAACTACGCCAGGATCTCAGCCCCATCATCACTAGAATGATGAATTTATCCTTTACAACCGGTTCCTTCCCATCAGCCCTCAAGAGAACATCCATCAGACCCCTCTTGAAAAACCCCAAACTCGACCCGCAAAGGTTGAATCTTATAGACCCATAGCTAGTATACCCCTTCTAGCTAAAATAATTGAAAAGGAAGCTCAAAGACAAATACAGGACCACATTGACACCGCCTCCCCTCTGGACCACTGCCAACATGGCTTCAGAGAGTTCCATGGGGTCGAAACCCTCCTTACCACTCTCTGCAACAACATCATCACAGGCATTGACAACATCCGCCAAGGCTTTGTTCTTATCTTCTTGGACATTGCTGCGGCGTTTGACTCTGTACACCATGATCTTTTAATAGGGCGTCTAAAAGAAAAGGGCATCAACACTGCTCTGGATTGGTGCAAGTCATACCTTGATCAGAGATGGCAATTCGTGACCTCAGGAACCGCAACATCCACACCTTACCACCAAAAGCAGGGCGTACCACAAGGATCATCCCTATCATCACTCTTATTCAATATATACATACAGCCCGTCTGCATCATCAGGTCCTTCAAGGTCGAATGCTTGATATACGCGGACGACATCCTTCTCTACATGCCTTTCTCCACAATCCAGATGGACCTTTCCCTGCTAGCCAAATGTTTTGATGCAGTGTCTGAATGGCTTCAATCTCAGAACCTCCGTATTCAACACAAGAAGACTGAGGTTCTTTTCATCACTAGGGACCCACTTTTCACCCCCCCCCCACCCCAGATAAAGGTGAAAGAAGCCGAGCTCCAAACAAAACCTTCCATTCGATACCTTGGGGTCACTTTGGACCAACACATGGATATGAAACTACATATTACCAACATAGTCAGAGCAATCTACCTCAAGATCCGGACACTCCGCCATCTTCGCTCCCTGCTCGATCCTGATGACTTCCGAACCATATTCCAAGCCTTAACCTTACCCCACCTCGACTATGCTAATGCCATTCTTCAAGGCCTCCCACACTCCACCTTAAACCCTTTCCAACTTGCCATGAACACCGCGGCTAGAGTCCTCTACGGAGCATCAAGAAGGGACCATATAACACCCATCCTGAAGCAACTCCACTGGCTCCCAATACATGGCAGACTTTTGTTCAAGATACTACTACTCACCTTCAAGGCCACTAAAAGCATCACCTCCTCCTCTCTAATAGACCTCATCCAGGCCATTCCACCCAACAGATCTAGGAGAACGATATCGACTAATGTGCTAATAAACCCTAAGGCAGCGACTAAATGCTCATTAGCGACATCTAACAGGGCTTTCCGCTTCTATGCCCCTAAGTGCTGGAACGCCTTACCTCCAGAGATTCGGGCTATCACCGATCTATCTCTTTTCAGAAAGGCGCTCAAATCCCACTTTTTCCCCCAATATTATTAGACCATCCAGCCATTTTTGATCACTACCCAAACTGAGAATAAATCCTGTTGTGTATATACATGTAAATACTCATGTAAATAGTTACAGTAATGACTTCCCATGTTTTATCCAAGTTCTCTAACCTGTTCTCTGTAAAACCAAACAATTGTTGTTCTGGTCTGTTGTTGTATTGTGAACCGCGCTGATGCTGAATAGAGCGGTATATAAGAGCCTGTAATAAATAAATAATAAATAAATAAGGTGCAGGGTGTAGCCTTAGGAGCACATGCTGATGTGTTGCGTTTTCTTAGGGCAGTAATGAGGTTATGTCCTTCGCGTAGGATTGTGGTCCCTCCGTGGGATCTCAACTTGGTTTTGGCAGCCCTGGTTAGGAAGCCTTTTGAACCCTTACAGCAAGCGTCCGTGAAGGATTTATCCTTGCAGGCATTGTATTTGGTGGCCATTTGTTCAGTGAGGTGAATTTCTGAGTTACAGGCGTTGTCGTGTAGAGAACCTTTTCTGTCATTTTCTAAAGAGAAGATGGTGCTCCATCCGGTTCCCTCCTTTTTGCCCAAAGTGATCTCTCCGTTTCATTTGAGTCAGATGGTTTGCCTTCCGGTGCTGGGGTTGCTAGAAGGCTTCGCGTCGGACCAGGGATTGCGTCGGTTGGACATAAAGCGAGTGTTGCATTTGGTATTTGAAGGTCTCAGAGGCGTTTTGCAAATCCGACCGACTGTTTGTTTTGTTTGGTGGAATCCATAAGGGGGAGGTGGCGGCAAAAGCCTCCATTTCTCAGTGGATTAGGGAGGCGATTGCTTCGGCTTATCTGTTGACAGGTGCCAGCTGGTTTGCGAGCTCATTCTACTAGGGCACAAGCGGCTTCTTGGGCGGAACACAGCTTGTCACCTGTGGAAATTTGTAGGGTGGCCACTTGGCCCTCTCTTCACACTTTCAGTAAACACTAGATGTCTTGGCAGCAAAGGATGCTGCATTTGGGGCGGCGGTGTTGCAGGCTGGCTGGAAGGGTCCCTCCCGATGAGTACTGCTCTGTTACATCCCAGAGGTGGAGGACTAAACTGGGGGACCAATAAGGAAATGGTAATTACACTTACCTGGTAATTGTTCTTCCTTGAGGGACGACAGTTTAGTCCTCATTCCCACCCGGGGTAGTATGGAGCTAAGCAGGGGAGGTGCAGCCGGCCAAAGGATGAGATTACCGGTAGGTACATGATTTTTTTCCTAAAATTCTTTGCTGCTTCCGATTCTTTCTGATCTGTCTTTGGCGCAGGCGGAAGCTGAGGGCACAAGAAGAAAAGCCCTCCTTCCAAGATCACAATGTTTTTTTCTTGTTTAAAGTGGTTGTTATGCGTTCACCGAGTGTTTTTTATTAGCTACTTATTTGTGGCTCCTTTAAGTGTGCTTTGTCAATAGTTCACTGGGGCTGCTGGGAGAGAGCAGCAGGCTATATCCAGTGATGTCACGTTTTTTGTGACATGCCCAGTCTCCAAGCTTCTGGAGGAGGTGTACAACCCAGAGGTGGAGGACTAAACTGTCATCCCTCAAGGAAGAACAATTACCAGGTAAGTGTAATTACCATATAGCTTGCATAAACTGCAGAACAGCTGATGGGGCACCAGCCCTCTGCCACTACATTCTACTGCCTTAATGCACTGTTAGTCATCAGGTTGATTTGCCCATGGGGCGGGGCGGGGGGGGGGGGGGGGAAGAGAAGAGAGAGAGATTGCATGTGAGCAAAATCAACCCAGTGCTTAATGAGTTTATGTATAATTGGTTGCCTAAAGACTTTGAACATTTGATCTGGCCAGCCACAGCTCATCATATCTGGTAGGGCAACTGTGGTCAATATATATAGGTTGACTGACAAAGTAGCTTGAGGATGGTTGATATCCATTATATGGCCATGTTTAGCACCCCCAAAAAAGAAAAAATTAGGGGGGGGGGGGGGGTTTAGATGAATTGTAGCCATTCCAAGTAACCAAAGCAACCCACCTGGAAATGTGGCAGGAACTAAAATAGCAAAGAAGCTCCTGCAGGGGGATGCAGAGTTGACCATATGGAGGTCATTGAGCAAATAAGGCATAGTGGAGCCTGATAACCAGATGCGTCATTGCATGTTATGCTGCTAGCTGCTTCTGCCCCTATGTACAATTGCTGTCTTAGCAGTGTCTTTTTTTTTTTTTTTTTTTTTTTAACTTTTCCTTTATTGGTTTTTCAAAATACACAACAATCACACAGAAACCAAACTTCACACAAACAATAGCAGCCCACCATACCCCCTCCACTCCATATGACCCAACCCAAAATTACCTCGAAAACAGCACCCACCACCAGGGCCGGGACCCCCACCTCGCTCGGTCTCAAAGCCCCCCTTTTATATCAACAGAAATCCCCCTCTCCCCCATCTAAGAGCTATCCCCTACCCCGCCCCCCTCCCTCCCCGACAACCAGACCCCACCCCTCCCCCCCCCATTCGCCACCCCCATTACCCTCTACCCCATATCCCCCCGCCCATCCACCCAACGCAAAAGCCACTCATCATACCCCTTCCACATCTGCCAGAATTGGGACACTTTGTGCACCACTGAGGCTGCAACTTCGCAGAACCCCCGCAACCTGCTTAATCTCCCCACAATCTCTCTCCGAGAGGGAAGAGCTGGTGTCTTCCAGCGTAACAGAATCTCCCCCCGCACTGCAGCAATACAATAACCTGCCATCATCTGCACCCCCCGATCCCCTTCATCTTCCATTTCATTGAGTAAGACCATGGCTGGAGTCAACACCACCGGGGCACCAGTCACTGCCTGAATAACCCCCTCCCAATCCATCCACAGAACCCTCACTAACGGGCAGTCCCACAATAGATGATAGAGATCCCCCTGCCCTTTACACCCCCTCCAGCACTCGCCCGACTCCTCCTTAGAGAAGGCCTTCAACACCCACGGGGTCCAATAGGTCTGATAACGAATCTTCAGGCTACTTTCCAGGTAGACCGTACCCGGAGCCAGCCTCTTAGTCCACCGATAAATCTCTTGCCAACGCTCCCGCGTCCACTCCCCCCCCCAATGTCTTCTCCCAGGCCACCTCCCCCCGAATAGCCTCCCCAACCCCCCCAATAGAAGCAATTCCTTATAAAGTTGGGAAATGGCCCCCCTCCTCACCCCACGCACCAGAAGAGCCTCAATCGCCGTGACTTCCCTACCAACATCAGCCTTAACCGCGCGCCGACTCAGGAAGGATACCACCTGCAAGTAGGCAAAAAACCCTCTCTTCTCTAACCCAAACTCACTTTGAATCTCTCCCCAACTCTTAAGTCCCCCCCCCCTTGGAGGACTTGTCCCATAAACTGTAACCCCTTCCCCTGCCACTCCCGGAACACTCCCCCCTCCCTCCCAGGGACAAATTCCTGGACACCCGTGAAAGACATTCCACGAGTATATTTTTTACCCCCCAGCAACTGCCGTCTCCACCGCACCCACACCGCCTGTGTCAAAGCCCGAAAAGGATTCCTGTCCGGCCCCCCCCTACCCCCCCTCCCGGGTCCCAAAGCCACTCCACCAAGCTCCCCCCCGTTCCCGACCCCTGCTCCAAGTGTACCCACCGGGGGGTCTCCAGCTCCGCCCCGTGCCAGCTGATCAGTGCCCGTAACTGGGAAGCCAGATAATACTTCTCCAACCAGGGAACTCCCAAGCCCCCATCTTTACCCGATCGAAACATGACCAGCCTCGTCACCCGCGGGCGCTTCCCTGCCCAAATAAACTCCATCATCACTTGTTGCGCCCGCTTCAGGAAATTTCGGGACACCGCACATGGAAGGGAACTAAATAAAAACAGAAACCGAGGCAAGACATTCATTTTTAACACCGCTATCCTACCCAGCCACGTGAGGTATAGACCTTTCCACCGCTGCAGGTCCCGGCGCACCTCCTTCAAAAGCCCTCCATAATTAACCTTCACCAAGTCCCCCAAATGCGGTCCCATCTGGATGCCCAAGTATCGATAGTGATCTCCCACCCACTTAAACGCAAACGCCCCTCGCAACCCCTCTTCCAGCGCCTTAGGGAGATTAAACCCCAGAATCTCGGATTTACTGTCGTTGATCTTATATCCCGCCACCCGACTATAACTCGCAATCTCGCGCAACAAATTCGGCAAGGTTATCAAGGGCTCCCTCACTGTAAAAATAACGTCATCAGCGAATAACGTAATCTTAACCTCCTGGGAGTTCATTAAGATCCCCTTAATATCCGGAGATCCCCGGATCCGCGCCGCCAGCGGTTCAATAACCAGCGCGAAGAGCAGGGGAGATAAGGGGCAGCCCTGCCTAGTGCCCCTCCCCAGCGCAAATGCCCCCGAATAGCTACCATTAACTCTCACCCGGGCTTGAGGTGCCGTATACATCGCTTGAACCCACTTAACAAAATTTGGTCCTACCCCCCCTTTCTTCAAGACACTAAGTAAAAAGGGCCATTCCACCCTATCAAATGCTTTTTCCGCATCCACCGTTAAAAAAACCGCCCGCTGCCCCGTCCGTTGCACCTCCCAGGTAAGGTTACAGATCTTGCGTATATTGTCGCCTCCTTGCCGCCCGGTGATAAACCCGGTTTGGTCCGGATGTATCAAGACCGGCATCACGGTGGCCAAGCGATTGGCCAATACCTTGGCGAGCAGTTTGGCATCCACATTCAGCAGGGAAATGGGCCGATAAGACCCGCACACCATCGGGTCTTTCCCGGGCTTAGGAATAAGGGTAATCCCTGCTTCCCGCATCGACCGTGGAATCACCCCACTATCTAACACTCCATTAAAAACCTGCACCATCAAAGGCCCCAACAGGGACCGAAACACCTGATAGAAGCGCCCCGATAGGCCATCCAAACCAGGGGCCTTACCCCGTTTCAACGTGCCGATCGCCGAGGCTACCTCACTCTCCGTTATGGGCCGATCCAGCCGCTCCATCTCCTCTTTGGACAAAGAAGGTAAGGCACAGTCTCTCAAATACTCAGCACTCGACTCCGGACCCCCCTTCACTTCACTAGTGTACAATACTTTATAGTAATCCGCAAAAGTCTCCCTGATCTCATTGTTCCCGTGTACCATTCTCCCCCCGCCACTCCGAATACCCCCAATATTCCTCTGCATCCCTCTACTCCGCAACCGTTGGGCCAGTCTCCTCCCCATCTTGTTGCCCCCCTCAAACCACCCTTGTTTTAAAACCCTCAACTCATACGCCAAGGTACTGACGCGCAATTGTTCCAACTGCCCCCTCAACTCCTTCAGATTCTCTCCCTCCCCCCTATCCATTCCTCCCCTCCCATGTACCCGCCCCTCCAGGCGCCTAATAGCCTTCAATAACTGTTGTTCCCGTTCCCCTTTACGGCGGCGTTCTCGGGCAGCTTCCTGGACGAACTGCCCCCTCACCACCGCCTTGAGCCCGTCCCAAACCATCCCTAACTCCACCTCACCATTCAGATTAAACTCCTGGTATTCCGCGATCAACTTCGCCATGCGCTCCATCACCCCTGGCTCATCCAATAAGGCCTCATTAAGCCTCCAGAACTTAACCCCCTCATCCACATATCCCAGACTAAACCGTACCCACACAGGCGCATGGTCCGTCCATGTAATGGAACCATGGTCTGCCTCGATCACCCTATTCAACCAACCTCCCCCCGCCCACACCATATCAATCCTACTATAGGTGCCATGCGGCGCAGAATAGTAAGTATACTGTTTGCACCCAGGGTGTTGACTCCGCCAGACATCCTCCACTCCTAACCGCTCCTTCAATTGTAAGAGTTTTACACGGTCCACCCTCCGCCCCAACCCACTACCCCCCCCATTATCCACCCTCGGGTTCATGGTCAAATTAAAATCCCCCCCAATAATGAGAGGAGCGTCACACAAATTCCCCAGCTCCCCCTGCATACGAGCAAAAAATTCCCCCTGCCTATCATTAGGGCCATAAAGACTTACAATCCATACCTGCTCCCTCCCAATTTGGATTTTAAGTCCCACTGCCCGCCCCTTCCTATCCCGATATTCCCCCACCACCTTATCTACCCAGTCCGCCCCCACCAAGATACCTACCCCCCCCTTCCGTGCCTCCGCCCTCTGCCCCGCTAGCAGTACCCGGGGATATCGCCTCGTCTGTAGCAGCCGTTCCTGGCCCACTTTCAAATGGGTTTCCTGTAGACAGATGAAATCCGCTCTCAACCTCCCCCCCCTCGCGCTCCACCATTCGCCTCTTCCGCCAAGTACCCAATCCCCGCACATTCATCGTGGCAACATTGAGGTACTGTTGCCCCACTCTAACCCCCCTACCATTCTCCCCGCACCCCTTCCCTCCCCTCCCCCGCCCCCCCCTTCTTCCTTCCCATTCCCCCCCCCGCCCACCCCATTCCTTCCCACTGCCCCCCTCCCCCCCACCCCCCTCCCCTGCCACAACCCCCTCCACCCTCTGGAGGTCTCCCGTGGAGTAGTGCCCAGCAACCTGAGGCAGCCTCCCCCCCGCGCGCGCCAACCCCGTCCCACGCGCATCCCCAACCCACCTCACTCTCACCCCCCTCCCCGCATACCCACCCACATCCCCTCACTCCTCCCTAGTCCACCCCCTCCCCCTCCCCCACTCCCCCAACCTCCCCCCTCCAACACCCTAGCAGAACCCCCTCCCTGTAGCAGACCAAAACCCCCCGACAGAACATGTTAATATATCCCACAACATGAAAATCCAAAACAGTTCAAACAAGAACCTACCGAACTAAACATAAGGTTACCCCTCCAGGAGCTATACCATAAACCAAGACAATAATATCCCCCAGTCTTTCAGGTGCCTTCCTCCAGCTCAGCGCAGTTAGAATGCTCCTTAGCTACCACCTCCGGACTCCCTCGCCGCTTTTCACCGCTCCTCCGGGGCGCTGGCTTCTGCACGCTTCCACCTCCTTCCAGCAAATCCTTCTCCAGGCCGCTCCCCAGCCCCGCCACTTTCACCGCTGCCATAGCCTCTGCGACCGTGTGGGCCCGCCAGTTCTTAAGCCCCACGGTGAAGAGGATGCCAAAGGGGTACAGCCAACGGTAGCGGACGTTCTCTCTCCTCAAGATAGATGTAACCGGCAGCATTTCCCGCCTCCGCTGTAGAGTTCCAGCTGCCAAATCCGGGAAAATCTGTAGCTCGTAACCTTGCCAAACAAAATCCCGGCGATTACGCATCAAGGTAAATCTGCTCCTTAAGTTTAAAGTCTGCCATACACAGCACAATATCCCGCGGCCGGTTAGGCCTACTAAGGCCCAAGGCCCGGTGGGCCCGGACTAACTGTAGCCCCCCCGGTGCCAGCTCAGTCCCGGAATCAGAGAGCACAGTCTGGAGAATCGCAAGCGCGACCCTTTCGCTGTCCCCAAACTCCTTCTCCTCTGGTACTCCCCGGATCCTTAAATTGCTCCGTCGGGACCTGTTTTCAAGATCTTCAAGTTTTAACAGCACCATGTCCTTCCAGGCTTCCGTTTCTTTTAATGAGCTTTCCATCGCGCTCTGCCGGGTGTCCAACCGGCCCAGCTGCCGTTCCTGCTCCTCCACACGGTGGCCCAGTTCTCCCATCTCCTCTCTCAAAGCAGCGCACATGTCACCCACCTCAGTCCGCACAGCCTGCATCTCCGTTTTTAACTCTCCAAACCAGCCTTGCAGTTCATCCCTCGACACATTGTGCATGATTGTCTCTGCCACTGCAGGGGCCTCACTCCGCTGACCCTTCCGATCGAGCGCATCGCCATTTCCCACGCTTTGCCCCGCCATCTTCTTCTCGGCCGCTGTGGACTTCGCTCCCCCATAAGCGAATTCTTTTAGATCCGCCGTCTTCTTCCGTGTCGCCATGGGGTGCAGGACTCGTTCCCCCTCCACCAACTGTGAGTACACGGGTAATTGCAAGCCCAAACCGGGGAAATTATTACAAAACTGCAGCTGCCCTCCGGAGCTCTCAAACTAGGCTGCCATACTAGTTGCTGACGTCACTTCCTCCCCAGCAGTGTCTTTTTATGTCTCGGCCCTTTTTTGTGTGCCCTTGCTAGTAAGATTTCTCTCAGGATGAAGGAACTGGAAAATATTTCCATGAACACTACCTGCTGTATTTATAATAAAAGATACAAATGACATGTTGAAAGGCAGGAAAGCTCTTTAACCTGGATTGAGTAAATGCAAAATAAATTCACTATACAAATTAGTGCTGTGGAATTTGCAAATGAACTGTTAAGGCATGTCTGCTATAACTGTCTAAATGATAGTTTGATCAAATGTGTAATTTGAAAAGGGTTTATCTAAATGGGGAGGAGGAAGCCCTGTGGTAAAGTAGACAAATTAACAGTGGATTATGGGGGGGGGGGGGGGGGTTTTCTAACTCAACACTACCTGATTATTATGCAAAGGATAAATACAGTGGATAGGCCAGAGTGTCTTCATCTGCAGTCACATTCTAAGCTTCAAACTGTATAAGAAGCTGTAGTTCTCAGCTGCAGCCACCTGTCTGGAGAGGACTAAGATACCTAGGAGCAAAAGCTGGTGACAGTTTCTGAAGCAGAGAAATAATTTTACATAGCTGCATTACTGCTGCTTGAAATTTAAGAGCTGGGAGTAGATCTAATAGTCTGCTTGAATTTAAAGTACTTCAGATTTGGTTCATGAAATGCAATATTAGTATCTTGTCTTGCTTGTGAGCTGTGATTGAGACTTCCAATGCAACTGTGGAGATCAGCTTTAAAAACAACAAAAAAAAAACCCCAACAATAAAACCAACACAACCATTCCTTTTCTTTTTTTTTCTCAGTAGAAAGTGAGGTGGATAAAAATGCCCAGGGGCAGAATGAAGAAGAGGTTCCTACCATTGTGCCTCCTGCTGAGCCCACTCCTATGCTCCCTGTAGCAGTGCCAAGCAGAAGAAACCCACCAGGAGGCAAGTCCAGCCTCGTACTTGGTTAATACTGCCTCAGACTACCTGGAACTTTTATTTCTCTGCTGGTTCAACCGTCGCCCCCTTCTGTGCTTGTGAGCTGCACAATTTGAGCCTGACTGTCCATCTTGAGACTTTCTTTCGAGACGCACTTTATGTACACCATCTTTTAAGAATACTTTTTTTTTTTTCTTTTCTCACTGTCTTGTGTCCCTGGACCTGCTGGAAATAGCATGTGTGTTAAGATGGTAAACATTTATCTTGAGGGTAGCTTGACTAAGTTCAATAATCCCATCAGAAGAATAAAGGTGAAATGGAAATACTGTACTTCCTCTCCCCCCTTTTATTCTGGTAGGGTGGTTTTAGT
Organism: Ichthyophis bannanicus; assembly: GCA_033557465.1. Lineage (NCBI taxonomy): Eukaryota > Metazoa > Chordata > Amphibia > Gymnophiona > Ichthyophiidae > Ichthyophis > Ichthyophis bannanicus. Next base: position 294,701,322 of record CM066041.1, read on the forward strand.
TTAATTTCTTCTGCCTATTCTATACCTGTTTGGTTTTTTTTTTTTAAACTCTGTTACTGTTTGAGAAAGGCAGCTGCACGGTGTTAATTCTACTTTGATTTTTCATAGGATTGATGCTGTTCCCTCAAGTAAATACAAAAAGATGAACTTGGTCTACAAAAACTGCTACATAAATTTACTTAATGCTAACATAGTGGCACAAGCTTAACTATAGTTTGTGGATCATTTCTAGAGGTAATGAAGACAACAGTGGGACTAACTATAGACCAAGTTGCAATACTAACTACTAGCTGCAGTTGGACTAGCCACTACTTTAAAGCTCAAACAGAAAACATCCTTTTACTATTAAAACTCAATCAGGCCATAAAACTTAGCAGAATGTGTTTTGCCTGTGTTGGGTGACACCTACCATGCAAATCATGATACTTTCCGTGTGTGTGTGAAAACTAGTGGTTTTATAAAACTGTATACAACATAAATAAAGTATACCTATTTGTACACTGGTGTGAGTAGAGTTTGCTCTGGACAATATTTGATAAAGTTAAAATCAAATGTGACCAAGACCCAGCAGTTGTCTTAACTTTATTAAGTACCTCTACCCTGCAACTCTGAGCATGTGCTGATTTACATACGTAATCCTGTGGGCTCCAGGAGGTGGTGATCTACTATAATGCAGGAAGAGTACTAAAACATACCAAGATCCCAACTTCAAACTGAGATTTGTTTTGTCCTGGTATGTACAAAATGGGACCATTCAGAGGGAACATCTAGATTAAAGTTGGGATTTCTGACACTTGGCTTTAGAATATAAATCATGAATTATTTATTAAACAGAAAATGGTAGCATTATGGTAATGTACACAATTATAGGCAGTGGGCTGCTGCACTCATGACATGAAATTAGAGCTTTGGTATCAAGGATGGAGGGTTGTGGGGTGTTTGGCTTTTACAGCCAAAAGCATGTTTTGATGCCCCTATACAATCTTATGATGGGGGAAGCCTATGGTTTCTAATGATGTATTATTTTATCCTGCATGCTTCGTAGTGAAATTTAGTGTGTTTGAAAACATGCTAATGGAAGGAGTTTCTTATAACAAGTGCAGCTAGTCTATATTTTCTTTCTTTGTTTAAAATAGTTTGAGGTGGAATGTCCTGTAATTATCCAGTTAATTGGCAAATGACACCAAAATTCCAACTTGGAGGGGGGTTCCAAATGGTGCAGTATCAGTTCGAGACTAGCCTAATACTGAGTACCAAAAAACAATATGTAAGCTCATACACTTATGAAAAGACAAAAAAAGGCTTAACTTTAATAATTACCATAGCCTTGCATGTGCCATAGCAATAGCTACACAGCCTCTCCTAATGACTAAAATCTGCTTCCTTATCATACCTCCAGTCCCGACCAGTGGGTTTTCACCCCTCACAAGCAGCTTGGGACTTAGTGTGTCAAAGTTGATGACATCACCTACCAGCTTCAGTATTTTCAGTCTCCAAGCTGGAGAGGGGTGAATCTCTCACTGTGGACTCGCTATAGAAACAGCTAAGGCTCAAAGTTGTTTGCTGGCCAGGTTGAGAGATTCTCCAGGAACAAGCAGGAAGTCAGTCCTCACTTATGGGTGACGTCGGCACCGACAGAGCAATTCCCCAGCTTTAAAAAAAAAGCCTTTTGGATTGCTACCACACATGAGTGGCCCTCTTCCCGCCCAAGAACCATCTTGCTCAGTCTCCCTTTTTCTGCAGAGCCCATAGGATGCATGTCCTCGTCCCTCATAAAAAGTTTTCATTTTCCTCGCCTTAAGCTATATCTCTTCCCCCCCCCCCCCCCCGGTTGCACCAGTCCGCTACCCATCCAGTGAGAGATTGGAGTGGAGGATTGGCCTAGTGGTTGGGGCAAGGTACTTCAGGCCGGAAGGTCGGGGGTTCAAATCCCACTAGAGGACAGCAACCTTGGGCCGGAAGGACTGGGGTTTCTAGTCCCACAGGTGCTCCTTGTGGTCTTGGGCAAGCCACTTAACCCTCCATAGCCCATGTTCCCTGTAAAATAGTTACCTCCAAGTTATAATGCCCTGTTCAATGTAATTTCAGTTTGTTCAATGTAAACCGTACTGATGCAGAATAGCACGGTATATAAGAGAATGTAAATAAATAAATCCTCCCCTTGTTTATGTTTATGTTTTATTTCATTTGATAAAAAACCGCCTTTCAGGGTAGGCAAAGCAGTGTACAATAAAACCAAATTAAAAGAAGGCCAAAGCCAACAAAATGGAATGGAAATACAAATTCTTAATAGGAAAGCAATAAAACAGGAGAGACAGGACCAAAAACATAACAGAAAACAAACATGAGGAAAGCAGAGGATAGGACAAGTGGGATTCACACGAAGGGAGAGGGGACATCAAACGCCAGGGAAAAGAGGTGAGTTTTCAAGTTCTGTTTAAAAGTGGGGTGGTGAGGTTCCAGGCAGAGTGAGGAGGGGAGGGAGTTCCAAAGGGCGGGGCCGGCAAAAAAGAAAGCAGAGGAACGGGTAGATTGTAGATGGGTACGGGAAGGGGAGGGGAGGCGGTTAAGGTGGAAGGAACGAGGAGTGTACCTGGGAGAGTGAAAAGAAAGAAGGTCAGTTAAGTATTGAGGGGTGCCTGTATGAAGAGCTTTGTGAACCAGAATAAGCAGTTTGAAGTGAGCACGGTAGGGAAAAGGGAGCCAGTGAAGACGAAATAGTAGGGGCGTTATGTGATCACGGGGGGGAGGAGTGGGTGACCAAACGGGCAGCGGTATTCTGGATCCGTTGTAGGCGGGACTGTTGGGATTTAGAAAGGCCGATGAAAAGTGAGTTTGCGAAGTCAACCCTGATCTGTGGAAGGTAGCGGTATATAAGCAACTGTTAAATAAATAAATAAAATATAACCAAAGATAGCAATAAAGTGGTGAGCGCTGAAGAGGATAAGAAAGGGCGAACTGCACGAATTTGTCGGAGGAAGAAAAAGGAAGATTTGGTGACATGTGATATATGGGAGTGGAAAGATAGGTCAGACTCAAAGTGAACCCAAAGATAACGAAAGGAAGAAACTAAAGGAACAGGAGAGCCAGAGAAAGAAGGGGCCAGCGTGGGGGGAGGGTTGTTGTGGGAGAACCAGATAGCAATAGTCTTGGTGAGATTAAGGTGAAGACAGTTGTGAGTCAGCCAGTTGGCCACAGTGGAGAGACAGGAGTTTAACGCGGAAAGGTCAGGACAAGAAGGGGAGGTGTGGTGTAGCAGAATAATGTCGTCAGCGTAGAGAAAGGCAGATAATCCGGACTGTTGAATTAAAAGGGCCAGGGGGGCTAAGAAAAGGTTAAAAAGAAGGGGAGCCAGGACAGAACCCTGAGGGACCCCACAAGAAAGAGGGAAAGAGTCCGAGGGAGGGGTAGAGGAGGACGGTGACAGGACAGCACAAGTACGAGAAGAAAGAAAAGAGTGGAACCAACGGTGAACAGTACTACAAAGACCTGCTTCCCGTAGACGAAGAAGAAGGAGGGAGTGGTCAACCAGATCAAAAGCAGCGGAAAGGTCAAGTGCAACCGCCACCGAGATATCACCACGACCATGAGCCACGTGCAGTGCATTAGTGAAAGCAAGAAGAATAGTTTCGACACTGTGACCCTGACGGAAACCTGATTGACGAGGGTGAAGAAAATTAGTGGAATCAAGGTGGTGAGAAAGTTGTTCAAAGACGAATTTCTCTAAGAGTTTTGAGAGAAAGGGAAGGTTGGAGACAGGACGGTAGTGAGCTGGAACTAGGGGATCAAGTGAGGGATTTTTAAGGAGGGGGCGAATTAAGGCATGTTTCCAGGAGTGGGGGAAGGACCTTGCTCTCTTTTGGAGCTGGCGGGGATACCCTTTCTAAATTGTCTTTCTTCCTGGGCTTCGTGCCCTTTTTTTCTCCCCAACCGCTGGCCACGTGGGTCTTCGACCTCACAGGGGCCATTTTTGCCCCCATGGCCACCGGGTTTAAAAGAATACAATACATGCTCTAGGAACATGTCGCTTAAAGACACTCATGACTGCTGTCTAAGGTGTCTGGGAGCCGACCATGACCCAGAGCTCTGTTCACTCTGCAAGAAAATGTCCTCTAAGGCCCTGCTCAGCCGTAAGCAGAAGTCCGAAGACATTTTTTGAAAGGCTGCCCGAGTCCCCTCAGTTGTCTCCCCTCTGATGGGTTCTCCCCCTGTGGCACTGCGTTCCAGATGGCATTCGGACCAGGGGTCCCCCGAGGTGGAACGGCACAAAAAAGAAGGCCTCAAATTTGCTGTCTGGTGCCCCAGACAAGCACGAGCACTCCCGTGCCCGGTTGCTTAGCCCTATTCGGTTCCTGAGAGTCGGACAAGGAGTGGCCCTACAAGGTACCTTGCAGAGAAACGGAGGCCTCCAGCGAAGGCACCCAGTCTCCTGAGGGCCATCCCGGTGAGGATCCCCCCTTCCTTGATGCCCGATCTGGTGATCCCGGTATTGGTGTCCCAGGGCCCCACGTCCGCATGGTAATCCCGTATGCTGGCGCTAGAACACGGCGTTTCTGCGTTCATTGTTTCCCAGCAGGTGCTCACGGCCAGCTTTGCTGACTTGAGCCCGGAGACTGCGGGTCCCTTGCATGGGACACCCAAATCCATCCAGGAAACCCCCAAGAGCCATGGGCCTCGTGAGGGCCCTCTTCGTCTGTCTCACTCGCTCTCCCGTTCTTCGGGGGCGAGATCGTCCAGGGCTTCTGGCTCCAGGCCATCGCCCATCGGACAGGGCGAATGGCCTGGCTTGGATCCCTCAACCGATTTTCTCAGACTGGGAATCTGATGGATACATCCCCGGAGACTCACACCCACTGGGATCTTCTGTCAGACCCCTCACTGCCTGATTTCCAGTGGTGTTCACCACTAGAGGACACCTCTTTTTTGGTGTTTGTTTGGGACATGGCTCGGGCCCTCAATCTGGTCACCCAGACCGAGGAAGATCCCCATGCTGAAGAACTCGATATTCTTCAGTACAAGGCCCTGCCCAGGGAATCTCTCACCATGCCAGTGCTGCCGATCCTCTGCCAGCTGTTGCTCCACATGTGGGAGGCCCCAGCCTCGGTCCCCATTGTGAGCAAGCGCCTTGACACAATGTACAAGGTGCAGCAAGGGCCAGGCTTCTGTAAGACTCAACTTCCACACATCTCGATGGTAGTGGAATCAACCATGAGGAAGCAGAAAAGCCCGAAGTCCCACTCCTTGGTTCTGCCGGGCCGGGAGTCCAGAGCCCTTGATGCCCTGGGCTACAAGGTCTATCAAGGTTCCATGCTCTCCTGTTGCCTCCAGGCATACCAATTATATATGGGTATGTTCCTCCGCGACTTGGCAAAAGAACTTGGAGGCTTCTCTGCGGGTCTCGAGGGCGAGCCCCTCGACAGGTTCCGCACCCTGTTGAAATCAGTGGTGGATTGCTCCAAGTAGATTTCTCGAGCCTCCTGTGATGGCTTCGTGACATCAGCTCAGGTGGTGGCTGCAAGCATTGGAGCCCGCCGCCAAGCTTGGCTTCAATCTTCGGATCCGGAGCAGTGGGTGCAGGAGAAGCTCCTGGATGTACCCTGCCTCTGCAAACAACTTTTTCATAAGCCAATGGAGGAGAAGACTGTGGAAATTGAGACAGAGTATTTCACTAGGATCAGTCTCTTCTGCAAGACCTCAATGTTGCCTTGGAAGAAGCAGCCTGCCAAGAAGCCCTTCTTTCCCAGGAAAGACCTCCAGTACTGCGGCTATCCACCATACCCAGCTGTCCCCACGCCAATCACTCCAGCACAGGGGAAGTCTGGCCAGGGTCACCGTAAACCAAAGGGCCCAGATGCCAGCTCTCCCACAGCCCCCTCAGGGATTTTGACACCAGTGGCATGGCCCCTCTCCCTCCAGTGGTGCAGCAGCCAGTGGGGAGATGCCTGTCCTGCTTTGCCCTGGTGTGGGTGCTTAACCCTCCTGTATGACCTGGAGGACCCAGCTGTCTGAGGTGATATTGCCTTCACTTGGACAGACTCCCACCCCTTTTCTCCCTGGCGGAGCCTCCTCGACATCCCGCACACCAGCTCTTGCTGCAGCAGGAATTACACTCCCTCCTCGCCCAGCGGGCAGTTGAGAAGGTCCCTTCCCACCTTCGAGGTCAGGGCTTTTATTCCTGATACTTCCTTGTCCCAAAAAAGACAGGGTGTCTGTGGCCCATCCTTGACCTCTGCAGGCTGAACAGGTTTCTGGTGCGGGAGAAATTCAAGATGCTATCTCTTGGCGTGCTGCTGCCCTTCCTCAGGCAGGGCAACTGGCTATGCTCTTTGGATCTAAAGGATGCTTACACCCATATCCTGATCCATCCACAACACAGGCAGTACCTGCGTTTCAGGGTGCAGGAAGAGCACTTCCAATACAGGGTGCTCCCCTTCGGCCTTGCATCTGCCCCATGGGTCTTCACGAAGTGCCTCGTCATGGCTGCTGCTTACCTTTTGGCACTGGGGTGTGTCAGTGTTTCCCTACCCCGATGACTGGCTCTTTATGGGCTCCTCCATTGACGAAGCCTGGCAAGCAATGTCGTGCACTGTCCTCCTTTTGGAGAGTTTGGGGTTCTTGGTCAACTACCCAAAATCTCACCTCAAGCTGGTACAGGCTCTCAAATTCATCAGGTCGCGCCTTGACACTCAGCAGGCCATGGCCACCTTGCTGGTGGATTGCTCTGGCAGCGTGCATCCAGAGCACCAACTAGGTCACTGCTCAGTCCATGCTATGTCTCTTGGGCCACATGGCCTTAACCGTGCATGTGGTTCCTCACTCCTGCCTGCACAGGTGGACGACCCAGTGGTGCCTCAGCTTCCAATGGAGCCAATCCCTCTGGCACCTCCAGGGTTCTTCCTGGCCTTTGTCTGTCTTTGAACTGGTGGCAAAACCCCTGCAACCTCCTGTGGGGATCGCTCTTCCAGGCCCCACAGCACGATGTGGTACTGATTATGGATGCTTCCCTGTTAGGGTGGGGAGCCCATTGCACACAAGGGCAGTGGTAGCTGGTGGAGGCTCAACAGCAGATAAATCTGCTTGAGCTCCAGGCCAGCCGGTGGGCCTTGAAGGCAGCGATGTTCTATATCAACAAAGAGGGGGTCTGCAGGGAATTGGCCCTCATTGGCTCTTTTGCTGCCTGGAGGAGGATGTCCCTCAAGGTGGCGTACCTCCCGGGTCAGGAGAATGGCCTGGCGGACAGACTCAGCAGAATCCTTCACCCCCTCTAGTGGCTCTTTACAGGGTCTATTTGAGGTGTGCAGCACGCTCATACTTCATCTTCTGGCCTCATGTTCTCTGTCTGGAGATCAGAGAGCAGTTGTGTCTGAGGGGAGGCTGAGCATGGAAAATTGCCATTTTGAAGGGACTGTGGCTGCCCTCCACAGGGGCTTTGGTTGGGTGGGCATATCATTTTTCTTGTGTTTTCTTGTTTTTATTAGTCTATGGCAATTTAGACTTTAAAAAAAAATCCACAGCATACAAGGAAGAGCTGGAAGAGAGGGTATTGTCTAGCCTTATGTGGCAGGCACCAGGATACCCTCTAAGGCCACTTGTTTATGTGGCTTGTGCAGAAGCTCATTCTCTGTGGTGGGGTTCTGTTGTGGCTGTGAGATGGCCAGGTCTGCTGAGGACAGTCTGCTTCTGGAGATGCCTGACAGAGCGGGGAGGGGGTCTGCCTCAGGGGGGTCCTCAGGACAAGCAGAGTTCCCCCATGGGGTGGCTGGGCAAGGGCTGTCCTGGAGCAAGAGGATGGTACCACACTGCCCCTCCTTGAGGAGCAAGGTAAAGATTGTAGGTCTCCTTGAGCCTTTACCTCTGGGGAAGTGGCTCTGGGTGAGATACAGGGAGCTTTTCCCTGCTGTTCATGCTTCTCCTGCATGAAGCAGGTGTCCAGGACAGAGCAACAAAGTGAAGTCTTCCTGAAAGTAGTGGTGGGTGAGGGGAGGAACCTGGGCCTAGCCGCTGGCATATGGACGATGATCTTTGGGATGAGATGGCATCCATTCATTGAGGATTTAGCTGACAGGGACACAAAGAAGTATTTAGGGCTGGAGTCTGTGGAGCTCAAAGAGGGAGAGATTGTGCAGGTTTTCTGCTGAGAGGAGCTGACAGCTCTCATTGCCAATTCCCTGTGGGCCTTACAGATGTCCCACTGGAGGAAGAGTTTCTGGAGGATCCTTTGTTCCAAGCTGTCCAGAAGCCACAGACAGTGTTCCCCACTTCACAGAGTGATCAAACAGATATAGGATATATTGGAAGCTACCTAAGGAGCATGAGGGCGATGGCAAGGCTGTATCCTCTGCTGGACCAGGAAAGGCAGCTCCTCCAAGGTTGATGTGGTTTTGGCAGTCACAAGAGACCACCATTCCAGTGGAGGGTAGTTCAGCCCTCCAGGATATGCAGGACCGGAAGTTAGAGACCTTGCTGAAACAGGCTTTTTATATTAACATGCTATCTTTGCAGGCATCTGTCTTTGTGGTTATGCAAGTTTGTGCTGGGCACAAGGGATATTGGAGTCAATGGAGGGGAGTGTCAAGTCCTGTTGCTGGAGGCTGCCAAATTGGAGTCAGGGGCAACCTACTTCACGGGTGCCTTTTTATGATCTTAGAGGTTTGTCCAAGAGCATGGCTTCAGTGGTGGCTGCGAATGTCTCCTTCAAGGCTAGGTTGAGTAAGCTTCTGTTCAAGGGTAAGCTCTTGTTCAGTGAAGCCTTGGTTAAATTGGTAAAGAATGGGGGGGGGGGGGGAGTGTCAGAGGGTGGCCTGCCTTGGGCCCCTGTGTGTGGGGGGTCAACCTTGCAATTTTTTGCCAGTTCTGTACAGTGTGGTTTACACTACCAAAGGCAGTGTTTTCCCTCTTGGGACTAGGCTTTTTGTGAATGGGTGGGGGGGGGGGGGGGGGGAGGGAACCAACTGGGGGTTTTATACCTTGTCCACTAATGCAGCAAAGAAGTCACCATGAAGCAAGGGTGGCCCTGATGGGGGTAGTCCCTGTAGGTGGGAGGCTGAGGGACTTCTACCCCACCTGGGCCTAGCTTATGACTGACCAGTGGGTGCTGGAGGCCTTCCATGAAGGATATGCACTAGAATTTTGCTCATCCTCTGGTCCCCCCTGCAAGATGGCCCTCAAGGTCAAGGCTGTTTGGGACACCTTACTCTGACGCCAGGAATTACACCCCATTGTAGTGCCACTGGACCAGTGTGGCTCAGGTAAATACACCATCTACAAAAATGGGAGCTTGTTCTGGCCCATCTTGGATCATAAGCACATCAATTGTTGACCGACAGCAGTATTTTCGTATGAAATTGGGTACCTTAAGGCATCATGGCTGTCTGCAAAGGAGAGTTCCTCTTCGTCTCTCCGGGCCAGTCCAGGAACTGTAGGGTAGTGGCCGAGTGGTTGGGGCAAGGTACTACAGGCCGGTGGTTCAAATCCCACTAGAGGACAGCAAACTTGGGTCGGAAGGACTGGGGTTTCTAGTCCCACAGGTGCTCCTTGTGGTCTTGGGCAAGCCACTTAACCCTCCATTGCCCATGTTCCCTGTAAGTATTAGTGTATGGGTCTTAACACAAGGGGGTATGAATGTATCCCCCAACCGCTTTGACCCGGTGAAAAGCGGGATATAAATGCAGATAAATAAATAAATAAAATAGTAGTCAATCCTCTCCAGCAGCTGAGGACTGAATTTTCAAAGTCTTACTGACAGGCTAAGCATCTCCCCCTCGTGTCAGAGACTCAGTCTATCAGTCCTCAGCAGCTGGATAGGACAGGTTTCTGGCAGGCTCCTGATGAGACAGAGGACCGCATATAAAATTGTTGCTTGGGGGGGGGGGGAGGGGCCCTAGCAGGGTTCAATTGTCAGGAACATTGAGACTAAAAGGTTTAAGAAAGGGGGGGAGGGGGGAGGGGGGAAAAAAGTTAACACAGAGCACGACTATGGGGAAGCCTGCTCTACAAAGCAGCAGAGGCAGAGCCTGCCTCGCTGACCGGCAGCGTGCATAACCGATTGAAGGGGGGAAGCTGGGAGCCCCAGAGTTCAGCCCCATAGTTTCCAGTAACCCGAACTGCCTCTGACGCTAGCAGCACGAAGAGGCAGTATAGAGTGTGACCAAAAGCGGAAAGGTTGGCAAGGTAAGAGGACTTAGCTTTCGTTGGCTTCTTGGTGTGCGGCAGGCAGATCCGCAGCCGTCGGTAGAGTCTGTGCAGTAGGCACAACAGCGCATGCGGCCGGAGTCGGTGGAGTGTGCGCTGTGTGGAGTTCGCCAGGGGCTGTCCGTTTTAGGCTGCGGCTGGTTTTGTGAGTGCCGAGGAACCCGGATTGCCAGAATGTGAGGTAACAGCATGGAGGAGAGAGCGAAGGCAGTACTTCCGTTGGGCAGCCATGGGAGCGCAGGGGAGAAAGCAGGCATGGTGGCCATTTTGGAGAAGGCAGCCGTTTCTCCTGCACTCCAGGGGAAACCGGAGAAAAAGGCGGCAGAAGTTAAAAAAAAACAAAAAAAAACGGTTTTAAATGTGCCTGCTGCCCAGATACCAGGGGAGCCTGGAATCTGTTTTTTCTGTAGATTTCATCTTCTCGCTCCATAAAGCCTACTGCCTGAAGCTTAGGCAGGGGCAAGACAGTGTTTCTCCACCTAACCTGCCAGGTGCGCTGGTAACAGATGGGGCGGTAATGGACCCAGGTGAAGGAACCTCCTAGGAGGGGGTTACTAGGGGAGGCTGCAGCCGATGGCTTCAGACAGCAGCTGCCTATGCCTCAGCTGAGGAGGGGGAAACTTCTCTCCCATGAGGGGCTAGATCAGTGGACAGGAGACCTGGAAGAGGGAAAGATTCCTCCAGGTGAGGACCCCAATGTGTTTAGTTTTTTGGAAGAAGGAGCTGGGGTCTCTTATTGCTCATTCGCTAGCGGCCCTCAATATTGCGCTACCGACGGTTCAGGAGGAACCCTTGGAGGATCCGCTGCTTCAAGGATTTAAAGCAGAGCAGCAGTGCTTTTCGGTACATAGGGTGATTAAGCAGATGGTGGAGTCAGAATGAGAATGGCTGGAGGCCACTCTGAGGGGTGCTCGGGCCATAGGTAGGCTATATCCGGTACCGCAAGAGGAAAAGGAGTTACTTCGAATACCAAAGGTGGATGCATTGGTATCAGCAGTAACCAAGAAAACGATGATTCTGGTAGAGGGCGGTGCGGCTCTTAAGGATCTGTAAGATTGGAAATTGGAGTCGCTTCTGAAGCAGGCCTTTGATAACAGTGCTCTTTCCCTGCAGACCTCCGTTTGTGGAGCCTATGTGGCAAGAGCCTCTATTTGTTGGCTCCAAGGAGATTCTAACCCTGAGGGGACCGACAGCTCTTCGGCAGAAGGTGCGAAGCTGGAATCGGCAGCGGCATACCTAGCAGATGTCTTCTATGATCTGGTACGAATTTCGGCAAAGTCCATGGTGTCAGTGATTGCTGCAAGAAGGTTTCTCTGGCTGAGAAGCTGGGCGGCGGATGCCTCTTCTAAGGCCCACCTTAGTAAGCTACTGTATAAGGGCAAGCTGCTCTTTGGGGAAGCTCTGGAGAAGATTGTGAAGGATATGGGAGACTCAAAGGGGGGTCGGCTTCCAGAGGTCCGTCCTAAAGGGACAAAGCCAGGCGAGCTACAGAAAGGGCCAAGCAGAGTGTTTTTCAGATTTAGAGGAGCTCATTTTGCACCTTATCAGTGCGGTCGCTTTCCAGCCAGAGGGCAGTCCTTTCGAGGAGCTCGAAGTTTTGGCAGAGGTTATTTCGGGTCCCAGCAGAGCTCCTCCAAGATGACACAATGAAAAGGGGTTGGTCCAGACGGAGGTCCCAGTGGGAGGCCGCTTGCAAGGCTTCCTCTCTGGACCACCATAACATCAGACCGGTAGGTACTGGAGATTATCCACGACAGTTATGCGCTGGAGTTCGCTCAGCTGTTGTCAGATACTTTCGTGGTATCTCCGTGCGGTTCACTGGCGAAGAAGGATGCAGTTCACACTACATTTCAGCATCTGCTGCGTCTTCAAGCGGTAGTTCCCATGCCGCCGGACCAGTACGGATTAGGTCAATACTCTATTTTGTAGTTCCCAAAAAGGAGGGTTCCTTTCGACCTATTCTGGATCTCAAACAGGTAAACTGTTTAAGGGTGCCGCATTTCTGTATGGAGACTCTACAGTCCGTAATTCTTTCCGTGAGACGGGACGAGGTGCTGTCCTCCATAGATTTGACGGAGGCCTATCAGGCAGGAGCATCAGAAGTTTCTGTGTTTTGCAGTGCCCATGGGCCAGTTCCGGGCGCCACTGTTCAGGCTGGCAACGGCGCCGTGCACCTTCACAAAGGTGATGGTGGTGGTTGCGGTGGCAGTGGCGTTGTGAAGGGAAGGCATCTTAGTACATCCCTACCTGGACGACTGGCTAATTCGGGCTTCGTCGGTTCAGGATTCCATCAACGCCACGGCGCGAGTAGTGGTGGTTCTGGAACAGCTTGGTTGGGTAGTGAACCAAGCCAAGAGTCACCTGGCTCCGGTGCAGTGCCTAGTGTACCTCGGGGCTTTGTTTGACACGGCTGTGGGGGCAGTGTTTCTGCCGGAGGATCGAGTTTGGAAGATTTTAAATCAGGTGTCCGCGTTCTTATGCATGAAAGCTCCGACAGCATGGCGATACTTGCAGCTGCTGGGCTCCATGGCAGCGGCGTTGGACTTGGTTCCATGGGCCAGGGTGCATATGCGTCCTCTGCAGTAGGCTCTGCTTTCCAGATGGTCGCCTCGAGTCATCCGCTGAATCAGAGGTTAGAAGTTGCAGAGACGGAATGCAACAGCTTACAGTGGTGGCTGGACACAAAGAATCTTCAAGCAGGGGTGCCACTGGAACACCCAGAATTGGTCCTGGTGACCACAGATGCCAGTCTATCAGGTTGGGTAGTGCATTATTTGTCACAGATAGTGCAGGGGGGCTGGCCGCTGGAAGTGAGCGGCTGGTCCATCAATTGTTTGGAGATGAGTGGTGCGCATGGCTCTCCAAAGCTTCGAGGCATTGGTAACGGAAAACACACGCGCTGCCTTTCCCAACAATGCAGTAACAGTATCTTATATCAATCGGCAAGGAGGTACAGGCAGTGCAGCTTTGTTGCAGGAGAGTCAACTGCTAATGCAGTGGGCAGAGACTCATTTGATAGCGTTTTCAGCAGCCCATGTGGCTGGAAAGGACATTCTGCAGGCCGATTACCTCAGTCGGCATGTGGTAGATTCAGGAGAGTGGGAATTGAACACGGCAATCTTTCACGACATTACGATACGATGGGGGCAGCTGGTCATGGATCTAATGGCCACTCTCGTCAATTCAAAAGCGCATTGGTTTTTCAGCAGATGCAGGGGGACCCATGTCGAAAGGACTGGACGGGTTGGCTCAGCCTTGGCCAGCAAGCGGACTGCTCTATGTGTTTCCTCCATGGCCCATGATTGGACAAGTCATTTGGAGGATAGCACAGCACAAAGGCAAGGTGATTCTCATTGCTCCAGATTGGCCAATGAGACCATGGTGTGTGGCTTCTAGTGGACACTCCCTGGAAGTTGCCCAGTCAAAGCATCCTTTTCTACCAGGGTCCAATTCTAATGCCACAGGTAGATCGCTTCTCTTATGACTTGGCTATTGAGAGGGAGCGGTTGAGGCGTAAAGGATATTCTGCCGCAGTGGTTTCCACGATGTTAAAATCCAGACGATGTCTATGTCGTTGGCGTATGTTTGGATTTGGGCATTTTTGAAGGTTGGTGTAACGGGGGGGGGGGGGGGGGGGCGGCATTCAGCCTCTCTCATCAACGGTGCCGCACATCCTGTCATTCTTCCAGAGCGGTCTGGATAAAGGTCTTGCCCTCAGTACCCTGAGAGTTCAAGTGGCGGTGTTGGCTTCTTTTCGGGGAAAGGTACATGGGGTGTTATTATCCCTCCATCCGGATGTGCTCAGATTTCTAAGAGCAGTTAAGAATGTGCGACCTCTAGTGAGATCGGTGGTTCCAGCTTGGGATTTAAACGTGGTCCTGGAGGTGTTGACACAACCTCCTTTTGAACCAGCAGCAGCGGCATCGCTAAGGGAGTTCTCTTGGAAGACAGCGTTCTTAGTAGCCTTGTGTTTGGCATGGCGGATATCAGATCTGCAAGTGCTTTTGTGTAGGGAGCCCTACATCCAGTTTTCGGCAGAGAAAGTAATGTTGCATCCCATGCCTGCTTTTCTGCCGAAGGTAGTGTCGGGTTTCACGTGAACCAACCGATTTCGCTTCCCATGTTTCAAAGCCGTGAGGGGGCTGGCATGGATGTATCTTTGTGAAAGCTGGATCTGGGCAGAGTGCTCCATTGGGATCTCTGGAAAACGAGACGGCCAGGTTGATCGTTCTCTTTAGTGAGCCTCAGAACGGAGAGGCGGCATCCAAGGCCTCGATTGCTCGGTGGGTGAAGCAAGCGATCGTAATTGAGTATCAAACGGCTGGGAAGTCGGTTCCTGAGGGGCTTTGGGTTCATTCCACATGGGGGCAGGTAGCGTCTTTGGCCAAGTTTGCTTTGATTCCACCAGTGGATATTTTTAGAGCGGTTACGTGGTCATCCCTTCACATGTTTGTGAAGCATTATAGGTTGGATGTTCAGGCAAGGGGAGATGTGAAGGTGGGAGCCGTGGCCATAGTAGCGGGTTTGGCGGGTCCCTCCCAATATTGAGTACTGCTCTGGTACTTCCCTACAGTTCCTAGACTGGCCCGGAGAGACGAAGAGGAAGAAGAAATTAGAGCTTACCTGCTAATTGTCTTTCCTTGAGTTCTCTCCGGGCCAGTCCAGGGCCCACCCGGATCAGGGGCAAGCCGCAGAAGAATGACCCGCTTGAGTTTCGCAGTCGCTTCAGGGTGCTAGGTGCACGGTCATGTCTGGAGCGGTAATACTTCAGGCTATTGTCGCATAGGGGGCTGGCTATGGGGCTCCCTGACACATCCGAGTGGGTGGCATCGAAAGCTGTTCTGGTGAAGGGGGGGGCACATATATGAATAATTAAATCACATAATGTTTAAGAGACTGGAACTTCGTAAGAGTTAGGCTGTTATGGTGTTTGTTATGATGGTCAATGATTGGTAGATATTGGTAGTATAGACTACTTTGATAATAGTAGACTGAGTCTCTGACACCAGGGGGCGATGCTTAGCCTGTCAGTAAGACTTTGAGAATTCAGTCCTCAGCTGCTGGAGAGGACTGACTACCCTACAGTTCCTGGACTGGCCCGGAGAGAACTCAAGGAAAGACAATTAGCAGGTAAGCTCTAATTTCTTCTGACATTGCTCGATCTCACAGAGGCATATTGGTACAGTCTCATTTGACCGAAGCATCAGTAGTTTCTCTGGTTTGCAGTGTCCATGGGCCACTTCCATTCTGGGCCTTGCCTTTCAGTCTTGCAACTGCCCCCTGCACCTTCACCAAGGTCATGGTAGTGGTCATGGCCCCCTATGGCAGGCATTGGCTTATATAGGCAAAATCCAAGGAGGAAAGCGAACGGACTATGAAATGTTGACCCAACCAAATTCTTGCAGATGAGCGACAACTTTGTGAAGAGCTATCTCCAGGACATGGTGTGCTTAGGGGCCTGGTTCCACACTGACACGGGTCAAGTGTTTTTTGTCAGAGGAGAGGATGTGGATGTTACAGGGACAGGTTTGCCAATTCCTCAAGATGAAAGCCCTGTCAGCGTGGCATTACCTTTAGCAGTTACAATGGAGCCTGGTCTGTAAAACCAAAGAGTGCTCCAAATTTGTAACTAGGGCAGCCAATGGTGTGCATGTGCTTTAGCAATAGCTACATAGCCTCTCCTAATGACTAAAATATGCTTCATACCATGGGTTTTTCCTCTCTCTCTCTTCAAAAAGATACAAAAGCAACCTAAAACTGCTTACCTTTTTTAGTATGCAAACTCTGGCTAAAGTTGAAAAAAAGAACAAGCCACTCATGTATGTATCAAAATGTGTTTTAACTTATAAATGACCAATCTTTCAATTTTGTTCCTGGGATTCTGAAAAAACACCAAAACCCAAAGTGATAAATATTTAATTTGAGGAGAAAAAAAAAGACCTCTGTGTAATGTTGATATCCCTCTACATGGCAAGAGAATGCTTTGCCAAAAGAGACTTGTCCTTCAGATATCACAGGTTTTAAAAAACAAAAAAACCCACCCCCTTCCTCAAACACTGTTAATGATAGTCTAATTTGAAAAGTCTATTATAATATCCAAAAGCTAATAATTTTAAATAGGGCGTAAACTTTAAAGCATAGATCAATCACAAAACAGCAACTCCAAACTCTGTCGTTCAATGCTCAGGACAACTGGTTTCGGAAGACACAGCTTCCCCACACCTCCATGGTTGTCAAGTTGGCCATGTGTAAGCAGAAGAGCCCAAAGACTCATTCTTCAGCTCCTCTGGGCAGGGAGTCTCACGCCCTCAGGTGAAAGGCTTACCAGGGCTCCATGCTAACCTACTGTATCCAGGTCTACTAACTATATTGGGATGTTCCTCTAGGACCTTACCAAGGAACTCGGAGGTTTTGCAGCCAGCCTCGATAGGGACCACTTCCAGGTGCTCTCGAGGTCCGTCAGAGTGCTCCACATATCTTTCTTGAGCCACATAAGACAGCTTTGAGTCCTCTGCATGAGTGGTGGCAGCTGTGCCCACCAACAGGCTTAGCTCCAGTCCTCTGACTTGGAACAATGGGTCAAAGAGAAGCTCCTCAATGTCCCTTGCCTCAGGGAGCAGCTCTTCGGTAAGCCTATGGAAGACAAAGCAGCCAAAATTGAGACAGAGTATGTCACCTGTACTGGGCTGTCCAGGAAGACCTCTACGCTTCTTAGGAAAAAGGTTTCCTCGTGGCTTTCTTCCACAGGAAGAGCCAACCCTACCAGGGGTACACCATGTACCCAGCCATGCAGACCCTGCCTTGGGGTAGTCAGGGTAAGGGCACCGGCCAAGGGCCTCACAAACCCAAAGGACCGAGAACTCGGTCGCTGGCTCCAGCCCAGTTGGGTTCTGGATTTTGATACCCTCAGCATAGTCTCTTGTCCAGTGGACGTTCAGCTACCAATGGGGAGCAAGCTCATCCACTTCGCACACCGGTGGAACGCCATCACCACTGACTTGTGGGTTCTTCAGGTAGTCAAGGAGGGCTATCTTCCCCTCGACCAGCCTCCTCCCCCCTACTTTCCTGGGGAGACCCAGTGGCCTCCCCTTCACCAGGCCCTGCTGATTCAAGAGCTTGTGGGCCTCAGGGATGGGGCAGTGGAGTCATTGCCGCCTCAACTACGAGGAAAGGGGTTCTACTCCAGATACTTTCTCGTCCCGAAAAGAACAGGAGATCTCAGGCCCATCCTTGACCTGAGTAACCTGAACAAATTCCTGGTGTGGGAGAAGTTCAAGATGCTCTCCCTTGAAACACTACTGCCCTAGCTCCAGCAGGACAATTGGCTAGGCTCCTTGCACTCACATCCTTATCCATCCCAGTCACAGGCAGTACCTAAAGGTTCAGGGGTGATCACTACACGTACAGGGTACTTCCCTTCGGTCTCACCTCCTCACCACGGGTCTTCACCAAGTGCCTGGTAGTGGTGGCGGCCTCCCTCAGTCTCTAAAGGAGCCTTCATCAACCCTTACCTAGACAACTGGCTCATGAAGGGAGACACTGCCTAAGAGGCCCTACAGGCCACTGACTGCACCATTCAGCTTCTGCAGCACCTAGGATTTGTGGTAAACCACCCAAAATCCCACCTCACTCCAGTGCAATCCCTGTAGTTTATAGGGGCTTGCCTGGATACTCTCTCGTGTCCCTGGCATCCAATGTGTGGAGCTGCTGCATAGTCTCAGCTCAATCGCTGCTGCGCCTCCTGGGCCACATGGTTGCCATGGTCCACATGGTGCCCAATGCCTGCCTCCACATGCTACAGGCTGACTCTGGGATCCCATCTGTGTCTCACTCCAGCTAGCGAGGTCCTTGATTTGGTGGCAGGATGCACAACACCTGCTTTTGGGCATACTCTTTCCCCCCCCCCCCCCAAAGTCCTGATGACAGACGCCTCCCCCTTGGACTGGGGGGCCCACTGCGAAGAGCTGTGCACCCCGGGGGCCTGCTCGCTCGAGGAGGTGACAGCAGATAAATCTGTTGGAGCTCTGGGCAGTCTTCCTAGCACTGAGGGCATTCCAGCTGCAGCACCAAGTGGTGCTTGTGCAGACATGTTCTATCTGAACAAACAGAGTGGCACTGGCTCCTACAGCCTCTGCCAAGAGGCGGTGGCCCTTTGCTCTTATGTGGTGAGCCAGGACATCCTCTTCAAGGCCGTCTACCTACCAGGCAGGACAAGGCTGTGGCAGACTGGCTGAGCAGAGCTCTCCAGCTGCACGAATGGCACCTGAGCCCCAAGAAAGCGCAGAGGCTGTTCTGGCTCTGGAGTACCAAAGACTTTGACCTCTTTGCCAGCCTGTCCAAAACTCAGCTTCCCCAGTTCTGTGGTTCCCATCCGCACCTGACCCGAGTGGCTCTGGATACCTTCCTCCTCTTGTGGGCAACAGGTCTGCTATATGCTCCCCCCTCCCCCCAGATAGCTCGGATCCTTTTCAGGGTCAAGCAGGACAGGACCTTGCTGATCCTCATAGCCCCAACAGCCATGGTTCCACCTGCTACTCAGTCTCTCAATGCAACCCCGAGTTCCCCTCGGGTGTTCACCAGGGCTTCTTGCACAGGAAGGAGGTTTGCTCCTCCACCCCAAACTGGGGTCTGTGTCCATCTGGCTGCTGAACGGGTCACCTTAGCACTTCATCTTTCCAGGAAAGTTGAGGAAATCCTGCTGGCCTCTTCTAAAGACTACACCTTCAAGTGGCACAGGTTTTTGGTATGGTGCTCAGAGCAATGTATAAACCCCTTCTCTTCTGCAATACTTGCTCTAGCTCGCGCAGTCTGGGCTAAAGTCTAACTTGGTCAGGGTTTACCTAACTACAATCTCAGCAAACCACCACCCTGTCAAAGGCAAACCCGTCTCATGCAGGGCTTGCTCCTCATCAAGTCCCTTATCCGTCTGCCCCTGGCATAATAGGACCTCAATGTGGTCCTCGCAGAGTTGACAAAGCTGCCATTTGAGCTTTTGACTACATGTCCTGGAAGGTTGCCTTCCTTGTGGCATTCACCTCCACCCTCAGGGTCAGCAAGCTACAGGCCTTGATGGCTGAAGCTCCATACACCCAGTTTTACAGGAACAGGGTGATTCTCCACACCCACATCAAGTTCCTCCCAAGTATTCGAAACGGACTCATTATCTATTGTTCAATGCAACCCTGTTATAGGATTTTTACGTCATGTATATAGCCTATTTCATGTATATAGTTCATGTATATAGTTCAACTTTATAGGATTTTTACGTCATGTATATAGCCTATTTCATGTATATAGTTCATGTATATAGTTCAACCCCTGTTATCCAAGTTTATACCCCTGTTCGATGTAAAACCAAACAGAATGTTTGTTTTGGTCACTTTGTTATACTGTGAACCGCGCTGATGCCGAATAGTGCGGTATATAAGCAACTGTAATAAAATAAAATAAATAATAAAGGTGGTCTTGAACTTCCATCTCAACCAGGAGGTGGTGTTGCTCAACTTCTTCCTGAGGCCCCATGCTGACTGTTCTCCATAGCCTGGACTGTAAGACAGCCCTGTTCTACTTGCAGCAGACCCAGGGCCACTGCAAAACTGGCCAGCTTTTTGTCTCCTATGATCCCAGCCATCTGGGACAGGTGGTCACTAAGTGGACCTTGCCAACTTGGGTGGTGGACTGCATTGCTTCTGCCCAGACTGGGCTGCTACTGCAACGCCGAGTCACAGCGAACAATGTCAGAGTGATGGTAACCTCTGTCCTGAACCTCCACTCAGTGCCCCTGGTGGACATCTACCATGTGCCACCTGGTCCTCTGCTCACACCTTTGCTGCACATTACTGCCTGGAGAAGATGTCCCACTGGGACAGCTGTTCAGGGTTTGTGCAACTCCTGCCCTCTGACCCTTCTTGGTCAGGCTACTGGAGACTGGTTCTCCCTGGACTCAGGATCTCCCCAGTCTGCCTTTGGAGTTGCAGTGCCTTCACCTACAGGTCACAGTAGCCTGTAGCTAGGGCCTCCCATATGTGAGGACTGACTTCCTGCTTGTTCCTGGAGCAAGTGTAGTTACTCAACTGTAACAGGTGTTCTCTAGGGACAGCAGGAATCAGTCTTCTTCCCCTTGGAGTTGCCATTCATTTTAGCCGTTTTCTTGGTTGGGCTCTAGCTGTGGTACCTGATGGAGCAAGATGGCATCCTTGAGTGGGAAGGGGACCACACATGCGTAGTAGCATTCCTAAATGCTTTCTTTGAAAGCTGGAGAAATACTCTGTATGGGTGCTGATGTTGCCCATATGCGAGGACCAATTCCTGCTGTCCCTAGAGAACAGCTGTTAGATGAGTAACTATGCTTTTTCAACATCCCTCAAAGAGAAATCTCTCTCTATCAATTAAGCCCTACAACAATCCTTGAAGCAGGGGCTAAAAAATTTCTCTAAGCATAACAATGTAATGCTTAGCAAATCAGTGAAGTAGTAACATGGAACCTATGTACTTTTTTTTGGGGGGGGGGGGGAACCTGACTGATACTTGTGACGATGATGGTCAATGAGATACTGGGCTTGATGGACCTTGGTCTGACATCTTATGTTTTTAAGATCAGTCAGTAGAGACTACAACCATACCTGAAAAGAGAACTACCTGAGCAGGGTTCAGGAAAGAGCAAAGAATGAGAGACGACATTGTGGATAAGAACTCAAAAAATGCTGTAGTAGGTCATACCAAGGGTCCATCAAGCCCAGTATCATGAATTGAACAGTGATCAATCCAGGTCACAAATCCCTGTCAAGTTCCATGCTGCTTATCCTATGGGTAAGCATTAGATTGCCCTAGTCCTCTTTAATAAAGATTTATGGACTTTTCCTCTAGAAACTTGTCTAACCTTTTTTTAGTGGCAGTACCAAAAGAACCAACAAAATTTAAAAACCATCTAAAACAAAAATTACACACACACAGTACATACATATAGCACAAAATCACTTTGCCCTAACCCACCATGGTTTGGCACATTGCTTGCAACAGGGGCATATAAAATTTGTACAGAATATAAATAGCTGTGTCTTATGTCCAGCTGTAGATAACAGGTACAGTCTACAACAATAAGAACAGAAACTAAAACGTACACCAACATTGAAAACTTAAATGGTGTATAAAGCCATCTCAGATACACACAAAAAAATCAAACACAGTCTTCATTAAAAAGTATGTGCAAAAAGTGCAGTAGCAACCCAAAATGTCCAGAAGAGGGATCACTCCTCTTACTCATTGCCTAAGACAGACAGATCTAAAAGACGAATGGATCTTAAGCATCCACATATTAAAAAGCCCATTACACAACACTGCAAGTCTTCCTTTTAAATATTAACTGATAAATAAACTCCATAAAAAATAATAGAGCCTGAGGAGAAAACAGAAATATACTATACTTTTCATTTTCTACACTGTTTGAACATTTAGGTACTTCAGCCTGGTGTGTCAGCTCTCAAGGTGCTGCTCCAATAAAACAAATCATGAATGATAAGAGAAACAAAACGTAGTCAGACGGCTGCAGATCACAAAAACATCAGAGCCCATAAGCCTAAGACTGAGCTTACTAGTAAAAGTGAAAACAGCATTTTTTCTTTATACTGTCATTTTTCTTTCCTTAAAAAAACCCCCCAAAGATGCTAAAATGCAGCATCTGTGAAAGAAAGCTACTAATAGTTCTACTACATCAGAAGCCAATATTTGAGCCAGGTAGGGGCTGGCCCAGGGGTGGGGCCAGGGGCGGCCCAAGGGGGGTGCGGGGCCATGTGCAGAGACTCTGTGCGGGGCCTCATTTGCATAAGGGGCCTCATTTGCATAAATATTTGCATAATGTTACCATACACTAACTTTTAGTAAACATGCCTCTTAATGAGTGTATGGATAAAGAAAGACTAAAAGATTTCTACATTACTATAATCCAGTGCCAACCGCCAGGCACATTAGGAACTACTACAAACACTGCCCATTTAGAAACCATTCTAAATCCTGAATCTCGTATGTCTCCCACATATATTTATGTATTTATTTATTTATTTTTATTTATTTCTTATATACCGCGCTATTATAATCAGTGCGGTTTACATTTGAAACAGAACATACAAGAATGTAAGCAGTTACATCAAGTTTTTTACATTGAACAGGGAATGTAAACATGGAGTAAAAACGAGGGAGAGACTATGTACATATTATAAACAAATTATAATGCTCTTACAGATAAATAAAAATATAACCTTTGCCTAGAGGGTTGACTAGATGGTCAAGGAGATCAGTGGGAGAGATAGTGGTTAGCCATTATCTACAGGAAGATGATCTGAGGGACGGGTTAGGCAGGGAGGTGAGGTGGGGGCATTGTAATTGTCGGGAATGCTGTCAGGGTAATATTGTAACATATAACCAACAGACTTAGAGAAACATTCACACATACATATTTTTGTTGGAACTCACACTTTGAAGGACCATCCTTCTCGTGGCGTGCTGTTCCCTTTTATTCTTTATATAGGGACGCAACCCTAACATGCGTTCAAAGGGGATATCTATCCCTCATCATCAACCGGTTAACATTCTTTCATTCAGGAAAAACCCTTAGAAGCCACTTATCTGAACGGAGACTTTCCACAGTTCATAGGCAACTCGGCGTCTTCCCCAGCTCATAGATAGACTCTATTCAAGTAGCAACCATACGAGAGTCTGAAAATGACAGAAAATGAGGGGAGACTCTCGTATGGTTGCTACTTGAATAAGTCTCAGAAGTCATAACGGATGACCTTCCCTGTTGGTTACATTGATTTGGAGGTGTTGGGTTTTACCCGGTATCGGCGGCTGATAAAGGGACTTCTCCATTTACCATCAGGAGTGGACGTTGAGTCTATCTATGAGCTGGGGAAGACGCCGAGTTGCCTATGAACTGTGGAAAGTCTCCGTTCAGATAAGTGGCTTCTAAGAGGGTTTTTCCTGAATGAAAGAATGTTAACTGGTTGATGTTGAGGGGGTAGATATCCCCTTTGAACGCATGCTAGGGTTGCGTCCCTATATAAAGAATAAAAGGGAACAGCATGCCACGAGAAGGATGTCCTTCAAGGTGTGAGTTCCAATAAAACTATGTATGTGTGAATGTTTCTCTAAGTCTGTTGGTCATTTAGAACCCATAGCAAACCCGCCGTATCATAACAGCACTACCAGGACTCACAAAGCACCAGACCCTACCTATCAAAAGGCAACACTGCAAATATTAAACCAATACATTTCAGAGAACAACAATACATGACCTACTGGGGAAAGAGAACAAGTGGCAATGTCAAATAGGAATTACATAAACAGAATACCTCAGCTCGGTTACACATGCAGAATATAGACCATCACCAAACAAGAAATCACAATTTAGAAACAGGAAGATAATAATTAAAATGGGAACCCCAAAAGCCAACTTAGAATGTACAGCAACACTGTAGAAATACAACTATAAATTAATTTCCTCTTGTACTAAACAAAGCATAGACGTTAATGATGCACATTTCCCAGAGCTGACATATTCCAGTTAATAAATTCAAAATAAAGAGATATTTTTCTACCTTTTGTGCATTTTTTTTCAGTTGCAATTGCTCCAGCCACTTTCTTCTGGTTTCTTCGTGTCTTCTGTTAACTCTCCATCATCTGCTGTCCATCTGTCCTTTCTTCTAGTTTTTTTTCCATTCTCTCTACATCTGCTTTAACATACTAACCTTTCTCCTTTTGCTCTTTCCTCATTCCTATTTCATCCACTCAAATTTTACCCCTCCATCCTCAATCCCCACATACTCTCCTAATACCCGGCCAATTGTAGATTTTTCTTCCCTCCCACACAAAATATTTTTCCCCGTTCCATTTCACTCTTCCAGCCCCATCCCATTCTAATCCTCCCCCAAAATCAGCTCCCTTCTAGATCCAGCCCCACCCAGCATCCGCTCCCTTCTAGTCCCCGCATCAGCCCATTTCCAGTCCTAGCCCCCCATCAGCCCCAGTCCTAGCTCCCCTATCCATTTCCAGTCCTATCTATCTGAGTCCCTCCATCAGCTCATTTCCAATCCCAGCCCATCAGCCCATTTCTAGTCCTTTTCTAGCCCCATCATCAGCCCATGTCAAATCCTAGCTCCCTCCACTCAGCCCATTTCAATCCAAGCCACCTATGAGCCTACTTCCAGTTCTAGCCCCTCCATGAGTCCATTTCAATGCAAGCCCCCCCACCACAGCCCATTTCCAATCTTAGCTCCCACCAACAGCCCATTTTCAGTCCTAACCTAACCCCTCCATCAGCCCATTTCCTGTCCTAGCTCCCCCCCCCACTCAGCCCATTTCCAGTCCTAGCTCCCTCTCACAGCCCATTTCCATTCCAAGCCCCCTCTCCATCAGCTATTTGCAGTTCAAACCTCCCCTTCCACTCAGCCCATTTCCAGTCCTAGCAACCCCCCCAACCCATTACCAGTCCTAACCCCATCAGCCCACCTCAAGTCCTAACCCCCCCCATCAGCCCATTTCCAGTGCTAGCCCCCCCATAGCCCATTACCAGTCCTAACCCATCAGCCCATAGCACATTACCAGTCCTAACCCCATCAGCCCATTTCCAGTCCTAACCCCCCCCCAGCCCACAGCACATCACAGTCAAAACCACATCAGCCCACCTCAAGTCCTACTCCCCCCAGCCCAGATCAAGTCCTACTCCCCCCCCCCCCCCCGGGAAAATTAAAACTTTAAAAAAAGCTGGCTGCTGCCGCTGCCGCGGCGGTAGCAGCAATATCGAATGTCCCGCGGGGCCCCCCCTGCCCGGCA
Source organism: Ichthyophis bannanicus (assembly GCA_033557465.1). Taxonomy (NCBI): domain Eukaryota; kingdom Metazoa; phylum Chordata; class Amphibia; order Gymnophiona; family Ichthyophiidae; genus Ichthyophis; species Ichthyophis bannanicus. The sequence continues at coordinate 294,726,339 of CM066041.1, forward strand.
GATCCCTTCCTGCTTGCCTGCCTACCTGCTTCAGTCAGTTTTTCTCCGCTTCGGCTTTCAGAGCCACGAAGGGAGAGCTTCTCCCTCGTGACTCTGTTAAGCCCGCTGGAGCTTATGGGAAATTTCCCATCTGCCCCGGCGAGCTTAACAGAGTCATGAGGGAGAAGCTCTCCCTTCGCGGCTCTGAAAGCCGAAGCGGAGAAGAACTGACTGAAGCAGGCAGGCAAGCAGGAAGGGATCTGCTGGGCAGGGGGGGGACCCCGCGGGACATTCAATATTGCTGCTACCGCTGCGGCAGCAGCAGCAGCCAGCTTTTTTTTTTTTTTTTTAAATTCTACTTTTAAAGCGGAATGTTCTTTGCGCGGGGCCCTGTGCAAAAAACATTCTCGCTCAATGGACGGGCCGGTCCTGGGTGGGGCATACGGCACATGCTCAGAAATGCTCACCTTTCTGAGCTCTAGAGCACTTCCATATCCATGGCGCCATCAGATGACGTCGCCAGGTGTGGCTGACTCAATCCTGCTTGTACTAGAAGCCAATATTCCACCCCGTGGTCCAAAATGTGCTGATTGTCCAGTTATAAAATTCTAGACACTGGGCAGACAACCTCACATACAAACAAGCACACTGCCATCACCAGGCCATACCCACTATGCACAAAAGCCAGAAATACTTTTCGCAAATTTACCCAGCCATGATCGTGATAAAAACGCTAAAAATGTTTTATTTGGGCTTTGATTCGTGATTTTAAATGATTTGAAGTTTAGGGAACTTTGTTAGTGCCACTAATCGCTCAGCAAGCTCAAGTAGGAATGCCGGTTTAAAAGGCAGCCCATCATCTGGTCAGACAGTCTTTTTAGTGTCTTTATCATGAATGTAGCTTGGTACGTTTGTTGAAAGTATTTCTGGCTTTTGTGCACAGCATGTATGGCTTGGCAATGGTAGTGTGCTTGTTTGTATGGATCTCCAGAAACAAGCAGGAATTCAGTCTTCACATATGGACAACATCTGTACCGACTGAGCCTACGTGGGAATGCTCCCTAGCATGCAAAAAGGAAAGATTTAGGGAGCACTCCACAGCGCATGTGTGCCTGCCTTCCCAACTCCCCTCTAAAGTTCTTTGTTTTCCACGGAGCCAGCAGAACGTTCAGTCCTGTCACCGCTGAAAAACCTTTCTGCTTTTGTGAAACATCTTGCTTCTGCCTTTCCAGCGACATCGGCTTTGATTATTTTTTTTTATTTTCTGTTTCATAAATTTTAGTTTTCACCACCAAACTAGGCCTTCATAGCCTTACCTTCAATTCAAAGACAACTTTTTTCTTGAGGCATGGAAAAGCCAGCATCAACGGATGAAATTGCAGCTTTGGGGGCGCGCCCGCGCCTTGCGGGTCCTCGCTTGAGGGCCCTTTGGTGTGGCCCTTAGGCGTTGGTCCGTGGCATTCATCCTGAAGTGAGCATTGAAATTGTGGACTGGATTGTCATACGCTCATATTATGGTAACCTGCTGTTCCTCTTCTTTTCTCTACCTATTCTTTTGACTGTTTCTGTCCTCTACTACGTCCTATCTTACAAATGGCGTTCCTTTCGTATTTCCGCAAATGATATATTATTGTAAACCGCTCTAATGCTTCGGCCTGAGCGGTATATCAAATTTAAAATAAACATAAATAAACATAAAATAAACTAGTACTTTTTTTTTTTCTTAAAACACCCCACCAAGTGTGCTGGTACCATATCAGTCACTGATAAACTTGACTGGCACTCTGACCAGGGGTCCCCCGAGGTGTAACGATGCAAAAAGGCGGCAGCCTCAAAGTCACTGGGCGGGACTCGTGACAAGCACAAGCGCTCCCGCACCTGGTTGCTTAGTCCCCTTCAGGGTTCGAGAGTCTGACAAGGAGAGGCCCCACAAGGTACCTCACAGGGAAATGGAGGCCTCCAGCAAAGGCACCCAGTCTCCTGAGGGTCAACCCGGTGAGGACCCCCTCTCCTCCGACACCCAATCCAGTGACCCTGGTAGCGGCATCCCAGGGACCCATGCGGGAGTCCTGTATGCTGGCGCTCAAATGCAGCGTTTCTGTGTTCATTGCTTCCGAGAATGAGGCTGTGGAAAAAAGGTGGGGACTACCACCTCCTGAATGAGGTGGAATGGGGATACCACCTTTGGGAGGAATTTGGGGTGCGTGCGAAGCACAACCCTGTTTTTGTAGAACCGAGAGGGTGGCTCCGACACCAAGGCTTGGCGCTCATGACCTGTCAAGCAGATGCGAGCGCCACCACAATCTGTTATGTTTTTTTGAAGGAGTGAATAATCAGGTGGACAAAGGTGAGTCGGTTGATATTGTGTATCTGGACTTTCAGAAAGCCTTTGACAAGGTCCCTCATCAGAGACTTTTGGCAAAACTAAAGAGTCATGGGATAGGAGGCAGTGTACTATTGTGGATCAGGAACTGGTTAAAAGATAGAAAGCAGAGGGTAGGGCTAAATGGCCAATTTTCCCAATGGAGAAAGGTGAATAGTGGTGTACCCCAGGGATCTGTGCTGGGTCCGCTGCTTTTTGACATATTCATAAATGACCTGGAAAGTGGAACAACAAGTGAGGGTTATCAAATTTGCAGATGACACAAAACTATTTAAAGTTGTTAAAACCCAAGAGGATTGTGGAAAATTGCAAGAGGATCTTGATAAATTGGAAGACTGGGCATCAAAATGGCAGATGAAATTTAATGTGGACAAGTGCAAGGTTATGCACCTAGGGAAGAACAACCCAAACTATGGTTACACGATGCAAGGTTCCACATTAGGAACCACCACCCAGGAAAAAGATTTAGGCGTCATTGTGGATACCATGTTAAAACCCTCGGCCTAGTGTGCAGCGGCAGCCAAGAGAGCAAAGAGAATGCTAGGTATGATGAGGAAAGGAATGGAAAATAAAACAAAAGATATTATAATGCCTCTATATCGTTCCATGGTGAGACCACACCTTGAATATTGTGTGCAATTCTGGTCGCCGTATCTTAAAAAGGATATAGCGATTTTAGAAAAGGTTCAGAGAAGAGCCACCAAAATGGTAAAGGGGATGGAAGGATACTCCTATGAAGAAAGGCTAAAAAGGTTAGAGCTCTTTAACCTGGAAAAGAGACGGCTGAGGGATGATAGAAGTCTATAAATTAATGAACGGAGTGGAACGGGTAAACGTAGATCGATTGTTTACCTTATCAGAATATAGAAAGACTAGGGGACATGCAATGAAGCTACAGGGTAAACTATTTAAGACTAATAAAAGAAAATATTTTTTCACTCAACGTGTAATCAAACTCTGGAATGTGTTACCAGAGGATGTAGTAAAGGCTGTTAATGTAGCTGGGTTTAAAAAAGGTTTGGACAAGTTCCTGGAGGAAAGGTCCATAAACCATTATTAAAGAAGGGACCCAGGATATCAATGCTTAAACCAATACAAGCATTGTGGAACCTGTGTCCCTTGGGGAAACTGCTAGGTACATATGACCTAGATTGGCCACTGTTGGAAACAGAATACTGGGCTTGATGGACCTTGGTCTGACCCAGTATGGCATATCTTATGTTCTTATGGCCAGCTTCGCTGACTTGTGCCCAGAGACCGCAGGTCCCTCACGTGGGACACCCAAATCCGTCCAGGAAACTCCCCCAAGAGCCACAGGCCTAGTGAGGGTTTTCGACATCAGTCTGTCTTGCTCGCTCTCCCATTCCTCGGAGGCAAGATCATCCAGGGTCTCCGGCTCCAAGCCGCCGGCCATCGGACAGGGCGACCCACCTGGCTCGGATCCCTCAACCAATTTTTCAGACTGGGAGTCCGATGGGCACACCTCTCTGGAAACCCATACCCATTGGGATCTTCCATCGGACCCCTCGCCCCCTGATCTCTAGCAGTGTTCACCACCCAAGGACACCTCCTTTCTGGTGTTTATTTGGTACATGGCTCAGGCCCTCAGCCTGGTCACCCAGGCCAAGGAAGACCCTCGTGCTGAAGAACTAGATATCCTTCAGTACGAGGCCCTGCCCACAGAATCCCTCACTGTGCCGGTGCCGCCGATCCTCTCCCGGCTATTATTCCACATGTGGGAGGCCATGGTCTTGGTCTCGGTCCTGCCGATCCTCTCCCGGCTATCGCTCCACATGTGGGAGGCCACGGTCTCAGTCCCCATCATGAGCAAGTGCCTTGACACAATGTACAAGGTGCAGCAGGGGCCAGGTTTCCATAAGACTCAGCTTCCACACACCTTAATGGTGGTGGAATCAGCCATGAGTAAGCAGAAAAGCCCGAAGTCACACTCCTCGGTCCCACCGGGTCGAGAGTCCAGAGCCTTTGATGCCCTGGGCCGCAAGGCCTATCAAGGTTCCATGCTCTCCTGTCGCATCCAGGCATACAAGTTATATATGGGTATGTTCCTCCGTGACTTGGCAAAAAAACTTGGAGGCTTCTCCATGGGCCTCGAGGGCAAGCCCCTCGATAGGTTCTGCTAACTGTTGAAGTCAGTAGCTAATTACTCCAAGTATCTCTCTCGAGCCTCTTACGATGGTTTTGAGACTTCAGCTCAGGTGGCGGCCATGGGCATTGGAGCCTGCCACCAGGTTTGGCTTCAATCTTCAGATTTGGAGCAATGGGTGCAGGAGAATCTCCTGGACGTGCCCTGCCTCGGCAAGCAACGTTTTGGTAAGCCAATGGAGGAGAATGCAGCTGAGATCGAGATGGAGTACGTCACTAGGACCAGTCTCTCCTGCAAGACCTCTACGCTGCCTTGGAAGCAGCCGCCTACCAAGCCCTTCTTCCCCAGGAAAGCCCTCCAGTACCGCGGCTACCCGCCGTATCCAGCTACCCCTGTGCCGACCACTCCCGCAAAGGGGAAGCCTGGCCAGGGTCACCGGAAACCAAAGGGACCAAAGGCCCAGACGCTGGCTCCCCCACAACCCCCCTCAGGGATTTTGACGCCAGTAGCATAGCCTCTCGCTCTCTGACGATACAGCAGCCCATGGGGGGATGCCTGTCCAGCTTCGCCCCATCGTGGGCATTTATCACCTCGGACACCTGGGTCCTCCAGGTCATCCAGGAGGGCTATCGCCTCCACTTCAACAGGCTCCCACAACCCCTTTCTCTGCAGCAGAGCCTCCTCAACTCCCCGCACACCAGCTTCTGCTGCAGTGGGAATTACACTCATCGCCCAACAGGCAGTCAAGAAGGTCCCTCCCCACCTTCGAGGTTGGGGTTTTTAATCCCAGTACTTCCTCGTCCCAAAAAAGACGGGGGGGGGGGGAGGGGGTCTGTGGCCCATCCTCGACCTCCACAGGCTAAACAAGTTCCTGGTGCAGGAGAAATTCAAGATATTATCTCTTGGCATGCTGCTGCCCTTCCTCCAGCAAGGCGACTGGCTATGCTCCTTAGATCTAAAGGACGCTTACACTCATATTCTGATCCACCCCCAACATAGGCAGTACCTGCATTTCAAGGTGCAGGGAGAGCACTTCCAGTACAGGATGTTCCCCTTCGGCCTTGCATCCACCCCACGAGTCTTCACGAAGTGTCTCGTCATGGCCACCACTCACCTTCGGTGCCAGGGTATGTGTTTCCCTACCTCGATGACTGGCTCGTTATGGGCTCCTCCGTTGAGGAGGTCCAGCAAGCGATGTCGCAAATTGTCTTCCTCTTGGAAAGTTTGGGGTTCTTGGTCAGCTACCCAAAGTCTCACCTCGAGCCGACACAGGCTCTCGAGTTCATCAAGGCGCACCTCGATACTTAGCAGGCCATGGCCTTTTTGCCGGTGGATCACTCCACCAGCCTCCAGACTCTGGTAGCTCGTGTCCAGAGTGCTCACCAGGTCACCGCTCAGTCCATGCTATGTCTCCTGGGCCACATGGTCTTGACTGTGCATGTGGTCCCTCACTCCCGCCTGCACATGCGGACTGCTCAGTGGTGTCTCAGTACCCAGTGGAGCCAGTCCCTCGGTCACCTCAGGGACCCCGTCAGGGTTCTTACCAACTTTTGCTTGTCCCTGAACTGGTGGCAAAACCCCCACAAACCCTCCTGCGGGGATCGCCCTTCCAGCCCCCACAGCAATATGTGGTACTGACCACGGATGCTTCCCTGTTAGGGTGAGGAGCCCATTGCGGGTCTCTCTGCACACAGGGACAGTGGTCGCCGGTGGAGGCTCAACAGCAGATAAACCTGCTCAACCTCCGGGCCATCCTGAGGGCCTTTGAGAATGTCCTCAGCAGGAAGTCGGTTCTGGTGCAGACAGACAACCGGGTAGCGATGTTTTATATCAACAAGGAGGGGGTCACAGGGTCACGTTTCCTCTGCAGGGAAGCCGTCCTGCATCTGCTCTTTTGCCGGCCGGCGGATGTCATCCCTCAAGGTGGCGTACCTCCCAGGGCAGGAGAATGGCCTAGCGGATAGACTCAGCAGAATCCTTCGCCCCCATGAGTGGCGCCTTGATCCCAGAGTGGCAGGCTGGCTGTTTCTACGCTGGGGAACTCCAGCAACAGACCTCTTCACCAGCCCTCAGAACACATAACTTCCTCTCTTCTGCGGCTCGGTGCCACACCCAGGCAGGGAAGGCCCCGATGCATTTCTATGCATTCCCTCCTTTCCCCCTCATTGTGAGGACTCTATTCAAGGCTCAACGGAACAGGGCATTGCTGATTCTTGTGACCCCCTCGTGGCCTCAGCCGCCTTGGTTCCTGCTCTGACTGTTGTCAGAGCCTCCGATCCCCCTGGGCTCTGCCAGGGACTTGCTGATGCAGGAGGAGGGTCGGGTACTACACCCGAATCTACCTTCCCCTATCCCTCACAGCCTGGCGGCTGAACGGGTCTCTCTAGCCTCTCTGGCCCTTCCGGAGGAGGTCGAGGAAATCCTCCTTGCCTCGAGGAAGGACTCCACTAAACGAGCCTACGCCTTTAAGTGGAAACGCTTCTCCATCTGGTGCTCGGAGCACCAGATCGACCCCTTCTCATGCCCAGTTTGGTGGGTTCTCCATTACCTTCTCCACCTCTCGAGGGAAGGGCTGAAGTTGAACTCGATTAGCCGATATGGTGCTCAGATGAACTCTAACTATCTCCCTATCGAGGGAAAGCCTCTCTCGGGGCAACCACTAGTCTCCTGCTTCATGCGGGGTCTTCTGTTATCCAAGCCGCCCATCCGTCCTTCTCCGGCGGAATGGGACTTGAACGTGGTGCTCACGTAGCTTACTCATTCACCCTTTTTAGCCGATGGCGATGTGTTCGCTCCGGCATTTGTCCTGGAAAGTGGCCTTCCTGGTGGCACTGACCTCGGCTCGTCGAGTCAGCGAGCTTCAGGCGCTCATGGCTGGCGCCCCTTACACCAGGTTTTATCGGAACAGTGTGGTCCTCCAGATGCATCCTAAGTTCTTACCCAAGGTTGTGTCAGCCTTTCATCTCAACCAAGAGATAGTGCTCCCGACCTTCTTCCCGAGGCCCCACGCCAATCAGGCGTCGGCGACTCTCCACACCCTCGACCGCAAGCAGGCCCTCGCCTTCTACTTGCAGCGTACCCAGACTTATCGCAAGTCTGACCGGCTCTTCATGACCTATGATCCCAATAGGCAGGGACAAGCAGTCACCAAGCGCACCCTCTGTTTGGGTGGCGGACTGCGTCGCCTTCACTCAAGTGAAGGCAGGCGTCCCTCTGGATTGTCGAGTCACTGCACATGGGGTCTGAGCCAAAGCGGCCTCGGTGGCCTTGCTACGCTCCGTGCCCATGATGGACATCTGCTAGGTGGCACCCTGGTCTTCTATGAATACCTTCACTGCCCACTACTGCCTGGAGAGGGAGTCCCACCGGGGCAGCACCTTCAGACAGGCTGTACTCCGTAATCAGTTCAGGGTATAAGCAACTCCTGCCCTCTGACCCTTCTTCACGGCTACCGAGGGTTTCACCCTGAGAACCCGAGGACTCGGGCTTCGGCTTCTGGCCTCGCAGAGGTGTTTTTTTTGTAACAGGTTCGGTAGCCTGTAGCTAGGGAGTCCCATAAGTGAGGGCTGACTTCGTGCTCGTTCCTGGAGAAAGCGTAGTTACTCACCTGTAACAGGTGTTCTCCATCTGGGCAGCAACAGAATGGGATAGTGTTGACGGCGGAGGATCACATTTCGGTGACAACAGCAACACCACCAAAAACTTAAACTGCACGGAAGAAAGGCCCGGCAATCTACTTCTGTATCTTGCCATGAAAACCCAATGGATAGTTACAACAAAACAAATTGTGCTGTAGTGCTGGAAGATGAGACCCCCAGGTTGGAAGGCACTCAACTAGCTACTGGGGAAGAGCTGAAGACTTTTCAGAGTAAAGCCAGCATTTATGATGTGGTTGGATCAAAGCCCTCGGGACATCTGACTGCTGATGTAGCTGCACATGAAATGAGAGTCAGAAGCTGTAAAGATGTCTTACACATTGGAACATGAAACGTACGAAGCATGAACCAAGGGAAGTTGGAGGTGGTCAAGAATGAAATGGAACGTGTACAACTTGATCTGTTGGGTGTCAGCGAACTGAAATGGACTGGCATCAGGCACTTTGCATCAGATGATCACATGGTCTACTATGCTGGAAATGAAAGACAAAGAAGAAATGGTGTTGCATGTATAATAAAGAAGAAACTTGCAAGAACTGTAATGAAATACAATGCAGTCAGCGAACGCTTAATCTCTGTTCGTCTACGAGGAATGCCTATCAACACAACTATAATTCAAGTATATGCCCCAACAACAGCTGCAGAAGAGAATGAAATTGAAGAGTTCTATGAACAAGCTGAAATTGACAGAACATGCAAACAGGATATCCTGATAGTCATGGGTGATTGGAACGCAAAGGTTGGCAACAAAGAAGAAGACAAAGTAGTTGGAAAATATGGACTTGGCAACAGAAATGAAGCTGGAGAAAGACTGATAGAATTCTGCAAGACCAACGATCTATTCATCTCGAACACCTTCTTTCAGCAACACAAGCGGCGACTGTACACATGGACTTCACCCAATGGATTGTATAAAAATCAAATTGACTACATCTGTGGAAGTCAACGATGGAAAAGCTCTATAACATCAACAAAGACAAAACCTGGAGCTGACTGTGGTACAGATCATCAACTACTAGTATGCAAACTCAAGCTAAAGCTGAAAAAGAGCAAACCACACACGAATGCAGCAAAATATGACCTTGAGAATATACCACTGGAATTTAAAGACTGCCTGCAAAATCGATTTGCTGCTTTAGATACAAATGATAGAGTTCCAGAAGAGTTATGGAATGACATCAAGAAGGTTGTGTTAGAAGAAAGCGAGAAGTCTCTACAAAAGGTAAAAAAAGAAAAAACGGCCAAAATGGATGACGGAAGAAACTCTGAAAATTGCCCAGAAATGCAGAGAAGCTAAAGCCAGAGGAGAAAGAAAGACAATCACAGAACTCAGAGATTTACAACGTGCAGCAAGACAGGACAAGGAAAAGTACTACAATGACGCCAGGAAATAGAAGCAGAAACTATTAGAGGAAGAACAAGATCAGCTTTCCTAAAGCTACGAGAGTTAAAGAAAAAGTTCCAGCCTCGAATTGGAATGTTACAAGATGCTCAAGGTTCTATGTTGAATGATGCTGAGAAGATCAAGAAAAGATGGAAGGAATATACAGAGTTTTTATATGATAAAGATCAAGTGGACCAACAGCCATTTCAACCTGTACCTAATGATCGGGAACCATTGGTGATGAAAGAAGAAGTTGAAGCAGCATTGAAAGCCTTATCAAAGAAAAAAGCACCAGGCATTGATTGCATTCCCATAGAAGTATTACAGCAATCTAATGCAGCTGTTACCATACTTACAAGGCTCTGCCAAGAAATATGGAAGACAGCATCATGGCTAACTGACTGGAAAAGATCTGTGTTTATACCAATACTAAAGAAAGGTGATCCAACTGACTGTGGAAATTATCGCACAATTGCTCTGATCCCACATGCCAGCAAGATTCTACTGAAGATTATTCAAAAGAGACTGCAATCATACCTGGAACAAGAACTACCTGAAGTGCAAGCAGGGTTCAGAAAAGGGCAAGGAACGAGAGACATCATTGCGGATGTGAGATGGATCCTTGAAAAGACTAAAGAATACCAAAAGGATATCTATTTGTGCTTTATCGACTATAGCAAAGCTTTTGACTGTGTAAACCATGAGAAACTCTGGGCCACATTAAGAAGCATGGGTATATCAGAACACCTGATCGTTCTCTTGCACAATCTGTACATTGATCAAGAAGCAACAGTTCGAACGGAACAAGGAGAAACAGAATGGTTTAAAATAAGCAAAGGTGTAAGACAAGGCTGCATACTTTCCCCCTACCTGTTTAATTTATATGCAGAACAAATCATCAGAGAAGCAGGATTGTATGAAGACAACAGAGGTGTGAAGATTGGTGGAAGACTCATCAACAACCTTCGCTATGCTGATGATACCACATTACTGGCGGAAAGTGAAGATGATCTGAAACATTTGCTTCTCACAATCAAAGAACATAGTCTCAAAATGGGCCTGCACCTTAATGTAAAGAAGACAAAGATCATGACAACTGGCATAATCAACAGGTTCATCGTCGAAGGAGAAGAAATTGAAATCGTGAATAACTTTAACCTACTTGGATCAACTATCAATAAAGCAACAAGCAGTCAAGAAATCAGACGACGCATTGCTCTTGGCAGAATGGCTATGAAAGACCTAGATAAGATTCTCAAGAGCAGAGATGTCTCTCTCCATACAAAGATTCGACTTGTTCAAGCCATGGTATTTTCAATATCATATGGATGTGAAAGCTGGACAGTGAAAAAGATAGGAAGAAAATTGATGCCTTTGAATTATGGTGCTGGCGGCGAATACTGTGTATACCATGGACTGCCCGAAGAACAAACCAGTCTGTACTAGAGGAGATCAAACCTAAGCTTTCTTTAGAAGCTCAGATGACAAGACTTCAACTTTCATACTTTGGACACATCATTCGGAGAGAGAGATCATTAGAGAAAGACATCATGCTTGGGAAGATAGAAGGTCAATGCAAAAGAGGAAGGCCAGCAATGAGATGGATTGATACAATAACAGCAGCTACGGGTACCAGTCTGTCAACAATGAGCCGCCTGACTGAAGACCGAACACAATTTAGGATAGCTATCCAGAGGGTCGCCATGAGTCGACTCCGACTCGACGGCACTTAACACCCTCCCGCCTCCCCTGATGAGTTGCTGAATTTTTGTCCTTCCCTTGCCATCTGGTTGTAGGGCTCGAGCTAAGCGACCTGACTGAGCAAGATGGCACCCTTGGGCGGGAAGAGGACCACGCATGCATGGCAGCAATCCCAAAGGCTTTCTTTGAAAGCTGGGGAATTGCTCCGCACGGGCTCCGTCAGTGCCAACGTCACCCATAAGTGAGGACTGATTCCTGCTATCCCTGGAGAACACCTGTTACAGGTGAGTAACTACACTTTGTCTGCCTGGTGTCTGGCACTCTCTCATATCTGACAGGCATGTTTTGGACCGCAGGGTAGAACATTGGCTTTTTATGCAGTAAAGCTGCACATACAGATGGTTTTTTTTGAAAGGGCAGCAGTTTTTATTTTCAGTAAGCTCAGTCTTAGCCTTATGGCCTCTGATGTTTTTCTGATCTGCAGAGGACTGACTCAATACGTTTTTGTTTTTCTTTTTCATCCAAGGAATATAGTCTTAAAAATGGGTCTGAACCTTAACATTAAGACAAAAATCCTGACAACTGGCAAAATGAATAAGTTCATCGTTGGTGGAGAAGAAATAGTGGACAACTTTAACCTACTTTGATCAACTATCAATAAAGCAGCAACAAGCAGTTAAGAAATCCAACAATGCATTGCTCTTGGCAGAATGGCTATGACGGACCTAGACAAGATTCTCAAGAGCAGGGATGTCTCTCTCCATACAAAGAGTAGACTTGTTCAAGCTATGCTATTTTCAGTAACATCATATGGATGCTAAAGTTGGACAGTGAAAAAGATACAGGAAGAAAATTGATGCCTTTGAATTATGGTGCTGGCGATGAATGCTGTGTATACCATGGACTGCCCGAAGAACAAACCAGTCAGTACTAGAGGAGATCAAACTTAAGCTTTCTTTAGAAGCTCAGATAACAAGACTTTGACTTTCATACTTTGGACACATCATGCGAAGAGAAAGATAATTGAAGACATCATGCTTAGCAAAGTAGAAGGTCAATGCAAAAGAGGAAGTCCAGCAATGAGATGGATCGATACAACAGCAGCTATGGGTGCCTGACTGAAGACTGAACACAATTTAGGACAGCTATCCAGAGGGTCGCCATGAGTTGAGACTTGATGGCACTTAACAACAACTTGAGGAAGGGAAGAGCTTATGGCAACTACCCTCAGTATCAGGCTTCCCCAGCAGTCCAAGGGACCAGGGCATGGCCCTCATAAACAAACTCCCAAAATCCAAGCACCAACTCTGGCTCTTCCTGGTGAGAGTTTTTGACTCCTTGGGCATAGCCTCTTCATCCCCAGGAAGCTCACCCAAGCAGCCCACAAGGGGACATCTGATCCTATTTGCCCACAGGTGTCCAAACCATAACCACTGACACCTGGACTCTCCATGTGGTCAAGGAGAACTACCTCCTCCATTTAGAGCAGACTCTCCCTCCATTCTTCCCAGGAGAGCCCACCAGGATTCCCCCCCCCCCCACCAGACCTTGCTACAGCAGGAGCTCGTAGGCCTTCTTGAGGACAAGGCGGTGGAACTCATACTCCCACACCTCTGGGGCAGAGGGTTCTACTCCAGATGCTTCCTCGTACCAAAAAGCACAGGAGGACAAAGGCCCATCCTAGGCCTGCAGTACCTGAACAGGTTCTTAGTGAGGGAGAAGTTCAAGATGCTGTCCCTTGGGATGTTGCTGTCATATCGCTGGTAGGGAGACTGGCTGTACTCCTTGGACTTAAAAGGATGTGCATACAGACATCCCCATCCATCCCAGCCACAGGCAATACCTCAGGTTTGTGGGGGTGCACACTAGCAATACAGGGTCCTACCTTTTGGCCTGGCTTCCACCCCAAGGTCTTTACCAAGTGCCTAGCGGTGGTCATGGCCCATCTCCATCTCCAAGGAGCCTTCATCTTCCCCTACTTGGATGACTGGCTCAGAGGAGGCTCAGCCGCCAAGGTGCAGCATGCCACTGCCAGCATCGTTGGCATCCTACAACATCTGGGGTTAGTCATAAACCACCCCAAGTCTCAACTCCTCCTTACGCAATGGCTGGAGTTCATAGGAGCCTGGCTAGATACCCTCCAGGCCAAAGCATCCCTACCCCAGGATAGGGCCGATGGCCTCAGGGCACTGGTTGCAGACATACAATGCCAGAGCACAGTGCTCACCTCTTGCTATGCCTGCTGGGCCACATGGCATCCACGGTCCATGTCACCCCAAAAGCCCGCCTCCACATGAGGACGGCTCAATGGTGCCTCCGTTTCCAGTGGACCTGGGTGACCGTGACCCACTAACAAGCAGATTCCTTTGGCTAGTGGCAGGCTCCGCAGCATCTCCAGGCGAGGATGCCCTTCCAGACCCCCAATCCCCAGAGGGTGCTCACCATGGATAACTCCCTGTTGAGCTGTGCTAACTGCGAAGATCTCTGCAGCCAGGGCAGCTGGTTACAGTCAGAGAGCCATCTGTAGATCAACCTGCTGGAGCTTTGGGCCATATTCCTGGCTCTCTAAGCCTTCCTCCACCGCCTGCAGCAGTCGGTGCTGGTCCAAACAGACAATCAGATGCCCTGGCAGACAAGCTGAACAGGGTCCTCCCAACTGCACAAGTGGCAGCTGGATCCCAGGATGGCCTCTTGGCTCTGACTCGGGGGGGGGGGGGGGTGTTCTGCTGATGGACCTCTTCGCTAGTCTGACCAACATTCAGCTGCCCTGCTTCTGCTCCTGCCAACCGTATTCCTCATGTGTGGTGGCAGATGCGTTCCTCATTCCATGGATGAAGGGCCTTCATGTCTTCGCGCCCATGCCACTGGTTGCCAAGACCTTTTTCAAGGCTCAGCATGACAGGGCACTGATACCAATTGCCCCCTGGTGGCCCAGGCAACCGTGGTTCCCACTGCTCCTCTGCTTATTCTCAATGCCCCCGGTCCCCCTGGGGAGTGCCCTGTGGTTACTGTCGCAGGAGGAAGGCTTCCTCCTACACCCCAACCTGGGGTCCCTGTCACTAACAACTTGGCTGCTGAAAGGGTAACCTTGGCCCCCTTTCAGCCTTTCAGGGGAGGTGGGGGGAAGTCCTCCTGGCCTCCCACAGGTTCTCCATGAGACACGCCTACACCTTCAAATGGCACACAGATTCTCAGTGTGGTGTGTGGAACAGCAAGTTTAACCTGTTCTCGTGCTCTGTGCAGCTTGTACTGCAATATTTGCTCCACCTATCGCATTCAGAACTGAAGCCCAACTCGGGGAACACCCGAGTACTCTAGTGGTGCACTACCACCTTATCAAGGGTAAGCCCCTCTCTGTCCAGCCTCTTATGACCCACCTCTTGTGGGGCCTCCTGTTATCCAAGCCCCCCGTCTGCCCTACAGCAGTGGAATGGGACATCAATGTGGTGCTATCCAAGCTCACTGGGCCACCATTCGAGCCCCTGGCTACCTCTCATGGAAGGCAGTCTTCCTAGTGGTGCTCACGTCTACCAGCAGGGTCAGCGAGCTTCAGGCAGTGGTGGCCAATCTGCCATACACAAGGTTCTGTAGGAACAGAATGGTGCTCCGCATGCACCCCAAGTTTCTTTCTAAGGTGGTGTCCCCCTTCCACCTCAGTCAGAAGGTGGTGCTCCCCACCTTCTTTTAGTGGCCTCACACCAACAGGGTGGAGACCATAAGAACATAAGATTTTATTTATTTTATTTATTTATTTAACATTTCTTATATACCGCGCTATTTGTCATCAGCGCGGTTTACATCAAAACAATAGAACACTTGACCAGATACATTGGCCGTCGTTTACATAAAACGGGGAGTTAACATGGATGAGAACTTGGGGAACTATTCACATTCAGGTTTATAGCAAACTTAGGAAACTATGTACAAAGATATACCATACTGGGTCAGACCAAGGTCAATCAAGTCCAGTATCCCATTTCCAACAGTGGCCAATCTAGATCATACGTACCTAGCAGTTTCCCCAAAAGACACAGGTTCCACAATGCTTGTATTGGGTCAAGCATCGATATCCTGGGTCCCTTTTTAATAATGGTTTATGGACCTTTCCTCCAGGAACTTGTCCAAACATTTTTTAAACCCAGCTACACTAACAGCCTTTACTACATCCTCTGGTAACAAATTCCAGAGTTTGATTACACGTTGAGTGAAAAAATATTTTCTTTTATTAGTCTTAAATAGTTTACCCTGTAGCTTCATTGCATGTCCCCTAGTCTTTCTATATTCTGATAAGGTAAACAATCGATCTACGTTTACCCGTTCCATTCCGTTCATTAATTTATAGACTTCTATCATATCTCCCCTCAGCCGTCTCTTTTCCAGGTTAAAGAGACCCAACCTTTTTAGCCTTTCTTCATAGGAGTATCCTTCCATCCCCTTTACCATTTTGGTGGCTCTTTTCTGAACCTGCATACCCTGGACTGTAAGGCGGCCCTGTCCTACCTTCAACATATTCAGGGCAACCACTAAGCCTCCCAGCTTTGTCTCCTATGACCCCAGTCGGTTGGGGCAAGTGGTGACCGAGCAAACTCTGTCCACTTGGGTGGCAGACTGCATTGCCCTTGCCTATGAGCGGGCTGGGTTCTTGCTGGAGTGCTGGGTTATGACACACAGCATCAGGGCCATGGTGGCATCTGTGGCACATCTGCATTCTGTCCCTCTGTCGGAGATCTGCCGAGTTGCCACCTGGTCTTCAGTCCATACTTTCACAGCTCATTATATCCTGGAGAGGGAGTCCCTGATAGGACAGCACCTTCAGCCAGGCCATACTCACTCAGTCATCTGTTCAGGGTGTAGGCAACTCCTGCCCTCTGTTCCTCCTGTGTTCAGGCTACATGAGTGCTGGCTCTCACTGGACACTTTTGGATTTCTTGAGAATCTGTCTCCTTTAGACTCGCTGCTGCTCATGGCTCAACCGTGGCATTTCTACAGGTTTTCGGTAGCCTGTAGGCTAGGGAGTCCCATATGTGAGGAATGACTTCCTGCTTGTTCCTGGAGAAAGCATAGTTACCTGTAACAGGTGGTCTCCAGGGACAGCAGGAAATCAGTCCTCACAACCCTTCCTCCTCCCCTTGGGGTTTCTCTTCATTTTTGCCATCTTTTCTTTATCAGCTTTAACTATGTCAACTGACTGACCAAAATATGGCGCTCTTGGGTGGGAAGGGAACAACGCATGCATGGTGACATTTCCCAAGGGTTTTCTTTGGAAGCTTGAGAGAATCTTCTACAAGGGCTCCGTCGGCATCAACGTTACCCATATGCGAGGACAGATTCCTGCGTTCTCTGGAGAACACCTGTTACAGGCGAGTAATATGCTTTTTCTTGAAGGGGATGGGCTAGACAACTGAAAACAACCAGCCGGTGTGTAAGGGACAGAGGTATTGCAGCTACTATGACATGATGGGTAAAGCCTTGGACTGCAGAAATTTAGAAATCATACCAATACTCTTTATAGGGTGGAATAGCAATCCAGACATGCATATCTAATACACATGCAATTCTTCCAGGTGCTGATATAATCCGTGAGCAATATATTCAGCTGTGTGTGTGTTTCCAAGGTGAGCAGTGCTCTCCACTGTTTGCATACACATTTTAATTTGCTTAAGATTTCATTAAAGCAGGGATTTTCAACCCAGTCTTCGGGACACACTTATCAGCCAGGTTGTTAGGATATCAAAATAATAGAATTACCAAACAATACCCCAAAATTTATCTTAAAACAAAAGTTTTTTTTGTCGGATATCACCGCAGCAAAGCATGGATTTAGAGCAATACTTCCAAGCGGATCAATCCATTTTATTAACCAACAAAATTGTATTTTTTAAAAAAGACTTAGCTCAGTCCAATAACATTCCTTGAAGTCCTTGCACGACGTGCACGTTTCGGGAATGTGTTCCCTGTATCAAGTGCTCTTCACTCCGTAATTTATACAACCGTCAAAAAACGCCGGGACCAAACCCAGCTGACTCTTAAAGGGCAAACAAAGCTCAAACATTGGCTCACAAGCCTGTCGATCCATATCCAATCCACCAATGAAGACAAACCAGGGCCGCCCCACTAAGCAGGGGGACCCTTTGTCACAGAGGTGGAGATCACATTATACTGTGCCATTTCTTTATTCAAACCGGAGGGCATCATTGTCTGAAGTTTAAAGATCCATTGCTGTTCACATCTTTGAAGTTTCGCAGTGCGATTACCACCCCTAGGATCCAAAGGGATCTGATCGATCACAGTCCATTTCAAACAATCAAAAGAGTGTTCAAATGCTAAACAATGTTCCACAATAGGGGCCGAGATAACTTTTTGACGAAGCCGGGAGGCATGCTCAGCTAACTGCATCTTAATAGACTGGATTGTTCTACCGACATAAAGTAAAGGGCAAGGGCAGATAATGATATAAAGCACAAAAGTTGAAGTACAGTCAGTCTGCCAGCGTCGCATAATCGATAGCCCAGTTGTAGGAGAAATCCATTCTCGACCCATAAGTGAGGAAGCACAGTATATACAAGCGCCACATGTAGAATGTCCCCCATATTGCAAAGGTGGTGCGACAGATCTATCTGATAGAGGGGTGGAACGTACAAGATGGTCACGCAGGTTTGCCCCACGGGAAAAAGCAATCAAAGGTTTTTGGAAGCAGTCATGCAATGCTAGAATCGGCCAGTGTTTCTTCAAGATTCGGACTATGTCTGCGCTCAATGTGGTATACGGAAGAACTCCAACAAAGGAATCATGCGATGTATCAGCGACAATATTCGCTGGTCGTTCATTGAGTAACCAGTCACGTTGTACATGAAAAGCCCGCTTATATGCCAATTGGACAATTTTAAAAGGATATCCCCTATAAAGAAGTCGATTTTTAAGATCAGCTGCATGATGCTTGAAATCCTGTATAGAGGAACAAATACGTCGAAGCCTCAAAAATTGGCCAAAAGGTAAACCATTGCGTTGGGGTTTAGGATGAAAACTGTAATAACAAAAGACTATTCCGTTGTACCTTCTTGCGATATAGGGCAGTCCGAAAATGATCACTTTCCTTATAAATCATCATATCCAGGAAGGCTATTTGTTGTTCGGAACTATGAGCAGTAAAACTCAGGTTAGATTTTAAAGCATTTAACCAATCGAGAAAAAACTAATTCAGTCAAAGGACCCGTCCAAAGGAAGAACACATCATCCAAGAAACGTTTCCAAAAAGGTATCCGCTCAAAATGAGAAGACCCATATAATTTTCTTCAAAAGCCCCCATATAAAAGGGTTGCAATGGAGGGGGCCACAGTCGCCCCCATTGCAGTGCCAAAGATTTGTTGATAAAATTTACCATCAGACAGAAAATAATTCCGAGTTAAAACAAATGTAATTAACTCCAACAAAAAATGCTTGGGAAGGCGGGGGGGGGGGGGGGGTATGCTAGTAAACCTAGATGTCAGCATATCCAGCGCTTCAGTCTGATTGATGTTTGTATAAAGAGCTGCGACGTCAAGCGTGACCATATAAAAATCCCAATCGGGTAAAGTCACCGAATGCAGTTGTTGTAAAAAAATGTGTTGAGTCCCGTATGAAAGAACGGACAGATGTTGCCTCTTTCTGCAGAAAAAGACATCACAAAACTGTGATAAGGGCTCAAGCAACGAATCTCTGCAGGAAACAATGGGTCTCACCGGAGGGGCTGTTATGGACTTGTGAATTTTAGGCACTAGATATATAATAGGTATCTTAGGATACAAAGGCAATAAAAACCGGTGTTCCCTCTTAGTTAGCCAGCCCCTGTCAAGTCCCATATCAATCAAGGTTTTAATTTCCCGTTGCAGCTGTAACGTAGGGTCAGCTTCTAACCGGCGATACACATGAACATCAGAAAGATGTAACTTAAGTAAATCCATATAATCGGTTTCAGACCACAACACTATAGCACCCCCTTTATCAGCGTTCCGCAAAATAAACGATGAGTTAGATTTTAACTGTTTAAGTGTGGCCCAATCATCTCGATTCAAATTAGACCAACGGTGTTGATTGGTCCTCTCGAGGGACTCCAAATCCCGCAATACCAAATTTCGGTAAGTGATAATAGATGGATCAATTCTATCAGGCGGCATCCATGTAGATTTAGGGTGGACAACCGAAATGTCCTAAAGTTGAGGCTTTTGAGAAAAATAATGGGCAATGTTCAATTTACGAAACATTTTGTGTAGGTATACACGAACGTCAAATGGGTCATGGCGAGCCGCGAGTACAAAAGACAGGCCAAGATGCAGTAAACGTTCCTGATCCCGAGTGAGCGGCATAGATGTTAAATTTACCACGATTCATCTGCCGTCGGGACCGCTGCCTGGTTACGGGAGGATCCCACCTTTCGGTCTGATAATTGCGCCGTGCTCAATCCCCCCCGGCCTTGACCCTGACCACGCCGAAAAACCTGTGTTGACCTAGAATTTCTTGAAGTCTCGGATGCGGAACTGCTATCATCCGTATCATCAGAAGTACAATCAAAACAGACATGCTTATGTACATCAGTGTCCGATGAAGTATACATCCAATAATAGACTTTCTCATTCTCATAATCAGTTTTGTCCCGGGTAAATTTTGGAAGTTGTTAGGATAAGCACAATGAATATGCATGAGATATAGCTACATACAATGGAGGTAGCGCGTGCAGATCTCTCTCGGGCATAGCCTGAGAAAACCTGACTGGCTACGTATAGCCCAAGGACTAGATTAGAGCATCCAGTGTAAAAATGTAAGTCTTATTACATTGTCACCAAAGCATTGGAGGGTGAAACGACTTGTCCACAATCACAAGGAAGGTCAATGGGACTTAGACTTCATAGTGCTCATCTGCCTGCTTTAATTACCAAGTCACTCCACAATTTCTTGCTATCATCAAATGTACCTGGAGAA
Source organism: Ichthyophis bannanicus (assembly GCA_033557465.1). NCBI lineage: Eukaryota > Metazoa > Chordata > Amphibia > Gymnophiona > Ichthyophiidae > Ichthyophis > Ichthyophis bannanicus. Next base: position 294,746,501 of record CM066041.1, read on the forward strand.
AGTAGAAGTACTTAAATACTGATGGCACTGCAAGTCAGTGCCAAACTTTCATGAGACATCTATTTACATATTCATCCCTGCATGTGCATTGCTGAGCCATGTGATAGTGTTAACTGCAAGGTCACGATCCGCACCTGCGTGGGTTCTGGTGGAAATAGATGGGCTTCTAAGGCAGGCTGCTCTGAGCCTATTGCCGCAGGGATGGGGGGGGGAGAGAACCACACATGGAGCTGGCCAAGCCCCAGGGTTTCTTTGTGCATCAACAGTACTTCAGTGTGTGTGAGGACCTGGGAGTAAGTGATATCTCTCCAGCTGGTGCTCACTTTCTCTTTCTAGTGCAAACTGCAATTTCTCCTCTGCTGAGCAGGTCCCTGAGTTTTAGTGAAAGCCATAGTGACACAACCATGATTCTTGTAAGCAAAGGGAGAAAGGCGATTACTGGTCATAGTACAGGTAAGCAAAGCCATTCCTCCAGTGCTAAAAAGCCAGTAGAATTTTTAGCATAGCCACAATATATGTTGCATGGATTATGCAAATGCATATTCAATATGGCTATTCAGGAACATGCAGGAAGTCAGCCCTGACATATGGTGACATCAGCACCAACTGAGCCCACGCAAATTCACTCCCCAGCTGTCAAAGTAAACCTTTGGAAGGTTAGACCGCGCATGCCGTGTCACCTCCCTGTCCAAGGGTGCCATCTTAGCTCAGTCTTTTTTTCCATGGAGCCCTGCAAACATCCTGTCAGTGTCCCCAGTAAAAGTCTATTTTTCTTCCTCTTATCCTGTGAGTTTCCATGCTTTTTTTTTTGCACTGGACTGGTTTCCTCGATCACCACCTCGGCACCCGAGCCTTGGCGTTGTGTTTTTCACTAGTATATTTTTCTTTTTGTGGGCACGGGAGTTCCCACGCATCCTCCCTAACGTGCAAATTTGACTTCACTGGTGCTGTGTTATCCCCGCTATGTCTACAGTCAGTTGATTTAAGCAATGTGGCAAATGCCCCTGCATCATGTCCATTATGGACTGCCACAGTTGCTTCATCCGGTGCCTAGTAGCTGACCACTCAAAATATGGTCGTGTCATAGAGGGTACTATCATATATGAAAATAAAAAAGCACAAGCCCTCAAAACCAAAACTTCCAGCTATGATCTATCTCATTTTAGTAACGTGATATGTATTTCACAGTACAATTTTTAAGGAAGGGAAAACAGGTCTCAGACTTTTGTTAAACACATTCCTGCAAACTGTGACAAAGAATGTGTATTACATTTGCATCAACGACCCGTTGTTTTCACTCCTTTACGTAAGTTTTGCCAGACAGAAACCTTTTCAATTGAAAACTATTTCAAAAAAAAGAGTATTCGCTTATCATTTGTGTTTGCCCCGCACAACACAATCATGCACATCAGCTTCAAGTTGGATTCGCTGATATCCATTGGACATTTGAAAGCTTACCCCCTGAAGAAACACATCAGCTTCTGTGAAACGCGGAACGGCAAATGGAAAAGCCTGCCTCAGGATTTAAAAAGTGCACAAAATGTGGCGGTACCATTTCCGTCACCGACACCCATGACTGGTGTCTAAAATGTTTAGGTCCTGACCATTCCATAACAGATTGTGTGTCCTGTTCCATGATGTCTAAAAGAGGTCGGCAGAACCAAGCTGCTAAGCTCAGTACCCTGTTTCCCTCTGATGCGGCTTCGGTGGCATCGACGTCTTCCAGGGCTTCTTCTTCCTCACATGGATCTCAGGTAACTAAACATAAATCCAGCCGGTCCTCGAAGGGTAGATCTCCTTCTAAGCATCGAGATGCCTCTGGCGTTGCCCTCGAGGATTCTGCACCGGCAAAATTACCCCGGCAGGAGGCTTCGGCCTCTAAAGCATCATCATCGGGGTTCCAGGATGATCTCAATGGCGTGGCCTAGACAGATCTCCTGGTGCCTTGCTCTGGGGTACCGGTGGCTTCCACCGGTACCAACTTCCAAGCATTGGCGGCGTCAATGGATCAGAGGACTCTGTCCATAGAACGCAGTCTGGCGGCTTTCCTTGTGGCATCGACGCCCGTGGTACCGCAACAGACTACTCTGCCGGTACCGGCTCTAGCATCGGCATTGGCACCGATCCCGGTACCGGTGGCATCGACATCGGTGTCCGCTATGCTGGTACTCTGTCCGTTGAAGCTCTCCGGTACCGATACCCCGGTACCGGTTATTCCCAATACCGATCCCGGTCTGTACGGGTATTCGGCTTTGCAAGAGCATCCAGACAGACGATACTTCGATTCCTCTGAGGACTCTGAGGATTCTGAAGAGTCGGTCGATGCAGTGATGCTTATTCCGCAGGAGGAGTCCTCTCCTAAACGAAGAATGTCTCCTCCAGAAGACTTGTCTTTTCAAGACTTTATCAGGGAGGTGGCTCGGGGCCTCTCTATTACAGTGGCCCCTGAGACAGAGCCCAGAGCCAAGGAGTTAGATATTTCGCTGGGTCGGACCGGGATACAGCAGACCCTGGGGGAGTCAGCCAGCCCTTCGACTGTTGTATCGGGAAAGTGCTGAGGAAGCTGTTCCAGGCGGTAAGTTAAGCCGCGAAGGCATTAGCGGCGATTATTTCTTTTTTCACTGCCCGATCCGGCAGCAGGCCCACACCGCGTGCGTTTCGCATGGGAAAAGCCGATAGCGGCTGCGGGGATACAAAAGCGCTTAATTCGGCAGCAGAGCTTCGTTTTGGATTTATTCCTTCAGAATTCAGCTCAGGACGTCTCCTGCTCATTTCTAGAATAGTTAAAAAAAAAAAAAAAGCGCCTCAGAATTCACGGACCGTTTCAGCAGGGCTACTGTTTGGGGGCCCCTTGGAAGGGTCTCGGCTTCAGTGAGGGGCATCAGGGATATTTGAGCATTTTTTAAACCCGGAGGCTGGTTTTTCCATGAGGAAAAATTCCTTGTGGAGCCTAAGGCCCAAAAGAAGAAAAACACACTAAGGGAAAAATGTTCTTTTTTTTTTATAAGAAAAGAAAGAAAAACCGGCGGTACCGGTCCGAGTCAGGGGAGGCAGACGCACGACCAAAGAAATAAAATAAAAACAAAGAACTTCTTCAGCGGTGACAGGAACACGACCTGCTGGCTCCGCGGCAAAGAAGAACTGAGGAGAGGCGGTTAGGAAAGGCGGGAAGGCAGCATGCAGGCACTGTGGGATGCTCCCAAAAGCTTTCCTTTTTTGGGAAGCTGGGGAGCGTTCCCGCGCAGGCTCTGTCGGTACCGACGTACCCATATGTGAAGACTCATTCCTGCTTGTTCCTGGAGATAGAGATCTAGTCTTGGACACAGGGATCTGTAGGAACTGTAGCCAAGTTTCTGCAGCGAAGCAGCAACAGTTGGATAAGGGAGAGGAGCAGGAGGCAGCCGTACAGGGGCCTCTGCCCTCCGTGGTAGATCCTACGGAGCCCAGGCCGGGGCCTTTCATGACTCCGGATGTACCGCTCGCTCAGGCATCTTTGTCTGGTGATTTGTCTTTTAATTTTTTCCCCAGACTTTGTAGCTCTTATTCAAAGGGCGTTCGGGGGCACTCAAAGAGAAGCCTCTTCTTCTGGTCCCATCGGTGGAGATTTGGGACAGAAAGGACCTGGGACCCCTCTATCAGTGGGGACTTCGGCGGTATTGCCGAAGAGGTCTAGAATGGAGAAAGAGAAGCACGAGCAGTCAGAGGTTTTGGAAGATCTCCACACGGAAGACGGGAAGCAAGATCTGGAGACAGACGAGGATTTGGAAGAAGGCAAGATCACAGAGCAGGAGGATCAGGCCAGAGTAGTGTGCATTTTTCAGAGAGAAGAGTTGCCCGCACTTATTTCGGAAACACTTAAAGCACTTAATATGCCAGCGTCGGGGCTGGTGGAGGAGGCTACATTAGAGGATCCGCTGTTACAAGCATTTCAGAAGACTCAGAGAGCCTTTCCCATGCAGAGTGATAAAGGAAATGATCCAAGGTGAGTGGGACATTCCAGAGGCGACACTCAAGGGCTCTAGAGTGATGTCTTGCCTTTATCCGCTGGTAGAGCAAGATAAGGAGCTCTTTAGGTCACCAAGAGTGGATGCAGCCGTATCGGCAGTGACCAAAAAAAAAAAAAAAAAAAAAAAAAAAAAGACTACCATTCCGGTGGAAGGGAGTGCGGCTCTCAAGGATACCCAGGACAGGAAGCTGGATGCTTTGTTAAAGCAGGTGTTTATGGTGAATGCTCTTTCCATTCAGGCTTCTATTTGTTGAGCGTGGGTGGCAAGAACCTGTCTGCACTGGTCTCAGCAAGTCCAGGGAGAGCAGATCAAAGAGGCGGTAGGTGAGGCAGCTCGTCTGGAATCAGGAGCTGCATATCTCGCGGATATTCATTATGACCTCATTAGGGGGCTATCGAACAGTATGGCTTCGGTGGTAGCAGCAAGGAGGTACCTTTGGCTGCGCAATTGGGCAGCGGATGCATCTTCTAAGGCCAGGTTAAGTAAGCTTCCCTTTAAAGGGAAAGCTGCTTTTCGGAGAGGATTTGGACAAAATTGTTAAGGATCTAGGAGACTCCAAAGGCAGTCAGCTTCCGGAAGATAGCAGAAGCAAGGGAGATTTCCGCCAATGGCTAGAATGCCGCAGAAGGATTTTCGGCATTTTCGTTCCTCAAGGTTCACTCAGTCAGAGGGGACATTTTCCCCATAGAAACCAAAGTTTTAGGGGGTTCCGAGGGGCGAGCAGAGGGTTTGCTGCCGCCACTTCGGGTCTTAGCCACAATAAAGTCAGGGAGACCCAGGTGGAGATACCGGTGGGAGGTCGTTTACAGAATTTTTACGCTGCCTGGGTCCAGATTACATCAGATCAATGGGTGTTAGAGGCGATTTGAGAAGGATATGCTTTGGAATTTAAGCAACCGGTGACCAACTCATTCGTACAGTCCCCTTGCAAGGCGTGTCGCAAGTGCGAGGCGGTCAGGCAGACCTTGGAAAGATTATTAGCTCTCAAAGCGGTAGTGCCGGTTCCTCGAGACCAATGCAGTTTCAGTCGATACTCCATTTATTTCGTGGTTCCGAAAAAAAGAAGGGACTTATCGGCCAATTCTGGATCTAAAGAGAGTGAACCGGTGTCTCTGGGTATCTCATTTTCATATGGAGACAGAGATCAGTCATCGTAGAAGTCAGAAGAGGGGAGTTTCTTACATCCCTCGATTTGTCAGAAGCGTACTTACACATTCCGATTCGTCAGGAGCTTCAAAGGTTTCTCAGGTTTGAGGTGACAATGGGGCATTTTCAGTTTCGAGCTGGAAACGGCTCCACGGACGTTTACCAAGGTCATGGTGGTAGTAGCAGCGGCACTGAGGAAGGAAGGTGTTCTGGTTCATCCATATTTGGACAACTGGTTAATTCGAGCAAAGTCGAGAACGGAAAGCGAGCAGGCTACGGCCCGGATAGTCAACTGCCTGCAGAGTTTAGGTTGGGTGGTCAATATGGCCAAGAGCAGTTTAGTGCCATCTCAGAGCCTGGAGTACTTAGGGGCACATTTCGATACAGCGATACGGCAGCGGGCAAGGTTTCTCTGCCTCCGCATTGAGCTATCAGCTTGCGAAAGTTGATTGGACGATTTCTCAGCAAGCCACGTCCGACGGCGTGGCATTATCTACAGCTCCTTGGTACCATGGCAGCGACGATCAAGTTGGTGCCCTGGGCAAGGGCCCATATGAGACCGTTGTAGAGAGTGTTACTCAGAAGGTGGTCTCACCAGAACGATCCACTATCCGAGGCTACTCTGTCCAGAAGCAGCGCGGAGTGCGTTGCAGTGGTGGTTGCTTCCGGAGTCTCTGGCAAGGGGCATGCCCTTGGAAAACGCAGAGCTGGTTACTGCTGTCTACAGATGCAAGTCTCCTGGGCTGGGAGCTCATTTTCAAGGTAGGTTTGCACAGGGTCAGTGGACGGAACAGGAAAGAACGTGGTCGATCAACAGGTTAGAACTGCAAGCAGTAGCGTGGGCGCTGCTGAGGTTTCAGCCATATCTGCAGGGAAGAGCAGAGTGTTTTCCGACAATGCAACAGCAGTGGCCTACATCAACAGGCAGGGGGGCACTAGCAGTGCTCCCTTGGAGGCCAAGGCAGATTATTTGTTCGAATGGGTCAAACAAAACTTGCAGGCTCTGTCGGCAGCGCATGTGGCAGGGGTGGACAATGTGGCGGCCGATTATTTGAGTCGAGTAAAGGTAGACCCGGGAGAGTGGACGCTTCATCTGGAAGTTTACGACATGGTGGTGAGGCGCTGGGAGTCGCCGATGATGGATCTCATGGCGACTTTCAATTCAGCAAAGGTCAGTCAATTTTTCAGCAGGAGAGAGAGAATGTCGGAGGGTCTAGATGCTCTTATACAGGACTGGCCAGTAGAACAACTACTGTACATGTTCCCTCCGTGGGTGTTAATAGGCCGTGTAGTGTGACGCATCGAATGTCACAAAGGATTAGTGATACTGATCGCTCCGGATTGGCCGAGAAGGCCGTGGTATGCGGACCTCAGGAGGCTGGTAGTGGGAAGGCCTTGGTGTCTACCAGTCAGGAAGGATCTCTCGTCGCAAGGTCCGTTGTTTATGCCTCAGGTGGCTCGATTCTTGCTTACGGCATGGCTCTTGAAAGGGCAAGGTTAAGAGCTAAAGGGTACTCTGAGGCAGTGATTGCTACCTTGTTGGGAGCTCGTAGAAAAGATCTACTTCTCTAGCATATGTTCGCGTGTGGCGTATCTTTGAGGCTTGGTGTGTAGACAGGAAATGTGAGGCTTTAGGAGCGTCAGTGCCGCAGGTCTTGGCTTTCAGAAAGCGTTAGCAGCCTCTTCCTTGAGAGTACAGTTGGCAGCGCTCTCCTGTTATAGGGGAAAAATCAAGGGGCAAGTGCTGGGTGCTTATCCAGATATTAAGAGGTTCTTAAGAGCGGTGGGGCTTCTGAGGCAGACAAGTAGTTCCTCCATGGGATCTGCAATTGGTTTTGGGAGCATTAGGAAGGCGGCTGTTTGAGCCTTTGGCTAAGTCCTTGTTGAAAGATCTTACCCTAAAAGTGGTTCTCTTAGTTGTGATTGTGTCAGCAAGGAGAATTTCAGAGTTACAGGCATTATCTTGTAAGGAGCCTTTCCTGTCCTTTTATGAGTCAAAGGTAGTGTTGAGGCCGGTGCCATACTTTTTGCCAAAGGTAATTTCTCCTTTCCACGTAAATCAGGAAGTATCGCTACCAGTGTTCTGTAGGGTTTCAGAGAACTCTTCCGCGCAACAGTTGCATCTATTGGATGTCCGTAGGGCTTTGAAAAAGTATATCCGACAGATGGCTAAGTTCAGAAAATCGGATAGATTTGTGTTGTTTGGGGGTCCTAGGAAATGTGAGGCCACGACAAAAGCATCTATTGCCAGATGGATTAAAGTGGCGATAGTGTCAGCATACCTCTTAAAGGGTAAGCTGGTACCAGAAGGGTTGAGAGCACATTCGACTAGAGCGCAAGTGGCTTCTTGGGCTGAGTACAAGTTTGTTCCTGCAGTGGAAATTTGTAAAGCAGTGATGTGGTCGTCAAATTTGTTTGTCAAGCACTACTGTCTGGATGTGCAGGCGAGTAGGGATACCTGTTTTGGAGCAGCTGTGCTTCATGCTGGTCTAGCAGGTCCCACCCGTTGAATTCTTTCACTGCTCTGTTACATCCCCAGAGTTTCCAGGACTAGACTGGAGGGACGATAAGGAAGATTAAATTAGACTTACCTGCTAATTGTAGTTCCTGAAGAAACTCCAGTCTAGTCCTGGATCTCGTCCCAGTCCTTTGGGAGGATTGGAGCCTGAAGTAGTGGATCTCACAGGTAAGAGAAAGGGTAAGCTGTGGAACTTCAGATCCAGAAGGGAAATTCTTAAAATGGAGGATTTCAAGGTCAAGTCTCTTCCTGGAGGGGAAGCAAGGGCCTCTGCAGTTATACTAAGTCCTCAGAGGGAAGTTTATGCCTGCAAGTCTAATTTAATCTTACTCTTTGTCCCATATCTACACAGGAAGGTGTAGAAAACATGTGGAGGGATCTAGCTAAGCTTGAAGAATGGTCTAGAATTTGGCAGCTGGGATTTAATGTTAAAAAATGTAAGGTCATGCATTTGGGCTGCAGCAATCCAAGGGAGCAATACAGTATAGAAGGTGAAGTACTTTTGTCCACTAAAGAAGAGCGGGACCTAGGCGTGGTTGTATCTGATGATCTTAAAGTAGCTAAACAGGTAGAAAAGGCGACGGCAAAAGCTAGAAGGATGCTTGGGCGCATAAGGAGAGGAATGGCTAGCAGAAAAAAGGTGATAATGCCTCTGTATAAGTCTTTGGTGCAACCTCATTTGGAGTATGGTGTGCAATTCTGGAGACCGCACCTTCAAAAGGATGTGAACAGGATGGAGTCGGTGCAGAGGGTGGCTACTAAAATGATTAGTGGGCTTCATTATAAAGCATATGAGGACAGACTTAAGGATCTTAATATGTACACCTTAGAGGAAAGGCGGGATAGAGGTGATATGATTGAGATGTTTAAATACCTCCGTGGCATAAATGTTTAGGGAGAGAGCCTCTTTCAATTGAAAGCAAGTTCTGCTACGAGGGGACATGGGATGAGGGTGAAGGGAGATAGATTCAGGAGTGATATGCGGAAATATTTCTTTACAGAAAGAGTAGTGGATCCGTGGAATAGTCTCCCAGTGGAGGTGGTAGAGATGAGGACAGTAACTGAATTCAAAAAAGCATGGGACCAACACAGAGGATCTCTAAAGGTAAAAAGTGGACTGTTGTAGTTGTTGTTATGGAAGGACAGACTAGATAGGCCATGTGCTCTTTTTCTGTCATCATGTTTCTATATCCTTTGATATACACATGATACAAACTTAACCTATTGCTCTGTTGCTTTCATCGACCTTTTTTAGGGTTCTAGTTATGTCAGATCATTCCTTGATTTGGTTTAATCAAAAAAGACCAATGGTCTCCTCCCCTTTTTTCCCTTTCGATTTACACTTGTGTCCACTTCATCTCCTTTACTCTTTTTAGCAGCGTTGGCTATCAGCCCTTCCACTGGCTATACAGAGTGTGTTTATACTGTATGCGAGTAGTTTGGCATTAGCAGATCAGATGCATCTCTTAGAATGTTTTATCAGGTCATTTTAATTGTTTAGTCTTACATTTTTGGTTGTACTTTTAGACTATTTTTTGTTTAATGTGCTTTTATATTCGTGTTTAAACTACCTGTATGCACTTGTTTGACTCCTTTCATTATATGTTATTGTTTAATAGCTTTTATATTTTTATTCCTCTTAAATGTATTTCATGTGCTTCAACTGACACTGCTCCCCGAAGCTTTCAGACAGCCGCAGTCCCTTGCTGCCGAACTCAGGCTTGCCCCCTGTCAAAGAAAACCTCGTGATCGGCAAGCCCCTCCAACGTACCTGTTCTCCTTGCCTTAATCTCCACGAACTCTCTGCCTCCGCTGTTAGCGGGAGAGTAAGTTCGGGTTTCGGAGGTAGAGGGGCTGGACTCTGGGGCTCACAGTTCTTCCCTCACTTCTTCGCAATGGATCCGGTCCCCGAGGCAGACTCTGCCTCTGCTGCCTCTACACACCGATCTTCCGGCAGCTGACCTCCGTCCCTTTCTATTTTTTTTTTTTTTAATCAACTGTATCAATTTTACTTCCCCTGGCTTTAACACCCTGCTAGGGTTACCCAGAAATTCTTTTCTCTATAATCTCTTTCTCCTTCGTCTGACCGGGAGCTTGTCAGCCACAGGTCCTATCCAGCTGCTGAGGACTGAAAGACTGAGTCTCTGACACCAGGGGGAGCTGGATAGGCTGTCAGCAAGACTGAGAATTCAGTCCTCAGCTGCTGGAGGAGGTTAATTACCCTACGGTTCCTGGACTGGCCCGGAGAGACGAAGAAGAAAAGCTGTTAGTGTAGCTGGGTTTAAAAAAGGTTCAGACAAGTTCCTGGAGGAAAGGTCCATAAACCATTATTAAAGGGGACTCGGGAAATCCACTGCTTGCCCCAATACAAGCATTGTGGAACCTGTGTCTTTTGGGGAAACTGCTAGGTGCTTGTGACCTTGATTAGCCACTACTGGAAACAGGATACTGGGCTTGATGGACCTTGGTCTGACCCAGTATGGCATATCTTTTGTTCAAAGTATTTTTTTCTTTTCCATTTGCAGCATTGAGGTGTTTATTTGCACAAGCCCCTTGAGGAAGTACCAGTAGCATTTTATGTCTTTCTTTGCAATCCCCCTCTTAGCAGCTAGGCCCAGAAGCTATGGTGGTGGTAAAATCAGTGTTACAGAATGGCTGACCTTTTTGTGGTGAGAGAAGCCTAGATTATGCCAAATCAGACTTCTCAGCTTCATGCTGCAGTAATTCATATTCAAATAAGATTACCTGTAAAGAAATTAATCTGCATGGAGTAGTTTACCATAAGACTTCTAGAGGAGACCTACAGTGACTGGCAAGGAACATTTATGCACAGTGCTTCTTTGTTATGACCTCTCCATTCCTCCATCTATGCTTTTTTGGGGACTTTACCCTATATGGGAAGCTTATACTAAAGGTTAAGACAAGGCTGGGCAAGAGCTGCATGACTATTCCTGCTGGACGATGTAGTTGCAAAGACAAGAAAAATCACCAGTGGGAAGTTCAAAAGTATCAGTGTCCCTGTCCTAGATCTGTCTGTCTTGGGTTTACTGTTGCATGGTCTGTAAAATTCAACTGAAAACATGTATCACTTTCCTTGTCGGTACCAGTGGGTGGAAAACCATTTAGGCAGTGCTTTTCAAACTTTTATCCAGTATGGCCCTCCCCATTTTTTTTTTTTAAATTTCATCTTTATGCAATTTCTTCAAAAAACGAGACAAAAAAAAGCCAAGAACAAGCTTGTACCAAAATTCAGCAAGGTTTAGAAAAAAAAAACACAAATGAAATAATACATCAAATGTGACATAAAACCCTACCCACTCCAGCCCACAACAAGGGGAAGACCCATTTAGGTAAATATCATACAAAAAGCAACACCAATAAAAAATATTCAGATCAGAAAGTTTCCAAATACATTTGGGAACTTTCTAATCTGAATATTTTTTTTATTGGTGCTACTTACACCTGCTTATGTTTGTCATTGTAACTGTTTAAGCGAGCTCTGCATTACCAGCGGGACATATGATATCATTCACGGTATAATTGAAGTCAAGCTAAGAACTTTGGAAACACTTTGAAAGCATTTAGAATTATTCATGAAGTCAATCATTCTGAAGGACTACTCTTTATATGCTGTTTACATGTGATAGCACATTGTCTGTGTTTGGAGACAGCATTTTTTGTAGTTGCATCACATATTTAAGAGGTTTTTGATCGCTGATGTTTTGAGCCTAGCCAGACCAGCTCACACTCATTTTCATTTGGGTGTAAATAAGATCCGGAGGGCTACTGCAGTCTTTTCCTCTTTATTAACTGATGAAGAGTGCTTGACTGGATCTTTTGCATTATTAGTTTGGAACATTTAATTGATTGGACGCATAAAGAAGTTTTGTTTTTTTTGCTAGTTACCCTGGCTCCTTGAGAGGATTTCTTTTTGGATATAGTGGCGCATGTTGTAACCCACCAGCTTCTCCTGAAGATGGTACTTTCTTCCCAGAGGTGGATGTGACTCCACAGGTACAGAAAGTTTCAGATAAATAAGCACGGAACATATCCCATGCAGACATGGTCATAGTTTTGGGGAAGTTAATCAATCTTAAAGTTTGCGTGTCTAGATGAATTTTCTAATTGCCCCAATTTAACTTTAACATATTAGCAAAGTTCTTAATGAGTCAGTCTGCCCTTCCAATGCAACCTCCTTAGTTTGATTCTCTGAGATTGCAGTCTGAGCTTCCAAAAACTTGGCCAAATTTTCCTCAATTGCAGCTGAATTACCTTGAATTTTTTGAGAAAAAGAGATCCGAGGCACCAAGGCTACACCCAACCGCATTATCGTCGATCAAATAGACTCGAGTGTAAAAGTCTCAAGATGTTCCAGAGAGAAGGAAAGACTTCCAGATTGTACCGCTTCCAACGCAACACAGCCACTCTGTGAAGCAGACAGATCTGCTGCCTAATGTCCTTCAGATGACCCCAAACGTCAGCGGGCTTTAGTCATTCCAGGGTGAATGGAACACCAACCAATGAAGCTCCCAGTACTGACCCTCAACAGAAGGGTGACTCACTCCCAGAAGAGGGGGAAGAGGGGCTTCTTACTGCAGACTGCTGGGAGAAAGCTGCAAACACACTGCCTTGGGAGAACGCTGCAAGCTGGGGGAGAGAGATCAGATACCTGAAGCGGTCACTGAGGCCTCCAACTCTGACAAAACCGCAACTGAGCTTATTACCCCCTAAACAGGAGCAGATGCATAAAAAAGGTATCCAATGATCCAACAACCATAATAGGCAAAGAAAATGAGGTTGTAGGGGTCTGAGAGTGTTACGTGGCCCCTTTGGCCCTATGCTTCTTCCCCCCCATTAGGAAAGCCATCCGCTCACATATCTAACCACCGACATCTTGGATCCCCTCATTTTAAACAACTGAAAATTCACGTAATCCCAGATTATCGATCAAAATGGCAGGTTTCCAATCTCCTTCTCCCTCCACTCATCTAAAGCAGGAAGGAAGCAGAAACAGCTGCTGAAGTCAGCACTGGGTTCTGTGTGTCAGTGTGCACTTAGACCCCAGTACTTGGCATAGATTTCCAGTCTAACAGGAGGGGACAAAAGCTAATGAATGTTCATTGGCTCACAGGCCACATTACTGGTGACTGCCACTACTTGGCATAGGTCACAGTGAAAGTACAGAGGGAAGGGGAAATGGCCAAGTTTCTGTGACACCATCCACTAATGATGTTACCCCACGTTTGGGAACCACCGATTTAAGGCCCAGGTTTTTTGACCGACTCATTCTGATGTGAGACAAGACTCTGGTGGCTGCTGATCTGCTCTTTGATGATAAAGACGTAATTATATACATTTGAAAGACTATTTTTATCTCAAAGTCTGGTTGTGGCTCATCCTTTTCTCTTCCTAGGACTCTAGTTGCTCTAGCTGGAAGCATAGCCTTTCCAGCTGTTGTCATAACCAGCATGTAGTGCTCCAGCCTCCACACAGATAGCTCCAGACTGGAAAGCAATAGTTGAGGATAAATGTAGGGACAGACAGACATCAATCCTAGGACTAGGCCATGCCACCATTGTAAATTTTGGGTACAGTACAGCATTATTCTATAAAGCCAGCGAGATCACCACAAGACAGTGAATGAAGCGTTTACAAGGAAGAGACATTTGCTTCCCTTTACATGTACCTGCAGTTTTTCATCAGTGCTTTTTTGCTGATGCTAGAAATCATGGGAGAGTGGATAATTGCTAGCACTAATCTATTACAATCGCATTTGTAAAAATGTCATCCAAGCCTCCTCAGTATTTTTGGTCATTTGGGTACCAGATCAAGCATATGGGCTTCAGGAATGCAAAAGGCCAGTACATGATGGGGGGGGGGGGGGGGGGATGGTATTAAAGTACACTGACAGAAGAAAAAAAAAGGAACTTTAGGCTGACTGGGTCTGATGATCTACAGGCAGCCAAACTGTGTGATAAAGCAGTGGCTAGAGTCAGATACCTCAAAAGGTATAAATAACGCACAAGAGAAACATTTTGGGTAGAAAGAATGTTCTAGATAAAGAGTGCAGGGTATGAGGCTCCAAGGAGAAGCATCAGAAAATATTTCTTAACAGAAAGAGGGTGGATTTATGACATGACCTTTGAGGAGAGGTGGAATAGACAGAAACTAGCTGAAGAAAGCCTGGGAAAACAGACAAATCCTAGCTGCAAAGGAATAAAAGGCAGGCCAGCTGGGCAGACTAGATAGGCCTTATCAACCATCTTTTTTGTGTGTTTCTAATCTTACTGACCAACATGGGCTCCTCTAACAGGGCAACCCCAGACTTGTTCTGAGCAGGCACAGCAACACTTCCCAAATAGGGGAAGAGAGTCAGTGTACAAGACGGGCCCCTGTTTTCCCTACCAAGGCAGTGGTTATTCACCGCTTTCAGATTTAACCATAACAGCTCTGTCAACTAGTGCTGGACAGTACAAGGGGACTAGCAGACCTTTTAAGTCCATTATCTCATAAAACTACACAGAGTAACCCGGCATTCAGCGTTTACTGCTCTGTAGTTGGTGGCTGGTTCTCCAGAGCTTTATATCTGCTATTTCACACTATCCCAGCGTATACGCAAACTGGGTCTCCGGAACTCTGCAGCTGAGGCAGTGTGATCTTCAGCTACAAGCAGCAGTCTGACTATTAGGGCCTTGCAAGCAAGTGGTTGGTTCCATTCTAGGGCCCTGTGATTTGCAGGCTTTGTGGAACATAATCTGACACCATTCCGGGCCTTCATCTCCAAGGCCCAGCAACTGTAATTTGGCTCCATCACAGGGCTCGCCCAGAGCCCTGCAGTTGCAGACTCTCTCTCCTGTGAGCTTATGAATGCAGTTTGACTTTGTCCTGGGGCCCTCATCTCTAGGGCCCTATAACTAGTTTGATTTAGTCCTTTGGTAGCGGGATCCCTAAGGCTGTGTGCTTGCTCAGGTCCCTGGCCTCTGTCACCTGTGCAGGTGTGCAATAATCCTCCAAGAAGATGTTTGCCAAGTTACTTATCCTGCGGTTGGCAGAAGCGGCAAAGCGCAGCATGCACTCCACTACAGGCAGCGCTGTGATCTCTTGGCGGGATGTGGGTGTACACAGGTACATCAGTGCGGTGACTGCAGAGACAACAGTCTCTTCATTTGGACTTGATAGACAGTTTATCACTGACTGGATGCCATTGGCTTGGAGAATATAAGCTTTATTGATTTTATCCAGGCAAAGGTTGCATAGACCACCTAGAACACATAAAGAGAGAGAGTGTTAGAAAGAAGCAAATTAGGGGCAGGGTGTGATGGCAGCTCTTTATACTGTAACCTGTTTTGATCCCAGTTTGAAGAGAAAACTGAAGACTGTTGTCAGGTAGAAAAGAACCACATGAATTTCCACTTTGCCCCTAAAAAAGGCTTCTGGCACCAGGAATTTCTAAAATTCTTACTGCCCCGATTACCTCTATGCCTGGACTGTTTACTCCCAAGACACTAAAGTAGAAAATACCTTCTGAAATTCTATCACCCTGACTGTAACAATCACCAATAGCCAAAAACAAATCATATGAGTTGTTAACTAAAGGATTTAACATGCGTCAATGAAGTTAACGTGCATTAAGTGCCCAGAGCCCTTTTATTTCTAAGGGTGCACTGACATTTAATGTGTCTTAACTTCACAGATCCTGTCCATGCCCTCTGTGCCCTTCACTACAGACATAATCAGCTCCCATCTCTTTTCAATGAGCAGCAATGATGCTGCACAACACTTTGCTTCCCCTATAACTAGCCAGTGTTGGAGACAGGATACCGAGCTTCCCAGACCTCTGGTCCGAGTCAACATAGAAGCATGACAGTAGAAAAAGACAACATGGCTTATCTAGTCTGCTCTTGTCTGAACTTCAATGTCCATATTTTAACCATTACTCATGTTTTCTTTCACTGATCATGCTTTCTATAATATTTTTAAATTTCCCTTTGTTGCACTTAAAATTCTTGCAACTCAAAACAAAGGTAATGAACATGGCAAACAGTAAAATGATTTCAAGGTCACAGAGATGACTCAGCAGCTTTCATTAAGTTTCATACGGTCTGTCCTTACCAATGCCAAATTCCACAAAATTCTCATTGTCCTCGGTCAGCATGTCCAAGAATAGATCAATGACTTGAAGCTGTCGAAGGTACTCATAGTTCTTGGGATCATATGAAAAATTGGCCAAATTGGCTAGGACTTGTTCCTTGGCTTCTGCAAATGGAATTAGAGAAGGAGAACAAAGGAGAAGACGTTGAAATGGATGGCATCTTTGTCTAGGTTGTCAAGGTACTATTACTGGAGGTTCTGCCATTCTGTTTTATGAATATAAGTCATATCTCTAGCTGGTATAAGAGCCAGCACAACAGGCCACCACAAAAGTGGACCTAACGCCATTAGAAAAGGCTGGCGAGATGTGCAGCTGCCCACGATGCCTTATCACTCCTACATCAGCAACAGAACTCTGCTCCTATAATGGGAATGAGGGTGCCACATTCCCTATAACAACCATTTAGGACAATGATACCAAGAAAGCTAGAAAAGGTGCAAAGAAGGTTGAGGAGAGTTACATTAGCAGCGGCTAGATGAGAAACTGCTGCCCACTGGAAATTGGAAAAACTGATTGGGGGTTTTGGGAAAAAAAATGGGTCTAGTTTTTTTTATATCTATCTATAAAACACTGGATGGGGAAGAATGGTTGAAATTAGACAAAATATGCATCATAGAAAGGGAGGTTAAAAATAGGATTCTGGATATGTTAGTTAGTGTTATTAAAGGGGTGTTCAGCAAGGATGGTGAAGTTGAAATGGAGAGCTGTCTGAGGGGATATGAATGGAAATTAAGGGGGTTGGAAAACACCAATTGTTATTTGGAAAGTTGGAGAAGGTAATATCAATAAACATTAAAAGTTAAGAAAAACAACAAAAAAAACCCCTCTGCTCCTATATGATTGATTGCTTCTGTGTGGACCTCTCATTAGACAAGGACTTTCCCCCATCCCCAGGGAACTGGTTAGCCCTGTGATAATTAATTCTCTGCAAGAGGCATCAAACAAAGCCAAGACTGATGACTTCAGTAATACAACGGCCCTGATGTTTTCAGCTTAATGTATCTAATTAAAGATTGATCTCAAAGATTTTACTGGCTCACCTTGACTGTCTGTATCCTGAAACTCTGTAACAAGTGCCTGCAAGTATTCAAAACGCCCAAAATCCAGAGACTCTTGCTTCTTCTGGAACATTCTCCAAATATCTAGAATCACAGCGTTCTCTGATAGAAAAGAAAAAACAAACAAACCAGTAGGTTCATTCTCGATGTTTCAAAGCCACATAGTCTGAGAAATCAGACTGTACTAACTGCACAATTACTCAACTGTACAGTGATTTCAACAACCGACAGGGTTCAAATGTTAATAGTCTGAATTGCTGCTCTCCTCAGAGCTTTTGTTTTAGATTTCTCCACTAAATACAATCACTTCACTCACAAGAAAAAAAAAAAATAGTCTTTATTGAACCAAAATGGCTCAAAAATCTTCAGTGTGTGTACAGCCACATTCATCACATAAGGAGCACCACTGGGAATGCATAGCACAAAATGTGGACCAGGAGCACCATGCAGTGCAAAGCAGAAACCCACACCAAAAGTAGCCACCCCCTCTCTCTGGGGTACTGTCGACAAGGTTCCTCTCTCCAGGGGGGAGGACGACACCATAGACATCACCATCTAGGGTGCCGCCCACCCCAGAGCCGACCCTCAGCATGCGTGTACCACGCAGCTACACCATGCTTGCCATGAAAACGTGCGAGCTGTATTCCACGTGTAAATTTATGTATTCCACTTGAATAGTCTGCATTTTCTAATCCGACACCTCAAGCCCCTCCTCTCTTAGGAGCACTTCCGCACAGTCTGTCAGGCACTAATAACTCCAATCCTAGACTTCTGCAACCCAATCTATCTTGGCCTAACAAAGCAGACACTCAGGCCACTGCAAATGGCTCAACACACAGCAGCATGCATAATATCTGGCTCATCAAGACAAGATCACATCACCCCCATTCTAAAGAATCTCCACTGGCTCCCAATCAGCTCCCGCATCAGATATAAGACAGTCAAACATATTCAAAATCAAACAGACCTCAGCACTCAGCCTACAACCACTCATACAATTCGATAGCAGCACAAGACCGAGGAGGAGAGGCACATGCAACCTCATCAATACACCAAAAGATTTCACCAAGGTACGTAAGGACACTGTAAAACGAGCTCTATCGCTGGCTGCACCTGCAATTTGGAACATCCTCCCTGACGACCTACATTCGACAATAGACATCAAGGACTTCCGGAAACAGCTCAAAACGACCCTCTTCATCGAACACTACAGTAACGTCACATAACCTGCCCGCCAGAACT
The DNA here is from genome assembly GCA_033557465.1 of Ichthyophis bannanicus. NCBI lineage: Eukaryota > Metazoa > Chordata > Amphibia > Gymnophiona > Ichthyophiidae > Ichthyophis > Ichthyophis bannanicus. The sequence goes on from CM066041.1 coordinate 294,764,624, forward strand.
ACAGGCCAACCCCCCTCCCTTCTCATTCATGTACAAAGTATTGTATAATAGTGCACGCTGTAAATAGCCCACCACGAATCAAGGCCACCCCACACACATTCACTGTTGATCGCTGCATGCACACACAAAAAAGTCAGTATTTCTTCGATTGTTTGCTGTGTAGACCGCCTTGATTACAGGAGAAGGCGGTATAGAAATCCTTTTAAATAAATAAGGCACAAAATAGATTCCATTAAAAAATAAAAATACCATCACAAAGACAAAAAAGAAAATTATTTAAAAAAAACCCCATAGAAACTAAACATAGAACAGTTCTTGTAGGTTTTAAATACAAATAAATAACACAGGTACACTAAAAAAAAATTTTTTAAACTGCCTCTGTTTCGATTGATTTTTACGTTTGTTTGGTGCGCTGAATCCAAATCTGGTAACCAATTTGCTCCATCACGTACAGATTTTTTGCTACATTGGGTTAGCAGTTTGAAGTGAACGTTTCAGATTGAGTGCGATCGAGATAAAAGTTTCTTGGATGAATTCTTTATACTAATTGTTTAGTAGTTATTCAAATAAGAATAAAGAAAATTGTAACAAGGCAGCACATAAGAATAGAGTAATGTCAATAAAACACACTGTGATGGTAGCAAAATTGTCTGCACTTAAAACAGCCACATACATGTGCACAAACATTGAGCATATAAGAGCGAGGTTAGACACAAAGCAAAGCAAAGAAAAGTGCAAAAAATGTTGTACAGGTATGTATGTAAGAATAGAAAACGCAAACCGCACCATTGCAATACATGAAGACAAACACCCGATGGTGTGAAAATAAAATTCTAATAAATGAGATCCGACACTGTGGTAATAACTAGCAAATTTTTATTTCAAAGTTTAGTAAAAACACGATATTTGTCAACACAGTTTAGATTTTAAAGTCATTATTGGGTCAATCTCCTGGTGGGCCCGTTTCTTCTTCCCCCGAATGCTTCTCTTGGTGCGCTGCTTGGCGTATTTTTCATCTGGGGTTTCCCGCAGCAGCAACCAGCAGAAATCAGCCATCATAGTGGTGTTCCATCTTCCTTGGTACCTTCTCTCTGCGTCCTTGATGTCCTGGTGAAACCTTTCACCTTGTTCTTCACTGTACGCCCCCATGTTTTCGGGAAAGTAGTTCACATGGGAGTGCAAGAAATGGACTTTCAGGCTCATGTTACAGCCTTGTTCTTTGAAGGCATTGAGCATCCTGGCAACAATATCCTTATAGTTCTCATCCCGCCTGTTCCCCAAGAATTTGAGAACAACATCCTTGAAGGAATCCCAGGCTTCTTTTTCCTTATCAGACATCGTTTCAGCGAATGCTCCATCTGAAATGAGTTTCCTTATATCAGGGCCAACAAACACTCCTTCCTTTAGCTTTGCTTCAGAAAGTCGGGGGAACTTTGAGCAAAGGTACCGAAAGCACTCACCATCTTTTGGAAGGGACTTGATGAATTGCTTAATGAGACCCAACTTAATGTGCAGAGGTGGTAATAGACTTTTATCACGACGAGGTACCAAGCTCTCATGAAGAACATTTTTCTCACCGGGTCTCAAATACTCCCGAATTGGCCAGTCTTTTTCCCCCAGTGTAGGTCGCGGGCCCGGCTATCCCACAAGCAAAGGAAGCAGGGATATTTGGTGAAACCGGATTGCTGCCCTAATAGCATGGATAGAATTTTAAAGTCTCCACAAATCATCCACTTATGCTCATCATAACGAATCTTCTGAAGAATCAGGGCCAAATTCTCGTATTTTTCTTGGAGAATAACAGAGTGAGCAATAGGAACTAAAGCGAATGTGTTGCCATTATGAAGAAGAACACCTTTTATGCTGTCTTTTGACGAATCAATGAACAGCCGCCATTCAGCAGGATCATACTTGAGTTTAAACCTTTCCATCACTCCGTATATATCGTTGCAAAATACCAAATCTTCCTCTTTGCTGAAATACTTCAAAAATTGTGTCTCGCGGTTGCGGTACCAATAAAAAGTTGTTCCTGGTGACAATAGATTTTTCTGTTTAAGCCGAGAACCTAGCAGTTGGGCAGCATCTTTTGGGAGTCCTAAATCCCAGACTAAATCATTCAATTCAGCTTGAGAGAAAAGTTCAGGTTTCGGATCTGGTTCAGTTTCAAACTCGGAAGTACTGGACTCATCGGGAAAAGCCATCTGATGAGTCTCATCATGATCAGAACCGTCCACACAAATATGATCCAAAGATTTTGGTGGTTCAGGCACAGGTACTTCGTTGCTATGAGACATAGGCCTAATTGCTGAGGGAAGGTTGGGGTAACTTATTACGTTCTTATTTTTTAAGTTGTATCCCTTCACAATGCAAGAGCAAAAATAGCAGTCACTGCTGTGGTCTCTTTGTTCACGCCACATCATAGGTATTCCGAAACGAAATGCTTGTTTTTTACCTTTCATCCATAAGCGTAGATCTTCCTCACATGTCTTGCACACTTTGTGAGGAGCCCACGGTTTGTCTTGATCGCCTAACTTCAAACCGAAATAGGCGAAATATACTTTAATAAATGCAGAAATGTTCCTCTGCCACTTTTTCACGGTATATTCCCCACAAATAAAACAAAAACTGTCCGGAGAGTTGACGCAACCTCTGGCTCTGTGAGCCATCACAAATACACAGCACTGCAAACTACAACTGTAGTGAACCACTTCGGAATAAAGCTGGATTACGACTGAGCAAACAAAAGGTAATAATGAACTTGCAAGAAACTGAAATTTGACAGGAACGTTCATGTCGCAACCACCGTGTTTGAGCGAGCGAACGAGGCGAGGCGAACAGGAAAGAACATGCGCCAGCGCGAGTACTGGATTTAGCCCCCCGCCTCCCAATTGTCCTGTTAATGTATAAAATGAATACAAAACACTCTAAAATATCATGAGGGAGTGTTTCTAGTTAGTTAACCATTACAACCTCTATTTTGGGCCAAGAAAATAAACTGCAGTCGGCTAAAAAGAAATTATGTGAACATTCCTTATATGGGTAAGAAATCTAATTTTGCAAGAAAACGTGACGTGATGGAACATTTTGGCTATTTTTCCTGGATTCAGCACCCCAAAATCTATAGGAATCAGTTGCAAAACTGGAGGCAGTTTTTTGGTAGTGTACCTGTGTAATCAATCAAATACATGGACAAAAATAAGCTTTGTTTTCTTCCCTGAAGATCGGATTCGTCTTTTTAAGATGCGCCTTAAAAGGGAAGGTAGTTCAAACACAGAAATTATCATTTCCAAATTAAAACCCAGCAAAGGGAGAACGAATATGCCTGCTGGGAGGACCTGTGATTTCTGCCAACCTAAGAAAAATATTTTGCCCAAATAGATAATAAAAGTCTGGTTACGATAATTAAACGATAGATACAATGTTGAATTTAGCTGTTGATGGCCAACCAGTACAGTTCTTGCAGAACTGGTTTAAACATAGTCCCTGGCTTTTGCATTCAGCCAAAAGCTACACAGCTGTATTCAGTAGGAGCTTTAACTATTTAAGGGTGGGTGGTCTGTGGAATTCTCTAGTAAAGTGAATTACAGTAATGCAAGAGGCTGATCATTAATGAACAGACTGGCAGCCAGATCCTTCTTCAAGGAAAGGTCACAACTGCCTTATCTAGCCAAGAAATCAGAATAATTTATTTAGACAGTTTTGTATGCCACCTTATCCTTCAATCAAGGTGGTCACGTCACATCATAATTGGAGGGTTACATTTAACATTACGGTACGTGTAAACATTTAGACAGTACAGTTACTTATCAGCATTTAGACAGTACAATTGAAGGTAACATTTAACATGAGGGTATTTAATAACATGGTATGAAAAACTTGTGTGCGCGGATAGGATGGGTACATGCTCAGTTGGCGGCGGAAGTAGTATTTCAGTATGGGTATGGGATGTTGCCTGGATGCTCATATGTTTCTATAAATAAAAATGTTTTGAGGTCTTTGTGGAAATCTGCGAGGTCATCTAATGCCCTCAGGCTCGTTGGGAGGGAGTTCCATAGTGTGGATGCCAGTAATTATGGTGCTCTTTTTGAAGTTGTTTTGTTTGGTTTTGTAATAGCCTGCAGGTGTGCCGATCATGTTGTCATTATTGGTTCTTCTTGGTCTGTTGCTGATATCCCTTGTTATAACGTTTTGGATACGTCTGCTGAGAGATGGTGAATGACTTTTAAGATGATCATGATTGTTTTGTATTTAGCTCTTGCCACCATTGGGAGCCAGTGCAGTTGTTGTAGGATGGGAGTGATGTGTTCGGTCCTTGGTGTGTCTGTAATGATGCGTGCTGTGGTGTTTTGTACCATCTGTAGTGGGTGGAGTGTCTGCTGAGGAAGGCCTTGATATAGTGAGTTTCCATAATCAAGCAGTGGTGTAATGAGTGCTTGGCACACTGTGCGGAAGTGGTCCTGACGGAGCATTGGTTTGATTTGTCTGATTGTTTTCAATCGTTGATAGGCCTTGTTTGCGGTTTTGGTGATGTAGGATTTCAGGTTCAGAGCTCTGTCTAGTGTGATGCCCAAATGCTTAACTTCTTCTTTGACTACTATGTGTTTGTCTAGGATTCTGATAGTTTGTGGAGGTGTGGAGGTATGAAGGTGGAGTTCCTGGTGACGAACATTGCCTCAGTTTTATTGTAGTTGACCGTTAAGTTGTTGGCTTTGAGCCAGTCATTCATGTCTTCGAGGCATTTGGTTATTGTTGTGGTGTTTAGTGCTAGTAGGTTGATTGGAGCGTACACCATGATGTCGTCAGCATAAATGCGATAGTGAAGTTTGTGGTGCTTGATGTTGCATATGGGCTGTATGTAGATGTTAAAGAGCATTGATGATAGAGCTGAGCCATGAGGTATTCCCTGCATGACAGGGAATTGTAGTGATTTCTTTTGGTCACATTTGACTTGTTGTGTTCGCCCTTCCAAGTATGATATAAACCACTTCAGGGTGTTCTTGCATAGTCCTATCTGTTGTAAGCGTTGCAATAGCTTGGTGTGGGACACTGTGTCGAAGGCTGCCCAGATGTCCATCAACACCAGCAGGAAGCCGTTATTTATATTGTCTATGCCTCTTAGGAGATTGTCAAAGAGGGAGGTAAGTAGTGTTTCCAGGCCGTGTTGGGGCTTAAATCCATGCTGATGTATGTCCAGTGGGGCATTATATCAATATGGTCCTGAAGTTGCCTTTGCACTGCCTTTTCCACAATTTTAGCAAGGAATGGCAGGCTGGAGATGGACAGTATGATTTTGGTTCGGAGGGGCTCAGATTGCTACTTTTAAGTATTGGTTGTATAATTGCATGCTTTAGGGGGTTGCGGCATGTATCCTTGTTGGAGTGAATCTTTGACAATTTTTTGATTGTGATGAGAGTTAGCTTTTTGTAGCTTTGAGCCATGTCACTGGGCATGGGTCTGATGGTGAAGTTGTTGTGTTTAGTCCAGATATGTCTTCTACTTGCTGCTTTGTTGGTATGTTGAAGCTCTCCCATGTTTGATGTTGCTTTTTTATCGTGTGATCGTTTGTTTGTGGTGTAGTAAGAGCATATTTGGTTGATGTTTTTTGACTTTAGTCTGTATATTTTTGTGGGTTAAGATGATGGGTGCTTTGTTGCGTGTCGTCCTCGGTGAGCTTTTGGACAATGCTAAAGAGTTCTCTTGGTCTATTAGTAGATTTCATGATTAGGTTAGTATGGTATTGCTGTTTACGCTCATTTATTAGATTGTTGTATTCCCATTGTTTGTCTCTGTATCGGGTTAGGAGGTTGTGTGATTTGTTCCGTCTCCATTTTCTTTCCAATCTTCTGAGTGTGCGTTTTGCAACTCTGATTTCATATGAGTACCATGGGGCATTGGTTCTCTTGCGTGTTTGTGGTTCTTTGATGGCTGGGGGAAGATGCTGCGTTGGATATTATTGCGTTCCATTCTTCTATGTTAAGGTCAAGGGTGTTGTGTTCCTGTTGAAGTTGTGGAGTGATTTTGTTCATGAATGAGTCTCTGTTAAATGTTTTGAACCATCTAGTTGTTCTTTCATCATCTTTGTGTTGAGCGGGATTGTTCAGGGTCATGGTGAATTCAATCACATGGTGGTCTGACCAAGGGACTGGCGTGATTGTTGGTTCTGGTCTTGTTCTGTTCCACTAATTGCATTGGCATGAAGATCATGTCCGTAGTTGTACCATGCTGGTGCGTTGGGGTGTTAATTGTCTGGCAGTATTTTAATGACTCCATGGCTTAAGAATGTTGCGGTTTCTCTGGTGGGTGCAGATGTTAGGTTGTAGTCTCCTAGTGCAATGAGAGGTTTGTGTCTTCTGTTATGTGCGCATATCATTTCGATTACTGTGGATAGGTGTTCAGTTGTGGTTCCAGGTGGTCTGTATGTGAGGGAGATGCTTAGGTACTTGTTGGCTATAGTGAGTGTGTTAGATTCAATTGTGTTAGTGGTGGCGATTGTTTTGAATCTGTATTCTTTTCTGGTAAGTATTAATACTCCTCCTCCTCTCTTTTGTGCTCTGAAGCAGTTAAATGCCAAGTATCCTGTTGGGGTTACTTGGTTTAATATGACCTGGTCTGAGTCGTCTAGCCAGGTCTCGGTGATGCATATTATATCCAGCTTCTTGTCATGGATGAGGTCAAGGATAGTATTTGGTTTGTTCCTGATAGATCTGGCATTTAGAAGAGCACACCTGATGTTTGTTGTTATGATTGGGTTTGTGTGTTCGTTATTTGTGTGGTGTGTGGGTGTATTACATGTGGCATTGTATGGTTTGTGGGCTGTATGCTTTGGTTGTTGGCATTCTTTGGATAGGTGTGATGCTGGTGTGTATCTGGGTTGGGTGGTATGTAGGTTGATCAAGGGGATTTGCTCATTGAGTCTGATGCTATGTGTGCAGGGTGCGAACATATGGAGGAGTGTGAGGTAGGCCATGAGGTAGTGAGTAGTGAAGTGCATTTTGTAATTTGTATTTTACTGACCTGGGATTAGGTTTGTGGTTTACTGACCTAGGTTCAACTTGAGTTGGGTCCTATAGGTGTAGTTCTGCATTGGTAGTGGTGTCTTTACTCTGTGTGTTGTGTTACTTGTGGTTGGTTAGCAGTCTAGCTATGAGGTAATAGTGGAGTTAATAGACTATGCAGCGTGAGTTGTTTTACAGTGCAAACAGTGGATAGCAAGTTCTATGCAATTAATCTACAGGCAATGGATTGTCCAGGCAAGGTAGCAGGATTAACTTACAGGCAATGGATTGTCCAAGTGATGTAGCAGGCAGCAATGTAGCAGGCGGCAGAGGCAATGTGTATGGAAGGGGGCCTGGGACGCTGATCATTGGCTGCTACTTGGTCCGCGCCTAAGGGCCACACCAAAGGGCCCTCTGGCGGGGCTCTCAGGCGTGGGCCCGCCAAGTGCGGTTGCGCCCGATGGCACTGGTTTTGTGCGACCAATGGCCGGAAGCTCTCCAGCTCCACCCCGATCGTTTGGGGGAGCTTGCTAAGAAAATCCACCTGCAGAGCAAATTATAAAAATCATAACTTAATTACCACTACAACCAGATTCTCCCTCGAGACTCCAGATAGAGCACTAAAGTAGGAACAAAAGGGTTTGGTTGCAGAATCACACCACATACAAAAGACAAAACCGAGAAAGATCTTTGCTTGCTCAAAGCCATTTCGATTTTATAGGATCGAGCTGGAACATGTTTTTTAAAAAAAATTTTTTAATCCACAGGCTATTTCAGAAAATCAGTGAGAAACTGGGTATGTCAACAGCTTGGTCAGACTGCAACATTATAATGCTATAAGCTTGAAAAGTCACTTGGAGCACTGTTGCGGGGATGAACAGAAGGTAGCATTTTACTTACCAGTTAATGTCCTTTCCTCAAGTCCTGCTAGACCAGTCCAGAAAAGTGGGTTGTGTTCCCCTACCAGCAGATTGGTGGAGACAAAGAACCAGTAAAAAGTCCAGGTTTCAGTTACAATTACTTCCATAATTTGCCTCAGCCACTAGAGGTCCCCCCTCTGTATTAGTCCCAAAGCATATGGGAGAAACATGGCAAGCCTCATACAACCTAGACCATGGGTGACAGTAATCAACAGTAGAGAACTTTGTACAGGAAAGCCTAAACTAAAGGCTGTCAGAAGAAAATCCACCTGCAGAGCAAATTATAAAAATCATAACGGACCGAATGGTACTGCAACAGAAAAACAAACAGAGCAAATACAGTTTCAGGGGCAGGCCCTTGACTGATCTAGTGGGGCTCAAGGAAAGGACATTAACAGGTAAGTAAAATGTCACCTTCCATATAGTCCTGCTAGACCAGTCCAGAAAAGTGGGACTTACCAAAACTACAACTCCACTGGGCAGGAAGACGACAAAACCCTTGAGCAAAAGGCTATGTCCGCCTGCGTGTGAACATCCAAGCGGTAATATTTGACAGAAGTGGAAAGCGATTCACTTTTAGCCATTTTATAGAGGGGTGATTCTAAGGGCGTGGTTAGGCTGGGAAGGGCGAGTACAAGTGTCCAATTGAATTTTTAGACACGTTTCAAAGAAGCGATAGCACTTATTGGAGGGTTCCAACCATCTCTTTTTGTATCTGCCTGTATGCAGGTTGCCATTAAGAATGGCAGCGGTTGCTGGCAAGGATTCCTTCCTACATACTCAGCCTCTAACTCCTACTCCACATGCATGCTTTCTCACCCCCCCATAGGTGCACAGACACATGCAGCCCTCACTCCCCACCCCCAAATGCAGGCGCACACACACATGCAGCCCCCCCCACCCATGTCCCATGGGTGTACACACACACACACAAAGCCCCTTATCTTACTCCCCACGGGTACACCCACGCATATAGCCCTTCATCCCTTCCCCACAGATGTGCATGCACACACAGGCCCTCTTCCCCATTCCTCACAAGTGCACGCACACACAGGCCCTCTTCCCCATTCCTCACAAGTGCACGCACACACATCGGCCCCCCACCCTCAGATGTGCACACCCACATACACACAGCCCCTTACCCCATGTCCCTTGGGTGTATACAAGTCCCTCATCCCACTCCCCACGGTACACACACACACACACACACCCTCCATGGGTATACATTTGCACACATACGCCCAGCCTCTGACCTTGCCCACCACCCTTATCATGCATGCACACATATACCCACTTTACTTCATCCCACCTTCACCCATTTACATATTCCCATATACACCCAGCCCTTCATCCTTTCACACAGAGTTCTGCACCCTACATCCTCATGAACACACAACGCAGCCCCTTAACACACATCCTGTTATGCAGGCATGTACCCCCCAAATCACTCACATCAAATCCTCACGCACACACACTAACCAACCCCCCATCCCCAACTCCTCACAACAAATCCTCATGCATGTGCCACCAAAATTATTCACCCCCAATGAGTCTATCTTCCTTAGCATTCTGCCTATAAGAGGTTTGGGCAGAAATACATAGAGGAGGACATCACTTGGCCACAGCTGAGTAAGAGCATAGAAACAAAGGCAGGAAAAGACCACATGGCTTATCCAGTTTGCCCTTCCATATCACCCACTACAAGAGTCCCCTTTTCCCCTCTGACACGCTTTCTTGCCTGCGACTGAAGAACCTTTCTACCTTGGCTTTGCGGAAGGAGGCAATCAGATCCATGACTGGTGGGCCCTACCGACGAACTATGGACTGGAAAACAAACTCCTCCAGACACCACTCCCCATGATCCAGACTTGAAAATGCACAGGCCAGTTTTCTTTTTCCGGCCAGAAAATTAGGCAAACTTCCACCCACGGGAACAGAGGTGCCACCTCCTCCTTGAGATAAGCAGTTGTCGCATTGTCCGAAAAGATCCGCACTGCTTTGTTCTGCAACAGAGGCTGAAAATACTGAAGAATCAGAAAAAACACTCATCTATAACCGATTTATGGACCAAGTGGTCTCCACTGAAGACCAATCTTGCGTCACTCTGGACTGACAATATGCTCCCCAACCATAAAGGCTGGTATCAGTGGTTAAAATTATCCACTCGGGCGCCTCTAGTGGAACCCCTGCTAGCAGCTTGCCAGAATACATCCACCAAGACAGACTCAGTTGCATCTCTTGGTGACAGGGTAGTCTGTTCCAAAAAGAATGAGTCTGAGGAGACCAACAAGACAGCAATGCACTCTGAAGGAATCTCATGTGAACCCTGGCCCAAGCACAAGATCCAAAGTCACTGCCATGGACCCCAGGTGCTGTAGATAAACACCAAGCCATAGGAGCCATCTTCCAGGGAAAGCTGAGAACCTGGTGTCGAATCTTTAAAACTTGCTCCTGAGAAAGGGTCACCAAACCTAACTCTGTGTAAAAATGGGCCCTAGATATGTTAGGATCCTGTGTTGGAACCGAACTGCTCTTGCTGAAGTTGACAATCCAACCTTAAACGCTGGAAGAGGGTTATAACCCAGATGGTCACATCCTGACTCTCATGAGCAGATTTTGCTTGAATCAACCAATCGTCCAGATTGGGATGCACTAGAACACCCTCTTGACAAAGGATGGCTGCTACAACTACCATCACCTCAGTAAACATTCCAGGAGTGGTGGCAAGGCAAGAAGCACTCAAAACTGAAAATGACCCATGGGCACCTTAAAGTGCAGATACCTCTGATGAGCCGGATGGATAGGAATGTGCAGATGCGCTTTAGACAAGTTCAGCGGTCAGAAATTCACCCTCTTTACCGCTAGTATGACCGATCACAAAGTTTTCATATGGAAATAGGTCACCCTCAAGGCCCGATTGATGTGCTTGAGATCCAGAACTGGTCAAAAGGATTTCTCAGTTTACTTTGTGGTTCCCAAAAAGGAGGAGTATCGACTGAAACCTAGTTCTGCCGAAGGCACTCCTACTACAACTTAACTGTATCAACCTCCGAAACATTTCAGCCACAACTCAGAGCTTGGCCAGAGCCTTGCAAGGGGACAAAGACAATAGAGAGGGATCACGCTAACTAGGGAATAGCTTTCCTGAATTACTTCGAGAACCCATTGGTCAGAGGTAATGTGGACCTAAGCGCCAACCAGCATCAACTTTGGCCCCATGAAATCCACAACCTGCTCCTCAGCTTCCCTGAAAGGGTTGGCCGCAAGGCAGATAACATGACCATTGAAAGGGAATGAAACGAGATGATCGAAAAACTACAAAAGTCCCAGAAATGACACCATCCAGGAACTGGAACTTTCACCAACTTAGGCTTATCCTCCGGAAGGGGGACGTGAAAGATCCTCACCAACTTTCACTAACTTTTCAAGGACCTTACCGAAAAGAAGTTTTCCTTTAAAAGGTGGCTTATTAAGATGAGACTTAGAAGCCCCATCCACAGACCAATTATGGAGTCATAAAAGACAATGTGCTGAGGCAAGAGGCCATATTCTTAGCCAAAGCTCTCACCAGATCATAGAAGACATCAGCAAGATAGGACAAACCGAACTGCAATTTAGCTGCATCTGACATAGTACCTGTCACATCAGGTTACACCTCCAGAAGACCCCGAGCACATTACAAACACGCCTGAGCCACATTAGGCGCCACACACAAATGCCTGCAAGACCAGAGCAGTAATCTCAAAAGATTGTGACTCTTCTGAAACAAGCTTATGTCCTTCCATCAGAATGATAGTCTTCTTTGTTACAGCCGAAACCAACGCATCCACCTTAGGAGGAGGTGGAACTTTTGAAACTTCCTGAGGAACTGGCTATAGGCGAGCCATGGCTCTATTCACTTGCAGGCCTGACTCCAGCCTTTCCCATTTGTCCTTTATCATCTTTTTAATAGCACTATGAAGAGGAAAAGATTTCTGAGCTTCCGAATACCTTGCAAATTGGATCCTCTAAGGACCTCTCTTTTTTTTAAATTGTATTTTTATTTGAATTGTATTTTTTATTTGAATTTCTTTGGTTCACATGAATGAACCAAAGAAAAACATGGAATGAAATATAGCAAAGAAAAACTTAAGGAAAAAAAAAAAAAAAAAAAAAAGAGAGGCTCCAAGAAAATTAATAAAACAAGATCTCCAATTACAATCAAACAAGTCTTTGCTGCCAAAGAAAAGAAAAACAACCCTCTAAAACAAAACAGGCAGAGACTTAAGTGTCAGCCGTATGGGAAGTCACAGCCACTTCAGTATCTTCCCTTACAGTAAGGAACCCAAGGAGCTGCTTGGGCTCAAAGAAAAGAAAATGTCATGTCATATTTCCTATCAAGGTAAACAAGGAAATTTTAACAAAAAAGGTAGCTCCCAAGGACAAGGTCCTGGCCCTATAGGCCAAAAACTCCTTCTCTGAGACAAATCAGAAAAAATACGAACCTGAGAGCCTAAGAATTTATTTATTTACTTACATTCTCTTATATACCGCGCTATTCTGCATCAGTGCGGTTTACATTGAACAAACTGAAATTACATTGAACAGGGCATTATAAACTTGGAGATAACTATTTTACAGGGAACATTTGAATTGCTCATTAATATTCCCAAAATAAGAACGAAGAATCAAAACCTTGTATGATTCCAATGCTAGGGTAAAAAGCATAATGCTTCTCAGTAATCACTTCCAGGGAACTTCCAAGAAACCCAGTTAAGTCCCCAGTCCCTTAGGACACATCCACCTGGCATGATCCTCTGGCGAGATCACCAATGCCCAAGGACAGATATTGGACCCTGGTCAGATGAGGCAAATGCTTCTGTAGGATCTTAAAGCACCTCACAGAAGTATTTCCTTACTATTTCCAGGGGAGACAGGACAGGAGATTTCGGAAAATTCAATAACCGAATATTGTCCCTCTGTGCTTCATTTTCCAGATGTTCCATCTTCCTAACCAGTAAAATCATGTCTTTAATTAGAGCCACATGCTCCTCTTGGAGGTGTCCAAAATCTTCTTTAAGTTGAGAAATAGAACCCATCTGCTGCTCCTAAACTCTGGAAACCTCAAATATTTGTTTTCAAACTCGAAAATTCAGTACTCACTGTGCCCACAACAGGTAAGGAAGAAGTCAAAGCAGCTATACAGCGTCCCACAGCGCATCTAAAGTAACAGCGAGTTTAACCAAACCCCGACTAGCCAGAAGATGCACTCCTCCAATCCCCAACAACTGCTGCTCAGCCGTGGGAAAAGTTGAATCAACTGTAGAAGCCCCAACCGACTGTTGCAAGGATCCAAGGTGCAAAGCTGGAAACGCCAGCGAGTCCTCTTCACTTTCCTGCGCCAGCGTGCTCTTCAATAAGATGGGGGGGGGGGGGGGGAGCGCTACATCTGCTGAAGATAAACTTCCAGGCTGAAGTGGGAGGACATGCTGCTCTGGGGACAAAGACACCCCTGATGTACCCAGCAGCGCTGAGACATCCTCATGCTGTGCTGACGAAGACGCCGATCCGGGGCCAACTGCAAAAAATCCACAGAATCCAGAGTCGTCTGACCAGCAGTGGGAAGCGATGCCGAACCCGAGGGTAGGTCTGCCTGCTTCTTTTTCCTCCGCCCCTCATAAAAACAAGCACGGAGTTCACACCAGCAGGTTGGGATACGATCAGTGCGGAGCTGTTATGGGACCACTTCTTGCCACCATCTTGCCTCCTCACCAAGGGATTATTTCTGTTAGTCAAGGACCCCTCTTTTGATGGAGAATCATCCACTATATTAAGAGCAGAAAGTGCCTGAACAAACACCACCTGGAGCTCTTCACGCCTAAAAACCCCTGATAACAGAAGGATCTTCCCCAGAGGTAATCTCACCTTCCTCCAAATCCTCAGGGAAATGTTCCTTCCAAAGGCCCAAAAGGATCATCAAAATCACAGGAGTATGTCGAAGACTGGTCATCCCAGACTTCATCTGAGACCTTACAGCACTTCAGTGTTGGCTGAGCGGACTCCTTAAAATGAGACGGCACAACAGAGGAAGCTCTCCCAGAAACAAAGACCTTAGGTAACTCATGCAGTCAGCACCGCTTCAAACAATAAGCCTGGTGAAGCAGCAAAACAAACTCTGGGGAAAAATACACAGCAGGAGAATCAGAAGCTCCCCTGAGACTCTCCCGACTGAACAGCAACTTTGTCAGCAATGGCTGTGGTTCTTGCCAAAACTGCAGGAACCTGTGACTGAGGAGACAGCTGAACACTGGCAAGCTCAGTCACCAATGGTGGTAAAGCCATAGTTCCAGAGACCCAGATTCTTTCAAAAATCGCTCCTCTGAATGACCGTCCCCTTCACAAACATGGCAGACACCCGCTGCAGAAAGGAACCCATGGCAGCCCCCACAAACAGCTTTACCTGCCGACATTCCTCTGACGCGAAAAGAAGATCCAGCCAAAACAACTGAGAGAAAAGAAAATGAAATAAAGAACACACAGGCTTAATAGAAACGGAACCCCCCCCCCCCCCCCCAGTTCTTATCAGATGCACTGGCTCACCGCTTCTCCCAGAGCTGAAGACTTTTTTCTCTCAATAGACAGCACCAAACAAAACCCCTGGGCTCCTTTCCAAAGGCAGGGGAGGGAGAATTGAAACCTCAGCCGACCTTGGCAGAAACAATTAGAAGGAGAAGCAGTATTTGTGAGAGGACGACTAAACAGCACTGGTGCCCGGTTGCAATGCAAATGCAATGTGTGCCTTTGACCGGTTAAGCTCCAATATTCCATTCCTTCTCAACAAAAGCTCCAAAAGACACTTTTTTTTCAGTCACACAGAAGCTCAGACTGCACGGGAACACTGGCTGCATCAGGGACATCTAGACCACACCCAGCCTCAGGACCCAGATTCAGCCTACTGGACACGGCTATCTCGATCCAGAAAGGGATCTCTGCATATAGTGGTAAGCTCTGGTAAGTGTCACTACATGGGGCTGATCCCTACCTTTTAAACAAACAGTGCTGCAAGTGTGCCTGCCCCTGGCAGGCGTCGCTAAAGGGCCCTTAGATGTGGCCCTTTGACTAAACCTCCGCAAAAAGAACTCTCGCTCCTTCACGGAAGCAGCAGCCCTGATCCCTTTGTGAAAATCCGCACTCACCAGGTAACAGCTTTTATTTCAAACAACCTAACAGCTAGCACATTATATAGTGGCACAAAACAGTGCATACTATGCTGCCCATAGCCAAGGGGGCACCAGCAAGCATTCACCATACCCAACACGCCTACAGAATGCTCACGATCAATCAGCACTCAGCAAACACCCTCAGTGGATCAACAGGCCCACTCGCAAGCAAACCATTCCAAACAAATAATAGAAGTGTCTAAGCAATGGTACCTCTTACCACCTTACTCAGCCTGCTCTACCTTTCCACACTAATTACCCATTGTGACACATACACACACACATACGTCTAATACCTCTCCTCCACTCATATGCCCAACACGGATTAACCATACTAGCTCAATGATCAAGATGCAGAGCTTCATGTGCCCTTGTCAGAATTAAAACACAGGAACCAATCATCATTCCCCACAATGCAGTCAGATGCAACCAGCACAACATTAAACGTGCATTCCTCAATGCACGGTCAGCTCGCAACAAAATACAAGTCCTAGCCAACCACCTCAATGACCACAACATAGACATCATGTGTTTCACTGAATCCTGGTTCGTAGACATGGACAATATCCTTATAAATCAACTCATAACACCTCGTCACAAAATATTCAACTGCCCCAGATCCAACCACAGAAGTGGAGGCGTCTTCATCCTGGCCAGAAATGACCTGGACTTCCACACCTCCACTACCTATTCGGAAGGAGGCATGGATACAGTCAGTCAAACAAATATCTAACACTAAATCTAGTACATAGATCTACTTGAAGGGTAGAAGAATTACCCACTCTACTAGAGACAATATGCATCCAAAACCTACACAATCAACTCATTATTTTATTTATTTATTTATTTAACAGTATTTTTAAACCGCCTTATCTTATTAATCAAGGTGGTATCACAGCAAACAATCGGGTAAAGTGAGTGTGTTAATCATGCAGTGAGGGTGCAATTTAGTTGAGTGTGTGTTGTATCGTGTGCTAGATTGGGGTGAGCTATGTACAAGGTGTGGTGTGTTGCGTGCTAGAATGGTTTGAGCTATGTACAGTGTGGGCTATATACAGTGGTGCTGTAAAACATTATCTGTACAGGCAGCAATATGTGCTGTTATGCATTCTCTTAGGTTATGTGATGTGTCCATAGTGTTCTATGAACAGCATGGTTTTTAGCTGTTTTCTAAAGTCTTTGAGGTCTGTAGTTGTCCTCAAGTCGTCTGGTAGTTTGTTCCATATAGTTGGAGCAGCCATGGAGAGAGCTCTGTCTGTTGTGTCCTTGCGTGTGTGTTTGAATTCACCTGGGGTGCTGACTCGGTTGCGTGTTTGTTTTCTTCTAGGACGAGTGGAGACTTAAAATCTCTCCTCAGTCAACCCCCAGGATATCAAAAGCCTTCATGGAAACTATGGAACCCCTCGACTACACACAAATAGTGAACAAGAATACCATGCAAAAGGAAACACCCTAGAACTCATATTCACCCCATGACATATGATCAGCCACCTCCATCATTAACTGCAGTACCACAGTCTGACCATAAAGCCATCACCTTCTACATACCACAGAGTACCAATAAATACAAAGGACACAACTCAACAGAATCAGACTTGCAGGTTCCCACAGCTGGACCAAAAAAGCCTTCATAGACAAGATCATACCAAAATACTGAACACAGACAACATTCACACAATAATCCATAAATGGAACCAAGTAATAGACAGATTCGCAATAAAGCCACAAGCTAATACCATCTTAAGGCACGCACCACAGCACTTGGTATTCTAGAGAACTAAAGAAAGCCAAACGCAAACTCAGAAGGCTGGAAGGACTATGGAGACATTCAAAGAGTGCAACCGACCTCGATAGATACATGGCAGAACTGCACAAATACCAAACCTCAGGTAACAGCAGGAAGAAGGAATACCACACCAAACTCATCCTAAGCTCATGAAACCATCCCAGAGAGCTATTTGAAAACTCCCCACGCAAGATAACACAGAAAACAAATCTCTCCCCATAGACTCTAGTCAGCCATTTTCAAAACCAGGTTAGCTTCAAAAACAAACGCACAACTAGCAACAACAGATGAAGACAACATCTCTGCCCCACTCACCTGGCAATCATTCTCACCCATATCATCTGAACACGTTGAGATCATCAATAACCTCAATACCACCCTGTCACCATTGGATCCATGCCCTGCCAGCTGGATCAAAGCAACCAAGCTGAATTACTCCCCATCATATATAAAGGTCACTCAACTCACTTACACAAGGATACATGCCCCCCTAAAGTAAGGAGATCATCCATCTGCTAATTACAAAAGAGGTGCAGGCCTGGACCCGAAACAACCCAGCTCATACAGGCCTCTCTCTAGTTTATCCATCCTAGCAAAAAACATTGAGAAAAGTTGTTTTGCTATAACTCCAGGAACATAGAGGCATGCCCTCCTCAACCTCCATTAATAAGGGCTCAGGCCAAAACATGGAGCCGAAACACTATTAACAGCCCTTATGGACACCCTCATAAAAAAGGGTATCGAAAAGATAGACTAGGGCTTCGTGTTGATATTCATGAACATCAAAGCAGCATTTGATTCAGTCCCACACAACATGCTACTGCAACGCCTGCAATCAATAGGACTAACTGATATTACCCTTAAGTGGTTTCAATCATAGCTAACTAACCAGAAACAGTAGTAACAATAAAAGATTCAGCTCCACCCCATATACATAGAAACATGATGACAGAAAAAGACCACAAGGCCCATCTAGTCTGTCCTTCCATAACAACTACAACAGTCCACTTTTTACCTTTAGAGATCCTCTGTGTTGGTCCCATGCTTTTTTGAATTCAGTTACTGTCCTCATCTCTACCACCTCCACTGGGAGACTATTCCACGGATCCACTACTCTTTCCGTAAAGAAATATTTCCGCATATCACTCCTGAATCTATCTCCCTTCACCCTCATCCCATGTCCCCTCGTCGCAGAACTTGCTTTCAATTGAAAGAGGCTCTCTCCCTGAACATTTATGCCACGGAGGTATTTAAACATCCCAATCATATCACCTCTATCCCGCCTTTCCTCTAAGGTGTACATATTAAGATCCTTAAGTCTGTCCTCATATGCTTTATAATGAAGACCACTAATCATCTTAGTAGCAACCCTCTGCACCGACTCCATCCTGTTCACATCCTTTTGAAGGTGCGGTCTCCAGAATTGCACACCATACTCCAAATGAGGTCGCACCAAAGACTTATACAGAGGCATTATCACCTCCTTTTTTCTGCTAGCCATTCCTCTCCGTATGCACCCAAGCATCCTTCTAGCTTTTGCCGTCGCCTTTTCTACCTGTTTAGCTACTTTAAGATCATCGGACACAACTACGCCTAGGTCCCGCTCTTCTTTAGTGGACAAAAGTACTTCACCTCCTATACTGTATTGCTCCCTTGGATTGCTGCAGCCCAAATGCATGACCTTACATTTTTTAACATTAAATCCCAGTTGCCAAATTCTAGACCATTCTTCAAGCTTAGCCAGATCCCTCCTCATGTTATCTACACCTTCCTGGGTGTCTACTTTATTGCAGATTTTGGTATCATCCGCAAAGAGGCAAACCTTACCCGACAGCCCTTCCGCTATAATCACTAACAAAGATGTTAAAAAGAATCGGACCAAGGACAGATCCCTGGGGCACACCACTGGTAACATCCTTCTCCTCAGAGTGAGCTCCATTTACTTGTACTCTTTGTCGCCTCCCACCCAACCAATTTCTAACCCAAGCAGTAACTTTAGGGTCCATCCCTAGGGTGCTCAGTTTGTTTATAAGTCGCCTGTGAGGAACAGTGTCAAAGGCTTTACTGAAATCTAAATACACCACATCTAGAGCTCTCCCTCGGTCCAACTCCCTGGTCACCCAGTCAAAGAAATCAATCAGATTTGTCTGACAAGACCTGCCTCTGGTGAATCCATGCTGCCTCGGATCCTGTAATCCGCTGGACTCCAGAAACCTCACTATTTTCTCTTTCAACAGCGTTTCCATTAATTTACTCACCACTGAAGTTAAACTAACCGGCCTGTAGTTTTCAGCCACATCCTTACTTCCGCTTTTGTGTAAAGGCACCACATGAGCCTCTCTCTCCAGTCCTTTGGCACCACTCCCGACTCCAACGACACAACAGCAAGGCGTCCCCCAGGGTTCAGCTCTCTCATCACTCCTATTTAACATCTTTTTAAAACCATCTGCTTGATGGAGAAATTAGATCTTACCTGCTAATTGTCTTTCCTCGAGTTCTCTCCGGGCCAGTCCAGGAACTCTCGGATAGTCAACCTCCTCCAGCAGCTGAGGACTGAAAACTGAAAAAGTTTCTCTGACAGACTATCCAGCTCCCCCTGGAGCCAGGGACACAGTCTACTACTGTCAAGCAAGCCTAACACCCCTGAGAGCAACCCCCATGAAAACTAACTTCCTCTGCTACACTCCGCTTCTCCCCCTTTAAAGGAACAAACAAATTTTCTCCTATGTTTCTTTTGCGTCTTTTTTTTTTCCCTTTCACTGGAAAACCACAAATCCATCCAATCTCCCTCCAAAAACTGAACGATCTCCGCTGCCCAAAAGACAGCATAGCCATATTACAAATACTTTTTTTTTTCTTTTCCCAGCCCACAGTGGCCTAACTCCTACTACCTGTTACTTATCGGTCGGGCCGCAGACCCACCTAAGACCATGGAGACGAACTCGGTGGGTCCTGGACTGGCCTGGAGAGAACTCAAGGAAAGACAATTAGCAGGTAAGGTCTAAATTTCTCCTTCCTCCTCGTCTCTCCGGGCTAGTCCAGGAACTCTCGGGAAGTACCAAAGCAGTTCCTAAACTTGGGAGGGAGTAGCGAGCCCTGCCACCATGGCTGAAGCCCCCACTCGCGTGTCTCCCCGTGCTTGAACATCTAAGTGATAATGTTTCCAGAATGTATGGAACGACGACCACATCGCTGCTCGACAGATGTCTACTGGGAGAATGAACGCAAACTCGGCCCATGACGCCGCCTGCCCTCTAGTAGAATGAGCCTTGAGCCCCTCGGGAGGCAACCTCCCCACGCCACATAAGCTACCACTATCAATCAATGCTCTGGCTGCCGCCTCCCCTTTACGGGGCCCGCCAAACAGCACGAACAACCTGTCTGACTTACAAAAAGGCTTTGTCTTTCTCAGGTACCTACGAAGCATTCGCCCCAGATCCAACTTCCGAAGTGAACGATCGACCGTATCCACCACTTTTGCGGAGAAAGTTGGGAGCGAAATTGGTTGATTCAAGTGAAAACTGGACACCACCTTTGGGAGATAGGATGGCACCGGTCTCAAGGACACCTTCTCCGCCGAAAACTGCAAGTATGGCTCCCTACATGACACAGCCTGCAGATCTGAGATCTGCCTTGCAGAACATAGGGCCACTAGGAAGGCCTTCTTCCAAGATAGTTCTCTCATATTTTCAGACGCCGCCAGCACCAAAGGCAGTTGCACCCACGCTTCTAGGACTAAGTTCAAATCCCAAGCGGGCACCACAGGCCTTATGGGTGGCCTAATATTCCTAGCCGCCCTTAAAAACCGCTGAACATCTGGATGAGAAGACAATACTACACCCTGCACTCTACCTCTATAATAAGACAGGGCCACCAGCTGAACTTTGAGCGTACTAAGCGCTAGCCCCCTATCTAGTCCCTCTTGCAGAAAGGATAATACCTTTGGCAAGGTGGTAACCATCGGTCTTAGCCTCCTGCTTTTACACCAATCCTCAAAGATGCGCCACACCCGCACATACGCCAAGGACGTCGATCTCCTCTTGGACCTCAACAGGGTGTTAACTACCACCGCCGAATACCCTCGTCGTCGCAACCTGTCCCTTTCAAGAGCCAAGCCGTAAGCAAGAGCCGATCCACCTGCAGCATGAGAACGGGACCCTGCAACAGACTGACGTGATCGGGCAGCCTCCAAGGCCGATCCACCAATAGCCTCACCAGATCCGCATACCAAGATCTCCTGGGCCAATCCGGGGCAATGAGAATAACCGTCCCGTTGTGTCCTGCGATCCTCTGGATGACGCGGCCGATCGGCCATGGAGAAAAACACATACAGCAGAGTGTGCCCTGGCCAGGGCTGCACCAGGCCGACGAGGCCTTCCGAATGTGCTCCCTGCCCCTGCTGTAAAACCGGGCCGCCTTGGTATTGCGGAGGGTTGCCATCAGATCCATGACCGGCTGTCCCCATTGCACCGTAATGTTGTGAAATACGGCAGTGTTTAGCTCCCATTCCCCGGGATCCAACGCATGCCGACTGAGATAATCGGCCTGCACATTGTCTCTTCCCGCTACATGCACCGCTGAGAGAGCAACCAGATGGGCCTCCGCCCACCTCATCAACTGTTGACTCTCTTCCAGTAAGACTGCACTGCCCGTGCTGCCTTGTCTGTTGATATAAAAGACACTGTTACCAGATTGTCGGAGAACACATGAACTGCCTTTCTTCTTAGCAGGGCTCCAAACTCCTGCAGCGCCCAACGCACCGCCCTGAGCTCTAACTGATTGATCGACCAACCGCTCTCCTCCTTCGACCAGATGCCCTGTTCCACTTGTGACAGACAATGGGCTCCCCAGCCCGAAAGGCTGGCATCCGTGGTGACCAATACCCAGTCCGGGTCCTTCAAGGGAACTCCCACTTGAAGATGCTTTGGGTCTAACCACCACTGCAGTTCACTTCTCACTTCCTCTGGACAAACTAGCCACCGAGATAGAGGATGATGCTGGGGCGACCATCAGGGCAGCAAAGCTTGCTGAAGAGGCCGCATGTGAGCTCTGGCAGACGGCACCAGATCCTTGCAAGGCTGTTGCCTTGGACCCAAGCAACTGAAAATATCTCCAAGTCGTCGGAACCTGCAGCCGCAAGAAGGCCCTTACTTGAGCTAAGATCTTTCGCATCCTGTCCTCAGGCAGGTACAGACCCCAACTCCGTGTCAAACACGGCTCTGTGGTATGTCAGGCGTTGCACGGGCTGCAATTTGCTCTTCGCCAGGTTGATAACCCAACCTAACTGCTCCAGAAAGTGCACCACCTGACTGGTCGAGGCCACCGCCTCTTCCACCAATCCAGCCCTGATCAACCAATCGTCCAGATAAGGATGTACACGAATTCCTTCTCTCCTCAACGCCGCCACCACCACCATTACCTTTGTAAAGGTGCGTGGCGCCAATCGCCAACCCAAAGGGCAACGCCGTGAACTGGAAATGCCCCATGGGGACAGCAAAGCGTAAAAACCTTTGATGCTCCGCTCTCATAGGAATGTGCAGGTACGCCTCCGTTAGATCTATGGCGGATAGGAACTCTCCAGGCTGCACCGACCGAATCACCGATCTTAGGGTTTCCATTCAAAAATGCGGTATGCGCAAACACCTGTTCACCTGCTTGAGATCCAGAAGTGGCTGAAAAGATCCTTCCTTTTTGGGGACCACGAAATAAATCGAGTATCGACCTAATCCGTACTGGTCCACGGGGACCACTGCTCTGAGCTTCAGCAAGTGCTGCAGTGTGTTGGCTACCGCCGCAGTCTTTGTCTGCGAAGCACATGGAGAAGACTTCACGAAGTCCTCCGCCAGTGGCTGCGCAAATTCCAGCACGTACCCCTTTTGAATGATTTCCAGCACCCATTTGTCCGTAGTTATGGAGGCCCAGAAGGAAAGAAAATCCTTCAACCGTCCCCCTACCAGAATTTCCGTCTTGGCCCGCCTCCCTTCATTGCGGCTTCTTAGCGGAGTTCTTCTGGGTGTTGAAGTACCCCCTGCCGAACCCTCTAGCCCCTCAAAAGGACTGCCCTCTGGACAGAAATCGGCCCCTTTGATACGGAGTAAAGCGAGGCCCCCAAAACCGTCCTCTACCTTGCCCCCTGACGGTTGACCCTGGCCTTCCCGCTTTAGGTCGA
Organism: Ichthyophis bannanicus; assembly: GCA_033557465.1. Lineage (NCBI taxonomy): Eukaryota > Metazoa > Chordata > Amphibia > Gymnophiona > Ichthyophiidae > Ichthyophis > Ichthyophis bannanicus. Next base: position 294,787,693 of record CM066041.1, read on the forward strand.
TCCGCAGGAAGCCGGCCTCCTTTGGAATCTCCCAAATCCTTCACGATCTTTTCTAGGGCCTCTCCAAAGAGCAGTTTGCCCTTATATGGACGCTTACTAAGGCGAGCCTCGGAAGAGGCATCCGCTGCCCAATTTCTCAGCCAGAGGAACCTTCTTGCAGCAATGATTGATGCCATCGACTTTGCCGCTATCCTAACCAAATCATAGAATGTGTCTGCTAAATAAGCCGTGGCGGACTCCAACTTTGCTTCCTGCGAGGAAGATCTGTCCTCATTGTCCGGCCACGACTCTCCCTGAAGCCACCAGATCGAAGCCCTTGACACATACGCCCCACAGACCAAGGCCTGCAAGGACAGGGCACTTGAGTCAAACGCCTGCTTAAGAAACACTTCTAACTTACGATCCTGAAGATCTTTGAGGGCTGTCCCGCCTTCCACTGGAATCATGGTTTTCTTAGTCACTGCCACCACCAAGGCATCCACTTTAGGCATCAGCAGCAACTCCCTCGCTTCCTGTGGAACCGGGTAAAGGCGAGCAATGGATCGGCTGCCCCTTAGGGTAGCCTCTGGACATTCCCATTCTGACTCAATCATTTGCTTTATTACCCTGTGAATGGGAAAACAGCGCTGTTCTGCCTTGAAGCAAAGGATCCTCCAGAGGCTCCTGCTGAACCACCGGAAGAGCCACATTAAGAGCCGCTAGGGACTGAGAAATCAGCACCCCCAGTTCCTCCTTACGAAACACCCTAAACACATTAGGGTCTTTGCCAGGCAAAATCTCTCCGTCTTCCAAATCACCTGTCCAGGACTCTAACCCCACCTCCGAGAGGATCTCACCTGCCTCTACTGCCGAAGGCATCGAGGTTTGCAGCCTGAAGCCCTCCAGGCCTGCATCTGGACCTCTACCTTGTTGAGAGGTCCCCGCACCTGGGTCTGCTATCATATCCCCCCCCCCCCCCTGCTGTGTATCCAGCCGCTTGGGAGCTATTTCAGTGCTTCCAGCCTGTTCCACTTTCAAACAATAAGCCCTATGCAGAGCTAGAATAAAGTCCGCCGGAGAAAACGGATTCCAAACCCTTCAAGGACCCCGAAGTCTGCTCCTGTATCTGGAGGCTCCTCCGCTCTCACCTTCCTTTTCCCCCCCGTCTTGCTCTGAGGCGCGGGAGTAACGACTGCAGCTGTTAAAATGGCTGCCGTTCCCACCTTAAGCTCCACACTTTGCTGCCTGAGGCCTCCGACGTTGAAAACGCCTCCGTTAGGCCCCCGAACAGCCTCTCCACCGAACTACTATGTCGAATGCAAGATCGGCAGAAGCCCGGACCCAACAGCCCTAACGATTGCCACACTGAACGCAGAGAGCTGCCACCAGTAACAAGCGCTCACCACTTAAACAAAAATAATCGTGTTCTAACTAGAACACCTCGATCAGCCTAAACATGTGGCACAGCAGCACTAAATGCAAAATGTCAACTCGCACTACCGTGCTGCAAATCAAACCTACCTCAGGTAAGGAGCTTCTACCGCCCAATCCCCTTTCACTGCTGCTAGCAGGAAAAACGGAGATGGCACTTTGAAGAGAGAGAGGGGTGGATTCTGTGGCTCCCAGTGTCTCCTTCATCCTCCCCGGATTGACGAGTGTTTCACTCAGCACTGCAGGGCAGGCTCTGCCCTTTACTGCCCCGTTGCCTTCCTCGAGGCAGGGTAAGACCGTATTATTTATTTAATTTTTTTTGTCGTCTTCCCCAAAAATTCTCTTGGCTTTATTGCTCTGCTAGAGCAAAAATCAGTTTCTCCTGCCCCCAAAAAGGGCCTTACTACCTAAACCTATTCGTCCCTCCAGGGAGCCTGTCAGCCCAACGTCTTGTTCAGCTGCTGAGGACTGAAAGACTGAGTCCCTGACTCCAGGGGGAGCTGGATAGCCTGTCAGAGAAACTTTCCGTTTTCAGTCCTTAGCTGCTGGAGGAGGACGACTACCCGAGAGTTCCTGGACTGGCCCAGAGAGACGAAAAGGAAAATACGATTTCACAATATACTCAAACCACATCTACGCAGATGGTGTCATGCAGAACATGTCAATCTACACCTTCCTAGTTAGATGCTTCAATGACGACACACATTGTGTTTTGCTACCCAATCTCATAAATCCCGACAAAACCGAAGCCCTCTTCATCTTCAAAGACACAAATTACAACCCCACCCCCCCCAGCTACCATAAAAGTAGCAGGAGAGCATCTAAAAGGTAAAATCCAAGGTACAGTACCTTGGCATAACCATTGATCAACATCTAAGATGAAATTAGACTTACCTGCTAATTATGGTTCCTGGAGTGGAACCAGTCTAGTCCTGAAACCTCTGGGTTGCCCATCTCATCTAGCAGCTTGGAGACTGAGAAACTCCTCCTTTTATGACATCATCAGCATATCATCCCAGTGTCTGGCCTCCGCCATCAGTATCCTATTGACAAAGCAGACTCACCAGAGAAACAAACAATTTACACAACCACATCAAACCCACTCAGCCACATCGAAAATCCAGGGAAGAACACCGGTGTAGGGGAGAACCTCCGTAAAAAGGAAAATAGGAATGTGACTTGAGATTAGAGCAGGCCATTTCCTCGACTAACTGAAAGGATAGAAAAAAAAATAAACTCCTCCCCTTTCTTCTGTTTTTTTTTTAAACTCTTAAAGGTGAAATAAGCAAAACAGACCTTACCTGTAACTCCTGAAGACACGTTAGATATCTATTTGCCAATCAACACTGGGGAGGGATACGGGACTAGACTGGTTCCACTCCAGGAACCATAATTAGCAGGTAAGTCTAATTTCATCTTCCTGATCGTGTCCCCAGTCTAGTCCTGAAACCTCTGGGTCAGTGCCAGAGCAGTGAAGAAATTCATCTACTGGAGGGACCAGGCAAACCAGCCTGTAGCACCGCCGCTCCAAAGGCAGTCTCCTCCGCTCTTTGCACATCCAGTCGATAGTGACGGACAAACGAACTTAAAGACGACCATGTCACCGCCTTACAGATTTCCAACGGTGATACCAGGTGCAACTCCACCCAGGAGGTAGCCTGAGCTCTAGTGGAGTGCACCGTAAGTCCGTCTGGGACCATTCTACCTTTCAAAAGATAAGCTGACGCAATAGCTTCCTTGATCTAACGCGCAATAGAATCTTTAGAGGCCGCTTCCCCCTTCCTTTGGCCTGCGAACAGCACGAAAAGCCTGTCAGACTTTCGGAAGGCTTCCGTCCGGCTGATGTACTTCTTCAAAGCTCGACGGACATCCAGAAGACGTAACCTCTTCGACGCCGAACCCTTCTTGTCTGCATCAAATACTGGCAGGGAGATTTCCTGACTCAGATGAAACGACGAAACCACCTTTGGCAGAAAGGCTGGAACCGTCCTCAAAACGACCTTCGACGAGAAGAACGACAAATAAAGCTCCCTGCAGGAGAGCGCTTGGAGTTCTGACACACGTCTGGCCGAGCAGACAGCCACCAAGAACACCACTTTAAGAGTAAGATCCTTGAGGGAGGCCCGCGACAGCGGTTCGAAAGGCGGGCCCTTCTAACGCATCTAGCACCAAGGGAAGATGCCAAGAGGGAAAACAACTTCCTAGCCGGCGGCCTAAGGAGGGCTGTAGCCTTTAAAAAGCGTTTGACATCTCACTGGGCCCCGAGAGACTGACCCGCAACCCTGCCTCTATAACAGGACAACGCCGCTACTTGAACTCGAAGAGACGCCGCCGCGAGTCCTTTTTCAAAACCATCCTGCAAGAACTCCAGGATTCGTGGGAGAGGCGCTCTCAAGGCTGTGGTGCTCCGTTCCTCGCACCACGCCTCAAAAACTCTCCAGACGCGGACATACACTAGCGAAGTCGAACGTTTCCTGGACTTCAAACAGGGTATCAACAACCGCCTTTGAGTACCCCTGGGCACTCAGAGCCCTCTCAAGAGCCAAGCCGTAAGAGAGAACCGATCCACATGTGGCATGAAGAGGACCCCGTGCCAACAGGTCCGGCCGACAGGGCAGCCGCCAAGGGCATTCTACCAGCAATCTCACCAGGTCCACGTTCCAAGGTCGACGCGGCCAATCCGGCGCCATCAGGATTACATGCCCCTTGTACTTCTGAATCCTTTGAAGAACTCGTCCTATCAGAACCCACGGAGGAAACATACAGAAGCTGTTCCCCTGGCCAGACCTGCATCAGAGCGTCTATGCCTTCGGACATCCTTTCCCTGCGCCTGCTGAAGAAGCGACTGACTTTTGCAGAATCGAAGGTCGCCATGAGATCCATGACCGGCGATCCCCATTTGCGAACAATCATTTCGAAAACCTCTGTGTGTAGAGCCCATTCCCCCGGATCTACTCGAACCCGGCTGAGGAAATCAGCCTCCACATTGTCCACTCCTGCTACATGAGCTGCTGACAGGTCTACGAGATTCTTCTCCGCCCAGGCGCAGAGGATTTCGGCCTCGGCTTCCAGGGCCACGCTGCTGGTGCCCCCTTGCTTGTTGACATAAGCCACTGCCGTCGCATTGTCAGACAATACTCTGACTGCCGCTCCCTCCAATAGCGCCTGAAAATCCTGCATTGCCCGATACACCGCTCTTAATTCCAGACGGTTGATGGCCCAAGTCTTCTCCTGAGGGCCCCAACGCCCCTGCGCAAATCTGCCCTGACAATGAACTCCCCAGCCCGTTAAGCTGGTGTCCGTCATCACTGCCACCCAGACTGGTGACTCTAAGGACTTCCCCCGCTCCAAAGAGTCGGGTATCAGCCACCAGAGCAGGGCTTGACGAGTCTCCTCCGGGCATATCAACTTCTGAGATAGTGGATCCCGTTGATGGGACCACCGTTGAAGCAGTGCTCTCTGAAGAGGCCTCATGTGAGCTCTTGCCCACGGTACCGTCTCTATTGTTGCCGCCATGGTGCCCAACAACTGCAAGTAATGCCAGGCCGAGGGTGCCTTGAGTCTCAGGAATTGCTCTACCAACCGGCGCAGCACATGTGCCCGCTGCGTAGTGAGGAAGACTTTTCCAATTCGTGTGTCGAAGCAGGCTCCAAGGTACTCCAGGTTCTGAGAGGGTTGCAGGTGGCTCCTTCGCCACATTGACTACCCACCCGAGAGATTCCAAGAACGAGATCACCCTGGCTGTGACTCTCTCGCTTTCGGCTTGCGATTTTGCTCGAATTAGCCAATCGTCTAGATAAGGATGCACAAGTATTCCTTCCTTGCGCAGAGCTGCCGCTACCACTATCATCACTTTGGTGAAAACTCTTGGGGCTGTGGCCAGACCGAACAGCAACGCTTGAAATTGATAATGACCGAAAGGTACCACGAACCTGAGAAATTTGCGATGTTCTGGTCTTATTGGGATATGCAGATATGCCTCCGACAAGTCCAGAGACGTAAGGTACTCCCCCTGCTGTACTGCCACTATGATGGACCGCAGGGTTTCCATGTGAAAATGAGACACCCTCAGACACCGATTGACCCCTTTGAGGTCCAGAATCGGCCGAACCCCCCCGCCCTTCTTTGGGACAATGAAGTAAATGGAGTATCGACCGGAACCTGACTGGTCTAGAGGGACGGGGGTTATCGCTCTGAGGTCTAGTAACTGTTGCAAGGTCTCCCGCAGTGCCGTACGTTTCGCCACCGACCTTGCGGGGACTGTACAAAGGCCTCTCGCACTGGCCTCAAAAATTCCAGGGCGCAGCCTTCTCGGATTACTTCCAGCACCCACTGATCTGATGTGATTTGGACCCAGGCAGAATAAAACTCCTGCAAACGACCCCCCACGGGAGGAAGGGACGACTGGGTCCCCCTTATCTTATTGTGTCTTCTTGTTGCCAAACGCAGAAGAGGGCGAGGGTCCGAAGCCCCTGCCTGCTCCTCGGAAACCTCGAAACCCTTGGTTTCTATTGGGAAATCTGCCTCTTTGGCCTGAAAAAAAAAAAAACTTTTGAGAGCGAAAACGACGGAAATCTCGAGGTTGCCCCCTGATGCCCGGGGCCCCTCTTGTCGGCTTGGGTTTATCTTCCGGCAATCTACCCCCTTTTGATTCCCCGAGGTCCTTCACCAGCTTCTCCAGGTCTTCTCCAAACAGGAGTCGGCCCTTAAATGGCAATTTACTCAATCTAGACTTCGATGAACTATCCGCTGCCCAGTTGCGAAGCCATAGGTACCGCCGCGCTGCCACCGCCGACCCCATGCTCTTTGAAAGACCCCTCATAAGGTCATACTGGAGATCCGCCAGGTAGGCTGTCCCGGACTCCAACCTGGCAGCCTCCCCCGTTCGGGAATCCTCCTTTTCCTCCGGTACCTGCTGGGCCCATCGTAGGCAGGCCCTAGCTACCCACGCTCCGCAAATAGCTGCCTGCAGAGATATGGCATTGATATCGAACGCTTATCTCAGTAAGGCATCCAGCTTCCTATCCTGACCATCCTTGAGGGCCGCACTGCCTTCCACCGGGATTGTCGTCTTCTTGGTGACTGCCGAGACGGCCGCATCTACCTTAGGCGATTTAAAAACGTCTTTATCCTGATCTAACAATGGGTACAAACGACCCATAACTCTGGTTCTCTTCAGAGGTGCCTCCGGCACATTCCATTCTTCCTGAATCATTTCCTGAAACACCCTGTGAACCGGGAAGGCCCTTTGTGTTTTCCTGAACACCTGCAACAAGGGATCCTCTAGCGTTTCATCTGCTGCTGAACCCGGGACCGGCATATTAAGCGCCTTAAGGGACTCCACAATGAGCGAAGGAAGTTCCTCTCTTCTGAACACTCTCACTACTCTAGCCTGATCCTCTCTTTCCGAAATCTCACCTTCCTCCAGCTCGTCATCTACCTCCAAACTGTGGCTCTCCTCATCCGACAGAGGGGCCTCCACAGACTCAAAAGGATCAGCTGGGTCTCCCTCTGCACAGGATCTCTTGCTTAGAACAGGTGAATCCGCTACAGACTCAGGAACCGGACGTTTTTTCGGTGCATCGTGACGCCTTGAAACCTTTTGCTGCAGAGTCTTACCCAAGCCTGCTTGCTGTAGTAACTCCACAAACTGTTGAGAAAAAAAATGGATGCAAACTCCCTAGGCAAACTCAACTGAGGGACATACCTGCCCTGGTCTGAGAAAGAATTGCTACAAGAGGAGCCAGTGGCAGGGCCTGACTCAGGCGGACCCGAGCCCTCCAGTGAGGTCCCCGAGCCCCCACCCTGCGGTTCTGTGGGCAGATCGGGGTCCGTAGATCCCCCTACACAGGATTTACAAACCCCTGTGCTGGAAACCTTACGAGCTCCACAGACTACACAAATGGCCTTGGAAGGCATTGCCCCTCACTAACAGGCTGCCTGTCCCGGGACCTGAAAGATGCGTGGCCTTAGCTCTTTTTTTTCTTTTTTTTTTTTTTAAAACCCTCAACAGCTCAAACCACGGGATAGGGGGTCAGCACAATTCCCTCCTAGGCCTGAAGCCTGAGGCACGCTGTCGCCACGTGTTAGACCCGCTAGAGAAAAGACGCACCAAGACGCGCTTCAAATGAAAACTCCCTCAATATTGACCGCTGCCCTTGCGTGTCAGCACATCGAGGAGGGGGAGGGAGGGGACCTTCCGCTTACTAACCTCGTGTTTTTTCGCCGGCTTCGGAGGCCGCAGAATGCCCCAGAGCTGACCACTGGTCCTCCTGCTCACCCCCGAAGCAAACTCCGTGCAGCGGGGAGAAGCCGCCAGGCACGCTGGCAGGCAAACCCCTCTGCACGGCGCCGGCAAATCTCCGCTTTCCACCCTGACTCTCCTCGGCTGCTCAGCCGCACCGCTGCTGATCAGGCAGAACTTCTGATTCAGCGGTTCCCCTGTGAAGCTCAAATTAAACAAGAAACTCTGAGTAGTTGGGGGAGGGAGGAGAGCGGGGAAAAGAATGCAGAGACAAAGGAGCTGTTCTGCTACAATCTTTTAAAGTCACAGGCATTTAACAAACAAAGAGTCTAATTAGCTCCCAAAAGTCAAATAAAGAAAAGGAAAATACGCTAAAAAAAAGGTTATGATTGTTTCTCTAGTGAGTCCGGACCCCCCGGCTCCCATCTATCCAGCTGCTTGGAGACTGAGGTAACTGATGGCGGGGGCCAGACACCGGGATGATATGCTGATGTCATAAAAGGAGGAGTTTCTCAGTCTCCAAGCTGCTAGATGAGATGGGCAACCCAGAGGTTTCGGGACTAGGCTGGGGACACGATCAGGAACATTACAAATGCACATCAGCAGCATCACCAGAGCCATATATAATGCCAACCAAATTAACCGAAAAGAAATCAAACCTAACTGTAAACCCTCACACCACAACCATTACACCAATAGCAGATTGTTATCAACCTAAAATTAAACACCCAGTGAAGGAACCCAATGTTAACATCCAAGTTAAACTCCCCGTTATAATGTATGTTATGTAAATTAAAAACAAAACAGTTACAATGTATGTTATAGTTGAATTGCAATGTAAACCACTTTGAAACTACCATAAAGGCGGTATAGAAAACAATAAATAAAATACATATACCACAAAAAAAACAAACAAACAAACAGTACAGCACCTGCAAGCACTACTGGATTTCAAAGACAACCTCAGTCTTCCAAGCACCTGTCCTACCCCACCTCGACTATTGCAACATCCTCTTCCAAGGCTTACCAAACTATGCACTCCATCCCCTACAATTTGCACAGAACACAGCTGCTCGCATCTTATCCTGCGCCACACAGGCTGAACAGATAACTCCCATACTCAAACAACTACATTGGCTACCTGTCAAAGTCAGAACAAAATAGGCCTTGGGATATTTGAAAATGCCATAAATATGACCTATCTTCAACATACCTTTGCTCCATTCTCTAGAAAACCCCCAACAATAGGGCCAGAAGAACACCTCAACAAAATATGCTTTTGGTACCTCCCACAATCTTGAACAGCAAAAGGACTATTGCCAGCAGGGCCTTCTCTCTATATCCCAGTAATCTGGAATATACTATCTGGCCACCTATGCGAGATAATGGATTTCAGAAAAAACTAAAAAACACAAACACTTGGGGGCATAACTAAGGGTTGGTCACTGCTAACAAAGTCCTACACCCCTCCTACCAGATCTGAACATGTCCTATCTATATTCCGTATCTCATCATGCCACCTGTATAATTTAACCCAGGTTACGTTCTGTATCTTAGCTTGTTACATGTATAAGTTAACCCAAGCTACATTATTCCTAATCATGTTCCATGTATACTTTTGTTCTGTGTTCAAATTAGTTCTCTTAAACCACCTTGGCTTTAAGATTTGGCGGTATATAACCACCCAAACCAAACAATCATCACCATCTGCTGCAGACAGAGAAATTCTGGCTTGCTTAGATGTGCACATAGCCCTTTATAGTGCGACATTAACAAAACCAGGGCTTCTCATTCTCCATCTGCTGGTGAGGGGACATAACCCACACATCTGGTCTGGACTGGAAGGATGATATGGAAAGCACCCTTAACGTTTGCATCTGTTAAAGGAGAAAATACAAGGAAGCTACTCTAACATGTTGACAGCTTAAAGAAACAATAAATCCCAGCATAATTCTGGTGTTGTCCCTTATGAACAAAAGTAACTACTGACAAGGAGTGAGTTTGTAACCCTGACTCTTAATCATCCTATGAAATACAAGCATCTGATGCAAGATCAGTAACTTACGTCCATTGCTGTTTACCTTGCAGTAGTCACACTGTGGGGTCTTTTCTTATGCTAGCGATTTGACTCATTAGCTCCGGTTCTTTTTAAATCAACTCCCTACAGTACCTAGAGTTTCATTTGCAGCTATCTAGACTGTATCTCCCATTTTAACCTGCTGCTAGTTATTGTCACATCATTTGTCAGAGGCCACAAACCCGACTCCTCAAGACTTTGGTGTGCATGTGGCACTCCCAAGTTTGGCCAGTAGGTGCTGCTGCTGTCCAATGGCTGGGCTCCCCCTCCAAGGGTTCCAAAAGCTGCCTATAAAACATCCTAGCAGAGATGTCAAGGAAGACCAATTTTTAAGTGTGAAATTGTGCCTACCTCCCAACCCAGCACATATCCGACCTTAAACTTCACACTCTTGGAAACCTCTCAGCCAGTACTCTGACCCTAGACAGCCCCAGATCTCACACAGAGAAACACTCCCTGCTCATTTATCTTGCAGCAAGAAGTGTTTGCCATGAGATTTGAAGCTGTTCACGTTTGCTGCTAACAGAGAATAAACTGAGTAGCTGGGTTTAGAGTCTCCTGTGTTTTGCGGGAGTTGGTCCCCAAAATGGGAATCTCCCACTCAATGCAGGAAACTTGGCAGGTCATAAAGCATATGAGGACAGACTTAAGGATCTTAATATGTACACCTTAGAAGAAAGGCGGGATAGAGGTGATATGATTGAGATGTTTAAATACCTCCGTGGCATAAATGTTCAGGGAGAGAGCCTCTTTCAATTGAAAGCAAGCTCTGCTACGAGGGGACATGGGATGAGGGTGAAGGGAGATAGATTCAGGAGTGATATGCGGAAATATTTCTTTACGGAAAGAGTAGTGGATCCATGGAATAGTCTCCTAGTGGAGATGGTAGAGATGAGGACAGTAACTGAATTCAAAAAAGCATGGGACCAACACAGAGGATCTCTAAAAGGTAAAAAGTGGACTGTTGTAATTGTTGATATGAAAGGACAGACTAGATAGGCCATGTGGTCTTTTTCTGTCATCATGTTTCTATGTTTCTGTCCCAGCTCCCACTGGCAAAGGAACCAAACCTGGGTCTCATGAATGTTAGGGCTGCCACTGGACCATTAAGCCAGCACTACAACGCAGACTAAATAAAATTGAAAAGAGAACTGGATTTAGCTCACACTTGTCTTAGAAGTTCAGGCTGTTTATAGTCAGGTAGAGTAGGTATTTTCCTATTCCCAGACGACTTTCAGTCTAAAAGACCGATACAGAAACCATGCACTAAAGCTCTAGCACAGGGTTTCCAAACACAAATTTAGCACAGAAGTTGTGGGCAGCCATGCTGTAAGCAAACAGCATACAAATGAACTACATATAAAAAGTTCATTCTAAACTGGGACAGTAATTCAGGTACAGGTGTCTGCATTAGTCATACCTAGATCCTGTGCACAATAAAGCATTTTTGTGTATGTGCTAGAATGCTCTTTGGGGCATAAGAGCTATCATTTTGCCCAGAAGTTCTGCACAAATAATATCGGTATTCAGAGATTGTTCTTATGGGCCATATAGCATTCTAGCACATGCACAGACATGTTCCAGCATGCTTCCCCAGTTTTTTCTTCTTTTTTTTTTCAGGCTTCACTCAACGTTAGTAAAGCCCAGAAAAAGCTGTAGATGTCTGCCCGAGAAAAAGTCATAAATTACTCCAAAGCACTGAGCTCAACCTTCTGCTCCTCTGTTTATTTCTCTGCAAAGGGACATAATAGTCTGTATCTGAGGCAATGGAGGGTTAAGTGACTTGCCCAAGATCACAAGGAGTGGCAGTGGGATTTGAACCCACTGAAAATTTGCCACATATCCACGTTGTAATTCGTTAAGACTTGAGTTCCATTCCTGGCTCTCCAGGCCTGCCCGAGATCTGATAGAGGCAGTGTTTAAGTGTACAGTCTTCCAATTTTCCGTCTTGTCCTTTTTTCTTTCTTTCCTGTCATCTCATGGCGTTCCTTTTCTATAGTTTGCAATGTTGACCTTTTGATTTTATTGTAAACCGCTTTAATGTCTTGGCGAAAGTGTGGAAATAAAGATAAAGACATCTGGTAGGAAAGCCTCAGCTATAGCTGAGGAGCAGAAGGAGCTGCAATTTGCAGCCCCTGACCAAAGACGGTCACTGTGAACGCTCGGGGGGTATAAAAACAGACAGGAACCGATGGTGCTCGTGAGTCCCAGAGCCCTGGATGCACTGGAGGGGTAAAGTAGAAAGGACTAGGACAAAACTACCATGATAGCCGCAAACTGCTCAGATTTTATCCTCTAGGAATTTTCAACCTAAAAAAGAAATATTAAGTAAGCATTTCTTAAATATACAAGTCTCTTTTAAAAAAATCCTGAAATCATTGAGACTAAAAGAAAAGCTGCAAATTACTCACAGACAACATCCGATTCAATTAAGGATTGAAGAGCTCGATTCTGAGATTGATTTCTCCTCGAGCCACAAGTCAAGAGTGCGGGGCAGAGGTAACTTCTTCGCACTGTGACAGTTGGTGAACAGAGCGGAAGTGACGTCTTTGTACCGCATCTGTTGCTGAGCGGGGCGGAAGTAACTTCTTTGTAAGACATCTGCTGTTGGGAGGGGCGGAAGTGACGTCCTTGCACGGTGCCTGTTGTTATTTAGCAGAGTGGGAAATAAGTTCTGCTCACTTTCTGAAGTTTGTGAGTGCGGGTTCGTGTATTTCAGTTTGTGGCGCTACCAGAGGGACTATGTCATTGCTTCCCGGAACGAAGCGGGCGAAGATGTCCGCTAGGAAGCGGTTCAGCAAGCCCCTTCTTTTCGGCTCGCTTTTCGTCGGGCTGGCGATCGCCTTCATGAACAGGTCCGGGGGGGTGGAGAAAATTGCAGGATGTAAACTATATTATAATAAAGCGTGCATATATATTACCAGGTTGCCCACTGTCAAAACCAGAGCGATACCAGCAAGGCTAAGATTGAAAGTCCTTGTCCAGATTGCAGAATTTGTCCTTTTGCCTTACCCGACGCTGTTTAATGTCTGCAAAGCAGCCTGCAGGCAGAGTAACAAACATTCCCAGTGCTGTCATTAGACATGTAAAGCGAAACTTCAGTTTTATGCCCCCACCACCACAATATAATTCTCAGACACGCAGGTCCCTCCCATGAGATTTTAATAATTAAACCCAACAATCATAATAATCGCAACTCCCCTCCCCATAACAATCCTGCGACAAATATATAGTTGGGATTCTTCCTTTTGAATTGTGCTATATGTATCTACCGGATACTTATGACCTCCAACTGGCTTGATGCCCCCTTGGCTGAGTCTGAGTCTGACTCGGCATGGCTTTTTGAATGCTCTCTAAACATCTTTATCATAATTTCCGACCCAAATAATAACTTACATGGTAATCGACTTGTAATGCAAGTTCAGAAATAGCTTTAATGAGCATTCATGGTAACAGGCATCAGCGCACATGCAACCCAGTGACTGAATTTTATAACGTTTCTTCAAGAGAGAAAATCTATATAGTGGCGGCATGTCTTACTCAACAAATGTTATGCATGATTGGTAAAGTAGATATTCTAGACAAAAGTGAAAATTTGGCATTGATTGCTATTCACTACTGTGTATTTCTAAAGCACCATCAATATACAGAGCAGTGTGCTCTACACCTCGTATTTATTTTCACATATACACAATACATGAAAAGTTGTAAGATTTGTCCTCTTTTAAGAACTCAGTTTAAGGAGTCATACAGTATTGGTGCCGAAATACCATATTCTCTCACATTTTTAACCCGATAGGTACTTCCTTTCCTTCCCTTTTTATCCCTTGATCTGAAAAGGTGTCTAATTTTGTACATATTGAAAATGGTTATGTTTACTTTTATGCCTGTGAAATCTCTGTTACTAAGCAAAGGCAAATAGATGGTTTGGTCAGTTAAAAAAAAAAAGATAAAACACTAACCAAATACAAATGTATTGAGGAGAGGTTAGAAGAATGTAGAATACCTGCCAAGCTCAGTAGTTGATATGGAAGGGCAGACTGGATAGGCCAAATGGTCTTCATTTGCCATCATTTGTCTGTGCCTCTATGACAAGTAAGTGTGGCAGGACTGGTTGAGTTAATTGGATAAGTGTGAGAAGAGAGTGTTTTTAGGACTTTGGCATAGTTCATGGAAAATGATCAGTGGGGAAAGGCAGCTAAAAAGGAACATTAGTCATAATCTCTGTATGATGACTTCTTTTTCTCTCTGCAATAGGCATACATTTTTTCCAGATGTGCCAGAGATACGTGCAAGGGAACATGAAAAGTATGAAATCAAGCGACAGGAAATGGAGAAGAAGCGTCAAAAACTGTTGACTGAAAAGAAAACATCCCCCTGATTTCCATTGAAGATGGGCAAAATGCTGCGAATAGGTGAATGTTATTGGGGGATTCAGAGGGCGGCTCTGTGTCACGATTGTAAAACGTTATCCTGCTGCTGCCCATAGCCTAGCAAAACAACACTGAAATATTTCACAATAACCAGTTTAAACTAAACACGAAAGATTGTGCTGGGTCCTGTGACTGCATCATCTATTTACAGTATGGAGAGGGGATGTCCGTGTTCTCTGTTTGATTTGCCTGAAACACCTCTTTAGAAGAATCAAAGTCTGGACTACTCTGGTTGTATTCCAGCGTGTGGAAGATTTGAGAGGTATAGATGTGGACTCAGAAAGAATTTGCCCATCTTCCTAAAGTATGACCTTGCATGATTATGATGAAGATGAGGTGGCTTTCATTTCCTTGTGCCTTTGCTAAATATGAAACGGGTCCCCCGCTAATCATGTCGTTAATACAATATCAGTTATTAAAAGATGGACCATTTGGCATATCCCATTAGATTCAGTCTCCAGCTGAAAATGTTTCTAAATAAACATAAGAAGCACTAAACTGTTTTTTAGTTTTGTTTTTGACATGGACATTTCTCCCTGCTCCTTTGTATTTTCTGCTTAGCCTTAAGTTGCAACTGCAAGGGATTTTTCTGCTCTACTAGAATCTAGATTATAGCAATATCTGGGGGCCTGCAAAGAGAGCGTTGCTCCTAGTACCAGACCTCTACTACTTCAACTTTAGAGGGAAGGATACACTTCACCATTTGAAAAGTCAAAGAAAGTCACGTAGGAAAAGGGTTTTAGGAGTTCACGCTAACTGTTGCTTCACCTTTTTTTGGAGCCCTCTGAAATACCATGTGAAGCTGTGATTGTAATTCTTCCTTATTCAGATGCACTGTAACAGCTATTTGTTTTATGGTCTGTATAATTAAATATTAAATACCATGGTGACTTCTTTAGCAGCATCACTATGTGTAAACAGTAGCATTTAAATGTCTAAATTGGCATACAATGTAAATGCCATTTTAGAAAGGGATTATTTACACGTGGTAATGCACAACATGTTTAGTTTGTCAGGAGATGTCTTAAGGGCAATGAGAACAAGAGGTTTGGACAGGCCTAAAATATCGACGGGTATCAAACAGGTCAAGAAGAAGAATGAACCTACACATGCTCCTAGTCCCGGATACCATTCGAAAGACAAGTCAGAAGACAAGTAACACTGACTTCTCATTTTTCGCTCCTACATTATGGAACAACCTCCCAATTGAACTTAGAGAACTCAAAAACCTTCAATCATTTAGAAAAGAACTAAAAACCCATCTTTTTACTCTGCACTATCACAACCTTCAACTTGATAATGTTCAGAACACACAGAACAGCACTGAACAACAATTATACTTAGATCCTACCTAATCAAGGCACTCACCCCCTTCTCACTCAATCATAATACCTACCCAGCTCAACTAACTCTTGAATACATTTGTTATCACTAATGTAAATAGTTACCTTTTTTAATATTGAATGCAATCAGTTATATGAAACGGCATATTATTGTGCACCCAGTTCCTCCTGCTTTGATGTTAAGAGTTAAATGTTAAAAATGTTCTTCAATTGTTCTCTGTAAAAATGATAGTCTGCCACGCTATTATTAATGTTTTTGTTATCTGTAAACCGCCACTGATCTCTGGAAGTGGCGGTATAGAAAAATGTATAAATAAATAAATAAATAAAATTCCCTATTTTACAAGGAAAATTCACGTTGATCTGAAAAAATCTAGATGTTTGTGCACTGGGGCAGCTGTAAATCATGATAAGTACCTTCTAGAAGGCGCAGCTGTAAAGATCAAGATCTGCCCTTTTCTCCACAGTCACCCCTGCCTGGCACCCAATCCCCTCCCCAACATAAGAACATAAGATATGCCATACTGGGTCAGACCAAGGTCCATCAAGCCCAGTATCCTGTTTCCAACAGTGGCCAATCTAGGTCATACGTACCTAGCAGTTTCCCCAAAAGACACAGGTTCTGCAATGCTTGTACTGGGTCAAGTATTGATATCCTGGGTCCCTTCTTAATAATGGTTTATGGACCTTTCCTCCAAAACCCAGCTACACTAACAGCCTTTACTACATCCTCCGGTAACAAATTCCAGAGTTTGATTATACGTTGAGTGAAAAAATATTTTCTTTTATTAGTCTTAAATAGTTTACCCTGTAGCTTCATTGCATGTCCCCTAGTCTTTCTATATTCTGATAACGTAAACAATCAATCTTTGTTTACCCGTTCCACTCCATTCATTAATTTATAGACTTCTATCATATCTCCCCTCAGCCGTCTCTTTTCCAGGTTAAAGAGCCCTAACCTTTTTAGCCTTTATTCATAGGAGTATCCTTCCATCCCCTTTACCATTTTGGTGGCTCTTCTCTGAACCTTTTCTAATAACGCTATATCCTTTTTAAGATACGGCGACCAGAATTGCACACAATATTCAAGGTGCGGTCTCACCATGGAACGATATAGAGGCATTATAATATCTTTTGTTTTATTTTCCATTCCTTTCTTTATGATACCTAGCATTCTATTTGCTCTCTTGGCTGCTGCTGCACACTGGGCCAAGGGTTTAACATGTTATCCACAATGACGCCTAAATCTTTTTCCTGCTGTTGTTTCCTAATGTGGAACCTTGCATTGTGTAACTATAGTTTGGGTTGTTCTTCCCTAGGTGCATAACTTTGAACTTGTCCACATTAAATTTCATCTGCCATTTTGATGCCCAGTCTTTCAATTTATCAAGATCCTCTTGCAATTTTCCACAATCCTCTTGGGTTTTAACAATTTCAAATAGTTTTGTGTCATCTTCAAATTTGATAACCTCACTCGTTATTCCACTTTCCAGGTCATTTATGAATATGTCAAAAAGCAGCAGACCCAGCACAGATCCCTGGGGTACACCACTATTCACCTTTCTCCATTGGGAAAATTTGCCATTTAGCCCAACCCTCTGCTTTCTATCTTTTAACCAGTTCCAGATCCACAGTAGTACACTGCCTCCTATCCCGTGACTCTTTAGTTTTGCCAAAAGTCTCTGATGAGGGACCTTGTCAAAGGCTTTCTGAAAGTCCAGATACACTATATCAACCAACTCACCTTTGTCTACCTGTTTATTCACACCTTCAAAAACATAACAGATTAGTAAGACAAGGTCTTCCTTGTCTAAAGCCATGTTGGCTGTCTCCCATTAGGCCATGACTATCTACATGCTGAGTAATTGTATTCTTTATGATGGTTTCTACCATTTTTCCCGGTACTGACGTGAGGCTCACTGGTCTGTAGTTTCCCGGATCACCCCTGCAACCCTTTTTAAAAATTGGTGTAAACATTGGCGATCCTCCAATCTTCAGGTATTAGAGATGATTTTAATGATAGTTCACAGATTACTAATAGCAAGTCTGCAATCTCATATTTCAGTTCTTTCAACACCCTTGGATGTATACTATCTGGCCCAGGTGATTTGCTACTCTTCAGTTTATTTCCTTCAATTCTTCCGCACCTTTAAATACCACTTCAGTCATGGGTAACATCCCTACATCTTCCTCAGTAAAGACCGAAGCAAAGAATTCATTCAGTCTCTCCGCTATTGCCTTGTCGCCTCTTTTATTTATTTATTTTATTTATTTATTTAACAGTTCTTCTATACCGCTCTATTTTAGATCAGAGCGGTTTACATTCAACATCAACCATACAACACAGGAACCCTGAGTTGTATTTACAATAAACAGGAGATCAACTTGGAAGTAACTGGGGGGAACTATGTACATTGTATAACATATCTACATCTTATTTACACTGGGGGTCCTGATTCCATTTCAGTGGGTATCTTCTGAGCGATCAGTTGATTATCCTTTTTCATGCTGAGTCTGATTGTTTAGTGCCCCTTTAACCCCTCTATCATCTAATGGACCAATTGACTCTCTCTCACAGGTTTTTTGCTACAAATGTATTTGAAAAAGTCTTTATTTCACGTTTTTGCTTCCGCAGCAAGCTTCTTCTCAAATTCTCCCTTTGCCTGCCTTATCAATGCCTTGCATTTGACTTGCCAGTGCTTGTGCTGTTTCCAGGTTTCGTCGTTTGGCTCTTTTTTCCATTTCCTGAAAAATGCTTTTTTGGCAACAACAGCCTCTCTGACCTCACCTTTAAACCATGTTGGCAGTTTTTTGGACTTCCTTCCACTTTTCTTAAAGTGTGGAATACAGCTGGTCTGGGCTTCCAAGATAGTATTTTTCAACAACACCCAAGCTTGATGTAAGTCTTTAACCTTTGCAACTGCTCCTTTTAGTTTTTTCTTAACTATTTTCCTCATTTTATCATAGTCTCCCTTTCGAAAGTTAAAAGGTAGTACTGTGGATTTCCTTACTATTTTCCTCCACTAATTAAATCAAAGGCGATCATGCTATGATCACAATTGCCAAGTGGCCCCAACACCCATCTCTTGCACTAGATCTGGTGTTCCACTAAGGACTAGGTCTAATATGGCTTCCCCTCTGGTCGGTTCATGAACCAGCTGCTCCAAGAAGCAGTCATTTATTTCATCTAGGAACTTTATCTCGCTAGCATGTCCTGCCGTGACACTGATCCAATCGATAGTGCATCCCCACTGCCATCGCCTTTCCCCTTTTTACATGGAATTTCAATCCATAGAGATTCTACAACAAATTTTGTTTCCTGCAAAACTTTAATCCTTTCTGACTCAATGCCCTCTGTAACATGGAGCGCAACCCCTCCACCAATTTGATCAGCTCTATCATTACGATATAGTTTGTACCCAGGTATCATAGTGTCCCACTGGTTGTCCTCCTTCCACCATGTCTCTGATATCCCAATCATATCTAACCTCTCATTTAGTGCTATATATTCTAACTCTCCCATCTTATTTTTTAGACATCTAGCATTTGCATACAAGCATTTTAGGGACTGTATTTTATTCATATTAATTTGGCTATTGGTAGACATGGGTAATTTGGGATCTTTAAGCTCTGTCTGCTCCATACTCGAGGGCATTTGGGCTACTTTACTCTTTTTTGGAACCTCTCTGTTTTTGGTAGTATCCTTCAAGGATACATTCTTCCGAACCATCCGCTCTTGGGCGACTGTCGGCTTTCCCCTATTATCTTGTTTAAAAGCTGCTCTATCTCCTTTTTAAAGGTTAATGCCAGCCGCCTGGTTCCATCCCGATTAAGGTGAAGCCCATCTCTTCGGAACAGCCCCTCCTTTCCCCAGAATGTTCCCCAGTTCCTAACAAATCCAAAACCCTCATCTCTGCACCATTGTCTCATCCACGCATTGAGACTCCGGAGCTCTGCCTGCCTTTTGGGTCCTGCTCGTGGAACGGGAAGCATTTTGGAGAACGCTACCCTGGAAGTTCTGGATTTCAAAATCCTACCTAAAATCCTAAATTTAGCCTCCAGAACCTCCCTACCACATTTTCCTATGTCATTGGTACCGACAATAACACTTAATAAAAGAGGACTGCTACACAGTACCTTGTCCTGTTCTGCTGAGCTAAGCTATATTCTGATTTGATTTAAATTATAGCTCTTTGCTGCTGCTAGGCTCCAACATCATGAAATTTAAACTACAAGCTCTCTGCTGGGTATGAAATATAACCAGAAAGCTCTCTTCTATGTTTTAAATTTAAACTAAAAATACTTTGCTGATACTAGGCCCTGAGTGACTATTAAATTTAAACTACAGGCTCTCTGTAGGTTCCAAATTTAACCAGAAAGCTCTCTTCTGTGTTTTGAATTTAAACTTAAACTGCTGCTACTAGCAGGGCCGGATTTACCTTGAGTGAGGCCCTACGCCAACAAAAATTGTGGGCCCCCAGAAAAGATAAAAACGAGCACGCCGGATCAGCTGCGCGCTGTTGGCCCTGACGTCATAATTAAACTGGGAATCCCAAAAGCCAAACTTGGAATGTACAACACTGTAGAAATAAAACTATACATTAATTTGCTCTTGTACTAAACAAAGTGCAGACGTTAATGATGCACATTTACCAGAGCTGACATATTCCAATTAATAAATTCAAAATAAAGAGAGATTTTTCTACCTTTTGTGCATTTTTTTTCAGCTGCAATTGCTCCAGCCACTTTCTTCTGGTTTCTTCGTGTCAACCCAACTCCAGTCTTAACCCCCCCCAGCCCATTTCCAATCCCAGCCCCCCCCCCCATCGGCTCAAGTAAACTTTAATAAAAAAAAACAAAACGCTGGCCGCTGCCGCTGCCACCGCAGCAGCATGGACTGTCCCGCGGGGCCCCCTCTGCCTGGCTGAGCCCCTCCGTGCCGGCTTTGAGAGGCGCAAAGGGAGAGTCTCCCTCGCTGCCCCTGCGGGCTTAACAGAGACGCGAGGGAGACACTCTCCCTTCGCGCTTCTCAAAGCCGGCACGGAGGGGCTCAGCCGGGCAGAAGGGGCCCCGCGGGACAGTCAATGCTGCCGTAGCAGCAGAGGGGACCCCGCGGGACAGTCCATGCTGCCGCGGCAGCAGCCAGCATTTTTTTTTTTAAATTTAATTTTAAAAAAGCTAACAATTTGTTCAATTTTTGTGGGCCCTTGCCAGCTGTGGGCCCTACGCCACGGCATAGTTGGCGTATAGGTAAATCCGGCCCTGGCTACTAGGCCCCGACTGATTAAACGAGACATCCATTCTCTTCCCGACTCCCTGATCCCTCCCTGAGGCTTACTGGGACCCTGGTGTCTAATGGGAACAGGTGTGATCCCCAGTTGCTCCTGCTCTTCAAGCGTTGGGTTTCAAAATGGCACCTGTAATCCCCGGTGGTAAACTTGTGATACTATTGCCTGGGGCCAGGCTGCCAAAAGAGAGAAGAGCAGGAGTGTCTGGGGATTGTTACTGATTCCACTAGACACCAGGGGCCCTAGTAAGACCCTGGTGGGGAATCGGATGTCTTGGGAGGTAGGGCAGATTGGAGAGGGTGGGAACGTGTGCTGCAGGCTGTGTGTGTAGACTGGGAGCAATGATTTAGATATGTGGGGAAAAGCTGCACTCTTTGTTTCCCCACATATATCATTTTAAAATTCCTTCTCTCGCTGGATGTGGCGCGACATTGATGTCCTGCATGTCCTTACACATATTTTGCAAGAAGCCCTGCATTTGGCAGGACCTCTTGCAAAATAACAGTGGGAACTTTCCACGTTCCGATCTGGATTTCTTCATTCCCTTTGCCACACACTCTCTAAAATTTGTCTTCACATGTCTGGTTTATGAAAGGGATTTCCTGCTGATGTGAAACAGCTTTTATAAACAATGCCCTATTATTTCAGAGGTTCATTTCACACCAGACACACTCGGCAGTGTCTTTATTCACTAAGAGTAATTTTCAAAACTGGGTTATCTTAGTCTGCCTTCCTTTGCCAGCTAAAAAAAAGTATGTGTGATGTTCTTAAGAAATGTACTATTAACTGCATTAAAAGGAAGGAGCAGGGCGGATAATCTGTGTGTGTAGAATTTTATTTTCAGATCGACTTAGGGAAAAATACATATTTTCTGTGCCTGCAGAAAAAGGAGGGGCAAGGTCCGTGGGTACTTTTGTTACCGGGTACCCAGATAAGAAAAGTTTCAAAATAAGCAATTGGGAGAGGTGTTTTTATTAAATGGTCTCCCAGTTACAGGGCTATAAAATCATCGTCGGACTGACCACCTAGGTGGGCTGCTGAAAGCATGCCTGTGTGTTTGTAGGATGTGCCTTTACTTACTCTGCCAATAATACCTGGGAATCGGATTTTGTAAATAAACGTCTGTGCACATTCTCCTGGAGCAGGTGCTGCCTCATCGTATCTGAAATCTGAGTTGATAGTGCATTCATCAGTGGCTGACACTATGATTTTGGAGTTGCCGCATAATAATAGCCAAAATTAATGCACAGTAGTAACCGCAAAACTTCTCTATTAACTGTTGGGGGCATTCCCAGCCTTTTTAGGAAAGCGGCCATGCAGTTACAGAAAACGTTGCATGTAACTGCATGGCAAATAGCTCTCGATGCAGTTACTTACTCTGTTAAGGTGCATTAAAAGTTAATGTATGTTATCTGTCAGGTGCAGTCCTTGCCCCACAATGGCCTATTCTACATTAGCTGTAGCAGTTAGCATGCCTCATTAACAGCTGCGTAGCTTACTACAGTAGATAAGCCCCCTGTATGTGGACCAGATAAGAAAAGCTTGCCAGTGTCTGAAGGTTTCCTAAGCAGGCTTTGTAGCTCTCTGACTGCAGGGCCTCTCTTCATAACTTACCTTCTCTCTCAGTTTTCCAAGCAATGTAGGCGGTCTGAAAATTGTGCAAGACTTTAAATACAGCCTCTGAGTTCTGTCTAATCCGACGACCTGTTCCAAGACTTGAAAACATATCTGTTCAAACAAGTCTTTGAACCTCCTAACTAAGCAGGGGCTGGTGGGCCCCACTGTTGCCTGCTCAGGATATGTGAGTGCAAATGGCTGTCTCTCTGTGTGCTGCTCTCAACTATGTGATTATTTACTATTCTCTTTTTCCTCTCTCCTGTCAACATTTATAGTTCTTTCAAATCATAGGCGTCAGACCGGGATGAGCCACATGGGCCCTGGCCACACCAAATTTTGCCCACCAGCTACAGAGAGCAACTGGGATTGCAACAGACTTCTGTCTGCCCATGGGAGATCATACCCTGCGGGTGGGAGTAGAAGACCGCTGCGATTGTGGCAAAGACTCCTGTGTGTCCATGGGAGATCGGGTACCCATGAGAAGACAGGAGTCTTTGCCGTAATTGCAGCAGCCTTTCACTCCTGCCTGCAGGGATCTGATCTCCCATGGGCAGGCAGAAGGAGTCTGCTGTGATGGCAACCATTCTCTTCTTTTCTGCCTGTGGGAGATAGGATTCCTGCAGGCAGAGCAGCGAATTGCAACTGTATGTTATTTCCAGGACACTGAAATCCACAAGTGAGGCCCTGCTTAAGCTACCTTCTCTTTTATCTTTTTTTATTGTAACGTTTGATATACCACCCAAGTAAAGCGTAAGGGCGGTGTACAATCAATAATAGGCTTCAGGCAAAGAGAGAAAGGAACGCCGTTGTTTAGACAGGAAAGCAACAGACAGAAGTGAGAGGATAGATGCGCCAGACAGGCGGGAAGGGGGTGGTGGAGGATAGTCAGGGGAGGGAAGCCTAAGGGTCGTGGTGGGGGGGAGGGGGGTGGAAGGTCAAAAGCGAGGTGGAAGAAGTGAGTTTTGAGCATAGCCTTAAACCGGAGGAATGAGAGCTTGGTGCGGAGGGCATATGGTAAGGAGTTCCAAAGGACAGTGCTAGGAAAAAGAACCCAGGGTGGCGGGTAAGTTCGAGGTGGGCCAGGGGAGGGGAGAAAAGACCATACCCATGAGCAGACCGGCGAAGGCGGGGAGAGAGCTGATAGTGAATGAATTCTGCTAGATATTGGGGGGGATATAAGGATATAACATTGAAAAACACATGGAGGCAAGCTTTCTCACTGACGATGTCTCCGTTATGGTGCTTACTTCCCAAGGATACCTACCTAGGCTCCAGTTTGACACTTTTCAACTGTCAGTTTGAACCAGCTCCAGTATTCAGTTGGTGGTGCCCTTTGTCACATGGGACCCAGGATGACTGCTGCGTTCTCCCCGCGCTAACACCAGCTCTGTACATCTGACCTTGTAAAGCTGGTGCTCACCAGATGTCATTTGTTCATGATCCAAGGGTGGGCCTTCTAACCTTGCCTTTGTTAATTACCCCGGGTTCTAATGTACTCAAAGTGTTTATTCTTAAGTCACTTATACTCTTGTTTATGGTCTTGGGAAGGTGCTGTGCAATTAGTGATCAATCAGATTCTAAAGAATTGTTGTTTAGTGATTCCTTGTTCAATCTGATATGCCTTACTCAGGTTACTCTGTGTGCACTTTGGGATTTAATTTCATTATGTTCTATGGTAATTCCTCTTGTTTTATGTACTCTTATTATAAATCCCCTGGAGCTTCCAATGGAAAGGGATTAGATAAATCCCTACAAATAAATACAGATATTTGTTGGGATGTCGCCACTGGCGTTACAAACAGACTGGTTGAAGCTGCTCCCATTGAGGCATCTTCAGCACGTCACTAATCTGAATTCAGCTGCCTACTGGGGTCCAAGAGAAGCGCAGGGGAGAAGTTTAAAGAGTTTAAAACGTGGTGGATCAGCTGAAACATGTAAGTGTAGAAGGGGACATTACTCTTTGGCAGATGTACTTTTGAAATACTGCACAGGGCGTAGGGTCTAGCCTTCTTGTAAATGTTCAGAAATGAAATGAAAATTGGAATGAAACAAAGGGCACTTTGGGGTTTTGTTCAATTGCCAAAATGAATTATTGGACAAAACAAAACAATCCCAAATCTAATCAACTTTAGAAGGGCATTGAAACACCACCTTTTTTGCCAATATTACCCAAATGAAGATGCACCATCCCGACCTTCCCAAAATTAGCCCTGCGTCCAATATAATGCTATGTTCTCTCATATAATGTATATCATGTAAATGATACTATGTTTAAATATGTGTAAATAGTTAAATTAATTTTTGACCATCCAAGTTGAGTTACCTGTTTATCTGTAGTTTTACGGTTAACCCACTGTAAAACATAATTGTTCCATGTAAACCGCACTGATATTGAAGAGCGCGGTATATAAGAGAAATAAATAAATAAAATAAATAAATAAATAAATAAAACAATGTGGTTGCCCTGTTAGTAGACACACAAATAGTTATCTTGGGCGATACCTTTTCCCACTGATGATCATTGTGACCTTGGAGAAGTTACTTTACCCTCCACTGCATCAGGTACAAACTTATAGCCTCATTCATGAAACTGTAACCCGTTAATGCAAGTTAACACGTTATTCAATGCAAGCTTCCCTTATGCTTCATGGGGCCTATTTACCAACCAAACACATAACTTGTTAGCAAAACAAGGCTGTTGAAAAGCAAGTAATTAAATCACAAATCCATTGACTGACTAGCTTTCTGGTGCTAGCGTTTTTCCTTCTGGTCAAAATAAGAGGAACAGTTCAAAGTAAAAGATGATGTTGCCGAACATATAAATGAATCACAGAGGGGTGCTACAGTTGTGAAACAGGCCAAACATTAAAGATAAGAAGAAATCTACACAAAGTTACACATTACAGAGAAGGGCAAGGGAACACCATTTTGGGGGCCAGACCACTGCATCAATAACTTTATGACTAGGACACTTAGAGGGAAATTAAGATCTATCTGGGAGCATAAGACATTTAAAGTTAAAATAAATCAAACACTTCAGTACTAACATTACAGAGGCCTGGGTTTTATTTTTGATCTGCTACCAAATAAAGGACTAGATTAACTAGCTTGCATTATTGTGCTTTAACCCACATCATTAGTAAGTAAGCCGTCTTGACAATAATGAGGCCTATGTTAGACAGCATGCATTAACACAAGTTGGTCAATTTAGCCCACAATTTTGTGTTTCTCTGTCATCTTTTTATTACTCTGCTAAGACATCAGCCCTTTCTTTACCTTTTCCCCCTTCTTGCTTCCCATTTATAGCACTGCTGTAATGCATTCTATGGTTCCCTTTATCAGTGATTTCCAAACTCGGGGTCACAGAAACATGGCCATTTCCCCTTCTCTCTAGACATTCACCGTGACCTATGCCAAGTAGTGGCAGTCAGCATGTGGCCTGTGAGCCAGTGGATGTTCATAGGCCCTTGCCCTCTCCTAGGTAAGCTTCCTGTTAGACTGGAAACCCATACTGGGGTCTGTAAGCACATACTGCACCCTGACACAAAGGGCCCTGTTCTGACTGCTACTGCTGCTGCTGCCTTCAAGGTTTAGATGAATGGACAGAGGGAAGGAGGCTGGAGATCTGTCAGTTTGATTTCATCATCATCTGGGGTCACACAAATTTTCAGTTGTTAAAATGGGGCCATTTGGGATAAAACTTTGAAAAGCGCTGCCTTATATGTTCATGTGATGACATCTGTCCTTACTTGGAAAAAGGAGGGTTCAGTCAGTCCAGTAAAAACATACTATATTTGTTGTGTATTGATCTTTATTTCTGCACAACTGACTATTAAAACATTTGGTAGTGCTGCTGCTTTAATTGCATTCACTTCTGGGAATAATCTCTCTGATTACGTTCCTTGTGTAGCCCTCCAATCAGAAATCTAAAGGTGCTCTTGGTTCAGGTAAGGCCTGCTGGTCAAGGACACTTAGGCTCCCGCCCACCCTACCCCTCACCCCACCCACCCCAGGGCTGCATTGCTTATATAGCGGTCATATACGTTGACATCTATCCTCGTATCCACACATGTCTTGTATTCAGTGCAATAACCAGTGCCTTCATTCTGAGACGAATCATATGGAACCTAAGCGCTTGCCCTATATGCCTCAAGTTGGCAGCCATACATAATGAATTGGCTCTTAAGGGAAGAAGTAGCTGCAGTGAAACACACTTCTTCTAGGATACAAACCAAACAAAGTCCCTTGCTGCTCCCACAGAGAATCAAATATTCCAGGAACAAATGGATCACAGTGGGCTCTGGTAGACTACGTCCTGTAATGCAGAAACACCCTGTACATCAAGAGAAATCACTGCATTGTGCCTTCTCTGCTTTGGTTAATGAGGATGCCCAAGCCAGGGAAGCTCAAGGGCCCTTAAATGAGATAGTCAATGCCCAATCTCCTGAGAAAGCACCAAATATGAAGAAAGACTCAAGGAACAGAAACTACTACTACTAGGTGATTCCATCATCAGAGGCACCAACTTGGAAACACAGTTCAAAGGAGGGAAGTTAGTCAAATGCTTCCCAGGCTCTTCATCTAGCAAGAATACAAACCAAATTGTTGATGTACTTAGCGCTGAAAGTGAGCACTCCAAAACTGATGTTATCATCCACTTGGGTACAAATGACCTGACTAGAAACGGTGCCACTACAGTTCAAAGGGACTTTCAAACTCTGGGGGAGAAACTGAAGCCCATTGTTAACACTGTAGCATTCTCCCATTGTTAACACTGTAGCATTCTCAGAAGTTCTATCTGTTCTTGGTAAGGGGGCAGAAAGGCTGCATCACATAAACAGCTTTAACACATGGCTCCAGACCTGGTGCAAAGAGGAAGGATTCCGATTTATAGGCGACTGGGGAAACAGATGGACCAACAAGAGACTATACTGTGCTGATGGAATACATATCTCTATCACAGGGAAAAGAATCCTAAGTGAAAAATTCAGGCAGTATGTGGATATGCATTTAAACTAGAAAAAGGGGGTGACAGATGGGGAAAGTCAAGTTCTGGATGTCACTCCTTGCAAAAGCAGAACAACATCAGAAACAGACACACTTTTAAACCACACATCAAAAACAAGTGGGAAGAAATGGACAGAGCAAAATCAATGCAAAACATACGCAAGCCAGTTAAATGCTGGAAAGCAATGAGCACAAATGCTCGAAGCTTATCCAATAAAGTTCCAGACCTGGAAGCCCTAATGATGGAAATGGACTTGGACATTGTGGCCATTACAGAAACATGGTTTAATGAATCGCATGATTGGGATATAGCCATAGCTGGCTATAATCTATTCAGAAGAGACAGAGAAAATGGAAGAGGAGGAGGAGTAGCCCTTGTATGTCAAAAGCAATATTAAAGCTACTGAAATGCAGGGGGCATGGGGAAAAGAAGAAGCGCTCTGGACTGTGTTGGAAAGAGGAGATGGCACTGTCATCCATACTGCTGAAGTCTGCAGACCTCCAACTCAAATCGAAGAATTAGATAACAAATTGATTATAGATATTGCCAAGATAGCCACAAAGGGGGAAGCGATCATATTGGGTGACTTTAATCTACCCAATGTGAATTGAATTACTCCTTCTGCAAATCTGGAAAGAAGCAAAAAAATTGTGGATGCTCTCCAAGATATGTTACTTAGACAAATGGTGATGGAACCAACAAGGGAAAGCTCAACGCTGGATTTGGTGCTCACCAACGGTGATAGCATGTCGAATGTCTGGGTGGGGGCACCTGTGAACAGCAGCGGTCATCACACGGTGTGGTTTGAGATAAAAACCAAGGTGCAGTCCAACTATAGCAAGCTCAAAGTCCTAAACTTCAAAAATACTGACTTCAATAAAATGGCCATGTACCTAAAGGAGGAGCTGACGGGGTGGAAGGAGATAAGGGAAGTGGAATTGCAATGGGCTAAACTAAAGGTGGCAATAAAAAGGGCAACAGATAAATAAGTAAGAAAAGTAAATAAAAACAAAAGGAGAAGGAAACCTATTTAATTTTCCAAAGAAGTGGCTGCTCAAATAACGTCAAAAAACACAGCTTTCACAAAATTCAAAAGCTTGCAAACAGAGGAACACAGAAATGAATACAGGATCAAACTCAAAGAGACAAAAAGAGAAATAAGGATAGCAAAATCAAAGGCAGAGGAAAAGATGGCTAAAGATGTTAAGTGTGGCGACAAAACTTTCTTCAGGTATATTCGGGTAAGGAAGAAGATCAGAGGTGGAATCGCAGGACTCAGAAGTGCTGGGAATGGACTCGTAGAAAGGGACATTGAAAAAGTGGAATTGCTAAACAAATACTTCTGCTCTGTTTTTACTAAAGAAAATCCTGGAGAAGGAGCAACTGTGACTCCCAAATATAAAAATGGGAATGAAGTAGATACCACACCATTCACAGAAGATGAGGTGTTAGAACAACTTGCGAAACTGAAAGTGGACAAGGCCATGGGACAGGATAGGATACATCCCAGGATACTGAAAGAGCTCAGAGAGGTTCTTGCAGGGCTGTTAAAGGATGTTTTCAACAGTTCCTTGGAAACAGGAGAAGTTCCTCAGGACTGGAGAATGGCTGATGTTGTACCTCTACACAAAAGTGGTGACAGGGAAGAAGTGACAAACTACAGGCCCGTGAGCCTTACCTCGGTGGCGGGAAAAGTAATGGAGGCGCTTCTGAAGGAGTGAATAGTGAACTTTCTCAAAACCAACAGGTTGCAAGATCTGAGGCAACATGGTTTTACGGAAGGACAATCTGACCAAACAAATCTGATTGAGTTCTTTGACTGGGTGACCAGAGAACTAGATCAGGGGCATGTGATGGATGTCATCTACCTGGATTTCAGCAAAGCCTTTGATACTGTCCCTCATAGGAGGCTTAACAATAAACTCAGTAGTTTAGGGATGGGTCCCAAGGTGGTAAACTGGATCAGAAATTGGTTGACTGATAGACGACAGAAGGTGATGGTAAATGGAGCTCACTTGGAGGACAGGAAGGTGATTAGTGGGGTGCCCCAGGGTTTGGTCCTGTGCCCGGCACTGTTCAATGTATCTGTGGTTGCTGAAAGACTGAATGGAAAGGTCTGTCTTTTTGCAGATGACATGAAAATTTGTAAAAGAGTGGACTCCCCCGAGGGAGTGCTTAACATGAGAAAAGATCTACAAAAGCTGGAAGAATGGTCTAATCATGCTTGGCAATTAAGATTTAATGCAAAGAAGTGCAGAGTCATGCACTTGGGTAGCAGAAACCCAAGGGAAATGTACACAATAGGGGGTGAGAGGTTGGTGTGCATGGATCAGGAGAAAGACCTTGGTGTGATTATTTCTGTAGATCTCAAGGTGGCAAAACAGTGCGACAAGGCGGTGGCAAAAGCCAGGAGGATGTTGGGCTGCATACAAAGAGGAATCATCAACAGAAAGGAAGAGGTACTTATGCCACTGTATAAGTCACTGGTGAGGCCTCACTTGGAATACTGTGTTCAGTTTTGGAGACCGTATCTTGCAAAGGATGTAAAAAGAATGGAAACTGTTCAGAGGAAGGTGACCAAAATGATTTGGAGCCTGCGTCAGAAGCCTTGAGGTCAGAGAGGCTGTTGTTGCCAAAAAAGCATCTTTCAGGAAATGGAAAAAAGAGCCAAACGACGAAACCCGGAAAGAGCACAAGCACTGGCAAGTCAAATGCAAGGCATTGATAGGGCAGGCAAAGGGAGAATTTGAGAAGAAGCTTGCTGTGGAAGCAAAAACGTGAAATAAAGACTTTTTCAAGTACATTTGTAGCAAAAAACCTGTGTGAGAGTCAGTTGGTCCATTAGATGATAGAGGAGTTAAAGGGGCACTAAGAGGCGACAAGGCGATAGTGGAGAGACTGAATGAATTCTTTGCTTTGGTCCTGCATGAAGCGATGGGTTCACCCCTAAAGAAAGACATGGGGAGGGGTGGCCTGCACAGAGTGGCAGCTACTCCTGCCATCTTACTGGGCAGACTAGATGGACCATACTGGTCTTTATCTGCCGTCATTTTCTATGTTGCTATGTTAGATACAAATTTTAAACAACAAAATGTCAGTTAACAGGATCATTAAACAGAAGAAACTATAAACATTCCTCTTCCCACTGTTAAGACATAGAAGGAAATCTTTATACTGCAGAATGTGGTTGTCGTTATAAATCTATGTGCGCGTGATGTAACCATGCATTCCTAGAAAGACTCCAGGAGAGAAATTTGTTACTGAATCTTTGTCCTTCAGTGCCATGACTCAGAAGAATAAAGTTTTCATTCTACAATATCGTCTGGCAGGCTTCCCTGACAGTTTTGTAATTCCCTGTCCAGAAAAATGAGTGCAGAGGTTTAAAATTAGATCTGAAGGGTTGCTTGGCGGTACCACCAGCCTCTCGGCACAAAGGTAAGATGTTTACTCTGGACAAACAGGAATGAAGTTCTCACATATGGATGACATCATTCGATGGAGCCTGTGTGGAAACACTCCCCAGCTACTGCAGTGCATTGGAAAAGTGTTCACCCCCTTTGTTTTGTTTTGTTGCATTACAACCTGGAATTAAAATGGAGTTGGGGGTGGGGGGGTTAGCACCATGTGATATATACAACATGCCTACGACTTTGAAGGTGCAAAATATCCTTTATTGTGACACAAACAATAAGACAAAAAAAATACTGAAAGCAGGAGTGTGCATATGTATTCACCCCCCTCCCCCAGGCAATTCGTTGTGGAGCCATCTTTTGCTGCAATTTCAGCAGCAATTCTCTTGGGGTATGTCTCTGTTAGGTTAGCACACCTAACCACTGGGAATTTCACCCATTCCTTAAGGTAAAACTGCTCCAACTCCTTCAAGTTAGATGGGTTGCTTTGGTGTACAGCAATCTTCAAGTAATGCCATCGATTCTCAGTTGAATTGAGGTCTGGGCTTTGACTTGGCCATTCCAAGACATTTAAATGTTTCCCTTTAAACCAGCTTTAGCAGTACATTTAGGGTCATTGTCCTGATGGAAGGTGAACTTTCGTCCCAGTCTCAAATCTCTGGCAGACTGAAAAGGATTTCTTCAAGAATTGCCCTGTATTCCTTCAATCCTGACCAGTTTTCCTGTCCCTGCCAATGAAAATCATCCCCGCAGGGAGGAAGCGATGTCACCATCCTGAATGGTTGGGTAAATCGCGGGCTCCGGTGCCAACCCCAATAAAAGTGTGCAAAAAGCCTCCCAGAAGAAGGAAAGAGGTGATCAGATTGTGCAGAAGGAATGTTCAGGAATCACAGCAACCAGGGAGTATGACAACGCGGTGGAAAGCAGTGGACTTGAGGGAGTTTGCGTACCTGGGATCCATGGTGGTGGAGGATGGAGAGAAAAATGACCACCACATTTTGTAGTGTAAAGATTTCCTTCTATTCCTTAACAGTGGGTGGTGGCAGGGGCAGGGCTTGAAGACAGCTTGGACAAAGAGCGAAAGAGGAGCAGTGGAAGAGGTAAACAATCTTCAAATGCAGGAACTAACGAGGAATGAACGGAAAGGGCGGTTTGCAGAACGGAGGTCTGAAATACTCGCAGTTAAAATGGAAGTGGGAAGTGTTCTGGGAGAAATAAAAGACAACATGAATGAGTTAGGGCAACGTGTGGAAGAGCAGGAACAGACAGTGACACAGTTGCAGGGTAAGCAAGAAATTTTGATGGGGCAAATAAAAGAAATGGAGACATGGAAAACGCAATTGGAATACAAGATAGAGGATTTGGAAAATAGGTCTCGACGGCATAACTTAAGAATATGAGGTGTGCCGGAGGATGCCGTTTAATGACTGCAAAAAAGTAGCAGAGGCGATATATATATTGAAGCATTAAAACAAGGTGGAGTGTTAAATATTTCTAAAAACAACTCTTTGGACAGAGCGCACTGAGCCCTAGGGCCAAAGGTGAAGAACAGGCCAAGAGACATTGTAATATGTGTCACGGACTATGGAATAAAGGAACAAATTGCAGAGAGAAAGCGCAGCTTAGAACATTTTGTGTGGCAGGGCTGCAAGATGACTTTCTTTGCTGATTTAGCTCCAGGAATTCTGCAAAGAGGGCGAGGAACCCAGCCCATATCCAGAGTGCTGCGAGAGAATGGAATACAGTGCAGATGGCTCTTTCCATTTGGGTTGTTTTATCACAAAAATGCGAAAAAGTGGAAGATGCCAAGAAGACCCTGAAAGCACTGGGACTTATGCAGCATATGCTGGTGGAAGCGGATGAACAAGGGCAGGAAAGGCAAGGGAGTATCCAGAGGATGACGGCCCAAGACAGCCTGGGAGAATAATAGAGATGGCAGCATGAAGGAAGGAGGTAAAAGGATTTCAATTGTGCAGAGGAATACGCAAAGAAAGAGACTTCAGCTCAAGGAAAGGACTCATTGAACACACGGATTTTATAAGGGTTGCTGTTTTGAAGAGAATAGAGTTGCCATTGATTAAGCTGTGGGTTTAGTATACAAGGAAAGTTGTTCCCTGTCAAGCAGGTTTGCAAGGGATGGTAAAAAGTTGTATTTGGAAGTAAAGAGGGGAGGAAGGTTGATTAAAGCAAAGGAGAAAGGAGGATATAAAGGAGGGTTGGGGAAAGAGGAAGGGGGTATAAGGACTAAAAGGAGGGAGGGGGGCCTGCGGACCATTTGGAAGGGTGACCACTACTCTAAAACAGACCCCAGGAGTTTGAGGAGAGGGGAAGGGAGGGGTGGTGTGGATAAGGAAAGGAGAAAAGGGGAAATGCAAACACGAGAGGACACAGGATGAGGGGGGTTCAAAAAGTGGGGGACAAGCACACGTTAAGAATTACTTCCATTAATGTGAAGGGCCTCCGAACTTGGCAGGAGGAGGTTGTTAGAAAAAGAAGGCATAAGACAGCATGCCGAGATTTTATGCATACAAGAAACACATTTGAAAGCAGGACAAGAAAGGTTCTTACAATCTAAGAATTGCCCTTATATTTTGTTGGCTGTAAACAGAGTAACACCACGGAAAGGAGGGGTAGGTATTCTGTTAAGCGAGAAGGTCAAACAGCAGGTGGTAGAGGAATGATGGGATAAGAAAGGCCATTGGGTGGGGGTACGCCTGAAGTTGGGAAAGGAGTGATAAGCCTGTAAGGACCTAATGAGGATCAGAATGCATTTTATGAGAATTTAACGCTAAAGATGGAGAAGTTGGGTAGTGCCCCCATAATATAACCAAATAGTCAATCCTAGAGTGGACTCTAGTGGAAGGGGGAGGCTTGGGGGGGGGGGGGGAGTCAGCAAGGGGAAGCCTTAGGCGAACAAAGGAGCGGGTAGGGTTTATTGACATGTGGAGGTGTAGCAATCCAGGGAGGAGGGGACACACTTTTTTTTTGAAGCCCCATGGAACATATAGCAGAATAGACTTGGTGTGGGTGAGTGGAGGATGGATCACAAAGGGAGAAGGTGGAATGGGATTTACTAGATAAAATTAAGGTGCTGGAGGAGAGCCACCAGAGTGATGGCAATTCAAAAGTGCTTGAGGCCCTGATGAAACTGCGAGTGGAGTGGGGAGGCCTAGGGGTAGCACTATAGCACATGAACTGAATGTGCTTAAGCAGAAATATATTGAAGGAGGAAATAAGGCCGGCAGAGTACTAACCAGTAGGCTTAAAGACTGGAAAAAGCAGGGGGTAATAAGTTGCATACGAAACACAAAAGGAGAATTGGAGTATAGTAGCTATAAGATACGGAAGGTATTTTGGGGATATTATAAGACTCTATATAGCAGTGTGATGCATGTAAGAGAGGACAAAAGTAGACAATATTTAAAGGACTGCAACCTGAGGAAGGTAAGTAGGGAAGAAGTGTAGAGATTGGATAAACTCATAACTGGTGAAGAAGTTATAGCCGCCATTAAGGAGCTTAAAGTCTTGAAGGCCCCCGGGTTGGATAGGTTGACAGCCAAGTTCTACAGAGTCTTCCAGGCACAGCTGTAGCCCCTGATGGTAGAAGTTCTCAATGACATAGTAATAGCAAAAAGAATACCTGGATCTATGGAAGAAGTCAGGTTAACTGTATTACCGAAGCCAGATGAAGATCCTATGGTTTGTGAGTCGTATAGGCCGATCTCATGCATTAAATATAGATGCAAAATTTTAGCAAAGATCTTGGCGAATAGGCTTCAGCGAGGGTGGAGTGGCCTTTTATGTTTCAAGTATTAGAGCAGGTGGGGATAGGGCAGAATTCTTGAGAGTGGGTCAAGACTCAAATTAGATTAAATGGGAGTTATTCAGAGTCAAAAGAGTTACAGCAGGGCACTAGGCAGGGCTGCCCCTTATCGCTCCTGCTGTTTGTTGTAGTGATAGAGCCATTGGCTGAGGCAATTTGCAGGCAAGGGGATATAAAGGGGATAAACATGGGCGAACAGAGTCAAAGGTGGCTTTATTTGCTGATGATGTCATTTTTACAGTTAGCGACCCCTTTATGTCATTGCCAATTTTGCAGCTAACACCAGTCTTAGTTGGAAAAGTTCCTCAGTAGCTGAAAAAGTTGAAAAACTATCCATTGGGGGCATACCCAGTAAGTGCTACCTAGTCGATGTTGATTCATGGTGACCCTCTGGATAGTTGTCCTAAACTGTGTTCAGTCTTCAATCAGGCGGCTCATTGTTGACAGACTGGCACCCATAGCTGCTGATATTGTATCGATCCATCTCAGTGCTGGCCTTCTTCTTTTGCGTTGACCTTCTATCTTGCCAAGCATGATGTCCTTCTCTAATGATCTCTCTCTTTCTATGATGTGTCCAAAGTATGAAAGTTGAAGTCTTGTCATCTGAGTTTCTAAGGAACGCTTAGGTTTGATCTCCTGTAGTACTGACTGGTTTGTTCTTTGGGCAGTCCGAGGGATACACAATATTCATTGCCAGCACCATAATTAAAAGGCATCAATTTTCTTCCTTTCTATCTTTTTCACTGTCCAACTTTCTCATCCATATGACATTATTGAAAATACCATGGCTTGAACGAGTCGAATCTTTGTATGACGAGAGACATCTCTACTCTTGAGACTCTTTTCTAGGGCCTTCATAGCCATTCTGCCAAGAGCAATACATCATCTGATTTCTTGACTGCTTGTTTCTTTATTGATAGTTGATTCAAGTAAGTTAAAGTTGTTCACTATTTCAATTTCTTCTCTATCAATGATGAACTTATTGATTTTTCCAGTTGTCAGGAACTTTGTCTTCTTTACATTAAGGTGCAGGCCCATTTTAAGTCTATGTTCCTTGATCTTGAGAAGAACATTTTTCAGATCATCTTTGCTTTCAGCCAGTAATGTGGTATTGGCATAGTGAAGGTTGTTGATGAGTCTTCTACCAATCTTCACTCCTCGGTTGTCTTCATACAGTCCTGCTTCTCTGATGATTTGTTTTGCATATGAATTAAACAGGTAGGGGGAAAGTATGTAGCCTTGTCATACACCTTTGCTGATTTTAAACCATTCTGTTTCTCCTTGTTCCGTACGAACTGTTGCTTCTTGATCAATGTAAAGGTTGTGCAAGAGAACAATCAGGTGTTCTGGTACACCCATGCTTCTTAATGTGATTCAGAGCTTCTCATGGTTTGCACAATCAAAAGCCTTTCTGTAGTCGATAAAACAGATGTAGATATCCTTTTGATATTCTTTTGTCTTTTCAAGGATCCATCTCACATCCGCGATGATGTCTCTCATTCCTCGCCCTTTCCTGAACCTTGCTTGCACTTCAGGCAGTTCTCGTTCCAGGTATGGCTGTAATCCCTGCTGAATGATCTTGACATGTGGCATGTGGGATCAGAGCAATTGTGTGATAATTTCCATAGTCAGTCGGATCACCTTTCTTCAATATTGGTATAAACACAAATCGTTTCCATTCAATTGGCCATGATGTTGTCTTCCAACTTTCCTGGCAGAGCCTTGTAAGTATGTTAACAGCTGCATCTGATTGCTGTATTACTTCATTGGGAATACCATCAATGCCCGGTGCTTTGTTCTTTGATAAAGCTTTCAATGCTGCTTCGACTTCTTTCATCACCAATGGTTCCTAAACATAAGGTACAGGTTGAAACGGCTGTTGGTCCACTTCATCTTTATCGTATAATGACTCCAGGGGCGGCTCTATAATGATGCCGAGTGAGGCGGTGGCCTCAGGCGGCAACTTTTTGGGGGTGGCAAAAATTGCTCCCAAAAAGCCCACCTCACTCGGCCTTCAAAAAAAAAAAATACCCAACGAGAGGAGCTGCTGTCACTGCAGCAGCGGCAGAATGAAGTGCCCCATGGCTGCCCTGGCAGAGCCCTCCTATCTCCCTCAGCACCGGCATTTCAGAGATGCGAAGGGAGAGTTTCCCTTTCTCGCGGCTCTGCTAAGCCTGCTGGTGCTGATGGGAAATAGGAAATGGGAGGCCGCGGCCGGGGTGCACTTCATTCTGCTGCTGCCATGGCGGCAGCAGCAGCGGCTTCAGCAGCCAGGTTTTTTTTTCAATTTCCCTGGGGTTGGGGGGGGGGGGGCTAGGACTGGAAATGGGCTGATGGGAGGTTAGGACTGGAAGTGGGCTGATGGGGGGGTTTAGTACTGCTAATGGGCTATGGGGGTGCTAGGACTGGAAATGGGCTGATGGGGGGTTAGAACTGAAAATGGGCTGATCGGGAGGGGGACTAGGATTGGAAATGGGCTGATGGGGGGGGGTTAGAACTGGAAATGGGCTGATGTGAGGTTAAGAATGGAAATAGGGTGATCGGGAGGGGGTTAGAACTGGAAATGGGCTGATCGGGAGGGGGGCTAGGACTGGTAACGGGCTGATTGGTGGGGTTAGTCCTAGAAATGGGCTGATTAGGGGGGCTAGGACAAGAAATGGGCTGATTGGGGGGCTAGGACTAGAAATGGACTTATTGGGGGGTTAGAACTGGTAATGGGAAGATGGGGGGCTAGCACTGGAAATGAGCTAGGACTGGTAATGGGCTGATTGGGGGGCTAGGACTAGAATGGGCTGATAAGGGGGATAGGACTGGAAATGGACTGGGACTGGAAATGGGCTAATGGGGGTGGGGAGGAGAGTACAGCTGGCCCTGGAAGAAAACTAGGGGCTAGGTCTACAAATGGGCTGATGCGGGAGGATGGTAGAATAGGACTGGAAGGGAGCGGGTAATGAGAGGGTCTGCCAGGAGAAGGAGGGGTAGGAAGGGAGCTGACACCTGGGATGTACTGAAGGGGGATTGGAAGGGAGCTGACACTTGGGGATGGGAGTGGTAGGTGGTTGGGTAATGGGCTGGAGGCCGGAAGAGAGCTGACATGCAACTGGCACTGGAAGGGGGATGGACAGAGGGTAGGGCGACTGGAAGGGAGCTGACTGGGGGGGGGGTGGTACTGAGAGTGGACATGAGCTGATATCTGGATGGTATTTGGACTAGAAGGGGCTGGACAGTGGAGAAGGAGGGGGACTGGAAGGGAATGGACACCAGAGGCAGTCCTGGGAATGCATGGCTGTTGACATTGGAAAGTACTGGGAGGGGAGGACTAGAAAGTGGGCTGATACTGGGAAGGGTTACTGGGACTGGAAATAGGCTGATGGAAGGAAATGAAGAAAACAAAAGAAGAGATAAGAAATGGCAGATGGACCATAGACCATAGAAAGAGAGCTAAGTCACAAAGTCCCTCTTTTTTTAGAGGGTGGGAAGTGCTGTGTTGGGGTACCAAGTCACTCTTGTTTTTGTGGAAGTGGGAGATGCTGCATGGATGCTGTTGAGCCCCTCTTGTTTGGCATATTTAGCAGCATGTTTCCTAGGCTCTGCACTGGTAACATGAACATAAGAAATGCCATACTGGGTCAGACTAAGGTCCATCAAGCCCAGTATCTTGTTTCCAACAGTGGCCAATCCAGGTCACAAGTACCTGGCAGGTTCCAAAAAAGGCACACAGGTTTCACAATGCTTATCCCAGGGCAAGCAGTGGATTTCCCAGGTCCTCTTTAATAATAGTTTATGGACCTTTCCTCCAGGATCTTGTCCAAACTTTTTTTTTAAACCCAGCTACACTAACAGCTTTTACTGCATCCTCTGTAACTAATTCCAGAGTTTGATTACAGAAGGCCATAGGCTAACTGCAGGGAGGCAGTTACATCCCCCTGCAGTTACCGCATTTCAGTGTGGCAAAACAGCTGCCAGTACAAATAAGGCCACCCACTGAGAAGGCATTAGTTGCACTCACGCTACTTGTGCTGAGCCATTATGTTAGTTTCTCTCACCTCACTCTGCAGTAAAGTATAATTTTGGGAAAGAAATCCTGTAAACCTAACAGTAATGGGTAAAAGCATTTTTTGACTACATATGTCTATTTTTAGTTTGTACTAATATATTCCCTACTTGGTGAAGATCTATCTCTGTTCTGCATATGTGTGACTGAGGCTACATGTTCTGTTAGCATGAGGTTTCTATGTAGGGAGCTGTAGTAATCTGGCTTGTTCAGTTTTCTGAATAGGAATATGGATGTTCTAGGGCCCACTGCAATATTTATGGCACTGCCCTTTTCCATGTTATGTGAGTTTTGGAACTTAGTGCTCAAAACTGGAATAGTAGATTTGCTCTATGGGTCCTGTACTCTGGGTTATTGTTAAGGTCAACTGTAGGGTGTTGGTTTGAGGGGGGGAGGGGAGAGGTACTGGAATATGTATTGTTTTTGAGATTTGCAGTTTTGCATTCTTTATGCTGCCAGATTGAAATTTAAAATATTTTGACAGTTCAATTCAAGGAAATTTCAAATGAATGTCTCAGTTTAATTTTGTTTAGTAGTCTGATTTATTTATTTTATTTATTTATTTAGACAGTTTTGTATACCGCCTTATCCTTCAATCAAAGCGGTCACAACACAATTGGGGGATACATTTAACACGCGGGGATATGAGACACATTCACTAATACTTACAGGGAACATGGGCAATGGAGGGTTAAGTGGCTTGCCCAAGACCACAAGGAGCATCTGTGGGACTAGAAACCCCAGTCCTTCCGGCCCAAGGTTGCTGTCCTCTAGTGGGATTTGAACCCCTGACCTTCTGGCCTGAAGTACCGTGCCCCCAACCACTAGGCTACTCCTCCCTCACCGCTGCTGAATTCTGGATTTTTCCAGCTTTAGCACAATCCAATCCAGCATTTGAATTCATGGCTGCCAGGATTAGTTTCTCATTTTATATCTTCCCTCCTCATCCATAATCTGGTCATAGCAAAATAAATCTGATGTGCAGATATTCATAATGGTTTGAAGGGGGGCTGTGTAAGTGGCTTTTCATGAATCAAATTTAATGTTTTATTATTATGTTTGTTTTATTGTAACGTCTGTTATACTAAATTGCATGTGTATGTTTAGAAGCCACCTAGAATTTTAGATGGGTGGCATATACATTTAAAAATAAAGCATACTAAATTTATACACATGATACCGCAATGAGTCTCCATATGTGGCCCTGCATCACTGAGAGATGGAGGAAAGCAGAAACCTCAGATTTGGACCAGGGAATAAAATGATCAGACAACAAAATTCAAAGAGAATTTTATTTTCAGTGTAATAATCCGACTTTGTGCTCTCTTTATATTTTACACAGTACATGGAAATGCATCTCTTTCTATTTCTCTGGTATTGCACTGTATGCAGAATCTGGCTTCTTGGGGTTGCAGTTACATTTTTGTCTACATGTGTTTATTTTTAGGTTATGGTCACTTATTCTGTACTTGGTGAGGGTGTGTATTATGAGTGTGTGACCAAGACCAGGTGTTTTGTTAACATGAAGTTTGTATGTAGGGGGATCTGTACTGTAGTAATCTGACTTGTTCAGCTTTTCAAATAGGTGTTTGGATGTTCCAGGGCCCACTGTAGTATTTACAGTGATGCTTTTTTGGATGGGCTCCTTATGTGAGTTTTGATAGTTGGTACTGATATGATATGATATGGTAGATTTGCTCTATAGATAGTGACTTTGTTGTAGGGTTTTGTTTTAGTTCACAATATACCTGGTACTGGAGAATGTTTGTTAGTGAGATGATCAGAATCAGATTTTTTTTTAAGATATTGAGTTCTGTGGGTGAATGTCCTGGTTCTGCTCTGCACCCACTGTTGAGGAAGGGGGTTCTGTGGATGCAAAATATATGTTAAAAAAGAAACAGCAAGAACCACAAGGTGGTTTATAACAACAAAATAAAAATGAGTTATAATTTAGTTTTATAAACTGTGCTGTGGTTCTCTCTCTCTTTTACTTCCTTGGTGTACAAACATCTTGCATTTCCTCCATATAATCTAATCGGCTTTTTGGTTTGGTTCAATCCCTGACTGGAGTTTTGAGAAAGCCCCGCCCCCTCTACTGGGTGGGGGTGTGGGGGGGGGGCGCGCCACCTCATCCTTCGCCTTAGGCAGCAGATTGTCTTTCATTTCCAGCTTAGTAGAGCATGTGATCATCAGATGCCAAGTGCCTGATGCCAGTCCATTTCAGTTCACTGCCACCCAACAGATCAAGTTGTACACGTTCCATTTCAGTCTTGATCACCTCAAACTTCCCTTGGTTCATGCTTTGTACGTTCCATGTCCCAATATGCAAGACATCTTTGCTGCTTCTGATTCTCATTTCATGGGCAGCTACATCAGCAGTCAGCCGTCCCGAGGGCTTTGATCCAACCACATCATAAATGCTGGCTTTACTCTGAAAAGTCTTCAGCTCCTCCCCAGTAGCCAGTTGAGTGCCCTCCGACCTGGGGGGGGGGGGGGTCTCATCGTCCAGCACTGTAGTGCAATTTGTAGATAAGGCAATGAAATTGCAAGGATTGCAGCAAGACAGCATAGCAGATGTAGCTAATGCCACCCATAGGGGTGGTGTTAGCTGCATCTGTGATATCTGCAAAACGTGTGGCTACTGCGTGCTGTCAACACCTGCAGTAATCGCACAGTATAGGCGTGCCCACGCCTCGCCCATTCACACTTCTTACGTGTGCAATGCAGCTATTGTGGAAAATTGCTTGTGGTAGCTACATTCGGCCCATGTTAACTCACCGCAGCGTGAATTTCCCATGTTAGTGTCGCAGTGATAGATAACATTTAGTAGGCCATACCCCCAAGAGTATTACTATAATATCACAGTGCTTTTAAATTTTAGTGTAGGCAGTGGGGCTGGGGGTGCACAGAGGGGGACGCTATAAGATGGATTATAAAATTTTGCCTTGCACATCCATTTTATTATCTTTTACTAGGGGCATATTTTTAATGTACTCAATAGTATGATTACTTATATTGATATTTTTTGCATAAATTGATATTTGTGTAAAGATGCCATTTTATTGTAGTTGTGGGTAAACAATGGAAATCAATGTCTAATCACTGTACACCACTTTGGATCATTGAGTCTAGTATGGAGGAATAGTTTAGAAAAGATTTGATCAAAATATTCTGAAACAAATATTGGATTTCTTATCTAACTAGATTCCTCTTTCAGTAGTATCTAAACATTTAAGAGTAAGCTAAGAGATTTAAGACAGACCCTGTAGAAGAAAGTAAGGGATTGGAAACCTGAATAGGCAGAGTCTCAAAAGTCACATCAAGTCCACCAGTAAAAAGACAGAGGTGCAGGACCAGACCTATGGGCAGCAATAGAGAAAGATCCAGCATATCCAGTCAGCTCCAAAAGAGTGGGCGGGGAGTATGACCTGACAGAAAAACATGGGTTAAACAGAAGAGACTAAGACCCACGTCATAAGAACATTATCTTGTACAGCCCCCTGGGTGGTGGATTTTACAAATGCTCAGCTGGACTAGATGGATCCTGCACCCCGAGAGGCATCAGAACCGGAAACTGATACCTAATGCCATAGGAGAGAAGAAGGTCCAACTGATGGATTTGCATGTGACATGACTAATACTATTTTTAAATCACATAACATGGATGCACAACTGATGTTTATGTGCAGTTTCCTGAGGTGGCAGGCACGTGCGTAGATAAAACTCCTCTCCATCAGGCAAACATCTACTCAAAGGTAGGATTAGCGATCTGCAGATTCATAACATTTATAGTGGCAATCAACGGGCTGAGTTCAGCCCAGTAGCTGGGTTTGCAGAACATCTAATCATTGAAAACTCTCAAAATTAAGTAATGTGCTTGTCTAATAAAAAATGAAGTTTGTATCAACTTTTTTTTATAAACTGACTGTAATACATCTATAGCAAATACAATATAAGCTGTATCAATATAAAATGTAAGCATATTGTAAGAGTTTGATTTTCTGCATTTCGTAAGGCAATCATAGCACTGACTTGACCTAGTAGATAAACTGAGAAGCGTGATATCGGGTAGTTGTGGACTAGTGAATAGAGTATGGGACTGAGAACCAGAGAAATCAGGCTTCAGCCCAACTCCTGCTGGTGCTCCTTGTGACCTTAGGCAAATGATTTCATGTCCTGTTGCCTCAGTTACCATTGGGATTATAAGCTCGTTGGGCGGGGATTTATTGTCCTTGGATAACTAATAATGCTTTTTGATGTCACATTCAGCCTTAAAAGACTAAAAACACAATTGTGTATTGGACAAGTTCTGCTTTGCTTTAGGTTGGAGATGGATTAAGTATGCTTTTTGCCACTAGGGGGAGTGCTTCTCCCAGAGGTAGAAGAAAGCAGCATTGCGGTGGCATTTTGCCTCTTTGGTAGTGGTAAAAAAAGACTCCACCTCTATGTCAGTCATATGGTCTAGTTCCATCAGCATGTGCTAATTAAGCCCTTTATAGAATACCATTCCATGTTTTTTTTTAAACGAAAACCTGAAAAGGGGCTATTTATGGCTTCAAGCAGCACAAAATGATTAAAACCCGAAGACTGCACATCTTGCTTGACATTTTAGGATGAGTAACTTCTGAAATGGCAAGAAAGGTTTCCTTCAAATCATTCATGTCTCGTTGCTTCCTTTCTGGAAGCACTACTGGAGAAGTGTATCAGAGCTTTGGCATTCCGAGAGTCTGGGGAGATCTCGGCAGAGGTGACTGCTCACGACCTTGCCAGGCACATGCTGTGGAGGAGTCAAACAGCACAGAGCAGACACTGCGCCTGGAAAAGCCTCCATCGCTGAGGAGGTTGTGCTACCTAAAAGGTTGCCAGCAGCGAGGACCCACAGTCATGGTGAAATCTAAACTAAGCTCTTAAAACAATTTCCTGGCTGCCACAATCTTTGACCATGCTATCTTTTCCAGTTCGTCCCAGATGTTCATTACTGAACGCTTTCTGCGGCGCTCCCACTAGTCTGCTCTGATTTAGCTTGGGCTTCCATGTAAATAGCTTTGAGAGGCACTCCCCTCGTTGCCTTCATCTTGGCCTCTTTTCTGTCCAGAGCATAAAAAGAGAGCAATATGAACAGCCCAGCTGCAATTCCGTTGACAGCAGAGGCATAGAAAATGTAGTTGTACCGACCAGTGAAGTCCACCAGCAGCCCTGAAAATAGACAAAATTAAGTTTAAAAAACAAACAAAGCCAAAATACATAAAATACATACAGAAGAGAAACAAACATTCAACTGCTAGGTGAAAGCTCAAAAGAGACAGATAAATAGAAATAATTTGATGATCAATCCTGTACAATTAAACTTTGCAACCAAATAGCACAGACCATAGGTTAAAGTTTTGTTTACTTTTGCTTAGCTAGTTTCCTCTTACTACTTAGGCTTGCAGCTAAATCAAAACCAGTCTCCACTGGACTTCAGCGCCATGGATTTTCATTCCCAAATACCCTCTTCCTACTCTATCTTATGCAGCCACCCAGTGACATTCCTTGACCAGAGACCAGAGACTGCAGCTCCCTCCAGAGCCAGACTTGCACGTACTGTGAGTGTGGCCATTCAGTGAAATCCTACCCTTCTTCCACCATCACATATGGGCTGTGAAACCTGCACCATATCATTCCCAGGAGCAAAAGGCAAGCAGGAGAACTGAAGCAGCTTGTGAATGTACAACACTGCCACTGACCAGTACAGAGCGAGGTGTAAACCAAGAGGGAGATTTATTAGGTTACCACAAGAGGAGTTAAAGGAGCCAAACTGACACGGCCATGTTTCAACACTGTCAGAGATTCTGGCCGGTACAACCACTCTGTTTCTGTATGTGGCGTGACTGTAAAATACAATTCGCACTGTGCCTTGTACGCATCAAATAATGT
Organism: Ichthyophis bannanicus; assembly: GCA_033557465.1. Lineage (NCBI taxonomy): Eukaryota > Metazoa > Chordata > Amphibia > Gymnophiona > Ichthyophiidae > Ichthyophis > Ichthyophis bannanicus. Next base: position 294,832,316 of record CM066041.1, read on the forward strand.
CAAGCCATCCACTGCGTGATTGTAAAATACAATTCTCACTGTGTCTTGTATACATCAAGTAATGTCAAGTCGTCCACTGTAATAGTGTCAAGTCATGCCACATACAGAGCAATTTGATTGTACTGGCCAAAATCCCTAACGAAGGTGGTACGGAAACACAGCCATGTTGGGTTGGCTCCTTTAACTCCTCCTGTGGTTACCTAATACATCTCGCTCTTGGTTTACACCTTGCTCTGTACTGGTTGCTGTTTTCTTGCGAGTGTGTGGTTTGCTTCTTGGTTGGACTCCCAATACTGGCATTGAGCCATTGAATTGACCAAGTGGGATCCAAGGCAAATGCATTTCTGTAGTTTGACTCCGAAAACTGAAAAATGTATTATCCACTTGTATATACATTTCTCCAGCCTGAACCCAGCGCAAAGCGAAAATCAAGAACATAGAAGGGCTGTAAGTGGTGTAGACACAGCAAGAAAAGCTGAAACCTAAAGTAATTGTTCATTATTTCTTTCCAGGAATCAGAAAAACAGCAACAGCAAAGGAAACTGGAGAACTAGGGGACATGATATGAAGCTGTAGGGAGGCAGACTTAGGAGCAAAAATGTTTTTATGGAAAGGGTGGTAGATGCCTGGAGTGGCTTCCAGAGAAGGAAGATACGCACAGATGAGCTCTAAATAACAAGATGATGGAAACCAAGCATTAAGTGCTTCAGCTCCAAACAGTAGTAAAATTATTTTTGCATTCATTTAATAAGGCATGTGGGGGTGGGGGGATGGGGGGAAGCTAACATGCGTGGAGGACAGTTACAATCCTAAAATGAAGACATGGGCGGTTATAGGATCGGCCCAATCATTAGGCAAAATAGGCAGCAACGTCTGGGGGCAGCAAAGAGCAGGGCATTCAAAGCTTAGCAATAGCTTTTGACAGCCAGGGGACTAACACCTTGAATTAACTCCGGGGCTTGCCCTGGGGGGTTAAAGTGCAAGGAACCCTAACCACGATTAGATGGGCAATGTTAACCATTATCCACCTTCATCTAATACCTTATTCTGTACAATATTATCTTTGTTATGCACAAGACTAATTGGGTTATCCAAGTAATGGATAACAGAGGATTCATATTGCTTTTATTCTGGGTTAGATGTGCATGTTTTGGGAGAATTTTCCTGCACAGTTTGCTTAGAGAAGAAAGTGCCAAAGAACCTTATACCTTTCTTACAAAGGTCTTGTAGCACTATAAGGACCAGCATCTGACGTGTCCCTCTCCTGCCCCCTACCATCACTCTGAGGACCTACTTCCCAACATGTCTCCCTCCCTCCACATCACTCTGAGGACTAATGCTTGACATATGTGCCACTTGTCTCCCTATATCCCTCAGAGGACCAATAAATGAAGTGTCACATAGAAACAGAAACATAGAAAATGATGGCAAATTAACACCACATGGCCTATCCAGTCTGCCCATCTATACTAAATACTCTGAGGACAAACCCCTGACCTGTCCCACTTCTTACCCCCAATATCACCACTAGGATCAGCAATTGATACATGTCCTCCCTCCCATATCACTCTGAGGGCCAGCACCTAGCACATTTCCCTCTTCTCACCCCCCCCCCCCTTCAATATTACCCTGAGGACTAGCACCTCGTACCTCACCACTCTCAGAACCAGCACCTGACATGTGTCCCTCTTCCTCTCCATATCTCTGTGACAGGGATTAGCCCTCATGTGTCACATTCCTCCACTATATCAATCTTAGGACAAACATTTAACTTATGTCCCACCCCCTGTTTATATGATGAGTAGCAGCTGACCTTCCCTGTCTTTCCTTGTATTGCTTTTGAGCTCTTCATAGTGGTTTGGCATTTTCCTCCATACAGTCTTTGTCCAGCTCCAAATGTTTTTTCAGATTATTCAGGCCAGGCTATAATGTACATTCTGGCAAAATCAGTCAGCTACACCCTCAGTACCTCCACAGTGCTTGTTTGCTTTTTTGTACCATGTGAAACAGTTTTTAGGATTTAATTGTTGAAGTTTGTTATACATTTGACCAAGCCTTTGGGTGCATACAGAATCTCTTTTCACGTCTTAGTATTTAATGCACACCCATACTTCCATAAGAGTTTTAAATCTGATTCATAGTTACTAGAGCCTGATGTCATCAGGTCATGTCTTGGGTTATGACAAGTGCTGTTATGGTGATAATATTGACTAGCAATGTCACAGACATAATTATTACTGTTATCAAACACAGGTTAACTAAACTTATTGGTGTATAAAAAATGGTTTATTACAATTTGATAGACTGCCCTTCCAGGATACCAGAGCAATTTACAACCACAATGGGATAAAGTCAAAATAAAAGAGCAAATCAGAACAGTGCTAGGAAAGGAAGGCCAATCAATTGCCTCGGAAGAAAAGGCCCGGCAGTCTACTTCCAGTGATACATTGCTGAGAAAACCCAGAGGCAGCTGGGTTGCCAGGAGTCAGCACTGACTTGACGGCACAAAAGAAAGAAAAAAAAATAGTGCAAGAAAAGCAGAGAGAGAGCTTCCAGGCAAGATGGCACAGTGCTACTGACCAGCTACACCAATTTCAAAACAACGATCAACGAGAAAAGTTTTGAGATCAGATTTAAAGTTTTTAAAAGTAGAGGCAAGACAAAGATGTGGAGAGAGACTGTTCCAAAGAGTTGGAGCAACAAAGAAAAGTGCTGAGTATCGAGTAGATTCATAACTTGCTTTGGATGGTGGTAGCGGTAGACAGCCAGTTATTGTGAAGAGAATGCAGTGTATGAAATGGGGCTATAGAGTGATAAGAGAGAAAGATATGTGAGAGCTTCATTGTGTAATGCCTTGAAGGTGCGAGAGAGGATCTTAAAATGGAGTCTGGCTGAAACGGAAAGCCAACCCAGCATACAGAATTCCATTTCTTTCCATGTGATGTCTGCAATGTCTGAGTTAATCCAAGATTTCTTGAATCAGGGCTTGGGGAGGAGGGGGGTTGGAAACCCAGGAGTGAGAGAAAGATAGTGTGGTAAAAATATATATCAAGAAAATCCTCCTTTCCAAAATTTGGATGTGGAGGTCAACTGCACTTTTTGCAAACTGGTCTTCATATTATCTGTGCCATTTAAGCCTCTTGCCTCTTTCACTCACCTGCTAGTGGAGGTCCAGTGAGAATGGTGATGCTCTCCAGGATTGTGAAAAGTCCAAAAGCGCTAGGGAAACGCTTCATTCCCACAATGTCCATCAGCACCTGGAAGATCAGAGCTCCTATGAAACTCATGGACACGCTGTATACCACGCAGTAGAGAATCAGCATGGAGTAGCTTGCCGACGCAGCAGAAATAAAGTTGCTTAAGCCATTGACCAGCACAGATGTACTAAACACATAGATAATTTTCCCTTTGAGGAAATGCATCCCTAATATCAGCCCAGCTATGGGCCGTGTGAAGATGTTGATGAAACCAATAAGGGCTAGCAAAAAGGCAGCTTTGTTTTCTTCAATATTGTTATTAGTAGCATAGGGCACTAAATAGAACAGTGGCAATACAAAGCCCAGCACCAGCCACATTACACCCACGGTGTAGATCTGGTAGCGTTTATTCTGGCAGAAAAGGTCAAAGGCCATGTACTTCTTCATAACCATTAGGCAAGAAGACATCTTATTCTGCAGTTGGGTCTTGTCATGGTCCACACTGATCCCATTGAAAAGGGCTGGTCTCAAAGGTTCCATTTGGCTGCTGATCTCAACGCTGTCTGGTTGCTGGTCAGATTCAAGCTGCCCGCCGTCTTCTGTAGGTGTCTGTAGGGCTGAGTGAGCCCGGACTGGCCTCATCACAGCTCCACAGACACAAGAGTTCAACAGCATCCCTCCAAAGATAAGGAATGAACCTCTCCAGCCTATCACATTCAACAGGTACTGGGAGAACAGTGGCCACACAGCCATGCCAATTGAGGCTCCAGTAGCAGCTAAGGCATTGGCCAGAGTTCTGCGGCGTATGAAGTAGTAACCCAGCACAGTCACTCCAGCCTGGAATGTGAAACACAACCCAAGCCCTTTAAGAAAGAGAGACAAAAGTAGGCCACAAATAAGATGTTAAAGTTTATGAACCTCAGTTTCAACCTGATTTTAAATGGATAAAACTATATTTCCTAGCAAAGAAGCTGAAGGGATTGAAGGGTCATCACTTTCCATGCTCTCTTCTGTCCTTCTTTACTGTAAGATGCTAATCGCACAAATGTTAGGAGGGCGATACCTCTTGTTTGAGTATAAAATGATAATTTTCTACTCTCTTCTTACAAAAGATCTCCTCAGGTTAGTGGTTTCAGTGGGAGACTAAAATGTCCTTACCTCACTCACAAAACGCTCTGGGAAGAATTTTCAAAAGCTAGCCCCTCCTCGAAATAAAACATTTGTAAGCAGGTGTAACCCCTTTTGTTTCTCCTAGGGGCAGGGTGGCAGCTATTCACTACCATGTTCCTGCTCCTCCCTCCAACAGCCTGGTACAGGGGCAGAACATAAAAAAGAGCCCCCATTTCGGGGGTGGACACTAGCATCACTTGGCTTGACTGTGACCTCTCCTGTGCCATATTTCCCCCCACTAATGGGACGTGCTATAAATTAAAATGCTATTACCACACTACTCATTCTTCTTTTACTTTGGCAAAATACATTCCTCTAAATTTCAGTCTCTACAATTTAGGACAACTATCCAGAGGGTCGCCATGAGTCGACACCGACTCAATGGCACTTAACAACAACAACAAGACTACATACATGACCTGTAACAGGTGACACTTACCTGTAATAAAGCCTCCAGTCAAGTAGAGTTGACCAATGGATTGGGAAAAGGAGCTGGCAAGCATCCCCACCCCACTGAGGAGCCCTCCTAAAATGACAGTGAAGCGACAGCCATAGTGCTCCACTAGGAGACTGGAGAAAGGTCCTGCAACACAGAGAGACAGTCGACTTAGTAACATAGAAACAGAGAAATATGATAACAGGAAAAGACCACATGGCCTATCTAGTCTGTCCTTCCATATCAACAACTACAACAGTCCCCTTTTTACCTTTAGAGATCCTCTGTGTTTGTCCCATGCTGTTTTGAATTCAGTTACTGTCCTCTCATCTCTACCACCTCCACTGGGAGACTATTCTACAGATCCACTACTCTTTCCGTAAACAAATATTTCCGCATATCACTCCTGAATCTATCTCCCTTCACCCTCATCCCATGTCCCCTCGTAGCAGAACTTGCTTTCAATTGAAAGAGGCTCTCTCCCTGAACATTTATGCCACGGAGGTATTTAAACATCTCAATCATATCACCTCTATCCCGCCTTTCCTCTAAGGTGTACATATTAAGATCCTTAAGTCTGTCCTCATATGCTTTATAATGAAGACCACTAATCATTTTAGTAGCCACCCTCTGCACCGACTCCATCCTGTTCACATCCTTTTGAAGGTGTGGTCTCCAGAATTGCACATTGTACTCCAAATGAGGTTGCACCAAAGACTTATACAGAGGCATTATCACCTCTTTTTTTCTGCTAGCCATTCCTCTCCGTATGCACCCAAGCATCCTTCTAGCTTTTGCCGTCGCCTTTTCTACCTGTTTAGCTACTTTAAGATCATCAGGCACAACCACGCCTAGGTCCTGCTCTTCTTTAGTGGACAAAAGTACTTCACCCCCTATACTATATTGCTCCCTTGGATTGCTGCAGCCCAAATGCATGACCTTACATTTTTTAACATTAAATCACAGCTGCCAAATTCTAGACCATTCTTCAAGCTTAGCTAGATCCCTCCTCATGTTATCTACACCTTCCTGGGTGTCTACTCTATTGCAGATTTTGGTATCATCCGCAAAGAGGCAAATCTTACCCCACAGCCCTTCCGCTATATCATTAATAAAGTTGTTAAAAAGAATCGGACCAAGGACAGATCTCTGGGGCATACCACTGGTAACATCCTTCTCCTCAGAGTGAGCTCCATTTACTTGTACTCTTTGTCGCCTCCCATCCAACCAATTTCTAACCCAAGCAGTAACTTAGGGTCCATCCTTAGGGTGCTCAGTTTGTTTATAAGTCGCCTGTGTGGAACGGTGTCAAGTGCTTTACTGAAATGTAAATACACCACATCTAGGGCTCTCCCTTGGTCCAACTCCCTGGTCACCCAGTCAAAGAAATCAATCAGATTTGTCTGACAAGACCTTCCTCTGGTGAATCCATGCTGCCCTCGGATCCTATAATCCGCTGGACTCCAGAAACCTCACTATTTTCTCTTTCAGCAGCGTTTCCAATAATTTACTCACCACCGAAGTTAAACTAACAGGCCTGTAGTTTTCAACCACATCCTTACTTCCACTTTTGTGTAAAGGCACAACATGAGCCTCTCTCCAGTCCTTTGACACCACTCCCGACTCCAACGAGGCATTGAAAAGATCAGTCAGTGGAGCTTCTAGAATGTCCCCAAGTTCCCTCAGTATTCTAGGGTGTATCCCGTCCGGTCCCATCGCTTTGTCTACTTTAAGTTGAGCTAGTTTCTCAAGAGCACAGTCTTCTGAAAATTGTTCAAGATGTCCCTCACTTCTGTTCCTGTTTGTGGGTGTTTTCTGAGGTCCTGCTCCTGGTTCTTCATCTGTGAACACAGAACAGAAATATTTGTTAAGCAATTCCGATTTATCCTTATCAGCTTCTACATATTCCTCCCCTGCACCCTTGAGTCTGACAATACCACTTTTGCCCTTCCTCTTCTCACTAATATATCTGAAAAATGTCTTATCCCCCCATTTTATTGCATTGACTATTTCATCCTCTTTTTGAATCTTTGCCTTCCTGACTACTTTGCTAGCTTTTCTAAGTTTTTCCAAATACAGATGCCTGTCTCCTCTCTCTGTGATCTCTTGTATTTCATGAAGGCCTCCCTCTTTTTCTTCACTTTTTCAGCTACTTCCTTCGAAAACCAGAGCGGTCTCCTTTTCCTTTTACCTTTATTTACTATTTTAACAAAAAGGTTGGTTGCCCTTAAAATATCCCCTTTCAGTTTTGCCCACTGTTTTTCTACATCCCCCAACTGTTCCCATCCCACTAACGACTCCCTTAGGTATTGGCCCATCTTGGCAAAGTTAGTCTTCCTAAAGTCTAAGGGGCTTGTTTACAAAGCCGCGGTAGTGGTTCGCGATCGCGATCGCAGCCGCGGCCCCATTGAAATCAATGGGGCCGCGGCTCCGATTACGATCGCAAACCGCTACCGCGGCTTTGTAAACAAGCCCCTAAGATCCTCACCTTTGAATGGATTCTAAAAGCCCTAGTCCTAATACTGAACCACATCATCTGGTGATCACTGGATACAAAATGATCTCCCACTACAACATCAGAAACACTTTCATCATTGGTAAGCACCAAGTCCGGTATGGCCCCTTCACGTGTGGGGTCTGTTACCAATTGCCTGAATAGTTCTCCCTGTAGAGAATCCAGGATTTCCTTACTTCTAGATGATACTGCAGCAGGAATGTGCCAATCAACATCTGGCATATTGAAATTGCCTATCAGTAGCACTTCCCCTTTCCTAGCAATGCTGCGTATGTCTTCAATTAACTCTCTGTCCACCTCTTCCTCTTGTGAGGGAGGTCTGTTTATCACACCAATGCAAATAGATTTCTCTTTCCCTCTTTCTAGTTTAACCCACAATGCCTCCTCTCTCCCTTTTAAGCTCTGTAATTCCAAAGCTTTAATAGTAGTAGACTTAGAATGAACCCCTTTGAGCTTTGGTTGGTGGTATGCTCTGAAAGAAGATGAAGATGCTGGGGTGTTGATTTCTTTCCGAGTGTATGTGTGCATAAGAAGGATGCATAAGTATGTCGGTGTATGGAAAGAACAGGATACAAGTGCAACTTTGGTCTGGACTCTGGAGCTGGTGCATGTTACGCAAGGGAGATGCAGTAAGGGCTTGTAGAAAAGTGAACCATTCAGCAGCTCCGAATTAAAATATGGACTGATTTATTTTATTTATTTATTTTTAAATTTCAAAATTATTTTATCCTGGTTCACCTCACTTCAGTTTCACTACCAACAGAGCGGTATGACTTGAAAGCAATAGGAGTAAGTATCAACCAGATACAACGCACCAGAATGTGGTTTCTGTTTCCTGATATCTTGGGTTTAAAATTACTCCTAACTTACATTTTTTTTATTTGTGCCAGAAATTAAGGACAAGGTCAAGACAAACACCTGAAGGAGGAAATCTTAGATCAACAAGGGCAGAGAGCCAGGAAAAGAAATAAGAGGTGGATTGTGAAATCCAAGCATTAAGACTGGTTTCTGCCAATACAGTTCTCAACTATTTGGCTTTCGACTTAAAGAGCATACTTTTTTGCTAAAGCCTGTGTAATTTTCATATATGCACCGCTGCTTATTTTCTTCCGGGATGGCAAATGAAAAAATGTTTCCAAAAGCTTAAGTGCTGAACCTCATTGAAGAATGGGCCAGGGATGTGCTAATATGATTAATTTCAGTGCAAAGAACCTGTTGATGTAAAATTTATTTAACAGGTTTTATATATTGCTTTATCATTTCAATCAAAGTGATTTACATTGAAACTTAAACTTGGTAATGCATATTAAACAGGGACATTGATAACTTGGATTTTTCTGAGGCAATGGAGGGTTAAGTGACTTTCCCAAGGCCACAAGGAATACTATTGGGAATCAAACCCTGGTCTCTGGATTCCCAAGCCAGTGCTCTAACCATTAGGCTACTCCTCCACTCCAAGCATCCTTGCATGCAGAAGACCAAGAACTCTGTCTTTTTCCATATACTTTCCCACTGCTACCAATCAACTTTCCCTTTCAGTTTTGTAGTATTTAATTAATTTATTTATTTCAAGGTTTTTTTTATACTGCTTTATCCGGCAGTCAAAGCGGTTTACAAAAACCAGAAACCTGACTATTTCTATTTAGCATAGATAACTATGTACATTAGGAACAGTATGTTTGTACATTAGAACAGTGTTTAACAGTGGATTAAGTATGTACAGTATAATTGTGCATACGGTGAAGTTAGATAGTTTTGTTATGATTATACTGGTCGGTGTACAGTGCATTAGTTGTGATTCATCTTTAATGGATATCTACAATTCGGTTAATAATAGGAATCAGTTGTGCTGTTATCTAAAACATCGATTGCATTGTTTAGCTGGCCGTTTATGTCGTGTGTGTGAAGGAGTCAGTCTGGAGTTGCCCGTAGTGTTCTGTGAAGAGTAGTGTTTTGATTCTTTGTCTGAATTCCATAAGATCTTTTATTTCTTTTATTGTTGGTGGAGGGAGTTCCATAATATTGGTGCATAATACGAAAAAGCTCTGTTGCTTGTTGTTGCATTTGTTTTGGGAAATCAGTTGGGGTAGATAGGGAGTTTTGTGTACATCCCCTTCTCTGTCTGGTGTCTTGGGGTTTGGCTAATAGGGTAGTGAGGTAGGAAGGTGATATGTTGTGTAATACTTTGAATATGATGACCAGGATTTTGTATTAGCTTCTACTGGAAACAGGGAGCCAGTGTAGTTTGTGCAAGATTGGGGTGATGTGCTCAGATCCAGAGCTTTCATGATTATCCATGCTACTGTATTTTGTGCTAACTGAAAGTGTGCTGGTGTTTGTTTGGGTAGTCCTTGTAATATGCTATTACAGTAGTTTTGCTTGAATGACTGTTCTGAAGTCTGTCGGTTCCAATAGTGGTCTTGGTCATTTCAATATCTTAATCTTTCTATAAATGGCTTGTGTGGATTTATTTATGTGAGGTGCTAGGCTCTGGGTTTTATCTAGGATAATTCCTAGGTACTTTACCTCATCCCTTACTATTATTGTTGCTTCTCTCAGTTGAATGTATGGTGGGGATGTCAATTCTTTGTCCCTAGTGATGAATATTGCCTCTTTTTTGACGATGTTTATCTTCAGATTGTATGATGAGAGCCACTGAGATTCTTCATCGAAGCATGTTGTGATTTGTTAGAGGTTAACTTTTTCAGTGTTAATTGGGAGGTACATCATTATGTCATCAGCATAAATGTGATAATTCACTTTATGCTTGCAAAAGATGTTGCATATTGGTTATAGGTAAATGTTAAACAATAGGGCAGATAGTGCAGAGCACTGTGGTATTCCTTGGTTTGGGGTAAATGGTTTTGATGTGTTTTGACCATTTTTTACCTGTTGGGTGTGGTACTGCAAGTATGATATGAACTGGCTGAAGGCAGTTCCGCAAATTCCAATTTGTTGTAATCTTGATAAGAGTATATTGTGGTTGATTGAGTTAAATGCTGAGGCAATATCAAGGAATATCATTCCTAGGTGCTTCTATACCTTTGATGAGTCTATCGAAAAGGGCTATGATGAGGGTTTCGACCCCATGGTGGATTCTGAAGCCATACTGGTGTGGATCCAGTGGGAAAGAGGAATCTAAGTGGTCTTGTAACTGGTTTTGAACTATTTTTTCTATTATCTTTGCTATGTAAGGTAGGCTCAAAACTGGTCGGTAGGAGTTTGGTTGTAGTTTGTCCAATGTGTTGCCTTTTAGAATTGGGCATGTTGGGTTGTGTTTTTGGCATGTATCCTTGGGTTAGAGAAAGGTTTACTATTTTTAACATTGTGGGTGCCAATTGGTCGCGTGTCATTTTTACCCAGTGGACAGGGCATGGGTCTCCTGGGGCTGTGGTAGTGTTTATTGCTGTGATTATTCAATCAAGGTGTTCCAGGTTGACTGTAGTGAGGGTGCGCCATGGTGGTATGATGGGAGTTGGTTCTGGTTTAGCTATCAGTGGGTCGTTTGGTGTGGATATATAGTTTGGTACTGTAGAAGTTAACTAGTACCTGTAGAGGGATCATCTCTGTGTGGTGAGTGGGGTAGAGACTTTACAATCTCAAAGAGCTCTCTTGGCCTGTTGAGTGATTTCATTAGTATCCTGGTATGGGTTTCCCTCAGTGTTGTTTATGGCCTCTTTATAGTTGTTTAGTGTGTTCATATATTGTTCGCTATCCTCTGTGCGTTTGGATCTCCTCCATTTTCTTTCTATTTTGCGCAAGGCTCACTTAATAGATCTTAGTTCATTGTTGTACCATATGTTAGTCTTTTTAGGATTTCCTTTACTTGTGTTTGTTGGGGCAGTTGCAGCTTTAGATATAGCAGTTTTCCATCTATCCAGTAGAATATTTATATTAGAGGAGTCAAGATTTAGCTGTGGGAGTATAACCTGTAGGGATATGTCTTTATTGTACGTTTTGAAACTTGTTTTTGTCTGTTTGCATTATTATTTGAGATTTTGAAGGTGATGCTGAATGATCAGATCATGGAACTGGCTGGGTTTGGTAGCAGGAGGTATTTATTTATTTTTATTTATTTATTTAACATTTCTTATATACCGCCTTTCATGATATCAAGGCGGTTTACATTGAACAGGTATGTCCTTCTAGAAGTATATTTGGGATAAATATTAGATCTAAAGTGTTTCCTTTGTTATGAGTCAGAGAGTTTATAATTTGTGTGTAGTCCATTTCACTCATAGCTGTGATGAATGATTGTGTTTGTGTGGCGTGTACTGATGCAAGATTAAAGTCGCCAAGGAGGATTACTTCTTTGTTAGGGTGAATGTGGGTGCATACTGTTTCAAGTATTGTGCACAATCAGGTTGATAGGAATCGGAGCTGAAATCATATCCCAACCCCTCCTCCCCTTGAGTGAATTTTCAAATGCACTTAAATGCTATTCAGACCCACAATCATGAATCAGAAAATGAAAAATCAGAAAACAGAAAACACACAAGTGTGAAATAACAACAGGTGCAATCCATATGGGTTTCAACACTCTCAAAAAGTGTCTATCATCAAAGCTGCCAAGTCACTCAGTTCCAAGAGTGCGATTTGAAGCCAGTCAAGGATTTCTGACAATCCCTTTCTGATACATTATGGGACTTGCAGCACAGATTCCAAGGAATATATTCAGGGAATACCAATACCATACTGCATGGCAATGCAAATTTTAAACCAGAACTGACAAAAAAATCTCTTTCCTGGAACTGGGTAACTTGGTGACTCTGTCTCATTTAAGAACATAAGATATGCCATACTGGGTCAGACCAAGGTCATCAAGCCTGCTTCCAACAGTGGCCAGTCTAGGTCATAAGTACCTAGCAGTTTCCCCAAAAGACACAGGTTCCACAGTGCTTGAATTGGGTCAAGCAGTAATATCCAGGGTCCCTTTTAATAATGGTTTATGGACCTTTCCTTTAGGAACTTGTTGTTTCTGCTAGGAAGCAGTCATATCCCAGCCTTTATACTCAAAGAGGACTGGCATAAAGCTAAGCAAAACTAAAAGCCACAAGACAGCGAGGGTGTCGGGCTATAAATCACCAACATCACAGACAGTACACCAATGGCACTAATGGCACGGAGGATCCAAACCACTAGCAGCCTTTCTGGAAAGGGAAAGGGGATGGATGGTAACTAGGGCCATCCAGAGGGAGTGGAGAGGCAGGCAAGCCATTTGACCTGGGCATCAAGCCCAAAAGGGATCTCTAATTTAGACATGTGGGGCCCAACATTCAAACCGAGTTATGTGTTTACCAGTGGGTGATGAAGGCACATCTAGCTTAGTCCTTAATTTTCAGCACTTATATGGATAATATTACCTAATTTTATCTGTAGAAAGGGGGCTGATATGAGGGTAGCGTGAAGGCTGCACCAGCACTTACACATTAAGGAGCAAAATTTGAACACAAAATGAATATGTTATATGTTTAGTTAGGCCAACATAGCAGTCACCAGTCATCTGCTTATTCAGACGTGCTAGTTAAACAGATAACACTACTGAATATACCAACAATGTTAAGCGCCAGCACTTAACTTTAGATGCTGATCAGACCTGCTGAATATCAGCCTCTTGGTGCCTTATTTTGTTTTTTAATTTTATTATGGTGAGAGGCCTCTCCGGACCTTCGAGAAGGCTGATGAATCATGTGTCAGTAGAGCAGTTCACTCAACATAAGAATATTGAGAGAGTCTGGCAAATGCTACTGTATGCCAAAAGTCACCTTCTAGCTCAGTGTGCCTCCCTTCTCAGGTAAACTCCACTCCTTCCAACTCAGCTGCCGGAAGACACATAGGACCAGGTTGCTCTCACGGGTGTTACAGTAATGGCAAGGCTGGCCCCAGAGCTGGTTTAAGGCATCTGTATCCTGGGAAAACCTTAAGCATTACGCGTCCCCTCCCAGCTGTCAGAATCTATTGTTTAGCGTTGAATGCCCGGCACTTTGCTGACCTCTCCCCAGAAGCCACTGCCCTAGATGACTACCTAGATTGCTTAGTGATTGGGCCAGCCCTGAGTAATGGCCTTCCAGGTCAAAAGAAAGGAGGCATATCACCTGGTGCTAATCTCTTGCCTTTTCCACTTCTCATGTTACACAGGGCTGGCTCAGCCTTTAGGCATGACTAAGCAGTTACCTAGGACAGCAGTTTGAGGTGTGTCAAAGAGCAGCAGGAGTCAAAGCAACACAATAGATCCTGACATCACACAGACTCAAAGAGCCATCAGCGCATCATTGGCTTGCAGGAAGAGTGGCCACACATGCATACAAAGCAGAAGGTGATGTCCAGTTATGTATTTTTACAGGAATGTTGTGGGAGCAGTAGTTTTGGGATGATCATGCCCGTTGAGTTTTTCTGTTTATTTATGAACTTTCATAAATTTAACTCAGAAAAGCGAGTATCCAAAACAGAAAAAAAAGAATATAAAAGTAATAAGATCAAGAAACTGTCACAGAAATACACCCTCAAGTTCACCATATAAGGGGGAAAGCAATTACCTCCCCCCCAAATAAAAACACAACCCCTATGAAACAGGGGATTCATCAGGAAAAGAAATAAAAAGAAACTCTAGCTATTGAGAGGTCAGTCTCATAATCAAAGCAGCCCAACCTAGCGCGTTGCTGAAACTCCAGTTCCACACAAGGAACTTTATGCATGACTAGCATCAAGGAAGAACCTCAATTGGGAGGATTTAAAAAACAAACAAACCCATTGCACCCCTTCATAATGGAGATTACCAGGGCTTCTTATGAGGGCGTACCCTTTTTCATTGCCTGCTAAAACTGACCCATGGTCCTCATGTATTAATGAAAGAGTCATGGCACCTTTTTTTTGCTAGGAAACATGCACCAGAGAATGCATACAAGAAAAGATGCATCTAAAATGAAGTGGCCCTAGATCTCATCTCCAAAAGGTCTGCCTCCTACTCTACGTCTCATGGACAGATCTAGAAAAATTGGAATTGTTTGTCCAAAAAATAAAGCTTGATGATTCCTAAATTAAAGTCTCAGGATAAAGTCCTTATTTTGTGGAACTATACAAGTCACTGATAAGAGAGCTTGCTCTACATTCTGATTCTCAGACTCATTTAAAATAGTGGAGAGATCTAGCTTATCCGTAACCGAGTCACTTGCACTCCGTCTACTTCACCACTTGGAGATCTTGATGAAGTTGATAAGTAATAGATCTTTCCCAGGGGAGGCAGTCTTTTATCTGGTATCGTCAGGATCTCTCTAAGATATCTCCAAAATAGGTCTATAGGAGATGACAAAGCAGGTTTAGGAAAATTCAATACTCTCAAATTGAATGATTTTATAACATTTTCCAACCTGCGATAGACCACAGACTTATCTTGCACCAGAGTCATCTGTACCTCTTGGATGTGGGCAAGAGAATATTCTAATTTCCTAAGCCTAGACATCTCAAGCCTCATACTGTTATCCTAAGATTGCATCCAAAGTCAACATTGCCAAAGAAAAGGTTTGCTCCATCCCAGCCATACAGTTCTAGATATTATATAAGGAGAACATAACATAACAATATAAGAAATGCCATACTGAGTCAGACCAATGTCCATCAAGCCCGGTATCCCGTTTCCAACAGTGGCCAATCCAAGTCACAAGTATCTGGCAGGTTCCCAAAAGGGCACACAGGTTCCACAATGCTTGTCCCAGGGCAAGTAGTGGATTTCCCAGGTCCTCTTTAATAATGGTTTATGGACCTTTCCTCCAGGAACTTGTCCAAACCTTTTTTAAACCCAGTGACACTGACAGTTTTTTATATATCCTCCAGTAATTAATTCCAGAGTTTGATTACGCATTGAGTGAAAACACATGTTTTTATTAGTCTTAAATGGGTTACATTGTAGCTTTATTGCATATCTCCTAGTCTTTCTACTTTTTTGATGGCATAAACAATCAATCTGTTTACCCATTCCACTCCATTCATTATCATATCTCCCCTCAGCCGTCTCTTTTCCCTAATCTTTTCATTTTGGAAAAGAGACGGCTGAGGGGAGATATGATATGAGGGGAGACATTTTACTTACCAGATAATCTTTCCTTGAGTTCTGCTAGACCAGTCCAGACAAGTGGGTTATGTTCCCCTACCAGCAGATTGGTGGAGACAAAGAACCAATGAAAAGCTCAGGTTTCAATGACATCACTCCCATGCCTCTATTCGCTTCAGCCACCAGAGGTCCTCTCAGTATTTGTCCCAAAGCATATGGGAGAAATGTAACAAGCTTCACACAACCTCAACATGGGCAACAATGAGCAATCAAAACAGTAGAGGACTATATACAGGAAAACAGCCAAAGAAGGCTGTCAGTAAAGGACGAACCTACAGAGCCTAGAATGTAAAGTATAGCGGACCCTAGGGACCGCCACCAAGAAAAAACAGAGAAGACTCAGTTCCAGGGGTGGGCCCTGGCCTGGTCTAGCAGTACTCTTAAGAAAGCACATTATCTGGTAAGTAAAATTTCTCCTTCCATATTGTCCTGCTAGACCATTCCAGACAAGTGGGACCTACCAAAGCTACGACTTCACTGGGCGGGAAGAAGACACAGCAGTTCGCAAAACCTTAGAGCCAAAGGCTGTGTCTGCCACAGTGTGGACATCCAAGCAGTAATGTTTGACAAAAGTGGAAGGTTATGTCTACGTGGCCACCTGACAAATGTCTGCAGGGGCTGCCGAGCTCCGATCCACCCAAAAGAACGCTTGTGCTCAAGTAGAATCGGTGCATAGACCCGCCAGAACCAGCCAATTCTGCAACAGGTATGCTGAGGCAATGGCCTCCTTAATCCAGCGCCCCAGTGTAGACTTAGCCGCTGCCAAGGCTGGCCCGTCCATTGTGCAAGAATGTTGTTCACACAGGGTCCCACGCTTCAGGGGGCCCTGCGCCAAGAACATTTCGCATCTCGCATTCAGCACCGGCAGGCAGGGTGGCTATTGGACAGTCGCGGGGCTCTTCTGTGGGGGGAGGGGGGCTAAGACTGGAAATAGCTGATGGGGAGGGAGCTTGGACTAGAAATGGGCTGAGTGGGGGAGAGCTAGGACTGGAAATAGCTGATGGGGAGGGGGGCTTGGACTGGAAATTGGCTGAGTAGGAGGAGCTTGGACTGGAAATGGGCTAAGTGGGGGGGGGGGTGCTTGGACTGGAAATGAACAGTGGGGGGAGCTAGGACTGGAAATAGCTGATGGGGAGGGGGCTTGGATTGGAAATTGGCTGAGTGGGGGGGGGGAGTTTGGACTGGAAATTGGCTGATTGGGGGGCTTAGAGTAAAAATAGGCAGAGTGGGAGGGAGTTAAGACAAGAAATAGCTGATGGGGAGGGGGTTTGGACTGGAAATTGGCTGAGTAGGAGGAGCTTGGACTGGAAATGGGCTAAGTGGGGGGGGGGCTTGGACTGGAAATAGCAGATGGGGAGAGGGCTTGGACTGGAAATTGGCTGAGTGGGGCGGGGGGAGTTTGGACTGGAAATGGGCTGAGTGGGGGGGCTTGGACTAGAAACTGGCTGAGTAGGGGGAAGTTTGGACTGGAAATAGCTGATGGGGAGGGGAGCTTGGACTGGAAATGGGCTGATTGGGGGAGTTTGGACTGAAAATTGGCTGATGGAGGGGCTAGGATAGGAATAGAAATGGAGGGGGGAGCTAGGACTGGAAATGAACTGATGGAGGGGCTAGGATAGGACTGGAAATGGACTGATGGGGGTGCTTAGATTGGAAATGGAAGGACTAAGATAGGACTGGAAATGGGCTGATGGGCGGCTAGGATAGGACTGGAAAGGGCTGATGGGGGTAGGCTAGGATTGGAAATGGGCTGATGCGGGAGAATGGGACTAGAAGGGAGCGGATGCTGGGTGGGGCTGGAACTAGAAAGAAGCTGATGTTGGGGGAGGGCTAGAATGGGATGGGGCTGGAGGAGTGAGGATGGAGAGAGGAAAAATATTTTGGGTGGGAAGGACTGACCTGGTATTGGGATAGTAAGTGGGTATTAAGGATGGAGAGATAAAATGTTAGTGGATGAAAAAGAAATAAAGAAAGAAATGGAGGAAAGAGCAAATGGAGAAAGATCAGTATGTTAAAGCAGATGTAGAGAGAGAATGGGAAAAAAAAACTAGAAGAGAGAAGAAAGGACAAATGGACAGCAGACAATGGAGAGTTAGCAGAAGACACAAAGAAGCCAGAAGAAAGTGACTGGAGTAATTGCAACTGAAAAATAAAACGCACAAACATCAAAAGATAGAAAAATATTTTTTTATTTTGAATTTATTAACTGGGATGTATCAGCTCTGGGAAATCGCATCGTTAACGTCTGCGTTTTGTTTAATACAAGAGGAAACTGATTTATAGTTTTATTTCTCCAGTGTTATTGTACATTCCAAGTTTGGCTTTTGGGGCTCCCAGTTTAATTATTGTCTTCCTATTTTTAAATTGTGATCCCTTGTTCTTTGTTTAGTGACGGCCTATGTTCTGCATGTGCAACCGAGCTGAGGTATTTTTTTTATGTAGTTTCCATTTGACAGTGCCACTTGTTCTCTTTCCCCAGTAGGAGATGTATTGGCATTCTCTGAAATGTATTAGTTTAATATTTGCAGTGTTACCTTTTGATAGGCAGGGTATGGTGCTTTGTGAGTCCTGGTAGTGCTGTTATAATATGGTGGGTTTGCTATGGGTTCTAAATGGGCAGTGTTTGTAGTACTTTCTAATGTGCTTGGCGGTTGGCACTGGAGTATAATAATGTAGAAATATGGTAGTCTTTCTTTATCCATACACTCATTAAGCGGCATGTTTACTAAAACTTAGTACACTTTAACATTATGCAACTATTTATGCAAATGAGGCCCCTTATGCAAATGAGTTTCCGCACATGTCCCCGCACCCCCCTTGGGCTGCCCCTGGCCACTACATCACCTGTACATGGGCCAGCAAAGAGTACAAAAAGATGGCCTGGCTTAAGAAAAGAATTTGTAACCTCCAAGTACTGGAGGAGCACTCTCCGGACATCCACAAGGTAAAGATTCTTAGAGAATGTTTATGTTTATTAGTTTGATATACCGCCATTCCAATTAGAGCATGACGGTTTACAAAATCAATCAATGTACAGGAGAGGCCAATGGGCCGGAAGAGGAAAGGAAGTTACAAAGTATTGTTTATTGTTTATTGTTTATTTAACATTTTCTATACCGCCTCCCGTTACATCGAGGCGGTTTACAAATAAAAACAATAGTTAGAGAGAAAGGAAATTACAATAATTAATAGGAAAGAAGAGAGAAAAGACAGAGGCAATACAATTAGAGCAGAGAGAGGTCTTCAGGAGGGAAAAGCTAGAGAGAAAAGGTGAGTTTTGAGAAGAGAACGGAATTTGGGGTAGGATTCCTCTGTACGGAGGTTGGTAGGGAGGGAATTCCAAAGGAAGGGTCCTAGGTAGTAGAAGGCAGATTTTCTGGTGGATTGCAGGTGAGCTTTAGAAGGTGCTGGGAGGTGAAGACGGTTAATGTGGATGGAGCGGAGACTGCGAGAGGGGTTATGGTAGATCAGCAGATCAGAAAGATATGCAGGAGTAGAGTGATAAATGGCTTTGTGAGCTAAAGTGAGAACCTTGAATGTTATTCGATAATCAAGTGGCAACCAGTGAAGATGATAAAGCAGGGGGGTGATATGGTCACGTGGGGAAGCATGGAGGATCATGCGGGCGGCTGTATTCTGGATCAATTGAAGACGGTGCTTTTGAGATTTAGGAAGACCGGCAAAAATAGTGTTACAGAAATCTAGTCTAGTGATAACCAACGAGAGCAGAAGAGTAGTGAGAGCCTGAGTAGACAGAAAAGGACGAACGGCACGAATTTGTCGAAGACATAGAAAAGAACAACGGGAAACATGGGAGATATGATCCTGAAAACTGAGAGTACTGTCGAGAAATACCCCAAGGTAGCGAAGTTTAGATACTACAGTGATGGAGGAGCCAGCAAGGGATGGAGCAAGAGATGGGACAGGGGAGGTGTGAGGGAACCAAATCGCGGCAGTTTTACTAACATTGAGCACCAAGCAGTTAGTGGAAAGCCAAGTGGAGATAGTCGATAAACAATTTTCTAGAGGTGATAAGTCAGGGTGGGATGATGAAGTGTGGTGTAGCAGGAAGATGTCGTCCGCATAGAAATAACTGGAGATCCCGGTTTGTTGAATAATTAGTGCCAAAGGGGCAAGGAAGATGTTGAACAATAACGGAGCCAGAATAGAGCCCTGAGGGACACCACATGGGAGTGAGAGATGATTGGACTGGGAGCGAGAGGAGGAGACAGCAAAAGACCGGTGACAGAGGAAAGAATAGAACCAGTGATAGACTAATCCACGAATGCCTGCGTCCCGCAGACGAGAAAGAAGGAGGGCGTGATCCACCAGGTCGAAGGCTGCTGAGAGATCGAGTGATACTGCTAGTGTGATGTTACCTTGATCATGAGAGGTATGAATTTCATTTATTACCGCAGTGATTGTGGATTCGACACTGAAACCAGGTCTGAAACCAGATTGTCTTGGGTGCAGAAACAGTGTAGAGGCAAGATAGTGAGAAAGTTGCGAGAAGACTACCTTTTCCAGAAGTTTAGAGGTGAAGGAGAGATTAGATACAGGGCGATAATGAGCAGGGACAGAGGGATCAAGGGCAGGTTGTTTAAGCAGAGGACGAACTATGGCGTGTTTCCAGGGAGTGGGGAAGGAGCCTGAGGACAAACTAGAATTAATGATGGTCAGCAGAGGTTGAAATAATGAGACAGGGGGATCAGAGAACCAAGCGGAAGGGATAGGGTCCAAACCACAGGTTGTTTTCCGAGTGGTGGACAGCAAGTGAAGCAATTCGGACGAGGAGATAGGTGAGAAGGTGGACCAGGTGTGAGAAAGGCATGGGGAGAATGGGGGAGAAACAGGAGGAGGGGAAGGCAAGCACTCAAGACATTTAAATATTCAGGAAAGCACTCAAGACATTTAAATATTCAGGACTAAGGAGAGAGAGGAGTGAAAGAAAGGGGGAAAAGGGGAGCTTCATACAAAAGGGGAGGGGAGGTCAAAAGCAGTGGAGAAAAGGTGCGTTTTTAGATCTCTTTTGAAGGTGGGATAATGTTGTTCGAGTCTGAGGGAAAGGGGTAGGGAGTTATAATAAGCAGGGCCAACCAAAAAGAAAGCAGAGGAGCATGTAGATTGTAAGTGGGCATGTGATGGGGAGGGGAGGTGAAGGCGGTTAATATAGAGCGAGCGAAGTGAGCGAGTGGGCGTATGGAATTGAAGTAGATCTGCCAGATATTGGGGGGTGCGGTTGTAGAGAACTTGGTGAACCAGCGTGAGGACTTTGTAACGTATGCAAAATTGCAGGGGGAGCCAGTGTAAGTGAAGAAAGAGAGGGGTGACATGATCGCGGAGTGAAGAGTGAAAAATAAGGCGTGCGGCAGTGTTTTGAATATGTTGGAGGCGATGAAGTTGGGAAAGAGGAAGCCCAGTGAGGACCGAGTTGCAGAAACCAACGTGTGACATGACTAAGGAAAGAAGAAGGGTGGTGAGAGCTTCAGAGGTAAGAAAAGGACGAATAGACCGTATCTGGCGAAGAAAGAAAAAGGAAGTTTTTGTGATGTGGGAGATGTGAGCACAAAAAGAAAGGTCAGAGTCGAAAATTACACCTAGATAGCGGAAGCTTGAAACAAGAGGAACAGGTGAGTCTGAGGAGGGGGGATGATCAAAGGGGGAGGGCTACCATGAGTGAACCAGATGGTTAATGTTTTCGTTAGGTTTAAGTGCAGACAATTTAAAGTGAGCCAGTTTGCGACAGCCGAGAGACAGGAGTTGATTGGGGCAAGATCAGGATGAAGGGGGGAAGTATGATGAAGAAGGAGCAGATCATCGGCGTAGTAAAAAGCGGAAATACCAGACTGCTGAACGAGAGGTGCCAGTGGTGCCAGGAATATGTTGAAAAGAAGAGGTGCCAAAACAGATCCCTGGGGGACACCACAGGGCAGCGGAAAGGAATCGGAGGGAGTTGGTGGGACAGCAGATGAAACCACTGTGCAGGAGCGGGAGGATAGAAAAGAGTGGAACCAATGATAAACTGTGCTATGGAGACCAGCTTCATGTAAACGAGAGAGAAGAAGAGAGTGATCAACTAAGCCAAATGCCACTGTGAGATCTAGGGATACCGCCACCGAGAGGTCACCACGGTCGTGAGCTACATGGAGTTCGTTAAGGAAGCCCAAGAGGACAGTTTCCACACTGTGACCTTGTCGGAAGCCTGACTGATGGGGATGGAGAAAATGGGTAGAATTAAGGTGCTGTGACAGTTGTGCAAAGACAGTTTTCTCGAGTATCTTAGAGAGGAAGGAAAGATTGGAGACTGGGCGATAGTGAGCAGGAATCTGGGGATCAAGTGAGGGCTTCTTCAGGATAGGGTGGATAAGGGCATGCTTCCAGGGGTGGGGGAAAACACCTGTGGAGAGACTAGTGTTAATCATGGTGAGGATATGGGGGATGAGAGCAAGGGAGGGGGTGAGTAACCAAGAGGAAGGGATAGGATCGAGTGGGCAAAAGCTTTTATTAGAAGAGGATATTAGTCCCATGAGTTCCGAGGTGGAAAGAGAATGAAAAGATGTCCAGGTATGGGAGAGCTGAGACGTAGGGGGGGGGGGAACAGGGGGAGGAGAGGAAATGGGTGGAGGACAGTGAGGCAGAGTTTTCCTTAGGTCCAGAGTCTTGTTGCTAAAGAAGGCTGCAAGTTGAGAGGGGGAGGAAATGATAGAGATGGAGCGGAGGTAGAGCTGGATTGTAGGGACGTGAGGGACCTAAGGACTGTGTACAAGTGATGAGTCTGATTAGGTGGAGAGGAAATAGCAGTAGAGAAGTAAGATTGCTTGGCATTGTGAACGTATGTTCTTATTTTTTTCACTCAACGTGTAATCAAACTCTGGAATTTGTTAGCGGAGGATGTAGTAAAGGCTGTTAGTGTAGCAAGGTTTAAAAAAGGTTTGGACAAGTTCCTGGAGGAAAGGTCCATAAACCATTATTAAGAAGTGACCGAAGATATCAATGCTTGATCCAGTACAAGCATTGTGGAACTTGGGTCTCTTTTGGGGAAACTGCTAGGTACTTATGACCCAGATTGGCCACTGTTGGAAACAGAATACTGGGCTTGATGGACCTTGGTCTGACCCAGTATGGCATATCTTATGTTCTAACTTGTGATCAGTAGTGGGCATGATTGGTCTTAAAGTTGGACAGGGTAGATGAAGAAGGTGATTTCCGCCAGAGGCGCTCTGTGTGTCAAAGTTGAGTTCGGAGAAGGCGAAGACCATCAAGGAACCACGGCTGAGAGGGGCGAAGGAATATGGCGCGTGGCTGGAGGGGAGCCAGATGATTGAGAGCGGTAGAGAGACAAAAGGACCAGGTGGAGGCTTGTGAGTTTGGAGAAAGGGAAGAAAAGTTTGAAGGTAGGAGATCTGGTGCGGATGGGAAGTTCTGGAGAGTAAGAGGGGTGATACGGCGGGAGAGCCGCTGAATGGGGGAAGAAGGTGAGATGGGAGCCTGAGGAGCTGAGGTGGATGGAGATGGAGAGGGTGAGTAGTTGAAGGTTAGGCAGTAGTGATCAGTCCAGGGGAGAGGGGTGGCCTGAAGAGACTGTATGTGGAAGGGGAAAGAGACTGGAGAGAGAATGAGATCCAAAGTGTGACCCGCAGAGTGAGTGGGAAAAAGGATGTGTTGATAAAAAGACAGATCCTGCATAAGTGAGATAAAGGAGAAATCCCTAGGGGAGGAAGGAGAGTCCAAGTGCAGGTTAAAATCTCCTGCAATAATTAATTGGGGAAAAAGCAGTGATAAGTCAGAAATTGATAGGAGGAGGGAATCCCAGAGATCAGAGCGTAGCCCAGGAGGGGAGTATACAAGAAGAATATGCAGGGGAGAGGAAGTATGAAGGTGAATGAGTAAGGCTTCAGGATAATGTAGAGCAGGAGATGAAATCTGAGAGAAAGAGATAGAAGAACGGAGGACAATAGCCACTCCACCGCCTGTACGACCTGTGCGGGGGACAGAGAACATAAGAACATAAGAACATAAGATATGCCATAATGGGTCAGACCAAGGTCCATCAATCCCCAGTATCCTGTTTCCAACAGTGGCCAATCTAGGTCATACGTACCTAGCAGTTTCCCCAAGGGACACAGGTTCCACAATGCTTGTATTGGTTCAAGCATTGATATCCTGGGTCCCTTCTTAATAATGGTTTATGGACCTTTCCTCCAGGAACTTGTCCAAACCTTTTTTAAACCCAGCTACACTAACAGCCTTTACTACATCCTCCGGTAACAAATTCCAGAGTTTGATTACACGTTGAGTGAAAAAATATTTTCTTTTATTAGTCTTAAATAGTTTACCCTATAGCTTCATTGCATGTCCCCTAGTCTTTCTATATTCTGATAAGGTAAACAATCGATCTACGTTTACCCGTTCCACTCCATTCATTAATTTATAGACTTCTATCATATCTCCCCTCAGCCGTCTCTTTTCCAGGTTAAAGAGCCCCAACCTTTTTAGCCTTTCTTCATAGGAGTATCCTTCCATCCCCTTTACCATTTTGGTGGCTCTTCTCTGAACCTTTTCTAAAATCTCTATATCCTTTTTAAGATACGGTGACCAGAATTGCACACAATATTCAAGAGATGGCAGAGAAGTCAGGGGGAAAGCAGCGAGCCAGGAGACAATCTTCCCCTTCTTTCAGCCAGGTTTCTGTAAGTAGAAGGAGGTCCAGGGATTCACGGACAACAAGGTCCGAGACCAGAAGAGTTTTGGATCGTAAGGATCGGCAGTTGAGAAGACCTAACTTGAGAGGGGAGGAGTTAGCGGTGGTCTGTGCTCGGGAGGAACGAGAGGGACAGGAAGATATACATTGAATAAGGTTAGCAGGGCAGCGATAGAGAGATCGCGGAGACTGAGAGTGAAAGGCTGGAGTAGCAGGGCAGTTACCCCAAAGAACTGGAATAGAGTGCACAGACGCAAAAATGGAGTTGGAGACTGGTACAGGGAAGAGTATGTGGGAGTTGTGTAAAGATCCTACCTGAGAGGGTATAAGCATGGCTAGGTTGCAGGACAAGAGAGAGATGAACCATAAATGAAGTCCGTAATGAGAAAAGAGTGTTCTCAAGACCGGAGAGATGGTTGCCCCTGCGGAGGCACCCCAAGGAGCGCACCTAAGGAAGGCGGGTAAGCAGACTAGCTGGTTCACATGAAAGGGAGAAATCACCTTAGGCAAGAAGGAAAGCATGGGCTGCATGGAAACAGCCTCCTCAGAAAAGGATAGGTAAGGATCCCGGCAAGGCAGAGCCTGAAGCTCGGAAATCCACCTTGCATAGCAAACCGCAACCAAAAAGACTGTCTTGAGCATCAAATCCTTCAGAGTAGCGCACTTCAGTGGCTCAAAGGGCACCGACATCAGGGTCCTGAGCACCAGAGACAGATCCCAGGAAGGGACCACTGTCCGGAGGGAAGGGAGCAGATGCTGAACCCCCTGTAGAAACCATTTGGGTGTCCACCACCGGACTGACATCTGGGTACATGCTACCGCACCGCGGAAACAAGCCAAAGCTGCCACCTGAACCTTCAGGGTGCTAAGGAAAGACCCTTCTCCAGACCATCCTGATGGAAGGCCAGCAGAGGCGGCACTTTGGTCGCCTCAGGAGCTAACTGTCGTGCACCACAGCATCATTCAAAGAGGAACCAGATCCGCACATATGCTAGCTTGGTAGACCTCTTCCGGGCTCTGAGAAGATTGGAAAATACCTTTACATGATAGCTATCTCCTTTCAAGAGTCAAGCCATAAGCCATAAGGATGATCGGTCCCTGCCACAATAGGCCCTGAGACAGCAGCAGCCGAAGAGGCGGCATTTGCAGGAGTCGCATTGGATCTCCGAACCACACACTCCTTGGCTAATTTGGCGCCACTAGAATGATCCTGCCTGGGTGGCACTCTATATACCGAATCACACACCCTACCAGGGGCCATAGAGAAAACACATAACAGCAGGTGCAGACTTGGCCAAGGCTGGGCTAGGGCATTGGCACCCTCAGATCCCATCTCCGTGCGACAACTTTGGCATTGGAGTGGGTCGCCATTAGATCCATCTTGGGGCAACCTCAGCAGTGCACAACCACCTGAAAGGCCTCCTGACTCAGCTTCCACTCTCCAGGATCCAGGGAATGCCGGCTGAGGAAATCTGCTTCCAAATTGTCTACCCCGGCAATATGCTGAGCTAACAAGGCCGGGAGGTTCTTCTCCACCCAGGCAAACAAGCGAGCCATTTCCAGAGCTATCTTGGCACTCTTCATGCCACCTTGCCGACTGACATAAGTCATCGCTGTGGCATTGTCTGAAAATATTCGAACCACCCATTCCTCTACCAGGGGCTAGAAATGCAGAAGAGCCATCTTCATGGCCCTTGCTTTGAGGTGGTTAATGGACCACACCACTTCCCTGCGGTTCCAATGGCCCTGGGCCATCCGATCTTGGCAATGGGATCCCCAGCCCAAGAGACTGGCATACGTCATCAGAAGGGTTCAGGAGTGATCGTTGAGCAGCATGCCCTTCCACAAATTACAGGGTGGTACCACCACCACAGGCTACCTGCACCAGCATTGGGATGGGGAGCCTGTGCTCGAAATCCTGAGAACTTGGGGACCACCGAGCCAGCAAGGACCACTGAAGTGGCTGCATGTGAGCATGCTCCCACTGCATCATCTCAATGGCTGCTGCCATCAGTCTGAGGAGCTGAAGGTAATCCAGGATCCTGGGAGTCTGCTGTGAGCAGAACAGCACCAGACAATCCAACAGCTTGTTGACTTTCTTTTCTGGCAGGAAGACTCTGCCCACTCAAGTGTTGAAATGTGCTCCTAGGAACTCCAGAGACTGGGAAGGCACCAGTTGGCTCTTTCCCCGAATGACCACCCAGCTGAGGCTCTCCAAGAAGGACGTTACCTGGGATGCTACCTGAGATGCTTCTGAGAGGGAAAGGGCCTGGATGAGCCAATCATCCAGTTATGGGTGTACACAAATCACTTGGCACCGTAGTGCTGCATCCATCATGACCATTACCTTGGAGAATGCCCTCAGAATGGTGGAGAGCCCGATAGGAAGGGCAGCAAACTGATAGTGAGAGCCAAGCATGGCAAAACGCAGATACTGCTGTTGACCCACCCGGATCAGGATATGCATACGCCTCGGTCAGATCCAGAGATGCCAGGAACTCCCCCAGACACACTACTTGAATCACAGATCGCAAGGTTTCCATCTAGAAATGCAGGACATGCAAGTGCTTGTTGACCCCCTTGAGGTCCAGAATGGGTCAGAAAGAACCATCCTTTTTTTTTTTGGCACCACAAAATAGATGGAATATCTGCCCTTGCCCTGCTTGTCTGGGGGCACAGGCATCATGGCCCTTAGGAGCAGCAACTTGTGCAAGGTGGTCCACACTGCAGCACTTTTGATTGCAGACCCACAAGGGGAAATAAAGAAGGCATCCGGAATCGGATTTTGCATTTCAGGACATAGCTGAACTGAATGGTGTTTAGTGCTCAGTGATCCTTGGTAACACAAACACATTCCTGAATGAAAAGACGAAGCCTGCCTCCAACCAGAAGAACCAGGGAATGGGTCCCTTGGCACGGGCTCCAAGAAAGGACTGACAGCGATCTCAAAATGTGGAAGCAGAGGAGAAGAAGAAAGGCTTTACAGGTCGGTAATGATGAAAGTCTCAAGATCCCCGGGGTTCCTGCCAGCATGCCTGTGGTGGATGGGTGGAGACTGATGAGAAAGGGGCTCCTGCCCGCTTCACAGCCCCCTGGACCTGTCTTCCGGAAGGTGGTAAGACTTCGTTTCTACCAGATCTTTCACCAGCTTCTCCAAATCAGCTCCATACAGAAGTTTCCTTTTAAAGGCCAGTTGGGCCAGCTGGGCTTTGGAGGAGGAGTTTGCCACCCAGTGCTGGAGCCAGATCCACCTCTGTGACAGTAGACAGGGCACTGTCCTTGGATGCCAAATGTTCCAGGTCATACATGGCACCAGAAAGAAAGGCCGCAGCCAACTCCAAAAGAGGGGAGGTATCATCTGGCAGAAGAGACTGAATCCACTGAAGCAGAGCTTGAGAAGTCGGCTTGTACATACTGACAACTGAAGAATAGAAGTCAACGGAGCGAACTGGTTCTTCAACAAGGAATCCACCTTTTGTTCCAGAGGTTTTCTTTAAGGCCAAGCTGTCTTCCACAGGGATGGTGGTCTGTTTAGTAACTGCCATGACCTGAGCATCCACCTTAAGAATATCAAACCACACCACACACTCCATCTCCAGGAGAGTATACATCTTCTTACATACCCTTAACTTCCTAGGCGGGGAGTCGGGAGAATCCCACTCTGACCAAATCATATCCTTGATCACCTCCAGGAGTGGGAAGACAGTAGTGGATTTCCGCACCCCTTGCAGAAACAGGTGCACCTTCACCTCCTGTTCCATCCCTGGAACATCTGCCAAGTTCAAGGAGGATGAAAACCTGGTAATCAATGACGCCAGTTCCTTAATCCAGAATTGGTGCATCACCCTGACCTCATCACTGAAGGTGAGAGCACTTCCTCTTCCACATCAGAGCCTAGCACCAAGACATCAGGTGCTCCTTGTGGTCTTGGGCAAGTCACTTAACCCTCCATAGCCCATGTTCCCTGTAAAATAGTTATCTCCAAGTTAGAATGCCCTGTTCAATGTAATTTCAGTTTGTTCAATGTAAACCGCACTGATGCAGAATAGTGCGGTATATAAGAGAATGTAAATAAATAAAATAAATAAATAAATCTGACTCCAAGCCAGTCTAAATCTCGAACCGGTCCAAGATGATCCCCGTTCTCTAGGGGACATCCCTCACCAGGAATGCTTAGCCAAAGGCAGTAAAACAGAATTTGCACTCTCAGTCTGTTCCCCATGAAACTGCGTCCAGGGACACCCAGAGGCCACAGGATCTGAATTTCCATTCCAGAAGAACCAGGCCTGCTATAAAAAGGAAAAGAATTCTGGGGAGGACAATCTGGAGTCCGGAAGCTTACCTCTCAGAAATGACTCCCCAACATCAGGGGGCATCGCAGCCGCAGATCCCTTAGAGGATGAGGAGTGTCTCACAGCCTGGTCGCTGGACCCTCTGGCCAGCTGGATATCGTGACCCTCAGTGCCAACCGCCACTTAATGCCCTGAGGCAGGCAAGGTCGGACTAACTGTATCCCCTGCCTGAGGGGGGACGAAGGCCCTTGAGGGATGACTCCAAAGTCAGAGATGAAGCAGCATGCTTGCCACAGGCCAAACAACATTTAATGGAAGAAGACATAGAGAGTTAAGGCAAGGAGTGCAACAACATGCACTAAGGCTGCAGTGGCTCAAAGGTCGCGCACTAACTATGCTTAAATCACAGCATGTGTTATGGGTACAAGGGAAGGAAAAAACGTTGGAGCAGCTTGGGCGGAATGCATGCAAGGACTGTGTGACTGCCAGGCTCACAATAGGAGAAAGTGCTATTAACACATGCAGAAAAAATAGCAGAAACCCCCATATGGTGCCAGCAGTCACCAGTGGTCCACCGTGAATTGCGTCCCAAACAGATGAAACTAGGAGCCCCCAACAAGGATAGTGACGAGGTCAAGCCTTGGTATTCACCCCCTGAGAGCCCCAGGCCGAAAATCTGTGCCTGGCTCAGCTTTACTCCCCTGGAACTGTTTTTCTGGCTTTGCAGCACTGTGTTTAAGGTGGCTGGCAGGCAGAACCCTCTGAGAGTCTTCTGCAGTCTTTGGGAGAGAGCAGGAAGGACTGAAGAGGAGGGAGAAGGCGTTTAGGTTGTGTGAGGTAGTTATACTCCTCCAGATCCTTCCAATCCTTCCAATTTCTGGCTGCTCAACAGGCTCTTATCCAGGGTAAGACCGCAGAGCTGAACCAATTTTCCCATCTCCTATTACTACAGAAAAGACCGCAGTCTAGAGGACCCTCCCTCATCAGGCTCAAGTGAGAGATCCACTCACAGGTGGTCATTCACAAGCGTTTTATTCAATCTTTTCCTCGTAAATCTTCAGAATTTCTTTTAAGAGGAGAAAATCCATCCACCATCTGCAGGAGACAAAGAAATACTGAGGGGACTTTGGTGGCTGAGGCGAATAGAGGCATGGGAGTGATGTCATTGAAACCTGGGATTTTCATTGGTTCTTTGTCTCCATCAATCTGCTGGTAGGGGAACATAACCCACTTGTCTGGACTGGTCTAGCAGGATGATATGGAAATTTATATTAGAAGGTTTAACAGTGGTATTCTCTTCTTCTTCAAGTGAGTTATGGCCCCCAATATCTCCAGGGGACAGCTGTTCTGCCATTCCATGCCAATCTTCCCCTGCAGGGACTCTCACACAGTTAAAACTCGGTCCGGGCAATTGCTTTCCTGCACTCTTCCTGCCCAGTGGAACTTAGCACTTCCATTGTTCCTTCAATTACTGAAGGAAGTACAACCTCCTCTGCCCCGCTCTGGAGGGACTCACATCCTCCTCTCTCTGGGGCCTGATCTTCTCTCTGGCTTGCATTTGAAGGAGGCTTGGGCAGAAGAGTACCAGTGGGGCTCAAAGATGTTTCTATCTCTAGCTGGCCTGCTGCTGCATCATGTCCTGCTTTAGAGTACATACATACCCGATTCTTGCAGATTCTTTGCTCCAAAAATCTCTGGCATTGAGGCCTATCTCAAGGTAGGTTACAATGGCACTGAGGAGAACTTCTGCTGAACAATCCCTTACTTTTCTCAACTTGTTTCCCTCTAGATGATAGGAAAATAATGAGGCAAAAAGGAAACTTAAATGGGAAATATGGAGCCCACAAGCAAGCCTTCTCCCCTAGGTCTCCATCTTGGCTCTGTTGCTCTGACTATTGAGTTTCATTATCAAAATCTCAGGGGAGGAAGGCTCAAGAGTGAAGGTTGACCTACAGAACCCAATAACCTTGCACTGGCACTGATCTTACCACAACACACCACTGATCTTACCACAACACACCGGATCTATTTCACTTCTGCATTATGCAGTTTCCCCGATTCATCAGAGGTCACCACTTTAGTGAAAGTGTCATAGATGGTGTGCACCACTGTTCCCTCTAAGCTGTGCGCGTGTGCGCGCTCACACACCTCGCCGAGCGAGCGCACATACTTTACAACAGAGCGCACAAAAATTACGGCTCTGATTCTGATAGAAAACAACACAGACGTCTTAAAATTTAAAAGTTATGATTGTAATTACTAGAAATTTCCCGCTTCATTTAGTAATCATCTATTTTCATTTAATTTGATTAAAATCAATGTGGTGTACATACTGTATTCTGACGTGTAGTCAAATTTTAAAGTATATAACTCCGAGTGTCGTTATGTGGCGCACAAAAATTTAACCTTCCTTCAAAAGCTGCACACAGCTAATATTTTATGCGCACACAGCCTACAGAAAATTAGAGGGAACATTGGTGTGCACACTTGATGCTCTGATTGTATGATGTCAGTGGTGACACATAAACTTGTTCAGGTAACAGACCCTAAAGAACATTGGGGTTTTCTTGCCGACTTCTTTAGATTTGTCCTTTGACTAGATCATTGTTTCCTAACCTTTTCAAACCCAAGACACCGCTCTGATGTTCTGTCACTATTGGTTGTTGTCTGTAGCTTTACCATTGCTTGCTTGCTGTCGCCACAAGTTCAGAAGCTAAACCTGCCCCCCAGGAAATGACCCTCTGCACCTCTGCTGCCATTTATTGAAGCCCTCTGTGGCAGTATGCACTGTGGGCGCATGCCCAAGAAGCGGTGAGGTCCTTGGCATGACGCCGGGAGACGTACGCCTTCAGTTCTGCTCATCTACTGCATCTGTAGTTTCCCACATACACCCCTGGGCTCCCTCCAGGCTAACAATAACTCCTCATCGGGCCCCTTCTACTAACATAATTGCCTGCGTTCTCCTTATAATGGCAGCAATTCCCGTGCATTGGGGTAGCAGACCTGCGCTACCCAAGGCACACCATCTTCCACATAGTAGAGCGTGTGGACATGGAAGGGGACTCCTACGGCCAAAAGCAAGCTAAGGAAGCACTAAAAACCTCATCACAGAAGGAAAGACTTAGTGGAGGCAGCTTAGGAGGGGAAAGAGAAGGGTCCGGATATCCATACCCTACACTCCAGGACTATGCACGACTATACAAGCACTCAGGAACACGTTCCTGCACATTTAAGAACAACACTCGGTGTCTCCTGTTGCTGCAAGACGTCGGGAACAGAGCCCATGTGCATCAGGCAGTGGCAACGTTTTTCCCTGGCACACTTGATCAGGTCTGAAGGCATGCCAGTGTGCCATGGCACAGTCATTGGGAAACACTGATGGTTGCTAAAATTTACAATCTGATAGGAGGGGCACAAAATGCATCTTAAATACCAATTGACGATGACCTATTAGAAGAGACGCGATAGAAAGATGTCATTTGCATCCAGGCAGTTTACCATTTTTTTGAGCTGTAATATCGCTGTGTAGCAGCTTTTCAGAACAATTGGTGGTGCTAAACCCAACACAATTTATCCCTTCCTGGACACATTGAAGATGTTTGCTAGAATTGAGGATGCTCAGACACCCATTGTGCCCACAAAACTGGCACCTGTACTGCTGTGGAGAGGCAGAGCACAGAAGTAAAGCTGGAAGGGCCATGGGGAAGAAGATGTCTACACAGATTGGGCCTGATCCTCTTCCCTGCCCAAATAGATCTATGTCCTTGATCCATTTATATATCATGTGGAATGTGAATTAGGATTTCCCTCTCTACATTCTGTCCACATGGGCTGTTATCGGACCTGCCTGATGTCTGTAAGTCCTCTTGGTTTCATTTCCTGCCTACATGGGTACTTTTGATCCTATTTCTTTTTCCTTCTTTGTGGCTCTTTAGTTCTCAAACAGAAGCTATTTAATAAGTATGTTTACAGATGGAGATTTAATGACAAGAATGATACAAGAAAAAGGGAGGGGAAGGGTCATTGCTTGGTTTCCTACTTACCACCGGCATGCAACACCGCTGTCACAATAGAGGGGAACCAGGAGGTCTCGCTGTTGGTGGCCTGGAAAGCATGCTGTATGTCTGTATAAAAGAGTCCAACACAGGAGGGGAAGCCCAGGCTCAACGCCTGAGATGTCACCACGGCCACAAGGACAACCCAAGCCCACTTTCCTTCCGGAGCTTCCGACCTGCCTCTGTCTTTCAGGGCCATATTTCCTCAGTCACCTTCCAGCACACTCTGCTAAGCAACAGAGTGAAAAAAAGAGTGGCATTAATCACTGGAAAAGCAGAACTGGACAAAGCAGAGTTCACGGTCAAATCAATTCTCCTTGCCAGAATGAAAAACTAGTAAACCTGCACATTCACTATCCAAAGCAAGGCCTAAAGGTGCTTCATGACTTTTACAGGTCTCTCC
This sequence comes from Ichthyophis bannanicus, assembly GCA_033557465.1. NCBI lineage: Eukaryota > Metazoa > Chordata > Amphibia > Gymnophiona > Ichthyophiidae > Ichthyophis > Ichthyophis bannanicus. The sequence goes on from CM066041.1 coordinate 294,865,192, forward strand.
ACAGCAGTAGTGTCACCCTGCTGTGCTCTTCAGCTGTTTCTGTCAGTCAGCACAGCACTCTCTGAATGACTTGTCAGAATAGTTGTCTCTTTGTCCCTCCCCCCCTCTCCCCCTCCCGCAGGCTCACCTTTTATGCCAGTGAGTTGGAAATATGACTTACTGAACACTCCCATACCAGCACAAAGTGACCTTATCAGGCATGTCGCATAGCACCTCCTCCTTTGCCTCTTCCACCTGCTTTCAGCTTAGGGAGCATCTAGATTCGGGCAGTGAAGGCTTATTGTTTGCTCTGCGCCATTCAGAGAGCACTGGTGGAGCTCAAGGTTAAAATGGGTGGGCACAAGGCAGTGCAGATGCTGATATCACCATTACTTCTACTGCTACCGCCTATCATTTATGTACACAGCACTGTACAGATACATGAAAGAGACAGATAGTCCCTGCTCATCAGAGCTTACAGTCTAGTCAAGACAGACCACACAACACTGGGGACTAGGATATATCTAGGGAATGGGTTCATTAGCCTGCATTGCTGGGTGGGCCTGACTCCAAAGAGGAGGGGGCCAGGTCTACCTCTGATAGAGGGAAACAAGGCACTGGCCAAGTGCAGTAAAATACAGGTTCACAAAGGTCCCTCTTTATAATAAATTCCAAGGTAGCAAATCGTGTTTATAAGAAACGGAAGTCATCCTCTATACAGGATCATGCACAATACATGTTATAGAAGATAGAGTCAGTCAAAACAAAGCTTCTTTAAAGTGATCAGACATTTGCAGAATCCAAATCTGTTTAAAGGAAGACCACACTGTTTATTAATATTCTCAATGAGTCCATAGAATTTATATTTTGATGATTAGTACCAGGGCTATACCAAGGACTGTGCAAGTGGCGCGGCCTCGCAGGGCCCAAGCACAGAAAGGGCGCCAATATCATCACTGGGCTTCCAGGAAGATCAAAAAGAGTGAATTACTACACGTGGCTGAGAAGGAGGCGGGCACCAGATTCATTAGTCACACAGGGTCTTCTCTAGTTTGATACAGTTTGAGTACAACCTTACTGCTGGATTTGCTAATACATATTAAAATGATTTAACATAATTCCCGCTATTGTCAGTGCGGCCTACTTACTAACATGCGTTAAGGTTAAGGTTACAAGGCGTCCCTGATTTTAGAGCTGTGTCCCCAACTCTCACCTGTTTGTCAGCCTCCTGTCCCCGATTCTAACAATGGGGTAGAAAACAAATAGTTTTCAATTTAGCGATTTAAATACGTCAGGTTCTAGAATTTACGTCCATTCTCTTTATATTTTGCACAGTGCGGGGGGAATGCATCACTGCTTCTGTTTCTCTGTCAGCTTGGAAGTGATAGTGCTGCTGTCATGAGATGGATGGTGGGGGGGGGGGGGGGGGACAGTGTAATGACTCCTCTTTCCTCCTCCATGCCTTGCTGTTCAAACCTAGAACTAAGGTGTCTCTTCTTCTCTCCCCCCCTACATTTTGGATAAGTGTCTCAGATTTCTCTGCAAAAAATCTGGAAATCTGTTAACTTTAGTTAATGTGTATTACTAGATCTAATCTGCAGCTTGTCAGTCCCCATGGGCATGAACCTACATGGATGTGTAACTCACCTTGAATTCAGATTTGAAAAGACAGGAACTAAGTACAAAGCCAAAATGTGCACAGAACTTATAAGCGGGTGGGGGGGGGGGGGGCACTATGCGTCTTGTGAGTGCACACTGATTTAGTCCTTGCAACCACCTGCCAGGAGCAGGAGCAGTACCAGCCCCTGAAGCCTCCTTGGGCTGTTTTAAGAGAAGAGCTGGGGAGTGGGGAGTTGGAGGGAGAGAGTGGAGGTCTGTGCTAGAGAAGCGCAGAAGGAGTAGGACCTAGCAGACAGGCAGTAAGGGGACCTGGGGAGACACTGGAGCCATATAGAGAGGGAGTGGGTAGAGAGTGTCAACTACTAGAGATACAGATTGTGGGCAGATTACTAGCAATTATATTAAGAACATAAGAAAATCCCTGCTGAGTCAGACCAAGGCCCGTCCAGCCCGATATCCTGCCTTCGACAGTGGTCAGTTTGGGTCATAAGTACCTAGCAAATCCCCAAAAGTAGATCTGTTTCTCATAGCTCTTTTCCAAGGATGAGCAATGGCTCTCTCAAGTCTATCTGCATACAATTTTTTGGTCTTTTCCTTCCAGAAATTGTTCTAAATTCTTTTGAAACCTGCTATGTTAGTCGCCTCGATCACATCCTCCGGCAACAGATTCCACAGCTTAACTATACGCTGTGCGAAAGCAAAACGTGCTACAATGTGTGTTCAGTCTTCTGGTCATTAGAGTAATGCAGTGTCTTCTTCTTTTTGGGTTGTTTGGAAGGTTAAACAACTGTTCCCTATTTAGTAGTTTCACCCCACTCATGTTTTTATAAAGTTCCATCATATCGCCTTTCAGTCGTCTTTTCTCCAAGCTGAAGAGACTTTTCTTCATAAAGGACGAGCTCTGTTCCCTTTATCATTTTTGTCACTTTTCTCTGAATCTTTTCTGGTTCTGCTAAAAAATTTACAATTTAAAGATTCTGCCAGTCAGTGGTGTAAATTCAAATGAGAGGCCCCAATTTGCTTAGGGCCGCTCATAAGGGCAGTAGTCACAGAAAGGAGGGGGCGGGAGAATACCTTTCTCCTCTAGTTCCCTTCTTTCCCCCCCCCCAAAAGAAACATAAGGAAAAAACAAGCCACCTCTCTTTCTGTAAAGCGTCCATGACAGTTGGAGGCCCAGGAAAGCATTTCCCATTGATGGACTAAAACATCCGGTATCGAGTCAATGGGACATGTTTTCTCCAGGTGCTGTGGGGCAGCACTTTGCAGAAAGAGAGGTGACGCAGTGGCACGGCAAACTTCTTTTAAAGCGAGTGTGAAGACCTTTGCTGCTGTCGTTGCTGTATTGGGATCGCTGGGCCCTCTTCTGGCCTGAGCTCCCCCTGCATTGCGGGGGGGGGGGGGGCTGCTTGGGCAATATTTATGCCACTGCTGCCAGCCATTGGCCTTCTTTAATTAATATTGTTGTTTGGCAACTCTACTCTTTACCACATCAGTCAACAGTCTTGTGCAGGAAACGGGTCCACCCTGCAGGCCACTTCTTGACTTTTGGCCTTAAGCATGTGCTCAGTATAGAATAGAAGAAAACCTTTGACAAATCGGCTGCTAAAGATCACAATGCAAGACAGAATTCAAGCAAGTGCCAAGGCCTCCAGCATTGTGAACTTAAAGTCTCATCAGAGACTTTTGGCAAAACTAAAGGGTCATGAGATAGGAGGCAGTGTACTACTGTGGATCAGGAACTGGTTAAAAGATAGAAAGCAGAGGGTAGGGCTAAATGGCCAATTTTCCCAATGGAGAAAGGTGAATAGTGGTGTACCCCAGGGATCTGTGCTGGGTCCGCTGCTTTTTGACATATTCATAAATGACCTGGAAAGTGGAATAACGAGTGAGGTTATCAAATTTGCAGATGACACAAAACTAAAGTTGTTAAAACCCAAGAGGATTGTGAAAAATTGCAAGAGGATATTGATAAATTGGAAGACTGGGCATCAAAATGGCAGATGAAATTTAATGTGGACAAGTGCAAGGTTATGCACCTAGGGAAGAACAACCCAAACTATGGTTACACGATGCAAGGTTCCACATTAGGAACCACCACCCAGGAAAAAGATTTAGGCGTCATTGTGGATACCATGTTAAAACCCTCGGCCCAGTGTGCAGCGGCAGCCAAGAGAGCAAATAGAATGCTAGGTATGATAAGGAAAGGAATGGAAAATAAAACAAAGGATATTATAATGCCTCTATATCGTTCCATGGTGAGACCGTACCTTGAATATTGTGTGCAATTCTGGTCGCCGTATCTTAAAAAGGATATAGAGTTATTAGAAAAGGTTCCGAGAAGAGCCACCAAAATGGTAAAGGGGATGGAAGGATACTCCTATGAAGAAAGGCTAAAAAGGTTAGGGCTCTTTAACCTGGAAAAGAGACGGCTGAGGGGAGATATGATAGAAGTCTATAAATTAATGAACGGAGTGGAACGAGTAAACGTAGATCGATTGTTTACCTTATCAGAATATAGAAAGACTAGGGGACATGCAATGAAGCTACAGGGTAAACTATTTAAGACTAATAAAAGAAAATATTTTTTCACTCAACGTGTAATCAAACTCTGGAATTTGTTACCGGAGGATGTAGTAAAGGCTGTTAGTGTAGCTGGGTTTAAAAAAGGTTTGGACAAGTTCCTGGAGGAAAGGTCCATAAACCATTATTAAGAAGTGACCGAAGATATCAATGCTTGACCCAGTACAAGCATTGTGGAACTTGTGTCTCTTGGGGAAACTGCTAGGTATGTATGACCTAGATTGGCCACTGTTGGAAACAGAATACTGGGCTTGATGGACCTTGGTCTGACCCAGTATGGCATATCTTATGTTCTTATGTAAGTGAAGTCATTAAGGGGAACAATAGCAAAAGTCACTTGGTACTGGTTCAGGAACACTTCCTAAAGGAGAAGGAGGGCTAAAGAGACATGGGACATACATTTCACGGGACAATTGTTGAATTATTGCATATGCCTGATGGTGAGGGAATACTTTTTCACTTGCTGACTACCTGATGTGATTACCCTGTTGTCTAAAATGTATATCAAATCTCAACAAGGTGATGCTACAATAAAAGCATGGTAGGAAGAGAAACTAAGGATGCATACTGGCTGCACGTTGCCCAGGATAAGGTGCCCACTCATCTAAGGATGGTGGCAGCGTTAATGCAGTGAACTTGTTCATAGACCCACGGCAGTGGGAGATACACCATGGAAACTAATGAGAAAGTTAAGAGGACTAAAAACTGTGAGGTGAGCTCCTGAACATAAAAAGGAGATAATACCACAAACTCTGAGAACAGAGGATGCACAAAAAGATCTCGCCAAAAAAGGAAGATAGAGAAGAACAAAATTCCGAATCGGGTAAAACATCAATCAAAGTTACCATTGTGTATTAGGAAGCAAGCCACTGCTCGTAGGTATAGGACAAACAGGAAATTTACTTTCTCATTCGAGAGCTGAAAAAGCTCTAGGAGAACGTCTTCTTTTGATTAAGAATTAACCTACAGCAACACCATGAAAAACAGGTCTACTGGCTCTACTATGTATCTGGAGCTGTAAAACGCCCTGCTATCTGGCAGTCATATGCCCTTGGCCTCATCATTCATCACCCACAGCTGTTTCACCCCCAGAGGCAACACAAGTGTAGAAGAAAGGAGATCATTTAAGCAGTAAAACCAGTGTTTTTTCCCCCCGAGGCCAAAAAGGTGCCGGTTCTCATATGCTGGGCTCTTTCATTACTACATGAAGACCAGGCAATGAAAAAGGAGTATCCCCTCAAAAAAAAGCCCTGAGAAAAGCTGTGTCTCTTGCATTTCCACACCACCACCACGAGTCTTGGAATGTCTTCACATCCAGCACTCCTTTCCATTTTATCTCTGCCTCCTTCCTAACAGCAACCTGGGAATCCCCCCTACCTAGGAAGAACTGTCGATGTCTAGCTTTTGCAGGTGGAGGATGGGAAATTGGTGTGTGGGCACTGGGAATACTTGAGAGCAGACTGGTGCTTTGGGGAGTAAGCACTGGAATCTAGAGAATAGAGGAGTTACTCTTCCAAGGATGAGCTCAGTAGCCGGTGTCCCTGAGAGCACACGGCTTGAGTTTCATCCTCCTCTTCAATACTCTGTTCTGACTACTCAGGAAATGCATTAAGTTTGTCCAATAAATAAGCATCGCCTTATGTTTTTTTGCCGTCAACTTTTATTTCGGAGGTTTCTCTTTTGTCAGAGAGCAAACCTCTTCCATCTACTCTCCACCTTAGTGAAGCTGTGCTGACTAATGCTGACAAGCAGGTCAAGGGAAGAGGCTCCCAACTTCATGTGAGAGGGAAGAGCATGCTGTGTCCCAGAGAATAACTCTCCCATTCAACTCAAGCCTAGCAAAGTACCACTTGTGGCTGGCACAAGCAGGTGATATTTACCTAAGGACGCACTGGAACAAATGTCGACATGACTGCTTAAGCAAGCGATGATGATAAAACATATTAAAATGCTGATTCATGTTTAGAATCCACTAGGAGGTCAAACAGATCCAGCTCAGACTGGCTCCTTGAAAGCAAATCAGATTGTGGTCTGCCAGGTAGTTATGGCTGCAGAGCTTTTGTGCCATAGGTAAAGGATATTAAAACGAGGACTCTGTAAATCTTCACTACAATTGCCAATAAAATGCTATAAACTAGGGCAAGGAGCCGGCAAGAAACCTAAGTACAATTTGGAACAAAGTACAACAAAATAAGTGAAGGCTCATCTAAAAAGCTATAAATACAAATGAATGAAGTACATAAAATGACTTTAAAAAAACAGCGCAATTTGAATCCAACTAGAATGTCAAAAATATCAATTAGTTCCAGGAAAAGTACAGAGAACCACGTAAGTCATCTGAAAGTCTAGTCCTCGGACGGACAGCTCTTGTGGTGATGAATTCCACAGAAAATAGCATAGCTGTGCATTAATCCAGTCCAACTAACAGAAAATGGAGAGAGTGGTTTGGAGAAAAAATCTTGTGCATATCTTGTGAGAAGAGCAATCTTTCGAGAAAATGGACTCGCTCCCTTCGGTGCTTTATTTTCCAATCTATTTTATTCTCAAAACAAAACAAGTTTCAAGTATGAACCAGGAACCTGGGCTCCTTACGCATGCCCGGTCCAAATGCACAATATAATTTTTGATTCTATTCCCCTCCCTCCAATCCCTTACACAGTAAATTTTCTACCCAACACCCCCAAATGCAGAGGTTGATTGCCCTGTTGGGCATTTGGGCATGCCTCGGTGGGTTATTAGTGATAGACAGTAGCAGCATTGCCAGGATTCAAGATGGGTATGTGGGCAAATCCAATAGATAAAGAGACACTGTGCTGCAGCATAAGAAACAGCGAGGAAAAGAGTAGACACCAAATCTGGAGTTCTGAACTGCTGCATGCATTCAAGCCTCTGTCATGTTCCCCTTCCTCCTTTGACACCGACTTCCTGTTTCTAACAGGAAGCCTGCGTTGAGGCTTGAGCATGTGCAGCAGTTTAGAACCCCAGACTCGGCATGTATTCTTTTCTTTGCTGCTGTTTCTGAGGCATGTAACAGAAAATCAGGAGCCAGCGATGACCACAATGGCCTTTTGCATCAGTATTTTCCATCAGCAGGTGGCTGGCAGTAAACCGGGACGGGAGGGACAATTCTTTTCCATGGGAGTGGGGGAAGGGAGACAGGAGGAACTCTGATAGATAATTCCTGACAGGAAGCAAATCCTGCCCCACATATATCCCCAATGATGAGGACAACAAAGCACTAGGCACTGAGGGTGGAGAGCCACAGGCCCGGTCCCTGCTGCCCTCGCCGACTGATCGGTGCACAATCCATTTCTAGGACTGGGGGTGATTAGTATCTTTCTCTTCCTTCCTAGACGATGGGAGGAGAATGAAGAGAGTGGGGCCTGGGCTTTTTGGCTGGCGATGATCATGAAGTTTAGTATTTGGAGGAGAGTTGGGACTGGGAGGGCACAAACTGAAAATTGGCTGTGTGGGGGACAGTAGAGAGCGGGACTGTCACCACTGAGTGAATGGGGAGGAAAGAGGTGGGAACCCAGTAACCGGGGTGGGGAGAAGGGAAATTTAGGAATTCATCTGTTGGGTAGGTGACTGCACTGTGAATACAGAGAGTGGGGACTCATGATGGAGGGGGAGAGAAATGTGGGGACAGAGGAATATGATGGACTGGGGAAGGTAATAGATTGGAAGATGGAAAACCAGTAGGTAGACAAGGGCTATAAAGAGGATAATAACAGACTGGGAGAGAAAACTATGGGGTAAGGTATGAACAGGTATTATGGAGGAAGTGGATGAGTAAAATGAAGGATGTGGAGGGATGAATGGAGGGAAAAGTAACGGGATGAGAAGAGTTGATGGGAGAGAGAGAATCACTATGAGGACTATGAGTAGACAGAGGCAGACTAAGAACAAAGAAATGAAGTAAAATGAAGTGAAAAGTCAATTATCAATGTCAGATGTAGGGGAGCAGGAGAGAGGAAAAAAACTGAAAATAGACGGTAGACCCTGGAAAAGGCATTAAAATGACCGACAAAGAAAAGGAGAGATCAGCATCAAAGGGACTGGAAAAAGGAAATGTCCAGTTAACAAAGGTAGAAAAAAGCTTTTTCTTTTTATATAGTATTAGGAATATGCCAGCCTTGGCAATGTGTGCCTCTGTTTGTGCTTCTGCAGCTCTGCTTTGCATTTCCAGTTCAGGTTTTATCTGATCATGTCACATTTGTGGTCCCATATTCTGTACCGAGTGCAGGGCTGTTGCGTTCTGTGCATGAGACCAAGGTAAGGGATTTTGCTATCCTATAGTTTCTATAGTCTGAAGACATAAAGAGTGAGAGCCTTGACCAATCCCAAACTCCTCTTCAAAGAAACAAAATCCCTAAAAGCTCTGCCCTCAACCAGTTGCCACAGAAACGGCAATCCACATCACTCCTACTGAGCCATATCTGCACAAAAGGTACAGTATGAAATTTTTGGATTCTTGGCCAATAGAATGATCGGACAAAGCATCACTTATGGTGCATTCAAGCACTTACATACCTGATGCCAAATTCCCACCGTATATGCCACAATGGGACACTGCCATAGAATTTCACAAACAATTGACATAGCATTGGGTAGTGTTATCAGTAACAGCAGGTTAAGGCCTTCTATCTGCACCATCTCCAGGTGTTCCCATCTAGGTTCCTAATAGTTCCTAAACCACGTTTTCACCCCCTTCAACTGAGCATCCCAGTGATTGTCCTCCAGATGTGGAAATTCCATTCCTCCCTCCACTTTAGGGCGACAGAGTATGATGACGCTAATACGAGATGCCCTGTTATTTCAAGTAAAGCTGGAAAGTTACCAGTAAACTTAAAGAACACTGACTGGGGAAGATGCTGAAATAAGTACAGCAACCAAGGAAGACTATCCGTTTTAACCAAGTTAATCTGACCAGCCCAAGAAATTGGGAGATCCGCCCAGGTATGCAAATCTGCAGTAATTTTAGCTAAGATCAGGGTATAGTATACCTCAAGTAGATCCTGCAGAGAAGAAGGAATAACAATACCCAGACAGGTAGGGTTGCCAACTGGCTCCAGATGCATCCAACAGGCTTGATGCAGTCCTGGGTTTAGGCCATTGCATGCAGGAACATGCAGTTCTGATTTCTCCATTGCATTCCATAAGAAAAGCAAGTCCCTCCATGCAATGGGGTAAACCAGGACTGCATCAAGCCTGTCGGGTGCATCTGGAGCCAGTTGGCAACCCTACAGACAGGTGAATTCGGACTCCACCCGGAGTCCTTGGAGAGAGCGTGGCAATGTGCAGTACAAGAAGCTCTGATTTGTCAAAATTAACCTGATGTCCCAGACAACCACCCACTTTGTTACTGAAACCGCACTTCAGCAGGCCCCGAAGAGGCCAATTGACTAGGAAATAGAAAAACATCATTTGCATAAATAAAGATTCTATGATCCTTACCTTCCATCTGAAACCCAGCAATGCTTGGGGCAGTGCGTATTTCCTGAGCAAGAAGTTCAATAACAAGATCAAATAACAAGGGCTCTAAGGTACATCCCTGTTTCACCCCGCGAAGGATGGAAAACAACTCCACTAATACGAAGTCACAGTTGAGGGGGGGAATAGAGCACAAAAACCCACTGCATAAACTCTTCAGGTAACTCCACCTTCGGCAAAACCTCAAAGAGGAAGGGCCCCTGTAATCTATCAAACGCTTTATCTGCAAAGTGTTTTATCCTAAATAGAATTTAGCAAAATGTATAGCTGTATATCACTGCATACAGTGATAACCTAGCCCAGATGTCTAACGACTTCACATATGGGCTCCATATAAATATTAAAAAGAAATGGTAATATTAAAAAGAAGTGGATCCTCGAGGGACTCTGTGAATGGAGGAGCAAGAAAAGGGTCACTTCTCCCTAGCTGTACCGACTATACACTCTGTTACAGACAAGAACAAAATTAGGTCCACAACAAAAAAGAAAAAGGGGGGGGGGGGGATAATGAAATATAGATTTATTTTGTGGCAATTAATTTATTTTGTGGCATCTTTATCACCCCTCCCCTTTGTCATGGACCTTTATTGATAAGAATGGTCCCCCTCCTTTTTTTTCTTGTGTTCAACACGATATATACCACTTCCATATTTGATAGACAATTAAACAGAAACTCATGGCCCATGGTTGCAGCTGTATATCACAACAAAAGCAAGGAATCATGATCTTTATCTATAGCCAACATGAATCATTTGTCAGGGATGGTAACAGAATCTATGTTCTGGTAGCCATTCTAAAGATTTACAGTAAATAAAAAGTCAAAGTAAGTAATGCTGAGAATTCTTGGAGCTATGAAAACTCTGCCTGTATAATTATTTTCCTTGGGAAAGGTATACAATTATTTGTCATTAATATTTTTATCTTTATGTTGCTAATGTCTTTTTTGTTCACCGAATAGGACTTTGGATTTTGCAAGAGCGTTGCATATGAATTTATCACTGCATACACACGTTTTCTTACTATCAAATTAAAGAAACTGAATTTGTACATGTATCACCATAGTAAAACATAAAATAGTCAAAGAAAAGAGGTACATGGGAAAGAAATGCTAAAAATGTAAATAAAACATAAACAAAGACAATTCCACAATTCTTGTGATGATCAGTATGAGTTCTGGTCACTTTCCTTGGTCATTGTCTTTCATGACTGTCTTATCTGTGGGACTGAAGATAGCCGATCTGGGATTGACACATGGGCACATGTTTCAAGCTAGCTGGGTGGCCCTGAATGCTTAGTAGCGGACTCTTCTCTCTCAGAGGCAGTTGACTCCCATGAACTGATAGAAACAGAAACATGATGGCAGAAAAAGACCACATGGCCTATCTAGTCTGCCCTTCCATATCAACCACTACAACAGTCCCCTATTTTCCTTTAGAGATCCTCTGTGTTTGTCCGATGCTTTTTTTGAATCCAGATACTGTCCTCATCTCTATCACCTCCACTGGGAGACTATTCCATTCATCTACCACTCTTTCCGTAAAGAAATATTTCTGCATATTACTCCTGAGTCTATCCCCTTTCACCCTCATCCTATGTCCCCTCATAGCTGAGCTCACTTTCAATTGAAAGAGGCTCTCCTCCTGTGCATTTATGCCATGGAGGTATTTAAACATCTCAATCATATCACCTCTATCCCGCCTTTCCTCTAAAGTCTACATATTAAGGTCCTTAATTCTGTCCTCATATGCTTTATAACGAAGACCACTAACCATTTTAGTATCAACCCTCTGCACCGACTCCAACCTGTTTATATCCTTTTAAAGGTGCGGTCTCCAGAATTGCACACATTACTCCAAATGAGATCGCACCAAAGACTTATAGAGAGGCACCCAAGCATCTTTCTAGCTTTCGCCATTGCCTTTTCTGCCTGTTTAGCTATTTTAAGATCATCAGACACAATCACACCTAGGTCCTGCTCTTCTTTTGTGGACAGAAGTACTTCACGCCCTATACCATATCGCTCCCTTGCATTGCTGCAGCCTAAATGCACAACCGTGCATTTTTTAACATTAAATCTCAGCTGCCAAATTCTAGTTCATTCTTCAAGCTTAGCTAGATCCCGCCTCATGTTATTTACACCTTCCTGGGTTTCTACTCTATTGCAGATTTTGGTATCATTCGCAAAAAGGCAAACCTTATCCGACAGCCCTTCCGCAAGAACAGATCCCTGTGGCACACCACTGGTAACCACCTCCTTTTCAGAGTGAGCTCCATTTACCTGTACCCTTTGCTGCGTCCCACTCAACCAATTTCTAATCCAATCAGTAACTTTAGGGTCCATCCTTAGGGTGCTCAGTTTATAAGTTGCCTGTGTGGAACGGTGTCAAATGCTTTACTGAAATCTAAATACACCACATCTAGGGCTCTCCCTCGGTCCAACTCCCTGGTCACCCAGTCAAAGAAATCAATCAGATTTGTCTGACAAGACCTGCCACTAGTGAATCCTTGCTGCCTCCGCTCTGGCAATCCATTGGACTCCAGAAACCTCACTATTTTCTCTTTCAGCAGCATTTCCAATAATTTACTCACCACAGAGTTTAGACTAATCGAACTGTAGTTTTCAACCACATCCTTCTGCTTTTGTGTAAAGGGACCACATATGTGTCTCTCCAGTCCTCTGGTACCACTCCTGACTCCAAAGAGGCATTGAAGAGCTCAGTCAGTGGAGCAGCTAGAAAGTCCTCAAGTTCCCTCAGTATTCTTGGGTGTATCCCATCTGGTCCCATCGCTTTGTCTACTTTAAGTTTAGCTAGTTTCTCACAAACACAGTCTTCTGAAAATTGTTGAAGATGCCCTTCATTTCTGTTCCTGTTTGTGGATGTTTTCTGAAGTCCTGCTCCTGACCCTTCATCTGTGAACACAGAATAGACATATTTGTTAAGCAATTCTGCTTTATCCTCATCAGCTTCTACATATTCCTCCCCTTCACCCTTGAGTCTGACAATCCCACTTTTGCCCTTCCTCTTCTCACTAACATATCTGAAAAATGTCTTATCCCCCATTTTATTGCATTGGCTATTTCCTCCTATTTTTGAATCTTTGCTTTCCTGACTACTTTGCTAGTTCTCTAAGTTTTTCCAAATATGGATGCCTGTCTTCCTCTCTCTGTTATCTCTTGTATTTCATGAAGGTCTCCTTCTTATTCTTCACTTTTTCAGCTACTTCTTTCGAAAACCATAGTGGTTTCCTTTTCCCTTTTTTTTAACAAAAAGGTTGGTTGCCCTTATAGTATCTCCTTTCAGTTTTGCTCACTGTTTTTCTACATCCCCCAGCTGTTCCATTCCACTAATGACTCCTTGAGATATTGGCCCATCTTGGCAAAGTTAGTTTTCCTAAAGTCTAAGAACTTTGCTTTTGAATGGATTTTATCAGCCGTAGTCCTAATACTGAATGATACCATCTGGTGATCACTGAATGTGAGATGATCTCCCACTATAACATCAGAAGCACTTTCACTATTGGTAAGCACCAAGTCCAGTATGGCCCCTTCACGTGTGGGGTCTGTTACCAGTTGCCTGAATAGTTCTCCCTGTAGAGAATCCAGGATCTCCTTACTTCTAGATGATACTGCAGCAGGGATGTGCCAATCAACATCTGGCATATTGAAATCCCTTATTAGTAGCACGTCCTCTTTCCTGGCAATGCTGAGTATGTCTTCTATTAAATCTCCATCCACCTCTTCTCCCTGTGAAGGAGGTCTGTATATCATGTCAATGCAAATAGATTTCTCTTTTCCTCTTGCTAATTTAACCCACAGTGCCTCCTCTCTCCCTTTTAAGCCCTGTATTTCCATAGATTTAATATTATTTTTTACATACAGTGCCACTTTTCCTCCCCTTCTTTCTACTCTGGCCTTTCTGAATAAAGTATAGCCTCGTATAGTTATATCCCTGTCATGGTTGTCTGTGAACCATGTCTCTATTACCGCCACTAAATCAAAGTCAGGCTCTCTCATTAACGTCTTTCCCATTCTGCGGGCATTTATACACACTGCTTTTCATATGTTGCCCCTTTTACCCATTTTCATAAAGGTATTTACTGTTTCACTTACCTGAGGGCTTTCTTCACCGATCTCCAATGAATCTAGTTTAAAGCTCTCTTCAATAGGTTAGCCAGTCTGCTACTGAAGACATGTCGACCCTTCTTGGACAGATGGACACCATCTCTGCTCTGCAATCCTTGGAACATCATTCCATGGTCCAGGAAACCAAAATGCTCTCGATGATACCATCCACGCAGCCATGAATTTATCTCCAGCATGCCAGTACTGAATATCAAGACTCTTAGGGTCTGAATTTGTAAGGGCTGCCCAGAAAAGCTACATGCTGTTTACGTGCATAAGTCCTTATTTTTATGGACTTATGTGCATGAATGGGCATTTTGGAACTTTGGCTGCTCGCCATTCTGCAAGTGCGGCATAAGTGCCCATCACATGTAAGTTCCGTTGGGGCATGCATGGGGGCACATTTAGGTGGAGTGTAGGCAGGACTCCATTGACGCATGTCATAGTAACATGTAGTAATATAATATATGATGCCAGATAAAGACCAGTATGGTTCATCTAGTCAGCCTAGTAATACTATGACTTATGTGCATCTCTACGCCAATCTAGGCACAGCCAGCTACGCCTGCTTATAGCCAGATGCAATTGCTGTGCCTAGGTACAGGCATAACTGAACGTCCCTATTTTATAAAGGGAAGAACATGCATCCTTTACTTAATAATTTATTTATTTATTTAGCCAATTTTGTATACCACCTTATCCTTCAATCAAAGTGGTTAGGGACATAGCAAGGGGTCTACATTCAACAGAGGGATGACAAGACATACATTTATTTCTGGGGGTTGAGTCCCAGGTCTGAGTTGTTGGTGTTTGGTGGCTGTATCGGCAAGGCTGCGTGGATTGGGAGTTATGGTACTTGTTCAAATGAGTCCATGAACAGGTGGGTTTTGAGGGATTTGCGGAAGTCCTTGAGGTCCTTTTGTGCTCTTAGTTCCTCAGGGACAGAGTTCCATAGGTCCGGCGCCAAGAGTGAAATCGCTCTTCTGGAAGTTGCTTGCTTCGTTTTGTGGTATCCGGCTGGGGTGCGGAATCTATTGCTGCCTTGGGTTCGCCTGGGTCTACTGCTTGTGTCTTTGGTTATCGTGGTCTGTAGAATTTCTGCTGAGCGGTGGTGTACGGTCTTGAAGATGATTAGTGTTGTCTTGAATTTTGCCCGTTCCATTATGGGTAGCCAGTGCTGCTGTCGGAATACTGGTGTTATGTGTTCGTATTTGGCCATGCCTGTGATTATGTGCGCTGCAGTGTTTTGAACCAGTTGAAGTGGGTGTACAGAGTGTTTGGGTAACCCCTGATATAATTAATTTCCATAGTCCAGTATGGGGGTGATGACTGCCTGGCATACGGTGTGGAAATGTTCTTGGCTGAGGATTAGCTTGAGTCGTCTGATGATCTTTAAATGGTGGTATGCTTTTGCTGCAGTCTTGTTTATGTGGGATTGGAGATTCAGGTTCTTGTCTATGGTGACACCGATATTTTACTTCGTCCTTTGTTGTGATTGTCCTGTGTAGTATGTTGAGTTCTTGGGATGGGTTGAATGTTGTGCTCCTGGAAATGAACATTGCTTCAGTCTTATCAAAGTTTACCTTGAGGTTATTGTTGGCGAGTCAGGTGTTCATATGTTCGAGGCACTCGGTCATTGAGGTTATGTCAGGGTTGCTCAGGTCAATTGGAGTGTACACCATGATATCATCTGCGTACAGGTGATATTGTATGTTGTATTGTCTGATGATACTGCATATGGGCTGGATATAGATGTTGAATAGTACTGATGACAGGGCCGATTCCTGTGGTATTCCTTGCGTGGTGGGAAACTGGGCTGATTTTTTTCTCCCTGCATTTTACTTGCTGTGTGCTGTTGCTTAGGTAGGAGGTGAACCATTTCAGGGTGTTGTTGCGTAGTCCAATTTCTTGGAGGCGGTGTAGGAGTATGGAGTGTGATACCATGTCAAAGGCAGCTGAGATGTTGATGAAAATTTATTTATTTTATTTAACATGTTTTGTATCCCGCCTTTTCCTTCAATCAAAGCGGTTAATACAGCACAAAGTTAAACAAAGGTGAGGGAAACATACATTGCATTATCATTACATCACAACAAAACACTAGGAGTACAAACAGGGAACACAGTACATAACTTACATTACATTACCTTACATTAACTACAAACAGCATATCGCTGAACAGAATGAGCATATAGCAGCAGATAGTGGGTCCCGCACGGTCCACCGCCTAAGGGCCACGCCAAAGGGCCCTCTTGCGAGGCCCTCAGGCGCGGGCCCGCAAGGCACGGGCGTGCCATTGCTGAAGGGATTTTAAATGATTTGAAAAGTGCTCAGATTGGCTGCAGTTTTCTCTCACACACAGTTCCCAACTAAGTAGGCACAGCTGATTCTCACTCACTGCTCACAGGATCGTTGGAGCCTTTGCTGAAGGGATTCTAAATGATTTGAAAAGTGCTCAGATTGGCTGCAGTTTTCTCTCACACACAGTTCCCAACTAAGTAGGCACAGCTGATTCTCACTCACTGCTCACAGGATCGTTGGAGCCTTTGCTGAAGGGATTCTAAATGATTTGAAAAGTGCTCAGATTGGCTGCAGTTTTCTCTCACACACAGTTCCCAACTAAGTAGGCACAGCTGATTCTCACTCACTGCTCACAGGATCGTTGGAGCCTTTGCTGAAGGGATTCTAAATGATTTGAAAAGTGCTCAGATTGGCTGCAGTTTTCTCTCACACACAGTTCCCAACTAAGTAGGCACAGCTGATTCTCACTCACTGCTCACAGGATCGTTGGAGCCTTTGCTGAAGGGATTCTAAATGATTTGAAAAGTGCTCAGATTGGCTGCAGTTTTCTCTCACACACAGTTCCCAACTAAGTAGGCACAGCTGATTCTCACTCACTGCTCACAGGATCGTTGGAGCCTTTGCTGAAGGGATTCTAAATGATTTGAAAAGTGCTCAGATTGGCTGCAGTTTTCTCTCACACACAGTTCCCAACTAAGTAGGCACAGCTGATTCTCACTCACTGCTCACAGGATCGTTGGAGCCTTTGCTGAAGGGATTCTAAATGATTTGAAAAGTGCTCAGATTGGCTGCAGTTTTCTCTCACACACAGTTCCCAACTAAGTAGGCACAGCTGATTCTCACTCACTGCTCACAGGATCGTTGGAGCCTTTGCTGAAGGGATTCTAAATGATTTGAAAAGTGCTCAGATTGGCTGCAGTTTTCTCTCACACACAGTTCCCAACTAAGTAGGCACAGCTGATTCTCCTTTATGTTGTCTATCCCTCTCAGTAGGTTGTCAAAGAGGGAGGTGAGTAGAGTCTCTACGTTGTGATGTGGTTTGAAGCCATGTTGGTGCAAGTCTAATGGAGCATGAATGTCCACGTGATCCTGCAGTTGTCTTTGTACTACTTTCTCGATGATTTTTGAGATAAATGGCAAGCTTGAGGTCGGATGGTAAGACTTCGGATCAGAGGTGTTTAGCAAGTTGCCTTTAAGAATTGGTCATATGGTAGCTTGCTTTAGTATCTGTGGGAGGTGCTCTTGTTGGAGGGACTCCTGCACGATTTTGTGTAGGTGGTGACTTAGTTGGTTCTTGGAAGCTTTGATCCATTCTACTGGGCATGGATCTGCTGGTGCGGTTGTCGTATTAAGGGTGCCCACAATGTTTTTTATCTGCTGTGTTGTTGGTATAGAGAAGTCATGTCAGGTTTGCTGAGATTCTTCGCAGGTCTGGTTGTGTTCCATCAATGTTGGGGTGTGTTCTGCAGTGGGCATGGTGTTTGCTGGATTTGTGTTCTTGTTCATCAGATAGTTTGTGAATTCTTGGGGGTCTATTTGATGTCCACTGGGTAGTGGGGTGTCTTTTGTGAGTTGTTGTACTATGTTGAATAATTCTCTTGGTTTGTTGGCTGATTTCAGGATGAGGTTGGTGTGGTGTTGTTGCTTGTGGTTGTTGATCAGGTTGTTGTAGGCTTGTTGTTTGGTTCTGTATTGGAGTACTGCCTCATGTGACTTGGTACGTCTCCATTTTCTCTCCAGCCTTCTGAGCGTACGTTTTGCTTCCCGAATCTCGCCTGAGTACCAGGGAGCATAGGTTTTCCTTTGGGTGTGTGTCTTTTCCTTGTCTGTTGCTGATGCAGCTTTGGATAGGGTAGAGTTCCTGGGGCAGAAGCTTCTGGGGGGTGGCAGAGAGCAGGGCATTCAAAGCTAAACAGTAGATTCTGACAGCTGGGGGGATGGGGCAGGGCAGAAGGCTTAAGGTTTGCCTAGGGTGCCAACACCTTGAGCCAACTCTGGGGCTGGCTCTGAGCAGACGCCAAATATGAGCATGGCAACATGCTATGCCTGCCGACTAGCGCTGGGGCATTCCGTGGACAGAGTGGAGGCAGCACCCAAGCAGTGACAATATTGAGCTGCTGCCCAGTTATCACTAAGTGGAGAAGGTTAGGCCTAACCTTTGCTGCAGAAGCTAATCGGGCAACGGCAGAATATCTCTGCTGCCCGGTTAGCTTCCTGTTTCTCCGGCTAATCTGGATATCCAGATGTGGCCCTGGCATTGAATATCCGGGTGTTAGTTTCAGCGGTGACGGCTAGCCCCCGCCGCTGCTGTTTCACCTTTGCCTTGGAGGCATAGATGCAGCTTTTCCAGCTCATTCCTTCGTAGGAAGTTTTTCTGTTTTCTCTGTCAGCTTCGGTAAATGCGCATTTCTGATATCTATGTGTTTTGCGCAGTAGAAGATGAAATGCATTTCTGTTTAACACACTGTGAGGTGCAACTGGGATAGTTGTACCAGTGAATGGGTTACCTTGGCTGAATTAGTTGCAGAAAGAATGATCTGGCAGGCTGAGGACTTAAGTGCAATTTGTTTGAGGAATGCTGAAAATGAAAGGCGTAGAGAAAGTAATCTGTACTGCATGGCAAAAAAACCTCCTACCTCTAAATATACAGAAGCATGTGGAAATAATCTACTTGCTTGGCAGGTTCTGCCCTGGCAACCTTACTGGATAGACTGGATGGACTGCGTTGGTCTTTATCTGCCATCCTCACTATATGTTGCCATGTTTATATTTCTCCAGAGTTACACTGCATTTAGCAGATGGTGAGCACACTGCACACCCTATTATGAGAAAGTTTCAACAAGCCATTATGGTAAGTTAAAGTGTGCTATAGATAGAGCTTTATTTGGATTTTGCTCATGTCTTCTTGAGTGATAGCTCAAGGCAAATGACATTCAGGCACAATAGATATTTCCCTGTGCCCATGGCTGGTGCAAGGATATCATACACCCTAGGAAAAATGTCCTTCTGGGTAACCCTTGCCACCGCCGCACATCTACCTAATGCCCACAGCTTAGGATCAATTTCCCCATGGCCAGTATGCATGAAAAAAGGTGCTTAAGAACATGTCAAATTGCTCTGCAGTACAGGGTCAGTCTCATGAGATGATCTGTGAAATTGACCCCACGCCACAGAGGAAACTGATGCATTCTTACGTGCCCTTTTTCATGCTGGCAGTTGTGCCAGAAGCTGAGTTGCTGGCCTGCTACTGCTTGTTTGCTGCCCTCAGAATGTTCATGCTCTATGCAGCTGCCTAGTTTGCCTAATGGAAGGGCCAGTCCTGCCTTGAAAAGACAAAAGAATACCAAAAGGTTGTCTATAAGTGTTTTATTGACCGCGGCAAAGCTTCTGACTAATCATCTCTAATACCTGAAGATTGGAGGATCGCCAATGTAACACCAATTTTTAAAAAGGGTTCCAGGGGTGATCCGGGAAACTACAGACCGGTGAGCCTGACGTCAGTACCGGGAAAAATGGTAGAAACCATTATAAAGAATAAAATTACTCAGCATGTAGATAGTCATGACCTAATGGGAGACAGCCAACATGGCTTTAGACAAGGAAGATCTTGTCTTACTAATCTGTTATGTTTTTTTGAAGGAGTGAATAAACAGGTAGACAAAGGTGAGTCGGTTGATATTGTGTATCTGGACTTTCAGAAAGCCTTTGACAAGGTCCCTCATCAGAGACTTTTGGCAAAACTAAAGAGTCATGGGATAGGAGGCAGTGTACTATTGTGGATCAGGAACTGGTTAAAAGATAGAAAGCAGAGGGTAGGGCTAAATGGCCAATTTTCCCAATGGAGAAAGGTGAATAGTGGTGTACCCCAGGGATCTGTGCTGGGTCCGCTGCTTTTTGACATATTCATAAATGACCTGGAAAGTGGAATAACGAGTGAGGTTATCAAATTTGCAGATGACACAAAACTATTTAAAGTTGTTAAAACCCAAGAGGATTGTGGAAAATTGCAAGAGGATCTTGATAAATTGGAAGACTGGGCATCAAAATGGCAGATGAAATTTAATGTGGACAAGTGCAAGGTTATGCACCTAGGGAAGAACAACTCAAACTATGGTTACACGATGCAAGGTTCCACATTAGGAACCACCACCCAGGAAAAAGATTTAGGGGTCATTGTGGATACCATGTTAAAACCCTCGGCCCAGTGTGCAGCGGCGGCCAAGAGAGCAAATAGAATGCTAGGTATGATAAGGAAAGGAATGGAACATAAAACAAAAGATATTATAATGCCTCTATATCGTTCCATGGTGAGACCGCACCTTGAATATTGTGTGCAATTCTGGTCACCGTATCTTAAAAAGGATATAGCGATTTTAGAAAAGGTTCAGAGAAGAGCCACCAAAATGGTAAAGGGGATGGAAGGATACTCCTATGAAGAAAGGCTAAAAAGGTTAGGGCTCTTTAATCTGGAAAAGAGACGGCTGAGGGGAGATATGATAGAAGTCTATAAATTAATGAACGGAGTGGAACGGGTAAACGTAGATCGATTGTTTACCTTGTCAGAATATAGAAAGACTAGGGGACATGCAATGAAGCTACAGGGTAAACTATTTAAGACTAATAAAAGAAAATATTTTTTCACTCAACGTGTAATCAAACTCTGGAATTTGTTACAGGAGGATGTAGTAAAGGCTGTTAGTGTAGCTGGGTTTAAAAAAGGTTTGGACAAGTTCCTGGAGGAAAGGTCCATAAACCATTATTAAGAAGGGACCCAGGATATCGATGCTTGACCCAATACAAGCATTGTGGAACCTGTGTCTTTTGGGGAAACTGCTAGGTACTTGTGACCTGGATTGGCCACTGTTGGAAACAGGATACTGGGCTTGATGGACCTTGGTCTGACCCAGTATGGCATATCTTATGTTCTTATGCTCTGTGCAGACCATGATAAACTCTGGGCCAGATTAAGAAGCATGGGTATACCAGAACACCTGATCGTTCTCTTGTCCAACCTTTACATTGATCAAGAAGCAACAGTTCAAATGGAACAAGGAGAAACAGAATAGTTTACAATCAGCAAAGGTGTATGACAAGGCTGCATACTTTCCCCCTACCTGTTTAATTTATATGCAGAACAAATCATCAGAGAAGCAGGACTGTATGAAGACAACCGAGGTGTGAAGACTGGTGGAAGACTCATCAACAACCTTCACTATGCTGATGATACCACATTACTGGCTGAAGGTGAAGATGATCTAAAACAGTTGCTTCTCAAGATGAGGGAACATAATCTTAAAATGGGCCTGCACCTTAATGAAAAGAAGACAAAGATCCTGACAACTGGCAAAATCAATAAATTCATCATTGATGGAGAAGAAATTGAAACAATTGACAACTTGTAATTGCCATACTTTGTTTTACCCCGAATTAACTATTGCTCCTTGTCACCATAATTGTTTTCCTGTCTGTCTATTGTTCTGTGTTGTCTTGACTAGACTGTAAGCTCTGACGAGCAGGGACTGTCTTTTTGCTTATATTTCTGTACAGCGCTGTGTGCGTAGCGCTATATAAATGCTAAATAGTAGTAGTAGTAGTAACTTTAACTTGCTTGGACCAATAATGAAATGACAGACAGTCAAGAAATCTGATGATATATTGCTCTTGGTAGAATGTCTATGAAGGGCCTAGACAAGATTCTCAAGAGCAAAGATGTCTCTCTCCATACAAAGATTCAACTTGTCCAAGCCATGGTATTTTCAATAATATCATATGGATGCCAAAGTTAGATAGTGAAAAAGATAGACAGGAAGAAAATAGATGCCTTTGGACTATGGTGCTGGCAAAGAATACTGTGTATATCATGGACTGCCCAAAGGACAAACCAGTCTGTTCTAGAGGAGATCCAAACCAAGGTTTTCTTTAGAAGTTCAGATGACAAGGCTTTGACTTCCATACTTTGGATGTATCATGCGAAGAGAGAGATCATTAGAGAAAGACATCAAGCTTGGCAAGGTTGAAAGTCAACACAAAAGAGGAAGGCAAGAAAAGAGAAAGATCGATAGAATAACAGCAGCTATGGATGCCACTCTATCAGCAATGACTATCTTTTTCACTATTTAACTTTGGTATCCATATGACATTATTGAAAATACCATGGCTTGGACAACTGTATGGAGAGAGAGATATCTTTACTCTTGAGAATCTTGTCAACAATGAACCACCTGACTGAAAACTGAACACATAAGAACATAAGAACATAAGATCATAAGATATGCCATACTGGGTCAGACCAAGGTCCATCAAGCCCAGTATTCTGTTTCCAACAGTGGCCAAACTAGGTCATATGTACCTAGCAGTTTCCCCAAGAGACACAAGTTCCACAATGCTTGTACTGGGTCAAGCATTGATATCTTCGGTCACTTCTTAATAATGGTTTATGGACCTTTCCTCCAGGAACTTGTCCCAAACCTTTTTTAAACCCAGCTACACTAACAGCCTTTACTACATCCTCCGGTAACAAATTCCAGAGTTTGATTACACGTTGAGTGAAAAAATATTTTATTTTATTGGTCTTAAATAGTTTACCCTGTAGCTTCATTGCATGTCCCCTAGTCTTTCTATATTCTGATAACGTAAACAATCGATCTACGTTTACCCGTTCCATTCCGTTCATTAATTTATAGACTTCTATCATATCTCCCCTCAGCCGTCTCTTTTCCAGTTTAAAGAGCCCTAACCTTTTTAGCCTTTCTTCATAGGAGTATCCTTCCATCCCCTTTACCATTTTGGTGGCTCTTCTCTGAACCTTTTCTAAAATCGCTATATCCTTTTTAAGATACGGCGACCAGAATTGCACACAATATTCAAGGTGCGGTCTCACCATGGAACGATATAGAGGCATTATAATATCTTTTGTTTTATTTTCCATTCCTTTCCTTATCATACCTAGCATTCTATTTGCTCTCTTGGCCGCCGCTGCACACTGGGCCGAGGGTTTTAACATGGTATCCACAATGACGCCTAAATCTTTTTCCTGGGTGGTGGTTCCTAATGTGGAACCATGCATCGTGTAACCATAGTTTGAGTTGTTCTTCCCTAGGTGCATAACCTTGCACTTGTCCACATTAAATTTCATCTGCCATTTTGATGCCCAGTCTTCCAATTTATCAAGATCCTCTTGCAATTTTTCACAATCCTCTTCGGTTTTAACAACTTTAAATAGTTTTGTGTCATCTGCAAATTTGATAACCTCACTCGTTATTCCACTTTCCAGGTCATTTATGAATATGTCAAAAAGCAGCGGACCCAGCACAGATCCCTGGGGTACACCACTATTCACCTTTCTCCATTGGGAAAATTGGCCATTTAGCCCTACCCTCTGCTTTCTATCTTTTAACCAGTTCCTGATCCACAATAGTACATTGCCTCCTATCCCATGACTCTTTAGTTTTGCCAAAAGTCTCTGATGAGGGACCTTGTCAAAGGCTTTCTGAAAGTCCAGATACACAATATCAACCGACTCACCTTTGTCCACCTGTTTATTCACTCCTTCAAAAAAACATAACAGATTAGTAAGACAAGATCTTCCTTGTCTAAAGCCATGTTGGCTGTCTCCCATTAGGTTGTGACTATCTACATGCTGAGTAATTTTATTCTTTATAATGGTTTCTACCATTTTTCCCGGTACTGACGTCAGACTCACCGGTCTGTAGTTTCCCGGATCACCCCTGGAACCCTTTTTAAAAATTGGTGTTACATTGGCGATCCTCCAATCTTCAGGTATTAGAGATGATTTTAATGATAGTTCACAGATTACTGATAGCTGGTCTGCAATCTCATATTTCAGTTCTTTCAACACCCTTGGATGTATACCATCCGGCCCAGGTGATTTGCTACTCTTCAGTTTATCTAATAGTTGTAAGACATCTTCCCGATGTATCGATATTTCCTTCAATTCTTCCACACCTTTAAATACCACTTCCGTCATGGGTAACATCCCTACATCTTCCTCAGTAAAGACCGAAGCAAAGAATTCATTCAGTCTCTCTGCTATCGCCTTGTCGCCTCTTAGTGCTCCTTTAACCCTTTATCATCTAATGGACCAACTGACTCTCTCACAGGTTTTTTGCTACGAATGTACTTGAAAAGGTCTTTATTTCGTGTTTTTGCTTCCGCAGCAAGCTTCTTCTCAAATTCTTTCTTGCCTGCTTTATCAATGCCTTGCATTTGACTTGCCAGTGCTTGTGCTGTTTCCAGGTTTCGTCGTTTGGCTCTTTTTTCCATTTCCTGAAAGTTGCTTTTTTGGCAACAACAGCCTCTCTGACCTCACCTTTAAACCATGCTGGCAGTTTTTTGGACTTCCTTCCACTTTTCTTAAAGCGTGGAATACAGCTGGTCTGGGCTTCCAAGATAGTATTTTTCAACAACACCCATGCTTGATGTACGTCTTTAACCTTTGCAACTGCTCCTTTTAGTTTTTTCTTAACTGTTTTTCCTCATTTTATCATAGTCCTCCCTTTCAAAAGTTAAAAGGTAGTACTGTGGATTTCCTTACTATCCCTCCTCCACTAATTAAATCAAAGGCGATCATGCTATGATCACTATTGCCAAGTGGCCCCAACACCCTTATCTCTTGCACTAGATCTGGTGTTCCACTAAGGACTAGGTCTAATATGGCTTCCCCTCTGGTCGGTTCATGAACCAGCTGCTCCAAGAAGCAGTCATTTATTTCATCCAGGAACTTTATCTCCCTAGCATGTCCTGACGTGACACTGACCCAGTCGATACCAGGGTAATTGAAATCACCCATTATTATTACTGCACTGTAACGTTTGTTAGCTTCCTTGATTTCTTTGAGCATTTCATCATCCATTTGGTCATTCTGGCCAGGCGCTCGATAGTACACCCCCACTGCCATTGCCTTCCCCCTTTTATATGGAATTTCAATCCATACAGATTCTACAGCAGATTTTGTTTCCTGCAAAACTTTAATCCTTTCTGAGTCAATGCCCTCTCTAACATAGAGCGCAGCCCCTCCACCCATTTGATCAGCTCTATCATTACGATATAGTTTGTACCCAGGTATCACAGTGTCCCACTGGTTGTCCTCCTTCCACCATGTCTCTGATATTCCAATCATATCTAACATTTCATTTAGTGCTATATATTCTAACTCTCCCATCTTATTGTTTAGACTTCTAGCATTTGCATACAAGCATTTTAGAGAATGTATTTTGTTCATGTTAATTTGGCTATTGTTAGACATGGGTAAATTGGGATCTTTAAGCTCTGTCTGCTCCATACTTGAGGGCATTTGGGCTACTTTACTCTTTTTTGGAACCTCTCTGCTTTTGGTAGTATCCTTCAAGGATACATTCTTCTGAACCATCTGCTCTTGGGCGACTGTCGGCTTTCCCCTAATATCTAGTTTAAAAGCTGCTCTATCTCCTTTTTAAAGGTTAATGCCAGCAGCCTGGTTCCATCCCGGTTAAGGTGAAGCCCATCCCTTCGGAAGAGCCCCTCCTTTCCCCAGAATGTTCCCCAGTTCCTAACAAATGCAAAACCCTCATCTCTGCACCATTGTCTCATCCACGCATTGAGACTCCGGAGCTCTGCCTGCCTTTTGGGTCCTGCGCGCGGAACAGGAAGCATTTCGGAGAATGCTACCCTGGAAGTTCTGGATTTCAACTTCCTACCTAAAAGCCTAAATTTTGCCTCCAGAACCTCCCTACCACATTTTCCTATGTCATTGGTACCGACATGTACCAAGACAGCAGACTCCTCCCCAGCACTATCTAAGACCTTATCTAGGTGGCGCGTGAGGTACGCTACCTTCGCACCAGGCAGGCATGTTACCAGGTGATCCTCACGTCCACCAGCCACCCAGCTATCTACATGCCTAATGATCGAATCACCAACTATAACGGCTGTCCTAACCCTTTCCTCATGGGCACATGGCCCTGGAGAAACTTCCTCGGTGTGAGAGGGTTTTACATCACCTGGAGGACAGGTCCTAGTTACAGGATCACTTCCTGCCGCACCAGGGTGATGCTCTCCTGTCACGTGACCTCTCTCCTCCATGGCAACAGTTTAGTACAACTATCCAGAGGGGCACCATGAGTCAACACCCACTTGACGGCATTTAAAAATAACAACAACATTGCATTAATGCATGTTAATGTGCATTAACATGATAATTGGTAAAGGTAGATTAGTAAATGAGGACCTAAGTTTGTACTGAGGCAGTGGAAGGCAAAGTGACCTACTCAAGGTCACAAAAAGCATCAGCAGGATTTGAACCTGGCAACACAACTCTCCCTCACTCTAGAAATGAAATCCCAGAGTTTTAAAGTACCTGGACAATCCAAGAATGCTAGTGCCAAATGGACTGACCATCTCTAAAGGCTCGAGACCAGAGCTCTCGCTCCCAAGTTAAAATGCCTATGAGAGAGGACCACTAAATCATGGATGAGTTGGGGGAGAAACCCTTTCGGAGTGCCATGCCTCACTAGTTACAACAGATCCTCTTTCAAAATGCACTTCTGGAAAAGCTCAGGAGTGCTATCTATGCACTGCCACAAGAATCTATGGTGGCTATCTCCTCCACCCTAGTGCATCTGAATGAGTGCGGAAAGCATCTCATACACTCTGCCTCTGATGCCTTTAACACTGCCACCCATACGGCTGTTATGGCCATCGTCTCCAGATACACAGCCGGCTCCGAGCCTTGAGTCTAAGAGAGGAAATCCATGAATGGATCAAAGGTACCCCTCATGCAAGGGACTTTGCTTTGGTGACCAGGTTCAGGATACCATCAATGACCTAAAGGGCCACTGCACCACACTCCAGACACTTGCCTCAGAGGGCATGGAACCAAACTCCAGCCACTACAAGTCTCAAGGTGCACAGTTGCACAAGTCATATTCCTCATTGCATTGGTACAACTCCTACCAACGGTGGCAACCGCAATGGACCAGGCAGCAGCTGGCATACCAACGACCCTACCAGCACATAACATGTCAGAGAGAGCAAGGACAACAGAAGCAGACTGCACCCTCATCGAGCAAAAACACGCCTTCTTGACTGCACTCAACATTTGGGTCCACCTGTAGGGGGACGGCTCTCATCCTTCATGACAGCCTGGGTGGAGATCACCATAGACAAATGAGTCCTGGATATTATCACCAAAGGCTACCACATCAGTTTCTCTGCTACACTGCAAAAGTGCATTATTCCCTCCAGCAAGACCCCACTGGCTCTCTGTCTTGGCTTGGAAAATATTCCCTCCTGAATTCATGGGCAATAGAGCCTGTTCCCCCAGAAGAGGTCAGCTGGGGGCTTTACTCCAGATACTTCTTGATCCACAAGAAATCCAGGGGCATCTGCCCAATCATAGACTTGCGCCACCTCAACAAGTTTATCCGTAAGAAGACATTCCAAATATTCTCCCTGAGCTCTATCCTCCCTCTTCTGCAAACCAACAACTAGATGGAATCTCTGGATCTGTAGGATGCCTACACTGACATCCCTATTCTTATGCTTCTGTACCCTGGAAAACCACTAACAGTACAGGTTCCTTCCCTATGGCTTCTCAGTGTGTGGCAGTGGCCACAGGACACCTCTGAACACTTGGCATGTGTGTCTTTCCATACCTGGTCAACTGGCTGATAGCAGCACTCCCACAGCAGGAGGTCTGTTGAAATGTCTGTTACACTGCTGTCCTCACTAGGCTTTCTCAGTTATGAGAAATCACATCCCTAACCTACACAGTCCCTGCTATTCATCAGGGTGGACATCAGAATTACCCAGTCAAAGGTGTTGCTGCACTATGAGCAGACACCATCACCACTCTAGCCAGGAGCATTTTGGCCTCCAACTGTGTTGCCACAAGGATGCTTCTATACTGTACCTACTGGGACACAGGTTGATGACCACATAAGCCCTTCCCCATGTCAAGCTGCACATGTGTCACCTTCAGTGGTACCTGAGGAAACACTGGAACCAGTACTCCCAACCTCCCTCGAAGCAAATTGCTATAAATCTCAAGGCATGGGAGGCATTCTCCCAGAGGATATAACAGGAGAACATTTCCCAGGGCAGGCCCCTCCAGCAGCTCTGCCACCACCTGATTGTCACAATGGATGTCTCCAGGGTGGGCTAGGGCACCACCTCTGAACACAAGGCCTCTGGATGCAGGAGAAACACAGCCACAACATCAACCCCTGTCATCCAATAACCAGACTGTTAATATGAATAAAAAGCAAACTTTGAAATGCCTG
The DNA here is from genome assembly GCA_033557465.1 of Ichthyophis bannanicus. NCBI lineage: Eukaryota > Metazoa > Chordata > Amphibia > Gymnophiona > Ichthyophiidae > Ichthyophis > Ichthyophis bannanicus. The sequence goes on from CM066041.1 coordinate 294,893,566, forward strand.
TATACAAATTCTAGAAGTCTAAAAAATAAGATGGGAGAGTTGGAACATATAGCACTGAATGAAAGGTTAGATGTAATTGGCATCTTGGAGACCCGGTGGAAGGAGGACACCCAATAGGACACTGTGATACCAGGCTACAAACTGTATGACAATGATAGGGTATATCACACTGGTGGAGGGGTGGCGCTATATGTTAAAGAGAGCATTAAGTCAAACAGGATAAAGGTTTTGCAGGAAACAAAATACATTGTAGAATCTCTATGAATAAAAAGTCCATGTAAAAAGGGGAAGGGAATGACAGTGGGGGTGTACTATTATCCACCTGGTCAGAATGAACAGAGAGATGATGAAATGCTAACAGAAATTAGAGAAACTAGCAAAGTTTAAAACACAGTAGTATGGGAGATTTCAATTACCCTGATATTGACCGGGTCAGTGTCACATCAGGACATACTATAGAGATAAAGTTTCTAGATGAGATAAATGACTGCTTCATGGAGCAGCTGGTTCATGAACCAACACAAGGGGGAAACTATTTTAGACTTAGTCCTTAGTGGAACACAGGATCTAGTGCGAGAGGTAATGGTGTTGGGGCTGCATGGCAATAGCAATCATAACATGATCACATTTGATTTAATAAATGGAAGGAGGATAGCAAGGAAATTGACTGCACTATCATTTAACTTTAAAAAAGGACACCATGATAAAATGAGGAAAATGGTTAAGAAAAAACTGAAAGGAGCAACTGCAAAGGTTAAAAGTTTACATCGGGCCTGGGTATTATTTAAAAATACTATCTTGGAAGCCAAGACCAGATGTATTCCATGCTTTAAGAAAGGTGGAAGAAAGGCAAAATGACAGCCAGCATGGCTTAAAGGTGAGGTCAGAAAGACTGTTATAGCTAAGAGAATCTTTCAGAACTTGGGAAAAAGAGGCAAATGATGAGAACAGGAAACAAAAAGTACTGGCAAGTTAAATGAAAGGCACTAATAAGACAGGCAAGGAGAGCATTTGAAAAGAAGCTTGCAGTGGAAGCAAAAGTGTATAAGAAAAACTTTTTTCAAGTACATTTGTAGCGAAACGCCAGTGAAAGAGTCAGTTGGATCCTTAGATGCTGGAGGGGTAAAAGGGGGGCACTAAGAGAGGACAAGGCCATAGTAGAGAGACTGAATGAATTCTTTGCTTCAGTCTTTACTGAAGAATATGTAGGAAGCATACCCAGAAATTATATTTAAAGGTGATGTATCAGAGGAATTGAAACAAATATTGATAAAACAAGAAGAAGTATCATATTTCCCAGGTTATAAGTCGTCCCTGTATAAGTCGCAGAGGCAAAATTTGGCATTTTCATTGATAAAATCCTAGTATAAGTTGCTCTGTATATAAGTCGCCGGTTCAAAAAATAAAGTGCAGAACAACACTGCTGTTTTTTAAAAACAGTTTTATTCTGTTTAACTTTCACTTTACAATAACACTGTTGAATAAAGTGCATAAAAACGTAACAGTCATTCCACGTCAGATTTATTCTGTATCACTTTCAGGAAAGTCATTGAAGTCCTCATCTTTGGTGCCACTGTTAAATAGTTCTGCAATTTCAGGTGCCAGTTCATGTTTGTAATTCTCTTCCTCTTCTTCTTCATCATCATTGTCATCGTCTTCATCTTCATAGTTATCCAGGCTCTTTAGTATCTCAGCCTTCACAAAGCCTGATTTGATTATTTTTTCATTCTTACCCCCCCCCCTCCATCATGCTGTCATAGCCCTCCCAGTCAAAACTGTGTGGTCTTGTAGCAGAGCGATTTCTCACTGAAGAAAAACAATAAACCTACGCTCAAATACACTGGTTCTACTACGTTTTTAAATCCAAAACATAGGGTATGCTTTGCTCGGGTCTCAGACTACATCACGGCATTAAAACCTGGGTATTTAAAAGTCCCCAGTAATATGCCTGTTAGCATCAATGACCCAGCATTTTTACTAATTCTCCCCTCTCATATGTCGGCGAGCGGAACATGTGGTCCTCTACAAAGTTGCAACTTATTTCATATTTTTCAGGTACACTGTAGAGTTACTTAGCTGATCCGCTCGATCTCTAAGTCCCAACGCTGCTATCCAAGCGCCCCCGCGTTTCACTGATGAGGTTCTTCAGGGGACCAATATCTATGCTACAACAAACAAAAAACACAAAACATAAACCCAACCTGGATTAAAACTACATTATTAAACCTAATCATCTGCCATTATCTCACTCCATACTAAATCTCTAATCCCGGTAATGAAACTAATTACCTGAGACTCCGATGCTGCCCGCTAATACCTTACAGACCGCTGCGCTCTCAGGATGCTTTTCTCAAACGGTCTCTAGACGCCGCGCATGCGGGTCGGAGGCCTACCTCCAATTTTTAAAACCCACGGGAAAGCTCCTCCCACCTGCCAATTCTCCCCTGTGGGGTCCAGCGGATCTTTTCGCGCTACTGCGGGGAAAAAAGGAAAACTCCAGTGACTTCAGCAAAATTGTGTTTCCGTGGAAGTGGTGGGGGCAAATACAGTGACAGAATTCAAAATGGCATGGGACAGACACAGTGGATCCCTTTACAACAACAGGATACAATCAAAATAAACTTAACTAACTAATTTCTCAACATACAGGGGTGTCCTACACGGAGCGGTGGGTTCACCCCTAAAACAAAGACATGGGGAGGGGTGACCTGCACGGAGCAGCAGGTGCACCTACTCTTGCCATCTAGATGGACCATGCTGGTCTTTATCTGCCGTCATTTACTATGTTACATCCAGTTTTCCCATAGATGATGAGACACAGATTTGAATCTTCTGTTGATGGAAATGTCAAGTGACTGAAGCATTGTTGTCACACCACCAGGTATAATAACCGGGACAGTGTTCAGAGATTTTATTTTCTTTTTTTTTGTCTTCACTGAAATGGGCTCTCATACTATCCATGACAAGTAGTGCTTTCTGTCTCTTGAAAAATCCATCCAGCTGCTTAATAAAACAGCACTGCAGCCATTTCAACGTCATGCTCTCATCCATCCATATCAAATACAATATTGGTTGGTAGAACGTCACGTGGCATGTGCGAGTATTTATATGCGGTTTGAGGGGAATGGTCCACCGTTGTATAGGTCGCGACATCACTTCCTGATGTAAAAAAACATGATTTATTTATTTATTTATCTAAAAAACTTTTACATACTGCCACTTCCCAAGATCAGGGGCGGTTTACATAGAACAAAGGTGAAAATACATAGAACATTATGCAAAATTGCAACTATATACATGAAACAGTATAAACATAGTAACTATTAATAACTTGCAACAAAACTTTGAGATGTTTACAACTTGCGACATAACGTAAGGTTCAGATTTGGACAAAATTAATTGTATGTGAGTAAGTGGGTAGGATTGTCAATTCGTGCTAGGAGGGGTGGGGGGCCAGATCTGAGTAAAGGCCTGTCTTGTAGTAATGTTGGGTGAATAAATATGTTTTTAGTTCCTTTTGGAACGTTTGGAGGTCTTTTATCTCCCTTAGCTGGTCTGGGAGATTATTCCATTGGGTAGGTGCTACATATGAGAAAGCGTTGTTCCTTGTTATTTGTTTTGTCTGTCTTTCTTATTGAATCTGGTACTAGAATGGTATTGAGGTTCCTTCTTCTTCTCAATCTCTTTTCAGGGGGGCTATGAATCAATGTAGATAGATATGATGGGGCAATCTTATTAATTAACTTAAAGGTAGTCAGTATGATTTTATATTGGATCCTGCTAGCAACGGGGAGCCAATGTAGTGAGTATAGGATGGGAGAAATGTGATCAGATATCTTAGCCCTGGAAATTATTTGGGCGGTAACATTCTGTGCCATTTGTAGTATATTTTGATTCTTTTTTGTTATGCCTTTGAGGATACCATTACAATAGTCAAGGTGGGTGTTATTAGGACTTGGGTAATGGTTCTAAAATCAACTTTTTCAATAAGTGGTCTGAGTTGTTGAATGGTCCTAAGCTTGAAGAAGATTGTTCTAGCTATTTTCTTAATGTGAGAAGTGAAGCTAAGAGTCCTGTCAAGGGTGACTTCCAAATATTTTACCTCCTGCCTCACTGGGAGGGTAAAGTTCTGGAGCTTAATGTCTGGTGGAGGTGTGAACTTGTGGTTTCTTGAAGTAAATAGTACTTCAGTCTTTTTGAAATTAATGTGCATATTCTTTGATCGGAGCCAGAGTTCAGCTTCCGTGAGGCAGGCTGCTAGATTGTCATAGTTGGGGTTAGATATGTTGATCGGGGAGAACAACATAATATCGTCCACATAAATGTGGTAGTTTATATTATGTCTTTTGAATATGGTGCATATCGGTTGCAGGTATAAGTTAAATAGGAGAGCAGATAGCGCGGAACCTTGTGGAATTCCCTGTTCCTGTGGAAATGGTGGTGATGCAACTTGGTCAATTTGCACATATTGTGAACGGTCAGATATATATGATTTAAACCAATTGAGAGCGACTTCCTTTATACCTAATTGGCTGAGTCTCGAGATGAGTATTTTATGGTTTACACTGTCAAAGGCAGCAGATATGTCCAGGAATACCAATATGAAGGCTTGTTTGATGTTGTCCATGCCCCTGACAAGTGAGTCAAGGAGAACAAGGAGTAGAGTTTCCACGCCATGGAAAGGGCGAAACCCATATTGATGTTCATCAAGGGGAGCGGAGGTATCTATAAAATCCTGAAGTTGGAGTTGGACAACCTTTTCATTGATTCAGTCAATGATTTATAAACTGGGAAATATGGTCATAACTCGTACAACTATTTGATAAATTAAAGAGTAGCAAATTACCTGGACTGGCTAGCATACATCCCAGGATGCTGAAAGAACAGAAATATGAGATTGCAGACCTAATCTGTGAACTATCATTAAATAGTACTTGAAGATTGGAGCATGGTCGATGTAAGGCCAATTTTCAAAAAGAGTTCCAAAGCTGATCCGGGAAACTACAGACCGGTGAGCCCGAAGTCAGTACTTGGCAAAATAGTAGAAACCATTATAAAGAACCAAATTATTGAACATGTAGATAGACATGTTTTAAAGGCAGAAAGTCAGCATAGATTTAGCCAAGAACAATCTTGTCTCACTATTCTCTTATATTTTTGAAGATGTAAATAAAACAGGTAGATAAAGGTTAGCTGGTTGGTAATAGTGCATTTGGATTTTCAGAAAGCCTTTGACAAGGTCCCTCATGAGAGACTTTTGGACAATTAAAAAGTCTTGGGATAGGAGGTAGTGTACTGTTGTGGATTAGGAACTGGTTGAAAGATTAAAAAAAAAGAGTAGGGCTAAATGGCCAATTTTATCAGTGGAGAAAGGTGAATAGTGGAAATGGGAATAACAAGTGAGGTGATCAAATTTGCAGATGACACAAAGTTATTCAAAGTTGTTAAAATACAAGAGAATTATGAAAAATTGCAAGAGGACCTTGAAAAACTGGGACACTGGGCATCCAAATGGCAGATGAAATTTAATGTGGACATGTGCAAAGTTATGCACTTAGGAGAGAAGAACCCAAGCTATGGTTAAACAATGCAAGGTTCCACATTAGTAATCAGCACCCAGGAAAAGGATTTAGGCATCATCGGGGATAATACATTGAAACCCTCTGCTCAATATGCAGTCGTGGCCATGAAAGTGAATAGAATGCTAGGAATCATAATGAGAGGAATGGAGAACAAAACTAAAGATATTATAATGCCTCTGTATTGCATGGTGTGACTGCACCTTGAATATTTATTTTTATTTATTTATTTAGACAGTTTTGTATACCGCCTTATCCTTCAATCAAAGCAGTCACAACACAATTGGGGGATACATTTAACATGCGGGGACATGAGACACATACACTAATACTTACAGGGAACATGGGCAATGGAGAGTTAAGTGGCTTGCCCAAGACCACAAGGAGCATCCGTGGGACTAGAAACACCAGTCCTTCTGGCCCAAGGTTGCTGTCCTCTAGTGGGATTTGAACCCCCGACCTTCTGGCCTGAAGTACCTTGCCCCAACCACTAGGCTACTCCTCCCTCAATATTGTGTGCAACTCTGGTTGCCATATCTTACATAAGAACATAAGATATGCCATACTGGGTCAGACCAAGGTCCATCAAGCCCAGTATCCTGTTTCCAAGAGTGGCCAATCTAGGTCATACATACCTAGCAGTATCCCCAAGAGACACAGGTTCCACAATGCTTGTATTGGGTCAAGCATTGATATCCTGGGTCCCTTTTTAATAATGGTTTATGGACCTTTCCTCTAGGAACTTGTCCAAACATTTTTAAACCCAGCTACACTAACAGCCTTTACTACATCCTCCGTTAACAAATTCCAGAGTTTGATTACACGTTGAGTGAAAAAATATTTTCTCTTATTTGTCTTAAATAGTTTACCCTGTAACTCTATTACATGTCCCCTAGTCTTTTTATATTCTGATAGCATAAACAATTGATCTATGTTTACCTGTTCCACTCCATTCATTAATTTATAGACCTCTATCATATCTCCCCTCAGCGTCTCTTTTCCAGGTTGAAGAGCCCTAACCTTTGTAGCCTCTCTTCATAGGAGTAGACTTCCATCCCCTTTACCATTTTGGTGGCTCTTCTCTGTACCTTTTCTAATAACTCTATATCCTTTTTAAGATACGGCGACTAGAATTGCACACAATATTCAAAGTGCGGTTGTACCATGGAATGATACAGAGGCATTATAATATCCTTTGCTTTATTTTCCATTCCTTTCCTTATGATACCTAGCATTCTATTTGCTTTCTTGGCCGCCGCTGCACACTGGGCGGAGGGTTTTAACATGTTATCCATGATGACGCCTAAATCTTTTTCCTGGGTGGTGGTTCCCAATGTGGAACCTTGCATCGTGTAATCATAGTGTGGGTTGTTCTTTCCTGGGTGCATAACTTTGCACTTGTCCACATTAAATTTTTTCTGCCATTTGGATGCCCAGTCTTCCAATTTATCCAGATCCTCCTGCAGGTTTCTGCAATCCCCTTGGGTTTTAACAACTTTAACCAGTTTTGTGTCATCTGCAAATTTGATAACCTCACTAGTTATTCCCTTTTCCAGGTCATTTATGAATATGTCAAAAAGCAGCGGACCCAGTACAGATCCCTGGGGTACTCCACTATTTACCTTTTTCCACTGGGAAAATTGGCCATTTAGCCCTACCCTCTGCTTTCTATCTTTTAACCAGTTCCCGATCCACAATAGTACACTGCCTCCTATCTCATGACTTTTTAGTTTTGCCAAAAGTCTCTGATGAGGGTCCTTGTCAAAGGCTTTCTGAAAGTCCAGATACACTATATCAACCGACTCACCTTTGTCTACCTGTTTATTCACACCTTCAAAAAAACATAACAGATTAGTAAAACAAGATCTTCCTTGTCTAAAGCCATATTGACTGTCTCCCATTAGGCCATGACTATCTACATGCTGAGTAATTTTGTTTTTTATGATAGTTTCTACCATTTTTCCCAGTACTGACGTCAGGCTCACCAGTCTGTAGTTTCCCGGATCACCCCTGGAACCCTTTTTAAAAATTGGCGTTACACTGGCGATCCTCCAATCTTCAGGTATTACAGATGATTTTAATGAAAGTTCACAGATTACTAATAGCAGGTCTGCAATCTCATATTTCAGTTCTTTCAACACCCTTGGATGTATACCATCTGGTCCAGGTGATTTGCTACTATTCAGTTTATCAAATAGTTGTAATACATCTTCCCGATGTAGCGATATTTCTCTCAGTTCCTCTGCAGTATCACCTTTAAATACTACTTCAGTCTTGGGTAACATTCCTACATCTTCCTCGTAAAGACCGAAGCAAAGAATTCAGTCTCTCCACTATAGCCTTTTCTCCTCTTACTGCCCCTTTTACCCCTCTATCATCTAACGGTCCAATTGACTCTCTCACAGACTTTTTGCTATGAATGTACTTGAAAAAGTCTTTATTTCGTGTTTTTGCTTCCATAGCAAGTTTCTTCTCAAATTCTCGCTTTGCCTGCCTTATCAATGCTTTGCATTTAACTTGCCAGTGCTTGTGCTGTTTCCAGTTTTCGTCATTTGGCTCTTTTTTCCATTTCCTGAAAGATGCTTTTTTGGCAGCAACAGCCTCTCTGATCTCACCTTTAAACCATGCTGGCAGTTTTTTGGACTTTCTTCCACTTTTCTTAATGTGTGGAATACAGCTGGTCTAGGCTTCCAGGATAGTATTTTTAAACGACACCCAAGCTTGATGTAAGTCTTTAACCTTTGCAACCGCTCCTTTTAGTTTTTTCTTAACTATTTTCCTCATTTTATCATAGTCTCCCTTTCGAAAGTTAAAAGGTAGTACTGTGGATTTCCTTACTATCTCTCCTGCACTAATTAAATCAAACACGATCATGCTATGATCACTTGCCAAGTGGCCCCAACACCCTTAACTCCTGCACCATATCTGGTGTTCCACTAAGGACTAGGTCTAATATGGCTTCCCCTCTGGTCGGTTCATGAACCAGCTGCTCCAAGAAGCAGTCATTTATTTTGTCTAGGAACTTTATCTTCCTAGCATGTCCTGCCGTGACACTGACCCAGTCGATACCGGGGTAATTGAAATCACCCATTATTATTACTGTGCTGTGACTTTTGTTAGCTTCCTTGATTTCTTTGAGCATTTCATCATCCATTTGTTCATTCTGGCCAGGCGGTTGATAGTACACCCCCACTGCCATCACCTTCCCCTTCATACATGGAATTTCAATCCATAGAAATTCTACAGCAAATTTTGTTTCCTGAAAAACTTTAATCCTTTCTTACTCAATGCCCTCTAACATAGAGCGCAACCCCTCCACCAATTTGATCAGTTCTATCATTATGATATAGTTTGTACCCAGGTATCACAGTGTCCCACTGGTTGTCCTCCTTCCACTATGTCTCTGAGATTCCAATCATATCTAATCTCTCATTTAGTGCTATATATTCTAACTCTCCCATCTTATTGTCTAGACTTCTAGAATTTGCATACAAGCATTTTAAAAAGTATATAGCAGAATTGGAAAAGGTAAAGAGAACAGCGACTAAAATGGTAGAAGGGATGGAAGGATACCCCTATGAGGAGAGGCTTAAAAGATTAGGGCTCTTCAACTTGGAAAAGAGACGGCTAAGAGGAGAAATGATAGAGGTCATAGAATAATGAATGAGTGGGACACGTAGACACAGATTAGTTGTTTACTCCTTCAAAAAGTAGAAAGACTAGGGGACACGCAATGAAGCTACAATATCAGAGAAAATATTTTTTTCACTCATCGCATAATCAGACTCTAGAATTCATTACCAGAGGATGTAGTAAAAGCTGTTATTGTAGCTGGGTTTAACACTAGAAGCCCCAAAAGGAATTTTACCTAGAAACCCCAAAGTGCGTCAATTGACGCATTAATCACGACGACTGCGTTTAGCATGAAATGCAGATGTGAATTAATGTGAAGTTATTTTATTTGTTAAATACGTGCAGTATGTGACATCATTACATGACGTCATCGTGTGTTTATTGTTTGTAATGTCAGAGTAAAACTGTAAACAGTGATTGAGATGCGCCACCTAGTGGGAACATGAATTTATACCTAGAAGCCCCAAAGTACATCAATTGACGCATCCAAGACAATTGAGTGCGTCAATTGATGTACTTTGGGGCTTCTGGCTATAAATTCATTTTCCCGCTAGGTGGTGCATCTGTCATTAATTTTCGATGCACATATTTGAACATCTTGACCTTGCTAACAAAGTCATGGAACATGACTGACATGGTTCTAGCAGTGGCGCTGGTATACACCTTCAAAGATACATTTGTGTCAGTTTATTTATTTATTTATTTATTTAGACAGTTTTGTATACCGCCTTATCCTTCAATCAAAGCGGTCACAACACAATTGGGGGATACATTTAACACGCGGGGATATGAGACATATACACTAATACTTACAGGGAACATGGGCAATGGAGGGTTAAGTGGCTTGCCAAGACCACAAGGAACATCTGTGGGACTAGAAACCCCAGTCCTTCCGGCCCAAGGTTGCTGTCCTCTAGTGGGATTTGAACCCCCGACCTTCCGGCCTGAAGTACCTTGCCCCAACCACTAGGCTACTCCTCCCTCCCCAGTTGATGCACTTTGGGGCTTCTAATGTTAAAAGAGGTTTGGACAAGTTCCTGGAGGAAAAGTTCATAAACCATTGTTAAAGTGGACCATGGAAATCCACTGCTTACCCCTGATACAAGCAGCATCGTATTTGTGTACTTTTGGGAACCTGACAGGTGCTTGTGCCCTGGTTTGGCCACTGTGGGAGACAGGATGCTGGGCTTGATGGACCCTTGGTCTGACCCAGTATGGCATATCTTATGTTGTTATGAGCTGTGTGCAATCAGATATGCACTCAGATCTTTTGAACGGTGGATAGCGGACAAGTCCATCCTGATTCAGACTGACAGTCAGGTCACCATGTTCTACATCAACAAACAAGGAGGAATGGAATCCCTCATGCTCTGCAGCATGCGCACAGAACCTGGACTTTTCCTCTATCCAGGGAATGCTTCCTACAGGCATTTTACTGCTAGGTACATATGACCTAGATTGGCCACTGTTGGAAACAGGATACTGGGCTTGATGGACCTTGGGCTGACCCAGTATGACATATCTTATGTTCTTATGGGCATCCAAAACCACTTATCTGGACCTGTTCATCATGCGACAGTAGCACAAAGTGCAACTGCTTCTGCTCCAAACATCCATCCCCCTGTAGCTTTCCTCAGATGCATTTAAAATTCACTGGGGAAACCTTCCACTTCTGTATGCCTACCTTCCCACCCCACTGATCTCCAAGACAATCTAGAAGACTCTAGGTTGACTCTCTCCTCCCTACACCTCACTACTGAAGTGCAATGACTCATCCTGGCTGCCAGGCAACAGTCCACGAGGAAGTCGTAAGGACTCAAGTGGAAATGCTTCGACTCCTGGTATGCCTCAAAGGGACTAGACCCCCTTCTCTTGCCTGATACCACAGGTCCTTCAATACCTCACCATCCTCATCACTATGGGGCTCAAGATTGCATCTGTTCAGGTACACCAGTCAGCCATCGTGGTCCATCACATCCGTCACAACAACACCTCCATCTCCATGCATCTGTTGGTAGCATGGCTCATGAAGGGCCCGGCCAACCTGAGGCCCCCTGTGTGTTAGTCGTCCTACATCAACTCATGCAGGACACCTTTGAGCCTATTGCCTTGGCACCACTGAAGTATGCCACCTGGAAAACCCTCTTCCTCATTGCCATCACTTCAGACAGATGTGTCAGTGATCTGCAGGTCACTTACCCACTGTATACCCAGCTGTAGTAGGACCACACCACCCTGAGAACACACCCCAGGTTCAGCCCAAAAGTGACCTTTCCCTTCCACTTGAACCAAACCATTGTGCTGTCCACTTTCCACCCACAGCCTCACTCCTCACCAAAACAGTAGCATCTCACCCTGGACTGCATGTATGCTCTGCATGCCTACAGTCAGAGGATGTAGCACCAGTGACAGGGGGCTCAACTCTTCATCTCCTTCAACACCAACAGACTGGGATACCTGGTCACAAAGAGGACACAGTCACAATGGATATCCTCCTGCATAGCGTTCTGCTGTGCCCAGGCAGGCGGCAAGCCTCTAGGCACTGTCTGGGCCCACCAACTCCGAGCCATAGCCACCACCCTCACAAACCTTAATTCTGTGCCAGCAAGAGACATATGCAAGGTTGCAACCTCGTCCTTCATACACACATTCCAAAGACACTACTGCCTGGACCAGTACGTGCTGGCGAATAGCTCCTTCAGCTGAGCAATCTTGGCCACAGCTGCTCCACCATAAAGGACTCATTGCCGGGCAGAAGACTAGGCTAAAGCACCTGTGTAGTCGTCACTGTCAATGCATTGGGCTGCATCCCCTTAACTGGTTGCTTCTGTAGCCATGTTGTTGTATCATTACACAATGCAAAGCAATTCTTGTGTTTCTGTTATTCAGTGCCTGACTGTTGTTGAATTTCTGTTACTGTCAATTGCTAATCTATGGCTACGTATTTCTTTGGGCCTTCGACTTTCTGCCAGAAACTGCTTCAGGTGCTAATAAAAGCTTTCCTGTTCTCCTTTATCCTACTACAGCAAACACGTGACAACTGGCCACAACTACAGAGTCACCAGGTGTGGTTGATGCATCCTACTTGTCTATGGAGAAAGTGAGGTTACTTACCTGTAACAAGGGTTCTCCATGGACAGCAGGATAAGTCAGCCACACAATCCCATCCACCTTCCCTTGGATGAAGGCAACAGATGCACTTCTTCCCTTTGAATCAAGATCGAGCACCTGCCAACCTAGACTTTGGAGCACTGCTAGAAACGAACTGGGCTAGGTAGGGGCAGGCTCCGTCTGTGCCGCCATTGGAGGATGTCACCAGGTGTAGATGACTTATCCTGCTATCCTCAGAGAATTTCCATTACAGGTAACCCCGCGGTTTTACTGGATGGGTAGCTATGCTCAAATTCTAAAGTCAAAAAGACATTGTCTGTTTAGCTACAGCTGTCAGTCCCTCTGTAGAGAGAGCCTCAGTTTTAAAAAAGATTTAACTTAATTCATGTGTGATGGCTTTCATACACAACATTTACTAATTTCATTTTAACCTTATGGCCTTTTGATGATACTGTCACTAAATTGGGTACAGTGTAAACAATTTCATAAATAAAATACAAAGTAAAACGAAAGATTAAAAGAAAACATCCTAAGGGGATTATTTTAGAATCCTTGGAGGCATTTGCAAACTTTCTAGCCATGGTCAGCGGGATGTTCAGTGGTACAGTTGAATACCCCCTTGTACTGGCTTTGAATGCGCCGATGCTAAGCACTTAGAGTAGGGGAATTCTGAGGGCAGAGAGGGGCAACACCAGAGGTTAACTGATCAGCAATATTGAGCTGCTGACTTGATGACACTACTTGGCTAAAGTTAAGACAGCTGAATGACTGTCTTAATTTAGCTGGTTTTGCAATCTGGCCAGTGGCTGAATATTGCTGTTGACCGGCTTGTAAAATCACAATCTGGCCAATCCACATATTCAATACTGGTGGCCAGAAACAGCCCTGGCATTGATTATGTGGTTCATTTATAATGTGGAGACAGCCAACCACTTTCATCAGGCTAAATGCCCCCTCCCCTTATTCACAATTTCCATGGCTAACATCAGGGATTTGCTCATAGGCCAGCAGCCTGATATGTTTCAGAACCAAATCCTGGCTCTCCGCAAGTGATGCAGTTATTAGTAAACAATTCTTTCCAAAGAATTACGAGGTATTTCATTGATCATCCCTAGGTAAGTGTGTGTGGGGGGGGGGGGGGGGGGGAGGGTATAAATGATACCGAGTAAAATCCTGCAATGTAACCAGTTAGATTTAGAATTATTCCAAGGTTCAGAAATGATAGTAGGCATTGGTAACAAAAATGTCCTTTTGTCTTGCTTATAGACCTCCTGAGGCTGACACATCTAATTTATCCTTCTTGTTAGTAGTTTACTGGTCTGTAAATATGATCTGCCTTGCACTGTTTTGCAAATGGCTTAGGACCTATCTGTAGAGAGGTTTTATTTGCTATTAAAACATTAGACCATCTATCTGCCCTTTTTCTTGTGTTTCTTCTTGTATAATCTGCTTAAACCCCAAACACAAGAAAAAGGGCAGATACATGGTCTAATATCGTACCTATTGATGCAGATATGGATGTGGTTGAATCCTCTTTAAGGAATCAGCTAGGATCTTTATTCGTTGTGGCTATTGTCCTATGAGGATAAAGTGTGGAGAGAGTCTGAGGAGGTGAAGTTTCGTTGTAGATTTGAGAAGTTTCTCAAAAAGGAAAATTAGTGTAGGCAAGGAAGCCTGTGATAACTGTAGTTTGGATAATAGGAAGATTTGGCGATGACATAGAATAAAAATATTGAGAAAGACTTTTTAAAGCAGGAAAGAGGAAGATTAATGGTAAGTAGCAGCAGTAATGTTAGAAGGCATGACGCCACGTGGTTTTCTTTAGAGACACAAAACTGCTGTGAAAGGCAGAGAGAAAGTGGAAGAAATCACATTCTGATATTGATAGAGAGATTTGTGGATCTTTTATGTGAGCATCGTAGAAAGATAGAAGACAGGAAAACCCCCCAATATTAGACTCATCTCCGATGGGTTGCTTGAAGGTGATTTCATCAGATACTGGTCCTAGTATGTGTGCAGTGTTAAAAAGTTCAGTCAGATTGTAAAGATCCCAGTTCAGATTGGACAATAAGCAGCTGGTCTCCCATTCCGGGCTAAAATGATTGAGCAGGTGGTATTCAAATAGCTTCAAACTTTTGTGGAGGGTTATTCACTTTTGGATAAATAGCAACCGATTATAGAAAAGGTTATGGAGTTGAAACATTATTGGTCTCCACTCAGGTCTGATCGATTTATTGCAAGGATTAGAAAAGGAGGATATAGCATTTTACTTGCTTTTTTGGACATTTCCTCCACCTTTGACTGCATAGTTCATCATAATGTATTCAACGGCTTGGCAGTTGGGGATAGGAGATACTGTACAGAGATGGTTTCAATCTTATTCATTGGGTCCTTGGCAAAAAGTGAAAGTTGGGGAGAAAGCGTCAGATTGGATAAAGACTAAGGGGTATGTTTACTAAACTGCATTAGTGCGATTCGCGTTAGGAGCCGCGGTAGAGACAGAAACCCCAAATAAGGACATGGGTGGTACATCGTTGCCGAGAACGCGCGCTACAAGGCGCCATAAATGAACGAGCGCTACAGGGCACGTTACCGTGCATTAATCTTAAGAAGGCGCGCAGGCATACAATCACAGCAACAGAGCTGTAGCACAATTGTTACAACACTGACTGATAGTACAGGGGTCATGGGTTTGATTCCCCAGTGGGCCTAATGTATAAGGCTGGCTGAGGCAGCACCCTTTACATTTAAGTACTGATTGTTGAGGCATTTGACATGTATTTTAATTTGTGCTGCCAGCAAACACACCCTCACAGTGGCATAACCTAAGGTGCTGCATAAGGCACCATTATAAAGTGTACTGTCTGCCAAGGCACCCTATAATGTCCCCTATAGGACACCTTATAAGGCTGTGAACAAAGCCCTGGCTGGCTGCAGGACTGCACGTCACCACACAAACTGTCTGCTGTGGTTACCAGGATAGGGTTAACCCACCCGTACCCATGATGCACTGCACATGCAAATCAGCAGTCGAGAGATGGGCACAAGATTGGGTATGCACCCCCACAGCACCTCGGCCAGGTAGGGGGAACAGACCGTGTGTGGTACTGCCACAGAGTAGCCACAGACAGTCACATTGTGCGGGTACTGTGCCCACCCTGAGGTTGAGGTGGGACGCCCAGCACCAGGTCCACAGCACCTTTCATGGCTGAAATACGCCATGCTGCAGGTCCCCATCAGTGTGTGATAGGTAGTTCTGTTAGACACACCTAGGATACATCTGTGCCCTGCTGTATGTCTTGGTCATGTCTAGTCCTTATGGGCGATGATGCACCCAGAATAGTGCATATCCTGTGTTGGTGCCATGGTTACCTGCTGTAGGTGAAGGGGGGGGGGTGTGTATGGACCCATGGGTAGATCATGTACCACAACACAACCCACCCTCTGGGGCTCAGGGTGGGAAACAGGATCACCCACCAATAGATCCACAGTCTACTTCCCTGCAATGGTAGCAGTAGAGGGGACCATCAACCCCAGTCCTGCTGGGGAACAGACAGAGCGGTACACATCCGTAACACAATAGCAGACAGACGGTAGGCCTGGAAATGCTCAGCTGCCCCCCCACCCCCCCACCATTATCTGACATTCTCCAGCAGCAAGCCTCCAGCCGCTGCACCCTGCAAGGTGTTCCAGTAAGACACATACTAGCTGCAGACAGTCCGCCAGCTAGTCCATAGTGCATGGTCCTGGAGGAGCTGCATGTACCCAGAACGGGGATGTCAGCATACACACCAAGCAGATAAGTCAGTGATTGGGCCCCAAAAGAAAACCCATATATATCACATGAGAGAAATGCTATATAGCACTATGGGGGAACCTAGCCATGCCATGGTCACTGCTCAGTCAGGGTGAGAGTGACCGCCCAGCAGGACATGCTATGGCCACCCTGTCCGTGCAGGTGGTACCGGACACTACAATGTCCGAGCCATTGCCCTATGCCCTGTGCAGATGCGGCCAGGCCAGGCCACCCTATCCAGGCTTTTCCCACGGTACCTTGCTCCTCATTATGCACATTGGCAGGCCAATACTGGCAACAGTGCTAGCAGTGTGGGCTGTGGAGGGTGTTGGCAGCCACCACACACTGGATAGACAGACACACACTCCCCACACCTATGCCAGCATTGTGCAACTATAGAGGTGTTGGGCAGCCCAGGCCACCACACCAGTCCTGGGCACAGTGCAGGCATGGCTATGGTACGCAATACTGTAGGAGTCACTCCCCAGGTTGGTAAACACTGTCAGACACAAGACCTGTAGCACACTCCACAGACATCAGAAAGGTTGCCATGATGCAGCTCACTCAGAATATTGTACTTAACCTAGGAATTGCTATCTGCCAGTAATCATAGCAACCTCTTTAAAGATGTGTACCATATTCCCAGGTTTAGGGTGGCATTACTAAGGTATGCAAGTGCTAGTATTGGGAGATGCACGCAGAGCCCAATGTCTTGCCTCTCCAGGAGGCTTTGGATAATGGGGCTTGTGGGTGCGGGTGTGTCTGCCCCTGTTGGCTGCTGCTTTACGGCAGAGGTTCCCAACTCCAGTCCTGTGGTGCCAAATACTGTTCGGGTTTTCATGCTGTCCCTCATGAATATGCATGAGATACATCTGCATACCATGGGGGTGGTGCATAGAAATGCAGCACAGGCATCTTTATCAGAGACAGCATGGAACCGGAATGGTGTTTGGCCCTCCAGGACTGCATTTGGGAGACTCTGCTCTAGGTAATGTGCATGTTTATGGTGTCTGTGCTCTGTAGGGTAAAATGTAGGTGTCTTGGGCATGTTTACGTCATCTGCAATGTAGGTGCTGTCTGTATTAGCACATTGTAGTAGTGGGTAAAATATGGGGATTGGGTTGGCAGGAAGCACAGCTGGGACTTGAACCTGTGACCCTCTGCTTCTGAATACACTGGTTTTGTGCATTGCACCACCTTGTTGTCACAGAGTCAGTACATTCCTTGGTGATGCCATGACTGTTCGTCAGACGGGGCCTGTCTATTGCAGTACACGGCACCCACCTATACAGGGCTAGGCCCCGGTCTGCTCTGGGCAGCTGCCAATGCCCTCTCCACCACCAGTATCCCTCAGCCACCATGCTGACATGCCCTTGTGCTGGTGGTGCGCAGTCTCAGGCCATCCAGTGTGCAGGTAGGCGGCTGCCCATGGTGCGGGTTCTGGGGTAGGGGTGCCTGCATAGACGTCCACGCTCCCCCCAGCCCCACCTGCCAATGTTCCGTGCCCTTGGGGGTAGCTGTTGGGTACTATCCCCCGTGACACTGTGGGAAACACGCTCGTGCCCATGTTGGGCCTTCAGCAGTTGCTGTCTGGCTGCTCTGCTGTTTCAGCATTCATATGGGCCACCTAGGCATCACCCTAGTCCGCACTGTGGCCCAGCTCCACCACAGCATGTGCCGCCTGCGGCCCTCTGTATCCCCTTCTCCGGCATCTGTCCAGTTGCCGTTCCGACATGCCCGCCCTGATGTTGCGGGACATGTGCACGCCATAGGAACCCTGTCCGATTGTGGGGGAAACCCTGAGCAGCGCTATATCACTGTGGGCTCCTTCACCTTGTATGGGGACAGAGTATAGACCCTTCCACGATTTATATCTTTTCTATGGAGCTTACTCGGGGGGGGGGGAGGGGTTGATGTTTCTCATTGATACCACTATTGGCCAGCTTGGTTATGGTTTTTTTCCAGTTTGTTGGGGTCATTTTCAGTGTTTCTGTGCCCTTTTGTTCTGTGCACATGTATCACACTTATCACTTTTTTTTGGTTTCCCTGCCTGGGCTGTACATTGCTGACGCTGAAATGGTCTCTCTCCCCTGTAATGTGCATTTAACGGCAGGTTTTCATTCGCGTTGGAATTCAGCTCTTCAGATCAGCGTGTTAGTGTGAAGGGAGCCTCTCCCCGCCCACTCTCCGCCCACTGACCCCCTCTCTCCACCTTCTGCGGTGTTTTACCGCGCCGCGGGGCATTACGATCATTAACGTTACATAATGCGCGTTATGTACGATTACCGCAGTTTAGTAAACATACCCCTAAGCAGTGTGAACCTCAAGGATCAGTTTTGTCTGTTCTTTTATTTAATATTTATGTTACACTTTTATGAGAGATTTTAGGACCATTGGGAGGGGGATGTTTTAAAACCATTTTTATACAGATGATGATATGATCTATATCCCTTTCTCCAAAGTTGCTGGGATACAGTTCACAATTTTTTTTTTATTTCAAACAGTACTGACATGGTTTGCTGAGAATAAGTTATTAATTAACATAAACAACAACCCAGAGCTATGTACTTCCTTAAAAGCATCAGCAACGGATTCAGGAGTGATACTTGACTCCCAGCTCAATCTTTGTTCATATATTAAAGAGGTAGTCCAGGTGGCTTTTTATAAAATGCGGGTTCTTCAACATTTAAAACCTTTATTGACAATAAGTGACTTCTATTCTCATGGGTAAATCTCATTTTGACCATATTGTCCCTTGTTTGATGGAGTTGCTTTCAATTATATACTGGATAAAGTAGAAATTATTAGTATTGTTGTTTAAGGTAATTTGGGGAACGGCTGCAGATTGTTTGGTACCTTTCTTACAGCCATACTTTAGCAATCTGTTTGCCCTATATGGGCTAGTTTACAAGGATTATTGGTAATCCCCTCAGTAAAACTGTTAGGAAACAAGTTACCAGTACTTGGGTCTTTCAGGCGCTGCCCCTAGACAAATGAAACTAGATTATTAGGAGTGGAAGAGTGGCCTAGTGGTTGGGGCAAGGTACTTCAGGCCAGAAGGTCAGGGATTCAAATCCCACTAGAGGACAGCAACCTTGGGCTGGAAGGACTGGGGTTTCTAGTCCCACAGGTGGTCTTGGGCAAGCTACTTAACCCTCCATAGCCCATGTTCCCTGTAAAATAGTTATCTCCAAGTTATAATGCCCTGTTCAATGTAAACCACACTGATGCAGAATAGCACAGTATATAAGAGAATTAAAATAAATTATTTTTTGATTTGGGTGTCTTCTGTAAGAAGGTTAAGACAATGTTCATTTTCTCAAGTTTTTAATACACTGATATCTTATAAGATTATGGCCATCATTTGTTGATCTTTAGTTTGACCTATTTGGTTTACTAAGTGAAATTTGCAGATTTGAATGTTCTTCGCAAGAAGGCTAATATATTTTTACTTTGTTAGGTTTTTAATATATGAGGATATTTTATGACATTATAGTCAATCTTGTTTGTTTTAGTTTGACGTGGAGGCCAACTCAGAATTGGGCGCCTCTGGCCCATCTGTACGTCCAGAATCTGGACAGGCCGGAATTGCACCTGATTCTGATCCTGCGAGGACTAGATGTCCCCACGGGATCAGAATAGGGTGCACCCGGCCTGGATGGTCCAGCCATGCTCCAATTCTGGGCCCCCAGACATACAGCCACATATTGGACTAGCCCAGCCAGGCTCCTGCATGGAGCTGCAGTGTCATGGGGTCCTATTGCCATTGCATCGCAGCTCCACGCAGGAGCCATGATTCCCGCCAGACCCCGAAACGAGCATTTTCTTGCTGCCTGACCCCCGATTGGGCCTGCCATAGCCAGGGTTGAGCTGTGGGAACCCTCTGAACCTCCTTACCTATTTTCCCGGGCCCAGATCCCGCATATTGCGCCGTCCAGGGGGATTTATTTCACTTCCGAGGTGGAATAAGTCCCCCATTCAAATGGCCGACCCCAGAATCAGAACTGTACATCCAGGGTAGACGTCATGCTTCTGGCCTGCTCTTGTGCCTCCCTCGACCTGCCCCCTTCTGCCTCCATACAGAGCTCACTGCACATCTCTGCTGTATGTGTGGGGAGCTCTGTGGGTGGAATCGCCATCCAAGCATTTAGCAGGGATGGACATCCAAACTAAACGTCCATCCCTGCTAAACGCTGCTCAGAATCTACCCCATAGTATTTATGCTTGATGTAAATCGCTTTGAATCTTGTTGACTAGGCTGTATATAAATATGTTAACAAAGTAAATAAATAAGATATTCAGTAGGAAATAGCTGGATAATGATCGCCAATACTTGGATATTCCCCTCAGGTGGTGCTGTCCATGGATATACAGAGGCTTTATGTAGATAGTGCCAATGCAGTCTGTGACGGCTATCTGGATAGTGCCTGGGTAGTATATGAACAAGGATAGAAATTATCTGGAGAGCACCCAGACTGCTGTCTAGATAACCTTAGGCCAGCTAAAGAACTGTGCTAAAGTTATCCACATAGCAGTCTCTGTCTGGATAGTATGGCCGCTGTCCGCTCTATCTGGATATTCAGTGCCAGCCACTGTCTCGATAGTGGTGCAGAATATGCAGATTGTATTTAAACGCTGTAGCTAGTCTTTGAAACCACACTGACCATGGTGTATAACTATTGACTAATGTGGGGGATATTCAAAGGTATTTATGCAGTTTAGAGACCTGCGAACCACGTGAATGCAGCTCACTGGGATAGTGGCACTAATGCGGTTAGTGCAGCTCTGCGCCCCGACGCTAAGCGGCTAGTGTTAGGGCGTTCTGGGGCTGGAATGGGGGCAGCACCAGGGTTAATTTTCCAGTGCCAATATTCAGCTCCTGGCTGGTTAACTTAAACTGATTAAAGTTACGCCAAAAAAAGGTGGCCTGACTTTAGCCAATTTAGCAATCTGGCCACTGGCCAAATAGTTAATCCTTTATCCGGGCAACTTGGATATTCAATGCCTGTGGCTGGATATGACTCTGGCACTGAATAAAGCAGTGACAGACAGTTGCTTTAAATGTGCTGGCCACTGCCGCTGAATATCGGCCACCACCCAAATCATGCTGAGATTTGCTGTGCTGAGTTTGCTTTTGAGAACAACGGGCTAGAGATGCAAGACTTCCATACAGGCAGGGCTGGTGCAAGGATTGGAAGTGCCCTAGCTGTCAGACCCTTCATCCTGCTGTCCGCCCACCCCCATTGCCACCACTGCCGGAAGTCTGTATTGGAGGGGGCAGAAGTGACAGATAGAAGGCAGGAACTACAACACAGTGCCAGAGAGTTTAGGTAAGTGCTGCATCTCGATTTCCCTGCTGCAGGCTACAAAGAGGAGCGGCGGCGGCGGCGGCAGTGGGTGCCCAGGAGAGCTGGCGCTCTAGGCAATGACCTAATTTACCTATTGGAAGCACCATCCCTGCATGCAGGACCTGCCTTGGTCTATTGAACCTATTTGATCCAATGAGGCCCTGCACTAGGATCGCCACTTCCAGTTTTGAAGCAAAAAGCTGAAACTTTGACAACATTTTGAAGGTTTGCAGAACAAAAGCACATTTTAGTCAACATATAAACTAATAAATATATATTGTTTTGTTTTAATGCAACATAATAGCATATATTCCCGATACCTAATTTGAAATAATCATGTCTAGGAGGCCCTGCTAAAATGGTCCAAATGGGCACTGCATTTACTACTGCTACTGAGCATTTGCATAGTGCTACGCAGCACTACATAGACACATGTAAAAGACAGTCCCTGCTCATCAGAGCTTACAATCTAGTCAAGACAGACAACACAGTAGCTGTAGACATTGGGATACAGCCAGGGGGAATGGTAATGGAATACAAAGGAGATCAGGTGAGTCAAGATCCGG
This sequence comes from Ichthyophis bannanicus, assembly GCA_033557465.1. Lineage (NCBI taxonomy): Eukaryota > Metazoa > Chordata > Amphibia > Gymnophiona > Ichthyophiidae > Ichthyophis > Ichthyophis bannanicus. The sequence continues at coordinate 294,915,599 of CM066041.1, forward strand.
AAGCGGTAGCGAAGAGGTGAGTTTTTAGCCTGGATTTGGAAAGGGTCAGAGAAGGCGCCTGACATACAGACTCAGGTAGTTTGTTCCAGGCATAAGGAGCAGCAAGGTGAAAGGAGCAAAGTCTGCAGTTAGCAATAGAAGAGAAAGGCACAGATAGAAGCGATTTGCCAGAACAGTGGAGTTTCCGAGGAGGGGTGTAGGAAGAGATAAGAGAGGAAAGATAGCCAGGAGCTGCAGAATGAATGCACCTATAGGTCAGCAGGAAAGGTTTGAAATGGATAGGGAGCCAATGAAGAGACTTGAGGGGTAATATGAACATGACGAGGCTGATGGAAGTTTAGCCGCGCAGCAGAGTGTTGAACAGACTACAAGGGAGAGAGATGATTCAGCGAGAGACCAGCAAGGAGGAGGTTATGAAAGTCAAGACGAGAGGTGATTAAGGAGTGGATTAGTGCCTTAGTAGTGTGTTCAGAAAAGAATGGGCAGATTTTGTTGATGTTATAGAGAAAGAAACTGCAAGTCTTAGCTATCAGATGGATGTGTGTTGAGAAGTAGAGAGAGGAGTCAAAGACAATCCCAAGGTTGCGAGCCGAGGAAGCAGGGAGGAGTAGAGAGTTATCCACAGAGACTGAGAAAGGAGGAAGAGAAGGTTTTAGGGGGAAAAATAAGAAAGTCAGTTTTGGCCATGTTCAATTTCAAGTGGCTGTGAGACATCCAAGCAGCAATGTCAGAAAGGCAGGCAGAGATCCGGATCTGGATTGCCGGAGAGATTTCAGGTGCAGAGAGATAGATCTGAGCGTCATCAGCATAAAGATGGTACTCAAAGCAATGGGAAGAGATCAGTGCACCAAGGGACTGGGCATATAGAGAGAAAAGGAGTGGACCCAAGACAGATCCTTGGGGTACACCAGCTGAGAGCGGGATAGCAGCAGAGGAGGATCCACCAGAACAAACACTGAAAGAATGACGGGAGGGATAAGAAGGAGAACCAGAATAGTATAAAGCCCTTAAGACCAAGCGAGGAGGACAGGGTATCAAGGAGAAGGTTGTAGTCAACAGTGTCAAAAGCAGCAGAGAGGACAAGAAGGATGAGGACTGAGTAAAGGCCCTTGGACTTTGCTAGGAACAAATCACTGGAGACTTTGGCAAGAGCTGTTTCAGTAGAACTTAAAGGGCAAAAACCAGATTGTAAAGGATCCAGGAGGGCTTGAGAGGAGAGAAAGTCAAGGCAATGGGGAAACTGCTAGGTACGTATGACCTAGATTGGCCACTGTTGGAAACAGGATGCTGGGCTTGATGGACCTTGGTCTGACCCAGTGTGGCATCTCTTATGTTCTTATGTAATGGTGGTGAACCACACGTTCAAGTAGTTTAGAAATGAAGGGGAGGAGGGAGATGGATCAATAGTTAGAAGGACAGGTAGGACAGACGCTGGTCCTGCTTACACAGGACAGAGGTAACTGGTCTGGACTGGAGCAGTCCAGTATTAATCATTTCAAGCTGTGTAGCTAAAGCAGGATAAAGACAGCAGAAGAAAGTGTTTATGCCAACAAGCTATCATATTCCAGTGCTAGAACAAAAATACAGCAGAAGTAATCCCATAATGTGAATAATGCCTTCAGCTGCAATTAGAGGAGCTCAGGTTCCCCTCTCCCTCCCTTTCCTTCTTCCTTTCCCCTTGCACACCCTCCCCCCTCCCTGCTTCCTGCCGTCTCTGCTTATTCATCTCTGTCTCCCTCTTTTCCCACATTCGCTTTACCTCCGTTGTCAGCTCTCCCCCCCCCTTCATTTCTAAAAATACAGCAGTAAACAGAGAAAAGCGTAGAAAAGATAAGAAAACACGCAGGACGGAAAGGCAATCCTAAGCAGGAGCAAGCTCGCTCTTTCCCACTTCCCAGTATATTCTCGTTACCTTTCAGCCCCCCCCAGGCAGGGGTGTCAGTGGGATTTAAAAAAACATTTTCCTTGCTCTGTCTTCTTTCTCTCCCCAATCTGTCATTCTCCGTTCTTCCTATTTCCGTTTCAGCCACGCTCACATCTGCAAGTCCAAGTTCATTGCACTGTGTGCTTTATTCTGTCTCTTAAATCCGAAGTGTTTTTTCTTCCTAGACTGGCAGAACAGTCCCAGCCTTCAACTGCTCAGAGGGAGGAGATGGGACCACAGCCAATAACACCACTCCCTAAAGCCAGCCTTAATGAGAGACAGCCTAAAGAAGACAGCTCAACCCTGGGCTGTAGTGAGGCCAGTTCTCTCGCAGTTTAAGGGCATTTGTCACAAAAAAAATACAAAAAAGAAAGATGATAATTTTCCTTGCCTGTCTATGAAAATACAAAGGACAATATTCTGCTAAGCGGATAAGCCGCTGTGAACCCAGTGTTGAGGAGCACTATCCAGATAGCCCTACTGAACATTTCCTCTGACCGCCGTGGCAGTGTTCAGAGAATGCTGGGAAGGTCTTTGGCGCTGGGGAGGAGCCGGCACTTATTCGGATAGTAGTGACACTAGTCGGATAATTATCTGCATAACATGGGAGAGGAAAAAAGCTGGCCTAAGCGTATGTGGCTTGGCTATCCAGGCCATAGCTGAATATCGCCACTGACCATTAAAATCTGGATATTTAGCAGTAGCTATTATCTGGATACTATCGTCAGATACTCAAAATGTTTTTTGACCCACCACAGCTAGTGTTTAAAAAAAACGCCGATCACTGTGGGCTCAATATTACCCCTATAATCATTTAAAAGCATTTTAATTATATTTTTATGATTCATCTTTTAACCATATTACCATCCATATCTTTTGAAATGCCCCTCTGAATAGTTTTGGGAAATGCCCATCTTAATGGTAACAAAAAGAAAGATTATGTGAAAAAGAGAAGATCAATGGCTCAATGGCGGAGGAAGGGCGGGAAGGTCTGGAAAGTGCTGCAGAGGGTGTAGGGGCAGAGAAGCCTATGGGAGGACATCAGCTTTCTTACCTGTAATGCGGGTTCTTTTTAGAAAACAGGAAAATGCAGCCTTGAACATGGAGGATGATACTCAGACAGCAGCTACATGGACACTTCGTTGGCTAATTTCCTTCAAAAACACTCTCCCACCTCATGTGCTGTGTGATTGCTCCGAAAACTATCTCCTGAGTCCATAACATAGATGAGAGAAATTGTTTGATGAGCAGGGATGGAGTGTGGCTGCATTTTTCTGCCGTCTATGGAGAACTCATGTTATAGGTAAGAAACTCCGCTTTCTCCAGTGACTGCAGGCAAAATGCAACCATGAACATGAGTGATTCTAGAGCAGAGGGTAGCTACAAATTTAAATGCAACCCAGGTGGATATAAAAAAGGACAGTTAGAAAAGGACATTAGTTATGTAGGACTGATTGTCCGAAATTACTATTAGTATCTAGGCAATAATGTGTCATAAAGGTAAAGTGTGTATTGCTCTACAAATGTCAAGAATAGATGAAGACCAAAGATTCGCAACTGTTGCAGGTGTTGCTCTGAGCTGATGTATTCCGATTACACCCAGATAATGGTATACCTGTATCAGTATAACAAAAAGAATAATGTACTAGAATCTGCAACTTGCTTACTCTGCACGAAAAAATTATTGCCACAGGAAATATTGTCTTTCAGGTAAGATGCTGGAGTGTTGCAGAAGTTAATGGTTCAAAAGTTGAGGTCAAACGTCAGCCAAGCATGACAATTCACGTCCCAAGATGGAAGAGGTTTCTTTTTTTATTTATTTATTACAATTTCTTATATACCGCACTATTCGGTATCAGCGCGGTTTACATTATAACATAATGACCATAACAACAAGCTGTTTGGTTTTACATAGAACAGGAGTACAAACTTGGATAACAGGGGTGAACTATATACATGAAATATTTACACGGAACAAGATTGAAGTAACAATAACATAAGGAACGTAAGTGGTCATTTCTTAATGGGTCATTTCTTAATGGGGATATCTAGATTTCGTTGCTGACTGAGTAGTATTGGATGAAAAGGTGGTATTTGAGTGCCTTCCTGAACTGTGTTAGGTCTACAATGGCCCGAATGTCGGAAGGTAGAGCATTCCAGCATTTGGGGACATAAAGACTGAACGCCCTGTTTGCAGTTGTCATGTTGCATTTTGTCAATGCCTTTGGGGTTATTAGCAGGTTTACAGCTGTTGCTCTTCTGGATCTGTTGGGGGGCACCATGTGAATAAGTTCTGTGAGTGAGGAAGATGAAATACCTTTGATTGCCTTGAATGAGAGGAGTAGGGTTTTAAAGATAATCCTCCCATGTATGGGTAGCCAGTGAAGCTGTTTGAGAATGGGAGTCACGTGGTGGCTTCTGGAGGCTCCGTAGAGGACCCTTGCTGCAGCATTCATGGCCAGCTGCAATGGGCTCAGTGTAGATTGAGGGAGCCCTTGTAAGATGGCATTTGCAAAGTCGAAATGTGGCAGGATTAGTGCTTGGTATATAGTCCGGAAATCGTCTGGGTCCAACAGGGAGCGCAGATGCCTGAGCGTGCGGATTTTGAAGTACAGTCAAACCTCGATTTTCATGATTAATCCGTTCGAAAAAGTCTGACTAAAACCGAAACGTATGAAAACTGAAGCAATATTTCCCATAAGAAATAATGTAAATCCAATTAATCCGTTCCAGACACCCAAAAATATTCACAAAAAATACATTTTATAGAGAATAACTATATTTTTACATACAGAAAACAATGAGAAATAAATATAAATGACTAATGAAATGGATAAATGAACATTTAACATCACTGAAAGCAAGCTAAGTACAGTACTGTACAGTACAGTATGTTAACATCTGGCCTTAGCCACCCCTGACAAGCTGCTGTGCCCAGCTCTCTTCGGAATCACATTGAATTCAGTCCATTAAAATATCTTTACATTATCTGCTCAATGCTTCAGAATGGCAGAAAATCTTAATGATATAGCTTCAGACGTACCCTGCAAGAGAAAGAACTGCCTCCCACATTCATGCAACATCTCCTGCTTACGTTGACAGCTTTTCTTCCCTGCTACCGGGACAAAATCTCAGTCAGAAAAGACGTTGAAAACCGAAGCGTATGAAAACCGGGGCAAATGAAAACCGAGGTTTGACTGTATACAGCTTTGACTATATTGCTTATATGATGTTTCATATCCAGACGTTGGTCCAAGGTGACTCCAAGGTATTTTATTGTTTCTTTAGTTTGTAGTTCAGCATCTTTGACACTGAGATGGGATGGAGGAATGAAGTTGGGGTCTCTGGCAATGAAAAGCACCTCAGTTTTCTTATGTTGAATGCATAGGTTTTGTGATTGGAGCCAATCTGAGACCGTTTTGAAACAGTCTACCAGTGGTGTCAGGTCCAAATGAGCTGTAGAGATCGGCATGTATAAGAGTATGTCATCTGCATATATCAAACATTCTTAATGGGAAGTCTTGTGTTCATGATTCCCTGCACGAACCTGGAGATCAAAGGGTGCAGGGATGTAGGTTTTTCCTCAGCGTGATCATGTTAAGCTGATATGGCCGCTAAAGGTACTCAAACCAAGTTCATTTTTAAGGCAGAGTTCAACAGATTCAGGCATAGGAAAGAATATGATGTACACTACATGATAGAGGATTACAAATGAGTCCATTTGAGCGATACAAACTAAGGTGGATGGTTTTCTGGAAGCCAAAAGAATTTGTCATACTTTCTGAGATACTGATAACTGAGCAATTAGGAATTCTTCAATATTCATGTTGTCAGAGACAGAGATGTGAGAATGGGTTGAGGAAAGTGTCCTCGGCATTGCATATGGAAGCCGCAGTTGTCCCTTAAGAACATCAGTTGATCTATTGCAAGCAAAATCAAGCAAGGAAACCAAAGCTGGTACCAGTAAAACCTTTGCTCTGTCTCAAATTATTTTCTGCATAATATTGATATTAGAGGGAAAGGTGAGAATGCATAAAGCAAGCCTTCGGTCCATGAAATGGAGAATGTATCATGAGAAATTCTCTGAGGAGTTGGAGTGCTTGAACAAAATTGTAGGCATTTTTTGCTTAAATGAGATGTGAACAGGTCTATGGTTGGAAATTCCATCTTCTGAAAATATTTGTGATGATGGCGTTGTTTAGAGGCCATTTGTGGGGATCCAACCTAGGGCTTAACGTGTCTGCTATTTGGTTGAGGTTGCTGGGTAGATAGCCCTTTCCATAGGAACGAACCTGCAGGTGACCTAACTTCCAAATATTCACTGCCTCCTTGCATAGTTTGAGTTACCAGGCACCTCCTTGTTTGTTTAAGTAAAACATAGCCACTTGGCCATCTGTCTGATAACTTTCCCAATGAGCAGCTGTTTGAATGCTTGAATGGCATAAGACATTGCACAAAATTCCAGGAAATCTATGTGAAGACATCTTTCTTTTATCATCCAATGACCTTGGGTGTGAATTTGGAGTACGTGGGCTCCCCAGCCTGTATGTGAAGCATCTGTGGTGAGAACGATGTGCTACTATGATGTCTGACAAAGATAACCCTTTTGCAGATTCTTTGATGACTGTCACCATTTCGGAGATTGCATTGAAAGAGATTGCATGTACTGATTCCACTGGAACTTCATATTCCATTGCAACAGTCTCATGTTTAGCCTTGTGAACAGAAACATGGATCAATGTTGCCATGTGTCCCGGACTGTCTGAGCAGTCTGTGAGCCGCAACCTTCTCGCACATTGTGAGTTTGGCAGACATTCTGTCCTGAGGTAGAAAAGCCTTGTCATGAGAAGTTACAAGATGTGCCCCTCCGAAAGTCAAGCTCTGTGTAGGTATCAAATTGGACTTCTGGTAGTTTATTAGAAATTCTAGCTCTGTAAGCAATGAAATTGTATTGCAAAGGGACAGTACTACGAGCTCTGGGGTTTATGAGGAGATCAATAAATCATCAAGATAGGGGTAGATAAAAATTCCTTGTTTCTTAAGGTAGGCTGCTGCTACCACAAGGCACTTGGTGAATATTCTTGGCATATATTCTCGTAGGCTTCTGCAGCTAGTATCATGATCTTTGCAGTTTTCCGGGTCATGCTGGGTGGAACCAACATTTCAGCCATCATACTGTAGCTTTCTTCAGGATGAAGTGGTTATGAGGTAGATGTCTGTTCTTATATATAGTGGCTCTAAAACTGAATTGGTGGATTTCAAGTGGGAAATTTGAATTTTGGCAGGAACGTTTGTTGTAGAAAAGGCGGGAAAAGTGCAAATAGGAATCCTGGAGTCAGGAAATTTTGAGTTTTAGCAGGAAGATTGTTGTGACAATCTCAGATTCTGAAAGGTGGAAAAACATTGTTGGTCTTTGGCAGGACTGTACCGATCGTGAAATGTGCCCTGTGCAACTTGCACATTGGGTGCGCACCCCCCCTCCACCTAGCCATTTTATGGGGGTGGGAGAGAAGAGGCGCGCACCCGATGTGCAAGTTGCCAGCACGCTAAGCAGGTCTGGTCCCTCCCGGAGGAACCAGACCTGCTTAGCGTGCCACAAGGCTTAAGGGGCACATGTCAGCTGTCTGCCATTGACTGCCGCCGCTGAGAGAAGAAAAAGTGGCAGTTGAAATGTGCCCCTTAAGCCTTTGCGTCCTGTGCGACTGCACTGCTCGCACAGGACTAGGTATGGTCCTGGTCTTTGGCTGCAGATCTTGTAGCACTAAAGCTTTTGTAAAAGAATTGACATTGAGTCCTGTTTCGTGAGTGTCTTTTTGTCTCTACCATCTCTTTGATCCTTCTTGTGTTCTTCTTTTTCCAGGATTCTCGTGTCATTAAATCTGATTGTATATATGGCCAGTTTCCATTGCAAAGAGGGCTACATCAGATTTCTCTCTGTTACTGAGTTTATAATACAGAAAAAAAAACCCAAGTTCATTGACAAGGCAATGCACTCAAAACATGAAGTCATTGAACATCCCCACCAGTAGCTACCACTGGCATTTAGTGAATCCCACAACCTCTATTTTTGTCGGGGGCAATCGGCTGGAGAGGAAGGACTGCACCTGTCCCCTCATTACCGAAAGAACCCTTTTACTCAAAAAGGCCACAGCATGCCCAATCACATTTATATATTTACTTCAAATGGAAACCAGTACTTAGCTTAGCCAGATAGAACGATTGTCTTCCATAGCCGAATATTATCATCCACAGCTTGCAGGCACGGGTTTTAAAGGAACGCCTCTTGGAGCGGGGTTACCCTAGTAAGGTGATTAGGAGAGCCTACATCAGAGCCCGATTTTCCCATCGTGAATGGCTCTTGCAACCTTTAGAGCCACGGGAGGCTTTACCTTTGAATGATACGGAGGATTTAGTCACTGGGGTTCTACCTTTTATGGCTCATTCGGCAGAGGTGTCCCGACTGCTCAAGAAACATTGGGGTGTCCTACAGGCACGGGGCTGTTTTCAAAAACCGGTGAGGTTTGCATACACTAGAGGTATGAATTTACGGGACCGTTTGGTTCAAGTGACCACCAGATTTTCCGTGCAGCAGGGGCCGGAGGGATCGCAAGGTCATTGGGCCTGTCATCATTGCAAATATTGTTCCAATACCATGGAGGGCATACAATGGTGCCATCTGACATCGGGGCGATCTTATTCTTTTTTTGGATTTTCTACGTGTCAGACGAGTTTTGTTGTCTACATTATAATATGCCCCTGTAATTTATTTTATGTTGGGCGTACTATACGCCCGGTTAAAATTAGGATGGGGGAGCATGCTAGTCGTATTCGAACAAGGAACCTAGCAACCCCTATGGTTGAACACTGTGTGGCTTTGGATCACAGTTTTGCGGACTTACGGTGGAGGGTGATCGATGATGTCCCGGCGCCCCCTCGGGGTGGGGGATAGGGAACAGCGCCTTCAGTGGAAGGAACAGCAGTGGATATATAAGTTGCAGACTGTGATACCATTGGGTTTGAACATGGAGCAAGATTGGCGGAGCCTTATATGATCTGTGGATAGATTCAATGAGACGCTCGAGGGGCGGAGCGAACGGTGTGAAAGAGAGACTCCCATGAGATTATACCTCTGATGATGACGTGTGGTTGACAGCCAATTAGGTAATGGTTTTAGCTACAAAAAGATCAGTTGGCTCACGGCGGTTTTGTGGGCGATCATTTGGGCGAGATACCACTTGATACAGGACCTGGAGGGGCCCGAAACATGCATGCCATGTCGTGGCAAGCTGTGGATGATAATATTCGCCTATGGAAGACAATCGTTCTGTCTGGCTAAGCTAAGTACTGGTTTCCGTTTGAAGTAAATATATAAATGTGATTGGGCACGCTGTGGCCTTTTTGAGTAAAAGGGTTCTTTCGGTAATGAGGGGACAGGTGCAGTCCTTCCTCTCCAGCCGATTGCCCCCGACAAAAATAGAGGTTGTGGGATTCACTAAATGCCAGTGGTAGCTACTGGTGGGGATGTTCAATGACTTCATGTTTTGACTGAGTTTATAATGGCTTTCGTGCTTTTGTAGCCTTTTTTCTATGGTGTGGCCAGTTTCGCCTGCATACGATTGACTGCAGCTGCATGAAATTTCATAGACTCCAGTGGGTTTGGAACAGGGGGGATGCAAGACTTCACTCATGTGAGTGAAGATGCCAGCTTCTGTTATTGGATATCTTCATATGCAGGTCCTGGGACACTTGAACTGACAAGGCTAAATCTTGCATAGAAGCATTAACTGATTTCAGAATGGAGAGGAAATCATGCTTGGTGATGGGAGCGTTGTCTTGCAATAGGGAACGTGCATAAGAGATTTTTTAAAACAAACTTAGAATAGAAACCATTCTCTGGCTGGGAACCTTTGGAGGATAAAAAATGATAAATAAAAGGAAAAGGAGGCCACTATGGTTCTCAAAAGAGGTAGCTGAAACGGTGAAGAAAAAGAGGGAGGCCTTCATGAAATACAAGAGATCACAGAGAGAAGAAGACAGGCTTCTATATTTGGAAAAACTTAGAGAAGCTGGCAAAGTAGTCAGGAAAGCAAAGAAGAAATAGCCAATGTAATAAAATGGGGGGATAAGACATTTTTCAGATATGTTAGTGAGAGGAGGAAGGGCAAAAGTGGTTTTGTTAGACTCAGCAGTGAAGGAGAGGAATAAGTAAAAGCTGATGAGGATAAAGCAGAATTGCTTAACAAATATTTCTGTTCTGTGTTCACAGATGAAGGACCGGGAGCAGGACCTCAGATAACACCCACAAACAGGAACAAAAGCGAGGGACATCTCAAATGATTTTCAGAGGACTGTGTTTGTGAGGAACTAGCTAAACTAAAAGTGGACAAAGTGATGGGACTAGATGGGATATACCCTAGAATACTGAGAGAACTTGGGGACGTTCTAGCAGCTCCACTGACTGACCTTTTCAATTCCTCTTTGGAGTCAGGGATGGTACCAGAGGACTGGAGAGAGGTACATATGGTCCCTTTACACAAAAGCGGAAGTAAGGATGTGTTTGAAAACTACAGGCCCGTTAGTTTAACTTCGGTGGTGAGTAAATTATTGGAAATGCTGCTGAAAGAGAAAATAGTGAGGTTTCTGGAGTCCAATGGATTGCAGGATCCTAGGCAGCATGGATTCACCAGGGGCAGGTCGTGTCAGACAAATCTGATTGATTTTTTTTGACTGGGTGACCAGAGAGATGGACCAAGGGAGAGCCCTAGATGTGGTGTATTTTAGATTTCACTAAAGCATTTGACACTGTTCCGCACAGGCAGCTTGTAAATAAACTAAGCACCCTTGGGATGGACCTAAAGTTATTGCTTGGGTTAGAAATTGGTTGAGTTGGAGCAGGGGCAGCTCAAGGCAATCTACTGCCTGAGGCGAAGGATGAGATGGGGCGCCCCCCCCCCTTGTAGAGGTGGGCGGGGCTTTTTCAGAGCTCCAATCAGGGACTGAACCAAACCAAAAAGCTGATTAGATTATATGGAGGAAATGCAAGATGTTTGCACACCAAGGAAGTAAAAGAGAGAGAGAACCACAGCACAGTTTATAAAACTAAATTATAACTCATTTTTATTTTGTTGTTATAAACTGTGTTATGGTTCTTGCTTTTTCTTTTTCAACATATATTTTGCATCCACAGTGGATGCAGAGCAGAACCAGGACATTCACCCACAGAATTCAATATCTTAAAAAAAAATCTGATTCTGCTCATCTCACTAACAACAAACATTCTCCAGTACCAGGCACATTGTGAACTAATACAAAACCCTATAACAAAAGCACATCTACCAAAGAGCGCATCTACCATACCATACCATATCCGCACCAACTTCCAAAACTCACATAAGGAGCCTGTGTAAAAAAAGGTCACTGTAAATACTTCAGTGGGCCCTGGAATATCCATACACCTATTTGAAAAGCTGAGCAAGTCAAATTACTACAGAACAGTATAGATCTTTATGTACAAACTGCATGTTAACAGAACACCTGACCTCAGTCACACACTCACAACATCGACCCTCACCAAGTACAGAATAAGTAACCACAATCTAAAGTAAAAATAAAAATATGTAGACAAAATTTAAACTGAAACCCGAAGAAGCCAGACTCCGCATGCAGTGCAACATCCGATAAATAAGAGATGCAGTTCCCCAATATTGTGTAAAATATAAAGAGAGCACAAAGTCCAATCACTAAAATTAAATAAAATAATTTTTTCTACCTTTGTTGTCTGAGCATTTTATTCTCTGATCATGCTGGTCCCGATCTGAGGCTTCTGATTTCCTGTCTTCTCTTATCTCCCTTTCTGTGGTCTATGGTCCATCTGCCATTTCTTATCTCTTCTTTTGTTTTCTTCACTTCCTTCCATCAGCCCATTTCCAGTTCCAGTAACCCTCCCCAGTATCGACCCCCTTTCCAGTCCTCCCCTCCCAGTACCCTCCAATGTCAGCCACCTTGCATTCCCTTGATGCCAATGGTGTCCATTCCCTTCCTGTCCCCCTCCTTCCCCACTGTCCAGCCCCTTCTAGTCCAAATACCATCCCACGTATCAGCTCACATCCACTCTCAGTGTCATCCCCCCAGTCAGCTCCCTACCAGTCGCCCTACCCTCTGTCCATCCCCCTTCCAGTGCCATTCACACATCGGCTCCCTTCCAGCCTCCTCCCCATTACCTAGCCACCTACCACTCCCATCCCCAAGTGTCAGCTCCCTTCCAGTCCCCCTTCAGTACATCCCTGGTGTTAGCTCCTTTCCAGCCCCCTTCTTCCCCCACCATATCAGCTCCTTTCCAGCCCCCTCCTTCCACTGGCAGACCCTCTCAGTATCTGCTCTCTTCCAGTTCTATTCTCCCATCCCCCCGCATCAGCCCATTTGTAGCCCTAGCCCCTAGTTTTCTTCCAGGGCCAGCAGCACTCTCCCCCCTCCCCCATTAGCCCATTTCCAGCCCCAGCCTATTTCCAGTCCTATCCCCCTTATCAGCCCACTCCAGTCCTAACCCCCCCAATAAGTCCCTTTCCAGTCCTAGCCCCCCAATCAGCTCATTTCCTGTCCTAGCCCCTTATCAGCCCATTTCCTGTTCTAGACCCCCTACAGCCCATTTCCAGGTCTAACTCCACCAAACAGCCCATTACCAGTCCTAGCCCCCCTCCCAATCAGCCTATTTCCATTCTTAACCCCCCATTAGCCCATTTCCAGTTCTAACCCTCCCGATAGCCCATTACCAGTCCTAGCCCCCCTCCCGATCAGCCCATTTCCAGTCCTAGCCCCCAATAAGTCCCTTTCCAGTCCTAGCCCCCCCCAATCAGCCCAATTCCAGTTCTAACCCCCTTCAGCCCATTTCCAGTCCTAGCCCCCCTCCCGATCAGCCCATTTCCAGTTCTAACCCCCCCCATTATCCCATTCCAGTCCTAGCCCCCTCCATCAGCCCATTTCCAGTCCTAACCCTCCTCCCATCAACCCATTACAGTTCTACCTCCTTCTCCCCTGTGCAGCCCAGCCCGACCTTCAAAGGGAAATTTAAAAAACAAACAAAAAACGATCAGAATCGGAGCTGCTGTCGCCGTGGCAGTGGCAGAATGAAGTGCCCCGCGGTCCCCCCGCCTCTGCTGCAGAGCTCTCCTTTCAGCGCCTGCTCCTTTTCAGAGCCATGAAGGGAGAGTTTCGCTTTCTCATGGCTCTGTTATTTGAGCCGCGAGAAAGGGAAGCTCTCCCTTTGCGGCTCTGAAAAGGAGCCGGTGCTGAAAGGAGAGCTCTGCCAGGGAAGTGGGGGGACCGCGGGGCACTGTTCCCTCTAAGCTGTGCGCACACCGAGCACACATACTTTACAAAAGAGCGCACAAAAATTAAGGCTCTGATTCTGATAGAAAACAACACAGACGTCTTAAAATTTAAAAGTTATGATTGTAATTACTAGAAATTTCCCGCTTCATTTAGTAATCGTCTATTTTCATTTAATTTTTTAGTCAAATTTTAAAGTATATAACTCCGAGTGTCGTTATGTGGCGCACAAAAATTTAACCTTCCTTCAAAAGCTGCACAGCTGATATTTTATGCGCACACAGCCTACAGAAAATTAGAGGGAACATTGCCGCGGGGCACTTCATTCTTCTGCTGCCTTGGCAGCGGCTCCGGCTCTGATCATTTTTTTGTTTTGTTTCTTTGAAGGCCAAGTGAGGCAGTCTTTTTGGGGGCAATTTTTGCTGCCTGAGGCCACCACCTCACTCGGCCTTAATATAGAGCCACATCTGAGTGGAAGGTGACAAAGCATACGGATAAATGGAGTTCACCCCGAGGTGAAGGAGGTTACCAGTGGTGTGCCCCAGGGATCTGTCCTTGGTCCAATTCTTTTTAACATCTTTGTTAGTGATATAGCGGAAGGGCTGTCAGGTAAGGTTTGCCTCTGCGGATGATACCAAAACTGCAACAGAGTAGACACCCAGGAATTAGTAGATAATATGAGGACGGATCAAGCTAAGCTTGAAGAATGGTCTAGAATTTGACAGCCAAGATTTAATTCTAAAAATGTAGGGTCATGCGTTTGGGCTGCAACAATCTAAGGGAGTGATACAGTATAGGGGGTGAAGTACTTCTGTCCACGAAAGAAGAACGGGACCTAGGCATGATTGTGTCTGACGATCTCAAAGTAGCTAAACGGGTAGAAAAGGCAACAGTGAAAGCTAGAAGGATGCTTGGGTGCATACGGAGAAGAATGGCCAGCAGAAGAAAGGAGGTGATAGTGCTTCTGGTGCGACATCATTTGGAGTATTGTGTGCAATTCTGGAGACTACACCATTAAAAGGATATAAATAGGCTGGAGTCAGTACAGAGGGTGGCTACTAAAATGGTTAATGGACTTCATTATAAAGCATATGAGAATAGACTTAAGGACCTTAATATGTATACTTTAGAGGAAAGGCGGGATAGAGGTGATTTGAGTGAGACGCTTAAATACCTTTGTAGCATAAATGCACAGGAGGAGAGCCTCTTTTGACTGAAAGCAAGTTCTGCTATGAGGGGACATAGGATGAGGGTGAAAGGGGATAGACTCAGAAGTAATATGTGGAAATATTTCTTTACCGAAAGAGTGGTGGATCCGTGGAATAGTCTCCCAGTGGAGGTGGTAGAGACGAGGACAGTATCTGAATTCAAAGAAGCATGGGACAAACACAGAGGATCTCTAAAGGAAAAAGGGGGACAGTTGTAGTGGGTGATATGGAAGGACAGACTAGATAGGGCCATGTGGTCTTTTTCTGCTGTTATGTTTCTAAAAAAGAGGAAGCAGAGAGTAAGTTAGAGATGACAAACTGCCAGGCTATTTCCTCTTGAAGTCAGAGTCTTGCAGAGTGGCAGACCAGGAAGTCCTGGGTTGTTTGCCCAGCGTCATGCTTGCAGAAGAGTTGGAGACTTTATCTAGCTGCAGCTTATGTACTCTCTGATCATCCTGTGCAACCTGAGGGGAAAGTTGCAGGCTCAGAAGTAAAGGGCCTTGAATCAGCTGTTCAGTGCTGCTTTCTCTGTGCAGGAGCCTCAATGAACAATATCCAGACGTACCTCAATATATCAAAATGATAACTATAATCTCTACTCTGTGAGATCACATTTCAAAAGCTACAGACTGCAAATCAGTGTTTGCAGGTTGGTGATCATGTAGTGGTTCTGTCGCTTGAGAGATCTGGATATGTTTTAGATGAAGCCTTTCCAGAAACAGGCAAAAGGCTGCAGCTATAATGTTTTTCTTAAGCTTGTTTTCAGAAGATTGGTGTTTCTTTTAAATTTTTTTAATCAGCGTCTTCCATGTGCCACTTCAGAGGGGCACCAAGGTGGCACTATGGCTCTTCTTATGGCTTGCTAATCTTTTTGGGGATTTCTGACAACCCCCCTTTCCCACTGTCTAAAATCTGCTGTCTGATCTTGCCTGTGGGTGCCAAAACCTTAAATCTGGCCCTGACATAAATGATAGTGTTTTATAATCTAAGCGTGCATTCATGGGCTTGGCTCATGTGCACAGTCCCCGCAAAGTGCGCCATTATGCAATGCACGTACTTTTAAGCTTATTGGTATTTTAAAAGAGGTAATTAACACGCGTATGTGACCATGTACGTGTGTTAATAGCTAAAATAACGCCCGGTTAGGCATGTACATTGCACCTAAAAGTACATATCCCCTTACTAAAATACCCCCATAGCTTATACATTGGGTTCAGTCTTCCAGTTTAGATCTGCTTTTTTCTGCATCTGAGCCAAGCATATGAGCTAATCATATAAAGGTACCGGCACTTATATGTATAATTTATATGTATAGGGGGCACTGCCCCAAACACACCCTTACAGTCTACGTATAATACAGGATGTGGAATGGTTTATATGCATAATGCTGTCATTTAAAAGAAAAAAAAGAAACTCATATATGTGGCGCCATGCTGAACATCTTAGAGGCTTTTGAAATGTGATCTCACAGAGTAGAGATTATAGTTATCATTTTGATATATTGCAGGTTGTATAATGATCATGTATGACATGTATGACTCATATTCATAGATATCTCAGCAGCGTTTGACACAGTTCACCATCAAACTCTACTGCGCAGACTGGCATCTATAGGTATATCAGGAACCCCGTTAAAGTGGTTCGAGTCCTACCTAACAAACCGAATGCAGCAGGTACGCTACAACAACGAACAAGCTGAGCCTTTCCCCCAAACACAAGGAATACCTCAAGGCTCAGCCATCTCCTCCCTTCTATTCAACCTTTACATACAACCAGTTTGCAGGATCTTCCAAAAGTTCAATATCAGCTATCACTTGTATGCGGATGATATTATGATTTACACTCCTCTTGATATAAACAATCCCGACTACAACCAATTAGAAAAATGCCTACTAGAAATGCAAAACTGGCTACATCTCAACAATATGTCAATTAACCACAAGAAGACTGAAGTAATGTTCATGTCAGGGAAACAAGACTTTGATCCTCCGGCATCCATCACCCTGAACAATAACTCCTATCACTCTAAAAAAGAGATCAAATATCTGGGCGTACTGATTGACGATAACTTAAAAATGGACAAACACCTCCGGTCTACCAACAGAGCAATATTTCACAAGCTGAGGGTTCTTCAACCTTTACGCTGCATCATTGACCATTCTGACTTTAGAACAGTAGCCCAGGCCCTCATCATTCCCCACCTTGACTACTGTAATGCCATCCTTCAGGGTCTACCGAAGAAAACACTGAACATCTTACAATTGGCACAAAATGTTTCAGCCAGGATCATCATGAACAAGAACCTAGTTGATCACATTACACCAACCCTGATTGAACTACACTGGCTACCCATCCCAGCACAAATAATATACAAAGTGCTAATAACAACTTTCAAGATCATCCACAAGGTATTCCCTTCTTTCCTTTCCACCCTCATCACCACACAACCTAATAACAGAAGCAGACGGACCACAAACCTTAACACACTCTGCGTACCAAGTAGCATAAGAGCAGTCAACACATGGACAAGCAACCGGGCTTTCACATACTCGGCTCCCATGCTCTGGAACCACCTGCCTTATGAGATACGCCAAATCACCGACCTAAAGGACTTCAGGAAGAAGCTTAAAACCCATCTTTTCCAATCCCATTACGGCATCACCTAGACAGATCATTGATGCAGTTATGTATATATGTAAATATTGATGCAGTTATGTATATATGTAAATATGTGAATATGTGAATATCTGTCCCTCTCCTTAAGACCCTACACTGTGTGCTGTGCCGTGCTTTCCCTTCCAAATCAATTGTATACTCCTTTAAATTTATGTAATGATTTGTCAATATCACGCCTGTAATCAAGCCGCTACTGATCACTGGAAGTAGCGGCATACAAATATATGCTAAATAAATAAATAAATAAATAAATGACTGATCTCAGCAGTTTCTTTCAATACAAGTTTGGAAAACTGAAAAAGAAAATCCAGATGTTTCTTTAACTATGGCTTTGACCTCATCATGTATAGTTGTGTGTCTACATTTAACAAACGTGTGAGAACAGAAACATGACAGCAACTCCAGCAGTGTCCACAAGACAGAAGAACATTTTTATTGGTAATAAAGATGAAGCCCACGCATCCTCCCCTGTGGTCCATGGTAGCGTGCATCACAGGCTCCCTTTTATGCTGGGAACCGACTTAGTGTAATGGATGCTTCAGCACTTACCATGAAGGCTGGGTACAGCGGTTGCCTGAATTGGGTGAGGAAGTGAAAAATGATGTTTATTGTATCACTGACTCCATAGAAAGTGAGGTATCCCGCTTCGGTATCCAAGTAAACTCCAATGATCCTGTAATATTCGCCTTTGAGGTACGTCTGGATATTGTTGTGCCAGACCGAAAACTGCAGTGAGTCCCATTCCAGGCACCAGGAGTGTCTGTTCCTCCCGATCAGGTATGAAATGTTGTGGCACGTCACTGCAGGTGGATAGCGGTACGTGAGGCCCAGGCAGAGCCAAGAGTCGGTGACTTCCACCTCCCAGTAGAATCTTCCCTGGCAAAGGCCTTGGATGCAC
The DNA here is from genome assembly GCA_033557465.1 of Ichthyophis bannanicus. Lineage (NCBI taxonomy): Eukaryota > Metazoa > Chordata > Amphibia > Gymnophiona > Ichthyophiidae > Ichthyophis > Ichthyophis bannanicus. The sequence continues at coordinate 294,933,630 of CM066041.1, forward strand.
AGGACCTGTGGCCAGTAGTTGAAGCCTTCGAGAGGGGGTGAGTTGCTGGATTCCAGTAAGATGCCCATGTTAACCACACAGTTATTCTCCTGACAAAGCAACAGCTCCCCACTGGCACTTCTTCCATCAAAGCAAAGATTAACGTACCCTGTGGAGAGAGATAAGACATGCCACACTGCATCATTCCAAAGATCCATCAAACCCAGTATCTTGCTTCCAGAAGTGCCAATCCAGGTCACAAGAACCTAACAAGATCACATAAAAACAGATATCTCAGTGAAACAGTGCTGAAGTCACACAGCTCTATCTCTTACTGGAAAAAGTCAAATATAGAACGCAGAAAGCTGTTTTGATATCACACATGCACAGAGATTTCTCTCTGAGCGCATCATCCTCATCAAGACAGTTTCAAAGAGATTTATATGGGCAAAATGCATTTTAACTGGTTTATGAACTACCTAAAAATTGTCCTCCCTCAGGGCAACTAAAAGGCTGCAGTAGGGATGATTAAAAAAAAAAGGTAACAGATTGAGGGGTGGAGGAGGGAAGACACACTCCTATCTGGTAGATTAAAAACCATCTGGATCAGCAATTCTTCAGGAAAATCACCACTGGTTTGTACATTGTTCCACAGCTTGTGGACTTTTATCTGCACTGTGGGGAGGCATCACTGGGAGCAGTTTTAGGTTAGGGAGAAGAAGTACGTGGGTATTTTCAAATCTTTGTGTGTAACTTTGCTGCAAAAATCTACCTGCAGAAAAAAAGCAGGTGTAGTGATTGCCTGTACCTTTTACTCGCACAAGTTTCAAAGGGAAAGTAAAAGGTTAGTGCTGACATTGTCCTAGTGGTGACAGTTTCAAAAGTGCCTCCAGAATTCTCTCTATTTATTACCATGCATCATGTTTTTTGAAATAAAGAATGTTCCATGGATACTGTTTTGAAAAGATGAAACCCAGCTTTTTATAGGAAATCTCTTAAAGATAGGGTCAACTCTCACTTCTATTTAACTTCCATTTGTACACTTCTCTTTTCATGGATAATAAAATGATAGGTTGAATCACATTCATGGGCTGAGCTGTGACTGGTCGCCGGGAGATCCAGGCGCTTCACCTGGAGCCACTTCCAAACCAGCAGTGGTGATGTTCTGGAACCTTTTTTCAACTTGCTTCCTTTTCCCCACTACAGCTGGAGTGCAAGGTGGAACCTCATGCTGGCTCCAACCCAGTCCATCTTTTTTATTTTTTTGGAAAATTACCACTGTAAGCCAGTACCTGTTACTGCAGCAGAAATAGCGGCTCACCAGATGGAAATCAGCTTATGGCGCTGGCTGGCACATCAGGGAGAGTCTTTGGCTTTATGGGAGGGTTTTATTTGCTTTAGGCTTGTGGCTGGTATTTCTTAAGAAATGCGCAAACTCCAATAAGAAAGAAATGGGCAAAAGCCAAGCTTACACTGCAGGAGCATCTCTCTCTCCAGGCCCGATGGTAACACCTCATGTGGTCTCAGAACGAGTCCTGAAAAAAGCGCAGTGAGCACAGACACAAGTTAACATGTGAAGGGTCAGATACACTAAAGGCTTAATCCAATTTTGTGAAAAAACATTCAGTACATCTGCTCAGAAGTGAGGTAGGGTTGAAAAGGAGAAATTCATGTTCCTACGTAGAACCCCAAGATTTAGTGTCAGGTGTTAATTGTTCACCAAACATAAATATTCCCAGTGCGTGATGGCTCGGAGGCTGTGTGCTGTCATGTGAAGAGATGTGGCTTCTGGGCCTGGCTCTGCTCTTTCCCTGAGTTGACCGGTGTTGGAAATGCCACCAGGCAGTGAGGGAGAGCCCTGATCATTGCGCAACGGTCAGATTTAGAGCCTATGATTGCAGGGCTCTGGAGGTGGCCCTGACATATGGCCCTCAGCCGTGGATTATCGTTGCAATAACTGGATTCATTAAATTAAAAGGTGATAAAAATAGGGGAAAGATTCCTGGATAGTTCAGTTGTGAATGAAGGTTCATGGTACTGGATTCCAGCCCAAGTTCCTTCGGGTAAGGTTTGCCTCTTTGCGGATGATACCAAAATCTGCAATAGAGTAGACACCCAGGAAGGTGTAGATAACATGAGGAGGGATCTAGCTAAGCTTGAAGAATGGTCAAGAATTTGGCAGCTGAGATTTAATCCTAAAAAATGCAGGGGTCATTTATTTGGGCTGCAAAAATCCAAGGGAACGGTACAGTGTAGGGGGTGAAGTATTTCTGTCCATGAAAGAAGAGCGGGACCTGGGTCTGATTGTTTCTGATGAACTTAAAGTGGCTAAACAGATAGAAAAGGTGACGGCAAAAGCCAGAAGGATGCTTGGGTGCATAAAGAGATGAATGGCAGCAGAAAAAAGGAGGTGATAGTGCCTCTGTATAAGGCTCTGGTGCGACCTTATTTGGAGTATTGTGTACAATTCTGGAGACCGCACCTTCAAAAGGATATAAGCAGATTGGAGCAAAGGGTGGCTACTAAAATGGTTGGTGGTCTTCATTATGAAGAGTATGAGGACAGACCTAAAGATCCTAATGTGTATACATTAGAGTAGGAGTGGCCAACTCCGGTCCTAGTGCACCATAATCCATCCTGGTTTTCAGGATGTCCCTAATGAATATTCTTGAGGTATATTTGTATCCACTGCCTCCCAGTGTATGCAAATATACTTCATGAATATTCATTAGGGACATCCTGAAAACCAGACTGGATTATGGTGCACCAGGACTGGAGATGGCCACCCCAGTGTTAGAGGAAAGGTACGATAGAGGAAATATGATAGAGACATTTAAATACCTCGTGGCATAAATGCCCAAGAAGGGAGTCGCTTTCAATTGAAAGCAAGCTCTGCTATGAGGAGACAAACGATGAAGGTGAAAGGGGTTAGACTCAGGAGTAATATGCAGAAATATTTCTTTACGGAAGAGTGGTAGATGCGTGGAATAGTCTCCCAGTGGAGGTGGTAGAGATGAGGATCCTATCTGAATTCAAGAAAGCATGGGACAAACACAGAGGATCTCTAAAGGGAAAAGGGGACTGTTGTAGTTGATATGAAAGAGCAGACTAGATAGGCCATGTGGTCTTTTTCTGCCATCATGTTTCTATGATTCTGACTGAGCTGGAAGCTCATAAGAGCAGGTGGAAACTGCTGGGTCAAAATAAATGTCTCCAGGTGGTACCTTTTTATTGAACCTAATGCAATTGTGACTAACTCTTGAGTTAAACTGTCTCCATGATCTGCTACTGTAGCATGTGCTAACTCTCAGAAATTCCTTGACTTACCTCGTCCTACCAGCTAAGTAATATTGAGTTTAGATTATTGTGGCATCTCATCAGACAGACTGTGATTTTAAAACCTTAACTGTTTTGGGTCTCTCTCTGCTTCGTTGCACTATTTTGCTATTGCCTTAATTCCTAGGAATTTTCTTAAAAATTGCATTTCAAATATTTTACATCAAGAATACTCTTGAAAAACATTAATTAGTAAATACACAAATAAAACAAACATGCCAATGTCATCTCATATGCGGCGCATTAAAAGGAGGTGGAGGAGCTTCTTAGACATCCAGGAGCAGAAAAAGAATGAACCAAAAACAAGAAAAATTACTATAAGGCAAAACTGCCATCAAACCTAAAAAGGAGCTAGCAAACCACCATTGCTAGCTCAAGGCTAGGAGAAATTTCAGTGAAACAGGATCAAATGTGCAATATTATTAGATTGGATTGGATTGAATTTAGCTCATAGCTTTCTCAGAAGTTCAAGGTAAGTTACATTCAAATACAATAGGTACTTTCCTGTCCTCAGAGGGCTACGTTTGTACAATGGAATGCTATGTGACTTGCCCAAGATCACAAGGAACAGCTTCCCTGCTACTCAGCCTACTTCTCTAACCAAAACATTTACAGGGATATTGAAGAAAAACATATCAGAACCAATAGATCTCATCAGTGGTCACACAGAAAGAAAGTCTTCTGTCCTGTGTTGTCTTACATGGGCCCAGAAAGATCTAGACTATTTGACCCATAAACAATGATTGTCCCAAAAGAAGGTCAGATTACGATATTCAAATCTTGTTCAATAACGAATGACTCTAAGGGATCTGAACTATTCTCTTCTTGCACAGATCTTTCCAAAATTTCAGTTAGTCCAAATTATCCTCAAACAATAGATTTCTATCTCGGAATCTCTCCTGTGCCTCACTAGTTGGTATATAATAAACCTTATTAACAGGTGGTATAGCTTCTCATGGAATTTTTAAGGTCTTTAAAGGAGATATAGCAGAAACCTTAGAGAAATTAAACATCTGCAGATTCAAATGTCTATAAAGTTCTCAAACTGTTGGTTCTGAATGCTGATTAAACTGAAGGTCTTAATTTTTGAGACTGATTGTTCTAAATTCTTAATTTTATCGTACTCCAAAGATACACTCCCCTGCTGATATGTCAGTTGTTGAACAGTATTCGGTAAGGAAACAATGCCCGAAGACCATTTTGATGTTGATGAATATAACTTTACCAGCAGATTTCAAGGGTGACTACTGGAGGTTTAACCCCAAAGGCTTTTACCTCTTTGGTGGCCCTGTATGGTATCTGGAAATTTCATCTAGTTGTAATTTGAGAAGCTTTGTACAGAGGGTGCACTTCCCTCTGCCATCCTCAGTTTATTCCAGCCCTTGGTGTCCTCAGTCACACTCAACGCCTTCCCAGTGGTTATCACAGGCAACAGCAAGACTTTTCTCCGCAGCACCATGACCTATGCCTTGGCTACATTGAAATGACAGGATCTATCAGCATTGGCCTACCAACCCAACACGGTGCTATGCTCTTGGCCCAAAATTGGAGGGGACTTCTGATTGGGGTGGCATAGAGAAACCTAGTGCTCCAACTGGGCAGCTAGCCGCTCACATAGCCTGGTGGTGGAGACCATCTCTCCCTCAACACCTCCATATTCCCTCCGCTACATAAATGCATCAGTCTTTGGCTGGTGCATTACTCTCTGCTCATAAGAAAAAATACAAAAGAAACTATTTGTTACAAGAAGTGCAGAGTTCTTTGGAGTCAGAGGTTGCCGAAGAAAGCACACTGCTCCAGTCTTTTCTTTTCCCCATCCAAGCCGATAAAAAGGAAGCATTTCATACCACTAGAAGGCTGTTTAATGGAGAGATACAAGTCCAGGTCGAGAGTATCTGGCTGCCTGCCACCATATTGACTCCCCATCAGACCGCTTTTTGATTGGAACATCACTGAGAGATGCTGCAAGGGCATTCCTGCTTCAATGCACCAATTACTTTGCTACGAATGTGAATAATATTACTGGAGAAAAAGAATCATTGAGATACTTAAATTTACGAAAATGGCTAATATTACTAAACTACCCACTCGAATTGTGCACCTGTGAAATGGCAGCTTTTCATCAGCCACTGATGCTTTGGTCCCAGTGAGTTTTCCCCATGCGATGTAGTAAAGGGTACCCTTGGTTCCCTGGTGGATGGTGTCTTCTCAAACAGCAGGCATGCCACATAGAAGGCAGGTAACCTAAAGAGGGTAATATGCTTCTATGCAAGGAAGTACAAAATAACAATTTTGTTGGCCCAGGAAGAATTTCTCTCTCAACAACTTGAAGTATCAAGTAATCAGCCTGGCAAACTATTCCAACTAGTTGTCTGAGGTTAGCCCAGAAGTTTAGGATGGAAGTCCTAACTACTACAGAAGCTAGTAACCTGGTTTAAATAAGGACATTACAGAGAGACTCTACAAGATAGCTCCTTAGATATCAGCAATTAACTGAGACTCATTTAAAGGAGTAGCAACCAGAAGGCTAACCAGCCCACCTGCTATTGAGCCTCCTATTTACAGACTTCTTGTTGACAAGTCTCTCTGTTCCAGGCTGACTCGTTATCTGCTTGATGACTCCAGTTCCAGACCTGCCTGATGGCTGATTCCTGTCTCAGGACTACAGCTCTGGTTCACTTCCAGTTCTTGTGAAAGCTTCTTCACAGCAAGCTCCGCTGTAGTACTTGGTGCTTGGAAGTTCCAGATACAGGCCTCTATGTTCTTGAGTACAGATTCTAACTCTTGGGTGCTTTCTAGCCTGAGCCAAAGACACTCCATGCCTGGCCCAATCTGAGTGCCCCTACTCAGGGCACAAACCCTACGTCAAGCCCTGTAAGTACTTGAAGGGCACTAACCTGACATTAGTAAATAACTTATGCAGGACTAAGCATTTTTCTTCCTACTCTACTACTGATGACTCATCTGTTGACAAATCTGCAGTATCCTTTTGAATCTAAGGGGTATATTTACTAAAAGGTGTTAGCTATTAACATGGGGCTAACACAGATTTCTCCATGAACAAACAAGAAATAAGTCCTCATGTATGGGTGACGTCACCGAAGGAGCCCTGCACGGAACGCTCTCCAGCTTACAAAGGAAGCCTCTGCAAGGTACACTGCGCATGCGTGTCTGCCTTCCCACCTGCCACGGTGCCATCTTCTCCAGCCTTCTTTTTCTGTAGAGCCCCTAGGATGTGTTCCTGCAGTCTAGAATTTTTTTTCTGGCCCCTGTGGGCTGGTTATTTTTATGTTTTCTTGCCACCTATTGTCGGTCTAGTGGGTCTCACCCACTTAGGTTTCTTTTTTTGCTCTTTTTTTCTCACTTTTTAGCGTCCTTTTACCCCTTCAGAGTTATTTTCCCACCCACCGCAGTTCTGCTAAGGCAGTATTTTTCAGCATGTCTAAACCAGCAAGTGGCTTTAAGCTATGCACCAATTGTTGCAAGACTGTCACAACTGATGCTTACAATGCCTTGGACCCCATCATCAGCTGGCGTCCTGTGAGCTTTGCTTGCAGATGACGGGCCGGGGTCTGAAGGGTTAGGAAAAACAGAAGGAGTCCCTCTTTGGCTCATCGGATTCAGCATCCTCAGTCCCGACTCCGTCGTCAACATCTGCTAAGGTTACTGAGGTGTCCAAGGGGAAAGAGCTACATGCCCGGTCAGAGCAGAGGGCCTCGAGCAGCGAGAGGAGTCTCTCTGATGAGACCCCATTGATGTCGAAGGGCAAGCACCGAGAGAAAATCTAGGTGCAGCATCATCACAGCCCTTCTCGACACGATGCGGAGAGTGATGGCCGGGAGCGACCAGCCCAGCAGGAGGAATTGACCCGGACAGCGGAGTTGACCCCCATTGCTTCCACTACCTGCTCTGAAGCTCACCGTGACCTCTCCAGTTTCCACCTTCTTCCAGAACCACTTTTAACCCTGCAGCTCACCACAACCCCTACCGCTACTGTCTGGGGGTGAGGGGGAGAGGGTCTGGGGTTCAGCTCAGCTGTCTAACATGATTACAGTTATGTTAGAATGAGAAAAGTGACCTCTTGAAGTACTTACTTTTCACTGCTACTACTAATCACTTGTATAGCGCTACACAGTCCCTGCGCATCAGAGATTATAGTCTAATCAAGATGAAAAAACATCACAAAAATGGGGACTAGAGTATGGCAAGATACACTTAAGTAGTGGACAAGAGAATGAGGTGCATCAGGATCCAAAAGCATATTTCTATGACTCGAATGAAAGTGTAAGTAAAAAATAAACAATATGAATGCATTATTATAAAGGTAATAATAACAATTTAATAATTTCCTTCAATTTCTCACCTTGTTATGATTATAATTTTTAATCAGTAGCTGGTGCTGCACCCAGCCTCTCACAAATTTTAGCACATGGGCTGAAAGTTTTGCACACAAGCTATCAGTTCTGAGAGGGAACATTGGCCTTGGGCCTTGAACATAGAGAACTTTTTCTCGCTTTCTCCCTCTTTATAAGTCATTTATTTCAGTGCATGCCAATTCCAGATTAAAAATATTATGAAAAGCTGCTGAGATTTTAAGCCAAAGCATAGGCTGACCCTTCCTGAAAACAGCTCCTTCTCCTTGGCTGTCGCTCTGAATCAGGACAGCCTGTGTAAACCAGCAGGTTTCCCCTTTAGGTTACTGGACCAGTGTTTTACTTGCCTTCCTTCAGAAGCTCCTTGGTGTAGAAGTTGCTTGTGCTCACTATCTGCGACTTCATGACCGCCAGAGTTTCGCTGAAACCTGTAAAACTCGCACTCTCATCACACATCAGGCTGACCAACGGTTGGGTGGAGATCACTCGCCTCTTCAGGGCTTGGAAATCCTGTGGGAAAAGATATCTTTCTATAATCACTGCAATAACTCTGGGAATAGTTATGCACCTGAACTCTGGGCATATATCTAGGGAGAGCAAAGGGATGGTGGGACAGAGAAAAGAGTGAGTAAAAGGAAGAAAGGCATGGACTACAAGTCTTTTATCGCGTCATAAAAACAGCAGAACTTTGCTCTGCTCCAAATCTTTCCCAGCCTGAACTACTGAAAGGATTAACACAGTGGCATAAAAACACTGGACCTAGCCTGCTATGATACAGGGATAGGATCTCACCCACTCAGCTATCGATAATAATGACACGTACACTGTACCTGCAGGAACTGCAGGTCGCTGCTTTCCCCCATGCAACTGTTGAGCTGCATGTGTCTCTGCTGGAGCTCAATTATCTTGAATTCTCTCTGCTGACAGCAGTCTCCTAACATGGCAACCGCTGCCCATTCCTCATGCTCCAGGAAATCCATCACCTTCTCCTGCAGCTCAACCAGATCCTGCATCAGCTCCTCAAAGCTGCTTCTGACCTCCTTCTTAACACTCTGCACCAACCTCTGAACAGGAAAAAGGACACAAAGCACAGGAACTGAGCTATGCAACAAGGGCGTAATGACACAAAGATTAGTTGGAAAGTCCATGCTTAAGTAGTGAACCCGCTGGATTCTCATGTGCACGTTATCCTTTATTCTGTTGGCCCCTTGTGTTGACCAGATTGGTGCAGGGGAATAGTGTGGTGGGGAATTGTTAGGAAACACCATGAGCATAAAGGAGACCGGACGCTCAGTTATTGCCTTACTAGTGTTGGCAGCTGTTTGGACATGGGAGGGGAGGGACGCTAGGCAGGACTGCACCAAGCTCAAAATACACCCTGTGTGATAATGAGTCTAGTGCCCCCCCCCCTCCTACTCAACCACATGCAGAAACTTATTCTTTCTGAGCTTCCTGGAAGCCCTGGGATGATATCGGTACCCTTTCTGTACTTACACCCTCTACGGCCACACCACTTGCACAGCCTTTGGTATGACCCTGATGCTAGGTGCGAATTAAAAGATGGACTGTTGCATGGTCTGCCACCCAAGAAGGTGGAGGACAATAGACGAAGATGACAAAACCTCTCTTGCCTTTGATAAAGAAGGATACCTTATTGGCTATCCTGGCCTATGGCTGGCAACTAATATATATCCTTGGTGGTGTGAACAGGATAACTGGGCAAACCATGGGCCAATTGGTCTTTTTTTTTTGCCACCATCTATGTTACTGCATTAACAAGTGTTGCTGAGGTCTGTCAAGGATATATATAGCATCATTCCCATTTCTCACACGACTACTACTACTACTACTGAGCATTTGTTGAGCGCTACCAGTCATACGCAGCGCTGCACAGACATGTAAGAGACAGTCCCTGCCCATCAGAGCTTACAATCTGATCAAGACAAAACACAGGTGTAAGCAGGGATAGAACTAGGGGAAAAAAGGGAAAGAAAGGAGAACAGGAGAGTCAAGATCTAAAAGCAGCACAATAGTCAAGGCTTTGAAGGCTGTTCGCACATTCCCTGTGAACATGTTCCAAGCCTGGCATTATAGGTCTCCATGGCAGACTCACTGAGCGGAGGGCAGGTCATAGGGTGACCAAATGTTGCTGGATATACGTGTGTGAAAGAATAGGAATAGCTATAAGAATGTGGTTGATTTAGGACAGGTGACATCATTCTATGCTTGGACACTGGCACATTGGCATGAGATGGGCTGGTTTGCAGATTATAGGGTTATTTTAGGGCGGTGACAATAATCTGTTGGGGATGGGTGTTGATGCAGAAGTGGTAGGATCTTTAGGGTTGAATACTGGCCTGGAGTGGTTAGGGGCAGGATATAAAAGGGTTAACAGAGACCACACATGTTTTGGATGACTAAAAAATAAGACAGCAGTCAAGTATTATCTTTAGGACCTCAAAATAAAAAGAAGCAGAGAAATCTTCCAATTCCTAAATCATCTGTGAAGAAACCTTTCAGTATACAGGAAGGCTGGTGTAGCTGGCTGTCACATGATCTGGTGGCTTTACCTTGATACTGGCCATGCTATGTCGGATGTCCTGTTCATCTGCGATCAGCAAGAGCTGGTTCTGAATGCTCGCTTGCAACCTTCTGACCTCCGCCTTTGGCAAAGAAAAAGTGAACCCGGTGTCTTTCATGTGAACATAAGCTTGCGCTACATTGAGTTATTTCTGCATCCTGGCAGAATTACATGTTTTATTGTGTAAATTAACCTTCAAGTATCATTCATCTCCTCTCTATCTCTGGGTATTTAATTTATGGTGGCTGCTAAGAAATGCCAGGGAAAAAGTCTATCACGGGAACTTCAGCACAGACCCATAAATGGAGGCTCTGGTCACTGTAAAACAGTTTCAGTAAAGTTACACTTCTTAAATGTTTTCCAAAGAAAAAACTCTTCAGTTTTGACCCAATACTTCCCTCCTGCTCCTTGGGACTTCCAGCTCAATTGGATGCTAGGAGCAAGCCTCTCTTAGGTTATGACACATCAGGAGTCTTGTTCGCAACCACCTGACGTTTTACCCATTTAATCATCTCCCTCCTTCCGTTCAGCCATCACAGCCGCAGTCTTTATCCAGGATGCCAGACTGCAGCTGTCTTGGGAACCTGGTTCACAGGTATCTTGAGTCTTTCCACTAGATGCTAATCTTGCATTATGTTCCTCTACCCCCTCCTCCCCGCCCCCCTCCCCACTGGCTCTTAATAATTGCTGTCTCTGCAGCATCCCTAGCTGAGACTTGCCTGGGGAGTTTACTGCTCACATGGCCCTGAATGTTAGTACCAACATTTGAAATTTAATCCATACCAAACTTGAAAACTGATGATTTCAGCATGGGAATGAGTGGGGGGTTTTCGGCACGACCGCCTTCAAAACCACTCTAGCAGCAAATTCTGAACTATTTTTAGCTTATATTACTTGTGGCTAAGTAAATCAGTCCAAAGTGCAGAGCCGTTGTCTAAATGGGAGGCCACCAGAAAATCACAGCCTGCAATGGTTTCCAGTCCAAATCTGAAACTCAATGCAACTAAATACACTTTTCTAGCAATCGCTGATACATGTGTGTCTAACTCAAATGTATCCAACATCACAGCCCTCTTTGCATTTTTTTATTTTCTCTTTTAGGGATGCAAGATATCCCTTCCACTTTCAAAACCAAAATGAGACGTTCTCTCTCACTCAGCCCCAGTCTCAGCATTTCGGTCTTTATACTGTTAAGTTTAAGTTGACTGGTACTTGCCAATAAGCAATTGCCTGTATACCTGAATCTGTGCCAACTCTTCGTCATCATTTTTCAAAATTGGAATTAATTGGACATTTGAAAATAGAGGGGCCAAACAATCTCAGCAAGCAGCAAACATCAAAGAGAAGGGGCGGAGAGGGACCATACCATATAAGAGGATTCTTCTGTCAACACACTTTATTAGAGACCCGTCTTGGCCAAGTTTCAGTAAAAGCGCCTGTGTCAGGGGTCAACATATAATTCAATCAATGCAACATTAGACAATATAGCATCAAAATCAAACACCAGCATCAAATATAACAGTCACTGGAGTGTACCAGATATCGTATACAGTGATGATTGTTGTATATTTATTTGATGCTGGTGGTTGATTTTGATGCTGTATTATTTAATGTTGCATTGATTGAATTATATGTTGACCCCTGACAGGCCCATTTACTGAAACTTGGCCAAGTCGGGTCTCTAATAAAGTGTGTTGATAGAAGAATCCTCTTGTGTGGCTGGGATTTCTCTTCGCTCTTTCTGTTTGTTATAAGTTGGACATCATCTTCATAATAATGTCCCTTAATGCTTAACCTTCTAATAATAGCTCCCAGTGGTTGGACCTAGGAATTCCCCTATTTGCCTCCACTCAATAACCTTGCCTACTTAAAAATGATGAAATTCGCCCCTCACCCCATGCTCAGTGGACCCTTCATACAGCCACCCATCATTCACACTCCATCCATCTCATATCCACAAACTCTCAACCTATAAAATTATTTTTATTTGTTTTATGCCTTTGCTGTAAGCCATTCTGGAGATGCTTGTAAAGAGTGGTCTATAAGACAAAAAAAAAAAAAGAATCAATCTACAGCATTCCCAACCACAGCTAACTCAAGGAAGAGAGTCCTAGCATAGGAACAGAACCCAGTTTCTCCAATGGCAGTACACAGCACTAGTACTGAGCCACTGGGCCAACCCAAGAGAACATTTTTCATCTATTAATTTTCTGCTATGTACCTAGAGGCATTGGTAGACTGACCCGTCATTTACCTCTTTCTCAACTCTCTCCTCTTCTAGTGGCACAACCTCATGGTCCCGGTGGTCCTGCAGGGCACAGGCATAGCAGATACAAAGTCCATCCTTTCTACAGAACAGCTCCTGCATTCTGTTGTGTTTCTGACATAGGTTGACTTGAAAGTCTTTCACTGCCTCCAGTAACCTGTGGCCTTTGAATACAGGGTTCTCATAGTGGGGTCTGAGATGGGGCTCACAGAATGAGACCATGCACTGCAGGCAAAACTTGAATGATTTCTGTTTGTCGGATGTACAGATATCGCAGGGTATATCACCTGGTCCTGCCAGATCTGGTGGTGCTGTGCCAGTCATCCCCTCCTTATGCTGCATTAAGCGCTCCACTATATCTGCCAGAACAGTATTCTTGCAGAGGCGTGGCCGGGAAGCATGGAGCTCCCGGCACTGGGGACAGCAGGGTGTCAAAGCATAGTCAGCTTGGTAGTCCCAATAAACCTGAAGACAGTCAATGCAAAAGGTGTGCCCGCAGCCTATGGTGACTGGATTTCTGAATACCTCCAGGCATATTGCACACAGAATATTCTCTTCTAGGCCATATGAGTGGGTGTTTCCCATGACTGCCTGAGAAGAACAGCAGAGGAAGATTCACAATCAGAGCTGGGAGGCTTGGGATCAGGGAGCATAGCAAACTGTAAATAGTTGAATCTCTTTTTCGAGCAGATTCTGAAAAATAGCAAAAAAGAGAAAACATATGTTTTGTTTCTCTTCTTAAATTAAAGCTGACTTACTTTGTCTTAGACTTCAATCTTTTCTGCTTGGACCACAAATGTCCTGGGACAATATCACAGGCAATGTTACTGCAAAGCTGAAGGAAGTCCTTTAATGGGGTTGATGTTGGGGGATGGGGGTGCTGTTGGGGGTGCAGCACCTCCCCAACGACAACAGATGACTCCCGCATAGCATCACGTGAACATTTCTCACAGGGTCAGTCATAAAACAAAGTCAGCTGTAAAAATGGAGAGAAATGTTTTTATGATAACAAAGGTAAGGTATGTTTTAACATCCTTTCACCGAGAAGACGGTCATAACCATAAATAACACAGGTACACTAAAAAAAATTTTTTTTAAACTGCCTCTAATGTTTCGATTGATTTTTACATTTTTTGGTGCGCTGAATCCAAATCTGGTAACCAATTTGCTCCATCACGTACAGATTTTTTGCTACATTGGGTTAGCAGTTTGAGGTGAATGTTTCAGATTGAGTGCGATCGAGATAAAAGTTTCTTGGATGAATTCTTTATACTAATTGTTTAGTAGTTATTCAAATAAGAATAAAGAAAATTGTAACAAGGCAGCACATAAGAATAGAGTAATGTCAACAAAACACACTGTGATGGTAGCAAAATTGTCTGCACTTAAAACAGCCACATACATGTGCACAAACATTGAGCATATAAGAGCGAGGTTAGACACAAAGCAAAGCAAAGAAATGTGCAAAAAATGTTGTACAGGTATGTATGTAAGAATAGAAAACGCAAACCGCACCATTGCAATACATGAAGACAAACACCCGATGGTGTGAAAATAAAATTCTAATAAATGAGATCCGACACTGTGGTAATAACTAGCAAATTTTTATTTCAAAGTTTAGTAAAAACACGATATTTGTCAACACAGTTTAGATTTTAAAGTCATTCTTGGGTCAATCAATCTCCTGGTGGGCCCGTTTCTTCTTCCCCCGAATGCTTCTCTTGGTGTGCTGCTTGGCGTATTTTTCATCTGGGGTTTCCCGCAGCAGCAACCAGCAGAAATCAGCCATCATAGTGGTGTTCCATCTTCCTTGGTACCTTCTCTCTGCGTCCTTGATGTCCTGGTGAAACCTTTCACCTTGTTCTTCACTGTACGCCTCCAAGTTTTCGGGAAAGTAGTTCACATGGGAGTGCAAGAAATGGACTTTCAGGCTCATGTTACAGCCTTGTTCTTTGAAGGCATTGAGCATCCTGGCAACAATATCCTTATAGTTCTCATCCCGCCTGTTCCCCAAGAATTTGAGAACAACATCCTTGAAGGAATCCCAGGCTTCTTTTTCCTTCTCAGACATCGTTTCAGCGAATGCTCCATCTGAAATGAGTTTCCTTATATCAGGGCCAACAAACACTCCTTCCTTTAGCTTTGCTTCAGAAAGTCGGGGGAACTTTAAGCAAAGGTACCGAAAGCACTCACCATCTTTTGGAAGGGACTTGATGAATTGCTTAATGAGACCCAACTTAATGTGGAGAGGTGGTAATAGAATTTTATCACGAGGTACCAAGCTCTCATGAAGAACATTTTTCTCACCGGGTCTCAAATACTCCCGAATTGGCCAGTCTTTTTTTCCCCCAGTGTAAGTCGCGGGCCTGGCTATCCCACAAGCAAAGGAAGCAGGGATATTTGGTGAAACCGGATTGCTGCCCTAATAGCATGGATAGAATTTTAAAGTCTCCACAAATCATCCACTTATGCTCATCATAACGAATCTTCTGAAGAATCGGGGCCAAATTCTCGTATTTTCTTGGAGAGTAACAGAGTGAGCAATAGGAACTGAAGCGAATGTGTTGCCATTATGAAGAAGAACACCTTTTATGCTGTCTTTTGACGAATCAATGAACAGCCGCCATTCAGCAGGATCATACTTGAGTTTAAACTTTTCCATCACTCCGTATATATCGTTGCAAAATACCAAATCTTCCTCTTTGCTGAAATACTTCAAAAATTGTGTCTCGCGGTTGCGGTACCAATAAAAAGTTGTTCCTGGTGACAATAGATTTTTCTGTTTAAGCCGAGAACCTAGCAGTTGGGCAGCATCTTTTGGGAGTCCTAAATCCCGGACTAAATCATTCAATTCAGCTTGAGAGAAAAGTTCAGGTTTCGGATCTGGTTCAGTTTCAAACTCGGAAGTACTGGACTCATCGGGAAAAGCCATCTGATGAGTCTCATCATGATCAGAACCGTCCACACAAATATGATCCAAAGATTTTGGTGGTTCAGGCACAGGTACTTCGTTGCTATGAGGCATAGGCCTAATTGCTGAGGGAAGGTTGGGGTTACTTATTACGTTCTTATTTTTTAAGTTGTATCCCTTCACAATGCAAGAGCAAAAATAGCAGTCACTGCTGTGGTCTCTTTGTTCACGCCACATCATAGGTATTCCGAAACGAAATGCTTGTTTTTTACCTTTCTTCCATAAGCGTAGATCTTCCTCACATGTCTTGCACACTTTGTGAGGAGCCCACGGTTTGTCTTGATCGCCTAACTTCAAACCGAAATAGGCGAAATATACTTTTTTAATAAATGCAGAAATGTTCCTCTGCCGCTTTTTCACGGTATATTCCCCACAAATAAAACAAAAACTGTCCGGAGAGTTGACGCAACCTCTGGCTCTGTGAGCCATCACAAATACACAGCACTGCAAACTACAACTGTAGTGAACCACTTCGGAATAAAGCTGGATTACGACTGAGCAAACAAAAGGTAATAATGAACTTGCAAGAAACTGAAATTTGACAGGAACGTTCATGTCGCAACCACCGTGTTTGAGCGAGCGAACGAGGCGAGGCGAACAGGAAAGAACATGCGCCAGCGCGAGTACTGGATTTAGCCCCCCGCCTCCCAATTGTCCTGTTAATGTATAAAATGAATACAAAACACTCTAAAATATCATGAGGGAGTGTTTCTAGTTAGTTAACCATTACAATCTCTATTTTGGGCCAAGAAAATAAACTGCAGTCGGCTAAAAAGAAATTATGTGAACATTCCTTATATGGGTAAGAAATCTAATTTTGCAAGAAAACGTGACGTGATGGAACATTTTGGCTATTTTTCCTGGATTCAGCACCCCAAAATCTATAGGAATCAGTTGCAAAACTGGAGGCAGTTTTTTGGTAGTGTACCTGTGTAATCTATGATATCGTCTTCTACATGACAGAGTTACCTTCAACAGCCTGGGAGGCCACAAAATCTCATCTAGAAATTGACAGCCTGGGAAATGGTTAGATGAGATCACTAACCCATGCAGTAAACTCCTATCCGACCGCTGAGTCATCTCATAAAGGAGCCTATGGGCCTGATTTTCAAAGGTAGTTACACGGGTAACAGCCCATGTTACCTGTGTAAATGCCTTAACCGGGATTTTCCAGAGGCACCTACATGGATAGTGCCTTTAGAAAATCCTAGTTAAGTCCCTAACGCGCCCAAATGCTATCCGCTTAGAATCGGGGCATGTTTGGGACATTCCGGGGCAGAGTGGAGGGAGAGAATGGCACTAAGCTGGTAACAGCGATTTGTGATGCTGCCTGCTTAGCGCTCTGCCCCTTAAAAAGACAGGCGAGGAAAACCCTCATCTATCTTTAAGGCGCTGGGGCTAAACAGGCAGCATCAAAAATCATTGCTACCTGCTTAGCTTCAGTGGCTGCCAGCCTGTGCAGCATGACTTGGATTTTCATTTCCGTCGCTGCAGAAATGAAAATCCAGATTAAGGGAGTCGGCAGGCAGGCTATGCACCAGATGCAGCACATTGGGCCCGATTTTCATTTAGGCAGGCTATGGGAAAGGTGTCAAGGCTGTCATCCCTAAACCCCCATCCATATTATCCTTACCCCTATATATAAAAAAGGCAGTTTATGGGGGGACAGATGTAGAGGTTTTTCAAAGTTGATAGATTCCTGATGCAGGAGTGAGGGTGGGGAGGAGGTGAAGAAAAATGAAATTTTAACTGACGAGAACATATGGGGAAAGTAGAACAACAGTGGGCAAAACTGAAAGCATAGTTACTCACCTGTAACAGATGTTCTCCAGGGACAGCAGGAATCAGTCCTCACTTATGGGCGACGTCGGCATCGATGGAGCCTGCGTGGAGCAATTCCCCAGTTTTCAAAGAAAGCCTTTGGGATTGCTGCCATGCATGCATGGTCCTCTTCACGCCCAAGGGTGCCATCTTGCTCAGTCAGGTCCCTTAGCTCGAGCCCTACCAAGCACATGGCAAGGGAAGGATAAAAGTCCAGCAACTAATCAGGGGAGGTGGGAGGGTAGTGAGGACTGATTCCTGCTGTCCCTGGAGAACACCTGTTACAGGTGAGTAACTATGCTTTTCCAAGGAACAAGCAGGAAGTCAGTCCTCACTTATGGGACTCCCCAGCTACAGGCTACCAAACCTGTAACCAAAAATACCTCCACAAGGCCGTGAGCAGAAGCCGATGCCCGAAGGAGCCTAAGCCCTTGGGTCCCTGGGGTGAAACCCTCGGTAGCCGTCGAGAAGGGTTGGAGGGCAGGAGTTGCTTATACCCCAAACAGATTACGGAGTACAGCCTGGCCAAAGGCGCTGTCCTGGCGGCACTCCCTCTCCAGGCAGTAGCGTGAAGCAAAGGTATTCGCTGAAGCCCAGGTTGCAGCCCAGCAGATGTCCGTCAGAGGCACTAAACGCAACGAAGCCACCGAAGCTGCCTTGGCTTGGACGTCATGTGTGGTGACCCTCTGATCCAGCAGGGCACCCACCTTCGCATGAGCGAAGGCGATGCAGTCCGCAACCCAGATAGAGAGCGTGCGTTTTGTGACTGCCTGCCCCAGGCAATTGGGATTATAGGACACAAAGAGCCAGCCAGACTTGTGATGAGACTGGGTGCACTGCAGATAGAAGGCAAGAGCCCTCTTGCAGTCGAGTGTATGCAAAACTGCTGAAGCCTGGTGGGCATAGGGTCTTGGGAAGAAGGTCGGTAAGACTATTTCTTGATTGAGATGGAAATCCAAGACAACCTTCGGCGGGAACTTGGGGTGGGTACGGAGGACCACCCTGTTCCTATAGAACCTGGTGTAAGGAGCATCAGCCATGAGGGCCTGGAGCTCACCGACTCAATGGGCCAAGGTCAAAGCCACCAGGAAGACCACCTTCCAGGATAGGTGCCGAAGTGAGCACGTCGCTATTGGCTCGAAACGTGAACGCGTAAGCTGTATGAGCACTACGTTCAGATCCCACTCCGCCGGGGGAGGCCGGATGGGAGGTTTGGAAAGCAAGAGACCCCGCATAAAGTGGGAGACCAAGGGCTGTTCAGAGAGGGGTATACCCTGGATGGGGAGATGATTCGCCAAGATGGCGCTCAGGTGCACCCTGACTGAGTTTGCCCTTCTTTCGAGAGATGAAGGCATTACTGGAGGATCCATCAGGTAGGACAAGAGAACGGGTCGATCTGGAGCCCGGAGCACCAGATTGAGAAGTGCCGCCACTTGGCGTAAGCTCGTCTCGTCTTTCCTTGACGTAAGGAGGACCTTCTCGACCTCCTCTGGGAGGTCCAACGGGGCTAGGGATACCCAATCAGCCGCCAGGCTGTGAGGGATATTGAGGCCAGGTTCAGGTGGAGTACCCATCCCTCCTCCTGCATCAGCAGGTCCAGGGCATAGCCCAGGGGAACTGGGTGCTCGGACAAGAGCCAGAGCAGGAGTGCGAACCACGGCTGTCGAGGCCACGAGGGAGCGACAAGGATCACTGACGCCTGCTCCCACTGAACCTTGTGGAGGGTCCTCATGATGAAAGGAGTGGGAGGGAACGCATAAAGAAGCCCTGAGGTCCAACTCAAGAGGAACGCATACAGGGCCTCCCTGCTCGGGTGCGGAATCGGACTGCAGAAGCAGAGGAGCTGCGTGTTCATCGGGCTGGTGAACAGGTCCATGGTCGGGGTCTCCCACTGTTGGAACAAAAGGCCGGCCACCTCTGTGTCCAGCCGCCACTCATGAGGGCAGAGGATTCTGCTGAGTCTGTCTTCAAGGACGTTCTCGTGGCATGGAAGGTAGACCGCTCATGGCGTCATCCCCCAATGGAAGGCAAAGGAGCAGAGGAGGACCGCCTCCTGGCAGAGTCAGGAGCCTGTACCCCCCTCCTTGTTGATGTAAAACATCGCTACTCGGTGGTCGGTCTGCTTGAGTACAGACTTCCCCTTCAGATGGTCCTCGAAGGCTTTCAGGGCCCATAAGACCACCCGAAGCTTGAGCAAGTTTATTTGCTGTTGGGACTCTTCAGGTGACCATCAACCCCGAGTGCACAGTGCACCGCAGTGGGCTCCCCACCCCAGCAGGAAAGCATCCGTTGTCAGGACGAGTTTGTGCTGTGGGGTTTGGAAGGGCAGCCCCCGGAGGAGGTTGTTGAGGTCCTACCACCAGTACAGGGACCTTCGAAGGTTGTGGGAGACCCAAATAGGGTCTCTGTGACCTGAGGCTGGGCTCCCCTGAGCACAGAGGCACTACTGGGTCGTCTGCATGTGCATGCAGGCATGGGGGATTAAATGGTCAGTGGAGGCCATGTGCCCTAGGAGGCGCTCATAGTCCGCACCATGGCCTTAGTGCTGCTCTGGACCTGAACCGCCAGGGATTGGAGGCGGGCTGCACGGTCTGCTGGGAGGAAGGCAGTTGCTCGTTGTGTGTTGAGGTGTGCGCCAATAAACTCCAAGGCCTGCATACTGGGTCAGACCAAGGTCCATCAAGCCCAGTATTCTGTTTCCAACAGTGGCCAATCTAGGTCATATGTACCTAGCAGTTTCCCCAAGAGACACAAGTTCCACAATGCTTGTACTGGGTCAAGCATTGATATCTTCGGTCACTTCTTAATAATGGTTTATGGATCTTTCCTCCAGGAACTTGTCCAAACCTTTTTTAAACCCAGCTACACTAACAGCCTTTACTAGATCCTCCGGTAACAAATTCCAGAGTTGACCAGGAATCCCAGGCAATGTTCCCTCTAATTTTCTGTAGGCTGTGTGCGCATAAAATATCAGCTGTGCAGCTTTTGAAGGAAGGTTAAATTTTTGTGCGCCACATAACGACACTCGGAGTTATATACTTTAAAATTTGACTGCACGTCAGAATTCAGTATGTACACCACATTGATTTTAAACAAATTAAATGAAAATAGATGATTACTAAATGAAGCGGAAAATTTCTAGTAATTACAATCACAACTTTAAAATTTTAAGACGTCTGTGTTGCTTTCTATCAGAATCAGAACCGTAATTTTTGTGCGCTCTGTTGTAAAGTATGTGCGCTCGCTCGGCAAGGTGTGTGCGCGCGCACACGCGCACAGCTTAGAGGGAACAGTGATCCCAGGCATTCAAGAAGGAGAATCGTGCGGGATGCCACTGATCGAGCTTCTCCGGCCGAGGGCCCCGTGACAAACCAGTCATCAAGGTAAGGGAAGACTGGCATGCCCTGCCATCTGAGGGAGGCGACAGCCACAGAGAGGCACTTTTTGAAGACCTGCAGGGTAGATGCGAGCCCGAAGAGGAGCACCCTGTATTGGTAGTGTTCCCCTTGCACCCTGAAGCGCAGATATTGCCTATGCTGGGGGTCAATCAAGATGTGGTCATAAGCATCCCTGAAATCCAAGGAGCACAGCCAATCGCCCTGCTGGAGGAAGGGCAGCAGGGTGCCAAGCGATAGCATTTTGAACTTCTCCCGCACCTAGATTGGCCACTGTTGGAAACAGAATACTGGGCTTGATGGACCTTGGTCTGACCCAGTATGGCATATCTTATGTTCTTATGTTCTAAAAACTTGTTTAACTTTCTGAGGTTGAGGATAGGCCGTAGGCCTCCCGTCTTTTTCGGGAAGAGGAAGTACCGGGAATAGAAAGCCCGACTTTGGAGGTGCATTGGAACCTTCTCAACTGTCCGCTGGGCGAGGAGGTTGTCCAGCTCCTGCTGCAGATATGTCTGGTGCACGGGGAGTCGAGAAGGCTCCACTTGGGAGAAGGGAGAGGGAAGCCTGTCCAGGTTGAGGCGATACCCGTCTCGGATCACTCGGAGAACCCAGGTGTCCAACGTGACGGATGCCCACCGAGGGGTGAAGAGGGACAGGTGTCCCCCCACCGGCTGCAAAGCTGCTGGGGGTGAAAGGCTACACTGCTGGCATCAAAAACCCTGAGCATGTTGAGGTGGCGCCGGGGTTTGGGCCTTGGTCTCTTTTGGCTTGCGGTGGCCATGGGGTGCCTTTCCCTGTGTCGCTGTGGCCAGCACGGGAGTGGGTGGGTAACCACGGTAAGGTAGACACTTCCTCGGGAAGAATGGCTTCTTAGCTTGTTGTTTCTTCCGAGTGAGGGAGGAGGTCTTGCACGAGAGGTGGGTTTGGGTTTGGTACAAACTCCGTTTCTCTCGGTGGCCTTATCCTTCATAGGCTTTCCAAAAAGCTGCTCGCCAAGGCAGTGGACATCCAGAAGCTTTTCCTGGACTCACTGCTCCAAGTCCGAGGACTGGAGCCATGCCTGGCATCGGGCACATGGGCCGAGGATTCAAATTTATTTATTTTATTTAACCAGTTTTGTATACCACCTTATCCTTCAATCAAAGTGGTTGACAAGACAACAAAGGACTTACATGTTGAGGGTATGGGAAGATCAAATACAATACATTACAATATAAATACAGTACAAACAGTAAATTATAATATTATCTCATAGTGAAACTGGATATACAAGTTGATCAATTTAAGTTATTTGACCAAATGATTCTATGAATAAATAAGTCTTTAAAGATATGCGAAAGTCTTTGATGTCTTCCTGAGCTCTTAATTCTTCAGGAATAGAATTCCATACCTCTGGTGCCATGAAGGAAAATGCTCTTTTAGAGGTCATCTGTTTTGATCTATTGAAGTTTAAAGGTGTACTAAGCTTATTGAAGTTATGAGATCGTCTAGGTCTTAGGCTCTTGTCTTTGGATATTATATGCTGTAGAATATCTGCTGAAGATTGGTGAAAGATTTTGAAAATAATCATTAGGTTTTTGTATTTTGCTCTTGCAATAATTGGAAGGAAATGTAACTGTTTAAATCCATCGTAGGCGGCACGGGAGAGATACTTCGAGCACTCCGCGACTGACCTCAAGAGGGTCTGGAACCTACGGAGGGGTTCGCCTGTGAGGCCCTCAGAAAAACCCCTGAGCTCCTTTGCAAGGTCGAGTAAGAACATGCCCATGTACAATTGGTAAGCCTGAATACAGCATGTGAGCAGGGACCCTTGGTAGTCCTTGTGCCCCAGGGCGTCGAGGGCTCTCAACTCCCTACCCAGCCGAACTGAAAAATGAGACCGGTCTCTTTTGCTTCCGCATCGCTGACTCTATCACCATGGAGATGTGGGAAAGCTAGGTTTTCCTAAACCCGGGGCCGCGTTGGACCCTGTACATTGTGTCGAGGCGCTTACTCAAAATGGGAACTGAGGCAGATGTTTCCCACATCCTGGACAGAATGGGAGGAACTGGGACAGTGAGAGACTCCCGAGGCGGGGACTGGTACTGCAAGATATCGAGCTCTTTAGCTTGAGGCTCCTCCTCGGCCTGGGTAGCCAGGTTGAGGGCCCGCTCCATGTCCCGCACGAACACTAGAAAGGATGTGTCCTTGGGCGGTGAATGAAGGTCACTGAATCCCAACCCGAGAGATCCGAGGAAGAATCTGATTCGGGTTGGTCGCCCCGTCTGAAGAACAAGGCCCATTTGGAGCCGGAGACCCTGGAGGATCTCGCCCCTGATTAACGAGAAGGCGAGTGAGACCGACACTGAGGACCCTCATGAGGCCTGTGGTTATCGGGGTTTTCCAGAGTGGGTTTTGACATCCCTCTCAAGGGAATCTCGGTCTCTAGGCATGAGCCAGCAGTGCTGGGTGTGAGCACCTGCTGGGTAGCTAAGAATGCAGAAACGCTGCGTTCTAGTGCTAGCATACAGGACTCCCACGTGGGCGTAGGGCCCTGCGACGCCGACACCGGGGTTACTGTGTCTGGCATCGAGGAGTAGAGGGGATCCTCACCGGGACAGCCCTCAGGAGACTGGGCGCCATTGCTGGAGGCCTCTGTATCTGTATGAGGTACCGTTTGAGGCCGCTCCTTGCCCAACTCTCAGGAATGCCGCGGGGGGCTGAGCGACTGAGCACAGGAGCGCTCACGCTTGGCTGGAGCTCCAGACAGTGACTTTGAGGCCTTTTTCTTCTTACGCCACTCCCCTTCAGGGGACTCCTGGTCGGAGTGCCGCCTTGAGTGCAGGGCCGAGGTAGGGGATCCCACCCGCGGAGAGATAACCGGGGGTGCCACCGGGGATTCTGGGGTGGCCTTAAGGAAAATGTCATCAGACTACTGCTTGTGACTCAGCAGGGCCTTGGAGGACATTTGCTTAAAGCCAGCAGAGCTCCGGATCATGATCGGCCTCGAGACACTGCAGACAGCAGTCATGGGTATCGGTAAGCGACATGTTCTTGGAGCACCTGTCACATTTTTTGAAACCAGTGGCCATCGGGGCAAAAAGGGCCCCCGCGAGATTGAAGACCCATGCGGCCAGTGGTTGGGAGACAAAAGGGCACGAAGCCCGCAGGGGGAAAAAGTGCTACAAAAAACGTACCCTTGCTCGAAAAGAGAGAAGGGCAGGGGAGGACGGGAGAGGACCAGTGCAACTGGAAAAATAGCAGGCCAGAGGCTGAAAAAAGAAACGCTTTTTCCGAGGGACGAGGACATGCATCCGAAGGGCTCCGTGGAAAAATGGAGAATGAGCAAGATGGCACCCTTGGGCGGGAAGAGGACCACGCATGCGTGGCAGCAATCCCAAAGGCTTTCTTTGAAAGCTGGGGAATTGCTCCGCGCAGGCTCCGTCTGTGCCGACACCACCCATGTGAGGACTGACTTCCTGCTTGTTCCTGGAGAATGGAGATATTTTAAGGGCAACAAACCTTTTTGTTAGAAAAGTAAATAAAAGTAAGAGGAAAAAGAGGCAGCAATGGTGTAAATTCTTTCCAAACAGCCCCCACAATGTGAGGGGTCCTGGGCAGAAAGAGGGTCTACACAGCAGCAGCGACAGCAGTGTGGAAAACTTACTTTATCACGTTTGCAGCGCTGCTCTGCTCCTGTAGGTTCCTGCAGCTGTTCTGTGCTCGGTTGAAGTCTTGTGTTAACAGCCGCCTGACCCGCAGTGACGTTACAGAGCGGAGCAGCATGGCAAATATAACAAGGTGAATTTGTCACTGCTGTCGCCACATGGGAGGGCGAATCAGGGCCACTGCCATTGCCATGACAATGGGGGCCCTCGGTAAAATTTTGATTGGCGGCCCCTCATAGTAATATGCCACTGGGAGGCCGTTATGGTTTTCAAAAGGTAAGGAAAAAGAGTTTAGACTTTGTAAACTATAAGAAATCACAGAAAGAGGAAGACAAACAAGATCTGGAAAAGATAAAATAGTCAGGAAAGCAAATGGAAGAAAAAATTGCCAACATATAAGGTTACCAGATATTCATGATGTTTGGGGATTGTCCCCGACTTCCACCTATTTGGCAGCCGACTTCCCCAATTCCAGCAATAGAGACACAGGGGGTAGAAAAAATTATTTTCAATTTAGAGATTTGACTATAACAGTTTTTAGAACTTACATCCATTACCTTTATATTTTGCACAGTACGAAGGAAATGCATCACTGATTCTATTTCTCTGTCGATTTGTCTGCTTGAAAGTGCTATTGCTGCTGTCATGGGATGGGTGGGGGGACAGGGGAATGGCTCCTCTTCCCTCCTTCACACCTTATTGCTTAAACCTGGAACTAAGGTGCCCCTCAGACCTCCCTCCTCTCCCCCCAACATGCTTCGGATAAGTGTCCCAGATTTGCATACAAAAAATCGAGTAACCTTACCAATATTGTAAAACATCGGGACAAGACTGTTTTTTTAGATAGGTTAGTGACAGGATGAAATGCAAAAAGTGGCATCGTGAGACTAAAGAGTGAAGGGGAGGAATTCATAGAGGCTGATGAGGATAAAGTGGAAATGCTTAACAAATATTTCAGTTCTGTGTTTACAGATGATGGGCCAGGAGCAGGACCTCAGTAAACAGCCACAACTAGGAACAGAAGTGATGTGGATCTTGAATGGTTTTCAGAAGACTGTGTTCATGAGGAACTAGCTAAACTAAAAGTAGATAAAGTGATGGGGATGAACAGGATTCATCCAAGGCTATTTAAGAAACTTAGGGAAGTACTGGTGGTTCCACTGGCTAACCCTTCAATGCTTCTTTAGAGTCAGAGGTGATCCTGGAGGACTGTAGATGGGTGAATGTGGTTCCTGTCCACAAAAGCTGAAGTAAGGAAGAGGTTGGTAATTTCAGACTGGTTAGTCTGACCTCTGAGGCGAGTAAACTAATGGAAACGCTACTAAAGCAGAGGATGTTATGGTTTCCAGAATCCAAGGGATTAAAGGATCCCAGATGGCATGATTTTACTAGAGGCAGGTCTTGTCAGAGGAATCTGAATGATTTCTTTGGCTGGATGAGCAGAGAACTGGATTGTGGGAAAGTACTAGAGGTGGTACTGTATATTTAGATTTTAGCAAGGCCTGGAAGGTATAGATAACACGAGGAGGGTTCTAATGACTTTCGAACAATGGTCAAGAATAGGACCGTACCAAATTAGAAATGCACCCTGGGCGACTAACAAATCTGACATTCTCCTTCACTGCTGCCACATGCAGTAACTCACTCTTTGTGAGCTTCCCGAAAGCCTAGTGATGATATCAGCGCCCTTTCTGGGCTTATGCCCTGTGTGGCTGCACCTCTCACTCAGCCCTTGGTACGGCCCTGGTCAAGAATTTAGCAGCTAATATATAACACTAAAAATTGCAAGTTCAAGCATTTGGGCTGCAAAAATCCAAAGGAACAGTACCATATAGAGGGTGAAGTACTTCAGTGCATGAAAGAAGGGCGCGACATAGGGTGATCATATTGGATGATCTTAAAGTGATCAAACAGATAAAAAAGGTGATGGCAAAACCGGAAAGATGCTTGGGTGTATAAGGAGAGGAATAGTCAGCAAGGAAAAGGAGGTGTCAGTCTTTTATAATTCTCTAGTGAGACCTCGTTTAGAGTAGTATGCACAGTTTTGGAGACGTTACCTTCAAAAGGATAGAAACAGGATAGAATCACTCCAGAGGATGGCTACTAAATTGGCCAGTGTCTTTGTCTTGAAGGACTACCAAAAGGGACAGCTACTGCTGGAAAGAAATCTGCACTTGTAAGTATTTACTTTTAGGAAATTCTCTAAATCTTGTGGAAAAGGGAATTCTTTGGGTTAAAAGCTGATAAATCTGTGTATTTTAGAATCCAGTGTCTTTGTTAACCCGTTTTGGACAGCTCGCATATTCTCTCTCTGTTCTGGAAACTACGAAATACCGGCAATAATAAAAAATATTAAAACTTTGCAGAAAATAGAAGTTTCACATAGTGTATGTTTTTCATACACTGGTCCAATATAGTATATTGTCCTTCTTCAGAAAAGATAGGATTCAGTTCCAATATTTATTGACATAAGCATACTGTATGATACTATTGAAACTACAGTTTTCATTTAAAACACTTTATTATGATATAATATAGTTTGTCAACAGTCCATTCTGACGGCGGAATATGATACACGTGAAAACACTTCTGATGCAGTGCGTCAATACTGCACCATTGAAACACCTAGAACAGAATGCTTGACAGCAATTAGTTTCGACAACATATTAGCCAAGCGTATGAAAAACATACAAGGCCGACATACGCACCAATAACTCTGACACTAAGTAACTTACGGTTATCTAAACCTATTTTCTATCTACAAATACTTTTATTTGCAAAATAGTAGCTATTACAGCATTATAAGCTACTTACTATTTTTTGTGATCTTTTTATGTTGAGCCGCCAGTACCGTCAAAATCAGCAAACTTTGAATACCTATTAAACTAACTAGATCTCAGATAAAAATCTGTATATAACGCTTTTTGACATAATGATAATAGCTAAACATAGTTCCACTGAATTTATAACCATTAATTAATAAACAGTTGAGTAGTAAGTATGGAAACCTTATGTATGTAAAACATATGCTGGTCCAAAACGGGTTAACTCAGTCAGGGATTAGTACCACCAGAGAGCTTTCATTCAAATTTAAACTCAGTCAGGGTGTTAATATCACTAGAGAGCTTTAAAATTAAATGAAATCAGAGTATATCTTAGCATAGAAGGAATAATAGGGTAAATATTCTTTGAGTAGAAAGAAACAAATTGTTTCTAGAGACCTTTACAAAGAGGCCTTTCAGTTAGGAGGCAAGAGACCTGTGAAATTGTTGTAAATAGGTGTTAAAGCCAAGTGACAGATCAAAGGGGCAATTTGAAAGGCTCCCTCTATCAAACCAAGGGTTGCATGAATGACCCAGGAAATTGTTAAAGAGATTACCTTAGAAGCACAGGTCAGGGCACTATGTAGGAAGCCATCTTTCGCTAAGTGTTCTTTCCCTCCAACCCACCCCAGGCATAATTTTATCTTTATAGATTCTTAAACCTATTAATGGGGAAGAGGTGGTCAAAGTCACTTTTAGGTTCAGCTGGTTATCCTCACCAGGAATAGATTAATCAAGGCCTTGAAATTAATTAATCTTGAGGTGAACAAAGTCCCTTAAACTTATTAGGTATAGTTGTATCAGTATAAGTATCCCTATAACTTTATGTAAACAACTTAAACAGCTAAATAAAACCTTAAAACTAAGATGCAGACAACAGCGAGATGGGGTCTATTCAATCTTTTGCATTGGTAAGGGGTCTTATGTGTGCACTAGGTGTAAGGAGTTCTTTGCCCTCAGGGAATGAGTCCAATTTCTGGAGGCTAGAGTAGCAGACTTGAAGGAAATAAGGAAAACAGAGAGGTACATAGACAAGACCTACATGGACATAGTACTGAAGTCCCACTTCCAGTCTGGCAGCTTCTCTGCCATGGAGGAGAGAAGTCACGTGAAAGCAGAACATCACCTTAGTATGGCAGGAAGTGATCCTGTAGCTAAGACCTGTCCTCCAGGTAATGTAAAACCCTCTTGCACCGAGGCGGTTTCTCCAGGACCATGTGCACACGGGGGAAGGGTTAGGACGGCCGTTATAGTTGGCAATTTGATCATTTTTGAGGATGGTTTGGTAACATACCTGCTTGGTGCAAAGATAGCGGACCTCACTTGCCACCTAGACAGGGTTTCAGCTAGTGCTGAGGAGGAGCCTGCTGTCTTGGTACATGTTGGTATCAATGACATAGGACAGTGTGGGAAGGAGGTTCTGGAGGCCAATATTAGGCCTTTAGGTAGTAAGTTGAAATCCAGAATTTCCAGGATAGCATTCTCTGAAATGCTTCCCGTTCCATGGGCAGGACCCAAAAGGAAGCAGAGCTTTAGAGTCTCAATGCGCGGATGAGATGGTGGTGCAGGGAAGAGGGGCTTGGATTTGTTAGGAAATAGGCAATATTCTAGGGAAGGGAGGGGCTTTTCTGAAAGCATGGTCTTCACCTTAACTGGGATGGAACCAGGTTACTGGCATTAACCTTTAAAAAGAAGATAGAGCAGCTTTCAAACTAGAAAATAGGGGAAAGCCGACATTTGCCCAAGAAAGCATGGTTCGGAAGGATGTAATCCTTGAAGGATACTAGCAAAAGAGGGAAGTTAGGGCATCCCGTAAGAGAGGTTCCAATATAGATAAAAATAACCCAGATGCCCTTAAGTACAGAGCAGAGCTGAAAAATTCCAAATTACTACTATCAATTCACAACCAGATTAATATGAATAAATTGCAACTTCTAAAATGCCTGTATGGAAATGCTAGAAGTCTAAAAATTAAGATGGGAGAGCTAGAATATATAGCACTAAATGAAAGGTTAGATATGATTGGCATCTCAGAGACCTGGTGGAAGGAGGACAACCAATAGGACACTGTGATACCTGGGTACAAACTATATCAAAGTGATAGAGTAGATCAAATTGCTGGAGGGGTTGCACTCTATGTTAGAGAAGGCATTGAGTCACATAGGATTAAAGTTTTCAGGAAACAAAATACACTGTGGAATCTCTATGGATAGAAATCCTATGTAAAAAGGTGAAGGCGATAGCAGTGGGGGTGTACAACCAACCACCTGGTCAGAATGAACAGATGGATGATGAAATACTAAAAGAAATCAAGGAAACTAACAAAAATTATAACACAGTAATAATGGGTGATTTCTATTACCCCGGCATCAACTGGGTCAGTGTCACAGGCTCAGCATGACATGCTAGGGAGATAAAGTTCCTAGATGAAATAAATGACTGCTTCTTGGAGCAGCTGGTTCATGAACCGACAAAAGGGGAAGCTATTTTGAACCTAGTCCTTAGTGGAACACAGGATCTTGCAAGAGATAAGTGTGTTTGGGCCACTTGGCTATAGTGAGCATAGCATGATCGCATTTGATTGGAAGAAGGATGGTAAGGAAATCCATAGTACTACCTTTTAACTTTCAAAAGGGAGACTATGATAAAATGAGGAAAATAGTTAAGAAGAAACTTAAAGGAACATCAAGGGCATTGTTTAAAAATACTATCTTGGCAACCCAGACCAGATGTAGTCCATGCTTGGAAATTGAAAAAGGAGCAAAATGACAAAAATGGGAAACAACATAAGCACTGACAAGTTAGATGCAAGACATTGATAATGCAAGTAAAGAGAGAATTTGAAAAAAAGCTTTCTGTGGGAGCAAAAACTCAAAAGAAAAACTTTATCAAGTACATTCATAGCAAAGAACCTGTGAGAGAGACGGTTGGACTATTAGATGATAGAGGGGAAAGGGGTGCTAAGGAAGGACAAGGCCATAGGAGAAAGACTGAATAAATTCTTTGCTTTGGTCTTTATTGAAGAAGTAGGGAGATGCTGGATCTTGCTGCCTGAGCATTGTGGGATGTTGGAGCAGGGTCCTGATTCCATCATTGCACGACAAAGTTGTCATACCTCCTCCTCCTTCCCAGAGATAAAAGCCAGTCAGTGCTGCAGGACCTATTGAGGCACCTGTTGGTTCTTGCTGCCTGAGTTGTGCAATGTCGTAGCAGGTTCTGATTCCATCATTGAATGCCAGAGTCGTCATAGCTCCTCCTCCAGTGTCAGAGATAAAAGTCAGTCAGTGCCGTGGAACAGGGCCGTGGGCGCATGCCTGTGGGTGCATGCCCGAAGGGGCGTGACCTAAGGGGTATGTCTGCTCCTTAGGAGCCCCTTTGGAGTGCCTGAGGACCACTGAGGATTGGATTCACCTCTTTGATATGTTTTCTTTTATGGGGAAATGAAGAGCCAAGAATAGAGTGCCCGCTGCGGCGAAGCCGGTGCAGGCCCAATGGACAATACATAGTGTGTGTTGCTTCTATTGCTAAGCCTGTTGTACAAACTGTAGGGTTGACTTCCCCCTCAGAGACCTTATTAATTTCGGGCTTTCACACCCCTCCCCCTTAGCCTGCTGTTGTGAATGGCACAAGTGGATCTGGTCCTTCTTTAGTGGGTGTTTTGTCACCGTTCACCTCTACCCCACTATCCCACGATGTGGCCAGTCAGCCTAAACCCTCTTCTGACTTAGAGCCCTGTTATCCAGCTCTGGTGTCTTTTCCTATGGCTGCCACAGATTTGGCCTCACTGGGTTCTGGTCCAGAGGATGTTTATTTGAAGGATGTTTGGCTTGCTGTAAGTTGGATGGAGGGGGTGCTCAAGGGCACTTTGACCTAACTTTGAGCATTCTCCCAGGACACTGCTAAGATTTTACAATAACATGGAGCACGGCTCTCAGACATAGACAATAGAGTATCTAGGCTCAAGGGAGATGTGGGAAGTATCCAAGCTTTGGGTAATTCATTTGTTAAAGATAGTCTAGTTTTGCATAATAAATTAGACATGTTAGAAAATTTAGCCAAGGCTAGGAACCTAAGATTTCTGAATTTTCCTATGGTTCATCTTCTTTCTCCCCTAGAGCTCTTGAAAAAATACTTGAGGGAGGTTCTTTCATTATTACAGTTTTATGATTCTTCAATTTAAGTCTCCAGAGGGGGAATTGGACGAGCTGGTTGATGTGGATAGTCTGGAGTTGACCCAATTTTTAGAGTCGTCTCTGGATAAAGTTTCTAAACGGGGACCTTAGTGGTTATCTTTAGATATGAATTGAATAAAAGTTCCATTATGAAACTTTATTTCTCTAAAAAGGCCGTCCCCTTTTGTGGACAGCCTATTACTATTTTTCCTGACGTAGTGAAGGCTATTAAACGTTGTAGGAAGTCTTTCTTGCAATTAAAGTCTAAGGTTCTTGATGCTGCTGGAATGTTTTATTTAAAATTTTCTTGTAAATGTATTGTGATGTATTCTGGCACTAGATATATCTTTACAGATGTTTCCCATTTGAAGAATTTCCTTGTGGATAAGTAATATTTTTTTGTAAATTATGATTTCTTTGCAGAGTGAGGATGTAAAAGGGGTTAGCTTATTTGATTTGGAGTTGCCTTGATCCAATTTTGGTGTATCCCAGCTATTACTTCTTATTTATTTTTCATTTTTGTTTCCTTTGTGGATATTTTTGCTTCAAGATTTGCTTTCCTTGTTGCTGTTTGTAGCATTTGAAAATTTCAATAAAGAAAAAAAAGATGTAGGGAAGTTACCCATGCTTGAAATTGTATTTAAAGGTGATGTATTGGAAGAAATGAAAGAGATAGTAATAAACCGGGAAGATGTATTGCAACTACGTATTTGATAAACTGAAGAGTAGCAAATCACCTGGACAAGATGGTATACATCCAAGGGTGTTGAAAGAACTGAAATATGAGATTGAAAACCTACTATTAGTAATCTGTGAACCAGGGCCGGTGCTAGGGTCTCTGGCACCCACCTGCCTGTAGATCAGTGCCCCCTCCCTCATTACTATTAATGCTGGCTATACCTTACCCCCTTTTTCCCAAAAGAAGGGCTTGGCAACCCCAACATAACTCCTCTGAAACTGCACACTGGACCAGCATGGTGTTAATGTAAATATATTTTCTGCAAAAAAGACAAAGGGAATGCAAGATTCTTGCACTCCAAGTAAGTAAAAGAAAAAGCAAGAACCAGAGCACATTTTATAATACCAAATTATAACTCATTTTATTTTGATGTCTTTAATTGCGGTATGGTTCTTGCTTGTTTTTTTTAAACATATTTTCTGCATCCACAGAAACCCCTCCCTCCCCAACTCATATATATAAAAAATTCTGACTTTGGTTTTCTCCAGTACCAGGCATATTGTGAATTAATACAAAACCCATCAAAAGTCACTGTGGATCCACAATGCAAATCTACCATACCATAACAGCGGCAACTTCCAAAACTCACATAAGGAGCCTACCCAGAACAAAGCAGCACTGTAAATATTGTAGCAGGCCCTAGCAAATCCATACACCTATTTGAAAAGCTGAACAAGTCACGTTACTAAACTACAGATCTCCATATTAACAGAATACCTGGCCTCGGTCACACACTCAGAACACAGACCCTCACCAAAAACAAAATAAACTACAATCTAAAACGTGAGTAAATGCAGCAAGTATAGGGCTTTCCTGCGCTATCTGCAGATTGTGTATTAACCAAGCACCTGGACAGAGAGAGGGCAGAGAGTGGGAGAAGCTGTAACGTGTGATTACCGCGGCGTCAGTGCATGGTAACCGCAAGTTGGACAGACGTCACAGGTGCAGCAAATGCCACCTAAATAGTTGGAGTTAGCTGCATCTGCACTATTGCTGCTCCACGATCCCTGCAGTTTGGCAGCATTATCTACCGGGAAAAGGCACCCCCAGCAGATAACACACGGCTTTTGCAGTTAACGCAGCGCTAGCAGCACTAATGCATGGCGTTAGCTGCAAAAGCCTACCGCACCTTAGTAAGCATGCCCCAAAGATAGCACAAAGTCCGATTACTAAATTAAAAATTAAATTATTTTGTTCTACCTTTGTTGTCTGGTCATTTTATTCTCTGATTCCAATGTGGTTTCTGCTTTCTTCTATTAGCTCTCTTTGTATTATCTCTAGTCTACCTGCCATTTCTTGTCTCCCCTTTTGTGGGGTTTTTCCCCCCAATTCTTTCCATCTTGGATATTGCTCTTTTCCATTCAGCTTTCTTCCATGTATTTTTCTGTCTCTGTCCACTAGGATTTCACTACTCCTTCTTACTATCCAGTCCTCAATCCCCTCTTTTTAACTCCATCTACCTACTACTTTTACCCCTCACCTCAGTCCTCCCATTCCCCACCTCTTCATCCCTGAATCGTTATTCCCCAGTCTTTTGCTTACTATCTCTTTCCTCTCCACGTCTAACATCTCTAACCTTCCCATTCAGTGTCTCTTTCCTCTCTCTCTCTCTCCCTCTTCCCCTCCATCCAACATCTCCACTCACTCTCTCCCTCTTTCCCTCCATCCAACATCTCCACTCTCTCTCTCTCCCTCTTTCCTCTCCATGTCTAACATCTCTAACCTTCCCATTCAGTGTCTCTTTCCTCTCCATGTCTAACATCTCTAACCTTCCCATTCAGTGTCTCTTTCCTCTCTCTCTCTCTCCCTCTTCCCCTCCATCC
The DNA here is from genome assembly GCA_033557465.1 of Ichthyophis bannanicus. Classification (NCBI taxonomy): domain Eukaryota; kingdom Metazoa; phylum Chordata; class Amphibia; order Gymnophiona; family Ichthyophiidae; genus Ichthyophis; species Ichthyophis bannanicus. The sequence goes on from CM066041.1 coordinate 294,967,555, forward strand.
AACATCTCCACTCTCTCTCTCTCCCTCTTTCCTCTCCATGTCTAACATCTCTAACCTTCCCATTCAGTGTCTCTTTCCTCTCCATGTCTAACATCTCTAACCTTCCCATTCAGTGTCTCTTTCCTCTCTCTCTCTCTCCCTCTTCCCCTCCATCCAACATCTCCACTCACTCTCTCCCTCTTTCCCTCCATCCAACATCTCCACTCTCTCTCTCTCCCTCTTTCCTCTCCATGTCTAACATCTCTAACCTTCCCATTCAGTGTCTCTTTCCTCTCCATGTCTAACATCTCTAACCTTCCCATTCAGTGTCTCTTTCCTCTCTCTCTCTCTCCCTCTTCCCCTCCATCCAACATCTCCACTCTCTCTCTCTCCCTCTTTCCTCTCCATGTCTAACATCTCTAACCTTCCCATTCAGTGTCTCTTTCCTCTCCATGTCTAACATCTCTAACCTTCCCATTCAGTGTCTCTTTCCTCTCTCTCTCTCTCCCTCTTCCCCTCCATCCAACATCTCCACTCACTCTCTCCCTCTTTCCCTCCATCCAACATCTCCACTCTCTCTCTCTCCCTCTTTCCTCTCCATGTCTAACATCTCTAACCTTCCCATTCAGTGTCTCTTTCCTCTCCATGTCTAACATCTCTAACCTTCCCATTCAGTGTCTCTTTCCTCTCTCTCTCTCTCCCTCTTCCCCTCCATCCAACATCTCCACTCTCTCTCTCTCCCTCTTTCCTCTCCATGTCTAACATCTCTAACCTTCCCATTCAGTGTCTCTTTCCTCTCCATGTCTAACATCTCTAACCTTCCCATTCAGTGTCTCTTTCCTCTCTCTCTCTCTCCCTCTTCCCCTCCATCCAACATCTCCACTCACTCTCTCCCTCTTTCCCTCCATCCAACATCTCCACTCTCTCTCTCTCCCTCTTTCCTCTCCATGTCTAACATCTCTAACCTTCCCATTCAGTGTCTCTTTCCTCTCCATGTCTAACATCTCTAACCTTCCCATTCAGTGTCTCTTTCCTCTCTCTCTCTCTCCCTCTTCCCCTCCATCCAACATCTCCACTCACTCTCTCCCTCTTTCCCTCCATCCAACATCTCCACTCTCTCTCTCTCCCTCTTTCCTCTCCATGTCTAACATCTCTAACCTTCCCATTCAGTGTCTCTTTCCTCTCCATGTCTAACATCTCTAACCTTCCCATTCAGTGTCTCTTTCCTCTCTCTCTCTCTCCCTCTTCCCCTCCATCCAACATCTCCACTCACTCTCTCCCTCTTTCCCTCCATCCAACATCTCCACTCTCTCTCTCTCCCTCTTTCCTCTCCATGTCTAACATCTCTAACCTTCCCATTCAGTGTCTCTTTCCTCTCCATGTCTAACATCTCTAACCTTCCCATTCAGTGTCTCTTTCCTCTCCATGTCTAACATCTCTAACCTTCCCATTCAGTGTCTCTTTCCCCTCTCTCTCTCTCTCTTTCCCTCCATCCAACATCTCCACTCTCCCTCTTTCCCTCCATCCAACATCTCCACTCTCTCTCTCTCCCTCTTTCCCTCCATCCAACATCTCCACTCTCTCTCTCCCTCTTTCCCTCCATCCAACATCTCCACTCTCTCTCTCCCTCTTTCCCTCCATCCAACATCTCCACTCTCTCTCTCTCCCTCTTTCCCTCCATCCAACATCTCCACTCTCTCTCTCTCCCTCTTTCCCTCCATCCAACATCTCCACTCTCTCTCTCTCTCCCTTTCCCTCCATCCATCTCCACTCTCTCTCTCTCTCTCTCCCTCTTTCCCTCCATCCAACATCTCCACTCTCTCTCTCTCTCTCTTTCCTTGTGTCCCCCATTCCCTTTCTATCCCCATGTCCAGCATGTCTCCTCTCCTTTCTTATCCCCTTGTGTCCAGCATCTCTCGTCTCCATACTACTCCCTCATTACTCCCATATCCAGCATCTCTGTCTCTCTCACCCTACTTACCCCATGTCAATCTTCTCCCCTCTCTCTCCCTATTACTCCATGTCTTGTATCTCCCGTTTCCCTCTGTTCCACCCCCCCCAATATCCAGCATCTTCCCATAGCTTCCCTATAACCCCCATGTCAAGTATCTTCCCTCGATCTCCCTAGCCCCAGCGTTTAGCATGTCCCTTCTGCCTCCCTATTCCACCCCTGCATCTAGCATTTCCCCTCCGTCTCCCTGTACCCCTCCATCTTCCATGCCCCCATGTCCAGAATTTCCCATTTTCTTGTGACTCTTCCTTGTCCAGCATCTGCCATCTGTTTTTCTGTGATACCGCCCTCCACCCCCACCTCCAACATTTTCTCTCCATGTTCATTTCCTCTGCCATCTCCCTATGCCCCCTCTGTCTCCATAGCCATCCATCCTCAGAACCTCCAGTATCTTCCCTCCATCCTCCTGCCCCTCTCCTGCTGTCCCCCATCCCAGGCTCTGCCCCTGTCTCATCCCTCCCCCTCAAACTCTGTCAATCACCGCCCCTTTAAATCTAAATCGAATCCAACTTCCCTATTCCTTTCTCTCTAGCCTTCAACAACTGCCCCTGCTTTCCCTCATTGGGACCTGCAACCAGCGCGATCTGGTCGGCAGCTCTTCTGCCCTCGGGACTTGCTGCTCCCGCAGGCATGATCTTTCCTTTTGGGCTGCAAAGACAAGAAGATCATGCCCGCAGAAGCAGCAAGTCCTGCAGGCAGAAGAGCTGTTCCCGCTGACACGATCTTCTTGTCTTTGCGGCCTTGCATGCAGAGCTCTGCTGCCCACAGGACTTGCTGTTCCCACGGGCACGATCTTCCTGTATGGACTGCGATTGCAATGCAGATCAAGGCCCAGACAGGAAGATCGTGTCCGCGGGAGCAACAAGTACCACAGGCAGCAGAGTTCTGCATGCAAGGCTTCATTTGTGGTCCAGAAGGGAAGATTGCGCCCGTGGGAGGAACAAGTCCCATGAGCAGCAGAGCTCTTCCTCTCTGGGCCTGGTACGAGATGCGGGAGCAGGCTGGGTGGAAGTGGGCTGGGCTTGGCTTGGCTTGGGGGGGCACTAGCGCCAGTGCCTCACTGACATTGAACCCCCCCCCCCCCGCAGCACTTATTCCGCTTACTGGGTAGTACCGGCCCTGCTGTGAGCTATCATTAAAATCCATCTGTAGTACCTGAGAGTGGAGAATGGTCAATGTAATGCCAATTTTTAAAAAGGGTTCTAGGGGTGATCCGGGAAACTACAGACCAGTGAGCCTGATGTCAGTACAGGACAAAATGGTAGAAACCATTATAAAGAATAAAATTACTGAACATGTAGATAGTCATGGTTTAGTGGGAGAAAGCCAATATGGTTTTAGTCAAGGAAGGTCTTGTCTTACTAATTTGTTTTGAAAGTGTGAATAAACAGGTAGACAAAGGTGAGCTGGTCAATATTTTTATTTATTTATATTCTCTTATATACCGCGCTATTCTGCATCAGTGCAGTTTACATTGAACAAACTTAAATTACATTGAACAGGGCATTATAACTTGGCGATAACTATTTTACAGGGAACATGGGCTATGGAGGCTTGCCCAAGACCACAAGGAGCACCTGTGGGACTAGAAACCCCAGTCCTTCTGGCCCAAGGTTGCTGTCCTCTAGTGGGATTTGAACCCCCGACCTTCCAGCCTGAAGTACCTTGCCCCAACCACTAGGCCACTCCTCCACTCCAATATAGTGTAGCTGGATTTTCAGAAAGCCTTTGACAAGGTCCCTCATGAGAGACTCTTGGAAAATAAAAAAGTCATGGGATAGGAGGCAGTGTACAGTGTACTATTGTGGTTCAGGAACTGGTTAAAGGATAGAAAGCAGAGGGTAGGGATAAATGGCTAATTTTCCCAATGGAGAAAGATGAATAGTGGAGTACCCCAGGGATCTATGCTGGGTCCGCTGCTTTAACATATTCGTAAATGACCTGGAAATGGGAATAACGAGTGAGGTGATCAAATTTACAAATGACACAAAAGTATTCAAAGTTGTTAAAACTCAAGAGGACTGTGAAAAACTGCATGCAGACCTTGATAAATTGGAAGACTGGATGTCCAAATGGCAGATGAAATTTCATGTGGACAAGTGCAATGTTATGCACCTAGGAAAGAACAACTCAAACTATGATTCCATGCAAGGTTCTACATTAGGAACCAACACCCAGGAATATGATTTAGGCATCATCATGGATAATGTGTGTGTAGCGGCAGCCAAGAAAGCAAATTGAAAGCTGGGAATCATAAGGAAAGGAATAGAGAATAAAACTAAGGATATTATAATGCTTCTGTATTGTTCCATGGTGCAACCGCACCTTGAATATTGTGTGAAATTCTAGTCCTCATATCTTAAAAAGGATGTAGCAGAATTAGAAACGTTATAGAGAAGAGCCACCAAAATTGTAAAGGGGATGGAAGGATGCCCCTATGAGGAAAGGCTTAAAAGGTTAGGGCTCTTCAACTTAGAAAAGGGATGAGGGGAGATACAATATAGGTCTATAAAATAATGAATGGAGTGGAATAGGTAAACATAAATTGGTTGTTTATGCCATCAAAAAGTAAAAAGACTAGAGGACACACAATGAAGCTATGATGTAACCCATTTAAGATTAATAAGAGAAAATATATTTTCACTCAACGCATAATCAAACTCTGGAATTCGTTACTAGAGGATGTAGTAACAGCTGTTAGTGTAGCTGGGTTTAAAAAAGGTTTGGACAATTTTCTAGAGGAAAGGACCATAAACCATTATTAAAGAGGACCCGGGAAATCCACTACTTATCCTGGGATAAGCACTGTGGAACGTGTGTACCTTTTTGGGAACCTGCCACGTACTTGTGACCTGGATTGGCTACTTTGGAAACAGGATACTGTGCTCGATGGGACCTTGGTCTGACCCAGTATGGCATTTCTTATGTACTTATGGAGATCTTTAAGTTTGTCCCCATATCATATATATATCCTTTTAAAGGAAAGGCAGGAGAGGGGAAATATGAAAGAGACATTTAAAACCTCCATGGTATACATTCCTAGGACATGGCCCAATTGAAAGGAAACTCTGGAACAAGGGGTCATAAGATGAAGGTAAAAGGGAACAGAAGTAATCCGAGGAAATATTTCTTTATGGACAGGGTGGTGGGTTGATGCATGGACCAGCCTCCCAGTGGAGGTGGTGGAGACAAGAACTGGATCTGAATTCAAGAAAGCATGGGACAAGTATAGAGGATCTCTGAGGGCGAGGAAGGCATTGTGGAACTTAATAGCCTTATGGATGGGCAGACTGGATAGGCCTGTGGTCTTTATCTGCCATCATTTTCTACGTTTCTATGTGAACGTATTCCATTATTTTTGACAGGCTTTTCTACCAGTAAGTGCAATAAACTGCTCCTAGGTGCATACAGCTAAAAAATATATAATATTACTATGTTTTCAGGTGGTTGTAGGGCACCAGTCAGGTGGGCAGCCGAAATGCACAATATAATCAGCATAGTGCTAATGGGTCACGACTTTCTGTCTCATTTTTCTTGTGGCTTGGGTCAATATTTCAGAGATTTGAATTCTACACATAAAGGACTATACCAAGGAAGACTCCATGGCCTCCCCTACAAGTCGACCCGTCTCCAATCAAGCCTGCCCAGGATCTTTGAGATATCCAAACACCATGCCACTCTTCCTGATCCCAACACACCTCCTAATACTACTCTCACCCCTTATTGCCAGCACATACCCAAACCACTCCATTTTAAACACTACACCTACGCAACCACAAAACACCACCAATCCAACCCCCACAAGGAGAAGTGCACGCACACCATCCACCCCAACCCACACCTCTGCCCTCACAACCACACAAACACTCTCAATCACCCTAATAAATGCACGCTCAGTGAGAAACAAACTCCCCATTCTCCAAGACCTGATCATATCCCAAAAGGCTGATATCCTCTGCATAACAGAGACCTGGCTAACAGACTCCAACATGGTACTTATGAACCAACTAACACCAACCGGATACAGCATGCACAACTGCTCACGGGCGCATGCCAGAGGAGGAGGGATAGCCATCATAGCAAGATCCAATCTCCACCTCAGAAGCTATGCATCCGAAACAACGAATGAGGCGGACATACTCACAGTCACCAATAAACACCTCTCCATATGCCTAATCTACCAAACAGCCACTGCAAGCGCTGACTTAATGGACATCCTACACCATATATCAGAAAGTGCCATCACCATGAAAGAACAATTAATCCTCGGAGACTTTAACCTCCCCTCACTGCAAGAAAAACATGCCGAATCCTTTATTAGTGCTATGGAAGCAATGGACCTGACCCAAATCATACACGAACCAACTCATGAAAAAGGAAACACCCTGGATCTAATATTACTCAACTCCCAAAGCGCCACCTCCTGAAAGAACCCCAGGATCACAAACGTACCATCTCATCAACTTCACCTGCACATACCAGCATACCCACACCAAAGAGAACAGTCAACTCACACGAAGATTTAACAAAGAGGACTTCCTAGCCCAAGTACTACCTAATCTACAAACAGATTCCTCCAATATCGAAGACCTAATCAACAACTGGAATACTACAATCACCTCTGCGGCATGTGCTATGACAACAAAAAACAACACTAAAACCAGAGCTAGCACAACCAGAGCCCGCTGGTTCACCCCCAACCTGCGGAGACTAAAGACCCAGCTCAGAAGGACCGAGAGGAAATGGAGAAAGACTAAAAATGAAACAGACAAAGCAAGATACATGAATGAACTAAATGCCTACCGCACAGAAACAGATAATGCAAAAAGGTTTACCACTCAAAAATCATTACTTCCATCAACAGACCACATGAGCTCTTTGAGATTGTTAAGAAGCTGACAGCGACACCGAACCATTCTGACCAACTCCCGGACATTCCACTGGAACAGCTGGCTCGACAATATAAACAGCTCCAACAACCACTCAGCTCACCTGCGGAAGCAACCACAATAACCTATCATGCTGCTCAAGATATGGAATGGAGGACATTCGAGACAATCACCAAAGAAAAGATAGAATCCACCATCTCCTGCCTAAACACCACCACCTCCCCATTAGATCCCTGTCCTGTGCAGTGGATAAAGAAAACCAAACTGGACATAAGCACTGCCCTAGCCCACATAGTCAATGAATCCCTCAAGCAAGGACACATGCCAGACAGCCTCAAAACCTCTGTCATTCGCCCTACCCTCAAGAAACATAACCTGGACCCTCTTGACCCTGCATCCTTCAGGCCAATAGCAAATCTCCTATTCACTGCCAAAATCATTGAAAAGATAGTTCAACAGCAGCTCCAAGACCATCTGGAGACAAACAACTCACTGGACCCACAACAACATGGATTCCGCCCATGTCATGGGGTTGAGACCCTCATGATATCCTTACTGAACACCCTGATCAAAGGAACACAGGCCAAACAGTCTGGATATACTATGGTCTTCCTGTGGATTTATCCGCAGCTTTTGACACCATCTCCCACAGCATCCTCCTACGCAGACTACAAGAGATTGGCATCAAGGACATCGTTTTACAATGGTTCCACTCCTACCTCACCAACAGACAACTGATCCGCACCAGTACTGTAACCCCCCCCCTTTTGACAGCATCAAGGAGTACCCCAAGGCTCTACACTCTCCGCCATGCTCTTCAACATCTAACTTCAGCCCCTCTGCATGACAATGCACTCTGACAACATCAACTTCCTTATCTATGCGGATGACATTATGCTTTATGGACCCATTATGACCACAAACCCAACAAACAAACACCTATCTAACTGCTTCACTGATGTCACCAACTGGCTCCAAAAGAACAACCTATCAATCAACCTTAGAAAAACCGAAGCCCTCTTTGAGATCAAGGACCAAACCTTCATTGCACCATTGCATCTCACCTTGGGTACCACCCAAATACAAGTTCAACCCCATATAAAATACTTGGGAATCATCATTGATCAAGCGCTTACATTTAAGCAACAGATTAAAAAAACAGCCAGAACGATAGACCTCAAAGCAAAGATGGTACAACGACTAAGACCACTCATTGACCCACAAGATTTCAGAACAGTCATGCAGGCCATGACGCTCCCCCACCTGGACTACTGCAATGCAATCTATCATGGACTCCTGGCCACCCACACAAACCCTCTATGAACTGCCCGCAACACCACCGTAAGAATCATCCAATGGGTCAAGAAACACGATCACATCACCTCAGTCTTGAGAGAGCTTCACATTCTGCCTCTGGAAGCAAGGATTAAATACAAATCTTTGTTACTTATCCACAGAGCCCTCCATCAAGTGCAGACCTCCCAGCTCTGGACTCTACTCCCAGCTGCGGACTCTACTTCCTCAGCCTACCCACAACAGACCAACCCGCCAGACCACCAATAACACCCTCACCATCCCCCATGAACAAACAAAGTTCAATCAACAAGCCTGCAACAGGGCATTTGAACTATATGCGCCCTCCCTCTGGAACTCCCTCCCCAACCGGATCCGAATCAACAGAGACCTCCCCACATTCAGGAAACAGTTAAAAACCATCCTGTTTCGTGAATACCTTGGGCCTGGGATGGACATCTCTCACTAACTGCCTACTTTCTAACAGCCTCCCAATCAAGCTGTATCTGACCTGCCCTGCCCAACTGAGAGACTCGCGTTTAAAGTCTAGTACTGTTACACTCTGTCTAAACCCTCAATGTTGGCCCCCTCCCTGGTGCTAGACCCCCCCTCTCTGTTGAGATGATTATTGTACCCCCCTTTTTGTGCTAAACCGCTTTGACCTGGTGAAAAGTTGGATATAAATGCAGCTAAATAAAATAAAATAAATAAAGATAGGAAGTTTCATCAAGTGATTTGTTGAATGTGCTCTTCCAGAATCATGTCTAAAGCAGAATCACTGTAGGAATGTGGACTCATCTCAAAAGCCCCAGTTGGGGATGGGGAGGGGGTGGAGGTGGAGTGGGGTAGGGTAATGCTTCTGTTGCATCTTATCTTCGAGCTTATAAGGAAATAATGTATTTTTATTGAAGAATTGTTTTTCTCCAAGGATGAATAGTTCCAGTGCCCTGGCTATGTTCTGCTTTGTACATCTGAGTTTCTCAATGATGCTTCACCTCTCAGCTTATTTCCACAACTTCTGTGACTCAGTAGTAGATCCGACACAGTTTAGCTGGTGCTTATCTAAACAAACACATCACCTTAGGAAATACCAAGAGTAGAAGCTTGTCTGGTTCTGAGGAATTATCTGCCGTTATACGTTTCTTCTCAGAGCTTCCACCTTCAGAGATGAGGCATGAGGGACAAAAGTTTGGAAATTTCATGGCATTAGCAGATGACTCTAGATCAGTGTTTCCCAATTAATCCTGCAGGCACACTTAACCAATTCAGTTTCTACTACTACTACTACTGATCATTTCTATAGCGCTACAAGGTGTATGCAGTGCTTTACAGACACATATAAAAGACTGCTCATCAGAGCTTACAATCTAGTCACAACAGCTCGGGACAAGGATATGACTGGGAATTGTAAGGAAACACAGTTGGCAAGCACAAAACTAAGTGGCTCAGGAACCAAAAGTGGCCTCGAAGAGGTGAGTTTTCAGCCTGGATTTGAATAGGGCCAGGGATGAAGCCTGATGTTCAGACTCAGGTAGTTTGTTCCAGGCATAAAGAGTAGCAAGGTGAAAGGATCAAAGTCTAGGTGTTTAGCGGGGTGCCCCAGGGGTCGGTCCTGGGCCCGGCACTGTTCAATGTATTTGTGAGTGATATTGCTGAAGAACTGAATGGAAAAGTCTGTCTTTTTGCAGATGACACAAAAATTTGCAACAGAGTGGACTCCCTCGAGGGAGTGGTTAACATGAGGAAAGATCTACAAAAGCTGGAAGAATGGTCTGATGCTTGGCAATTAAGATTTAATGCAAAGAAGTGCAGAGTCATGCACTTGGGTAGCAGAAATCCAAGGGAATTGTACGCGATAGGGGGCAAGAGGTTGGTGTGCACGGATCAGGAGAAAGACCTTGGTATGATTATTTCTGAAGATCTCAAGTTGGCAAAACAGTGCAACAAGGCGGTGGCAAAAGCCAGGAGGATGTTGGGCTGCATACAAAGAAGGATTACCAGCAGAAAGGAAGAGGTACTTATGCCACTGTACAAGTCACTGGTGAGGCCTCACTTGGAATACTGTGTTCAGTTTTGGAGACCGTATCTTGCAAAGGATGTAAAAAGACTGGAAACTGTTCAGAGGAAGGCGACCAAAATGATTTGGAGCCTGCGTCAGAAGCCTTATGAGAAGAGACTAGAAGACCTAAACATGTACACTTTGGAGGAGAGGAGGGACAGGGGAGATATGATTCAGACCTTTAAATACTTAAAGAGAAATAATGAACAAACAAACCTCTTCCAAAGACGGAGAAGCTGTAAAGCTAGAGGGCATAACAGGAAGCTGCAAGGGGGTAAATTGAAAGGCAATGTCAGGAAATACTTTTTCACAGAAAGGGTGGTGGATGCTTGGAATGTCCTTCCGATAGAAGAGGTGGGGGCAAACACGGTGACGGAATTCAATATGGCATGGGACAGACACAGTGGATCCCTTTACAGCAACAGGATAAAATCAAAGTAAACTGAACCATCTAATTTCTCAACAAATAGGGGTGTCCTGCATGGAGTGGTGGGTTCACCCCTAAACAGGGACTTGGGGAGGGGGGGCCTGCACGGAGCAGCAGGTGCACCTACTCTTGCCATCGTACTGGGCAGATTAGATGGACCATGCTGGTCTTTATCTGCCGTCATTTACTATGTTACTATGGAATTGGCAGTAGAAGAGAAGGGCACAGATAGAAGTGATCTGCCAGAGGAGCGGAGTACTTGAGGAGAGGTGTAGAGAGAGAGAGGAAAGGTAGTGGAACAGCAGAATGAATCCACTTATAGGTCAGTAAGAGAAGTTTGAACTAGATATGGAAATGGATAGGGAGCCAATGAAGTGACTTGAGAAGAGGGGTTATATGAGCATATTGAGGCTGGGGGAAGATTAGCTCTGCAGCTGAGTTTGAACCGATTGAAGGGGAGAGAGATGATTCAGAGAAAGACCAGCGAGGAGCAGGTTGCAATAGTCTAGACAGGAGGTGACAAAGAGTGGATAAATGTCTTAGTAATGTGTTCAGAAAGGAAGGGGAGAATTTTGCTGATGTTATACAGAAAGAAACAACAGATTTTAACTATCAGTTGGATGTGTGTGGATAAACAAAACCCCATAGTAACATAGTATATGACAGCAGATAAAGACCAATAGCTGTACCTGCTGCTCCATGCGGGTCGCCCTTCTCTATGCCTTTGATTAGAGTTCTACCCACCACTCTGTGCAGGTCACCTCTCTCTATTGAAGTATAAGAAATGGTTACATTTATTTTGACTTCATCCTCTTGCTCTTGCATCTAATCTTCCACCAAGCTCGTTACTGTCACATTACTCCTCTTTTAGTCACTTCACTGGCTCCCTATCTGTTGCCGTATTCAGTTCAAACTACTTACCCTCACACATAAGTGCAGTCACTCTGCTGCTCTTCTTTATTTCTCCTCTCTTCCTACACCCCCTCCCCTAATCTTCGTTCATCTTCTGCTTTTCTTCTCTCCATGCCACATTCTACTTCTGCTAACTATCGGCTTTGCTCCTTTGACTTTGCTGCCCCTTTTGCTTGGAATAACCTTCCTCCTTTCCCTGTGTCAAATCCCTTCCCTCACACTCTTCAGGTCTAAGCTCAAGACGCACCTCTTTGAAACCATCTTTGGCTCATAATCCCCATCCTTATGTTTCAGGTCCTTCTTGGCCCTTTTGTCCCTCTCCTTTTGTACTACTGTATGTCCGTCCTTTTAGATTGTAAGCTCAACGAGCAGGGACTGTCTTTTCTGTGTCTGTACAGCACTGCGTATACCTGGTAGTGCTTTATAAATGTTAATTATTAATAATAATAATAATAATAATAATATAAAGGGATCCACTGTGTTTGTCCGATGCCATTTTGAATTCAATCACTGTATGTGTCCCCCACCACCTCCATTGGGAGGGAGGAGTCAAAGATGACCCCAAGTTTGCTAGCCGAGGAAACAGGGAGTAGAAGAGCATTATCCACAGAGATAGAGAAAGGAGGGAGGGGGTTTAGGGGGAAAGATAAGAAGCTTGGTTTTGGTGATGTTCAATTTCAAATGGCGGTGAGACATCCAGGCAGCAATGTCAGGCAGGCAGAGATCCAGGCCTGGATTGTCGGAGAGATTTCAGTTGTAAAGAGGTAGATCTGAGAGTCATCAGCTTAAAGATAGTACTGAAAACCATAGGAGATGAGTGCACCAAGGGACTGGATATATAGAGAGAAAAAGAGTGGACCCAAGACAGATCCTTGGAGTACATCAACTGAGAGCAGGAGAGCAGCAGAGAAGGATCCACCAGAACAAACACTAAAAGTGCAGTGGGAGAGAAGAAGAGAACCAGAATAGCACAAAGCCCTTAAAAACAAGTGAGAACAAGATATCCAGGAGAAGGTGGTGGTCAATAGTGTCAAAAGCAACAGAAAGGTCAAGAAGAATGAAGACTGAGTAAAGGCCCTTGGATTTTGCCAGGAACAGGTCACTGGAGACTTTGGCAAGAGCTGTTTCAGTAGACTGTAAAGGATGAAAGCCAGATTGCAATGGATCCAGAAGGTCTTGAGAGGAGAGAAAGCCAAGGCAATGGTGGTGAACTGCATGTTCAAATAGTTTAGAAATTTTTAAATTTTTTAAAACATTTTTTTATTTAACAGTTTTTTTTTATACTGCTTTATCATTTCAGTCAAAGCAGTTTACATTGTAACTTAAACTTGGTAATGTACATTAAACAGGGACATTGATAACTTGGATTTTTCTAAGGCAATGGAGAGTTAAGATATGAAGGGGAGGAGGGATATAGGTTGATAATTAGAAGGACAGGTAGGGTCTAGTGAGGGTTTCTTGAGGAGAGATGTAACCACAGCATGTTGAAGGGCGCAGGAATAGTTGCAGTGAGAAGCAATAGATTGAGGATATAACAGATGGAAGGGGTGACAGTGGAGGAGATGGGGCTTAGGAGATGAGTTGGAATAGGATCAGAAGAGCAGGTAGTGAGTTTGGAGGAGGAAAGAAGATATGAGGTTTCCTCCTCCGAGATCTTAGAAAAGGAAGAAAGGGTGGCAGAGGCTGAGGGTGAGGAGTTGGGAGTGAAGAGGGAATAGGGTGGATGAAGCTGACCTCATGGGGAATTCAAGGGTAATCTTGTTGACTTTGTCATGAGAATCACAGGTCTGCGACTAAAAAGCTGTTTGATTATTTTCATCTAATTTCCATGTATTTTGGTGTGCTGAAAACAAATAAAATATTGAAAAAACTCCTAGACGTCATAATTTGCCACAATATGCAAAATTGTCTTCAAATTTATCAAATTTTTTCAAATTACTATTAATTAATTCAAATTACTATTAATTAATTCACATAAGTGCATTTAAGATATAAAATGCCAAAAAAGCCTTAAAGGGGTTGTCCGAGTTATGTAAAAAAATATATAGCACTGTAAATCTGATGGTCAGCAATATATACATAAGCTAAGCAAGTTTTAAGTCCGTGCTTCTAATGGTAGAAGGGGTTAATCTTTCCTGAAGAATCCAGTGGGAGGGAGACACAGGGCAGATAGCAGCAGCTCCGGTCAATGCAGGGGGCGTGGCCAGCACTGTGACGTCTCGTGTACAGACACAGAGCTGCTCTCTCCTGCATGCCACACTTGTGCACGAATCATCATCAGGTTCTTGGTTCTAGGCTGTTCACACTTTTTCATCGCAATTCGTGTTAGCTCGTCATTCTTCAACTGTTATGTTATGGCTCCATGAAAGTGTATTAATTCGCCAGACAGTTTCTGTTTCATCTGTGGTGAATATACAGTGTTGAAGCAACAGCAGAATATTACAGACTTTGTGAAAAAAGTATACTTTGCATACTTTGGACTAAAAATTGGAGATCAAGATAAAGTCTGGGTGCCTCATAAAGTGTGCAAACGGTGTGTTGAGGACCTCCAAAACTGGATCAAGGGTAAGAAAAAATCTTTCTGTTATGGGATTCCTATGGTATGGCGAGAGCAAAAGAACCATAGTGACGACTGTTACTTTTGTTCATGCGATGTGAAAGGGTTTAATTCCAAATGGAAGCATTCCATTTCATACCCCAATCTTCACTCGGCAATTCGTCCCATCCCCCATGGCAAAGATATACCAGTACCCAAGCCCCCTGCTACCTTGGAAGAGATACCTAGGCTCCGATGAAGGTGAAGTCATACCTGAACCAGATGACGAATCAAGTTCTGACTTTGAAGATGATACAAGACCAAAATTGTTTTCTCAGGAGGAGATGAATGATTTGGTAAGAGACTTGAATCTTCCCAAAGATGCCGCTGAGTTACTCGGATCAAGGCTGAAAAGCAGGAATTTATTGTTGCCAGGAGTGTCATCTTCATGGTTCAGACATCGTGAAAAGGAGTTCGTTCCTTACTTCACCCAGGAAGACAAGTTGGTTTATTGCATCGATGTCGAGGGTCTGATGGGTCAATTTAAAATCCAATATGATTCAGAGCAATGGCATCTTTTTATAGATTCTTCAAAAAGAAGTCTCAAAGCAGTTTTACTCCACAATGGTTTTTACGCTTCCATACCTGTAGGTCATTCTGTACACTTGAAGGAAACCTACAAGAACTTGGAATTGGTTCTTCGTAAACTTAAATATGAAGACCATGATTGGCAAGTGTGTGGGGACTTGAAGGTCTTGTGCATGCTGCACGGGCAACAAGCTGGGTATACCAAATATCCTTGTTTTCTGTGTCTATGGGACAGTCGAGACTGACAAAATCACTAGACCAAGAAGAGTTGGCAGCCAAGGGTGCTAACAGTCAGTGAAAAAAATGTCTTCCGAGAAACTTTGGTACCTTTCCATAAAGTTCTTCTACCACCTCTCCACATAAAATTGGGATTGATGAAGCAATTCGTAAAATCACTTCCAAGAGATGGAGAATGCTTCAAATACTTGGTCACCAAGTTTCCAGGCCTGTTGGAGGCAAAATTGAAGGAAGGTGTGCTCGTCGGACCAGACATTAGAAGGCTTATAGTTGATCAAGAGTTTGTCAATACCATGACGGATCCTCAAAAAGAAGGGTGGATTGCATTTAAAGAAGTCGTACAGAAAGTTTTAGGCAATAACAAAGATCCTCACTACAAAAAGATCGTCGGACAAATGCTGAAAGCATTTCAAGCTTTAGGTTGCCTGATGAGTTTGAAAGTGCATTTCCTCCAGTCCCACCTTGACTACTTTCCTGAAAATTTGGGAGCTATGAGTGAGGAACAAGGTGAACGATTCCACCAAGACATTAAAGAGATGGAGATACCAGGGAAAATGGAGCATTACAATGATGGCAGACTACTGTTGAATGCTTCAGAGAGACATTCTAGATGCTACTCACAAGCGTAAATGCACCAAGAGGAGCCTCACAAGGAAGAAGAATCGAGTTTAGTGTGTGTAGGTGAGCTCATTTCAGTTCAAAACAGGATTTTCATGAAAATATTGTAATAAAACTTTAATTTTATGTCTATTTCCATTTATTTTGAAGTATTGCCTTATTTAACATAGCTACCTAAATTGTCAGGAAACGTGATGTTCTATGACAAAATAGAGGTCATGTTCAGATTCAGCGCACCAAAAAACATAAAGATTACATGGAATAACCAAAACAGCTCTCGAAAATTTTTTTTTTGCAGACCTACCAAGGTTTGGGCAGAAAGGGAAGGAGGGGTTAGAGGCAGAGGCACCTTGAGGAGAGAGTTGAGAGTTGTAAAGAGACAGCGAGGATCAGAGGCAAAAAGAGTTAATCAGGTGGACATTAGTCTTGTTTGGTGAATGCTTTCCTTGACTGGAAAAAGGCAAGCATGAATTAGAAGTGTAGAAAGTCTGCAAAGGTGCAGGATTTGAGTCAAATGCACTCAGCCGAGTGGGTACAGGAATATAATTAACGGGTAGTCAAAGACAGCCAGAGCTGAGATACAGTATGCCTCACAGGATGTGGCATGGGGGGGAGCAAGACATCCAGAGCAGAGGAGAGGAGAGTGCAGTGTTATAGGAAGCTACGGCCTCATCAACAGACTCAGATGACATAAGGGAGGAAAGAGGTGATGAGACAGTAGTGGAGAGAGCCGATGGGTCGAAAGCATGAAGATTTCTAAAGAGGTTAGAGAAGACTGGATGAGACTGAGCTGGGGGGTAATGAAGAGTGAAGCTTAGCAGGTGATGGTCAGATAATGGAAGAACTGAGATACAGAAGTTTGAGGATAAGCAATTAGAGAAAAAAAACAAGGTGAGGCAGAGGCCATGCAGGTGCGTGGGGGCAGTAGAGCACAGTTGGAGGTTGAATGAGGAGGTAAGGGAAAGGAGCTTTAAAGCATAAGGGTCAGGGGGGTTATCAATATGAATGTTAAAATCCCTGAGAATAAGGGAGGGAGAAGATGAATCCAGAAAGAAGGAAAGCCACGAGTCTAAGTCAGTGAAAAAGGTAGAAGGGGAGGGGGAGTCGGGGGGGGGGGGTGTCGATAAATAACAGCTATCCAGAGAGGTAATGGAGTAAAAAGGCAGATGGAGTGGACTTCAAAAGAGAGAAAGGAGTTATACTGAGGCAGAAGGAGGAGTTGAAATTGGCAGGAAGGAGAAAGTAGAAACCCAACACCATCACCATAGCCAAAGGAATGAGGTGTGTAGGAGAGTTGATAGCCACCATGACAGAGGACAGCAACTGAAGCTGAGTCTTCTGGGAGGAGCCAGTTAGAGCAAGAAGATGGAGAGTATTAGAGGTAAAGAGATTATGAATAAAGACAAGCTTATTAGAGATGGAGTGTGCGTTCCACAAGGCGCATGAGAAAGGGAGAGAGAAGGGGGAAGGAGAGGTATATGACTAAAATTTGAGTAGTTACATGAGGATATGTCCAGAGAGTGTAAACAAAAGTCTAGAGGGCCAGGGTTGGGCTTGATTTCTCCAGCTGAAAGGAGAAGGAGCAGAGTAGTGTGAGGCAGAGGAGACAGCACAGCGGTAACGAGGCGAACGTTCTTTCAGAGAGAGGAGATGGTTCAATGAAAGGAAGAAAATGGTGAAGCATACACTGTATGTAAATTTGTCTCCTGGATATTCACGATAGACTTCTTGAAAACCAGACCAGCTAAGGGTGCCTCCAGCACAGGCTTTGGCAACAGTGATCTAGATCAGTGATTTTCAATTCAGTCCTTGGGTTATGAGAATATGCATCAGATAGCCTGCCTATAAGAGAGGCAGTGCGAGCAAATCCGTCTCATGATATTCCTTGTGGATATCTTAAAAACCCAAGGACTGGGTTGAGAACTCTGGTCTAGATCACTGGGCGACAGACAAATGGGCCCTGAATTTGGACTCTCCATCTACTAGCATGTAAAGGATTGCAGGTCTGCTTCTCTTAGTGCAAGAAGAACTGAACAGTAGATTGCAAATGGAACAGAGCTCAACAATAAACCCTAACAACCTAAAACAAGTACAGAGTCTTCAGATAATAATAGCACCTGATCATTTGTCAGCATAATTATAAACAAATGGCATGCTATCTGCTAATAGTGATTGTAAACTGCTTTGATGCCCTTAAGCCTGGGCGGTATATCAAGAAATTGTATAAACATAAACATGTAATGGAGGCTTTGATCTTGGTTATGGAATATGACCTGGTTTATGGACATGTTCTATTCTCTCCTCTGTTTCTTCCCTGAGTTACTGTTCCCCTCTATCTGGCACTGACCAGTCAGCAAGGAGCACCAACCTTCCACTCATCACTAATATTTATTTATTTTTATTCTCTTATATACCGCACTATTCTGCATCAGTGCGGTTTACATTGAACAAACTGAAATTACATTGAACAGGGCATTATAACTTGGAGATAACTATTTTACAGGGAACATGGGCTACGGAGGGTTAAGTGGCTTGCCCAAGACCACAAGGAGCACCTGTGGGACTAGAAACCCCAGTCCTTCCGGCCCAAGGCTGCTGTCCTCTAGTGGGATTTGAACCCCCGACCTTCCGGCCTGAAGTACCGTGCCCCAACCACTAGGCCACTCCTCCACTCCAATACAAGCACAGGGACAGTTATTCACTGGGCACTAATCTCTCATTTTCACGAAGTTGGATTATCACCTTGTGCTCAGAGAAAGAAGAAACAGAAGTGGCTATGGATATTTTCTACTTCTGCCAGTCCTCCTTAGTGGGCCTCATACAGTTATCGATACTGTACAGCTACCCACTCCACACAGAAGTGGTCTAGGGAGTTTTGTCATTTCATTAACATTGACTTCGTTCCTTTGTTATCTAATTGGGATTATAAAGTTTCTATAGTAATAGTAAATGATGACAACTAAACAGCAAAGTAGCCCATCCAGTCCTCCCAGCTGAGATTCCTTCACTTTGGATAGATGTGTTTACAAACTTCCATATGTATTCCTATAGCAACTCCCTTTTTCTCATGTCTTCAACCCCACTTCTCAAACCTCCCTCATCCAACCTACAGATGCTCTCAACTTCCACCTAAAGCATACCTGAAATAAGAACATAAGATATGCCATAGTGGGTCAGACCAAAGTTCAATCATGCCCAGTATCCTGTTTCCAGCAGTGGCCAATCTAGCTCACAAGTACCTGTTAGGTTCCCAAAAGGTACACAGATTCCATACTGTTTATGATCTGCCACAGTGAAGGCCCTCATCACTTCTGTTATCAGGCCACTACAGATACTCTGCCATAAAACCAGCCCCCAAGCTAACACCTAGATCCCCGTCCCATAATTCCCACAGTCGCTACAGACTAATAATGAGGCCATAAAAAACCAGGCCTCCCCATCTTCATAGAAATCCTGATCATAACCATGTTTCCACCATATGGATCATTCCAGCCCTTTTGAAGCCCAATTTTGTTGAACCACTGCAGCAAAGGGTTGTAATTTTCACGCCATACAGGTTACCCTATGCTTTCCTGGATGCATAGTCATACCATTGCTGTTTTGGGTTTTTAACAGCCACACTATATGCAGGTTATCAAGTGCTTCATTACCATCCTCTTTCATTAGGGATCCACCTTTTTGTGAATTCCATTACTATTTTGGTCTCTAATCTCCTCCAAGAGGGCATTTCAAGAATCTTTGTAAACGTCCATACACAGATAACTTATTCTCTACTAATCACACAACTGTGCTTACCAGGACTGTTTTATAATTACTCACCACTGATGCTCCATGCTACACAGTGCTACAGCAGGGTAACAAAACCTTGTCTTCTGAAAAACCTGGAACAATTTACTTATCATTGGGAACATGGACAGCTGGTTTAAATAGTGGACAACTTACTCCTTACCAGGAAGTTCCCAAGTCAAATATATGCTTATGTCACCAGAGATTTATGATGTCATTTGTATATCATCTCCACCTTCAACACCAGCTTAGTGCAAAGATCTGTACAGGATGGACTTTTGTGTCTTATGATCCCAAATTCAGACACTTGGCTTCCAAACTCTTCTTGGGGCTCATCAGCTAATGGAAAATTCCATGTTTGTATTGCATGTGTGACAGTGGAGGTTGGTGGCGATTGCAGTCATGCATGGCTTGCAGGATAGAATATGGGTTAAACTGGGAGTCTGCAGCTATACCCAGTCCAGGAATGATGCCCCCAGTCTCTATGGCAATGTGATGATGTCACAGTCATTGTGTCCTACCAGAAAATAATAATTTCCTCTAGTATGATCACCAATGTGCAACGGCAGGCCAGATTTCAGAGGTGGAGAGAAGCATCTGACAGAAGAAGCAAAATAATTCTTGCAACATCAGGCCTATGGGTAGTCCAAGTTTCCCTTCTATGTTTATTACCAAGTTTTGTAATAAAGGCTACAGCCACCAAGGTTAGTGAAGTTATTATTTTAAAAAATCCAGCCTCCCAAAATTCATTCAAGTTTAAAATTTTACCATGAGCCCTCCATGCAAGTCACTTCCAGCGTTCTTGGAAGCCTGTTGTTGTTACATAAAAATATGACGGCAGATAAGGCCCATACGGCCTATCCAGTCTGCCCTTCCAAATGAACCATTAAGCTCTACAGTCCTTTTTCCTTTAGAGATCCTCTGGGTTTGTCCCATGCGTTCTTGAATTCAGATACAGTTTTTGTCTCTACTACTATATCTCCACTGGGAGACTATTCCATGCATATGCTACTCTTTCCATGAAGAAATATTTCCGCATATTACCCCTGAGTCTATCTCCTTTCACCTTCATCCTATGCCCCCTCTATGCAGAGCTTTTTTTCATTTGAAAGAGGCCCTCCTCCTGTACCTTTATGCCATGGAGGTATCTCCCCTCTCCAGTCTTTCTTCCAAAGTATACATACTGAGATCTTTAAGCCTTTCACCATATGTCTTCTGACCATTTTGATAGCCACCCTCTGCACTGACTCCATTCTGCTTATATCCTTTTGAAGGTGTGGTCTCCAGAATTGCTGCTTAGTGTTTTATCTCCATATAGGTTGCACCCAACGCTTCCTCCAGGGACAGAATTGCTGATTAGTGTTTTACCTCCATGTAGGGTTACATCAGTGCTTTCTCAAGGGACAGCTTGGTAAATACAGTTCTAATCCATGGTAATGTCACCAATGACGGCAACTGCCTGGACAGTTAATTAGTTTACTTGGAAAGTCCTTCCCTCTCACACACCAGCACTCCCATGATAGCAATTGCAATTCCAGTACCTTGTTTTGGCCCACTGGGTCTGAAGGAGTCAAAACAGAAAATTCTCCCACTGGTACCTCTCTTGAGCCTGTTGGGAAACAAGTATTTTGAAATTTCATTGGCAGTATTAAAGGAATGCGACTCCTGCTGTCAGGGGCGGCCCAAGGGGGGTGCGGGGCCATGTGCGGAGACTCGATGCGGGGTCTAATTTGCATAAAGGACCTCATTTGCATATATATTTGCATAATGTTACCATACACTAACTTTTAGTAAACATGCCTCTTAATGAGTGTATGGATAAAGAAAGACTAAAAGATTTCTACATTATTCTAATCCAGTGCAAACCGCCAGGCACATTAGAAACTACTACAAACACTGCCCATTTAGAACCCATAGCAAACCTGCCATATCATAACAGCACTACCAGGACTCACAAAGCACCAGACCCTACCTATCAAAAGGCAACACTGCAAATATTAAACCAATACATTTCAGAGAATAACAATACATGACCTACTGGGGGAAGAGAACAAGTGGCAATGTCAAATAGGAATGACATAAACAGAATACCTCAGTTCAGTTTCACATGCAGAACATAGACCATCACCAAAAAAGGAATCACAATTTAGAAACAAGAAGACAATAATTAAACTGGGAACCACAAAAGCCAAACTTGGAATGTACAACAACACTGTAGAAATAAAACTATAAATTAATTTCCTCTTGTACTAAACAAACAGACGTTAATGATGCACATTTCCCAGAGCTGACATATTCCAGTTAATAAATTGAAAATAGAGATATTTTTCTACCTTTTGTGCATTTTTTTTTCAGTTGCAATTGCTCCAGCCACTTTCTTCTGGTTTCTTTGTGTCTTCTGCTAACTCTCCATCGTCTGCTGTCCATTTGTCCTTTCTTCTCTCTTCTAGTTTTTTTCCATTCTCTCTCTACATCTGCTTTAACATACTAATCTTTCTCCTTTTGCTCTTTCCTCATTCCTATTTCATCCACTCAAATTTTACCCCTCCATCCTCCATCCCCACTTACTCTCCCAATACCTGGCCAATTGTAGATTTTTCTTCCCTCCCACACAAAATATTTTCCCCTCTCTCTTTCACTCTCCCAGCCCCATCCCATTCTAATCCTCCCCCAACATCAGCTCCCTTCTAGTTCCAGCCCCACTCAGCATCCGCTCCCTTCTAGTCCCCGCATCAGCCCATTTCCAGTCCTATCCTAGCCCCACCATCAGCCCATTTCCAGTCCTATCCTAGCCCCACCGTCAGCCCATTTCCAGTCCTTTCCTAGCCCCACCATCAGCCCATGTCAAATCCTAGCTCCCCTCCACTCAGCCCATTTTGAATCTAAGCCCCATGAGCCTACTTCCAGTTCTAGCCCCTCCATGAGTCCATTTCAATCCAAGCCCCCACCACAGCCCATTTCCAATCTTAGCACCCCCAATAGCCCATTTCCAGTCCTATCCTAGCCCCTCCATCAGTCCATTTCCAGTCCTAGCTCCCTCCCTTCACAGCCCATTTCCATTCCAAGCCCCCCTCCCCATCAGCTATTTGCAGTTCAAGCTCCCCTTCCACTCAGCCCATTTCCAGTCCTAGCAACCCCCCAGCCCTAGCCCCCCATAGCCCATTACCAGTCCTAACCCCCCCCCCATCAGCCCACTTCCAGTCCTAACCTCCCATCACCCCATTTTCAGTCTTAGCCCCCCAATAACCCATTACCAGTCCTAACCCCCCCATCAGCCCATAGCCATTAACCAGTCCTAACCCCCCTCCCACCCCCATAAACCAAGGTAAATTAAAAAAAAAAAAAAAACCTGACTGCTGCTGCTGCCGCTTTGGCAGCGGCAGAATCAAGTGTCCCGCGGCCCCCCGCCAGAGCCCTCCCTCCCTGAAACAGTCCCCTCGGCACCGGCTTTCAGAAGGAGAGGACTGGAAGAGCATTTCCTGTTTCCCATCAGCCCCGGCGGGCTTAACAGAGCCGCGAGAGGGAAACTCTCCCTTCGCAGCTTTGAATGCCGGCGCGGAGAGGGACTGATGCAGGGAGGGCTCTGCCAGGCAGGCAGGGGGGGGGGGGCCCCGCAGGACACTTGAATCTGCTGCTGCCGCCACGGTGGCAGTGGCAGCGGCAGCAGCCGCCAGTGTTTTTTTTTTTTTAATTTACCGAGGTCTTTAAATGCAGAATGTTGTTTGCATGGGGCCCCCTGAAATGCGGGGCCCTGTGCAAACAACATTCTTGCTCAATGGACGGGCTGGCCCTGCGTGCTGTAATGATCAATCATGAGCCACAGTAATGCTTACTCTTTACTTCTTTTTTTTTTCTTTGTCAAAGTGTGACTGGTGTGCAGGGTGGATTCAGTAAACTGGAAGGGAACTGTCATTGCTAGCACGGGAGGGAAGGAC
This sequence comes from Ichthyophis bannanicus, assembly GCA_033557465.1. Taxonomy (NCBI): domain Eukaryota; kingdom Metazoa; phylum Chordata; class Amphibia; order Gymnophiona; family Ichthyophiidae; genus Ichthyophis; species Ichthyophis bannanicus. Next base: position 294,990,825 of record CM066041.1, read on the forward strand.
TTTCAGAGACATCAACATGGATTGTGGCTGCATTTCTCTGCAGTCTTTGGGGAACCCCCATTACAGGTAAGCAACTTCATTTTCTTGAAAGCCAAATGCAAGCATAGTACTGCTGTTTAGGGTTGTAACATATAATGGAAGAGATCCCAGGACAAGATGATCAGGGCCATCAACTTCCCAAAGAGGGTCATTTAAAAGCGTTTAGTCATGATTTGGATGTCTGAAGACGTGCACGTGGATGTCAAAATCATAGACACATCTCTGTAGTCATTCCACAAATGCCATTCACAGATATCTCCAGTATAGGGATGTCCAAGTAGGCACGGGGGAGTGGTAATGTACTTACAGGTCCCCGGTCGATCTCTGAAACATCAGAGATGTCTGTAGGCACGAATAAGCATCAGGAAAGTGCAGATTACCTAAAAAAGATGGAGAATTAAGTTACTAGCCTTTAATCGCAAAGGCCCATACTGAGATTTGAACCCTAACCACTCAGCTCTTCAGCCACTACTCTAACCATTGTGTTATTAAACATCTTAGTGCTGAACTGCTGGGCATATACATATACATTGCATATCAGGTACACACATTTCCAGAATCATGCCCGACCTTGCATGTGCCTGCTTTTTATTTTCAGATGTTCTGGCTTGACATCCCAGATTGCACTAGGACGTTCCATTATGAAATATGCTTCTATGTTTCTCAAAGCTGAATACAAATGGCTTTTTAGCATTCAGATAAAGAAAAAGGTCATGCTTGGCATACAATGAATACAGGGAGAGGAAAATTACCACTAGCAATCTAGCCGGAACTTTATCTAATCATGTGTCTCTGGAATTTTGCTGAAGGGAACTCTTAGTAGCAAAAAATGTAACGTGTAGACTGATTGCCTCCTCTTAGATACCCCCCATTACTCAAATGTTATTTTCTATATTTTACTTTTTAAAGAATAAATAGGCATTTTTTAAAAGTATGGTTACAGCCAATTTTTTAAAAATCCTTCTTCCTTGAATTCAATTGTTTATGCTGTTTTCCTGCCTGACCAAACATTTGAAGCAGTCAGAAGAGAGAATGAAAAAGAAAGAAGCAGTCGAGCACAGAAGAGTGATGCAGTCAATACAAAATACTGCCGTTAGGATTTTGTTACATGCATGAAAATACTGTACAATCACATGACACCACAACCAATTCATCATTACTTGCTCCCTATTTCAGCATGGATTCATTCAGGACTGGCTCAAGGGGCTATGCTGCCCTCCTAACCCCCCCCCCCCCACCCTGCTGATTCCGGTGGTGGGGTCAGCTCGGTGGCAACAGCAGGCCATGAATGCTAAAGCTGCCGCTGAGCCTAGCTGCTCCCAAGGCCAGAATCAGCCACAGCAGGGGGGAGGGGCAGCAAGCCATGTGTGCCGAAGCACATGCCCTGCCATGTTACCCACTGAAGTCTGCTGCCCTAGGCGCTGACCTAGTGAATGGGCCAGCCCTGGATTCATTACAAGATGTTAATACTTACTTACAAGGTTCTCTCAGGGCAATTTCTCCAAATGGGTTTGCGCATACCATGACAGTCATGAACCTCACTCCTAAGCCAGAGTATGTGGGATATGATCTCAATCTCTTAAATTTACTGCTAAAGCTCAGCCTAGTACTTGCATCGTGCTAAAGAGAGCCTCCTCCTAGAGTTCATAAAATGTACCATGTGACTTAGAAGCTTCAGATTATCTGTCTTAATCACTTTTTATCACTATATCCACTCTTTTTGCTCTATAGACTGCAATCTCCTCACCCTCTAGGATATGACCTGGATCAATCAGATGGTCTGCTTTCTTCTTTATAGCTCCCACTCTGTGGAACAGTTTTCCACTTCAGCTTCGCCTTGAGCTAACCTACAAATGGTTCAGGGCTGATCTGAAGACCCACCTTTTCAGACAGATCTTTGAAATCACTGATTGAGGGGGGCGGGGGGCAGCTGGTTTCCCTCTCCACCTGGATGCTTTGAGTGCCTGGATTTTGGAATGCTTGTACAAGGTGTGACAAAAAAGAAACAAGACTGTCCCATAAATGTTTTATTACAAAATCTGCAGAGAAATTACGCATTGTCCCCTTCAAAGGAATTCCCCCCCCCCCCGAGTTAATGCACTTCTGCATTTGCTTCTGCCACATACAGAAGCACTCGCTAAAGTCGTCCTCCTTGAGGTCCTTCAGCTCCCTCATCATAGTGGCCTTGATCTCTTCTACAGAGGCAAAATGAGTTCCTTTGAGCACAGTCTTCAGCCTGAAAAAGAGCCAGAGGTCGCAAGGTGTGAGATGTGGAGAATAAGGAGGGTGGTCGAGAGCTGTGATCTGTTTGTTGGCCAAGAACTGCCTCACACTGAGCGCGGTGCGTGCGAGCGCATTGTTGTGGTGGAGCAGCCATGACTTGTCTCTCCACAGAGCCCACCTGCTGTACTGAACCTGGTCATGGAGGCGATTGAGGACCTGCTGGTAGAAGTGCTGGTTTACTGTCTGACCCTCAGGCACAAACTCATGATGAACCACTCCCTTCTGGTTGAAGAATGCGATCAGCATGACCTTGATCCTTGATTTTGACATGCATGCCTTCTTGGGTCTGGGTGATAGTCGAGTCTTCCACTACAGGCTCTGTCTCTTGCTTTCAGGGTCGTACTGAAAGACCCAAGTCTCATCTCCTGTGATGACTCAGCCAACGAACTCTGGATCTTCTCTAGCAAGTCTCGATAAATATTGACCCGGTGCTCCTTTTTGGGCACCATCTTGGTGCACACCTTCCATATCCCCATCTCCTGCACCAAGATGGTCTGCACTAACTCCCTGTTCAGGCTGAGCTACTCAGCTATCATCCACACCGTCAATCTGCGATCACTGCGCACCAGCTGGTTCACTCTGTCAATGTTCTCAGCTGTCTTTGTCGTGGAAGGCCGTCCTGACTTGGGGTCATCCTCCACCTCCTCATGGCTAGTCTTGAAGTGTTTGTGCTAATCGAAGACTTGCGGCCTTGACATTGCATCTTCTCCATAAGACTTTTAGAGAAGTTGGAGACACTCAGTTGGGCCTTTCTCCAACTTAACCAGAAATTTCAAGTTGATTCTTTGCTCCATATTTCTGCCACCTCCAGTTGCGTGACAATGGAGTAGTGTGCTACAAAAAACCCTGAAAAACAGAGTGAGAGAGATGAAAAATATTATAGCAGAATAGTGGTGAGATGTTGCACAACACAGTGACATAAGCGGTTAGCCAATTGGCATTGAGTCATGGGTGTGGCTGCCACAGTCTCGTTTCTTTTTTGTCACACCTCATATACTTAGTTCTCCTTTACTCAGATATTTTACTAGATATGATATGACCTTGTAATTTGTGGTGCTTGTTATCCTCTTCTTTTTTATTAGGGAGTTCCTTTTGCACTTTGAATTTTTAAATTGGCAATGGCTCTGTGTGCCTGCAAAGGGCAGTATAGGAAATTGAAATAAACCATAAACCATGTAAAGATGAAGTGCAGGAGCAGTGGTGGCCACTGCATCCAGTAGCTCATGGTGATGTTCCTTGACTGCAGCGGTGCACCCACCTAGGAATGTTAACCAGAAGGAGTGAGGAGCAGTACAAGGATGGAAAGCTGAAGAATCTGCCCTATCCCAGACCATTTTGAGTCCAATGCAACTCCCACCACCAGTGGCTGCTGCTGATAGAAAGGATATATAAGCAGAACAAGCATACCAATTCCCCTTCCCAAGAGAACAAAATCATAAGGACATGCACTGGTTGCGTTTGGGAAAGGTACACAAAACGCCCGCTTCCATCCTGATTTTGCTTCTTTTTTAGTGTGTGCTTTTCTTCACCGGATAACTACGGAGGCTGTTGGGGAGAAGAGGTAGGGCAGAATCACTGCAGGAGTGGACCTCTGCTGACTAACGGGTCACAGCTTACTTTCTTTTTCCTATTGCTGTTGGAAGGATGTGGCTGGAGGGGCCCTCATCCTACCTAGGATAGGTTTTGCTTCCCAGGCAGGGAGGGAGAAATAGATAAAGCTGAGAGACAGCAGTAAGAAAGCTGGTTGTCCATGGTCTCTCTTTCTTTCTCTCTCATATGCTTTTGGATTTTTCATCAAGAGCTGCACCAAGTACCACAGCCAGCACCTGTCCCTGCTGCGACATCATGCAACATAGATGGATAACTCAAAATGAGTGCGTTTTCTTTTGTAAAACACGCTAAAAATTCAAAGAAGCAAGTTGATATTTTATAGAATTTATCAAGTACTAACATCTTAACCCTTTCACATCCACATAATTGTTTTGTAACTGAAATTTTTTTTGGGTTTTTTTTTATTAAGATTTGAGTTAATGATGCAGAATATAAAGGGTTTTTTTTTTTTTTAAATTGTATTTCTAAGAAACAATATTTACTTTTGCCATATGGCAACTACGGTCCTGAATGGCTGAAAATTAAAAACAGTCCTGGCATCAGTTTCATTTACTGCTGGTGTGATAGTTTAAATAACATTTTTTTTCAGATGTCAAGCACAGATACACAACATTTCACACACAGTGTGCAGACCTTTTGGAAATATAGAATCCGGTGAAAAGTTTGGGGGAAAATTTGAAGGTTGCCATATGGCAACAACAGCCATGAAAGGGTTAAACTAAGCAAAGGGTATTAGAAAGTAAAAGTCAGTTTGCAAGCATGTAGATTGGTTATAGGTGTAAATAGTGTTATCAGATTCAAAGGAGGCTTATTGTGGGCGGGTCAAAATCGAATACGTATTTTTCCCAGTTTACAACCAGGGCTTAATACAAGGAATAGAGAGTGTTAATGCCCTTAAGCCCCATGTATAATTTTAGTCTTTAAATTAAAAACAAAAAAAACTTTCAAAATCAGGCCCTATTCACATAAACTGGCAACAAAGGTTTTTTTCTACATATTGTGATAAGGAAGCTTATCATAGTTCAGGAAGGAGCTGTAATAGAGGTGAATTGGCTCTGAACAAGCAACCTGTCTTAGCTGGTAGAAATAATAAAACAGAATGTTTTCATAAAAGACTACCAGTCCCTGAATGCACCAGGTTTCAAACAGCCTCTAGAGGAGCTGAAGTGTGGAAACATGTGTTCAATCAGGAGAGCTATGAGGTAATCCCCAATAACTCATCTCCAAGGGCAGGGCTTGATTCAGCACAGCTGAGCTGTGCTAGGGTGGAGTATCCCTCTAAACAAGTTAAAAGTAAAACAGATTCTACACAGAATCAGAAGGAGTTGAGGATCAGGAAGCAGCAGCAGCCACAACGTGGAAGAAAGAAGAGAAAAACATCTTGGAGGTCTAAAGAAGGAGCCCATAGCAGTACGTGTGTTGGGAGTCATTCCAGAGGCAAGCATACTCCATTGGACTGGAGGACGCCAGAGGAGTGGGGTTACAGAGTCAGGAATCCCCGGACGGCACCTGTGAGGGAGACGGCTGCATTTGGAAGGGGCCCTAAGACCAGTGCAAGAAGGTATATGAAGAGAGACCCAGTGTCCAGGGATCTGGATTGGAAGGCTGGACATAAAAACTGGATTACTTACTGGCCAGGATATCTGAAGAGGAAACCTAACAACAAAGGAAGCTCAGGTATGAACACTGATCTATGCCCTAGCTCTTCACTTGGAAGACAGCAGGGAAACAAGTATTGTCCTGAGAGTGCTCCATTAAGGAATTCCTCTGAGCTAGACCATGATATTGATTCTATGATAGTTGAAGAAGAAGGAGATATTTTAAATGATCAGAATGAATATATGGATTGCTCTCTGAATAAGCTGCTGTGGTAAAATACTTTCACAAATACAACAACCATCAAAAAGAAATATAACTTGTTCTTTTATCTACCCAGAAAAGTTTACAAGAAAGCTTTAGGGTAGGATTTGAGCCATGTATAGAAAAGTAAACCAGCAAAGGGGTTTGCAGCTGACTAATTGTTGGCAATTAAGCCATGCACAATTGCACGTGAGCTCTGAAAGGAAACTACTGTTTGTGTGTGAAAATACAAGAAAGTTATCCTTGGAAAAGAACAGTTTTTGGTTACTTTTTGGGTTTTGTTTTTGCTTTGGAGCACTGCTAAAAGGTATTAGCAGGAGCCCTCAGAAAGACCTTTCTGTTTCCCATCAAGGTCTTTATTGTTTGATTGATTGCTTAAGAAGTTCAGTTGCTGATATCATGATTTGTTTTTCCTAAGTATAATACTGAAAGCAAGTATCCTTTTGTGTTACCAAGTAAATCTGTGTGGGAGAAATAACCCCATAAATAAAATATATTTTCTTTGCTTACACTCGAGCAACACAACTCATTATTTTGTGAACGGCTGATTCTGGTATGAATGGACTACATTCCCCACAATCCTTTGCAAGTCATAATAGTATTTGCCTTTGCCAAGACTGTGGACATTCTCACCCAGCGCCCCCGTTTACAATATATGTTTGTAAAAGCAATGTGGCCACTAATACATGTATATGCCAGCATCCTCATACAGATTTTACAAAAGGCTCTGCATTCAGGAAAACCTTTTGTAAAATACTATGCAGCTCGTATGCAAAATGGGGTGTCATGTGTTGTCACGCCACCACCACTCGCCTCTAGGTTAGAGGGGCGTGGATTATTGAAGGAACTTTCTGCTGTATGCTTTTTCAGCTTCTTTTAAACTATTTCCCCTGCAATGCCCTCTGGGAAATGTAGTCCTTATTCAGCTGTATGAGTGCACCATGCAGAAAGCTGTAGTCAGGCTCAAGTAGTAAGGCAAATGACAGAAATTTATTATTTTTATATACACAATGGTTCAATCATACCACACATAGGATTGTTGGTTCAGGACTCTTGGAAGCAAATATTGTCCAAAACATATCCAACCACAAAATGCAGTTTTAAAGGTTCTCTCTATTGCAGGATACACAGTCTTTACCAGCAAGCCTAATTGTATTCCCTTCTTAGCTTTGCTGGCTAAAGCACCAAACAAAAAAACACATTTAAAGTCTGTGGTAAACTTCCCCTTTCTAAACACATGGGGCTCTCAGCCTCCCTGCTTGTGGTATAAGGGTACCTTTTTCCTGGGAGACCTTCTTTCAGGACTGGCTTGCTTTTTCTACATTCCCCAGGTTTATAGCTTGGCACAAGGAACAGTCCATTGGAGTGTCCTCCTCAATCAGCTTCACCTCGGGCTCTCCCAGCTGCATAGGCTCTGACTCACCTTCCTGCTGAGCATGCTCAGCTAACAGCCTCCCAGGGGGATCTTGGAGTCTCTCTTGTTCCTGGCTCCAAACTCTCCTGGAGCCGTGCTACATACCAAATAGCACTCTCTCCAGCTGGAAGCTCCGTTCCTCTGCTCTGCTCAGCCTGGGTTCCTGCTTCCCCTCTCCTCCTTTCCACCAAATCATACTCTGTTCTGGGTTTATACTTCCAGGGCTCTAGCTCCAACCCCACCCTACTCAGGTGACGGCAATCAGCCTGACTCCAAGCAGCTGAGTGCTTGAAGCATTCACTGCCTAAAGGGTTCTGAGCCTTGTATCCTTTCCCCTTCATTCCACTAGGGGGAGCATGAAATGTTTTCCACGTGGAAGTTTTCCGATTCCTGGAGGTGTTTATGGCTTTCCTACCCTGTCTTGGTAAAAGGGGGCCCTTTACTAGGGTGAATTCCCTGTCTCTTTGTCCTCCCCCAGACTCTGGATAGGCCTCCTTGCCACAGTGTTCAGTTGGTCTTCCTGAAATGACGCTTAGGGTGCCAAAATAAAATGAAAATGAGTATTTGTGCTTGAGATATGAAGCAGAGAATGACCATAAGATGAAATTAGACTTACCTGCTAATTATTATTCCTTGAAGAACTACAGTCCAGTTCCGACCTCTGGGTTGTGTACCTCTTCCAGCAGCTTGGAGACTGAGCATGTCATCTTTTGATGATACCAGTATAAATACCGAAGGGTCCACCCACAACCTCCAGTAACCTACTGACAAAGTAAGACTCACAGGAGCAACAAATAAGTGGTTAAAATATAAACCAATTCATTTGAGAACTTCAAACTTGCTTTAAGATCTAACTTAAAATCTAACTTACCCCATAGTGGAGAAGAGATTCCCCTCCCCTAAAAAGCGGAGGCTTATCTGTAGCCTGTTTTGATGACGGCATGCATGTACCACTGAGCCAGAAGCCAACCATCCTGTGGTCCACTTTTAGCCCAGATTCCGCTCCACATCTTTGGACCCTCAGGCTACTTCCTTAGACCAGGAAAAAGCTGCTTCAGGACTCCTACAGACAAACGGCATGCAGGGAGGGAACCGGGACTGGATTGGAGTTCCTCAAGGAACAACAATTAGCTGTAACTGCTACCCAAACAAAAAAACATAGCTGAAAAGCTACTAGGAGGTTTCAGGCAAATAAAAAAACCTGGCTTTTTCCCCCCCTCACACTCAGAGACCAGTGTTGAACAAGTGAGCCATCACATCTGGGCTGGCTCCTGCTAGCCTGATCTTAACGCATATATTGCTGATGATCTTCCTTCTTGTTCCCCGATTTTATTTATTTATCTATTAACAGTTCTTATATACCGCACTATTTGTTATCAGTGCAGTTTACATAAAACAGATTTTTACTCAGACATTTAGGACATGTCTTGAGTTTACAAATAACAGGGAACATAACATGGGCTTACAACTGGGGTAAACTATGTACAATCCAACAGAAAACATGATTGCAAATTCTATTTACATTATGGTAACACATGCGTAGACTATATGGTTACATTAACTGTTCAGTGGGAAGTGTGGTTTGTCAACATGAGATCTTGAGGTATTGGGGTAGGCAGTGATTCGTTGATGAGTTCAGTGAAGTACATAGTGAACAGGTGGTGTTTTATGGCTTTTCTGAACTGCATAAGATCTCTGATGGATCTGATGTTAGGAGGGAGTTGATTCCAGCATCTTGGGGCGTATGATGAAAATGCTCTGTTATTTGTTGTTTGAGACAATTTTGTTGATTCACTAGGGATAACTAGTGTATTTTCAGCTGTTGACCTCCTAAGTCTATTGTTCAGGGTTTTTGTGAGTAGATTAGAAATTGAGGGTGAGGATAAGTTGTTTATGGCTTTAAAAGTGGTGAGAAGGGCTTTATAAATGATCCTGCAGCTTATCGGAAGCCAGTGAAGTTCCATTAATATTGGTGTAATGTGGTCTCTTCTTGATGTTCCAGAGAGAATGCGGGCTGCAGTATTCATGGCCAATTGAAGGGGGTGTAGGGTATTCTTGGGTAGACCGTGTAGTATGATATTCGCGTAGTCAAAATGGGGGTGACTAACGCTTGGAAAATTGTGCAGAAGTCCTCGGGATTCAGCAAGGGTCTTAGGAGTCAAAGTGTTTTGATCTTGTGATAAATGGCTTTTACTGTGTTTTTTTGTGTTCCTTGAAGTCTAGTTGATGATCAATTGTAACACCAAGGTAGTGTATGGACGATTTTACTGGAAGATCGGCGTCTCTTACTTTGAGACATGGAGGAGGTATGAAACGTTTGTTTCTTGTGATGATTAGGACTTCAGTCTTTTTAAAGTTTATCCTCAGGTTCTGGTTAAGGAGCCAGTCCGTTATCCTGATTAACCCAAAAGTTGTCTAGTCTGCAGCTCTATGGAAAAGGTTACCCAGATTTTTTGCCTTGTGAATCTATTAAGTCTTGCTATAGAGATTTATACCAAAGATTTTCTTTTGCCATGTTCATGTGCCAGAAATTCTGTGAAACTAAATCTACGTATGCCAACAGAGATGGTTTTGAAGCCTAATCCAGATCCGTTTTGATCATCTCTAACTCGACAACCAGAATCTAGATTAGGCTGGTAAATGTCTCCGATAGGGTACTTACACAAAAAAAGAGAGCCGGTAACGAGAGACCCTTGGAAAGAACAAAATTTATTGAAGGGGTCAGTCCTACACGTGTTTCGGCCACAGCAGCCTTCTTCAGGCGACTGTAACCACTAGTAAACAAACCCACATAAAAACATGTGATAAATAAATTAAAAAACAAGCACTGTTGGCTTCTGAGTATACAGAATTAAATTATATAAAATTGCACATATAATTTTCTGCAGGTGGGGTGCTTTTTTTGTTCCTAGTTGTTTCTGGTAGGGTACTTAGACATGGTTTAACAGGATTTCTGGCATATGAACCATGGCTAAAGAAAAATCTTTGGAGTAAATCTTTACAGCAGGACTCAGAAGATTAACAAGGCAAAAATATCCAATTAGCATCTTCCATAGAGCTCCTTACCAAACTTTGGGCCAATGAGGAAACAGGATAGAAAATTATCAGCATAGTTAAGAGGCAGCTGGCTAGAACTAGCATCTCTGGAGTCATGAAGGTAAGATGCTTCCAACTCAATGGTTACTGGTTTGAGGCCAGCCTGTGATGAAACTAGAGGGGAAAATGACATTTGTATTTTTCAGTGTCCCTTTTTGGATTAAAAAGTATATGAAACAAAATAGGAAATTGTGTCAATATTTCTCATGACATTTCAAAAGGAATGAAACATCCCTAACGGCTACACTAATTGTTATGTGGCCTTTGTCCTCCCTAGTATGCTTGTATAGGTTGACTAATGATTTACATTCTGATGAAAACTGTATTTTTAATAGTGTGACCAGCTAAATCAGTTTTTAAGAGGAATAACATGATTGGACGAAACCTATTGCATGCATGAGAAATCAGAACTACAAGGCCAGACATGGACTAAGTTAACACCAGGTCTGAATCACCATAAATTGGAAATGTCCTTTTATTTCACAAGGCATAGTAAACTTCACTTTCAAAAAACAGAACAAGCCTCTCCAACAGTGCCCTAGCTTTGTGAGAAAAACTAAGGTCCATCTCTAGAACAAGCATTCAGAACACCCAAGGGAAGTAAACTGGTTTTATCACTGTCCTTTTAAGAAATGTTTTGTAACTTAACACAAAATTATGTGAGCTCCTCAGAAAATGCCAAACAGTTTGAAGATTCCCAGCTCCTGATGTTTATATGTTGCTGAATCAGATTCAGCATATGGGAGTTGATCTGATGGATCAAACACCAGGCACAATTCTGAATGACCTTGTTAGTAATGACTATGCGTGCGGGCGGGGGGGGGGGGGGAGACTGGTACAAAGCAACCATTATTGTGCAGCTCACCTGTGCAAGCATAGGGTAATTCAAGCTCTAAAAATCTTTGCTTAACTAAAGCCCCAGGAAATTTTCTTTCAGAAAGAACCTCTCCTGTTGGCAATGACATTTCATGCCATGAAAGTGTTACTGGATATCAACATGGAGCGACTTTGTCACTGGTTATGTAAAATATTTTACTGCTTGCCTTATACTATCTTAACTTTGAAGGAAATGCCCATTGATATAGGAGATTAAAAACATGAGTCAACCAAACATCAGCTGCAGTTCAAACAATATGAGATCACGAGTACAGCCACTGTAACAAAAGTTTTTCTAGAATTTATTTTATTTCCCTTTCAAGATGTCTTTTGAAGAAGTTGAATAAATATGGCAAGCATTAAGAAGGCTAAACTCAGTAATATCTCCTTTCTATCCAATGAAGATTACTCTATGAAGCTGCCAAAATTCTATCATGACCATTACAAAAGTCAGCTAACCTCTGAGAGGCTTGAGAAAATGTCTCCCCCCTTGCATTCTTTGAAAGCCTGTTTTTAAGATTAGGAATTAAATCGGTCACATCATTTTCTAGTAGGCTAGCTTGATAGCTCATTTTAAAGCATTGGGCAGTGTTGTTCTGGCTCTAGCCCAAAGCCTGCCATTTGCTCTTGAGTCAGGGCTAGGCAAAACTAGGCAGTGACTCAGGACAGCAGCTTCTGAGGGATAACAAAGAACAACGGCAGCCAATGCAAAACAATCAATCCGACAGCCACGCAAACTCAAAAAGTGCCATCAGCACATTTTCTTACCCACAGGGAGAGTGGGGAGACAAATAGGTACAAAGATTAAATTAGGCTTACCTGCTAATTGTAGTTCCTGGAGGAACTCCAGTCTAGTCCCAGACTCTCTGGGTTGTGATCCTCTTCCAGCAGCTTGGAGACTGAGAAATGCCACTTTTATGATGTCACTGGTACATAAGCCCCAGATCTGCCTCCTCACATCAGTTACCTATTGACAAAGCAGACTCACCAGAGCCACCATTAAGTAAACTGTACCATAACCCAAATCTAAACCACTAACTGAACACTAAAGAATATTATGACTATGTACACATGCTTTAAAATGTACCCTGCGTGCTGAGGCCCATTTTCCTCTCCCCCTGCGAAAGATGCAGACTCTGTCACCATCCCCCAAACTACATCTGGAACTAGGCACTGTACTGCCGCACCACCCCCTGTGACTCTTACCTGTTAACTTGGTCCTGCTTCAGGCTATAGTCCACTCACTTACCAGGGCAGGATACGGGACTAGACTGGAGTTCCTCCAGGAACTACAAGTAGCAGTTAAATCTAATTTAATCTTCCTGATCGTCCCTCCAGTCTAGTCCCAGAATCTCTGGGGATGTAACAGAGCAGTGAACAGATTCAACAGGAGGGCCCTGCTAGACCAGACTGAAGCACTGCCGATCCAAAACAGGTGTCCCTCTCCGCCCGAATATCCAGACGGTAATGTTTTACAAACGAGTGCAATGACGACCAGGTCGCCGCCTTACCAATTTCCACCGCCGACGCCAGACTGCACCCCGCCCAAGAGGCAGCTTGCGCCCTAGTGGAATGAGCTCTCAGCCCATTCAGGACCACCCCGCCTTTCAACAGATGCGATCGCCTACTTCAACCATCGGGCAATAGAAGCTTTAGAAGCCGCTTCACCCTTCTTTGCCCCTTCAAACAACACAGACAGACTATCGGACTTATGGAAACTGGCCATCCTGCGGATATACCTTTTCAATGCTCGCCCAATATCCAACCGATGTAAGCGCCCCGCAGCCTGACCCTCTCTCTGCGCCGCGAACACCGGCAAGGAAACTACTTGATTCATATGAAAAACCAACACGACCTTTGGCAAGAAGGATGGTACCGGCCTCAAAACCACCTTAGTATCAAAGAACGACAGAAACAGCTTTCTACAGGACAACACTTGCAGTTCCAAAATTTTGCCTCGCCAAAGCAATCACCACCAAGAAAACTACCTTCAGCATGAGATCCTTCATAGATGCTTTCGCCAATGGTTCAAAGGGCACTCTACCTAATGCCTCCAACACTAACGGGAGATCCCAGGTCGGAACTATCTGCTTCCGCGGCAGTCTCAATAGAGTTACTGCCCGCAAAAAATGCTTAACATCGGAGGACCACGTGATGCGCTCCGAGACCCTTGGCCCAGGCCAGCGATATAGTACCGTGTAATCCTGTAATAATTAACCGAAAGTGTGCTCAGGGAGTGTTAGAGAGCCTGCAGCATCAGATAGTGTGGTCTGTGCTGGCAATCAGCATGGCGACCGGAGCTAAATCGACCAAGAGAGACCGGGAGCGGGTGGCCGGCGCAAGCAAGATGGCGGAGTCAATCCCAGCGCCAAGCTCGCCCAGATCCCCCGCTTCGCTGGATGCAATGTCGGCTGCCGTGGCAGCAGCCCTGTCACCGCAGTTTGATGTGTTGCATGAGAAGATGGATGGACTGCGTGCCTCTGTGGATACTCTGGGGAGTAGACTCCATGAGGCCGAAGACCGCCTGGGGCAAACGGAAGATAAAGTGGAGGTGCTGGAGTCGGAGGTTGCTGGTCTGAAAAACCAACTAGGCCTACATGAGGCTAAGCTTGACGACCTGGAAAACCGGTCAAGGCGGAATAACTTGCGGTTTATGGGGATCCCAGAAACCGTCTTAGATAAAGACCTGCGGGGCTATTTGGAAGCACTGACCAAGCATCTACTTGACGGCGTTGAACTCGGAGACCAACTGAGAATTGAGAGAGTGCATCGTGTAGGTAACAAGCAGGCACGGGATGCCCATCCTCTAATTGTGCTGGCCAAGTTCCTCTACTTTCCGCAGAAGGAAACGCTATTAAGAGCGGCTAGACAGAAGGGGGAAGTGCTTTATAACAACTCTAAAATCCGTGTTGCACAGGACTACTCTGCTGCACTGAGTCGGAAGCGCCGAGAATATGCCCCCTATGTGAGAAACTTATTGGTGCTGGGATTCGGTTCTCAGTTCAATATCCTGCCAAGTTGCATGTGATGAACGAAGGAGCTCACCATGTTTTTACAACGGCGGCGGAGGCAGAGAGCTACGTGAATCAACTTGCGGTTAGAGGGCAGGCGGCCTCTGCATCTCCACATTGACATTTACTAGTGCTGATTGTTTGGTGATAGCCTGGTTCCCTCTTGGGGGAATAGCCTGGGGTAGCCTGAAGTGGTAAGGGCTACAGTCTCTGCCAGGTATTTTATGAGTGGCACGTGGACAAATTACTTTGTGTCGCTTGAATTGCTCCCCAAGATACAAGTTTGCCATGTGTTGAACCTGTTACATTGTTTCGAGTCCAGCAGGTAGACTTAGTATCCTTTTTTGCAGACTGTGCCTTAAAATTTGACTAGCTCGTTCCTTTTTCTTTCCCCTCCTTTCCCGGTCGGCTCTCCTATTAAGCACTGCTCCGCTTAGAATTCGGAGGAGTTCGACCAAGGGAGCCCCCCCCCCCTTTTTTTATTTTCTCTTTTCCTTTTCTTTTCTTCTTTGAGTTCTAAACTGCGGTTAACTGGACAACTTACTTAAGTGTGTCAACAGTAGCTTGATGGATACCAGTGGGGTTTTTGTGTGTGTGATTTGCTTTTTCTATATTATAGTGGCATTTTAATAATGCTGTTGGAAAGTAGTCTCAGTGAATATTTCGGCCATTTGTGGCCCCCGCAGCCGTTCGCAGAAGGAGGGAGTGATTGTGCCCTGCTGGGACCTCTCATGGAGGAAGGGGCGGGGTGTGGCGTGCTGTTGAGATGCCTTCTGGGAGTGCCGGACTCTGGAGCAGTCTCCCCCCCCCTCGCCTTCGTTGAGCCCTACGGCAAGAGATGGATTGATGGGGCCAAGCAGGGGGTGTGGAAAGGTAAGAGGGGCTAAGACCTTACCTTGAGTTCCTGTCCTTTCGGGGAGGGGTTCTGGGATCTATTCTCCGATGCTCTGGTGTCTCTTTATAACTTTTGAGAAATCGAAACAATATGGCTGCCAGATGCTAGTGTTGTAACCTGCACACCCAGAAGGCAATCTTATAGCTCTCACTTCTATTGGTCTTGTTTACTGGGCCAGCCAGCTGTACTTAATGCGGACGGTCTGCATGATATTTGCCTGTTTGTAAAGGTTGTACTGATGCTGTGAGTTTGTATTGTTAGCTGACCTGAGTTTTCTTAAAATCTGTGACAGGACCTGTTCCAGGCTAAGGATTTTGTCTTACTTTCCAGGAATGATGGTCTGTGGGTCTGACTGCAGATTGTTCCTGGGCCCTTCTGAGGGGGGGTCCTGGGGAGACCTGGGCCCTGTGTGAATTGGGTCCCCCTGGGGGACTAGGGAGTGTTCGGGAGTTGATGGCAGGCAATCTGCGTAGAAGTAAAGTATGGGCGGGATTAATTTATACCTTTACTGGGTAACAGGGGATCGGCCGTGCTCAGAGTGGCCTTGATAGGGCCTCTCTAGAGTGGGGAGGGGGGGAGGGGGAGAGGGCCCAAGGGTCAGGGGAGGTGACTGAGAGGGAGATGGGGTTGGGTAGTGAGGATAGGGGGGAGGTCGGGAATGGGAGGGTGGGGGGAATAGGCCAGGGAGGGAAGGGTGGTATGGGGGGGATTGGAGGGAGGGGGAGGTTGTGGGTAGGATGGGACCACGGGACCATACGAGTTGGGGAGGTGGAGCTTTGGGTAATGGCTAGAGGTGGACCCCAGGCTGGGGGGTCCCTTCAGAGACAGTCTGGAATATCGGATTTATCGAAGTGGAATCTTTTGTTTTAAGCTGAAGATTGTTTCTTGGAACGTGTGTGGGGTAGGTAACCCTGTTAAGCGATACAAAGTGTTGCAGGCTTTAGCCAGGTGGCAGTGCGATATTGCCGTATTGCAAGAAACCCACCAGACTGCAGAAGAACATGCGAAATTGCAGAGAGCTTGGGTGGGGCAAAGTTGGGGGTGCCCCTGCGTTGGGGAAAAAGGGTGGAGTGGTCTTACTGATTCATAAACGTGTGCGTTTTGAACTTGAGCAACAATATGTAGATCCTCAGGGTAGATACCTCTTGTTATATGGTAACTTGGAGGGGCGCCAAGTGGTGTTGGGTAATCTGTATGCTCCCAATGTTTTGGATAACTCCTTCTATGCCCGTTTGGCCTCACGGATTGAACAAATGCCTTGATTTTGGCCGGCGACTGCAATGGGATGTTGGACATTGACTTGGATACCTCTGGAGGCGGACGAGAAGGATGGCGGGTCCCGATTACTTGAGCACTACAGGGCCTACGACGCCGATTGGGGATGGTGGACCCCTGGCGTTTGCTTCACCCTTTGGATCGGGACTTCACCCACCAATCGAGAGCCCATGATTCCAGAGCACGGATTGATTATGTCTTGGTTTCGGAGCGGTTGTTTGCACAGGTCGGGGAGGCGGAGATTGGCCCAATGGCCATATCGGATCATGCACCGGTTTGGGTAGAGTTGCAGTGGGGGGCCCTACAACCTCGCAGAGAATCTGGCGTTTTCCCCTGGGACTCTATGCCGATAAGTATGAAATTCAGTATCTTGAGCAGCAATGGGGGGAGTTTATGGATATCCATGCACAGCATAGGGATGAGCCCGAATTATTGTGGGAAACAGCTAAGGTGGCCCTGCACGGCGACATTATTGCCTATGGGGTGCGGAAGCGAAAGCTGATAGCGTCACGAATAGTCCAAATGGAAAAGCAGGTCGTAAAGGCCCAACGTCGATGCGCGGGGAATCCCACAGCGGTTAATAAACGATTACTTTGGGAGATGCAGTCGACCCTTAATGAGCTGCTCCATCAGAGAGCAAAGAAATCGTTGATGTATTATAAATACCAGCTTTATCATTTCGGTAATAAACCGGGGAAACTTCTGGCGCGGTGTTTACGGGGTAGTAGAGGGACCCGCTCCGTGGCAGCACTGCGTGATGCTCAGGGC
This sequence comes from Ichthyophis bannanicus, assembly GCA_033557465.1. Taxonomy (NCBI): domain Eukaryota; kingdom Metazoa; phylum Chordata; class Amphibia; order Gymnophiona; family Ichthyophiidae; genus Ichthyophis; species Ichthyophis bannanicus. Next base: position 295,007,953 of record CM066041.1, read on the forward strand.
CAGTTGCATACAAATAGCCAGGCGATAGCCCAAGCTTTTCGTTCCTTTTTTCGGGAGCTTTACCAGGGAAGTAAAGGGTCCACGACATTAATGGAAAACTACCTTCAGGGGCTGCAAATTCCTAAGTTGACTGCGGAACAACGCTTGATGCTAGACACCCCGGTAACTGAAGAGGAAGTTCATAAAGTTATATTGGGGGCCAGCTGCTACAAATCGCCGGGTCCAGACGGTTTTGGGGTGGAGTTCTATAAGTTGCTGATCGGTAGGATCACCCCCGTTCTGACCGCGGTGTACCACCAAAGGATTGAACGGGGCGGGTTTGGTTGGGGAGCGAACCATGCGTTTATTACGTTAATACCTAAACCTGGTAAGGACCCCACGCAGGTGGCTGCCTATCGGCCCATCTCCTTATTGAATTTCGATCTGAAAGTGTTAGCGAAGGTTCTGGCCGACCGTTTGGCCACCGTTCTGGGGGACTTGTTACATGAGTCGCAGGTGGGTTTCGTTCGAGGGCGATACGCGGTGCGGAATCTACGGAAAATATTAGCCTCTATGAAATGGGTGCGAGCGCGAGAGGAGCAATCAATATTGATCAGTTTTGATGTGGAGAAGGCGTTCGATTGGGTCAACTGGGATTATATGAATTTTCTTTTGCCCCGGTATGGGCTGGGCGACAAGTTTATTAGGATGGTGGAGTTATTATATGCCAATCCTACGGCCGGTATCTTGTTCAATGGGGTGCTGTCTGACAATTTTAACCTTGAAAGGGGCACTCGTCAAGGTTGCCCCCTTTCCCCGCTGTTGTTCGTGCTGACATTAGATCCACTACTGCGGAGTATAACGGATTCCAAAGACATTCGGGGCGTTCGTATTGGGCCATATGGTTTTAAAGTGGCAGCTTTCGCAGATGACATTTTAGTCCATCTGTGCGACCCCCAACAGTCATTGACGTGTCTGCTTGCTGAATTCTCACGTTATGGTGCCTTTGCAGGGTTGCGTATTAACCGAGATAAATCGAAAGCTCTAGCCATTGGGGGCCGGCTTCAGGGGTCTTGGGGGGGAGCTTCCCGTTGAAATGGGCCGGTACGTCCTTTATCTATTTGGGGATTGAGCTACCTAGAGATCCGACGACGCTGTATAGACGGAACTTTGAGCGTATCTGGTCCAAGGTTCGCTCACAGCTCCAAGCTTGGGCCCCGCTTCCGTTGTCCTTACTGGGCAGGGCGGCGGCATTGGGAATGGTGGTGTTACCACGAATTCTTTATTGGCTGCAAACTTTGCCGGTGTGGCTACTACATTGGGACCTTTTGCGTATTGAACGGGAATTTCGGGGTTTTCTCTGGAGGGGGGCTAGAGCACGTATACCGATGAGCCGTTTGAAGGGGGGATGGAGATCTGGGGGCATTGGTGTGCCTGATCTTTGGACATATGCCTTGGCCTGCCAGGCTGGCTCGGCGCGACTGCGGTGTATACTCCGAGGGAGCTGGAGGAGTCCCTGGTGGCACCACATTCGTTGCTGGCGGTTCTACATTTACGGCGGGAGGTTTTGCCGAGTCGTGTAGCGAATGGGGTGCTGGTCCAGGCGGCGCGGCGTACCTGGCAGCGGCTGAATAAATTGTGGGGGAGTTCGCCGGAGATTTCGAGTTGGTTGCTGTTGCAGGGCAATGCCCAATTTCCCCCGGGATCGGATTCGGTCCCGTTCCGTCGATGGGCAGAGGGGGGGATACGGCTGCTGGGGCATGTAATTGACTTGGAGGGGAAGTGCAAACCATTGGCGGGGTTGTGTCGGGAGTATGATTTGTGTCCTCAAGCTTCTTTGTTTGCGTATATGCAGCTATCGCATTATGTGAGTTCAGTTTCGGGGCGAGAGTTGTTGAGTGACCATTCTGCACGGATACTAGCATTCTTCGCCCTTGAGACAGAGACCCCACCCACCATTGCAAGTTTCAAGAAAGCATTGGAGCTTTCTGGGGCGCCGTTAGATTACTCGGCAGAGGAGGCTTCTTGGGCGAGAGAACTGGGTTGTGAAGTGGCCACGGGTTCTGTTCGTGCAGCGCTGAGCCGGGTTGCTGGACTGGTGGAAGGAGCTCGATGGCGGGAAATCCAGTTTAAATGTATTGTACGTGCCCATTTTTCCCCAAGGCGAGCACTACGTAGTCGTCTTACTGCATATGGTGGGTGCCCGAAATGTGCTTGTTCACCAGCAGACTTGGGCCATATGTGGTGGGGTTGTCCTCATATTCGCCGCTATTGGGTTCGGATAGCAAATTATTTAAGCGGCTTGTTGCAACAACGGGTCTGTTGGACGGGGCGGCTCATCGTATTGGACCAGTTGGGACCACTCCACCCCGAAGGCCGATGGCAGAAATTGTTGATACGAAAAGCATGTCTGGTGGGGAAGAGTCCTGTGCTGCAGCGCTGGCTGGAGCCTGCGGCCCCCTCCTTTTGGGAGTGGCGTAATGGGTTCCACCAGTTTATGCTCCTGGAACGTAGGCGTGCACAGAGGCACCCTCAGAGCTGGGCCTCTTTTCTCTTGGTGTGGACACCCTATATTCAAGTACTACAGCCTAAAATCCATAGTGAAATTTTATGCCTGGGGTAGGTTGGTGGGGTGCCCTTAGCCAACTGCTGAGAATAGGCTCGATAGGTCCCCTAGGTCTCAGGAGGGTGGAATGGGTGGGGGGAGGGGGGAAGCGGTTGGGTAGGTAGCTGATAAGTTTGTTTTATACCGTTGTGATATCCTGGGGCAGTGGACAAGACACAGCCCTGCCCTAGGTGTGTTGGTTTTTTATGACAGCATATTGGAAATGTGACATACTTTGTCTTATGTACTGTATTTTGTGCTCGTTAATAAATAAATATTTAAAAAAGAAAACCGCTTAACATCCGCATGTCCCCTGAGTGCCTCACCCCGTACCTTTCCCCTATAACAGGACAGTGCTGCTAACTGAACTCTTAACGAAGAGGCCACCATACCTTTCTGAAAACCATCTTGCAAGAAGGCCAGCACCTGAGGCACTGACGCCTTTAAAGGAACGGAACCCCCTGTCCGCACACCATGCTTCAAAGATGCGCCACACTCTAACATAAGCTAACAAGGTAGACCGCCTCCGAGTTCTCAGCAAGGTGATCACCCCTGCCGAGTAACCCTTAGCTCTCATCCCAGCCCTCTCAAAAGCCAATCCATAAGCGAGAATCGATCTACCTGAGGCATGCACAGGGGTCCTTGCGTTAGTAGATCCTCTCTCCTCAGAAGCTTCCAGGGCTTCTCCACCAACAGCCACACCAAGTCTGCGTACCACGGTGTTCTTGGCCAATCCGGCGCAATCAAAATCACCTGACCTTTGTGTAGCTCTATGTGCTGCAGCACTTGCCCAATCAGCACCCAAGGTGGAAACATGTAGAGGAGCTGCTCTTCCAGCCAGGCTTGTATAAGAGCATCCAGGCCTTCTGCCATTCTCTCCCTTCTTCTGCTGAAGCGCTCAACCTTTGCCGATTGGAAAGTCGCCATGAGATCCATCACTGGCGTTCCCCAGCGATGCACTAACATTGTGAACACTTCTGGGTGAAGAACCCATTCCCCCAGGTCTACCTTCACACGACTCAAGAAGTCGGCCTCCACATTGTCCACCCCCGCTACATGCGCCGCCAACGCCACCAGATGGTTTTCGGCCCATTCCAACAAACTCTCGGCCTTGGTTTCCAGTGCCACGCTGCTGGTGCCTCCTTGACGGTTGATGTAAGCCACCGCGGTTGCATTGTCTGAGAAGACCCGAATGGCTCTTCCGTGGAGCACCGGCTGAAACTCTTGCAACGCCAGCGCTACGGCTCTCAACTCCAACCTGTTGATCAACCAACTCTTCTCTAGCTTGGACCACTGCCCCTGAGCAAATTGTCCCTGATAAGAACATAAGATATGCCATACTGGGTCAGACCAAGGTCCATCAAGCCCAGTATTCTGTTTCCAACAGTGGCCAATCTAGGTCATATGTACCTAGCAGTTTCCCCAAGAGACCCAAGTTCCACAATGCTTGTACTGGGTCAAGCATTGATATCTTCGGTCACTTCTTAATAATGGTTTATGGACCTTTCCTCCAGGAACTTGTCCAAACCTTTTTTAAACACAGCTACACACTAACAGCCTTTACTACATCCTCCGGTAACAAATTCCAGAGTTTGATTACACGTTGAGTGAAAAAATATTTTCTTTTATTAGTCTTAAATAGTTTACCCTGTAGCTTCATTGCATGTCCCCTAGTCTTTCTATATTCTGATAATGTAAACAATCGATCTACGTTTACCCGTTCCACTCCGTTCATTAATTTATAGACTTCTATCATATCTCCCCTCAGCCGTCTCTTTTCCAGGTTAAAGAGCCCTAACCTTTTTAGCCTTTCTTCATAGGAGTATCCTTCCATCCCCTTTACCATTTTGGTGGCTCTTCTCTGAACCTTTTCTAAAATCGCTATATCCTTTTTAAGATACGGCGACCAGAATTGCACACAATATTCAAGCCCCCCAGCCTAGAAGGCTGGCATCTGTCAGCGAAACCCACGCAGGAGACTCCAAGGGCATCCCTTTCTCCAAATACCCCGGACGTAGCCACCACTGAAGCGCTTTGCAAGTCTGCGGTGGACAAGACAGCCTTTGAGGCAGCTGATCCATTTGATGTGACCACCTCCTCCACAGTGCCCTTTGCAAAGGTCTCATGTGGGCCCTCGCCCACGGAACCAACTCGAGCGTCGCCACCATGGTCCCTAGCAACCTTAGGTAATCCCAGGCCGTGGGGCTCTGTTTGTTTAAAAAATTGTCTGACCAAATTTCTGAGCCCCAGCACCCGCTGCTGCGACAGGAAAACACGCCCCACTCTCATATCGAAGTGCGCCCCCAGGTACTGTAGACTCTGAGACTGCTCCAACTTGCTCTTTGCTATGTTGACTACCCAACCGAGACTCTGCAAAAAGGTCACCGCCTTGGTCGTAGCTGCCACACTCTCTGATTGGGACTTCGCTCTGATTAACCAATCGTCCAGATAAGGGTGCACCAACACCCCCTCCTTTCGCAAAGCTGCCGCTACCACCACCATCACCTTGGTGAATGTACGCGGCGCCATAGCTAGGCCAAACTGAAGCGTCTGAAATTGAAAATGTCCCATAGGCACCGCGAACCTGAGAAATTTCTGATGTTCCTGCCGAATCGGAATGTGAAGATACGCCTCCAAAAGGTCCAGAGACGTAAGAAACTCGTCCCATCTCACTGTCACTATAATGGACCTGAGAGTCTCCATCCAAAAATGAGACACCCGGAGACAGCGATTTCCTCTTTTGAGATCCAAAATAGGCAGAAAAGCCCCTTCCTTTTTCGGGACTACGAAATAGATAGAGTATCAACCGCAACCTAACTGGGCGGGGGGAACAGGAACTATGGCCTTTAGGAAGAGCAGTCTTTGTACTGTCTCCCACATGGCCTTGCACTTTGTGCTTGCTTTGCCTGACGACTGAACGAAAGAATCGGCTACCGGCCGCTGAAACTCCAATGCATAACCTTCTCAAATAACCTCTAACACCCACTGATCTGAAGTGATTTGGACCCAGGCAGGGTAAAACTCCCGTAACCGACCCCCCCAAGGGAACCAGCCCCATCTGGGCCCTCCTGGTTTCATTGCGATTTCTTGAAATTCAAGGAAGGGGAGGAGACCGCAAACCCCCTGCCCGCTCCCTGAAACCCTTGGCTTCGGCCAGGAAAACGCCCCCGCTGACCTTGAACAAACCTCAGGGAACGAAAACGCCAGAAATCCCGTTGCTGACCGCGAGGCATGAGAGAGGAACGTCCCTGCTTCTGCTTATCCTCCAGCAATTTACCACCTTTGGACTCTCCCAAATCTTTCACCAATTTATCTAAATACTCACCAAACAGCAGCTTTCCCCGGAAGGGAAGCTTACTTAACCTCGCCTTGGAGGAGCCATCCGCTGCCCAATTGCGCAGCCAAAGACATCTCCGCCCCACGACTACTGAAGGCATTCTCTTTGATAACCCCCTGATAAGGTCATAATAAATGTCAGCCAGATAAGCCACTCCGGATTCCAGTCTGGACGCCTCTTTGGCCGCCTCCTCGGAGGGGTCCCCTTGAATCCGTTGCGCCCGCGCCACCCAGGCTCCACAAACTGAAGCCTGCAAAGAGAGTACATTGACTTCAAAGACCTGCTTCAACAAGGTCTCTAACTTATGGTCCTGAGCATCTTTGAGCGCCGCGCTTCCCTCTACTGGAATTGTGGTCTTTTTTATTATTTATTTATTTACATTCTCTTATATACCACGCTATTCTGCATCAGTGCGGTTTACATTGAACGAACTGAAATTACATTGAACAGGGCATTATAACTTGGAGGTAACTATTTTACAGGGAACATGGGCTGTGGAGGGTTAAGTGGCTTGCCCAAGACCACAAGGAGCACCTGTGGGACTAGAAACCCCAGTCCTTCCGGCCCAAGGTTGCTGTCCTCTAGTGGGATTTGAACCCTCGACCTTCTGGCCTGAAGTACCTTGCCCCAACCACTAGGCCACTCCTCCACTCCACTCCACACTTGATAACTGCCGACACAGCCGCATCTACCCTTGGAGACTTAAACAAGTCCTTATCCTGGTCTAACAACGGGTAAAGACGCATCATCACTCTAGATCCTTTAAGCGCGGACTCAGGCATATCCCACTCCTCCTGTATGATCTCCTTAAAACACTCTATGCACCGGGAAAGCCCTCTGATTCTTTCGAAAAGCCTGCAACAATGGGTCCTCCAGAGTAACATCCTCTGCAGGTCCCTCAGACGGCATATTAAGAGTTTTGAGAGACTCCGCAATGAGAGCCAGCAACTCTTTTCGCCGAAACACTCAGACCACCCTTGCCTGATCCTCCCGCTCTGCAATCTCGCCTTCCTCCAGATCTTCGTCCTGACCCATGTCAGGTTCCGGATCCTCCGAACGTAATCCTCCGACATGACGGACTCGTCCGCATCTCCTCTGTGCTTCTTTGCTCCCACGCCAGTCACCACCGCTGTCAACGGCGTCCCTGGCCTCTTATCGCCTACCACCGCCGCCGAAGAACAGGCTGCAGTCCTATTTAAAGAGCTGCCCAAGGCCTGCTGGAGCAAAGCTACAAAATCTGGCGCAGAAATTGCCACCAAGCCTCCGGGCAAAGAAGATTGTGCCGTCGGGGGTTCCAGCACCACAGAAGTACTGGGCCCTGGCTCCCTTGCGGCAATAGTGTCTAATAATGGTTCAGCAGGGCTCGCAGCCGTCCCCTCCGGAACCCCTGCTCCAGCCTCTGAACCCTGATCCATATTCAGCGCCTCTTGACTGCAACCTCTGCAGACCCCCTCCGGCGACACTGAACCCCTTCCAGCCCCGCACAGCAAACAGAGTGGTCTAGAAGGCATCCTGTCTCCCAGAGCTCCTCACCAATATAAGCAGGCCCCTCAACAGACCCCTGCAACCGTTGATGTCGGCCCGTTCTTTTATTTTTAATATAACTGGATTAGCCTCAGAAACGTTCCCCAAGCTAAATTATGACAAAACAAAATTAAAACAAGGCTCCCCGGCCGAATTACACGGCTTTAAAAAACAGCTGCTGTCCAACATGCTTCCCGCGCAAGCAACACGTGGTCCGGCCTGCAGCACCGGAACCTGCACTCCCCCGGCTTCTCCTTCCTACCTCATCTGCACCCGGAGCAGTGTGCCTGGTGTCCTTCCCACAGCGCTCTGCCTCAATCCGGGAGCTGTAGTCACCGCTTTGAACGGGAGAAAACTGGAGAAAAGCTCCCTCCACGCTGCAGAACAGTCCGGTGGCTCTAATCGCGTTGGCAGGCAGAACTTCTGCACGCGATGAGCCCTGCAGACTTTCGATTCCTCTCCTCCGCTGCCAGGATTGGTAATCGGTACTGTGCTCTCTCCTATCCTGCCTGAGTCCCCCCCACCCCACCCCGAAGCACAAGGCTCCTCCTCAAAGAATGGAAGGGAAGGGAAAGAGGGGGGAAAAAGGAAAGGAGGGAAGGTGGGAAGCAATAAAAACAAGTACCCCAAATCCACAGGAGAGCGCACCAGCGCCCCCAGCACCAGATCCAGGAAAAACTGAATCCCCTGTGCCTTTTTCCTTTTTAACTAAATCCCCTTAGCCATTCTAAGCCTAAACTCTCCTTAATTGTCTCTCCAGTGAGCCCCAAACTCCTGGGCTCACCAACCTCCAGCTGCTTGGAGACTGAGATAACAGGTGTGAGGAGGCGGATCCGGGGCTTATGTACCAGTGACATCACAAAAGTGACGTTTCTCAGTCTCCAAGCTGCTGAAGAGGATCACAACCCAGAGATTCCAGGACTAGAATTGAGGGATGACTAGGAAGCAAAGTTTAATATTTAAAAGTAAAGATACCTACTTGTACATTTGTACAGGACAGTTGCTGGGAAGGGTGGTGTTAGGAGTCTCAGGATTGTTGAGTTTAGTTATCAAAACGTGGATGGCGAGGAGATGGCATAAGGCTGAAGATTCACCTATGGCACCCAGTACCCTTGGCACTGGTTCTGGGATGTCATCTGTTACATGGCATCAGCCTCATGGTGAAAGCACGCTTGGTTCCATGGGCACCATGGCCTGTATATGGAGAGGTTTAAAACTAGGGGAAAACTGTGAACATTGTCACTGAAGGCTCACGGCACAGTAGAAGTCTGTTTTAATTAAACTGGAAGCACAAAGGAGCAGGACCCAGGAAGGTGTACACAAACCTACCTTCCTCTCTACATGCTCATTTTAGTGCCTCTCGGTATTAAGTATGAATTCACATTTCATTTAAGTTCAAAGATACAAAATGCATAGCAACACAGGCAGGGTTTTCCAGCGTATGCATTAATAAGCTTTTTAACATTCAGCATGTCTTTTGCAAGTGGGCTAATGCACTTCACATATAATCACAACCCTTATTGACCTCAAACTTCCAAAAGACTGGAGTCCAAGAAATGCAGCAAAGGCACTAGTGCCTGCCCTCCCATTACATATGGGCCAGGTCACTTCCAAGGTTCTGTATCGCAACAGAAAGAAAGAGGAGGAGAAACCAGCACCCACCTGAACACAAATTGCAACAATTTGTTAATCTTTATTGTAAAATGAGAAGTAAATTACCACAGCATGTCCATGGTTATCCAAACACATTTCATTGACAAACTAGAGCAAAGGGCACTAACAGAGAACAGAAACCATAAAGTCTCCAGTGCGTAGGCAGAATCTGAGGGCTGGGAGCCCACTCACTAACTGTGTGTGCAGGGAAGTGACCTGCAGTGCCCGAAGTCACTCCTGAGACAGAGAAAAAGAAATGTGAGGAAATAAGAACACTTGAAAGATCTAATCCACTTCCTTCCTTGTGTGCTGATCCTACGAAGTCATCTTCCGCAAGGAGACAGAGGATGTGTCCTTACAGGCCACAGCTTCCTTCTAAGGCATAGAGTTGCAGTACCATCTCCTGGTACACAGGCATCAGTATTCATTTACTCAGGATGACAACTAATGTGATTCCTTTCTTTATTGTATCTATACATAAAATCCATTGTGGAATTAGGAAGGATAGCTGTCATCCTCCATTCTTTTTATATTTTTACTAATATTTGCTGTAAGAGAGATGGTGAAAAAAGAGCCCTCTCTCCAGTTTGCCGAGGTGCTGCAATTAGGGCAAGAGGAGACCAGGCTCATCAGTACCGTTTTTTAGTAGTTCTGGTAGTCAGCAAAGTGAGGACAAAAGAAAGATTGCTAGAGGCAAGTCCTACATGGAATGCTACAGGACACCATATTACCACCTGCTGCAACCAAAAAATAAAACTGCAACTATAAAATAATCCAGATATTCAACAAGGGGACACCTTTTATAAAAACAGCTGCATCTCTAAAGAAATCCACCTCATTCTCAATGTCTTCTGAATGGACCATGTGAATTCCACATGGAGCAGGTTTTAGGGAGATGTGAATACCATCTAGATTCCAAGACAAATCACATCGGAGCCCCAGTTCCCCCAAAAATGAAGAAACCAGCAAATTCCTTTTCATAGCTCAGCCACCCTCCACAAGTAAGGAATTCTGATGGTGATCATTTCTGCAAACGGGAACCATTTTAGTAAAGATTCCCCCTCCCAAATCAATAAATATTTTTATACACTTTTCTCTGTATCCAACTAGTTCTTGAAGAAGAGAATGCATTTCCTTTTAGTTTTGCTCTACCCTTTTTCTGCTATGTAAGTTATATCATTAAGAAGTCAGAGACCTCCCACTGATATCTCCAGAGAGAGAGACAGCACAATTTACAAGTCATTTTCTGACTTAAGGACAAGCAGCTGTGAGCAGTGCTGGATTAACTCAACAGCTAGGGTAAAAGATGACAATATTTAAACATCACAGTGTTTAAGCCCAGCCAAGGTATTTTGTGCATCACAGCAAATCGCTGGATCATACAGTGATGAGAGCACAAGGATGCAAAATCCCCCTGGCCTCTGTTTATCCAGCAATAATTGAAACTGTTTGGAATTAAGGGCCATTCCTTGCTTCAACAAAACATTCAACTTACTACTAATGTGCAAGGTCAACTAGTAAAACAGAAGTACACAAAAAATAGGCGGCAGTTCAAGCTTATCTTTCTCCCCTCTCTCTATATCCAGTCCAAGAGATTTCCAGAGCCAAAAGGGTCTTGAAGGGAAGGGTTGTCCTAGATCAGGTCGAGATGAGCTGTAGGAGCTGGGGCAAAACAGAAGCCTGTCTTACAGTGATCTAGACACCCTCTAAATCTCTACATATGTGCTGTAATTCCTTCAGACACCCTGAATTCCAGTCAAACAATATATACAAAAGAAGAAATACAAAGATGAATCCCTATAAACTCCTGAATTAAAAAAAGGGAACCCATCTGCAGCCCTAAAATTCAACACTGGGAGCATGCACAAATCCTAAATCCACCAGAGAAAACCCCATATAAACCCCATATCCATGCAATGACACTCAGATGAAAGCATGTGCTAACTCTGCATGCACCAAACAGGGAACACTACCTTCTCTTAAATATCCTAATCAGTAAATCTCCAAGACTATTATAAAAATCACAGGACACCAAAGTGGAGCCGAGGTGTAGAGGACCTCTGCACTGGAACGCTATCTTTACAATGTAATGTGAAATCACAACAGAGGTTTTATACGAAGGTAAGAACATGCATCAAAAGTTTCAAGGAAACACCATCAGTAAGAGGAAGAGAAACCAGCAACTCGCCCCATGTGGAGATGGTACAGTATCACTCAAGGCATCCTAGAGTCCAGTTTGGCTCAGCTTTGAGCTAAACAAGAGGCACAAAAGCAAGCACTCTGCAGACACTCAAGGCATTCCTGAAACATCACAAAACTGGACAAAACACATCAGAACAGTTTGGCAGATTCACTAAAAAAAATTACAAAGGAAAACAAAAAACAAAAAACAAAACCCTTTCACCACATCCCTTTGGCCATGTCAAAAGGCAAGAGAAACCATAAAAGCACACGGAGTGCAAAGCATCCCCTGTACTAAGTGTCAGAACTAGAGGTCTATCTACTGTAGAACGAAGGTGGAATGTACTGTTGCTCCTAAAGGAGCTGGAATGGAAGAACATTTATGAATGGGCGCAAGGAAGAAGTAGACATGAATAATCCTGTGAGCAAGTGCCAATACAAAAGGCAAAGCAGGGCTAGCCTTAATGATGCACTTACCCAGGACAGGGTTCAGAAGGGAAAGAGAAGCAGCAGCAGCACCAAGTAAACGAGCATCAAAGGCCCCCATGTACCGACAGACAAAACAGGAAACAAGCAACAGTCAGGAAGATCTAGCTTGGCACTTGAAGAGGGAATTTAACTATCATAGCCAAGCCAGATATTTTCAAGATGGCTTTGCCGTGTTAGGGGACATGGTCCATAAACTGGGGAGATACAGTGAACCAAAACTGTGAAGTACTATTATCAAAGACTGTTAACGTCCTTTCCACGACAGAAATCTTTCCATTAATATGAATTAGAGACACTCTGCCCATGATTTAAAATTAATGTTATTCTGACCTATGTTTCCCAGTTTTATATTGTTTGTGGTCCATCTTCAATACTGGCTGGCCTTCCTACTTTCATTTCAGTTCAGACTATGGAAAACTGAGCAGAATACCCATATTCTGCAGTAACTCTAGTACAACTTTATGAACAACAAACAGTGGTACTAGTAATTCAAACCATTCTTCCCATTACTTTAAGAACCCAACATGGCACAGGGTTCCAGTAACATCCGCAAAACACACACTGTTTACATTGAGAAATCTGCTACAGCGAAGAATGGGTTTTGTTTAAAGTTAATGTAAATAAAGTTACAATTAAGAAGTGTGTGCTTGTAAGAGAGAAGCTGAAAGAATTCCAGTGTTAATTTCAGCATGGTTTCCTTGTTTTATAAGCAGACAGTGAAGGTGAGCGCTAACTTGGGAAACATGCACTGATCCTCAGCCTGCACAACTTGGTACACATCCGGGTAGACTGTGCCACTCATCTTTCTTTATCCTCCGTGGTCTGGTTTATCAGCCCTTGTAAAAGCTTGCACAGGTCAAAGCTTGGCTTATCAAAGCAAAAAAAAGTAGTACAGCGCTGCTTTGAAAAATAAATTTCTTGGAGGGAAATGCATGATGAGAAAAAGTGTCGCTTTCCTTTGGTTTAGGAATCATTCTCCTTCAGCAGAGCAGACCCAGCTTTGCACTGCATTCACTTGGTGTGTGTCGAAGTCCAAAGCTGGAAGGTAGAGGAAAGGCCTTGCCAAACTGTCCTTTGTTCATCAGCATCACATCCGGGATCCTCGCTCCTGAAGAATCTAGAATCGAAAAAGATGAAACTTCAATTATGTATGCTGCAAAGCTGGTTTGGTACAGCTGACCAGGTTAAAAGTGGAGAGTCTGCACTTCAATTTGAACTATGTGCACACAAAAGCAGCATCTGAGCATGGCCTCTCCAAGTAAATAAGCAGTTGGGCTGAATTAGTCACTTTCTAAGGAGGTTTATTCTTCTGTCACCTAGAACAATAACAATTTTCCAAAATAAAAAATGTTGATAAGCTAAAATTCACACATCTTGAGCACTTTTGCAAATATTTTCATTTGTATCTCACTGTCTCTTTATTGGGCTTAGAACAGTTTTAGCCACATGAAGTAATTGCCCCCCTACTGCCCTTCTTTTAGAATGTGCAGTTTGAGCAAAATCACTTATTTTGTGTGTGCATTGCCCCTAGCTTTCCATGGGATCTCGGCAGCTGCATTACGTTTTACCTTCTTACAAGAACCATTTATGGTACTTTCCTGTTGTGTTTTGGTTAATCATGGAAAGATCAGTACCGAATGGCCGTCCATGATTCCCTGATCTGTGAAAGACACAGTTGTGATGAACTGCCAAAATGAGCAAATATACCTGAGAGATCACTGATCAGCTTGTACCTCTTGCATCCATATTTATCATCTCAGTTAATATAAATTTGTTTGTAGGTCAATGTGTGGCTGGGATGGAGTACAAGCTATGCTTGGAACATGTTTTGGAAACAGAAGTTGACTTGCCCCACCTGAGGGGCTGTTTTTAACTAAACGTTATTAAAGAAATTAACCAAACTGCCAGTTTTAAAGTGTATTCCAACTCTGGCACTTCTTTCCAGGGTCTCATGTTGCTCATAAGAGATATTCAAGGAACAACAGAGCTGAAAAGATACGTAAAGGAGAAAACAGCCCAAAGGAATTCACTGAAGCCCAAACACACTGCCCTAAAAGCTGCATCATTGTCTGGAAAAATTATCACTGACCGGTGCAACTGCAGGACCTATTGCTTTTCCTATGGGCTGAAGGAGACAGACTAGCATTTGTTAGTGCCATCGCTGCCCAAGAGTGTGAGGCAGCAGGATTCTTCTCAGCCTGTAAAAGTTCTCAGGTAAGAACGGATCTTCAGGAAATGAATGTTGAACAGCTACAACAGCAGATACCACTGCACCAAAGGCAACTTCTTACCTTTGCCTTCTCGCTGGGTTCTATGACTAGGCCATTGGTCGAGTTATTGAGCTCCCTGGAGACAACACACAAGAATTCTGCCTGATCTTCATTTCCATAGTTGTAGGAGGATCCAATGTTGATGAGCTTAAAGGGAAAAAATTAAAAATACTATAATGAGCATCATAAAATTACACAATGAAACAGATTCCTTCAATGATTTACGTCCACAAAAGACTGTACCTGTTCAAATTTCCATCCATCGGACATAGTGGAAACCATTTGAGTGAGCTCCTCCTCCTGACACTGCAACACCCGATACACATGCTTCACAGGACCCTAGGAGCCACGAGGGGAAAGGATAAGGATACACGACCGAAATTCAGAGTGGTCTGCTGAAAAACTAACCATGCAAGGAATTTACTATATACATTAGCAACCTTGGGCCGGAAGGATTTCTAGTCCCACAGGTGCTTCTTGTGGTCTTGGGCAAGCCACTTAACCCTCCATTGCCCATGTTCCCTGTAAGTATTAGTGTATGTGTCTCATATCCCCTCATGTTAAATGTATCCCCCAATTGTGTTGTGACCACTTTGATTAAAGGATAAGGTGGTATACGAAACTGTCTAAATAAATTTTGCACAGGCCTCTGTAGTCTCTGCATATAATGAATAAGCTTCTGTTACACTGTAGCACCATTCCCCCTGGCTATACTAGATTAGCTCTATCTTTACACACACAAAAAGCTCATATGCTCAATCCCCAATGGCAATATCACATGCTCTTGGCATGTGCTGTGTCCCTCCTGGCTATACCATGCATCCTTTCATCACTATGCTTTTGGGGGGCTTTTTTTGTTTCCTCCAATTAATACACGTTATTTGATCTTCAAAAGATTGCCATAAAGCATCACTCTCGTATACTTTAATATATTTAATTTCAATAGATTGCCCATGTCTTTCTGCTAATTACCCTAGAGACTTTACCTGCTAATTTTCTTTTATGGAGTCCCTCCAGATGAATTGTGTCTGCCACCAGCAGCTGGAAACTGATTATGCAGATCTTTAGTGATGTCACTCTATAACGGCAGGAGAACTTCCACTTCCCTTTAGTATACTCATTCAAAGATGCACAAAAAAAGCAGGCATAAGCAAGGAAACTTTATTAGGAAGTCCGCCCTACACATGGTTCAGCCAAACTGGCCTTCTTCAGGGGACTGACACTACAATCACTGAGAGAGAACTAATCTATACCCCCGAAGGGTAACAGAGTGCCTGCTTTTTTTATGCATCCGTGATTGACTGCAGGTGGGGTGTCTCCTTGTTCCTGTTTGTGTACTCATTCAAAGCCACCAATGACTAACAACAAGATTAGAAAACAAACTAATCCTCCTACTTTGTCTCTTTAGTTTTTGTTTTTTTTTATACCTTGAGAGGCAGTTGCTTGCCCTCTCATTATATCTCTGCTTGATCTCCTTTTTGAATGTATTTATTCCTTGATGGCTTTTTTTTTTTAACTGTTTTGGCATCATTCGAGACCTGGGGATAAGCCATCAAAGAACCTCATAACTGGCTAGCCAGTCCTCCAAGAGGAACAGAGATGCTGTCACTAACCAATCTTCTGCTCTCAGGCTCATGATCAAGAGCAGACAAAATCAGGTGGGAACTGGAGGGATTCCATGAAAGAAAATTAACAGGTTAAGGTCTAATTTCTCCTTCATCCACATCCCTCCAATCCTATCCAGACAGATGAGATGTACCACATCAGTATATAGACAGTGGAGGGACCTGCAAGCCCCACCCGTAACACCTGGTCACCAAACTTCGCCTTCCTCATCGCCTGCACATCAGGGCAGTAATGTCCGGCAAACATACTTAGCGATGACCATGTCATCACACAACAAATGTCCACAGTTGGCACTAAGCTGAATTCTGCTCAAGATGCAGCCTGGGCCCTGGTAGAGTGCGCCGGCAGGCCCTCCAGAACTACCAGAAGCCCGAGTAGATACACCGAAGTAATGGTCTCATTAATTCATCTCGAAATGGATGCCTCTGAGTTTGCCTTCCCCTTCCGGGGTCCTCCAAACAGGATGAATAAACGCTCCATCTTCCAGAAAGGCTGAGTACGCTTAAGATAACACCCTAGTGCTCTTTGAACATCTAACTTTGGTAAACATCTGTTGGAAGCTTAGGCTTCCTGCGACCTGAAAACCGGAAAAGTCACCAATTAATATGAAACAGCGATACCACCTTCAGAAGAAAGGATGGCACCAGCCACAATACCACTCTCTCCTTGGAAATCACCAAGAACGGCTCTCTACATGAAAGAGCCTGCAACTCGGAAATGCGCCTGGCTGAACAAATGGCCACCAAGAAAACAACCTTTAGCATCAAGTCCTTTAGCAGAGTGCCGCTCAATGGCTCAAATGGAGCAGCTGCCAGAACAGACAGCACAAGATTCAGATCCTAGGGGAGTCTGACCTCAGCTGCAGTTGAACCTGTTTCACCGCTCGCAGAAAGCACGTGACATCTGGATGGGATGCCAACAGCGCCTCTTGGTACTCCATCAGAGGTTCGAACTGCTGAAATGCTTACCACACTGCTCTGATTTCCAGGCAGTTGATGGAACATGACTTCACCTCCGTCGACCATTGTCCCTAAGCAATCTGGGATAGGCAGTGTGCTCCCCAGCCGTAAAGACTGGCATCCGTGGTTACCACCACCCAGTTCAACTTTTCCAGAGATGCCACGATTCAGATTCTCCTTTCTCAGCCACCGCAACTCTATTTTGATGTCCTCTGGACACTGAAGTCATCAGGAAAAGGATGTAGCCAAGAAGACAGAAGCCCTCTTTGCAGGAGGTCTCATCTGTTCCTTGGCCCAGGGAACTAGATCGAGCGCCGCCATCATCCCTAAGATCTGCAGATAGTGCCAGGCTGAGGGCTTTAACGTTCTATCCTTTCCTCCGGTAAGGACACCAGACCCTTCGCTGTGTCAAACCACACCCCTAGATACACCAATTGCAGGGACAGAATCAACTTGCTTTTGGCCAGATTGATGACCCATCCCAGGCTCTGCAAGAATGAGATCACTTTCTGGGTCACCTCTTGACTCTGACGTGAATGAACCAATTGTCCATCATGAGGGATGGACTAAAATTTCCCACTTCTGGAGAGCCGCCGCAGCTACAGTCATCACACTTTAGTGAATGTCTGTGGTGCCATTGTCAGCCCAAAGGGCAGGGCCCGGAATTGAAAGTGGCCCATGGCTGTCATGAACCGAAGAAACCTTTGATGGTCGGCTCGAATTTGAATGTGTAAGTATGTCTCCGTAAGATCCAATGCCATCAGAAACTCTCCTCTTTGCACCTCCACCATGATTGAGTGCAAGATCTCCACATGGAAACGGGGTACTCAGCTTTGTTGACGTGCTTGAGGTCAGGGATAGGACAAAAGGAGCCTTCTTTTTTGGATACCACAATGTAAATGGAATACTGACTGGACCAGCACTGGTTGGGAAGAATTCAGACGACCACCTCCAGCACCAACAGGTGCACTAGGGTCTTTATTCACCATTAATGCTTTGCACAGAGAGCATGAACACATCAGAGAGTGATGCTGGAATTCCAGAGCATAACCCTCACAAATGACTTCCAGTATCCTCTGATCTGAAGTAATGCGGACACAGGAGTGGTAAAAGCACTGATGCCGTCCTCCGATCTGCTCTTCTGCCCCCTGAACCCTTCTCGCTTCATTGTGACTTCTTGGGGACACCTGCAGAACCTGTGTAGTATCCATGAGCCATGCCTCTGCTGCAAAAGGACTGCCCTCGATAGGGATAATGTCCTTGATATGGCGGAGCAAAGCATGCCACTTGAAAACAGCGGAAATCCCAGGCTCCCCTTCAAGCCTGCTGGAACTGCCCTTTGCCTGCATGTGGTTTGTCCTCTGGCAACCAAGCTCCCTTAGTTTCACCGAGGTCCTTAACCAATTCCTTAAGGGCCTCACCAAACTGCAGCTTGCCCTTAAAGGGGAGCTTACTCAACTGAATTTTGCAGAGCCATATAAAATGTTGCGCTGCCATCTCCAATGCCATCCTCTTAGCGGACGCTCGCACGAGATCATAACAAAAATCTGCCAGATAGGCAGAGGCAGACTCCAGCTTAGCCACCTCCACTGGATTCGCTGCATTGTTCCGGCAGAGCTCAGGCAGGGCCTGCACCCACTGCATACAGCCCTGTGCCACATACGCTCCGCAGATGGGACGCCTGCAGTGACAGTGTGCTCACTTCGAATGCCCATTTCAGCCAAGACTGCAGATGCTGATCCAGAGGGTCCTTAAGGGCTGTATACCCCCTTACACCAGAATGGCCGTCTTCTTGGTCACCGCCCTCGGGTTGGTGAACAGCTCCTTCTCTGCCAGCATTACCAGGTACAAGCAGGCCATCGTCCGCCCACCTGATAAACCCGCTTCAACCATCTGCATAATGGCCTTGTGTACTGGAAAGGAGTTCTGCGGCATTTGCATGCCCTGCAGTAGAGGATCCTCCAAAGGGTCTTCCCCTCCAAAGGCCAAAATGGTATGTTAGAGGGCGCCAGGGACAGAGAAATGATCCCCAAAAGTTCTGCCTTCCAGAACATTCTGACAATGGTTGGATCCTCACCAGGAGGAAGATCACCTTCCCTCCAGTCCCAGACCTCAATGGCTTCCTCTGGGACTGAGACACAATCTCCTGGGTCCCCCACGTCCCTTGAAATTTCTGAGAGCTGATCGCCCTCACACTCTTCTGGGAGTCACGAACGTTTAGCCACAGTCCCCTCATATGAGAACCGGGAACACTGTTTACTCGAGAAAGCTTTTGCCGGAGCCACAGCTCTTTCCAGGCCCTGACCCCTCTTCAGTCTTTATGCCCTGTTTAACAGGAGACTAAATTCTTCAGCTCATACCTATTATTACTAACATTATTAACACTAGTTTTTCTACTGGTCATTTTCCTTCACCCTGGAAATCAGCTATCGTCCGTCCTATTCTCAAACAACCTTCTCTTGATCCTTCTGTCCTTTCTCACTGGCGTCCTGTCTCGAATCTTCCTTTCTTGGCTAAACTGTTGGAACGTCTTGTCTTTAATCAGCTAAATTCTCACACCGAAGCTACTAATACTCTACACCCTCATCAAGCCGGTTTTCGTCACGGTCACAGCACGGAAACGGTTCTTCTTGCACTTCTCAATGACCTGCATGTTGCTCACGATCGTGGTGATGTCTCCCTCTTGGTTTCTCTCGACCTTTCTGCGGCTTTTGACTTAATCGATCACCGCACTTTACTCTCTCGTTTATCGGATGTGGGTTTGCAAGGCACAGTCTGGCAATGGTTCTATTCTTTCCTTACAGCTCGCTCCTTTTCAGTTCACTCTGGTGATCAGTCTTCCATGCCGTTTCCTCTCTCTTGTGGTGTGCCGCAGGGTTCTGTCCTCTCCCCACTTCTGTTCAATATCTTTCTGGCTCCTCTATCGTTGGTAATTCAGCAATTCCCAGTGTCATTTTACATGTACGCTGACGATATTATCCTATTATTTCATACCTCTCCCCTAACCTTAGACATTACTCATTTGAATCTCTGCCTCTCTCAAATTTCTTCCTGGCTGTCTCACAACTTTCTACATCTGAACCCATCCAAATCCACAGCTATGTGGGTCTCCCTAACCGGTTCCTGTCCTTCTCTGGCTCCCATGATTGACTCTGTTCCCCTTCCTCTTGTATCATCCTTTCGCTATCTTGGTGTCATTCTGGATTCTACGCTTTCCTTTCACCAGCACCTTTCTTCCCTTATACGTCGCTCCTTTGTTACCCTAAGACAGATCAGAGCTGTCCGCTCCCTTCTTCCTTTCTCTTCCCTAGTTACTCTCGTCCTGGCCCTAGTTATAAGCCGCCTGGACTACTGTAATGTCTTTCTTGCTAACCTCCCTAAATATCAACTTTTACGTCTTCAGCGCATTCAAAATACTGCCGCCCGTCTCATCACATTTGCACACCGTTTTGACCATATCACACCTATCCTTCTCCGTTTACACTGGCTGCCACTCTGCGCTCGCTTCCATTATAAGTTTCTTATCTTGATTCACCGCGCTCTTTATACCAATACTCCTTTATACCTTGCAGATCGGATTTCCCTTCATACCCCCTACCGTCAACTTCGCTCTCTTCATGCAAACCGTTTGTCCCTTCCCTCCCCGTCACAGGCACACCTTGAGCAGACCCGTCATGCAGCCTTTTTCTTTCTAGGTCCAATGTTATGGAATGCACTACCCCCGTCCCTCCGTCTAGAACCCTCTTACCCTCAATTTAAATCATTACTCAAAACCCATCTGTTTCAGCAAGCTTTTCATCTTTCCCCTGATGGTCCTCCCTGATGCCCCTTCAGTTTCTTGTATCTAGTACTGTTTTGTTTGTATATTGGTTTGTTATGTATTTTGTCTACCCATAGTTTGTCTTGTCTTCTCTGTTTTGGGCCTTTTATTATTGTTTGTACTCTTTTTAGACATATTTTGTTTTAAATATTTAAGTTAATGTCATAATTTATTGGCCCTTTGTCTGGTTTGTTTTAATTTTTTGTCTTATTTATCTTTGCTTTTATACTTTCCTTTTCTGTCTCATTTTTGGCGTTCCTTTCTTTGTTTTTGCACTGTCAACCTTTTATTGTACACCGCTTTATGTCTCCACGAAAAGCGGTTTATCAAATTTTTAATAAAGATAAAGAGAGGATTCTCCTTGGGGAAGCTCTCCCCTGACTGACCCTGGGTATGCAACTGCCCTCTAACAGTCAGCGACGCCTGCTCCTCACCCGAGACAGACATTTCAGGGGCTGTTGTGGCTAAGGGAGGAGTGGCCTAATGGTTGGGGCAAGTTACCTCAGGCCAGAGGGCCAGGGGTTTGAATCCTGCTAGAGGACAGCAACCTTGGGCTGGAAGGACTGGAGTTTCTAGTCCTACAGGTTCTCCTTGTGGCCTTGGGCAAGCCACTTAATCCACTGCCTCAGATACAAAAACAGATTGTGAGCTCTTCGGGGACAAGGGATATATATATAGAATACCTGAATGTACACCGCTTTGACATGTAAAAAAGTGGTATATTTAACTAACTAGGCTTATAAACAAATAAATAAGTAAATAAAATGGCTGCCGCCGAAGCACGGTAAAATTCCCATGGCAATGAGGAAGCTGCCGCTGGTGGTGAAACACTTTCCAACCAAGCAGACGACTACTCCGGAAAAGAACTCAGCCCTCAATGCAAGAAGGAGAGCCGATGGATTGAGGAGCAGCAAGATTTGCAACAGTCTGAGAGTGTACTGGGACGCACACCAAATACCACATACGCAACTTTGGAACCCAGCAAATTCTTGCTGCCGGAGCCACCCGGTGCTTCCCCCAAGCTGTGGAAACAGCAAGCGCTGCACTCAAGGCCAAAGAAATAATCAAAGGAACCTGACAAATGGGCAAAACTTCAAGCACACACTCAACTCTCTGCTAACTGCTCAGAATGACACAATCCAACTTCCGATTCCCCGAGACTGACTTTGCTGTTGGGAATCACCAACACTGATTAAATGGCTTGTGGTGGTCCCACAGAGGCTTTTCTTACCCACCAAAGGGTTCCGGATGAGACTCGCAAAGTGTCCAGATTCCTTCTTTTTACCCTTCAGTCTGTTTATGTTATCTTTTTTTAAGCACAACGCTCCAATGTTCTTGAAGTCTTAGCCTCTGCAGTGCCCTTGTCTATATTTTCTTTTCAGATCTGTCCTCAAAATGCTAAAGAATCTAACCTAGGGTGACCAGGCTCACTCAGTCCAGGCAGAGATCTGTTTGGCTGTCCTCCAGCTGCTGGAGACAAAAACTGCAGGGAAGGGGAAGTTCTCCTGCTGTTACAGGGCGACATCACTAAAGATCTGCATAATTAGTCTCCAATTGCTGGTGAACGGACACAACAGGTCTGGGCTGTGGATGAATGACTCTTTATTAACTTATGTATCCAAATAACACCCATAAGCAGTTTTTCTGTGCTATTTTATGAGTGGGTATTAGTTCTTTACCATGCCTCCATTTCATTCCTTCTGAACAGATGAATTCTTAACGAAGCACAACACAGAGGTGTCTTGAAAAACAGGTAAAATGAGATGACTGGAGGAAGTGACGTCACCGGCTTGCATGGCTGTGTGAGTGTTTAGCTCCAGCCTGACCCCGACAATAAAGGAGTTTTTCAGCGCCCCTAATTGCTGGTGTGAGGTGGAAACAGCGGTGGGAAAGACGGAGGAAGCAGTGAGCAGCATGTCCACCCGAAAAAAAATCGCGGACTTGAGAGAGTTCGCTTTCACCGGAGCGGCCTCGTCGGCGGGGGAAACCAAGCTGGCTGGGACGGAGGCCATGCGGTCTGAGCAGGCCGCGGAGAGCGAGCAGGCTGTGGAAAGAGCGGAGGAGCCTCTTGATGTTCGCGGCTGGGGAGGTGCGACTCGAGAAGAGATGAGGCAGTGGTTCCATGAGCTTAAGGCAGAGGTACAAGGCTCTAAGACTGCACTCGAAGGGCTCCTTAATAATCTTAAAGAGGAGGTGGGAGAAGTGGCAGCCAGGATGGGAGACCACGAAAATCGCTTGGAAGTGTTGGAGCAGCAGCACGAGGAATGGAGGGACCAGCGCCAAAGCGAGGAGAGGTGGAAGGAGGAGATACAGTTAAAATTGGAGGACCTAGAGAATCGCTCTAGGAGGAATAATCTGCGGATTAAAGGTGTTCCAGAGGCAGTGGAGTTTAGAGACTGTGCTAAGGTGGCTGAGGCTGTCTGCCTGGAGGCCCTACGGCAAGGTGGGGAGGAGGCCCCGAGTGGCGGGATCCTGCTGGACAGGGCTCACAGAGCGCTGGGCGCCGCCCGTAATAACCAGCCCAGGGACATAATTATCTGTCTCAAGGACTACAAAATTAAGGAAAAAATAGCTGCCAAAATGAGGGGGCTGAGCAATTTTCAGTGGCAGGGCTACAGTTTCTATATTTGCTGACCTCTCCTTGGGAACTTTGCAGAGGAGGAGAGAACTAGCCCCCATAACAACAACACTCCGAAAGGAGGAGGTGCGCTACAAATGGCTCTACCCCTTTGGCCTGGCCTTTACAAAGGGGGACAGAACCTGGAGAATCCATAAGCTGGCGGCAGCGTGGGCAGCGCTGAAAGAAGCAGGCATGGAAGGAACGGCGGTAGCAGCTCGAACGGAGTGGGAGGGGGCAGCGGCTGATCAAGCTAGAACCCGCAAGCAAGGAGAAGTGATGAGTGACCGGCCCAAGGGCACAGACGGAGACTATCGGAGATCACAGCGGAGAGGGGCGAAGAGATGATGGACAATATAGACACTGAGAAAGTGATTGCACAGTGTGTTAGAGTGGAAGTGGGCTAGGGATATGGTAAGATCATTGCATGGGGGGGAGGTCGTGAGAGGGGGGAGGAGGGAGGATGTGTGAGGGAGATTAGCACTTGGTAAGCTGGCGGGGGGGAAGGGGGTAAGTGATATGGGGGTGGAGCGAGGAGGGGGAGGTGGTGGGGCGGGGAGGAGGGGGTTGGGGTGGAGCAGGTGGGTCACTACTCCGGATCAGCCTGGTCGCTGACGAGGCAGAGGGGTTGGGGAGGATGGGTGGGAGGGTGGGGGAGGGAAGGGGGGGAGGGGAGAGGGAGGAGGGGAGGGGGGACGTGGGGGGAGGAGGGATAGGAAGGGGGGTCTGAAGGGCAACAAACGTGGGGGTAGGGAGCAGCTGGTAGTGGCTACAGTAAACACGAAGGGCTTGCGGACATGGCGCAAGAGGCGCCTGCTGGAGAGGGAGGGTATACGGTTGGGGGCAGATCTGGTGTGCATTCAAGAGACACATTTGAAAGTGGGTCAAGAAGGGTTGTTAAGGACTCGGCACTTCCCGAGAATTCTACTGGCAGGCCAAAGGGAAGCTCCGCGGAAAGGAGGGGTGGGGATTTTGATAGGGGAAAAGTATGTAGGAGCGGTGGTGGAGGAAAGAAGGGACCGAGAGGGGCGGTGGGTAGCTGTTAAAATGCGGGTACGTGGGGAGGAAGTGTGGGTGGTCAGTATTTATGGCCCAAATGCCTTGAAGGAGAGATTTTATGATAGGCTCCTGAGTGAATTGGAGGGGTGGGGGGCGATACCGGTGATTATAGGAGGGGATTTCAATCTCACAATGAACCCTAGACTGGATCATAGTGGAGGGGGGGGTAGAGAGGGGGGGAAGGAGAGGAGGAGCTTAGCAAAACTAAAGGAGCGACTGGGGTTGCTTGATATGTGGAGGGTGCGGCACCCTGGGGAAAGGGAGTATACTTTTACTCGGCAGTACATGATATCTATAGCAGACTTGACATGCTGTGGGTGAGTGGGAGTTGGGGGGCTAAGGTACAAGCAGTGGAAATGGGCAATATCACCTGGTCGGACCATGCCCCGGTGCATATGGTGCTGGATCTGGGGGTTGGAGACAACGGGGTGAATTTCTGGAGGCTGAATGATTCCCTGTTGAATGAAAAAACATATGTGGCCAGAGTCAAAGAGGTGATACGGGATTACTTGCAGAACAATTGGAATGGGGAGGTGGCCACAGGAATGGTGTGGGATGGGCTCAAGGCAGTGGTGAGGGGCCACTTAATCAGTATAGCAGCCCAGGAAAAGCGTAGAAAGAGAGAGGAGGAAGACCAGCTCTTGAAGAAGGTGGAGAATTTAGAAAGGCAGCATCAACAGGGGAGGGACCCGCGGACCCTGCAGGAACTGCTCAGGGTGAGAGGTGACCTTGGCCAGCTTAGGGCGGCTGAGATAGCCTACAACCTGACCAAGTTAAAGCAGGGGTGGTACGAGGGAGGGAACAGAGCAGGAAGGAGATTAGCATGCCGCTTGAGAGCACAGCAACAACGATCTATAATAGCTGGGGATGCGCAACCAAAAAGGGGAAATGGTACATCAGGGGGAGGAAATTAGGAAGGCCTTTGCAGCATACTATGAAAAACTGTACAGCAGTGAGGTGACGGGGGCTGAGCAGAAGGGAGAGGAGTTCTTGGCTCAATGCGACCTGGGCAAGCTTACGGAAGAGGAGGCAGCTGAACTGGGGCGTCAGGTGACGTATAAGGAGGTGATAAGCACGGTGAAGTCTCTTAAGGATGGGAAAGCGCCAGGTCTAGATGGATATACGGCAAAATTTTACAAGGTAATGCACGATGAGGTGGGGGGGCTGTTAATGGAGGTTTACAATGGGGTGCTGAAGGGGGAGGGGCTCCCGCCCTCTATGGCGGAAGCGGGAATAACAGTTATACCTAAGGCAGGGAAGGACCACACGGTCTGTGGAGCTTACCGGCCTATCTCGCTAATTAATTTGGATGCTAAGGTGTTGGCCAAGATACTGGCGCGAAGGCTACAGATGGTGATGCAGAAGCTAGTGCATAAAGATCAGACGGGGTTCATCTCTGGGAGACAGGGAGGAGACAACATTCGGAAGCTGCTGAATGTCATGTGGTCTCTGCAGGCGACGGGGAGGGAGGCAGTATTTTTGACGGTCGATGCAGAAAAGGCATTCGACAGGGTGGAATGGGGATTTATGTTCCAGGTACTAGAAAGAGTTGGGGTGGGTCCTTCGTTCCTAAGATGGATAAAAGCGTTCTATGCATGCCCCAGGGCAAGGATAAAGGTAAATGGAGGATATTCTGAAAGCTTTCGATTGGGTAGGGGCACCAGGCAGGGGTGCCCTTTGTCGCCTTTGTTGTTTGCCCTGGTTATAGAACCATTGGCGGACTTTATCCGGCGACAGGGGGATATTTGTGGTACCGAAGTAGGGGGACAGTTAAGCAAGGTTGAACTCTTTGCAGACGATGTTATCTACACTTTGGAACAACCTTTGGTTAGCCTTCCCAATTTACTACAGGCCGTAGGGCGGTACAGTGCAGTATCGGGCTATAAGTTGAACCTGGATAAGACCGAAATTCTGGGGTTTAATCTGGATAGAGGGGTGGAGGAGCGGTTGCAGGCTGAGTTTCCCTTCAAATGGGTGCAGGGACATTTTCGATACCTGGGGATTCAGTTGGGTAATACATGGGACCAAGTGCCGACTTGGAATTATAAACCCCTGATAGCGGCACTTAGGAAGGATTTAGGGAGATGGAAGGGCCTACACTTGTCCTGGTTGGGGCGCATAGCAACCATTAAAATGAATGTGTTGCCAAGGATCCTATTTGTGTTTATGGCCCTACCCTATAAGGTGCCACGAAAAGGTCTTAGGGAGCTGCAGGCTCTGATCATGAGGTTTATTTGGGAGGAGAAGCGGGGCAGGGTGAATAAGCTCACCATGTTCCGACCCCAGGAGGCAGGGGGGTTGGGAGTACCTAACCTGGCGAAGTATTATGAGGCAGCACAACTTCGGGCGCTCTTTGTGTGGAGAGAGAGAGGAGAAACCCCGCAATGGGTATATATGGAGAAAGACGGTAAGGAGTGTCTGGAAGAAGCGGTCTGGGGTGGGGAGAGGAGCGGAGTGAGCCGGGAGGGGTTGAACTCTTACAAGCACCTAACGCTGCAAGTATGGGAAAAATGGCAGGGTTATTTATTGAAGGGGAAGAGACTTTCCCGTGCTGCGTACCTGCGTAATATGAGGGGCCTTGCCCCGGGGGGGTGGGGAGGGAGTTTTAAAGTGTGGGCGGAGAGAGGGTTGGAGAGGGTTGGCCAGGTTTTAGATAGGACCGGGAGGATACGGCCGTATGCGGAGCTTCAAAGAGAGTTCGGACTGCGGGATAATGATTTTTATGCGTACATGCAACTGTGGTATTATTTGCAAGAACCGGGGGTTAGGGGGGACCTACAGGGTGGGGTAACGGAGTTTGAGATGCTGATGGAGCAACAAGAGTCAGTAAAGGGCCTGGTGTCTAAACTATACCGCCTGCTGAACGCACGGGAAGAAGGCATGGCCAAGTGGCAGGAGCAGTGGGAAGGGGAACTGGGAGGTCAGTGGGAGGCAGGCCGGTGGAAGAGCATCTTTGAGGGGGAAAGGCGGCTTGCATGGGGTACGGCGCTGCTAGAGAATTCGCTTAAAGTTAGGCTTAGGATGCTCTGGACCCCAGCCAGGCTACACCGCATTTTCCCAGCGCTAGAGGGCACTTGCTGGAGGGGATGTGGGGGGTGGGGTGATCTCTTGCATATGATATGGAGCTGCCCCAAATTGCAGGAGTTGTGGAGGGTGGTGGAGGATTATTGTGGAGCGGTGACGGGGATACGGATCACCCTCGCTTCAACCCAGGTGGTGCTCCTGGAGGGCGAGGAGATTGGGGCGGGGGGGGATTGCTGCTTTCCGTAATTACTGTGTGATTGCGGTCCGATTGGCAATATTACAAAACTGGAAGAACATGGAACCACCGAGAATGAGGGAAATTATTGGCCGGTTAGAGTTTTTGTGGGGGATTAGTAAAGTGCGGGCCTGTGCGCAGGGATCGCAGGCCAAACATGATGAGATCTGGCGGGACTATGAGAACTGGAGGGAGACAGGGTGGGCGGTATGGATGGAGAAGTAAGGGGAGGGGGAGGGGGGGATAGATTGGGGCAACTAGGGTTCGGGCTGGCTGCTAACCCCTGAGGTGAGGTACGTCGGTGAGGGCTAGTTTGGGCCGGGGGGGAGTTGGGGGTAGGAGGGTGGGGCAGTAGGGGGGGTAGGGGGGGGGTAGAGGGGGGAGGGGGGGAGGGAAGGGGAGGGGGATAGGGCATAAACATGACATTTGGGGCTGCCCGCAGTGGTCGAATGCTAGGGGCCTCCTGTAGGAACAGCAGCTGCGGACATCGGGGGCAGTGCACGCCGGGGTGCGCATAGCCTGGGGGTGCACTGGGACCCCTGGAGTATAGGTTGACTGGTGGCAACGCCTGGCAACATTGGGATACAAAAAAGGGGGCAGACCATCTCAGTTGGCGGGTGGCGGGGGGCTTGATTTGTAAGGGGGGGAGGTCAGGATTGGGCACCGGGAGAGATTTGGGGTTTACATGTTGTGTCTTCCTGGGGAGGGTCATATAAACTGTTGAATACAAGGTAGAATAAGAGGTTGTTGGATTTGCTGATAACACACACCTTTAAATATCACACACCATAACCTGAGTTAACAAAGGTTTAGAGCAGGAACTAATAGTTTCTTTTCCTTTTCATTTTATATAGTTTATTTGCCTTTTCATTTTTCATTTTACTTTTAAATTTTCAATTTTCAATTGCAATTTTAATTTTTCATATCGCTTTTGAATTAACTTGTATTGATATTTTTATGATGTGGTCAGGATGGTATATGTAATACTGGAACAGACTACACAGACAATCCAATGCATCTGTGCTTAGCAAGCAGATAACCGTATGGGACGGATTATCAGTTGCCAATGTTATTTGTTCCACTTAGGTCAACTTATTTTAATTGTGGCCTTATTTCTATGCGGCTCTTTCTGTGCCCTATTTTTTTTTCTCTCTCCTCCTTGTTCTCCTTTTTTCTTTTTCTTTTCTTTTCACTCCACAAGAAGGGAGGATTACGCCCCTCTGCAAGGAGGGACAATGGACATTATAGGGGCTGCGGAGGTATGTGTAATACAGACCACCTGATACTGCTCTGTATGCTGTTTTTCTTTTTTATGATGTGTGTGAATAAAAAAACTTTAAATTGGAAAAAAAAAATGAGATGACTAACATTTTACAAATCAGTTCTATTCTTTGAAAGGTAAGGAAGTACATATCATCTCCCTTGCCAATCTTCCTTCTCTTCCCCACTACACAAAAACCTTAAAGGAAATGTGAACTAGCCAACTGAAAATCCCCCTTTCCCCACTGAGCTCATTTGCAAAAGTCAAGTGCAGCCATATAAAGAACGGCAATTGAATGAATAAAGTTATGGAAAGAGACATGAAACAGCAAAGACGACTGTAGCCTTGATGATGGATGCTACTGGCTCAAGAATTTCAAATATATAGCGATTTGACCAATTTATTGTGTGCAATCTATTATTCTTGGCAAATTTCTTGGTTTACAGCTTTATGTTAATTACTGAAAATAGATGCATAAATAAAGGATAGCTGTGTGTTTAAGAAATACAATTTTTTTAAATTTACTTTGGACCTCTGTCCTTGTCTTTAACTATATAAGTTGAATAACCCCAGTGGTTAGACCAGCAGTCTGAGAATCAGAGAAACCAGGTTCAAACCCAGCTTCTCCCACTGATACTCCCTGTGACCTTGGGCAAGTTACTTAACCCTCCATTGCTTTAGTTACTATACTGTACGTCCCTGGTCAAGAGGGTTCGTCTATCATCTGTGCCTAAATTAATAAGTCACCTTGAGCTTGGATTTCAAAAGACCATCAAATCTAAAAATTAGAGTTGAAATCCAGAAAATGCACCTGTACTGCTCTCATCTAGTCATGTGCTCCCAACCCTGTGAAGGCCTAATTATTCTAATAGAGTTCTATAACCCATCCTTCCTTACAGCAAGTGTGCTTTTTTGACTATGCACTCTGGCCATCGCCACAGTCTGTCTTTAGAGTTTCCTATAATTTTTTTCCCTTCCCTCTGCACGCCACACCACACTATTGTGGCATCAAAGGTTGCCAGCTCGCTAAGTGGGTGCCAGCTGCTACTATAAAAGACCCTAATTTAGAATTCTTTAGCAAGTACATGAAACAATTTTAATGAAATCTTACTTGAGAGGTTCTGTTTTCATTATCGCGTATGCGTTCTTTCACTAATCGTACCAGAGAAGCAATATTGTAAAACTCTGCTTCCTCTAGCACTCCTGGAAGGTAAAGAGCAAATAAATATAGTTTGGCAAAAAGGAAAATATTTAATAAGACAAACCATTTTACAGTATTTTCACCATCTAACATATACCTTTCATCTCTTACAGAAATATTATTTAAAATGCAAATTATTGCTAATAAACCCATCCCACATTTATCACTGTAACTAAACTGATTCACTCGCATATCTGATTATTAGGACATAGGTAAACAGCTTTCAAAATATATTTGCTGGTTTTGATAAAGCCTATCTCTACATACAAGCTAGAACAGTATTTTTGCTCTGGTAATTTTCTCTTGCTTCTTTGAGCTTCCAGCACAGCTAGAACCAGTCAATATTGGTAAACAATACCATAAACTTTCATTTGCAATTACGAGAAGTAGAAATTACTTAAGGAATTATTAGGAAAGGAATCGGAAATGAAACAGAAAATTGTATTGCCTCTGTATTGTTCCACGGTGCAACTGCACTTTGAATACTGTGTTCTATTCTGGTTACCTCATATCAAACAAAATATAGCAGGTTTAGAATTTAGAAAGGCAACCAAAATGGTAAGGAGAATAAAACAACTGTCCTGGACAAAAGGCTAAAGAGGTAAGGTCCCTTCAGTTTGGAGAAGAGACAGCTGGGGAGGGAGCGGAAGAGGACAAAAGTCTGTAAAATCGAGTGGAGTGGAACTGGTCGATGTGAATTACTTGTTTACTCTTTCAAAATGTACAGAGGCTGGGGAACATGCCATGATGTTAAAGTAGAACATTTAAAAAGAATAGGAGAAAATATTGTTTCACTCAATGCATTGGTTAGCATAGCTAGATTTAAAAAAAAGAGGGTTGACCAAGTTCCTGAATAAAAAGTCAACAGACTTAAGAAAGACCTGGAGAAAGTCAATGCTTATCCCTGGGGGTAAACAGCATGGAATCTAGCTACTTTCTGGGATCCTGCCAGGTACTTGTGATAGGGAATGGCCATTGCTGGAAACAAGATATTGGGCTTGACGGACCTTCGGTCTCACCCAGTATGGCTGTTCTTATGATAACCTATAGCAATAGCGACAGTCTGCATTTCCTCTGGAACCTGATAAATGGGCACCTTGGTTCCAGCTGGTAGGAGTCACTTTTATTATGGGCCTCTAGAGGCATCATACCCAACCAGCTTGGGGAATAAAACCTGAACCAAGTACTCAAACCTGGATCTTCCACATGGCACTACCACTGCATCAGATTAAGAACATATTTTAACAGTCCTACAAAGTTTGTGGCTTTGGCATTAGTCCTTGTTGGTTAAAAACTACATTTTCTAATAGCTTATAAACCACCATATTGGACAGTGCTACCTGTATGATCAATTTTCTACATTCATAGAAACTACATAATATTTTATATTTACATGAGATTCTAAGTTGAGGTGAGCAAACGTCATATAAGACGACATGGCAGACGCAAGCGTACCATCCTCCCAAGCTCCCATGTCCTACCTTCTTCTGCCAACTCTTTGTTAATGATTAATTTCCCATGTCGGAGGTAATTTAAGATTGGCCCAAAGAAGGTGGGATCTCTGTCAATCAGATAGGCCCCTGTTTCGTCCTGCAGATGAAACACATATTTTCAACACAAAACATGTTTCTGGTAAAACCAGTTCTTTGCTGCCCAGCAGCAGCTCCATCAGAGAAAGCCTGCTTGCCAGCAATTCTTCACAGGTATCAAATTAATTTGTGGCATGTGTATAAACACACCTAATGGAGACTGTGCATGTCTGTGCATCTATGGTTTATTGCTCACTTGATATACCGCACCTTCTAATAGCAGGGCAGTGTACAATTAAAAACAAAATACAAAAAGTCATATAGAAAAGAATGCCATCTGCAGACATCTCACCAGAAAACCCAGAGAATAGAATGCTTTAAAACTGGGATAAAAAAAGTTGGGGAAGGTTGCTTAGTCAAAGTGATAGCTTAAAAATGGAGTATTACTGCACTCCTTCCTCATGCTTTCCTAAATCTGCCAACATTAGCACACTGCACAAGTTTAGCACATACAAAACTGTTCTTGTGCACATGAATCCATGTTCGTACATACTAAAATGAATCAGACTTACATCTGCAACAAAATCTGGACATATAGGATGTATTACTACTGGATAAATGGAAGCCACACCTACATACTATATACGTAAGATTCCATTGAAGGGCACAGTAATTACTTGTTTTCTTTTCAGTCTTCCAGCACTGAAGGTGCAATTAGGCCTTACCTGCTAATTGGCTTTCCTTGAGTACCTCCAGTTCAGTCCCAACTTCTGATGTCACCTCTCATCAGCAACTTGGAGATCGAGCATGTCATCTTTGATGATATCAGTGTACATAGGCAGCCGGCATCATCCACCAGCCCCTGTAAACTATTGGCAAAGCAGACTCACAGCAGCAACAATTAAGAAGAGATATAATGAACCTTAAACACCATAATCCTCCCAAAACCCATGCAAGGCAATCCTCTCCGAAAGGAAGAAACAGCAGCTTGCCCATCGACACTTTGGAACAGAGATGTCTCCTCTGAGGTTATGGCCTCTTTGCCAAGTGCTGTCTAAGAAACTACACTACCACCATTACATTGTCTACTATTTTCCTTTTATTTTCCTTCTTTTTTTTTTTTCAAATCTGCCCCATTGGAGAAAAAACACCAAAGGAAGATGAAGAATAAAGGTGATGGTTCCCCAGGGAGCTCCAATGTTTTGACAGCTATTCTCTCAAGACCACCAGACTGTTAATCTAAAGATGCACGTCTTCAAGACCGGGATCGCTACCGCTGAAGAACTAGGGATGGTCTGGGACTGGAGGTACTCAAGGAAAGCCAATTAGCAGGTAAGGCCTAATTTCACCTTCCTCATCATCCCTCCAATCCAGTCCTGACCTCTGGGATGTACCATATATCAGACGGCTGCCTGGGTGAGAATGTTCACAGTCTTGGCAAGTGCATATATCAATATGATTTGCAAGGGATTGTGGGAAATGCAGTCCATTCACACCAGACACAGCCACTCACAATAATTAGTTGTGCTTGAGTGTAAAGCCAATAAGATATTTATTTATGGGGTTATTTCTCCCAACACAGTTATGCTTGGTAGCACATAAAACAGGATACTTGCTTTCAGTGTTAAACTTGGAAAAACAAAATCAGGAAAACAACATTTGAACTTGTCAGGCAATCAAAGCAAAAGAATAAAGACCTGGTTGGTAACAAACTGGTCTTTTCTGTAGGCTTTAGCTAATATTTTCTTAGCAGTGTTTCAAACAAGCAAAACCCACAAAGGGAAAAACTGTTCTTTTCAGGTTAACTTCTTATATCTTCACACAGATTCAGAAGTGATTCCCTCAGAGCTCACAAGCAATTAGGTAAGGCTCAATTGCTAGCAGTTGCCCAGCTGAAACCCCTTAGCTGGCTTGCTTTCTAATGCGTGGCTCAAATCCTACTTCAGGAGCTTTTCTGAGTAGATTAAAGAACAAGTTTGTATTTCTTTGTGATGGTTGTTGTACTTTGTAACAGAAAATTACCAAAGGAGTTTAGACAGAGAGCAATCCATATATTCACAGCCTGTATCTAAGACCGCTCCCCCTTCTTCAACAATCATGGGTTCAATATCATGGATTGGCACAGAGGAATTTCTCAATGTAGCACTCTCAGGAGAATACTTGTTTCCCTGCTGTCTTTCAAGGTTATAGCTAGGGCATAGATCAGTGTTCATACCTGAGCTTCCATTGCTGTTAGAGTTCCTCTCTAAATAGCCTGGCCAGTATGTAGTCCAGTTCTTATGTCCAGCCTTCCAATCCAGATCCCTGGACACTGGATCTCTCTTCACATACCTTCTGGCACGGGTCTTAGGGTCCCTTCCAAGTGCAGCCATCTCCCTCACAGGTACCGTCTGGAGATTCCTAGCTCTGCAGCACCACTCCTCTGGTTTTCCCCAGTCCGATGGTGTATGCTGGCCTTTTGAATGTCTCCCAGTATACGTACTGCTCTGGACTCCTTTAGACCTCCCAAATGCTTTTCTCTTCTTTCTTCCAAAGGGTTTCTTGCCCTCTCTGTCCGTCCGCTCTGGCTTCTGCTTCTGATGATCCTCCAGATGATGAAGATGTCCAAGCTGAGGATATCCAAGCTGATTCTGAGGATGATAATTCTCTGTAGAATAAACTCTACCTTTATTCTGCTTTGATGAGTGCTCCACCCTAGCACAGCGCAGCTGTGCTGAATCAGGCCCTGCCCTTTGAGATGAGTGCTTAGGGATTACCTCATAGCCCTCCTGATTGAACACACGTTTCCCCACTTCAGCTCCTCTAATGGCTGTTGGAAACCTGGTGCATTCTGGGACTGGTACTCTTTTATGGAAAAATTCTGTTTTCTTATTTCTACCAGAACTGACAGGTTGCTTGTTCAGAGTCACTTCACCTTTACTATAGCTCCTTCCTGAGCTATGATAAGCTTCCTTATCACACATCAATACCAACCTCAGGAGGAACCTGCAAGCCCGGTCTGAATCACTGCCGACCCAAACCTCTCATCTCCTGCCACCTGTACATCCAGATGCTAATGCTTCACAGAGGTATGCAGACCACCCAAGTGGCCGCTCTGCAGATATCTGCCAGCAGAACCAGGCTAGCCTTGGCCCATGACGCAGCCTGTGCCCTGGTTGAATGAGCCCTCAATCCTGATGGCAACTGTCTGCGTCATAGCAGATAAGCTGGGGAAATGGTGTCTTTCACCCATCTAGAGATGGAAGCCTTGGAAGTGGCTTCTCCCTTACGCGGTCCTCCTAAACAGGACAAACAGATGGTCTGACTTCTGAAAAGACTCCATACTCTTCAAGTAACGCCGCAAGGTCTGGTGCATGTCCAGAAGGCGCAGCAGTGGGCCCACCTGCGCCTCACGTGTCCCTGAGAAGACCGGCAGAGTGACCAGCTGATTCAAATTCAAAGCAGAGAGCACCCTGGGCTGAAAAGAGGGCACTAGTTTCAGCACTACCTTCTACTTGGAGATGGAGAGAAAAGGTTCCCGACACGACAGCTCGGAAATCCTCCTAGCAGAGCAAATAGCTACCAGAAACACGGTCTTCGACGTCAAATCCTTCAGCATACAAGCACCCAGTGGCTTGAAAAACTCTGCCACCAACGCCAACAGAACCAGGTTAAGGTCTCAAGGAGGGACTACCGACCATACGGGAGGATGCACCTGCTTAACTGCTCTGAAAAAAAAAAAAAAGATGTTCGGATGGGACCCCAAGGAGACTCCTTTGGCACTACCACGATAACAGATTATCGGTGTCACTTGTACCTATCGCAAACTGCAAGCCAGGCACTTCTCCAAACCTCTTGTAGAAAATCCAGCACCTCCAGCACGAATGCCAAAAGAGGACGGCACTTATTCTCCATGCACCAGGCCTCAAATATCCTCCAGACTCAGACATAAGAAAGTGAGATGGACTGCTTGCGGGCCTTCAACAATGTTGATATCACAGGGACAGAACAGCCTCTTTTTCTCAATAGTGCCCTTTCAAGAGCCAAGCCATAAGCAAAAATCGATCCACTTGAGGCATCAGGACCAGCCCCTGTGAAAGGAGGTCAAACTGGAGAGGCAGATGCTAAGGATGGTCCACTGTCCGTCTGAGCAGATCTGCGTACCACGGTCTCCATGACCAATCGGGAGCTATGAGATTGACTAGGCATCAGTGTGCCTCGATACTTTGCATCATGTGCTCTATGAGTGCTGTCACACTCCCTTTCTCAGCGTATAGGCGGTTGCCTGAAGGAGTGGGAAATGTGCCAGATTATCCTTGTAAGTGCTGATGCTTGGTATCCCTGTAGTTGTGGCCCAAACGAAAGACAGCCAAGGTTTTGTGTGATAACAAAAACTTTATTTGTTGCACAGGATTCTGTCATCTGTCATCTATCCTCCCCTAACCAGAAACAAATCGGTGGATACTTTTTATATGCCAATATAAAGTCCAACTGAAATACAGTCCAACCTGATCCTTCTCAGGGTTGTCAGATTATGTACAAAGTTAATTCAACTTCTTCTCATCAATGAACAGCTTCAGTAGCAGCTAATCACTTGCATAGCTTTCACCATATTCAGCTGCTTACAGACATTGAGTTTCACTCTAGCAGAACGCTGCTTCTCTCCGTGCAAACTCAGTAGCATGAATTACTTATCAGCACTTCTTTTATACAATACTATTAACAGCTTCACTCTTGGCAACACATAGCACAGTCTGCTTCCATGTCAGAATAAGACCTATCTGATTTGGTTGAACCTAACTGCATGGATTCAACATCTGAGTCAGATGTCTCATGATTCAAATCAGGGTACTGCAGATCAACAGGCTTCCATGGTTCCAAATGGTGTCTAAGCTGTTTCCACTCTCTATTCCTTTCCCTCAGTGGAATATAATTATAACTAGCATCAGCAGCCTCCTTTAAAGTGGTGTTAAAGGAACTCAACTGGCTTGCTCCTCTTCTAGTACGTCTGGGTTGCAAAGGTGGGTAAAAAGACAAGTCTCTGTTCTTGCACTGCTCCTGTTTCACTGGCACAGCGTGAGCTAGCTTTAGCTTCTCTCGTCAAAGCCTACCATCAGTTGATGAATTAAGAACAGCTGAGGTACTTCCTAAGCTTCTGCTAATATCTGGCTTCCTGCACTTGGAACGCTTAGGCAGCTTATCATACAGAGTTTTATACTTGTTTAAACTCTCACCTCTGTTCACAGCTTCTAGGGAAGACTCTAGGGAAGATATACTCTCTCTTCTGGTTAAGGGTTCCAGCCTCTCCCCATGAGAATAAAAGTATGTTCCCACCTGCTTCTCCTGGCTGTCTGGTTCGCGTTGACCTCTCTCTCTCTCAGAGGAAGCTTGCTCCCCTGCTGTCTCAGAGACCTCCGTGTCTCACAGCAGTCTGGATGGCAACTCTCCCAGCACCATGTGCTATCCTGGCAATGGCTGTTCCACCCTTTGCTTCTCTCTGCCTCTTGGTCAGTCAGGTCCTGAGTCTCCTGCCTGAACACTTCCTGTTCTCCCAAGCACTCCTCCTGCTCCTCCACGAACTCTCCTCAGATCAGAACTCAAGCTCCTTCTCCCACACGAACTTAGTCTAATCTCTCTGTTACTTCCTGGTTAAGAGCATTGGGCTGTCCTATCCGGTTTGACTCCGCCCCCTTGCCTCTTATGTCAGCTCCCCTGTTTGTCCTGGAGCTGGGGTGTGGCTCTCTCACTGCCTTTCTGTGCAGAGAGTTTCTCTGGGCTTGTGCTTTAACCCCTTCCTTGCCTGCCTTAATATGTGCATTAGAGGAAAGCTGCAGTTTTAAACCCATTTTCTCTCTGTTTAAAGCCTCTGCATCATCACAGTGCCCACAGGAGAAAGACATAAAAAGGAGGCCATCTGTGGGCCAACGCTGTACCAAGGAATACAATATCTTCCGACACTCGTTCTCTTCTTCTGCTGAAGAAATGGATCGGCTTGGTGGATGTGAAGGTCATCATCAGATCCACGATCAGCGGACCCCCACGACTTCAACACCTGTACACGCCTCGCTGAGAGACCACTCCCCGGGATCCAGGCGAACCGACAGATAGTCGACCGCTATGTTCTCTGCTCCTGTGACAAGAGTGCCTGAAGATTGCCCTCTGCCATTCCAACAACGGGCTTATCTTGCTTTCAAGTTGCATGCTGCTCATGCCTCTCTGCCGGTTGATGTACACCACTCTAGTGGCACTGTCCGAGAACACCCATACCATCTTACCATGCAATAGGGTGTGAAACTCCTGTAGAGCCAGGAACACTGCTCTCATCTCCAGGTGATTGATGGGCCAAGAACTCTGTTCTGGGGCCCAACGACCCTGCACTATCCAATCCTGATAATGGGCCCCCCAGCTAAGAGATTGGCATCCATCATCAACGGGACCCAGATGGGTGTCTCCAGAGGCATGTCAACAAACAGTTTCTCCGGCCTCAACCACCACTGGAGCGTTAACCTTCCAGCTTTCGGACAGGGTAATGGGTACGTGAAGAGGTGACATTATGCCAACCACCTCTGCAACAAGGCCCTCTGTAAAGATCGAATGTGGGCCCGGGCCCAAGGTACTAACTCAATGGCCGCCACAATGGATCCCAAGAGCTGAAGATAATGCCAGGCTCTGCTAATGTTCATTCTGAGTTACTGCTTCACTTGTTGTTGCAATGACTGCATCCGCTCCACAGGCAAGGACACCCTCCCTATGTCCATCTGGAAGCGGGCTCCCAGATACACCAGGTCTTGCCATAAGCGGCTCTGCAAAAATGACGACCCAGCCGAGGCCCTGTAAGAACTCAATAACTTTTGCTGTGGCTTGCTCTCCTCTGGCTCATCAGGGTGACATCCACAATCGTCCAGGTAGGGATGTACCAGAATGCCCTCCTGACGAAGAGTCGCTATGACCACTACCATGACCTTGGTGAACGTATGTGAAGCAGTTGCCAGGCCGAAGGGCAACGCTCAAAATTGGAAGTGCCCCATAGGTACTGCAAAGCGGAGGAGCTGCTGATGTTAAGGATGAATTGGAATATGCAAGTAGGCTCCCTGTGAGATTGAGAGAGGTCAGAAACTCGCCCTCCCTGATGGCCACAATGACTGACCTGACAGTCTCCATATGGAAATGGGATACTCAGAGATCTAAGATGGGCCAAAAAGATCCTTCCTTTTTGGGGACCACAAAATAAATGGAGTATTGACCATTGCTGCATTGGCCTTGGGGGACCTCCACGATGGCTTTCAGCTGCAGAAGCCAACTGAGGGTGTCCCGCATGGCCTTGATCTTGTTGGGCGACCTGATGAAGTCATCCACGAGAAGATGGGCAAATTCCAGCACATAACCTTCTCTGATGATTTCCAAGATCCACTGGACAGAGGTGATCCAGGCCCAGGTCAGGTAGAACTCCCGCAGCCAACCTCTCACCAGGCCTCCCTTATTTCATTGCATCTTTTTGGTTGTGGCTGAGGAGAGAGTAAAAACCTCATCCAGTTATTATTATTACAATTTCTTATATACCGCGCTATTTAGTATCAGCGCGGTTTACATCATAACTTAACGACCATAACAACAAGCTGTCAGGTTTTACATCGAACAGGAGTACAAACTTGGATAACGGGGTTAACTATATACATAAGCTATTTACACTGGAAGGATAGGTAAAAATCAGATAATGCATGTAAGGGCCTTTCTAGATTGGGTCATTTCCTGAGAGGTATATCTAGGTTCAATTGCTGTCTGGAAGTATTGGAGGAAAAGGTGGGTTTTGAGAGCCTTCCTGAACTGATATAGATTGGCTATGGCCCTCAGTTCCTCATAAATCGTGAAAGGCCTGCCCACGGGAAGGAAAGTGCCTTTTCTGATAAAGGTGCAAAGTGCACAGTGCAGAAGAGGAAGAAATCCCACAGCTGGCCTCGTGATGACACGGACGAATGTGCCGGCTTCTGCTTGGTTCAGGGAGTCTTCCCTCTTTAGACTCTCCCAAGTTCTTTACCAAGTTATCTAGCGCCTCTCCGAACAGGAGTTTACCCTTAAAGGGAAGCTTGCTCAAATGGGACTTGGAGGAGACATCCACCGACCAACTATGCAACCACAAGTAACAGCACATGTGGCTACTATTGAGGCCATACTCTTGGGACAGTGCCCCCTAATGAGGTCATAGAAGGCATCCGCCAAGTAGCCGTCTCTGGAAACAGAGCCTGCGCCTCACCAACACAGTCCAAGATTCCTTGCGCCCAGCGCAAATGTGTTCTGGCTACAAAAGCTCCACAGACAAAATGCCTGCAAAGACAGTAATTAATGTCGAACGCTTGCTTCAATAAGGTTTCCGACTTTCTATCCTGTACATCCTTAAAGCTGGTACTGCCTTCCACCAGAATAGCAGTCTTCTTAGTGACCGCTGATACCACCACATTAAGGTGTGTCAATTTTGGAGATGTCCTAATTTTAAAAAGCACTAGTGAAAAAATGGTACAATTTCATGTGGCAAATCAACAACTAGCTTTAAATGTTGCATAATATGTTATTTATCTACCTGTCATTTCTAGGAAATTATGCAAAAATACACAAATTACTGAAATATGTTTAAGTGCTCTGTTAATAGTTTTTGTGTGTTTGCATTGCATATTAATGCTTTTTGTGCTTCAATTATCAATTTATCTTATGTATTTCTGTGTTGTGGTTTATATGGTGAATTGGTTCAATATAAAAATAAGTAGTAATTGGTCACAAGGTCTCAGGCATCTCCTTTTCAAGCTGCAACTGTTGAAAGAACAGTGTGAAGAGGTAAGGAAGATAATCATATCTACAGTGAGGTGGTCAGCTTGGTAGGTTACAGCGAGTCTGTTCTGCAAGCTGTGCTGTACAGTGAGGAGGAACAGGAGAGTGGAGATGCAGTGGAGAAGATATTAAAGAACAGAGGTGAAAGAAATGAGAAGATTCAGCTTGGAGACAGGAGTGAGAGGCACAGGAAAACACCGTCCATCAACACTGAGGCAACTACACTCACCCAATTACTTGACTGGAGCTCCAGAGTTTCTGAGCCTCCTCTTGCCTGTACCATGACAACAGCAGAGATCAAGGCATTTCTGAGCAAGCCCATGGTGGTTTCGGACAGGCCACCACACACCCAGTCCATAGAAAGGTGTGTAAAAATGACAACTGAGGCTGCTGGTCATGTGTACAATCAGGAGAGGAGGGAACATTATATTAGGGGTCAGATGGTCAGCAGGGAGCCCATGAGTTGAAACAGAAGCAAACAAGATATGGCTTCTTTGCTGGATTTTGTTAAACAAACATTAAATTAACTGCATAAATGACATTTTAAAGACAACTAAGTGGCTACAGGTGTTGTTCAGACTATTTGTACATTCAAATAAATATTACTTAATTTCCACATATTTCAGCTGCGATTTGATATAGGCAAGACTCACTTTAAGCAGTTTCTGAAGATAGCTTTAAATTCAGCATGCAGAACTGCATAATTTGGTCACTGGTAGTTTGCAAAGTTTAGAAAAATAAAAATCTACCCCTAAAATAGACATGCCCTACCGCCACATCCACCTTAGTGAAGCGCAGGATCTCTCTTTCCTGCTCCGGAAGAGGATAAAGCCAGGCCATGGTCCATGTGCCTCTTAGGGCAGCCTCTAGAACCTCCCACTCATCCTGTATCATTTTCTTAATAACCTTATGCAACAGAAACACCAACTACACCTTTCGGACGGCTTGAAACAGCAGATCCTCCAACAGAGCTGCCGCCGTGTTTAGTGTCTTCAGGGACTGGGATATTAGTGCCACCAACTCTTCCTGGCAGAAAATGCACACAATGCAAGACTCCTTCTGCGGAATCTCTTCTTCAAGTTCCCCCTGCTTGACCCCTGGGTCAGCCTCCCCCTCCAGGTCTACCAGCTCTGTCTCCTCCCAAGGGTCCCCATCCATTTGCCGTCGACTGGGGCCAGGCTCCTCCTCAACTGCTACAGTCTCCGGCAGTCTTCTCTTTTTTGCTCTCTCCAGCATTCTGGAGGGCTTTACCCCCAGCTGCTTCATGTAGAACGCCTTATGCATGAGGAGTACAAACTTGGGAGAAAAAGCTGCTTGGCTACTAACCCCAGACAACTTCTGAAACTTAGAAGGCCATGGGGAAGAAAGCTCCCTGCCCTTACGCTCTAGCACTGGAAGGCCTGGTCTATCACCTGCTCTATATAATGGTCAGAGCTACCATCAGCGCAGTGGGCGAACCGCAGTCCCATGCAGACTTGGAGTCAGCCTCAGACCCCCCCCCCCCAAGGTTCCCGCTTGCTTAGCCTTAACTGCAGTTTCCTCCAGTAGGTTTTCTTCTGCCGACCTGGACTCCGCCTCACAGCCACGACAAAGCCAGCAGCTGAGACAGAGCTTTGTCTAGAACCACCCACGAGGCACGTGGCCCTTTGAGGGCATGTTAAACCCAGGGAAGGGAAGAGCCCCAACGTCTCTCCCAATCCTACTGGTCAATACACTGGCAGGCTCAATTGACAGATGAAGAAGGCAAAAAGAAAAGACTGCCGTTTTTTTTTTTTAACTCCAAATAAAGGCAATCAAACGAAGAATCAAAAGGCAAAAACAAAAAACGTGGAGGAAGTGCCCCACTGTGTCTGAGCAGACCTTCCTCCTTCCCTGCTCAAATTAAGCACTGTGCAGGAAGAAGCAAGACAAAATGGCGCTGTTTCCCATACTTACAAAATGACCTCATCAGCCATAACACTGTGAGCGCTGTTCAGAAGGCCCACAAAAACAGCCAAAAAATCCCGACATTTGCGCTTACCTTCCGGGCCAAGAAGATTGCAATGCCTGTCCCAAGGTCTGCAAGAGACACTCCTCCACTCTCGCGCTCAGCCCTCTCACCAGCTTCGCTTTAAGGAGGAACTGCCAACAAGGATTGTGATCAATCGGCCTCCCTGCACAAAGCAGCTCCTCACCCACTGATGGGTTTGAGATCCGCCGCGTCTGCAGGAAAGGTGACCGGCAAGCTCCCCCCTTTACTCAGAGGAAGGCGTCTTGCCCCAACTGCCCAAACACTTTTTTTTCCCCTTTCAAACACACTATCAATTGGGCAAAGGAAAAAAAAAAAACTCAGGCTGGCAATGCAAAAGTATCCCCAATACCAGCATATATAACTCTGAGCCAAATTAGTGAAATAAAAGACGTTCCTTAGTTGTCCCTACAGTGAGCCCAGGACTCTGGGATGAGTCCTCTCCAGCTGCTTGGAGACTGAGTTTACTGGGACTGAGTTTACCAGCTGCCTATGTACACAGATGTCATCAAAGATGACATGCTCAGTCTCCAAGCTGCTGGTGAGAGGTAACAATACAGGGGTCAGGATTGGAATAGATGGACGATAAGGAAGAACTGGTTTCCAAATAAAAAAACACTTCTATTGTGTGAAAACTGTACAGCAAGTTAATGTAGAAGAGGGACTCAAAGGTTAATGCATAGCTTTGATAAAGTATATTGACTAGATTGTAAGCTCTTATGAGCAGGGACTGCCTCTTACATGTCTCTGTAGAGTACAGCATACACCTTGTAGTGCTATACAAATTAGTAGTAGTAGACGACCTAGAGATCAATTCAACTTCTGGGAGTTCTGTGGACTGCTGAGATTAGAAGTGTCATAGTGAGCTAGCAGCAATGAGGCGCAAATTAGAACTCTCAGATCTTTCTTTTGCTGATTGTGAGAAGTCCCTACAGTGACTAGACTTCTTGTATGGGGAGCAGGGAAAAATCATAAAAGGCCATACATTACGCTACAACAGTCTAGATCCTCAGCCAACTGGATTCTCTACTGTCCCCAAAATGAAGCAGACATTAGAATCTACAGATC
Organism: Ichthyophis bannanicus; assembly: GCA_033557465.1. NCBI lineage: Eukaryota > Metazoa > Chordata > Amphibia > Gymnophiona > Ichthyophiidae > Ichthyophis > Ichthyophis bannanicus. The sequence continues at coordinate 295,051,197 of CM066041.1, forward strand.
ATGTAGAGTACATTTACAATTTGAAAGATAGATAATTGAACTCTGTATACTATCAACAAAATATCCAGACCTGACCCTGAAAATCCAAACATGTTTTTATAGAGCAACCAAGAGAAAAAGGTTGATCTAAAAATTCTAAAGAAGCTCCTGATTAAAGTTACAGAAAGAAACCCATTACAAATTCCTTCTCACCCAGTAAACAGAACTGAGGGGAAAGAAACTACTATGTTACCAGTGATACAAAGATATGTGGCATCCAAAAGGTATGCACAGGAAAGCCTAACAATAGTAGTCAAAAAGCTGTGACAACCTACATCCATATCCTGTGTTGAAATCTTACTTACTGAGTGGTTAGAGCAGTGGGCTCAGAACCAAGAAAACAAGGATTCAAATCCCACTGCTGCTGCTCCTTGTGATTTTGGGCAAATTAACAAACTCCCCACTGTCTCAGGTACAAACTTACAGCAGATGCAGAAAGCAGGTACTGAAGTCGGGCACCATTAGCTGTGTATGTGTTTTTGTAGCAAACCAATAGCATGGAACTTCAGCGTTGGTATGCAGCAAAGGGTGTGTATGCAAATGAGTTGCACGCAAAACACTGGCGTAGTGTTGAAAGGAGGGGAGCCAACACATGCACAAACAAGAGATACACTAAGCAGAAATTAGACCTTACCTTCTAATTGTCTTTCCTGGAGATCTCTCCGGGCCAGTCCAGGAACAAGATTGTTGTCAATCCTCTCTAGCAACTGAGGACTGGAAAACTGAAGTTTTGCATAGCTGGTATCTGGCTCCCCCTGCTGGCCAACCTTCAGTCTATTCATAACAAAGCAGTCAAAGAACAGAAGCACAACAGTAAAGAAAATCAAGCAGGGAATAACAAATATGTATATAAGTAACATTCTTTTTTTTTTTTTTTTTTTTTTTTTAAACGCAAACTCCCGAAACTAGGAAAAAAACCACCTCAAGCCAACAAACGACACCAAGAAAAATTAGCTCGAAAAAACCCCAGAAATCAACCTGAGGGAAAAAACCCCCACTACCGAGGACAATTTAAACAACTCATCAACGGTACTACGAATGCTCAAATAATATGGGTGGGTCCTGGACTGGCCCGGAGAGATCTCCAGGAAAGACAATTAGCAGGTAAGGTCTAATTTCTGCTTCCTGATCGACTCTCCGGGCCAGTCCAGGAACAAGAGGGAAGTACCAAAGCAGTTACTAACCATGGGAGGGACCCGCCAGACCCGCTATGACCGCCGAAGCCCCGACGTTAGCGTCTGACCTGGCTGCAACATCCAATCTGTAATGCTTTGCGAATGGATGGAGAGACGACCACGTAGCTGCACGACAAATATCAATAGGCGGAACCAAAGCATATTCTGCCCAAGAAGTCGCTTGGCTCCGAGTCGAATGCGCTCGAAGCCCCACTGGAGGCGGCTTACCAACTGCCTTATATGCCGCCAATATCGCCTGTTTCACCCACCTAGCAATAGATGCCTTGGAAGCTGCTTCCCCTTTCCGAGGTCCCCCAAATAGTACAAATAATCTTTCCGTTTTACGGAAAGGTTTAGTCCTTCTAAGATATCGTTTGAGCAATCTACCCAAATCCAAATTTACAAGAACAGCATCAATAGGGAGACCTTCCACATTCCTAAAGGTCGGAAGCGAAATAGACCGATTGACATGAAAAGTCGAAATTACCTTTGGAAGAAACGAAGGAACCGTCCGCAAAAGTACTCGTTCTTCTGAAAATTGCAGATATGGAGCCCTACAAGAAAGCGCTTGGAGATCTGAAATGCGCCTAGCAGAACATAAGGTCACCAGGAAGGCAATCTTCCAAGAAAGCTCCCTTAGTGAAATTTCCTTAGCCGGATGAAAAGGAGGTCGCGCTAAAGCCTCAAGAACAAGGTTCAAATCCCAAGGTGGAATCACCGTCCAAAGAGGCGGACGAATATTTCGTATCGCCCTAAAGAAGCGAAGAACATCGGGATGTGTTGATAGTCTAATCCCCTTTACCGTGCCTCTAAAACACGAAAGGGCTGCTAAATGAACACGAAGGGTACTAAGCGCCAAACCTTTCTCCAGCCCATCCTGCAAGAAAGCCAAGATGTGAGGTACAGAGGCGGAAAGTGGACGAAGGCTCTGGCTGGCACACCAGGCTTCAAAAACTCACCAAACTCTAACATATGCAAGAGACGTAGAACGTCTTCTGGCCTGCAACATTGTGGCCACAACGGAGGCCGAATACCCTCGACGTATTAACCGACGCCTTTCAAGAGCCAAGCCGTAAGAGAGAAGCGATCCACCTCCGGCATGAGCAGAGGCCCTTGAACGAGCAGGTTCGCCCGGGAGGGCAGCCTCCAGGGACTGGCTATGAGAAGACGTACTAGATCTGCATACCACGCTCTCCTGGGCCAATCGGGCGCAATGAGAATTACTCGACCTCTGTGACGAGCAATTCTGCGAATTACCCTGCCTATCATTGGCCAAGGCGGAAACACGTAAAGAAGACTCTTGCATGGCCACGGTTGCACTAGGCCGTCGAGACCCTCCGACATGCGTTCCCTGCGTCTGCTGGAAAAACCGAAACGCTTTGGCATTGTCGAAGGTGGCCATGAGGTCCATCACCGGCTGACCCCACCTGAGGGTCAGCTCGTGAAATACCGCAGGATTCAATTCCCATTCCCCAGGATCTACCACGGTGCGGCTGAGAAAGTCCGCCGTGATATTGTCTCGATCTGCTACATGAGCTGCCGACAGCGCTACCAGATGCTGTTCCGCCCAGAACATCAACTGCTGACTCTCCTCCAGCAACACAGCACTCCTTGTGCCGCCTTGCCTGTTGATATAGGAAAACCGTGACCGCATTGTCTGAAAACACGCGAAACCGCTTTCTGCCTGAGAAGAGGAAGAAACTCTCGAAGAGCCAACGAAACCGCTTTGAGCTCCAAGAGGTTGATGGAACAATCCTTCAACTCTACCGGCCCAAACCCCTTGAGCAAAAATCTCCTGACAATGAGCACCCCAGCCGATGAGGCTGGCATCTGTAGTATCTAGCACCCAGTCCGGTTGACATAAGGGCATTCCCGCCCGTAAATGAGTGGGATCCAACCACCACTGAAGACTTAAGATTACCTTGGGCAAATTGGGCAACTTGTGGTCTAGAGGATGCTGCTGAGGGGACCACCTGGAAAGCAAAGCCTGTTACAATGGCCGCATGTGAGCCCTTGCCCACAGAACCAGGTCCAGTGTTGCCGCCATTGACCCCAGGAGCTGAAGATAACGCCACGCAGTTGGAGCTTTGAGACGCAAGAAGTTTCGCACTTGCGACAAAATCTTCTGCACCCTGTTCTCTGGCAGAAAGAAAGACCGCCCCTAAAGCGGTATCGAAAATTGCTCCCAAGTACAGAAGGCGCGTGACCGGGTGCAACTGACTTTTGGCTTGGTTGATTACCCAACCGAGCTGCTCCAGAAGACTCACCACTCTCGCTGTAGCCGTTAGAGAGTCTGACACTGATGATGCTCGAATCAGCCAATCGTCGAGATAGGGATGAACGAGAACACCCTCTCTGCGTAAGGCTGCAGCTACCACCACCATCACCTTTGTGAATGTGCGCGGCGCTGTGGCCAGTCCAAAAGGCAGAGCCCGAAACTGGAAATGTCCCATATGCACCGCAAATCGAAGAAATTTGTGGTGCTCTGGTCTTATAGGGATATGTAAATAAGCCTCCGTGAGATCTATGGAGGTTAAGACCTCGTTCGGTTGCACTGACTGAAAAACCGAGCGAAGTGACTCCATGCGGAAATGTGGAACTCTCAAACAGTGATTCACGCCCTTTAGATCTAGAATAGGACAAAAAGAGTCCTCCTTTTTGGGGACTACAAAATAAATGGAGTATCGACCTAAGCCTAACTGGCTTGGCGGAACCGGAACAACTGCCCGCAGACGTATTAACCGGCGAAGGGTATCCTCCACCGCTGCTTGTTTTATCTGCGAACCACAAGGAGACACCACGAAAGCTTCTGCTAGAGGAGTAGCGAATTCGAGAGAATACCCGTCGCAAATTATCTCCAGAACCCACTTGTCGGAAGTAATGGTGGTCCAGACGGAAAGAAAGGCTTGAAGCCGACCCCCTACCGGGATTTCCGCCTGAACCAACCGCACTTCATTGAGGTTTTTTTGTTGAATTTTGTTGGGCTCCAAAATAACCTCTTCCGAAGCCTCGCGCCCCACGAAAGGACTGACTTCTGGACATAAAGCGACCTCGCTGATGCGTGGCAAAACAGGTACCACGAAACCGGCAAAAATCCCGGGAAGCACCCCTCTGCAAATTGCTTGGCTTTTGAGATTTTGGGCGGTCCTCTGGAAGTCACCCGCCCTTAGAATCACCCAGATCCTTGACAATCTTATCCAAGGCCGCACCAAAAAGCAGCGAACCCTTATATGGAAGTTTACTGAGCCTTGCCTTAGAAGAAGTGTTCGCCGCCCAATTTCTTAACCAAAGAAATCTGCGAGCTGCAACAACGGTTGCTATGGACTTCGCTGAAATCCGCACCAAATCATAGAAGGCATCTGCAAGATAAGAAGCAGCTGACTCAAGCCTCGCACCCTCAAGTTTCGCACCCTCACCCTGTCCGGAAGGGGAGAGAGAGTCACTCTGGATCCAACGAATAGAAGCTCTGGAAACCAAAGCCCCACAGATGGCCGCCCACAAAGATAGAGCTGAAGAATCAAAAGCCTGTTTTAACAAAGCTTCTAACTTTCTATCCTGCAAATCTTTGAGAGCCGCTCCGCCCTCAACAGGAATAGTCGTTTTTCTGGTAACCGCAGAGACTAGAGCATCTACCTTAGGCATCTTTAGCAACTCCTGGTCCTCTTGCGGCAAAGGATATAACCGGCCAATAGCCCGAGCTCCCCGCAAAGAAGCCTCTGGACATTCCCACTCAGATTCCACCATCTGTCTCATAACTCGGTGCACAGGAAAGCATTTTTGCTCCATTTTAAAACCTTGAAGAAGAGGATCCTCAAGAGGTACTTCCTGAGAAACTGGCACCGGAATATTCAAAACAGATAAAGTCTGAACAATGAGAGGACCCAATTCCTCTTTTCTAAAAACTCTAAACAAATTGGGATCCTCACTGGAAGCTAAATCAGCTTCATCTAACTCGGCTGCCCAGTCCACACCGGGATCAGAGAGGAGCTCACCCTCCTCCAGTCCCTGGAGCTCTGAATCCTGCTGAGCAACCTTATCACCACTAATCTGTGGACCGAGAACCAAGGTAGAGGGACCTTCACCTGAATCCAAAACAGGAGACATATTTTCAAAAGTTTGTGTAGTTTCAGTGACAGAAACCTTGTCCTGGGTATGCTGCCACTTTAAACAATAGGCCTGATGAAGAGCTAAAATAAAGTCAGCTGAAAAAACTGATTCCAAGCTTTTTTGAGTTTCAACTAATGAAGGAGAAGGATTTTCTACCACTTTCTCCTGTCTTTTAGACTTTGCTCTTCTCTTAATCGGCTTTTCTTGAACCGAAGGAACCGGAGCAGAAACTGTAATGGCGGCCGTTCCCGCCGATTCTAAACTGCCCCCTGAAACGGTTTCCATTGTGCTCAACGGAAGAAAAATAAAATACTGTCACAAACTTAAGCAGAAATAATTTTAAAAAGAACAAACACAGCAAAAAATAACTAGATGCTTATGACCGCCGAAATCAACGCGAAACAGAAAACGCCGACATTACAGAAACCCCGCTGAACATCGCCGTTTATCCGACAGAATTAAAAATGCCCCACATACCTTGTAAAAATTATCTTTCAGCTTAGTAACTCTCATTCACTGCCAGTGGTCGAGAAACTAAAGCCGGAGGTCAGCAGGATGGTTTCTAGCAGGGCCGGATTTACCTTGAGTGAGGCCCTACGCCAACAAAAATTGTGGGCCCCCAGCAGGGTCGGCCCAAGGGGGGTGCGGGGCCTCATTTGCATAAGGGGCCTCATTTGCATAAATATTTGCATAATATTACCATATACTAACTTTTAGTAAACGTGCCTCTTAATGAGTGTATGGATAAAGAAAGACTAAAAGATTTCTACATTACTATAATCCAGTGCCAACTGCCAGACACATTAGGAACTACTACAAACACTGCCCATTTAGAACCCATAGCAAACCCGCCGTATCCTAACAGCACTACCAGGACTCACAAAGCACCATACTCTACCAATCAAAAGGCAACACTGCAAATATTAAACCAATACATTTCAGAGAACAACAATACATGACCTACTGGGGAAAGAGAACAAGTGGCAATGTCAAATAGGAATTATATAAACAGAACACCTCAGCTCAGTTACACATGCAGAACATAGACCATCACCAAACAAGTAATCACAATTTAGAAACAGGAAGACAATAATTAAACTGGGAATCCCAAAAGCCAAACTTGGAATGTACAACACTGTAGAAATAAAACTATACATTAATTTGCTCTTGTACTAAACAAAGCGCAGACGTTAATGATGCACATTTACCAGAGCTGACATATTCCAATTAATAAATTCAAAATAAAGAGATATTTTTCTACCTTTTGTGCATTTTTTTCAGCTGCAATTGCTCCAGCCACTTTCTTCTGGTTTCTTCGTGTCTTCTGCTAACTCTCCATCGTCTGCTGTCCATTTGTCCTTTCTTCTCTCTTCTAGATTTTTTCCCATTCTCTCTCTACATCTGCTTTAACAACATACTAATCTTTCTCCTTTTGCTCTTTCCTCATTCCTATTTCATCCACTCAAATTTTACCCCTCCATCCTCAATCCCCACTTACTCTCCCAATACCCGGCCAATTGTAGATTTTTTATCCCTCCCACACAAAATATTTTCCCTTCTCCATTTTACTCTTCCAGCCCCATCCCATTCTAATCCTCCCCCAACATCAGCTCCCTTCTAGTTCCAGCCTCACCCAGCATCCATTCCCTTCTAGTCCCTGCATCAGCCCATTTCCAGTCCTAGCCATCCATCAGCCCATTTCCAGTCCTAGCAAACACCCAACCCAAGACCAGTCCTAGTCCCCCATCAACCCCCTTACAGTCCTTATCCCCCCCTCACCCCTTATTCAGTTTAAGCCCCCCTATAAACCCATTACCAGTCCTAACCCCCCATCAGCCACTTCCAGTCCTAACCCCATCAACCCATTTCCAGTCAGCCCCCCATAGCCAATTACCATTCCTACCCCCCCAACAGCCCACAGCCCATTACCAGTCCTAACCCCATCATCCCACCTCCAGTCTTAAACCCCCAGCCCATTTCCAGTCCTAGCCCCCCCATAGCCCATTACCAGACAGCCCCCATCAGCCCACAGCCCATTACCAGTCTTAACCCCCCCCCAAAGCCCATTGCCAGTTCTAAGCCCCCCCCAACAGCCCACAGTCCATTACCAGTCCTAACCCCATCAGCCCACCTCTAGCCTTAACCCCCCCAGCCCATTTCCAGCCCCAGCCCCCCCAATAGCCCATTACCAGTCCTACCCCCCCCCCATAGCCACTTTCCAGCCCTACCCCCCCACATAGCCCATTACCAGACATACCCCCCAGCCCATTTCCAGCCCCAGCCCCCCCAATAGCCCATTACCAGTCCTACCCCCCCCCCGTCGGCCTAATGTAAAATTTAATTAAAAAAAAAAAACTGGTGGCTGCCGCCGCTGCGGGGCCCCCTCAGCAGCAGTGCTTCCAATGGACCCCGAAAACCCGGGCCGTTTTTTTTTTTTTTAATCACACCAGTAAGCAGGACCCCGTGGGAGTCGAATCCCACCAGAAAGAATTAAAAACGAGGCTCCAGAAACAAGCTACAAGCGCTTGTTGCCCCACTCCTGCTGTCGGCGTTTTCACGCCGAAAACAACCACGCGCCGTGGCCTGCTGTCCAGCATGGCGGTAGGAAGGCACCCGCTGCTATGAAATAATTCAGGCCTTACCTGCTGCCCGATGCAAGTCTTAGCCCTGCAGCTCGGCTCTCAAATGCCCACTGTGCTCTGATTCGCGCCCCCGGTCCCGATTCCCCGATGCAGAGAACCGGCAGAAGCAGACAGCTGTGCAGCGCGTCTTCACACACTTCTCCCGCTCAACTCCTCAGACGCAAACAGGCAAGTACTTCTGTGTGGCGTCGGGAGAGAGCTGACGAGCACAAGCACAGATCTGCACCCGCAGACTTGCACCCGGACACTGCCTCCTTCACCGGAGCGCCAAAGCTAGCCCCCAATTAAGAAGCTAAAGAGAGGGAGGCCCTTCACAGCCCTTCACAAGTTCATTTTTTTTAATACAATTTTAAAATAAAAATGGTGGCTGCCGCCGCGGGGCCCCCTCTGCTGCCGCGGCAGCACCAACTGACCCGCGGGGGCCCCGTCTACAAGCTGAAGCCGTCGGAGGTTCTTTTTTTGTGGGCCCCTGCCGGCTGTGGGCCCTACGCCATGGCGTACATGGCGTATAGGTAAATCCGGCCCTGGTTTCTAGGGCTCCCAGCACCTCACTGCTGCCTGAGTCCTTAAACGAAGCTGCTAATTAAGGCAGGCTCTGTCTAAGGAGCTCCGTTTCTGAACGCAATACCAATAAATTAAAATATGGAAACGAACCCCGCTAGGGCTCACTCCATTACCACTGCTTGTAAGTTTAAAAGAAAGAAATAAAATAAAGAAATAAAGAAGACAATCTCTATATAAAGACTTTCACGGGAGCCAGCCAGGAAAGCGTCCGTTCCAGTTGCTGAGGACTGAATGACTGAAGGTTGGCCAGCAGGGGGAGCCAGATACCAGCTATGCAAAACTTCAGTTTTCCAGTCCTCAGTTGCTAGAGAGGATTGACAACCCTCTTGTTCCTGGACTGGCCCGGAGAGTCGATCAGGAAGAGGCCATATATGCATGCACGTACATGCCAAACACTCACTTTATACGCACAGGACATGCAGGTTCTTTTGGTGTCACCCTATAAAAAACAATGCTATTTTGTCCAAAAACATTTTTTTATGAAATCACAACAATGAGATCTAAAATAAAATATGAACAACATAAATGAGTTCAAAAAACACACAAGGATAATAAGCAAAAAACATCTTCTTGAACACTGAATTTTTGCTTATATGCCAAAAAGATACATGCAGAAAATCTTCATGTCAAAGGTAACTGCTCACCGGAACATACCCTGAAACAGCCTTTCCCTACATGTGCAAGATGTCTAAGCCACCTCAGACCAGGCGTAGCGATATTGGTGCTCTTGCTGGTTATATAATCCTCTACGCGCTTCTCTGCATCAGACGCAGCCATTTTAATATGTGCAGCAAATATATTTAAATATGCTTGGCATTACTGTGTGTGTGTGTATACTTTTCCTTTGCTCTTTTCTGCATTTGGCCTGGAGGAACTTGTGCATATAAGTTACTTTATCTGCAAGCAAAGGGTGCATTAAGTCTTTCTGCATTGGCCAGTTAGATAGAAAACTCTCTGGGGAGAGTAAACTAGGAACTGTACATGAATACACTTGCCTTGAACTACTATTGAAAAAAGGCCCGAGCTAAATCTGGAATTCCCAAACTCCTGCCCAGCACACAGTTTCAGAAAAAAAGTCTAAGTAAATTAAACCCTTAGGGTGCAAGCTCTCTCCTGGACAGGGAAAAAAATGAAGTTTACAAGTTAAAGCACAGAACTAGAGTCAAGAAATCTCCTGAGATATACATATGAACCTGGCAGAACGCTTAAGAGTTGTTTACTAAGGCTTAGCATGCACTACAGGGCATGCTTACTAACGGTTTTAATGTGCGTTAAGTACCCACAGACCTTTTTATTTCTATGGGTGCAGTGGCACTTGACCTTTAGTAAACATGCCCCTAAAGTGCCTTCATGGCCAAAGGAATAAATGGGCGAAGACACAATGGGCTGATTTTTGAAAGGCATTTACACAGTTTACAGCCCGGTAAACCATGTAAATGCCTTCAATGGGGAAATTCAACGGCACTTGAATATCCCCATTTAAGGTACTTACATGGTTAGTGCCACTGAATATCCCATTCTAACTCCCCTATCCGGTTAGCATTGCTCTGTGGCGGAGCAGAGGTGGCGACAAGAGATAACCAGGCAGCAGCGATATTGCATGCTGCCCAGTTAGCAATTTGTGGTTTCCTCACCTATCTTTAAGGTGCAGGAGCTAAGCGGATAGCATCCAATATCGCTGCCGCCCAGTTAGCTTCGGCGGCTTCCTGTGTTTGCAGCAATCCCTGGATATTTGATGTCGTCGCTGCAGCATTGAATATCCGGGTTACAGGTTGGCGAGAAGGGCTATGCGCTGACAAGATGCATAGCTCTTCCAAAATGCGCAGCGCTCATTATCGAGCCCAATGTTACAAATATAAAAATAGACAAAACCATAAATCTGTTCTATTTTTCTTGCCTACTGCCATTTATTTACACTTCAATGCCTTCTGAAAGAAATTTACCACAATGACAGTACGGCCATAATAATAGTACAGTACACATTAAAAATTTCATATAATAGATGCAAAATATCAACACAATATATATTAAAACAGTGCCCTGTGCAGAATGTGGTGAAAAGGATGACTGTAAGGCCTCATTTGTTCTAGTAAGTAGGGTCTGAAAAAAAACAGGACTATGCACCATAAAACATCTTAATAGACAACTTAGGGAGGATGCTGAGGATTGACATGTAGGGAGACAAGTTATGGCATAACAAAGGAGTTGGAACAGACATACAGGCTGATACAGTAAGCTGGCGCTATCAACTTTTTACGCCTTTCACGCCTATTTGCAGTGCACCGATAGTGTGCGATGTTAACATCAGAGTGCAGAAAGGGGCTCATATACAAATGAGCCACGCATTAGCCGTTCATTAAAGTGTGCGCACATGGCAGCGTTAAACTGGGAGAGCAAGCTAAACACATGCCCACAGAGGTTGGTGCAAGTCTGGCATGCTATCCCAGAGAAACAGGAACACCACATGGCTAATTTGCATACAAGCCCCTACAGTCATCAGTATTTGGATGCCTGGATCATCTGAAGGGAAATGTCAGACTCCCCTCAGATGATCCAAGCATCCGGGAAAGCCCCCAATGCCATCAAAATACTTAATGGCCCAGATCCCCTCCCAACTAAAAATAAACCTGATGGCCTGGCAACCCCGAACCCCCCCCTCCCCACTAAAAATAAACCTGGTGGCCCAGCAGTCCCGAACTCTCCACTCGCCTAACTAAAAATAACCCTGGTGGCCCAGCAGCTCCAAACCCCCCACCCCCTTCTCAGTAACAAACGGGAGCGCTGCCCACGCACACCTGCTTCGCCATCTTGAAAAATAGCAGCACCAGGCAGGGTCAGACTGTCATATAAGGCATTTTTTACCTTATATAGCAGTCTGACCATGCCAGGGAATCCCAGGATGCACTGCGTGGGGTGAGGTGCCGTTTTTCAAGATGGCTGCATTTCCACTCGTTTGTAAAGGTCACAGAAGGGGGGGGCTGCTGGGCCACCAGGTTTAATTTTAGTTGGGCAGGTAAGGAGGAAATCGAGGTCGCTGGCCAACCAGGGATTCACTTTCTATCAAAGGCACCGGCCCACGACAGTATTTTGATGGCATTGGGGGGCTATCCCCGATGCCTGGATCATCTTTGATATTTCTCCTCAGATGATTCAGGCATCAGGGAAAGCCCCCGATACCATCAGAATACTGTCGGGGGGCACATGCTAGATGTTTAAAGCACCTTAAGACCAGGCATGGATATATTGGTACTAAGGTTGGTTATGAAATCCTCCACATGTTTCTCAGCATCGGGCACAGCCAATATTAGCATACCATTTTATTATGTGCAACTCATTTGTTTATAAATTAAATACTTGGTGTTAATTGTGCGCTAGCTTTTCCATTTACCACTTACATACACATCCATCTCTTTTCTGCATTTGGCGGTGGTGGTGGCAATTGTGCTTAAAAAGTGGCCTATCTATGCTTAAAAGGTCATGCTAGTTTTCTACATCAGCCCGACACACAGTTGAATAAGGTGTGTGTGCCTGGTATCTTTATTTTCACTTCTCCCATCACCTGTGTGCTTATTTTAGCATTTCTTGTGCCTATGGCCAGAGATGGAGTGGAGGAGTAGCCTAGTGGTTAGAGCAGCTGCCTATTACCCAGAAGATCAAGGGTTCAATTCCCAGTGCAGTCCTTGTGACCTTGGGCAAGTCGCTTTACCCTCCATTGCCTCAGAAGAAAAGGCCTGGCAATCTACTTCTGTTGATACATTGCCAAGAAAACCCAGAGGCAGCTGGGTTGCCAGGAGATGGCACAAAAAAAAAACCTGGTTAGAGATAGTTTTACTCTGCCTCTCTCTTCAATTAACTGCAATGGCTAGCCAGGCTAAAACTAATAAGCAGACTGTTTGTTAGATTCTGAGTAATCTGGTCAACTAGAAATTGGGCATTAATTCTTTAAGAGTGCCCTGTTTTATGCTGCCTGATTTCAACTCAATAGCTTTTTACTTTCGTTACTTATAACAAATCAATTAAAAAGAAAACAGAACTTTCTAAGCCTTAAAGTGAAGAAACTATAGTTTATAACAGCAATCTTCTCCAGCCAAGGTATTTGTCATCAATTAAGTTTGTCTGCAGTCAGGGGATAAGGAGAGGGTATTAAACGGCAGACACCGGTAGGGGCAGTGACAGCACCTTCTGCAGTTCTGGTCACCATATCTTAAAAAGGATATAGAGCTATTAGAAAAAGTAGAGAAGAGCCACCAAAATAGTAAAGGGGATGGAAGAGTACCCCTATAAGAAGGGGCTTAAAAGGTTAGGGCTCTTCAACCTGGAAAAGAGACGACTGAGGGGAGATATAGTAACACAGTATATGATGGCAGATAAAGACCATGATAGAGATCTATAAATTAATGAATGGAGTGGAACAGGTAAACGCTGATCAACTGTTTACAGTGATGCCATTAAAAAGTAGAAAGACTAGGGAACATGCAATGAAGCTAAAGTAACTTGTTTAAGACCAAAATAACTCCCCCCCCCCCTCAACACGTAATCAAACTCTGGAATTAGTTACGGGAGGATGTAGGGAAAAAGCTGTTAGTGTAACTGGGTTTAAAAAGGGCTTGGACAAGTTCCTGGAGGAAAGGTCCATAAACCATTATTAAAGAGGACCCAGGAAATCCACTGCTTGCCCAGTACAAGCATTGTGGAACCTGTGTGTCTTTTTGGGAACCTGCCAGGTACTTGTGACCTAGATTGGCCACTATTGGAAACAGGATACTGGACTTGTCTGACCCAGTATGGCATATCTTATGTTCTTATCTTCACCTTGTCCGAGTCCAGGTCCGGGTCTTCCTGACACAGCCGGTACAGAAAGGACTTGGGCTCCCGGCACAGAGTCTGTTTGGTGGTGATAAAGTACGTGCCCCCGACGTTCAGCCGCACCCACTTGGAGCCGGGCTTTTCAGCCGAGGGAGGCGGCGGCTGAAAGGAACTCCGCGGAGACAGCGTTGAGACGGAGCGGGCCTGGCAAGCGAGGCCGGGGCTGGGAGGCCCACTACGGAGGCTGCCGATGGTGGAGCCCCGGCCGGGTGCGAGCAATAGGTCTCTGTCCGCAGTCTCGAGGGCCTCTCGCTGCAGCTCGGCCATACTGGGCTCGGTAGGCACTCAGAGAGGGCGGCAGGAGGAGAACGAGCGAAAGGGCGGCGGCGGGGCCATTCCCTCAGAAGAAGCCGAGAGGCGGAACTTCCGGGCAGAGACGGGGGCAAAGGTTAACACACCAGGCTAAGCGAAAAAGAGAAATATAAACGAGGAAAATGATCCAAACAGAGGAACCCTCGTGATCCAATAAGTACTCGGTCGTTATTTTCTCCAGAAGAGCAATACGTGAAAAATATATAAAAGGTTGGACATGTAATTTAAACCTAATAATCGTAGGGGACACAGCCCCGTTACCTGGAGACGGAAGCTGTCTTATAGGTTGGATCGGGCGGATGTGACGTATGACGGCGACGTTACGTGCGGCCATTTTTTGCGTCTCCCGGCAAAAAACGTCTAGTTGAGGGGTTCTCGCTGAAGGTGAGCGGTACGGTGAAGGTGATGGATAAGTGCTGCATGGACTGCGGGCTCTTAACTGTTGGAGTTCTAGTGTGGAGAGTGTTATCTGGAGCCCCAGGGTGACCTGTTTCTGATGGAGAGAATACTAACGATTGACCTTGTCCTTGGCTGACTGCTGTTCTCAGAGGGTCTCCGTTATTCCTTCTTTTGTCTTAAATCTCTTGTTTTCTCATGTCCTATCTAAGGGTATAAGCTCTGTCCATTTTATTCTTCAGTCCCACTTTCCCCCTAGGGTTGCTAACTGGTTCCCTAGGCCCCCACAAGGGTATTGGACCTTCTAGGCGTGCCTGTAGCCTTATGCTTCCTCCCTTCCCCCGCAATATTGATTAAACTCTGTTGTGAAAATGCATAATTGGATATCATACTCTTAGATAGCAAACAACACTTAATATTTATCTGCCTTCCCATTCTCTCCCATGTAAAAAGAATGTGCTGTGATGGCTCTCTTGATTTTTGTGGAGCTGCTAGGCTCTATTGTGCAGGTTTTTGCTGCACCTCAGAAGCTGCTACTCTAGGCGTTCTCTTTGTCATGCCTAATGGTTGGGCTGGCCCTGTTAATTCTAAATTTGCATGGCAAGGTTAATTCAGTCTTTGGTTTAACCTATTACATACAGTGACTTGTAGTTATTTATTTATTGGTTTTTATATACTGTGCTATTACAGATCATTGTGGTTTACATTAAACATATGAACGTGCTTTACAGGTAACATTTGAGTATGGTTTACATATAACATAATAATTAAGTTCCTTGGTTTACATATAATTTGCAACAAGTTGGTGTAACTAGGAACATATTCACATTGCAGGGGTTTATAACTAGGAACATATTTACAGTGTCGGAGCATATTTACATCAGCACAGGATTGAATTGGCGTTGTTAAGAGTTTGTCTGTCTGAAGTTGGCATTAACGTGGGTAGTTATGACTGACCAACCACCCTAGATCAGCCGCACAAGTTAGTTGGAAGAGGTAGATCTTCAATGCCTTCCTAAAAGATGTGAGATCTGTGATGACACATTGTTGGGGGTAGGGCATTCCATTGGGTTGGCGCATATAGAGAAAACGCATGGTTCTTAGTTGATTGAGTACAGGTTCTTACTGTTGAAGGGGTCATGAGAGAGTTTATCATGCATGTTCTCCTGGTCCTGGTCTCCGGCGTTCTGATCAGTGGTAGGGGAGTAACCTAATGGTAAGAGCAACAGGTTAGGAACCAGGGAAGCCAAGGTTCGAGTGCTTCTTGAGCAAGTCGCTTCACTCTTTTTGTCTTTGGAGGAAGTAGCCTAATGGTTAGAGTACTGGCTTGGTAACCAAGAGATTAGGGTTCATTTCTACTAGCACTCCTTGTGGCCTTGGGCAAGTCACTTAATCCTAAGAACATAAGGTATGCCATATTGGGTCAGACCAAGGTCCATCAAGCCCAGTATCCTGTTTCCAACAGCGCCAATCTAGGTCATACGTACCTAGCAGTTTCCACAGTGTTTGTATTGGGTCAAGCATTGATATCTTGGGCCCCTTTTTAATAATGGTTTATGGACCTTTCCTCCAGGAACTTGTCCAAACCTTTTTTTAAACCCAGCTATGCTAACAGCCTTTACTACTTCCTCCAGTAACAAATTCCAGAGTTTGATTACACATTGAGTGAAAAAATATTTTCTCTTATTTGTCTTAAATAGTTTACCCTGTAAGCTTTATTGTATGTTCCCTAGTCTTTCTATGTCCTGATGTAAACAAGCAATCTACGTTTATTGCCTGGGAAGAAAGGCCTGGCAATCTACTTCTGGTCATGTTGCCAAGAGTCAGTATTGACTGGAAGACACATTGCATTGCTTGCACACTTCACTTGGGTTTTCAGGGGACAGGAAAATACTTATTGTACTGGACTATAACTTGTGTTGCGCTCTCAATCAAGTAGTCTGCACATTCAAAGTGGTAAACCCAGGTCTATGTCAACTCTATTGAGCAAATCTGGAGCCATTTGGCAATCCTATCTATTGTTAGTGTGCTTCAGCTATGTCCTTGGCTGTCTTCCCTTTGTGGGCCTCATGTATTTATTGTTGATGGCAATGCTTCGTCCATTCCCAGAACTGTGCAGGACATGTTCCTTTTGATTAATTGAGAATCTTTTAGAAGCTTTGGTTCTTATGTCTGGTCTTGGTTCTCTTTTCTTCTGTTCTCAAGGCTCCTACTTTGTATTTGAGGCCTGGTATAATGGTTCCAGGGACCCAACTTTGATATATGGCATCTGTTTAACTTTATTGGTGCTTTGTATATCGCTTATGTCTTTTTTTTTTGGGGGGGGGGGGGGGGTGACAGTGTCTCTAGATGGGTTATCTTTGCTCAGTATCTTCCCACAAATGCCTGTCACTAAAATACTTCCTCCTAAATGTCCTTTCTTTTCTTTTCATCACTAAAGTAATTTATTTTGTTTATGTAGAATTTTTTATAGGCTCCCTAATAGGGGGAAAAGACCTCAGTTAGTTCCTAGGGTCTGTTACTGGATCCATGGCTTTTTTCAAAGAAGGGCACCAATCTTCATCAGTCTAAAAAAATCCCCTTATTTTTTCTAATGCAGAATTTAAAAAATTAACTGAAATAATATTTGACAAAACCCTCGTTTCATAAGATCTTGAAAACATAGGTTAGTCTTCAAAAAGGTTTTTTTTTAAAATCCATCTGTGTATTTCGGCAGTTTACAATGGGTAACACACACCCAAAGTGTGCAAAGGCTGCTTTATTGCAGATGAATGCTGAATTGTCTTGATCCATGTCTGATCATTCACCTGACATGGCCCTGTTTTACCTTACTGCTGCTTCAGAGGTATGGCCAGGTGACTAAAAAATGAAGATACTATAATTTTTAAATATATTTTTTAACATATGGGAGTGAAAATAGTGTCAGGTGTTGATGGTGAGATACTGTTATTTTGCACCTGTTAGGCCATTTAGTTTTGTTTATATAATGACAATAATGGACCTCACTCCTAAGCCTGGCTATGTGGAGTATGAGCTTAATGTCTCAAACTTACTACTAATGCTGACTGTATTACTTAACATTGTGCCAAAGAGAACTTCTTCTGGAGTCCACAGGATGTAACCTGTATGGCCAACCTATCGAGGTGTGCTTGATGATTCTTCGTAATTACACCTGTGTCACCCATTATAATGGGGTGATATTTCTGTAGATTTCTGCCACGCTTTTGTCTCTGGTACTTCAGGATCATCTTTGTTTTTTCCTTTCGATTCACAGAATAATTGCTTGAAACTGACATTTCTAGTCAGTCCATTGTGGTGTTTTATTCCTTTACTATTACGTCTAATTCCCAGACATAGAGTTTAACTTTTGGTATGGGAAAGTCTTAAGTGAGCATAATCTCCCCATAATTTTTCTCTTAGGTCGTGATTCCAGTGCTTTTATGGTAAAGCAGTGGATACGTAGTATTACCTTATTATGCCTTTTCTGTATTGAAATTTTCTGACATCAGAATTTTGCAGTCTGTTATGAGATCAGTAACCATTTTATAGGGTTTTTTTCTTTAAAAAATGCATGTCTGTTATGCCAGTTTTTTTCCCTCTGCTTACTATGAACCATCTCATCTAAAATATAATGTTCTGGACTATGACTATCAATCTGTCTTCCAGTTTTGACTGACGAATCGTTCCTGGAGCACAGTATAGTGAACAATATAAAATGTCATATTTGCCACTTTTTTCTCTTTTGCTGATCTAATTTATTTGAAGATTTTAATTCTTTCACTTCCTTCCCTATGTATATGTGGATTCTCAGTTGTTCCTCTACTCATTAGAATATTTGTCTTAAGTTTAATGATGGTGATAGATTCTGGATGTTTACTTTGTATTTGGCTCTGTTGACACTGTTAATTAGGCCCGGTGGTCTATGATAGTAACATAGTGGATGATAGTAGATAAAGACTGATATGGTCCATCTAGCCTGTCCATGGGGTTGTTAGGGCAATACCTGCTGTGCATTACAGGTTCCTGATTGTGTCCCAGTCTAGTCCCAAAACCTCTGGGTTCCCAATCCAATCCAGCAGCTTGGAGACTGAGAAACTCCCCCTTTTTTATGACATCATCAGCATATCTCTCCTCCTGCCACCAGTTGCCTCAGTCTCCAAGCAGCTGGATAGATGGGAGCCCGAGGGGGGGGGGGGGGGGCCCGGCCCGCCCCGCCCGGGCTCACTAGAGAAACAATTGAGAGTCTAGAGCAGTTTTTACCATTTTCTTAAGTCTTTTGATTGTTGCTCAGGATTTCCTTTAATAATTGGGTGACTGTGACTTTAAAGCTTGAAGCACTCCGGCTTCCTTCCTCCCTCTCTCTGACTTCAGTCTGTTCTAGGGGAACGGGGCCTGCTTTCAGAAGTTTGCCTGGTTTAGCAGTGCCGCTGTTCAGTTAGGCAGTTTAACATACGTGAGAAGCCTGAATGGGACTTCGCCGGTGCCGTGCAGAGAGCTCTGCCTGCTAGCGCGCCTGGTGTCCTTCCCGCCGCTCGAACCTCGGGCTTTGGGTGCCTTGCTGCTGCGGGGTGAGATTTTGAGTCCGTTCAGGCCAGGGGCGGCGGATTGGACGGCAGCCGCCGTCGAGCGAGCCGGCCACTTGACTTCAGAGCGCACACCACATAGGTAAGACTTCTTTCTGTTCTCCTGCCAACCGTGCCTGCAGCGCGATTTTGGTGCGCTTTCAGTTGAGGCCCTAGCTGCGTGGCGGCGGCGTGGCTTCACGGCAAGCCCAGCAATTCATTATTTTGGAGAGTCCTTTACTGAAGCATGTGTTCTCTCTTTAAAAAAAAATAAAAAAATAAAAGGGACTAGAGGACGTAGCTGGACCTTGGGGCTGTGCGCTTTGTCTGGCTGGCCTGTCTGTGATACGCGGGGAGGCCTGCTGGGCTGATTGCAATCTTAAAGCTCAAGTAGCAAGAGTCTGGTTTCAGGGGGGTGCAGTTCGCCCCCGCTATTTTCAATACCAGCAATTACTTATATACCATGCCTTCCAAGCCCCTCTGCGTTGTGTGTGGGGCCAGAAAGGTTACTAGTACTGGGGTCTGCAAAGCCTGTGTGGGAGAGGCTGCAGGGTCGGATCAGCCTCCAGCACAGCTGGATAGGATACCGGGGACAATGCCTGAGTCCTCGGCTGTTCCTTTGCTGGTTTTGGAGCCAGAGGAGCCTGTAGCAGGGCCATCTTCCGGCTCCGGTGTCCCCGCTCCTCAGATGATTCTTCCTGAGGATCTGTCGGCCATTTTGTCGCAGCAGTTTGTGGCTCTCCTGCAGCAGTCTGCTTTTAGCAATATCTTGCAACAGGGCCTGGCGTCGGTGCCAAGTGGGGAAAGAAAGCGCCTGGCGTCACCGCGAGCCCAGTCCTCACCATCTGGGAGCAAGAAGCCCCGTGTGGAAAGGGACTTACCAGAACCACTGGGGGCCTCTGAGGACCCATTGTCGGATGAGGAGAATCACAGTGTGGCCCTAGAGGAGGAGTTAGAAGAGGGTGAGATTTCGGAGCAAGATTTCAGAGCTTGAACCCGCCTTAGACCTCCTGTATATACAATCCAAATCTAATTATATTTTGTACATATGTTTTTAGTTCCCCTGTTGCTCCAAGTTTATGCTCCTGTTACAATGTATGTTCCAAGTTTAAACTCCTGTTACAATGTAAGCACAGAACAGACTTCTGACTGTGCACCCTTGTTGTATGTAAACCGCACTGATAACAAATAGCGCGGTATATAAAAGTTATAAAATAAATAAATAAGAAGATCAGGCCAGAGTGGTGCATGTCTTCAGAAGGGAGGAACTACCGGCTCTCATTGTCGAATCTCTTAAGGCCCCTCAATATGCCTGCTCCAGGGGCAGCAGAGGATGAAACGCTGGAAGATCCTTTGCTGCAGGTGTTCAGGCGGACTCAAAGAGCGTTCCTGGTGCATAAGGTATTTCAAGAGATGATTCAGGAGGAGTGGAATGTTCCAGAAGCCCCCTTGAAGGGGTCTAGAGTTATGAGTCGTTTGTACCCGTTGTTGGATCAGGAAAAAGAGGTGTTTAAATCACCCAAAGTGGACGCGGCTGTTTCGGCTGTGACCAAGAAGACAACGATTCCGGTTGAGGGTAGTGCGGCCCTCAAGGATATTCAGGACAGGAAACTCGACGTTTTGTTGCGACAAGTTTTTGCCATCAATGCCATTTCACTGCAGGCAACCATCTGCGGTGCTTGGGTGACTAGGGCCTGTCTTTGCTGGGCACAGCAGGTACAAGAAGGACAGCAGAGTCTTTTGGCGGAGGAGGCCTCGTGGCTGGAATTGGGGGCGGCTTACCTAGCAGATATTCATTATGACCTTATGCGAGGTTTGTCCAAAAGTATGGCGTCGGCGGTGGCTGCCCGGCTGTACTTGTGGTTGTGTAATTGGGCAGTAGATAGCTCCTCTAAGGCTCGCCTAAGTAAGCTACCCTTTAAGGGCTGGCTCCTCTTCGGTGAGGATTTAGACAAGCTAGTTAAGGATCTCAGGGAGTCTAAAGGGGGGAGGTTACTGGAGGATAAGCCCAAACCGACTCGGGGGGGAGGGGGGGGGTCAGGGCAGTTTCGAGATTTCCGCCGGTTTCGTTCCCAAAGATTCCCTTCAGGTCAAAGAGGTCATTATCCCTACCGAAGCCAGGGGTTTCGGGGGTTCAGGGGAGCCGGAAGGGGATTTGACTCCTCTTCCTCCTCCGCCTCCCTTAATTTCAAGAAATCATAATGAGATGAGGAGGGCCCAGTCGTCCCTCGTGCCCGTGGGGGGTCGTCTGCGGGAGTTTTATTCTGCCTGGGCCCAAATTACAACAGATCAATGGGTGCTAGAAGTCATTCGGGAGGGCTACGCCCTGGAGTTGTCACGTCCCATACGAGAGGTCTTTGCTACTGACCTTGCGGGGGACTGCACAAAGTGTGCAGCTCTGCGGGAGACGGTTCAAAGATTGCTGGACCTCAGAGCGATAGTCCTCGTCCCTTCAGACCAGTACGGCTGCAGTCGGTACTCCATTTATTTCATTGTTCCAAAGAAGGGCGGGGGAGTCCGACCCATTCTCGACCTCAAAGGAGTCAATCGATGCCTACAGGTGTCGCATTTTCACATGGAGACTCTGCGTTCCGTCATAGTAGCGGTGCGGCAAGGAGAGTTTCTCACCTCTCTGGACTTGTCGGAGGCGTATCTTCACATTTCCTATACGGCCGGATCATCACAAGTTTCTCAGATTCGTGCTGCCCTTCGGACATTACCAGTTCCAGGCGTTGCCCTTCGGGCTGGCAACTGCTTCAAGAGTTTTCACCAAGGTGATGGTGGTGGTGGTGGCGGCAGCACTGCACAAGGAGGGCATTCTCGTGCATCCTTACCTAGACGATTGGTTGATTCGCGCCAAGTCGCAAGCTGAAAGAAGAGGGTCACGGCCCGAGTGGTACGGTTCTTGGAAAGTCTCGGGTGGATCGTCAATATGACAAAAAGTCACTTGTGGCCTTCCCAGAATCTGGAATACCTTGGAGCCTGCTTCGACACGAGAGGGTTTGCGAAGGATGGTGGAGAGATTTCGGGGACTCAAGTCTCCTTCGGCTTGGCATTACCTGAAGTTGTTGGGCACCATGGCAGCTTCGATAGAGACGGTCGCATGGACGAGGCTGCACATGAGACCTTTTGCAAAGAGCATTGTTATTTATTTTATTTATTTATTTATTTAACAGTTCTTCTATACCGCTCTATTTTAAATCAGAGCGGTTTACATTTAACATCAACTATACAACACAGGCACTTTGAGTTGTATTTACAATAAACAGGGAGATCAACTTGGAAATAACTGGGGGAAAACTATGTATATTGTGTAATTATTAACATTGTATTACACTGGTACCTGATTTCAGGCAGAACATATCTACATCTTATTTACACTGGGAGTCTGAATTCTAGTTCAGTGGGTACTTCTTAGAGATCGGTTGGTTATCCTTGTTACGCCGCTGGTCGCATCAGTGGCATCCCCTGACCCGGAAGCTAGTCTGCCCAGAGGAGACTCGTCAGGCCCTGCTTTGGTGGATGATTCCAGAATCATTGGAGCGGGGAAAACCCTTGGAAGCACCAGAATGGGTGGCAGTGATGACAGATGCCAGCTTGTCGGGCTGGGGGGCTCATTGTCAAGGCAGCTTCGCGCAGGGGTTGTGGATTCCACAGGAGCGGCAGTGGGCGATCAATCGCTTGGAATTAAGAGCGGTGTACCTAGCTCTACTGGAGTTTTGGCAGCTGCTAGCAGGAAAGGCGGTGAGAGTGTGGTCAGACAATGCGACGGCGGTGGCCTACGTCAACAAGCAGCGTGTCCCTAGAAGCGGAAGCCGAAGTCCTGTGCGGTTGGGCTGAAGCAAACCTCTTAGATCTGTCAGCAGCCCATGTGGCAGGGGTAGACAATGTGGAAGCTGACTTCCTCAGCCGGGTGCGGATAGATCCAGGAGAGTGGGTCCTACATCCCAAGGTGTTCGAGATGCTTGTTCGCAGGTGGGGGACCCCAGTCATGGATCTCATGGCAACCCTCATCTCCGCAAAGTGCAGCCGTTTCTTCAGCAGGCGCAGGGAGTGCATGTCCGAAGGCTTAGACGCCCTTCTTCAGGCCTGGCTGGAGGGGCAGCTGCTTTACGTCTTCCCTCCGTGGGTTCTGATAGGAAGGGTGCTGCAAAGGATAGAGAAGTTCAGGGGCCACATCATTCTCATAGCGCTGGACTGGCCGCATCGCACCTGGTACGGAGATCTGATGAGGTTACTAGTGGCAAAGCCCTGGCGTCTTCCCTGCAGACTGGATTTGTTGGCTCAGGGTCCCCTGTTCATGCCTCATGTGGATCGGTTCTCGCTTACGGCCTGGTTCTTGAGAGGGCATGGCTGACTTCCCGAGGGTACTCACAGGCGGTCATCTCTACCTTGTTAAAGTCCAGGAGACGATCTACGTCTCTAGCGTATGTGCGGGTCTGGAGAATATTTGAAGCGTGGTGCGGAGAGAGAAAGTGTGAGGCGTTGAAGGCTTCTCTCCCTCAAGTCCTGGAATTTTTGCAGGATGGCTTCGACAAGGGGCTCGCTGCGGTATCGTTGTGGGTTCAAGTAGCCGCCTTGTCCTGTTACAGGGGCAAGCTGGCGGGTCAGTCGCTCGGAGAGCACTGTGATGTAAAACGCTTTCTAAGGGCAGTGTCTCTTGCGAGGCCACCATCTAGACCTGTTTTTCCCAAATGGCATCTCCCCTTTGTTTTGGAGGCACTTAAACGGGAGCCTTTTGAGCCCCTGGCCCGTGCGACACTCAAGGATCTTACTTTGAAGGTGGTATTCTTGGTAGCGGTCTGCTCGGCGCGGAGAGTTTCAGAGCTGCAAGCGCTCTCCTGTAGGGAGCCCTTTCTGTCTTTCTTTGCCGCTAAGGTCGTACTGCGGCCGGTACCGGCTTTTCTCCCCAAAGTGCTCTCGGATTTCCATGTCAATCAGGAAATTGCCCTGCCGGTGTTTGCCGGGGGCTCGGACCCTCCTTCGTCGAAAGTTACATCTATTGGATGTCCGGGCGTTGAAGAAGTATCTTAGTCGAACAGAGGTGTTTTGTAAGTCCGACAGGCTTTGTTCTCTTTGCAGGGCAAAGGAAGGGGGAAGCGGCTTCGAAGGCTTACATTGCTCGCTGGATTAAGGAGGCCATTGCATCGGCATATGTGTTGGGGGGTAAAGTAGTGCCGGAAGGTTTGAGGGCGCATTCCACGAGAGCGCAGGCCACTTCCTGGGCGGAAATGCGGTTGGTGTCGCCGGTGGAGATTTGTAGAGCAGCGACATGGTCGTCTTTGAATTCTTTCGTTAAGCACTATCGGCTGGATGTGCAAAGGGCGGAGGAAACCTCGTTTGGCTCAGCGGTCCTGCAGGCTGGTTTGCCAGGACCCTTCCGTGTTTAGTCTGCTGCACTGCTCTGGTACGGACCCAGAGTTTTCGGGACTAGACTGGGACACGATCAGGAAGATGAAATTAGACTTAACTGCTAATTATTGTTCCTGGAGTGGAACCAGTCTAGTCCCGTATCCCGCCCAGCGTCCCTTGGCAAACAAAGGTCTGGACTCGGTCTGTACTTCACAGGTAAGATATGCTTCCTTGGGCTTCTCGCTATATTTAAGAGTAGATAGTGGTAGCCACTTAGAGCATTGTGTGGCTGGATTGATGGGCCTTCTGCTCGTTTAGGGGAGGACCTGCTCTGTTCAAGTTTTCTAGTCACAGTAAGGACTGAGTTATTCTCCTCATTCACAGTTACTATATTGTTCTATTTTTGTTCAAGTTAACTTATTTGGATAGATACTTACTTGTTTCTCCGGTGAGTCTGCTTTGTCAATAGGTTACTGGTGGCAGGAGGAGAGCACCGGAGAGATATGCTGATGTCATAAAAAAAGGGGGAGTTTCTCAGTCTCCAAGCTGCTGGATTGGATTGGGAACCCAGAGGTTTCGGGACTAGACTGGTTCCACTCCAGGAACAATAATTAGCAGGTAAGTCTAATTTCATCTTATTTTCCCTATGCCTCTTTTTGAGGGTGGGGGTGATGACTGTATGTAATTCTGATGTATAATCTATTTCTATGAGGTCCATTCCCCCATTGGCTCAGTGAATGAACAGTTTTGGCATATATTTATTCTATAGATTACCTCATGGGTATGGAAGGATTTTATTTGGTCATGTGTCTGCAATGGAGGCCTAGCAGAAAGGTGTTAAGATCACGAGGATCAGCTATAACATAGACTATTTTTGACTCTTCCGGGACTGATGCAGTTTTCTCTTTCAGAGCACAAAAATGGCAAGTCGTAGAGCAACTCTGAAGGCCATTGACTGGGTGGCTTTTGCAGAGAGGGTTCCTCCGAATCAGAAGACAATGTTCAATAATCTTAAAACTCGAAATGATGCAATTGCAGCCAGGTTAGTGCTTGTGTAGTAACGAATAAAAATGTGGGACTGATCATAGAAATATAGGCCATGTGGTCTTTTTCTGCCATCATGTTTCTATCTAGTCTGCCCTTCCATATTTTTATTTTATTTATTTATTTAATCAGTTTTGTATACCACCTTATCCTTCTATCAAAGTGGTTAACAGGACAGCAAAAGGGTTAACATTGGGGCATGGAGGACAGAGACAAGACATTGTAATAAATTACAGTACATCATATTTACAATAAATTACAGTACATTATAATAGTATATAAAGACAAACTAGAATATTATACTATAACAAAATTATATCAACCACTACAACAGTCCCCTTTACCTTTAGAGATCCTCTGTGTTTGTCCTATGCTTTTTTTTTATTTTTTAGATTTGGATACTGTCCTCATCTCTACCACCTCCACTGGGAGACTATTCCACACATCTACCACTCTTTCCGTATTTCTGCATATTACTCCTGAGTCTATCCCCTTTAAAAATAACACCGTCTGTTCCAAGAAATGCAGCCTTTGCTCATCTGCTCCCAAAGCCTGGTGCAACTGTGATTTTTGGAACTTTTAGGTTCTACCAATTACATATGAAAGATGTCAAGGAGAACGTTTTTTGATCAAATGCTGTTCATATACAGAACAGCAATTAATATGGCCATGAGGAGGCAAAGCATTTTTATCTTAAAGTGATCCAATAAACCTTTTTTTCTTTTTGCTCTTTTTGACTTTCATCTTATTAAGAAATGATGCAAAATGCATTGCTTTTCTGATTTTATTTCTAGTTGGTCAGTAGGTAACTGGGTGTAGAAAATGAAATTGACTTGCTTTATGTATTAAAAATTGTTTGCTTACTGGAAGTCATTTTATTAAGTTGCTCCCATGTATTATATGCATGAAAGAGACCACTGGTGAAAAAGTATGCACGTTGACATCAGAATGTGTATGTTTGAGGTGGATGTGTAAATGGGTGGCATCTGCAAGTATGCATGTTGACTATAAAATATACATGTACTTATAAATGTAGGTGTCACTCATGCCAATATTTTATAAAGACAAGTAGGTGCATAAAATAGGCTTAACCTACTGACCACTGCAGTGTCCACAGCTCTATGAAGAGCTGCCCAAAGCAGTGTACAAAGTAAACAAACAATGGAAACACATGAAACAATTGTGATTTAGCAAATTGTCTTGTCTTGTACTCTCAAGTATCAAACTTATTGGGAATTCACTGGCTTCATCACCCAAAACCAAGTTCCCAATTATAGGTTGCTAATGATGCTTTCTGTCTTGCCTTGATACCATTTTTAATCCAACTTCTGTTTGGTTGTTAGTAGGAATTGTGTGCTGTTCGTAGGTGTGTGTTTTTTTTTAATGGCAGTACATTTTGAACATTTTATGTGGTGTACTGTGTTGATAAAGAATTAATTGCCTTTTCAGCTCAGTGGTATTGAATGGGAGTGAGACAGTATAGGTTATAACTTAATACGCTTGATTTACCGCCCTTCATACCAGCAGAGTTGTTTACATAAAATCAAAATTGTTTAAGAAAATGGAAAAGAACACCTCCAATATAAAAATAAAAGAGAACTATCTCTTTTTTTTTTTTCTATTTCCTTTACATTGTATGATTGTCGTTAGACCTAGACTAGTGTAAGTAAGGTATCTATTATATGGTAAATATAGTGGCTGGATTGTGCTTGCCTCCTCTGTATCCTACTCTATTATGTTTATTTAAAAACTTGATATACTGTCTTTCAATTACATCTGGATAGATTGAAATCTCTGCCTGAAAAACCACCAGCAATTGATTGGGCTTTCTATAGGAAGGTTATTGTCAAGACAGGCATGGTCGATGAATTTGAAAAGAAGGTGAGTGTTCTTTACAGCATCTTATGAATCGCATGCTAACTAAACTTTGTGCCCAGTGGGAATGTGGTATTTTCACTTAGAAACTACTGTGTAATTTTTTTTTTTCATTAAGAATATTACGGTAAACAATCCCTGCAACCACCTACAACAGGAAAGTCTTGATTTTGGAAACTGCATCTATTTGAAGAATTAGTTGTGTGTCTGTCCTTTTTTTTTTTTTTTTTTTCCCCCTCCCTTTCCCCTTTCTTAAATGAGCTTCTTGTGCCATTCATGCTACTGGAATCAGTTACAACAGTGATGTCACTGCAGAATTTATTGCATGCACTGAAATTGGAACGCATAATCATTGCTCTATCACAATTAAAATATGAAAGGCTCTTTAGAATTTTTTTTAATGAATACAAATATAGAGGCTCTTGTGGTAGAGTTTTTAAATATTACTCTAAACAATAATGAATCTGTGGTAGGTCAAATTTTGCTAAGAAGAAATATAGGGCATACAAGGTGTGATCTGAAAGTATCAGTACTTGTATAGCTATATAACAATACTTCGCACCATGATGCTATTAAGCATGCAGTGACTTAAGCCATGTGTAGTGTGTCTGTAGCACACCTATACTTTTTTAATCATGTGATGTTTGGTATCATGTAAAAGCAATTCGTCAGATTTACAATGAGTGAAAAACTTTGAACAACAAATTAGCATTAAATTCTGCCAGAAACTTGGGAGATTCGTGCAGAGAGACTTATGACAAGTTACAGCAAGTGTATGACAATGAATGCATGGGTCGTGCTCTAGTTTGTCAACTCTTTTTCAGCCCTCTTGAAAACATTTGTACCAGTCAATGTCAAACGTTCTGGAAGGCCATCCACTAGCAGGAATGAAGACAAAGTTGAAGCAATGCATGCTGCTTTATGCTCAATATGTCAGTAATCAATCGGGGAGCTTGTTGAGGACATGGACATTGGTTTCTGGTCGATACATTGTATTCTTGCTGTCCAATTTGGGGATGAGAGGTGTGTCTGCAAAATTCATGCCGAAACTCATGTCCCCTGACCAAAAAGATCAACTGTCTGCAGCCAGGGAGTAGTTGGAATGCGTTGAAAATAACTCGGGTTTCATCAAAAAGATTACTGGTAATTCATGGGTTTATATTTATGACCCAGAAACTAAGGCTCGATCCTCACAATAGAAAACTCCAGACTCTCCCAGTCCCAAGAGTGCTCCTCACCTGACGGGCTATGTCAAGGTCATGCATGCAGTTTTCTTTGATTACCAGGATATTGCTCATGAGTATGCTCCAAAAGGCTAAACCATCAATAAGAGTACTGCATTCTAGTTCTGACTCATTTGAGAGATGCAGTTTGTTAGAGAGCAGAGTTGCATAGGAATGGTTGGTTGCTTCATCATGATAATGCCCCAGCTCACGCATCACATCTTGGCCATCGAGCAAGTCCATAAGCCTCTGTACTTGCTTGACCTTGCACTCTGTGACTTTTCTGTTTTGGAAACAAGAAAATAAATTACCACTGAAAGGAAGGAGACTTGACAACTTGGAAACCATTAAGTAAAATTTGACACAGCAGCTTCACGGAAAAACTAAAGAGGCGTTTCAAAATGGTTTCCAGCAGTAGTAGAAACACTGGGGGAAGTGTTATATTGGAAGGGGACTACTTTGAAGGAGACGGAGTACAGTAATTGTACAATAAAACACAAGTAGTATAACAATGACAAGTCGTGATACTTTTTTTGATCGCATCTTGTACTGCTAAATTGATTTGTTATGATAAATTAGCCAGATAGCTATTATATGTTCCAACTTGTGTGGAATTGGACTAGAAGACAAAAACAAAATAAAAATGTGTTTTAATAAGATGTAAATAGATCACAAGGTATTTAAAAATGTAGCAGCTCTTTTGCAACTGTCTGACATGCATTCTTTATGGAACCTAGGCTGAGAATTGCTTTTGTAGCTGTTGCTGAGCTGGTATTTATAGTTTTTATTAACAACATTCTTGTGTGTTTTATTTTTTGCTTACAGTTCAATGCAGTAAAAGTTCCTGAGCCCATTGATACTCAGACAGCCAAGATTGATGCCCAGGAGCAGGAAGCTGTAAGTGTCTTTGAGATGAAAAATGTTTAAAACCAGGGTAGGGAGGGAGAGAGGTGTTAAGGAAGACCTGAATCTTGGCACATTATTCTATTTGAATCTCTGCATAAGTAAATCGTCATCAAATCAGTGGGTTTTCTTACTATTAAAATGGCTATATTGGGTGCTGACATTACACTCCTGGTAGATTTTCTTAATGTATATGTTTGTTTTTTGAGCATTGTGCACACATGAACAAAATGAAACTAATCATCCAGTCTCAAAACCAGATTCCTTATCGTCGCTCCAGTCAAGTCCCACACCTCAGGGTAGTGCACCTCTTCCAGCAGCTTGGAGACTGAGCTTGTCAGTCTCTATGCCCTTGAGGTACTTAGGCAGCTGGCACCAGCCCCAGTAAGCGCAGTCTCCAAGCAGCTGGAGTGGTGATATCCTCTTCAGGACTGCCGCAGCAGAGAGCAGAGGCACTGCAATGGTTATTCCATCAGTTTTTGCACGTGGCAAAGCCATTGGCATGGCATTATCGTCAATTGTTGGACCATTGATCTGGTTCCCTGGGCAAGAGCCCACATCCTCGGGCCTTTGCAGAGAGCACTGTTGTGCCAATGGTCGCATCATCACCCCCTGTCAAGAACGTTGGTGTGTCCAGTGGAAGTCCAGGTGGCCCTCCGGTGGTGGTTGAATGAAGGGAACCTGGCAGCGGGAGTTCCTTTTAGAGTCACCAAGCTAAGTCCCCCTTACGATGGATGCCAGCCTTACAGGCTGGGGAGCCCACTGTGATGGGAGAGTGGCCCAAGGGCAATGGTCTGCAGAGGAATGGACATGGTCCATCAATTGGCTGGAGATGAGAGCTGTTCGTATGGCTCTGCGGGAGTTCCACTCACTGGTGAGCAGGAAGGCTGTGCGGGTTTTCTCCAACAATGCCACCGCAGTAGCGTACATCAATTGGCAGGAGGGAATGGGCTACATCAGTTGGGTGAGGCTGGACCCCAGGGAATGGTAACTGAACCAGTCAGTCTTCAAACAGATTGTCCTGTGGTGAGGGGAGCCTATCATGGACCTGTTGGTGACTTTTGTGTCAGCCAAGGTGAGCTGGTTCTATAGTCGGCGGAGGGAAAGAATGTCAGAGGGCTTGGATGCTCTCATACAGCGATGGCCAGCCAGGGGCTGCTCTGTCTTCCCTCCATGGGCACTCATAGGTCAAATGGTGCAGAGTGGAGGCACATTTGGGGGTTAGTGATTCTCTCAGCCCCAGATTGGCCACAGCGTCTGTGGTATACAGACCTGATTCGCCTGAAGTTGGCCGAACCTCTTAGGACCTCAGTTTGGTGCTTTCGGTGCTGTTGCATTAGCCGTTTGAGCTGTTAGTGTCATGTACCTTGAAGGATCTGACTCTGCCACCAAATACACCGTCTTCAATCTGCTTGGCCAGGAGAATCTCCGAGCTCCAGGCACTTTTGTATAGGGAACCTTTTTTTCTGTCCTTCTCCAGGGAGAAGGTCACTTTGCGAACGGTACCCGTATTCCTGCTGAAGGTAGTGACCCCATTTCATTTGAATCAGCTGGTTATCCTACTGATATGAAAAGAAAAGGTGAGAGCGGAACCCCCTCCCCCCAATCAACGGCATGTGGTTAAGTGGGAGGGGCTTTCATGTTTTTTACTCCCGTTTGCACTTGCGCTGCATTTTCCTGCCTCAAGCAATTGTGCTGGTAACATTTGTTTCTCTGTTCCTTCATTTTGTAGCCTCTTGATGTGGTTTTAACTTTCTCTCTGCACTTGTGAGATGTCACCCGATTTTAGCACCAATGCCGTTATTGTTTCTAAATCACTTTTGTATATTTGTGCGATGTTCCCTGTTTTCATTACTAATGCCGGCAGTATTGTTTTCTTCTTTTTTGCAGTCGCTGCTCTCTTTTGATTCCTTTGCGTCCCTCTAGTCCAGTCCCTGTACCATAGAGTTTAGAATCTCCTCCAGCAGCTTTGGAGACTGAAAGGCATCATCGCTTTGCTGACGGTGGTATAAATAGGCAAGGACCGCCCTTTTCCTCCAGTACTTTCAGTCTCCAAGCAGCTAGAGGAGATTCTGAGCCTGGGGCTGGGCTCAGTTGGGCACAAATAAGCAGAGTTAGATTTATAGTTTTTTGAGATTTCCCTTTTAAATTTAAGAGAAGTAATTTGGTTTATTTCAATTTGTGTTTATTTTTTTAGGTGGAGTGCAGCTGCTGGAGGACGTTAAGCTCCTTCCTCTGGCTCCATTCCTCCCCTCCTGTCCCTCCCCCGGTGTTTTTCCCCGTTGAGTTAACGAGCAGGGGGATCGTTAAAGGGGGGGAAGATTTGGTTATTAGCCTCCCTGCTCCCGAACCTGCGAATAGGGGTGAGGAGCAGGTGGCAGGCTTGCGCGGGACGTTCAGCAGCCTAGCAAGAGGCCGGTTGGGTCAGGCAGGTTGAAACGCCGCCGGAGCTGAAGCCGCAGTCCGGCTGAGCTCCATTGCGGCAGGACCTCCTCTCATCACCTGCAGCTGGAGAGGTGAGTGAGTTGGGAGGCTTAAGGCGCCAGTTAAAGGCATTGAGTGGGGGAGTTAGCTGGGGCCGCGTTGGGAAGCGGAGTGTCGTGCAGCTGTGTGGGAAAACGCGGCGGCCATTTTGACAGCCCTGTTTTAAGTTTGTTTGGGCTGCAGTGGTTTGCCGGTTTTGGCAGCTTCATTTTTGCAGGGGACTAGTCAAACCTTGCCTGGGAGCTGTCGGAGTGCGGCGTTTTATTTAAAAAAAAAAAAAAAATTTTGGAGGCTTGGCCGCCTGAGATTGAGTAGAGCGATCTTGGCAGCGGCATGCCGGCAAAGCTTCGTCTAGTTTGTGGCACACGGCGAGGTGCGGTGCTGGACTCTGGGGTCTGTCCTCTCTGCGCTCTGGAGGCCCCAGCTATGGACAAGGCGCTAGAAGGGACCTCGGCAGGTCGGGAGGCAGTTCCTCTGGAAGGTGGGGAGGTCCTGCCTCTGGCCTTGGACCCAGCGGAGCTGGTAGCGGGACCATCCTCGGGGGAAAGGTCTTCTCTGTACTGTGAACGAGCAGGGGGAGGCTGCTCCGGTGACCTGCCGAATTTCTTCTCCCTCATGCAGCAGGCATTTGCTCTGCTGCAGCCAGCGATGACAGCTCAGGGGTTGCAAGGGCGGAAGCGGCCGGGGTCTGTGGAACGTGTGGCGGCGGAGGCCCCTCTGGCCAAGAAGAGCAAGGGGGTGGAGGACGAGGGTCCTGAGGCTCAGCTAGGAGGGGTCCTGGGATCGATGGACGCAGACCTGGAGGAGGTCTCAGAGGATGAATTGGAAGAGGGAGAATTGTTACCTGACTTGGAGCAGCAGAGCAGAGTGGTCAGGGTGTTTAGGCACGAAGAGCTCCCTGCCTTAATTGCCGAGACTCTCAAGACGCTGAATATGCCCTCAGGAGGGGCGGCGACGGAGGAGGTCTTGGAGGATCCCTTGTTACAGGCGGTTTGGACATCCCACCGGGTCTTTCCCGTGCATAGAGTATTTCGGAGTATGATTCAGGAAGAGTGGGACTTGCCAGAGTCGGCCCTGAAAGGTTTCAGGGCCCTGGCTCGCCTTTATCTGCTGTCCAACCAGGATAGGGAGCTGTTTCACTCCCCTAAGATAGATGCAGCGGTATCGGCAGTGACTAAGAAAACTACCATCCCAGTGGAGGGGGCCGCAGCGCTAAAGGATGTACAAGATAAGAAATTGGATACCCTGCTAAAAGCAGGTTTTCGATGTTTGCGCCCTCTCAATGTAGGCCTTGGTAGCGGGGGCATGGGTGGCGAGAGGCTGTTTTGCGGTGGTCCCAAAGGTTGCAGGGGGATCGCTCGGAAGAGCAGCTTGAAGATGTGCGCCTGGAGTCTGTAACAGTGTATTTAGCGGATATTCATTATTTACATTTTCTTATATACCGCACTATTCTGCATCAGTGTGGTTTACATTGAACAAACTGAAATTACATTGAACAGGGCATTATAACTTGGAGCTAACTATTTTACAGGGAACATTATGATCTTATCCAGGGATTGGCGAAGAGTATGGCTTCTGTGGTGGCTGCTCGGCGGTATCTCTGGTTGCATAACTGGTCGGCGGACGGTTCGTCTAAGGCCCGTCTCAGCAAGCTGCCGTTTAGGGGTAAGCTTTTGTTTGGGGAGGATTTGGAGAAGTTGGTCAAGGATCTTGGGGAGTCTAAGGGGGGTAGACGTCCGGAGGATAAGCCAAAACCAGGCAGGAGTGCTACGGGGTCCAGGGGGGCTCAGAGTTTCGTAGATTTCACTCCTCCTGTTTTCTGCAACCGCAGCGGGGAAGATTTCTGGCAAGAGGTCAAGGTTTTAGAGGTTTCCGGGGAGCAGGCAGGGGGTTTGCTCCTTTCCAGTCCTCAGCAGTTAAAAAGTCACAATGAGATGAGGCAGGCTCAGGTAGAGGTGGTTCCCGTGGGAGGACGTTTGCGGGACTTCTACCCTTCCTGGGTCCAGGTTACGTCGGACCAGTGGGTCCTGGAGGTGATTCAGGACGGTTATGCCCTAGAGTTCCGGCGACCCATGTGCGATTCCTTTGTCCTGTCTCCTTGCCGAGCTCCGCAAAAAGTTTGAATGGTCACGGAAACCCTGAAACTGCTACCGCAGCTCAACACAGTGGTGCCCATTCCTTTGGATCAGTGCGGCTGCGGTCGATACTCCATCTATTTTGTGGCTCCAAAAAAGGAGGGCACGTTTTGGCCGATTCTGGATTTGAAAAGGGTGAACCGGTGTCTCCGTGTCACCCATTTCCGCATGGAGACGCTGCGTTCCGTTATCACGGTGGTCAGAGCAGGAGAGTTCTTGACGTTGTTAGATCTCACCGAAGCCTATCTCCATATCCCGGTGCGACAGGAGCATCAGAGGTTTCTACGGTTTGCGGTGCCCATGGGGCATTTTCAGTTTCAAGTGCTGCCCTTCGGGCTGGCCACAGCACCTCTAACGTTCACCAAGATCATGGTTGTGGTGGCGGTGGCGCTTCGCAAAGGTGTGCTGGTGCATCCTTACCTGGACAATTGGCTGATTCAAGCAAAGTCCAGGGAGGAGAGTGTCACGGCCACCGCCAGGGTGGTGCAGATGTTGGAGGGCCTCGGTTGGGTGGTCAACTTTGCGAAGAGCAGATTAGTTCCCTCGCAAGCCCTGGAGTACTTAGGGGCCCGTTTCGACATGCAGAGAGCGGCGGTGTTTCTCCCAGTCCAACGAGCACTAGGGTTGTGGGAGCTCGTGAGGTGGTTTCTAGAGCAACAGGCGCTGACGGCGTGGCAGTATCTGCAATTGCTCGGAACGATGGCGGCCACGATCGACGACGTGCTGTGGGCCAGGGCTCATATGAGGCGGTTGCAGAGCGCACTGCTCCGACGCTGGGTCGCATCAGAGGGATGTGTTGTCTCAGTGGCTGGTGTGTCCGCAAGAGGTGCGTCAGGATCTTTGGTGGTGGTTGCGCGAAGAAAGTTTAGACGCGGGCGTGCCTCTCAAACCTCTGTTCTGGAGGCTGCTGACGACGGATGCAAGTCTTCTGGGATGGGGGGGGGGGGCGCATTGCGAGGGACGTTTTGCCCAGGGGCAGTGATCTTGGGAGGAAAAGGAATGGTCCATCAACAGGTTGGAGATGAGAGCGGTGTTTGGCCCTGCTGGCGTTTCGGAGGGACTTGTGTCAGGGGGCGGTATGAGTTCTGTCCGACAATGCGACGACGGTAGCCTACATCAATCGACTGGGGGGCACAGGCAGTGCGTCGCTGGAAGCAGAGGCGAGTCAGTTGTTGAGTTGGGCCGAGCAAAATCTGATGGGTCTTTCGGCACAGCATGTGGCTGAAGTGAAAAACGTTGAAGCGCATTTTCTGAGTCGCCGCAGAGTGGACCCGGGAGAGTGGATCCTTCACACAGATGTGTTTACGCTTTTAGTGCGCTGCTGGGGGGTCCCGCTAATGGATTTGATGGCGAGCTTTGAGTCGGCGAAGGTAGCATGGTTTTTCAGCAGGCGGCGAGAACGGATGTCGGAGGGTCTCGATGCGCTGGCACAGCAGTGGCCGGAAGGCGGTCTTCTCTGTGTTCCTGCCTTGGGCGCTTATAGGCCGGGTGGTGCAGTGCATAGAGAGGCACCCGGGGCCTGGTACTCCCTGGTGGCGCCTGACTGGCCCAGAAGACCTTGGTATGCAGATTTGGTGTGGCTGTTGGTGGACAGGTTGTGGAGTTTGCTGCAGCGGCAGGATCTCTTATGTCAGGGACCGTTGCGCATGCCCCAGGTGGATCGATTCTCGCTTACGGCATGGCTCTTGAAAGGGCTAGGATGACGGCCAAGGGTTATTCTGCGGTGGTCATTGCTACATTGCTGAAGGCGCGAAGGCGATCCACTTCGCTGGCGTACATCCGGGTGTGGCACATTCTTGAGGCCTGGTGTGCGGAGCGTGATTTTTGGCCTTTGGGGGCCTCGGTGTCTCAGATCCTGTCCTTTTTGCAAGATGGAGTGGACAAGGGTCTGGCAGCTAGCTCCTTGCGGGTGCAGTTGGCGGCCATCTCCTGTTACCGGGGTAAGATTCGTGGTCAGCCGCTGGGAGCGTTTTTGCGGGCCATGTTGCTCATGCGTTCTCCGGCGCATTTCCGTACCTGCGTGGGATCTAAATTTGGTGTTGGAGGCCTTGCTCAGGCCGCCGTTTGAGCCGGCGGCCAAGGCCTCGCTGAAAGATCTGACGTTGAAGACAGGTTTTTTTTTTTCTGGTGGCAATCTGCTCAGCAAGGAGGATTTCTGAGTTGCAAGCGTTGTCCTGTAAGGAGCCGTATCTGTCTTTTTTCGATCATAAGGTCGTTTTGCGTACTGTTCCGACGTTTTTACCGAAGGTGGTTTCAGTTTTTCATGTTAACCAGGTAGTGTCGCTTCCCGTGTTCTCAGCGCAGCAGAAAGATGAGTCGGAGGGTAAGTTGCATCTTCTGGATGTTCGTCGCATACTTCGAAAGTACCTTCGCAGGACGGCGCCCTTCAGGAGGGGCGGACAAGTTGTTTGTGGCATTCGGAGGCCCACGGAAAGGTGAGACGGCCGCGAAGTCCTCTCTTTCTTGATGGTTGAAGGAAGTGATTGCGTCGGCGTATCTTTTAAACGGTAAGGTAGTGCCGGCGGGTCTTCGGGCTCATTCGACTAGAGCGCAAGCGGCGTCTTGGGAGGAATTCAGTTTGGTGCCGGTAGAGGATATTTGTAGGGCGGCGATGTGGTCGTCATTGCACTCGTTTTGCAAAGCACTATAGGCTAGATGTGCAGGCGGCGGGGGATAGTCGTTTCGGCTCAGCGGTGCTTCAGGCTGGGCTTGCAGGTCCCTCCCGTTAATGTTTACTGCTCTGTCACATCCTCTATGGTACCGGGACTGGACTAGAGGGACGCAAAGAAAGATGAAATTAGACTTACCTGCTAATTGTTGTTACTTAAGTAACTCTAGTCCAGTCCTGGATCCCACCCTGTTGTATAGGGGGTTGTACAGCCTGAAGGTCTTGGGGCTCCTGCAGATAGGTAAGTTGTTGCTGCATTGGGAGGGGGGGGTTCTCAGGGGGCGCAGAGTGGAGTCACAGGGGGAAACCCTTCCGCAGCAGTCTTTACAGAAACTATAATTAAAAGTATGTATGTATGTATAGCATATCTCCATTTTGTGTTTTTCTTTTTGCATTGCCCTGTTATCTACTTACTTGTTGCTCTGCTGAGGTTTGCTTTGACAGTGGGTACTGGAGGAAGGGGGCGGTCCTTGCCTATTTATACCACCGCCAGCAAAGCGATGATGCCTTTCAGTCTCCAAAGCTGCTGGAGAAGATTCTAAACTCTATGGTACCGGGACTGGACTAGAGCTCCTTAAGGAACAACAATTAGCAGGTAAGTCTAATTTCATCTTGTTTTTCATCCACTAATTAAATACATGTGGAACTTGTGTCTCTTGGGGAAACTGCTAGGTACATATGACCTAGATTGGCCACTGTTGGAAACAGAATACTGGGCTTGATGGACCTTGGTCTGACCCAGTATGGCATATCTTATGTTCTTATGAACATTTTTTTTCCCGTTATGATAGTTTTGTTTAAGGGGGATGTTTTTTTAGTTTTTATTTTTGACATGTTGGTTGACATCACGACTGTACATATGGGCTGCTTCTATTTTGCACAAGATGTTTTTTGTAGTGTGATCTGTTACATTCTTACTTTCAGCGGATTGCACCGATTCTTATGGGTTTGCAGCTTGGTCTAACTACCAGTCGCATTTCCTCGTAACATGTTTGAATGTAATGGTTATGACCAAATTTAAAAAAAATAATAATTTATATATCTTTTTTTATTTATGTGTTTTATTGATGTTTGTTTATATATACTCTCCCTGTCTAGTTTTTTTGTTGTTGCATGGTTACTAGCTATCCCTTTTATAGATTTGTGCCATGTAATGGTTGCTAGTCTTTCTGGGTGTTTGCTCTGGATCCTTAGTCCACTTTGTTTCATGGTTTTTTTATATCTTCTCATTTAATTCTATGCCATTTGATTTCCAATGCATGTAATGTGTGCACATCACTCATTGATGTACAATGTATGTATTTATTTGCTTTTTATGCTTTGTGCTTTGCACTAGTTGGTGGTTTTATCATAATTTTTTATTCTGCTCTTGTCGTGATGGTTACCTGTGTACATATATGTATGTATTCATTATGTTATCATGTGTTAGATATTTAAATGTACAATACATACACACTTTGTTTTCGTTAACTCATTTATGCATAAGAAATTTTTTTTTTTTTTTTTTTTTTTGATATCTAGCACTTTCTTATCTATTTTTCCCCTTTTGTTTAATGCAGATTGGGAAGAGTGGCTTGGTCCATGTTTTATTCGTTTTCTATCCTTTGTGGTAATGTATTTTATTCATATGTGAGGTGTTTTATATACATATATATATTTATTTCATTATTATTTTTTAGATATATTTGTCACTGTTTTTAATACATGTTTTTATTGTTGGTACTCATTATGGATGTTTGATTTTATGTTTGTTTCATTTTAGACCCCTGAAGAAGGCCTCTGGCCGAAACCTTTTTAGTTGGGTCCACCAAATAAAGTATTTTGAAATTTCCTTGTGGTAGGCCATGGTTTTTGGGTTTCCGCTCTCACCTTTTCTTGCACTTTTGCGGACACCCTCTTCTCCTGTTGATTTACCCTACT
This sequence comes from Ichthyophis bannanicus, assembly GCA_033557465.1. NCBI lineage: Eukaryota > Metazoa > Chordata > Amphibia > Gymnophiona > Ichthyophiidae > Ichthyophis > Ichthyophis bannanicus. The sequence continues at coordinate 295,089,464 of CM066041.1, forward strand.
GATATTGTCAGGTCTGGCCGAGGCAGTACAAGATCCATGGTTGTGCCTCCTGGACATCAAACGTTTCTCGAAGGTATCTGAAGAGAGCGGTTTCATAAGGGGGAAGCGGCGGTGAAGTCCTCAATTTCTAGGTGGATTAAGGAAGCGATTGTGGCGGCCTTTCTGTTGCTGGGCAAGAGGGTCCCACAGGACCTGCGGGCTCATTCTACCGGGACAGAGGCTGCCTCCAGGGTGGAGTGCAGCTTGGTTCCACTGGAAAAAGTCTGTTATGCAGCCACCTGGTCGTCCTTGCATTTGTTTTGTGAAACACTATTGGTTGGATGCCCAAGCGGCGGGGGACGCAAGGTTCAGTTCAGCAGTAATCCAGGATGGGCCCTTGGTTAGATGGCTCTGTTACATCCCTGAGGAGCGGGATTGGACTGGAGGGGAGGATAAGGAAGGTGAAATTAGGCCTTACCCACTAATTGGCTTTCCTTGAACTCCAGTCCAGTCCAGGAACCCTTCTCTTCTGTGATCTTGCATATTGTCTGAACTTGGGCTGGAAGTATTTCAACTTATGTATGGGGCCTGTGGTTTGAGGAGACGACACAGGGGTGCCTGTGCTTGTTTTCTTGGTAGGGTGCTTGTCCCATCCCCCGGGTGGAGGAGGGGGGTCAGGCATGTGGTCAGGTAAGCTCCTTTGGTTCAAAGGCTCCTGTGTTTAGGTTGGGGACTAGGGAGGGGCTTCTTGGAAAGAAGGTGTGTTTTGACTGAGGGAGATCCCATAAAATTTTAATGATTAGTTTATGGACAACTTATTTGTTGCTCCTGTGAGACTGCTTTGCCAGTAGGTTACTGGGGCTGGTGGGTGGTGCCAGCTGCCTAAATACCCTGAGGTCATCAAGATTGTGACATGCTCGGTCTCCAAGCTGCTGGAAGAGGTGCACTAACCTGAGGTGTGAGACTGGACTGGAGTTCCTCAAGGAAAGCCAATTAGCAGGTAAGACCTAATTTCACCATATTCTGGAGGGGTTGTACTTTTTGAAATGATCCCAGAGATTCTGGGTACCTTGTGCATTGTCACATCCTCTGCTCTCCTTAAAACATAAGATATGCCATACTGGATCAGACCAAGAATAAGCAGTGGATTTCTCCAGTCTCTTTAATAATGATTTATGGACCTTTTTTCTCCAGGAACTAGTCCAAACCTTTTTTTTGAACACAGCTACACATACAGCTTTTACTACATCCTCTGGTAATGAACTCCAGAGTTTGATTATGCTCTGAACGAAAAAATATTTTCTCAGATTAGTCTTAAATGTGCCACATTCCAGATTTTCCTGCTAGAAAAGCCCAGACTATAGGGTTATCTCTCCCTGCTAGCAGATGATGGAAGACAGAGAAGAAAGCAAAGCTATGCCATATCATCACCAGTAATCCCAAAATTCAAACCCAATTATATCTCCCACAAATATACTTCCACAAACCAAGGGAAACATACACACAAACAAATTTTTGTCGAACGTACACCATGAAGGAAAACAAATCCTTCTTGTAGTGCAATGTTCCTTTTTATTCATTTTTTTTTTTAGGGACACAGCCCTAACACAAGCTTTAAGGGGACATTAACCCCTCAACACCCACATCAACCGGTAAAACCAAATTTGAAAAGTCACTTAGCTGAGCAAACGTTCTTCCCAAGTGTAGAAGACTTAATAACTTCATCCTTCATTTTTTCTGATGTCTCAAAAGGTCAGGAAAACGAATCGTAAAACGCCCCCTCAAATCTTGGGGAGGACCTCCACGCTGTCCCGAACCATATAGCTGAGAATACAGCGAAGTAATGAAGTAACAGCTAACGATGACTGTCCAAGCCTTCTTTATAGCAACCTTCTCGGAATCAAACTCCCGAATGCAGTAACCCAACGTTGTGTTTCAGGCCTAAGGCTTTCTTGGCCATTCAAACTGTGTTGCTTCAACTCATACCCGGAAAAGCACCCATATTTAAACTTCCTAGGTGTGATCACATGCCCAGTTGATCACCAATAGCTGCTGGACGTTTAGAGCTCATATCATTCCGTCACAGGATACTCCACCAATCCAATGATGAATTCAAACCCTGTGGTATTAATGATCCCAGGGTGTAGATCCAAAATTGTTCCCGATAGCGCAACCGAAAATCCCAATCTCCACCTCAAACATTAGGCGGTATGTGATCCAGCACTCTCCAGCAGAGATTTGAGAATGTATGATTATATTCTTGGCAATGTGCGACTACCAGAGCTGTCAATACGATGTTTATATGGGAATGATGTTCCTGAAGACGTTTCTTCATCGTTCTTGATGTTTTTCCAACATAAATCCATTCACATGGGCAAATCAATATATAAACAACAAATGTAGTAGTTGAAAATTTGCTAAATACCTTCTGATGCTGCAGGGGATGTTCCTATATCGCACCTTCCAATGTTGAATCACAAAAATCACAGGCAGTGCATTTAAAGTGTCCTGGAGTCTCTATTTCTAGAGATCAACTATAATTATGCACTACCCAATCCGCAACATTTTTCCCTCTTTGAAAGGCAACCATCAGCAGTTTCTCAAAACATGGATGTAATGATAATATTGGCCAATGGGTTTTCATAATATTCATCACGTCTGTCGCTCTTGGCATATATGGTAACATTCCAACATAAGGAGGAGTCCCTTCTGTAGTTGTAGAAGAATTTTGTGATACTGAGTCCCACCATTCACCATGGTTCAATCTAGCCCTCCGATATGCACGATTAATAATATTACGATGATATCCCCGTTCTAATAAACGAGTCTTCAAGTGTGCCACCTGCACCTTAAAGAAGGTTTGGACAGTCATCGTTAGCTGTTACTTCGTTACTTTGCTGTATTCTCAGCTATATGGTTCGGGACAGCGTGGAGGTCCTCCCCAAGATTTGAGGGGGCGTTTTTACGATTCGTTTTCCTGACCTTTTGAGACATCAGAAAAAATGAAGGATGAAGTTAAGTCTTCTACACTTGAAGAAAGTTTGCTCAGCTAAGTGACTTTTCAAATTTGGTTTTACCGGTTGATGTGGGTGTTGAGGGGTTAATGTCCCCTTAAAGCTTGTGTTAGGGTTGTGTCCCTAAAAAAAAAAAGAATAAAAAGGAACACTGCACTACAAGAAGGATTTGTTTTCCTTCATGGTGTACGTTACAACAAAAATTTGTTTGTGTGTATATATCATCACTGGCATAAAACCTAGCACTGCTTGAGGGAGCCCTCTGTTTGCTCTGTTTCCAGCAGATGGTGTTTTTCTTGTGTTCCTGAATTCTTCCAGAGAGGCCTATAGCTCCTGCCCAGTCTGCAATCTGGGTGCAGTGTAGGTCGGCCACTTTAGATCCCAGAGGATGTATGAGAGAGCCTTTTCTGGTTGATTTGTTACTTTGGGCCCGCTCCTGGCTAGGAGAGCTAGCATAGCTTGGTGGGGGTGTTGGATTACGAGGATCCTTCTGAGGAACCCTTAGCTGTTTTTTTACCTTTTTTTCTTTTCTTACTTCTATTACTTTTTAAAAACAAAAAAAGAAAAGTATAAAAGTTCTGCGTCCTTTGCACAGCTCTATGTAGCTCCTTAGCACGTGGCTGATTGGGTTTTCCTCCCTGTGTTTCCAGGGGACCACAGCACTGAGGCCACAGTGGATTGCCAGTTTTTCCAGCAGGCAACTGCAGAGGATCACTGCCTGAACTTCGCTGGTGGCAAAAAGGGTCTGCTGCACCTTTCTCACCCAATGTCTACAGCATGCGCACCATATTTTTTTTTCCCTTAAGGTCTACAGTTCCTGGCCAGTTTGAGACTGGTTTTTATGAGATGCCTCTGCTGGTTCTCTCTTCTTCCTGGGGCAAGCTCCTGGCTATGCAAAGTCCCCTCTTGGAGTGAGTCAGAATCTGTCAGCGATGAGTAATCTGAGGATATTTCCCACAATGACTCTAGTTCAGCTACCTCCAATACGGAGAAGGGGGAGCTCTTTTTTTCAGGAGGACTATAGCAATTCTTGCGGGTGAGTCTGTCACTGAGAGGAGATCTCCCTCCCATCCCCTTGATTGTCCAGATTCTCTGAACTGGTCCCTCTATTTTTGATCCTGGCATCAAGGGGGTCTTCCGGAGCTTCTCCTGATGTGCCCTTCAAGAAGGCCCAGAGATTGTGTAGCGTTTACACCTGGTCACCGACAGCATTGGAAAGTGGCTGCTGTTTCCCGGGGTCGATGCCTTGATCATGGTGGTCACCAAGCATACCATCATCCTTGTAGAAGGTAGAGCTGCCCTGCAGGACCAGAAGATGGAAGGACTCCTTCATACGGCCTTCTCTTCCGCTTCCCTATCTTTTGAGGTGATGATGTGGGGAGGCCTCTGTCCATGTGGCCTCTTTGAGGATGAGTATTCGGCCTGCCTCGAATCTCTAGTGACCTTCTTGGTGGATGCCTTTTTATGATCCCTTATACCTTTTCGGCACAGGGAGTTGCGGCAGCTCAGAAATCATTTAGCGGATGTCATATCTAAGGTGCGCTTAGCCAAATTGCCTTTTAATGAGGACTTGAAGGTTAGTCAAGGACTTCAGCGAGGTCAAAACCCACCTCCCCTCCCCCAGCAGCCGCTGGAGAATAAGTGCATAGGTTCCTCCAAACACTACTCTCCTTAGTCATTGGAGGCATCATTTTTGCAGCTGAAGTTCCATGATTCTCGTCAATATCAACCGAATAAGCAGACCACCATTTCTTCCGGAACTATATCTAAGTCCCAGTCCTTTCAAGGCAGATGCTGGGCCTATTTGCAGACTTCTGTGGTGGAAAAGCCCTCCTGACTGTTGGGGGCCCATTCCCATTTCCTCCAAGTGCAAATCTGCAACCATTTTACAGTGAATGGGCCCATCCAACGAAAGATCGCTGGGTGCCCAACATCTGTAAGACAACAATATGTTTTAGAGTGTGCTCAAAGGTGTCAACTGCAGCTTGAGAGTTTCACGGTTCCACATGGAACACTGCAGTCTGTTATCCAGGTGATCCAGGACGATGCATTTCTCACCTTCCTTGGATTTGGCAGAGTCCTATGTTCACATTTCCATCTGGGAGGAACAGCAATGCTTTCTCTGGTTTGCGATCTTGATCTCTCACTACCAGTTTTGTGCGATGCTCTTCAGCCTGGTCACCACCCCTTGGATGTTCTCCAAGGTGATGATGGTAGTTGTGGCGAGACTTGGGCACTTGGGTGTCTGTGTACAACCTCTACCTGGACAATTGGCTTATCCGAACCAAGTCTCTGCCAGAAGCCATTCAGGTGCCGCGTCGAGTAATCCATCTTCCCTGGGCAGATCAACTGAGTCATCAACAGCAGCGAGAGCTGGCTGATGCCATCTCAGCCTGAACTTTCTTGAGGCTCATTTTGACATCTGCATAGGCAAAGTCTTCCTTATGGGGGAGTGCTGGGCCATATTCTACAGCCAACCTCAGGACGTTTTTAGGAATTCCACTTCCACAGCTTGGGGCAACCTTTTCAGCTTTTGGGAGCTATGGCTGCAACTCTGGAGCTGGTACCCTGTGTGCAAACACACATGCATACTCTACAGCAAGTTCACCTCCTCCTTCCTTTCTCTTATATTGACAGCCTCTGCTGTTGGGCCTCCCCCCAACAATATGTTGAGTGGGGGTGCTCCTCACCATTGATGTCTGGCTCTCCAGTTGGGGAACTCACTGTCTTGACTGCCCACACAGGGTCAGTGGTCTCCAGTGGAAGCAAAATGGACTGTCCATTGCCTAGAGACCAAGGCCATCTGCCTGGCATTGCTGCACTTAAGCGAGGTGCTCCACAGGAGTACTGCGAGTCCTCTTGGAGAAAGCAGCCGCAGTGGCTTATGTCATAGCCAGGGCATAACGAAGTGACTGGGAGTAGCTTGGGAAATGTCTTTCCCTTCGTGGAACTGCACCTCTAAGCGCTTACAGCCAGCACATGCCACTATGACGCACACTATTTCAACGTTCTATGTAATGCATATATGTTAAAATGCAATTTTTGAGTTCTTTGTAAACTGCTTTGATTTGAGAAAGGCAGTATATAAGTACACACAAATAAATAAATCATTTTCTCTATCCTAGGGATTAGGAACTTGCCACATGGCCATTCAACCAGATAGGGATTAGGAACTTGCCACATGGCCATTCAACCAGATAGTGGATCGGTGTGGCCTTCCAGGGCAGACTGGATGGCAATGGCTGCCAATGCCAAGGTACTCTTTCAGCCATCGCTTGGAGCCCAAGTCCAAGGGGGTGAATGTACTGGTCCAGCCCTGACTCACAGATCCCCCTCCCCTCTTCTATGTGTCCCGCCCCCATGGGCCATGATACCTTGAGTCCTTCAGAAGATCGAGGGTCACTCAAGTCTGGTGGCAGTGGTATTTGGACATTGTCTATCTCCTTGCCTCCCACCCCCTGTCCCTCGGGGGCAGGAGGGGCTTTTTATAGCACGGTCACTTGAGGTATAAGGGCTATTCCCTGCTGAAGGCCAGGTGGTGCTCCACCTCATTAGCTCATGTCTGGGTCTGGTATCTCTTTGAGAACTGGGTTGTCGACATCACCTTTCCCCGTGGGGTTTTTGATTCCCCCTCAATTCTAGCCTTCCCTCCTTCAAGAGGCAGTTAAGGGTTTGTCAAACTCGATCAGGTTGCATGTAGCAGCACTTTCCTGTTTTCATGTGCTGGCGGCAGGTGTGTGTGTGTGTGTGTGTGTGTGTGTATATTACTGCTTTTATCATTTTAGTCAAAGCAGTTTACATTGTAACGTAAACATGGTAATATACATTAAACAGGGATATTGATAACTTGGATGTGGGCCGCTTTCTCCGTGGGGTTCAGACTTTGTCCACCAGTATACCCCATAGTCCCACTGTGGAATTTGATACCCATTCTCCAAGCACTCATGTGTTTACCCTTTGAGCTGCTCAGTCAGACTACTGTCAAGGATCTGTCCCTGAAAACTGTCTTCTTGGTAGCTATCACTTTGGCGTGGCAGATTTTGGAATTGCAGGTGCTATGCTGCCGTGACCTCTTTATTGACATTCTTGGCTGAAGGGGTGACCTTTTGCCCAGTTCCTTCCTCTTTGCCCAAGGTGCTCTCTCCTTTCACATTAAATGGGTGCTGTTCTTGCTGGATTTTTCACCAGTCCAATGCACTGGACCAGGCTTGCATTTTGTGGACATCTGTTGTGTACTCTTGCGGTACTTGAAAGTGATAAATTACTTTAGTCTTTCCAATTGACCTTTTGTCCTTTTTGCCAGACCCCAGAAGGGACAAGCAGCATCCAAGGCAACTCTAGGTCGCAGGATCAGGTACACTATCAGCTCAGCCTGCCTGATTTGGGATAGGCCTGTTCCCCCAGGTCTCAAGGCTCATTTTGACTTGAGCCTAGGCAGCTGCCTGGGCAGAGTTCTCGTGTGTTGCCCTTGAACAATTGCAGGGTGGCTTCTTTGTCCTCCTTGGCTCCTTCACGTGGCACTACCAGTTAGATATGCATGCTGAAGTAGCCACGCTGTTTGGCTTGGGTGTTCTTTCACTGCACTTTCTTCCTGCCCTGCAATGGAGTAGCTTTGGTGCATCCCCACTAGTCTAGACTGGTCTAGCAGGAAGATCTGGAAGAGAAATTTTACTTTCCTGGTGTTCTGCAAGACCAGTCCAGGACCTGCCCTGTTCAGCCTTGGACTGCAACCTTCTGTATATATTTGTCCCTTCAAACCATGCAGATATTTATTTATATTTTTATTTATTTACATTCTCTTATATACCGCGCTATTCTGCATTAGTGCGGTTTACATTGAACGAACTGAAATTACATTGAACAGGGCATTATAACTTGGAGATAACTATTTTACAGGGAACATGGGCTATGGAGGGTTAAGTGGCTTGCCCAAGACCACAAGGAGCACCTGTGGGACTAGAAACCCCAGTCCTTCCAGCCCAAGGTTGCTGTCCTCTAGTGGGATTTGAACTATTGTATATAGTTGTCCTCATTGAGGGGTTCCTTGGGAGGATTTGACTACCTTCCATTGCTTATTATGAAAATACTGAGGGCTCCCTCTAGCTGTGCTAGATTTTATGCCGGTGGTGATGGCGCAGCATAGTTTTGCTTTCTTTTCTCTCTTCCCATCATCTGTTGGCAGGGAGAGAGAACCCACTAGTCTGGACCGGTCTAGCAGGACACCATTAATATCCTTTCCTGGAAAGTAAAATTTCTCCTTACGGCTTCATTGCATGTCCTCTAGCCTTCCTATTTTATAGCTCCAGCAAGCACATAGAGAGGATAGAGAGAGAACTTAGTGCTGGGCTACAGTTTTGTTTGTGGGGTGTTCTTGTGGGATGCAGATCCCGGTGGATCAGGGTCCATCCCCCTCCCCTACCTTAGGAGTGGGGAGGAGGTGGCTGCTCCCTCTTCTTTTGCTAGATAAGTTTAATACAAAAAAAAGGCAGCTTCAGGGAGAGGCACTGGCAGCACAGCAGAGCACCAGGATTGTCCGTCCTCAGGTGCTAGTGAAGGGGTTAGTTGAAACAGGAGTGTTCCTGGTCTGTGGCACATATAGCAGAATTGGAGCGCAGCTGATGCTTGGCCTGCAGCAGCTGCTCTTCTCTGCTCTCTGACAGTCTTTGAGGCTGTGTGAAGGAGAGCGTGGCTGCCGTGGAACACTTAGCCAGGCAAGAGGAGGACCCGGCACAGATTAAAGAGAACATTGCGAGGGTGCTGCGGCATGCCGCAGCACCCTCTCAATTAAGAGAACACCATCATCTGCTGGAGACAGAAAATACTGAGAGCAACCCCTAGGGGCAATGTTCTCTTTAATCTGCGCCGGGTCCTCCGCTAGCATTCCTGCTGGTAGGGGGAGTGGCAGAGCGATCGATCGCTTTGCACCTCCCCCCGCCGGTAGGAATGTTGGCGGCGGACCCAGCGCAGGTTAGCAGGAACATTGCCCCTAGGGGTCGCTCTCAGTATTTTCTGTCTCCAGCAGATGATGGTGTTCTCTTAATTTTCTCTTTAGGTTTCCTTATTTTGTCTTCATTGCTGGATGTCTCCAGAGCACACAGAAGGTGTCCCTCTGGACTTCCAAGCTCAAGTACTAGCAGCACTAGGTGAGCTCCTGGTCACGAGAATCAGTTTAACTCCCTTCAATGAGGGGGACTCTGGGGCCTGGCTTGCCGGTAGCAGGGGAAGCCTTCAACACTCTGCAGCAGTTTTGGTTAAAATACCTGCTTGGCTGGCTGTCCTGTGCGTCTGCCTTGGTTCCCCTGCTCTGCTGCTGCTACTCATCTACAGTGAATTCCTCCCCCCCCCTCCACCCCCCCCGTCATCGCTTCCACATGGTTGCCTGTTTTCCTTCCCTCTCCCGGAACGCTCATTTTGCCTGATCTTCCTCCCACCTCGCTCCCAGCATGGCAGCGGTCCAGTTGCTTAGGGGCGGGATCGTGTTTTGCTTGGCGGGCTTCTGTGCGGTGGGCTCCTTCAAACCATGTATTCATGTTTGTGGCAGCCATTTTGTAGCGGGAAACTCTGTGGCTACCCTGCTTCACGGCAGCTCCTTCCTCTGGGCCTTCTTCATTTTGGTCCATTGGTCCTGCCTCGGGTTTTAATAGGCTCCAGCACCTTTCCTCAGGTTGTTTTTGACCAGGGGGCGGGGCAGCAGCCTTCCTTTAACAGTGCCTTCCTCATCGCAGAGGTGCATCATTTGCAGCAGGAAGCAGAAAGATTTGAGAGATGGGGTATGTTTTAGCATGCTCCTCTCACCCTGGAGAATCTTCCATGGCAATTCCTGTTGCTCTCTCCAATAAAGACAGCTCTTTCCTTTGCTCCCCTTCTCCCGGCAGACCCTTGACCCGCTCCTCCCGCAGAGGGGTCTCCAAACCCTCCGCTTCTTTGTACCACAGCCTACAGCCTCTTCCTCTCAGTCCCTGATGTCCCATGAGAATCCTTCCCAGACCTCAGATGCCCAGTTCCTAGCCCTCTTTAAACAGGCCAGGTCCATCTGGTGCTCTGACTCATCAGTGGTTGATTCAGAGCATCTCTCCTCTTTTAACATGGCATCCTCTGCTTCAGCCTTCCAAAAGCATCCTCAAGAAGATTAGGCTCCTAAGGGTAGCCGCCCTTCCAAAGAAGTATTGTGGGGCCCGGAAGCGTGGCTGATAGCCCTGGAGGAGGACATGTCTTCAGCAGATGACTGTATGGCTGCCTCAGACCACAAGGATGGAGAATATTCTCCATCTGATGCCTCAGCAGATGGCCAGGATGATGTGCAGGATATCCGTCTAGTCCACAAGGACGAGTTACCAGTGCTAATTACTGAGGTTGTGGAGGCCTTGCGCCTCATAGACCCTCCCGAGCTGCAGCAGTCCCAGGCACAGTTGCAGGCGGACTCCATCTTGCAGGGCATCCGTAAGCCCTCCAAGGCCTTTCTTTCTCCGGTGGAACTTCAGCAGATGGTGTCTCGGGAGTGGGAGGTGCCAGATACCTCGTTACATACGGATGCTGTCTGGGCCAACTCTATCTCTGGTCACCAGCAGAAATGGAGAGAGAGAGCTCATATATCTGAAAGTAGATGCGTTGGTGACAGGAGTCACGAAACATACGACCATTCCAGTCAAGGGTGGAGCAGCACTTCGAGACCAGCAAGATCAGAAAGTCGAGATTCTTCTTAAAACAGCCTCTTGTCATCTACACTGTCACTCCAAGCTACCGTTTTTGTGGGGGCTTTTCGGCCCGTGCCTTGTTATGGTGGATTCAGCACCTGCCAGAGGATCTGGTGCTGGCTTGCTTGGAGTTGGTTACGGCCTTCTTAGCAGATGCCTTCTACGATTTGTTAAGGCTCTCAGCTCTGTTGGTGGCGGCAGTCACCATGGCTAGGTGATGACTCTGGCTGCGCCAGTGGTCAGCAGATGTTGCCTCTAAGATGCGCCTCTAGGCTTCCTTTTAAGGGCAGGCTTCTCTTTGGCGAGGACCTGTACAAACTGGTCAAAGACCTGGGTGAAGTTAAGCCTCAGTTTCTGCCAGAAGATAAGCCTAAGTCCTCCACGTGCTGCTCATAAAGTGTTTTGTTTATTTTCTGGCTTCGTGGCATACCTCCCAGGTCTCGCCATTCCATCTGTTATTGTCCAGATAGACCGGCAGTCTTGGCTTCATCCGGTCGCTTTGGCCAGAGGTCGCAGTCCTTTCGAGGTTACCAGACAGGAAATGATTCCTATTCGGGCCTGAGCAAGTTCTTCAGTGCCACACGCTCTTCCCGCTGATGGGGCAGGCAGCCCACCCGAGATGTCGGAGCAGGTTGGAGGCCAGTTGGCATTTTTCTCTCTGCAGTGGGCCCTCATAACTTCCGATCAGTGGGTCCTCTATTGTTGCTTGAGGCTATGCTCTTGAATGCTGGTGGCCCATTCGCAAGGCCTTTCTTGTCTCTCCAGGCTGGGTGCCCAGGAGAAGGATAGCCATTCGCTCCACCATTCGTCGTCTCCTTCTGCGCACCATTCGTCTCGTTCCTCCTTCGGAGAGAGGGTCTCATCATTATTCCATCTATTTCGTGGTGCCCAAGAAGGACTGTTTGTTTCGACAGATCCTCGACCTCAAGGAGGTCAACCGCAGCCTTTGCGTCCCACACTTCAGGATGGAAATGCTTCGATCGGTCATCCAAGCGGTATGCAAAGGGGAGTTCTTGCTTCTCTCGACCTGGCAGAAGCATAGCTCCATTATCCCATTTGAAGTGACCACCAGCATTTCCTGCACTTTGCCATCATTGGGCACCACTTTCAGTTTCGAGCCATGCCGTTTGGCCTTGCCTTGGCCCCGCGGACTTTCTCCAAAGTCATGGTGGTGGCAGCAGCCTTGCGCAAGCAGGGGATTCGTGTACACCCTTACCTGGACGATTGGTTTATTCGAGCGGATTCCCTCTCAGAGGCCCACAAAACAGTTTCCCAGGTAGTCTCCTTCTTAGAGAGCTTGGGCTGGATGGTCAATTGTTCCAAGAGTTGCCTGCAGCCATCCCAGCAGTTGGAGTTTCTGGGAGCCCGGTTCGACACCAGTCAGGGCATGGTCTTCCTAACGCATGACTGCTTTCTCAAGTTCTCCTCTCGGCTCCGGCTGTTTCTTCAGCAGGACTGTCTTCTGGCTTGGGACTACCTCCATATCCTGGGGACCATGGTAGCCACCATTGAGGTGGTCCTGTGGGCCAGAGAGCACATGCGACACCTACAGCAGGCTCTACTCTCTCATTGGTCCCCATTATCGGAGAATTACGACTGTCATCTCCCTTTCCCTCCATCGATAAGACGCAGCCTTCGCTGGTGACTCTTGCCATCCCATCTCCTAAAGGGCGTCCCCTTCAGGGGTTCTCAACCCTGTCCTTGGGACCCACCTAGCCAGTCGGGTTTTCAGGATAACCACAATGAATATGCATGGGAGAGATTTGCATAGAATGGAGGCAGTGTATGCAAATCTCTCTCATACATATTCATTGTGGTTATCCTGAAAACCCGACTGGCTAGGTGGGTCCTGAGGACAGGGTTGAGAACCCCTGCCTTAGACTCCTCACTGGTGACCACCGACGTGAGTCTCTCGGGTTGGGGAACTGTATTGCCTGACTTGCACAGCTCAGGGCACCTGATCTGCTCGCGAAGCGCCCTGGATCATCATCCATCTGGAAGCCCGAGCAGTCCACCTGGCCTTGCAGGGATTCCTGCCTCTCCTTCACACCCAGGCAGTTTGCGTTCTCTTAGGCCACCGTCATCATGTTGTCAATCTCAATCGCTAAGGCAGCACAAAATGCTCCAGGGTGGCCAGGGAAATGGCTCTTCTCTTTCCCTGAGCAGAGAGACATTTACAGGCCCTATCGGCCCAGCACATTGCAGGAACAACCAACATAAAAGCAGACTTCCTCAGCCGTCACATTCTCTCTTGCAGGTGTTTTGCAACAAATGTACTCGAAAAAGCTTTTATTATGCACTTTTGCTTCCATGGCAAACTTCTTTTCAAATTCTTTGTCTGCCTTATCTATGTCTTATTTAACTTGCCAATACTTGTGTTTTGTTTTCATCATTTGGCTCTTTTTTTCCATTTTCTGAAGGATTTTCTCTTAGCTATAACAGCCTCTGACTTCACCTTTAAGCCATGCTGGCTGTCGATTGGCCTTTCTTTCACCTTTCTTAAAGCGTGGAATACATCTGGTCTGGACTTCCCAAGACCGTATACTTAAATAACACCCAGCCCTGATATAAACACTTAAACTTTGCAGTTGTTCCTTGTTAGTTTTTCTTAACCATTTTCTTCAACTTTCAAAAAGAAGAAACTATGATAAAATGAAGTGCTAGCATAGTACATTTCCTTGTTCTCCCTTCATTTATTAAATCAAATGCGATCACATTATGATCGCTATTGCCAAGTGGCCCCAACACCACTAAATCTTTTTTGTTTCATTAAGAACTAGATCTAAAAAGTTTTTTCCCTCGAGTCTATTCCTGAACTAGCTGCTCCATGAAGCAGTCATTTTGTTTCATCTAGAAACTTTCTCTCCCTAGCTTGGCCTGATGTAACATTGACCCAGTCAGTATTGAGGTAATTGAAAACTCCCATTCTTACTATGTTGTAAATCTTTTTACAAGTTTCCCTAATTTCTTTTCATCTGTCATCTGTCATGTCATCTGTTTGTTCTGGCCAGGCAGGTGGTTGTATACCCCCCCACTGCCATTCCCTTCCCCCCCCTTTACGTGCAATTTCTATCCATAAAGATTCTAAGGTGTATTTATTTCCTGCAAACATTTGATTTGGTGCCATGTTTAACATATAGCACCATCTCTCCACCTGTGTGATCTACCCTATCATTGCAATATAATTGTAGCCTGGTATCAGTGTCTCATTTGGTTATACTCCTTCCACCAGGTCTTTGAGATGCCAAAAAGAACTAACCTTTCATTTGGTGCTATATATTCTAACTCGTCCGTCTTATATATATATATTTTTTTAGACTTCTAGAATTTGCATACAGGTATTTCAAAGTGTGTTGTTTTTATTAACAGTGTGGTTATCTGATAACAGGGATTATTTCAAATCTTTCAACTCTGGCTTTTACTTCAAGGCACCTGGATAGCTTTTACCTTTATTGGAATCTATTGGGAAGCCCTAAATTCCCTGTTTTGCTAGTATCCTTCAAAGATACATTATTCCAGTCCATGTGCTCTTGGGCGATTTGTCGGCTTTCTCCCATTTTCTAGTTTAAAAGCTGTTTTAGCTCCTTTTTAAAGGTTAATGCCAGCAGCCTGGTTCCACCCTGGTTAAGGTGGAGCCCTTTCTTTTGGAAAAGCCCGTCTCTTCCCCAGAATATTGCCTATTTCCTAACATATCCAAAACTGTCGTCTTGCACCATTGTTATCCACACATTGAGTCTCTGGAGCTCTGCCTGCCTCTTGGATCCTGCACGTGGCATGGGAAGCATTTCTGAGAATGCTAGCCTGGATGCTCTGGATTTCAACTTTCTACCTAAAAGCCCAAACTTAGCTTCCAGAACTTCCCTCCCACACTTTTTTCTATGGCATTGTTACTTTCATGCACCAAGACAGCAGGCTCCTCCCCAGTACCATTTAAAACATTTTTGTTGTGGCGCATGAGGTCTACTACCTTGACCCTAAGCAGGCATGTTACCATGTGATCCTTGTGTCCACCAGCCACCCAGCTGTCTACAAACCTAATAGAATTGCCAACTATAATGGCCACCCTAACGCTTCCCTCGTTGGCACATGGCCCTAGAGAGACATCCTCTGTGCGAGAGTGTATTACATCACTTGGAGGACAGGTCCTAACTATAGGATTGCTTCCTGCCCCACCCCGGTGGTGATCTCCTTCCACATGACCTCTCTCCTTCATGGCAGCAGAAAGACAGCCAGGTGGGGCTTCTCTACTACATTTTTATAAGTGTCATCTATATACCTCTGTCTGCCTCGGCTGCTCCAAGTCTGCTACTCTAGCCTCCAGAGATTAGACTCATTGCCTGGTGCAAAGAACTCTTTGTTCTCTGGTGCACACAAGACCTCTCATCAACTGGGAGAAAATCATACATTTAACACTCTGTGTAAAAGATGGGATAGCCCACATCTCTCTGCTGGGCTGTTGTCTGCATCATAAGATTTAAAGATTTCTTTTATCTACTTAAAGTTGTTCAGTTGTTTAAAGTTGGTAGGGGAATAGGGATACTTGAACCAATACAATTACTTTTTTAACACCTTGACCATCCTGTTATCTCTAGGTGTCCCCAGTTAGCCCCCAACCCTTGTTAGAATTGGGTTGGGTGGGATAGGTAACTATGTATGTTCTCAATTCTGTGTATTTTCAGTCCAATTCTTTGTAAAGCAGTTCCCCTGATGTTAATGTTCCATGTAAACCGCTTTGACTTAATGAGAAGGTGGTTATAAACTTGTTAAATAAGTTATACCTAATAAGTATAAGGGGCTTTTAGTTTTCACCTCAAGGTGAACTGCAAGAACTTAATCTCCTAAGGCCTAATTACTTATTAAGATAATCCAGTTAAACCTGAAAGTGAGCGAGATCACTCCCTTCCTCTTAACTGATTTAGGCTATAAATTGAGGCTTATGCCTCGGGTGAACTGAAACCTAACTTGTAATAGTAAGCCCTTGCTGTCTTTAGCTTAAATGAAAGCTGGCTTGTAATAGTATGTTTGTTTATTTTATATACCACTAAACAATATCATCATAGCGGTTTACACAAATCAAAAATACAGAGAGCCAGTGGCAGAAAGTGAAAAGGAAATTGCAATAATGGATAGGAAAGCAAACTAGTAGATTCACACAACAAGACAGGAGAAGGAAGAAGGGGAATCGAGAGAATAGGGTTATACGGATGGGGCGGGGAGGTCAAAGCAAATGGTAAAGAGGTGGGTTTTCAGACTGCTATTAAAGGTGGTGTGCTGTTCGAGCCGGATGGAGGAGGGTAGAGAATTCCAGAGGGCAGGACCGATGAAAAAGAAGGCAGAAGAGTGAGTGGACTGAAGATGGGCACGTGAAGGGGAGGGAAGATATAAGCAGTTAAGATGCAGTGATCGCAAGGTGCGAGTAGGGATGTGGAAGTGTATAAGATCGGCCCGATATTGGGGAGAGTATTCTCTGACTGACCTAACAAAAACACTGGATTTTAAAATACACAGATTCTATCAGCTTTAACCCAAAGAATTCCCTTTTCCCCAAGATTTAGAGAATGTCCCAGCAAGTAAATTACTTAGAAGTATATATTTCTTTTGATAGTCCTTAAAGATTCTCTCTCCTTTGATTTTTAGGAAGTTGTTTGCTTTTACCCTCTCACCTAAGGCTGTATTTTCATGTAAAGGGGAGATAGATAAGTACTGGAAAGAATAGTGCACATTCTGGACTATACATCACTTTAGACTCTTGAGTGCAATTAGTAATGGCTTTCATGACTGGGAATCACCTGGTTGAGCTTTCTGAGGAAGTGTTATCCACATCAATAAAAAGTGAACTTACATTTGGGTTAGCGGTGGTGCTGCTGACATTTTTGTTTTCTTCTACCTATAAGCGTGCATACAGCTGCATAGACACTGGGAGAGTTGTCTTTTTGTTTTCTTCTACCTATAAGCGTGCATACAGCTGCATAGACACTGGGAGAGTTGTGTTTTTGTGTTTTTTCCTAATGTTACAGAGACAAGTAGGGGGGGGGGTGAAGTGCATACTGAGCTTAAGTTGCAAGTTGCCCGTTGCCCAGGCTCTCACCTACCTCTTCGAATATGCATGTGCCCTTCTTGCTTGCTTGTCTGTGGTGATGGCAGTTTTGCTTGGCGGTAAGGAAAAAAAAAGCTATGGCTTTCCCCTTCTCAGCATCTATCACTTCTAAAATTTTTTTTTTCCTCCCTCAGATTGCTTTCAAACAACTATCTTTTTTTTTTTTTTTTTTCTCCTAAATTTAGACCCTGCTGCCTTTCAATTTTGCTGCTGATTGTTACTCTGGATTGCCTACCCCCCCCTGGAACTGTGATCACTAAAGAGAAGATAGTGAGAGGAATAATGCAAAGGAGACTGCCCAACACCGCAGCAGCCCAACAGACTTCTGGCCTGTGATTGCTTCCACCTGTGGGGCTCCCACATGGCCACAGCTCTGTAGCACTCCTTTCTCCCCCCATCAGCTGTCTGATCTGGCTCAGGCATGATTGGGCAACATGAGGGCAGCCAGAGGCAGTTCCTCCCCTAGCATTGGCTTCATCTCCAGATGTTCAGAACTTGCCACTTCCTCTGACAAGATCCAGGTTCCACTCCCATTTCCTCCCTCCATCAGAGCTATCTTTTACCTTGCTTCCCCTCAACCACTTTCGTTGCTGGTATCCCAAGGGTCAAAGCAACGACAATCTAAGCACCTCAAATTCTGAGAGGCCTCCAGCCAAGCCAGACCCTCAGGAAAGACCAGGGGCTCCACCAAGCGTCATGAAGGTTATTCCTAGGATCAGCCTCCTCACAAAGGTAAGATCCTTAGCAGAAGTTACCCTACCTCCACATATTCCTGAAATTCCTCCTCCAGGAGCTGCAGAGGTCTCCAGTCCAAAATCCTCACTCCTTTATCTGCTCAGGAGGTTTGTTCAGGACAGCTCTGTTATTCTGCAGGTGGCAGCTCCCAACATTCATGCCTCATTCGTAGAAACCCATGTTCCACCCACCACCATAGTGGACGTTCCTGCGGACCCTCCTCTTGATGATAACAGAAGACCACGGACTATATTGCAGATGAGGACACCCTATCCTTAACGCCAGGAACCTCTAGAAGATCTGTGGAGGACTCGTAATATCTGAAGTTTAGGCACTGGTGCTCTATGATTCATAGATGCCAGCAAACAAGTGCAACTTCCAAATCTCCTGCTAGACCAGCCCTTACACGTTGGTTATATTCCCATGGCAGCAGATGTTTGAGACGGATATAATACAAAGGCTTCACCGAGCATGCCCTGGCACCTGTGTGCCCTCCCCTAGGTGTCGTCTTCAGTATTTTTCTGTCTCCAGCAGATGCTGGTTGTTACTCGCTTTGCTCCTCAGTTTTATTTCAGGACTAATTCAGTCAACTTTCAACTGTGGAGTCTCTAGGGAAACCAGGCGATGTCTCCATAGTTTTTTTTTTTCCCAAATTTTTGAAGCCAGTCACTGGGCAGTAGCCACTGATCACAAGGATCAGAAAGGCCTGCAGTCTGCAGAGGGGATCAGGCTCCAGGCCACGAGGGCCTATGTAGCCTGTTTGGAGAGAGCTGAGTACTGCCATCGGAGCCTGAGCTGCCTGTCCTAGTACAGCCATCACTATTCAGCAATTTTGTTTTTGTGTTGGGATTCCATTTACAAAACCATGGCCAGCTACTGCTGAACTCCCAGACAGCTTGTCGGATCGGCTCTCTTGCAGTGTTGGTGAAACCGAGTGACGGGTTCTCTCTACATCACGGTGCTGCTGCCACTCTTCCACCGCAAGGTCCTCTACCGCTGCAGTTCTGCTCAGGGGAATACAACCCACTTGTAAGGACTGGTTTAGCAGGAATCCAGGAAAGGAAGTTAACAGTAAGTAAAATTTCACCTTGCAGTGCACCCAAGAAAGTATAGGCTTTTTATCAGTTCCCCCAAATCCTTCAAGACCTATAGTCCTTTAGTTGGAAGACCCCCACTTTGGACAGCGCAGCCTCCTGTTGCCTTGATTTAAATACAAGGTTATATCTGCCCCTGGTTTTGAATACCAACAACTTCCTCCGTCAGTCCTCCCTATCTGAAGCGGTGCAGAAGAAATCACAGTTCAAGCCACTGATGGAAACACTGCTGGGGAAGGAGCAACACACCCTAGATGCGATGGACTGAAAGTCCTACCAGAGCTCCATGTTAGCCATGCAGATCCTCGCTCACCTTCTCCAGATCCTTCACTACCATCATAACCTCCTCCTACACCTGATTCTACTTGGCAGTCAGAGTAGCTAGTCACGGATCTTCATGAATCCCTTTTATCACATCATTTTCACCATGTTGTGAGCCAGAGTCATAGGCATGATCTGTGGCCTCTGCCAGATGTGCTGCCTGGCACAGAGCAGCAGTGGTTTGAGAGGATTTGCACAACCAATTGGCAGGTGCCCCATGCCAAGGTGATAGTCTTTGGTTCCAAGGTGCAAGAGGCTGTCTGAGATAAAGGACCACCCCTTCAGTCAGGGAGCTGGCAGCCCAGCCAACTGAACCTGCCACACACCCTTGTTCCTAGCTTCCCCAATATTGTCCTTATTACTACCAGTATTTTCAACAATTTTATGTCACAGATATCAACCTTGCACCAGACCTTCAGTGCAGCGTCTCTCCGATCAGCCCTGTGCTCAACACCCCTGACAGTGTGAAAGGAAGCAGCCATCTCCTACCTCAAGCTGCCATCCCCAAACCCACACCAAGTTTTTGTCTACCTGGCTGTGGGTGGCCAGCTCTGCCACTTCAGAGAGGCTTGGCAATCTATAACCACCGACCACTGGGTAGTCAACATTATTCAAGCGAGTTACCGATTCACTTTCCTAACCCTGCCACCTACTCACCCAAATCCTTGCAATTGGCAGCTTCCAGGCCATCATGTCAGCCAGCTAACTCAAGAAATATGATGGCTGTTGCTCAGCAACACCATGTGAACCAGTCCCTCATGAAAAGGTTGGTTAGGGATTTGACTTTTGCTTCTTCCTTATCCCCCCCAAAATCTGGCAGTCTCCATCTGATCCTCGATTTTGTGTCAACTGAACCTTTTCATCAAATGTGAGAAATTAAAGATGCATTCTCTGGCCACTATCCTCCTGTTGCTCAGCTGCAACAATGTGTTAGCCTCTCAAAGGATGCCTACATGCACATTCCCATACGTCCTCGGCAATGGAAATACCTTTGTATTTGTAGTGCTGGCTGAGAAACTGGAAGCAAAAAGTCCTTTCATTTGGCCTCTTCTCTGCTCCCCGTGTCTTTACCGAGTGCATGGTTGTAGTTGCTGCTCACCTCAGGCAACTGGGATATTATGTTTACCCCTGCCTGGATGATTGGCTCATCTCGGCTGCCTCAAAGGAGAGAGCAGCCCAGAGGGTCCAAGCCACAGCTGATCTTCTGTATGCGCGCGGCTTTGATCAATGTATAGAAGTCTGAGCCCATGCCTCAACGGCAACCAGATTTCATTGGAGCATGCATATACACTCCTCTGGCCAAAGCATTCCTCCCCAAGGCCAGGGGAAAGGTCATACAGGACCCCTAGCATCAGCTTTGCCAAGCTGCAGTCTGCGTCCACCTGCATGCTGTTGCAGCTTCTGGGGCACATGGCTGCATGTGTCCATGTGGTCCTGCTGGCATGCTTACACATGTGCCCACTACAGTGGCACCTCCACTTCAATGGGAAATAGCAGTCACAGTCACTACAGCACAAGATTCCCCTGTCTAGCCACTCCACTTTGGTGCTTCACCGCAGTCTCTGGTGGTGGACTACACCATTCCATTTGTTCATGGGATGTCCCTTCCAAATGCCTCATCTCACTCTAATAACCTATGCCTCCAACCAGGGCTGGGGGTGCACCTCCTAGATATGTTGATACAGGGAGCATGCTCACTGCAGGAACAGTTCCTTCACATCAACGTCTTGGAACTGTGTGCTGTCTTTTATGCCCTAACTGGATTCCAACACTGGGCCAGATACAAAGTTGTTTTGGTATGTACCAACAACCAAGTTGTCATGTTCTACATGAACAAGCAAGGTGACGTGGGATCCCTCTGTTTCTGCCATGAAGATGTCTGCTTCTGGACTTTGCTCTCCATTGTGATGCTCAAGGCAACATACCTGCAGGATCACTCGGTCAGTTGGCAGACATGCTCAGCCGTCAGTTGGAGCCACATGAGTGTTCCCTCAATCCAATGACTCTGGACATCTTCCTGGCATGGGGCACACTGGAAATAAACCTCTTTGCATCATTTGAGAACACAGAGTGTCCTTTTATTCTGCTCCATCTGACCCAGCCGGCTTCGCTGGGTTCACATTGCATTTTCCATAGACTGGTCACACTGACTCCTCTATGCTTTTCCTCCTTTCTTGTTCATAACTCAGGTTCTTCTCAAAATCAGACAAGACAAGGCCTCATTTATTCTCATAGCACCTCACTGACCTCGACAAGCCTGTTTCCTGCATTTTCTAGCCCTACTCCAGGAGCCACCAATCTCCCCCCCCCCCCCCCAACTCTGCAACTTCATACACGCCTTCTCACCCAGAACAATGGCCTCTTGCTGCATCCCAACCTCCGGAGCTTGTAGCTCACGGCTTGGAAGCTGCAGGGGTTCTAATGAAAATCCCATCCTTCTCGATGTCGTCTGGGTAGTTCTCATAGCCTCTAGAAGACCCTCAACTCAATGTTCTTACCAACGCAAGTGGTCTTGTTTTTCCAGGTGAGTGGCTGCCCAAAACCAAAGACCCAGGCCAGCACCTGACTCTCAGGACAGTGGCCAATCTGCTTCAATTATCCACATCCGGACGCCAGACCAAATCAGTCCACTACCATCTCTCAGCCATTGTGGCTTCTCATGCTCCCGTCGATGGGCAGTCCATTTCTACGCATCTCTTAGTGACATGATTCATGAAAGCCCTCATGAATACCAAACCACCAGTCCCTGCCTGGGACCTAAATATTCTTTCTGAACTCATGGAGGTGCCATTTGAGCCTTTAGTGACTGCCTCTCTCTGAAGCATCTCAGGTGGAAAAACCGTTTTCTAGTGGCCATAACATCCACAGAAGAATTGAAGAACTTCAAGCTCTGGTTCACTACCTTCCACACACGCAGACCCTCCATGACAGTCATATTCCAAACCCATCCCAAATTCATATGAAAGTGGCAACAGACTTTCACATCAACCAGCCTCTCGCGCTGCCTACTGCTTTTCCATATCCGTCAGAGGGATCTATCCTCGCCCCCCCCCCCCCCTCGGAGGAGACCCTGCACTCCCTAGAATGTAGAAGAGTTCTCTTGTATTACCCCCATTGCATTGCACCCCACTGCCATTCCTCACATCCCTTCATCACCTTCAATCCAGACAACCTGCTTTCAAGCAAACCATCTCTGCCTGGATAACGGACTGTTTTCTTTCTGTTATGACCACACCCACTTACATTCTCCTGGTCGCATAGGACCTCATAACTTCAGGGCCACGGCCGTGTCCATAGCTAGCCTGGCTTCTGTCTCCACTGAAGACATCTGTAAAGCAGCTACTTGGACATCTCTCCATACTTTCACCAGATACTACAGCTTGGATCGTTCCTGAACAAGAGACTCTGCCTTTGGACAGGCAGCCCTGTGAAACTCTGCAACCCAAGTCTCTTTTTTGTTTTTTCTCCTGTCCGCCTCCCTTCTTCATGCTCGGGCAGCAGCTGCAGCATCAACACCTTAATAAAGGCGGCCCTTGCCTTTGGATTCACCAATGGAGTGTGCCTACACCCCCTACTTGTTTCCAGAGAAAGCATAGTTGCTTAGCTGTAACGGGGGTTCTCTGTAGACAGGGGTATGCAACCACACCCTCCTTCCGTCCATCCCCACCACCTTGCCAACAAATCACCTGCAGTACCTCACCTGAAACTGTTCTCTGCAATTTTACAAACTGACATCACAGAAGACAAGCAGGTGGGAAGGGCACATGAATACTCGGAGGTTAAAGACCTCTGAGCTAGGTGACAGCCTGAGCAACTTGGCTCAGTAGGCACTTCACTAAAAGTGTGTGGCTGCATACCCCTGCTCTCTACAGAGCATCCTTTTTACAGGTAAGCAACTACGCTTTATATATGTTTATCTTAAGCTCTCTTAACCTGGCTGCATTCATTTGCAACCCTTTAATTTCTTGCAGAGCACGAATGCAGCTGTCTATGTGGAGGCTTCTAAAAAGCGTGTTGCAGAGTATGAGAAAGAAGTAAGTTCAATATACTTCTGTGTTCGCTCAGAGCACAGAATGGGGAAGGGAGTTTAAAAGTAGAATATGACAGCATATGAAGATTGCAAAACCCATCTAATTTTCCTGTTTTCTTACCTAGTATTGTTGCCCAGACTCTGTTCTTGTTTCCTTGTTCCTTGGGGATTTTGATGTGATAAACTGCTTAGTTGTGTCGTCGTTATAGGTAATATACAAAAGAAATATGGGGGAGATGAACGTAGCAAAACACAAGGAAGGGGAAAGAGGGGGATTGAGGGCCTAGATTAGAGTAATGAGTGTAGGTAACAAAGGAAACAAAAGGAAAATAGGGAGACTGGGGGGAAGAAAATAAATGCAGGAGTCCAAATTGGCTAGCCTGCAAGGGAGGGAATTGGAAGCAAGTTGCCATAGGAAAGGCTAATGCAAATAGATGAGCTTTCAGCTGGGATTTAAAACTGGTAAATAACTAAACCAAGAGGCAATTAATTCCAAAGGATGGGGAGCACTACCACATTTTCCTGAATTCTGTTATCAGATTTGCTCATGTTTCCACTGGGAAGCTGTTGCATTATCCACCCTCTTAGGGAAGAAATATTTATGCCCCATCCTTCTGTATTCAAGTATTGATCTCCTTGTTTTATCTGTAATTTATTTTTCTTTACTAATATCTTGGTCATCTTTTCCATCTTCCCTTTTATATTTCAGCTAGAAAAGTTTACAAACATGATACCCTTTGATCAGATGACCATTGAAGACCTGAATGAAGCCTTCCCTGAAACCAAGCTTGATAAGGAAAAGTATCCTTATTGGCCTCATAAACCTGCTGCTGAATTATAATTTGCAGTTCTATATAAATTTACAAGAACTTGGAACATTTGAGAATAAAATTGTTGTACATAATGTCTCTTGTATTTCTGAGGAGAGAGATGGCTTGTGTTTATGAATTGGGATCACATGGCTTAGACTGAATGTTGTGTTTTGCAAGTAGAGGGAGAACGGGAGCTCTTTACCCTAAAGCCTGGACACATCCACTATTTCATCATGAAAAAATTATAACCTGAGAATTTTAATTTGATAAAATATTATCAAAACGTCTGGATTTCCTAACATGCTTATGCATGGTGAAGTAAATGGGAGGAAGGGTTTGTAGTCAATTGTAGAGAACTGGAGTGAAGGACAACGGGGCTTAATAGAGGTATTTACTTTATTCTAATTGGCTTCAACCTCCATTTTCTGGAAGAGTTTATAGTTTTTATTTGAAGTGAAAACCTTGAACCTCCTTCATTTGTGGTTTTATATAGACAAATGTTTCAAATGTACATCTATTCCAGATGAATAATTAAACAGTATTACACTTTTTTTTTTTTTGTAGAGATCCTTTTATTTAGGCTTTTTCTCACTACATCTGTTGTCCTTAAGTACAGCGGCACTGCATGCTCTTTTTCATAGAAACTTGCTTGTTTAATTATGAATTAAACTATATAGTCTTGCAGGTGCTTGACATCAAATGTATGGTATATGGACTCTAGGAGGTATGTCTACAAAGCAGCAGTAGCGGCCTCCATGTGATATCGGAGTTGCGGCCCCACTGAATTTGGTGAGGCCATGGCTCTGATATTGCACAGAGGCTGCTACCGGTGCTTTGTGAACATACCCCTAGGGATGTGCAAGACCTGTTTTTATAAGAATACAAAAGAAAAAACCATTGGTCAAGGATATGTGTGTTTGTTTTTGGGTTGGTGTGTGGTTTTTTTTTTTTTACATAATCTGTCTTGCATGCAATTTGACACTGAAATTCAGCAGTCTGAACACATGAGTCTTCTGAAAGTGTCTTTGCCATTTCTCAGAGTTCTTAGGGATTTAATTGTAAAATTATGGTATCATGTTTTGCCCTGCTCTCCAGGAGCCTAAATTAAGGAAAGGTTTTGCTACATATTTCAATAATTGTTCCCTGAAGGTCAGTGCACTTGATCTTTTATGAAATTCGACTGTTCAACAAATGCTGTATAAGATTTTCTTTGAGGCTGTGTCAAAACTTGTTTTAAAGATTTTGCTATAAAGAGGAGGAGCCTTAGGATGTATAGGTCTCGAGCATTTAAAAAAATAAAAAAAAATTATGAATGGATGGAGGAAGGTTTAGGGGCACGTTTACTAAAACGTAGCCTTTGTGCATTTCTCCCCAAAATGTAGCATGGGACTGGTGCCAGATCTGTGCTAACAAACAGAGGCATGCTCAGCATTTTCTGATGTAGTTAATGTGGGTTCCAGACCACCCCTATGCTAAGCCATATGCTGCAAATCGTGATAGGTCTTGTCAGACAAATCTGATTGATTTCTTTGACTGGGTGACCAGGGAGTTGGACCGAGAGCCCTAGATGTGGTGTATTTAGATTTTAGTAAAGCCTTTAACACTGTTTCTCACAGGTGACTTATAAACAAACTGAGACCCTAAAGTTACTGCTTTGGTTAGAAACTGGTTGAGTGGGAGGTGACTAAGGGTACAGGTAAATGGAGCTCACTCTGAGGAGAAGGAAGTTACCAGTGGTATGCCCCAGGGATCTGTCTTTGGTCTGATTCTTTTTAACATCTTTGTTAGTGATATTGCGGAAGGGTTGTCGGATAAGGTTTACCTCTTAGTGGATGATACCAAAATCTGCAATAGAATAGACACCCAGGAAGGTGTAGATAACATGAGGAGGGATCTAGCTAAGCTTGAAGAATGGTCTAGAATTTGGCAGCTGGGATTTAATGTTAAAAAATGCAAGGTCATGCATTTGGGCTGCAGCAATCCAAGGGAGCAATATAGTATTGGGGGTGAAGTACTTTTGTCCACTAAAGAAGAGAGGTACCTCAGTGTGGTTGTGTCTGATGATCTTAAAGTAGCTAAATAGGTAGAAAAGGCGACAGCGTA
This sequence comes from Ichthyophis bannanicus, assembly GCA_033557465.1. Lineage (NCBI taxonomy): Eukaryota > Metazoa > Chordata > Amphibia > Gymnophiona > Ichthyophiidae > Ichthyophis > Ichthyophis bannanicus. The sequence continues at coordinate 295,115,343 of CM066041.1, forward strand.
AGCTAGAAGGATGCTTGGGTACATAGGGAGAGGAATGACTAGTAGAAAAAAAGGTGATAGTGCCTCTGTATAAGTCTTTGGTGTGAACTCATTTGGAGTATTGTGTGCAATTCTGGAGACTGCACCTTTAAACGGATATAAACAGGACAGAGTCAGTACAGAGGGTGGCTACTAAAGTGGCTATTTGGTCTTCATTATAAAGCATATGAGGACAGACTTAAGGATCTTAATATGTACACCTTAGAGGAAAGGCGGAATAAAGGTGATATGAGTGAGATGTCTAAATTCCTCCGTGGCATAAATGCACAGGGGGAGAGCCTCTTTTGATTGCAAGCAAGCTCTGCTATGAGGGGACATGGGATGAAGGTGAAGGGGGATAGATTCAGGAGTAATATGTGGAAATATTTCTTTACGGGAAGAGTGGTGGATCTGTGGAATAGTCTCCCAGTGGAGGTGGTAGAGATGAGGACAGTAACTGAATTCAAAGAAGCAGGGGACAAACACAGAGGATCTCTAAAGGAAAAAAGGGGACTGTTGTAGTGGGTGATATGGAAGGACAGACTAGATAGGCCATGTGGTCTTTTTCTGTTGTCATTTTTCTATGTTTGTTTAGATGGTAATAAGGGCATCTGCGTGAGGTGCAGCATATTAACTGTAGCATTCATGTTCCACCCCCAGATCACTCAGTCTCTGCCCTAACCCACTTTAACAGTTACTGCAACACACTTGGTGCTTGCTAAACCCTAGGCTAATCGCTACCTCAATCTAGTAAACATGCCCCACAGAGTGGCTATAATACCAGGAGAATTGCCAACATAGCAGGGATCAGTTACGCCATAAGTGTGTGTGTGTGGTCCACATGATCGCTGACTAAGCAAGATGTAGCTCCAAAATGGAAATCCTGCTGAAACATGATTCTCTGCAATCTAAGTTTAGCAAGAATTGGTAATGGATCATTTTAGTGATAAACTCTGGTACTGCAGTATTTCTATCGCTGTAGTGTTGGTATTCTTGGTTGGTCTCTTTTCAGGGATTAGTAGTTTGCCATTAGCTGAGGTAGCATACATCTTGCTACCAAAAGAAACTTTTACTTCCAGCAGCTAAAGGTTTCTGCTGGTCACCAAACTAGAAAACTAATAATCCCTTTAAAAAAAAATCCTCTATTCACATTATGTCAGCCCATTTTAGGGTAATAATGACGGAGAACAATATCGTAGAGAAGAGGTGAATAAAGAAGAAGATCTTTTCTAGGACAGCAAGATCAGATGCTCCTTTGCTGGCTTCTGGGTCTTGGCTTTTATCGGATGTCATTTGTTTCCCTAATAGCTGCACTTCAGAATGGATTTTCTTCAAAAGTCTGGTGATGTCTTCATTGTCCTTCAGCAGGCCCAGATTCCTTGGCTCTAGCTCTTCATCCAGTGATTCATTAGTAGTGCACACTGAAAATAGCAGGAGATAGAGAAATTGATAATCAGTAGATTTTGACATAACCAGTCAAAATGAAATCCCTATCTGAATATGATTAACAAAAAATAACAAATATAAAGGTATACTGAATTCATCTTGACTAGCTATTTTGAGACGTAACATTCCCTCCCTTAAGTCAGAACAGAATGAGGAAAAGAGGTCATTGCCAGAAATTGAAAGGTTTTTTTTCCCTTTCACAATTTACTTCCCTTTAATTCTATTTTGATATCATCCTTCCGGTACAGGTCAGACTCCTGGGTTGTTTATTTATTTATTTGCATTTCTTATATACCGCACTATTTGCGATCAGCGCGGTTTACATAAAACAAATGGTATCTGACAATGAACAAAAGTCAGGTCATTACATTGAACAGGAACAAGTAACTTGGAAAACAGGGTAAACTATATACATATGCATAGCATTGAATAGGTAACTATATATATGTCAGATGGAGTTATTGGGTATTGATCATACTTGGTGGCTGGGGTTCGGGGCAGTCAGTGAGGTATTTGATAAAGAGGAAGTGTTTTAAGGCCTTCCTGAACTGGCTGAAGTTGGGGATTGCTCTGATGTGTGGTGGTAGGGAGTTCCAGAGACTTGGGGCACATAGTCTAAAGGCTCTGTTCGATGTTGCCTTGGAGCATTTTGTCATGTCTCTCGGTATCGCTAACATGTTGGCAACTGCGGTTCTTCTTAGCCTGTTGGGTATGGGTGGTTGGATGAGGTCACATAGTGAAGAGGAGGAGAGCCCCTTGATGGCCTTGAATGTCATCATTAGGCTTTTGAAGCTTAACCTGGCTTAAATGGGGAGCCAGTGAAGCTGTTTCAGGAGGGGTGTGATATGCTCTCTTCTTGGCGTTCTGAGGAGAATCCGCGCTGCACTGTTCATGGCAAGTTGCAGGGGATGTAAGGTGGCCTGAGGGAGTCCTTGTAGGATGGCGTTTGAGTAATCAAAATGAGGAATGATGAGGGCTTGATAAATGGTGCGGAAGTCGCTTGGTTCGAGTAAAGGGCGTGGGTGTCTAAGGGATTTAATCTTGAAGTAGATCGCTCTTACAGTGTTGGTTATGTGTTGCTTCATGTTGAGGTTCTGATCCAATGTGACTCCGAGGTAACGTATAGCTGATTTTACTTGCAATTTGGCGTTGTCCACTTCCAAGTAGCTGGGTGGTGTAAACTTGGGATTTCTGGAGATGAACAGGACCTCCGTTTTCTCCTTGTTCTCCTAGGACAAGCAGGATGAGTCAGCCACACTTGGTGATGTCATCTGATGGCGCGGAGATGGAAGTACTCTCCATAGCTCAGAAGGGCTTTTGCCAACTGGCCCCACCCTCCTGCCTGCCCCTAGCTAGCCAGTTTTAGTACTTCCACCTTGCCAGCAAGATGGATACCTCTTCTCTCCATAAAAAAAATACAATTTGGCTACCATTGGACTCTCAAATCAGAGATTCAAGAAGAATGAATCTAACTGACATGCATGACTGGTGCCTTGGGGTCTCCCACAATGTGGAAGACTGTGCTCGGCTGTCTCCATGGACAAGGAAATCACGCAGGAATGCGCTGAAGGAACTTTCCATCATTGCCTCCTTGCTCCGGTGCTTTCACTAGCCTCCGGGAGCTCATTTCCTCTGCCCCTGCCTTCTCAGACTCCGACGACATTTCTGCCTCTACTGACCACCCCAGTGGCTCTGACTGCACCCTCGGGGGCCTCCGCTCACAGCCCTGCGGTCCTGGACACTGCTGCTCCTCTGGGGGATCTGGCTCCGATGACATTGCTACTGACCACCCCGGTGGCTCTGAGTGTGCCCTCGGGGGGCCTCTGTTCACAGCCCTATGGTCCTGGACACTGCTGCTCTGCCGGGGGATCTGCTTTGCCTGCTCGCAGCCCAAGCAGCTCCAATTCTGATCAGCCATGAGGCTCCCATGGCGGTGGCCATCTTTGATGACATCACAGCTCCCAGCTCCTCCCCTGTGGCATCATTGGTCGATGCCGATCCAAGCATCATCAGAGAAGGAGGAGCCGCTTGCACAGGAGACACGCCCACCGCCGACGGTCCTGTTGCACGGAGGCATCGCTGAGGACCGCACTGACGTTCTGGACACCGGCGTGGAAGTCGCAGCAGCAGCTGGGGCATCCACAACCATGGACGCAAGCAGCATCACACCGGCAGGAGCCGATTGCACAATCGCAGCAAACATTCTGTGCCTGTCAATGTTGAGCCAGACACTAGCAGCAGGTACTCCTTTTCCTCCTTTGTCCAGTGGGATTTTTTTTCCCCCCAGCCCTGCCCTGGGCATCTAGAACAGACGGAGTACCCCCTGCTGGAACCCACAGAGCCTGCCAAAGCTGCTTTACATTGGCGATCCTCCAATCTTCAGGTATTAGAGATGATTTTAATGATAGTTCACAGATTACTAATAGCAGGTCTGCAATCTCATATTTCAGTTCTTTCAACACCCTTGGATGTATACCATCCGGCCCAGGTGATTTGCTACTCTTCAGTTTATCTAATAGTTGTAATACATCTTCCCGATGTATCGATATTTCCTTCAATTCTTCCGCACCTTTAAATACCACTTCAGTCATGGGTAACATCCCTACATCTTCCTCAGTAAAGACTGAAGCAAAGAATTCATTCAGTCTCTCCGCTATCGCCTTGTCGCCTCTTAGTGCTCCTTTAATCCCTTTATCATCTAATGGATCAACTGACTCTCTCACAGGTTTTTTGCTATGAATGTACTTGAAAAGGTCTTTAGTTCGTGTTTTTGCTTCCGCAGCAAGCTTCTTCTCAAATTCTCCCTTTGCCTGCCTTATCAATGCTTTGCATTTGACTTGCCAGTGCTTGTGGTGTTTCCAGGTTTCATCGTTTGGCTCTTTTTTCCATTTCCTGAAAGATGCTTTTTTGGCAACAACAGCCTCTCTGACCTCACCTTTAAACCATGCTGGCAGTTTTTTGGACTTCCTTCCACTTTTCTTAAAGCGTGGAATACAGCTGGTCTGGGCTTCCAAGATAGTATTTTTCAACAACAGCCAAGCCTGATGTACGTCTTTAACCTTTGCAACTGCTCCTTTTAGTTTTTTCTTAACTGTTTTCCTCTTCCTTTCCTCTGTAGACTACATCAGTGTGGATGACAGTGCTATCTCCTCTTTCTAACATAATCCACGGTGCTACTTCTTTTCCCCATGACCCCTGTATTTCAGTAGCCTTAATCTTGCTTTTGACACACCTTGTATAGGGCTCTTCCTCCTTTTCTACTCTCTCTATCTCTTCTAAATAGATTATAGCCAGCTATGGCTCTATCCCATTCATGCGACTCAAACCATATTTCTGTAATGGCCACAATGTCCAAGTCTATTTCCATCATTAGGGCTTCCAGGTCAGGAGCTTTGTTGACTAGGCTTTGAGCATTTGCTGGCTGGCTTGCCTTTATTTTGCATGGATTTTGTTCTGTACACCTCTTCCCACTTGCTATTGATGTGTGGTTTAAAAGTGTGGCTGTTTCCAATGTTATGCTTTTGCTGGGAGTGATGTACTGAACTTGTCCTTTTCCATCTGTCATCCCCTTTTCCTAGTTTTAAATGTGTGTCCACATACTGCCTGAATTTTTCAGACAGGATCTTTCCCAGCAATGGAGAGATGTAGTCCATCAGCACAGTATAGCCTCTTGTTTCCCCAGTTGTCTGTATATCTAAATCCTTCTTGTTTGCACTGGGTTTGGAGCCATGTATTAAAGTTTTATGCAATGCAGCCTTTCTTCCCCCTCTACCAAGAAAAGGTAGAACTTCTGAGAATGCTATAGTGTTAGTAGTGGGTTTGAGTTTCTCTTCCAGAGTCTGGAAGTCCCTTTGAACTACTGTGGCACTGTTTCTAGTTAGGTCATTTGTACCCAAGTGAATGACATCAATTTTGGAGTGCTCACTTTCTGCACTAACTACGAGTATACCAACAATTTGGTATAGCTGAAGAGCCTGAGGCATTTGACCATTTTCTCTCCTTTGAACTGTGTTTCCAAGTTGGTGTCTGATTATGGAATCTCCAAGTAGTAGTAGTAGTTTTCTGTTTTGTGATTTTTTTTCCCCCCATCATAGTTGGTGTATTATCAGTAGAGTGGGCATTTGACCTCATTTAAGGGCACTTCAGTTTCCATGGATTGGGCACCTTCATTATCCAAGGCAGAGAAGGCATTATGCAGGGTGATCTCTTGATGTATAGGGTGTCTCTGCATTACAGTTTGCAACCTACCAAAACCCACTGATCCATTTGTTCCTGGGTTGTTTGATTCTTTGTGGGAGCGGTGGTGGATTTTGTTCAGTTTGTACCCTAGAAGAGGTGTGTTTAATTGCAGCTAATTCTTCCCTTAGTAGAGCCAATTCTTTATGCATAGCAGCTAACTTGAGGCACATAGGGCAAGCTTTTAGGTTCCAAATGATTCTTCTCAGAATGAAAGCAGCACAGTTATTGTATTGAATACATGACATGCTGATTAAGTGGCCCTAGGAGAAGGAGAAAAGGAAAAAGGTGGGTGTAACAACCAATTTAAAGGACAGATATCACTATACATGTTGACTATATAGGCTAGGCTAGGCTATTCAATGCAGCCCTGGGGTGGGTTGTCTAGCCTATATAGCCAGAGGTGGGTGGGAACTTAAGTGTCCCTGGCCAGTAAATGTTACATGAACTGAGGGCACACTCAGATATCTGATTTAAAGGCTATGCAAGGAATGTAGGCAGTCAGAATATTCCTAAACTCATATATTCAACAGTTAAAATTTATATTAACAAAAAAACAGGCAATTTGTAAAGTCTGAAAGCTTAGCTGTATGGAGTCTCTTGCAGCTGTGATGACCAGAGTTGATCAGGTTCTTGTGGACAGGCTGTAGAGGTGATTCAATTAGCCCCACCCTGTGAAGCAGGCTTGTAACAGACAATGGAAACTGAAATCTTACTTCTATGTATCAGCCTACTATGCAAAGGTCCCTGTAACCTTACAATTTATACCTTTGCTGCAAATTTAAGAGGGAGACTTAGGTAGAAGACCAGGAATCTGCAAATCTGAAAGCATTTGTGTACTTTTACGTATTTGCTTCAACACGGTACTGGGGTCGAGTATATCTCCCATTGGACCAGTCCCAGACGATTCAACAGCAGATTCAGCATCTCTTGGGCCTGGCAGCACCCTCGGCCTGGTAGTACCTCCAGGTTCTGGGGTTGATGGCAGCAACTCTCGATTTGGTTCCTTGGGGTGAGTGCATATGAGGCCATTGCAGAGATCTCTTATCTTCACTGGTGTCCTTGGCTAGGAAATTACCTTGTCTGCTGGAGGTTTGTGCCAGTCTTTAGTGGTGGTTAGTTTCTGTGAACCTTCTGGTAGGGATGCCCCTGGAGGCTCAAGTGTGGAAAGCTGTGATGACAGATACCAGCCTCTCAGGTTGGAGTGCGCATTGTCTCTCCCAGGTGGCTTAAAGACCGTGGTTGTCCAGCAACAGTGGTCCATCAACCATGTGGAGATGTGGGCAGTGTTTCTGATGCTCCAACCCTTTTAGCTGCTCATCCAGCAGAATGCTGTGCAAGCATCCTTGGACAATGCCACCACGGTGGCCTACATCAACCACCCGGGGGGAGGGGGGGATATGGGAAGTGCAGTGTTTGGCAGAGGAGATTTTTCCCTTTCTTCAGTGGGCAGAGCAACATCTCCTGGCACTGTCAGCAGTGCATTTAGTGCGGAAAGACAACGTCTGGGCAGATTTTCTCAGCCATCAGAAGATGGACCCTAGGGAGTGGTTCTTGGAGGACTTGGTCTTTCAGGCCATCATGAGAAAATGGGGGACACCTGTAATGGATCTAATGGTATCTGAAGTGAATGTCAAGGCCCCTTGTTTCTTTAGTTGGTGCCAGGAAAGGATGTCCAAGGGTCTAGACACCCTGACACAAGCCTGGTTGGTGGAGGGCCCTCTGTATGTGTTTTCCACCATGGCTGCTCATAGGCCACTTGATTCAGAAGACAGAGGTGCATCACAGCTTGGTGATTCTGGTGGCCCTGGATTGGCTGTTGCTGGTGGGGCCCTGGCGTCTACTGATGAGGGCCGATCATCTCGAGCAGGGTCCAGTCCACATGCATCAGGTGGATCAATTTTTTTTTCTTGCCTGGCTGTTGAAAGGGCATGGTTAGGGAAGGGAGGTTACTCTTCGTAGGTTATTTCGACATTGCTGCAAGCTTGGAAGAGGTCTACATTTGCTCTTGTATGTGCAAGTGTGGTGAGTCTTTGAGGACTGGTATTTGACCCAGGGACTCTGTGCCCTCTTGGTATCTCTTCCGCAGATCCTAGTGATTCTTCAGGCTGGAGTGGAAAAGGATCTGGCCCTCAACTCTTTGTGGGTGCAAGTGGCAGTGCTAGCGTGTTATCTGGGTCATGTGCAAGGTAGCAGTCTGACCGCACACCCAGATATGGCTCAGTTCTTGAGGGCAGTGAAGTATCTTCACTCTCCAGTGCATTTGGTAGTTCTGGTGTGGGACCTTTTAATCTGGTATTGTCCACGGTAGTAGGCTTCTTTTGAACCACTGACAGTAGTGACCCTGAAGGATCTTGCACTTAAGGTGGTGTTTTTGGTGGCAGTTTGCTCAGCTAGATGCATTTCAGAACTTCAAGCGCTCTCTTGTCAGGAGCCGTTTCTCTTCTTAGCCAAGGAAAAGGTGACGTTATATATGGTGCTCTCCTTCTTGCCCAAGGTGGTTTCTACTTTTTCATGTGAAACAGGCGGTAGTCTTACCGGCATTTGTAAATGTTGGACATCCGCAGAGCACTCAAATGCTACTCGTGATCAATGCAAGATTTCCATAAAGTGAATCGATTTTCATCCTCTATGGGGGCTTGAGTTGGGGGGAGGCAGTGTCTAATGCCTCTAGCTCTCACTGGTTTAAAGAGGCCATTGTGTCAGCGTACCTCCTGCACAAGCTCATTTGACTAGAGCGCAAGGATCTTCTGGGCAGTGTTCAGTCTCGTACCACCGTCAGAGATCTGCAAAGTGGCCACTTGGTCCTCGTTGCATACCTTTGCTTGCCATTATTGCTTGGATGTACAGGCATGGGAGGATGCGTGGCTTACAGGCTGGCCTCAGGGGTCCCTCTCTTTCTTGAATACCGCTCTGTTACATCCCAGGAGTCTGACCTGGACTGGAGGGACAATATGGAAGGTGAAATTAGAATTGACCTGCTAATTTTGCTTCTATGAATCACTTTGGTCCAGGCCAGAATCACCCTTTTAAGAGTGGATAGGTGAGGCTGCCTGGGAGTTGTGGTTTATGGGCGATGCCAGTGGCCCTGTGGGGCATCAGTCAGCACTGGCGGTATGGTGTTCCCTGGTGGGGGATTAGTTGCTAGCTGACTCTTCATATCCGTTTGGATCTGTAAATTCTTGTTTTTCTGGTTTGGCTGTTCTGCTTTACCATATGGAGGGGTTGTTCCCTTCTCCTTATGTGATGACATCACAAAAGTGTCAGAAGCTTAGTCTTCATCTGCTGGAACTGGAGCACAGCGCAGGAATCTGGCCTGGACCAGAGTGACTCATGGAAAGAAAATTAGCAGGTAAAGTCTTTCACCAGTGGTGTTGCTGGGACTGTCTTTTTTTTTTCTTCTTCCTCATTCACCCACAAGCCGGTAATGGTTGGGCAGAAGCAAGCCCATGTGCCTTAAGTGCGATTTTATGAACCAGTTACAGGGTAGGGAGTATGGAGTTTTGTTTTTTTTTCTCTTGCACTGCTAAAGGGAGTGTAGATCAGTGAAAATGCCGAGGGTTTTAGATATGTGCATAACTCTCCCCAGCAAAAAGGGAATTTGTTGGGATGAAGTTTTCAATCAATTCTTACAAGTACCAGATTTCAAGAAAGTAGGATTTTTGATTAGAAATACCCTCCTTTTTTTCCAGTTTAGAAAACATTAATGTATTTTCAGTACCATTTTAAACCTATTGTATATGAATGATGACACAAATGATGCTGGCTAAAGATCAGTCGCACTAGTTACTTTGTTTTTCTCAGGATGACTATTCTGCTCACTTTTGACTTGGAGAATGTGTTCGGGCAATGGCTTAAGCGAAACCTCAGAGCCCAAAGTAGTCATTGTCCTCCATTTCATGTTTTCACATGGATCCAGATCGATGCATAACAGCATTACGCGGTGTCAGTGTTATTGACTAAACAGTCTGTATGTGTATACTAATAGTGTAGGATTTGTCGTGGTGCCTTGCTAAAAAGTTAGCACAGGACCCTATGGTAAAAAAAAAAAAAAAAAATCCCCCATTAAACTAGTTTGCATGCGATTGAGTGGGTCAGATAAGTGAATTGATTCTGTTATTTAAGAATGAAAGTTCCAATGAGCTGGTTAAAAGACATTCTTAAAAATTGAAAAAAGTGAAGGATTGGCAATAACTTTAGGACTAATGATGGAGTGATCACCTTTCATTTGATATGAGGTATAGCTCCATTTGGATGGTCCAAAAAATTGTCTTTATTAATTTGCCAATTTGATATCTTATGTAGTTGTGGATTGTATCATATATAATACACAGGTATATGTGAAGAATACACACATACATTTAATATATTTTTCAGAGCAGGTGTAAATTTGTAGGGAGGTATTTGCATGCTGGTTTAAGGGTCTCTATCTTGAAAAGGCCACTGATTTTTATCTTTTATAAAATTGCCTCTCCCCTTTTTAAACCTACTTCCTAAACGTATGTTTTTTGGGATCACCTGTTGCTCTTCTCTGTCTCCCCCCCACCCCCCACCCCCAAAATAGCAGTGGCTGGTAATTGGTAATTCCTGCAGAAGTACCATCCTTATAGAATTGTGCAAGCAAAATTCAAACTTCTGTGTGAAAAGGTCTGCCTTATGGGAAGATTAGACCTTACCTGCTAATTTACTTTCTTGGAGTCCCTCTAGTCCGTGGGTAGTGTGTGTCCACTAGCAGCTGGAGACTGATATGCAAAGTTTTTCCCCATTATGTCACACTATACCCTCTGGGGCTCACTTCTCCTTCCTCAGTACACTATTGACAAAACAGCAACAGCTTTCTTCAACTTTATCAACTAACTACTATTGGAACTTGCAGAACTGAACCCTCTGCATACTTTTAGCCACTGTACCGTACACTGGGCCAGAGATGACTCGCTGGTGTCTCGCTTTCTTAGTTCCTCTTCCCCCCCCCCCCCCCCCAATCATATACAAGATTGTGTGAAAAAAGGGGCCTGGCTATCTCCAAGCCCCTGACAGTAAGCTGATGAACCCCTTATGCTTTTCAGAATCACTCCAACCCACCTTCTGAGTTCGTGTGAACCTAACAAACAGATGAGGGTGGATCCTGGACTGGACCAGAGGGACTCCCATGAAAGTAAATTAGCAGGGAAGGTCTAATTTCACCTTCATCCATGTCCCTCCACTCCAGTCCAGACCAATGTGATGTACCACAGCAGTACTCATTGATGGGAGGGACCTGTGAGCCCTGCCCTCAAGATATGATCTCTGAAATGCACTTCCTGTGTCACCTGCACATCCAGGCGGTAGGGTCTGGCCAAGATATGCAACGATGACCAAGTTGTCGCCTTGCAGATATCCCCTGCTGGCACCAGGATAAACTTGGCCCATGACTCCACCTGGGCTCTTGTGTGATGTGCATGCAGTCCCTCTAGGACTGGCCTCCCCTTAAGTAGATAGGCCGAGGTGATAGCCTCCTTCACCCAGTGAGAGATGGATGCTTTAGAGGCCGCTTCACCTTTACGCAGTCCTCCAAACAGCACAAAGAGATGCTATGAATTACGGAAGGACGAGTGCGCTTCAGGTAGCAATTCAATGCTCTGTGAACATCCAACTTATGCAGTCGCCAATCAGTAGTGTGGCGTGCCCTCATCTGTCATGGGAAACACCGGCAGGGTCACTATCTGTTTGATATGAAAAGGGGAGACCACCTTTGGCAAGAAAGATGGAACTGTGTGCAAAATTGTTCTCTCTTTGGCCAGAATTAGAAATGGTTCCCTGCAGGACAAGGCCTGTAGCTCGGAAATGTGTCAAGCCGAACCGAAGGCCATCAGGAAAACTGACTTCAAGGCCAGGTCTTTGAGAGTTGAATGACCAAGAGGCTCGAACGGAGGCCCTGTTAGGATTAACAGCATGATGTTAAGATCCCATGGTGGAACAATGCCCCTGCCAGGTGGCCGAATCTGTTTCACTTTTTGCAAAAAAATGGGAACTATCTGAATGGTATGCCAATCAGAATCTTTGGGGCTTGTTTACAAAGCCTCGGTAGTGGATCGCGATCGCAACCGCGGCCCCATTGAAATCAATGGGGCCGCGGCTCCGATTACGATCGCAAACCGCTACCGCGGCTTTGTAAACAAGCCCCTTTGTATCTTACCCTGGTAACAGGATAAAGCAGCTACCTGAATCTTTAGGGAATTCCTACTAGCTGTTTGTCTTCCTGGTTTCCTCCTACCTCTTGACTCTTTTCTCTCTTTTCTTTTTTATGGATGGTGTTCTTTTTCATTAATTCTGTATTGATATATTATTGTAAACCATATATCAAATGTAATGTATGTCATTCCTTCCCCCTGTACTATGTAGACCCATAAATGTCAGCCACTTTGATTGAAGGATAATGTGGCATACAAATCTGAATAAATAAAATTCCATGCAAGCCCCTTATCCAGTCCCACCTGCAAAAACTCCAGAACATCTACCACCGATGATCCCAATGGTTGAACACTGCGATTTTCACACCAATCCTCAAAAACGCACCACACATAGACATAGGACAAAGAGGTAGATTTCTTATTTATTTTATTTATTATTTATTTACATTCTCTTATATACCGCGCTATTCTGCATCAGTGCAGTTTTACATTGAACAAACTGAAATTACATTGAACAGGGCATTATAACTTGGAGATAACTATTTTACAGGGAACATGGGCTATGGAGGGTTAAGTGGCTTGCCCAAGACCACAAGGAGCACCTGTGGGACTAGAAACCCCAGTCCTTCTGGCCCAAGGTTGCTGTCATCTAGTGGGATTTGAACCCCCGACCTTCTGGCCTGAAGTACCTTGCCCCAACCACTAGGCCACTCCTCCACTATCTTCCTTGCTTTCAATAGCCCTGCTTCAATAACCTTGCCTGCTCAGGAGCCAGGCCGTAAGTGAGAATCGATCCACTTGAGGCATGAACACCAGACCCTGTGCGAGCAGATCGTCTGACACCAGGAGGCACCATGGCTGATCCACTACGAACCTGATCAGATCCATGTGCCATGGATGCCGAGGCCAATCTGGGGCTACTAATATCACGTGACTGTGGTATCCTGCAATCCTCTGCAGGAGATGACCAATCAGGGCCCACAGAGGAAAGTCATACCAGAGTTCTTCCTGGGGCCACAGTTGCACTAGGGCATCCAGCTCCTCTGACATTGGCTCTCTCTGTACTGAAAAAAAAACAACTGGTCTTGGCATTACTCGCTGATGCCATGAGATCTATCACCGGTGGACCACAGCGGTCTACTATGCCCGCAAATATGAGATCCCCCAGCGACCACTCTGCTGAATCTTGCCGATGCCTGCTCAAATAATCTGTTTGTATGTTGTCTTTCCGGCCTCTTGAGTGGCTGATAGCGTGACCAGATGCTATTTGGCCCACTGCAGAATTGGCTCCACTTCGGTCGCTAGAATGGCACTTCCCATGCCTCCTTGTTTGTTGATGTAGGCCACCATTGAGGCACTGTCTGAAAAGATTCATACCGCCTGGTTCTCCAGAATGGGCGTGAAGTGAGCAAACGCCCCCCAGACCGCACTGAGCTCCAGCTGATTGATGGACCATGTGCTCTCCTCCACTGTCCATTGTCCCTGGGCCACTTGGGAGCAACAATGCACCCCCCCCCCCACTGAAAAGGCTGGAATCTGTGGTTACTACCACCCAATCTGGCAGTTCCAATGACACTCCTTTCTCGAGATTGCCTCTGTTCAACCACCATTGCAAGATAGCTTTGGTGTCCCCCGGGCATTGAAGTTGGCAAGACAGAGACTGTGACTGAGGTGACCACCAGAAAAACAATGCCTTCTGAAGTAGTCTCATATGAGCTCTGGCCCAGGGCACCAGATCGAGAGCCGCCGCCATCGGGCCCAAAACCTGTAAGTAATGCCAGGCTGATGGCCTCAACATCCATAAGAACTGATACAGCATGCTCTGTAACTTCTCTATCCTCTGCGCTGGAAGAGATACTAGTCCCATTTCCGTATTGAAGTCTGCACCCAGGTATATCAACCACTGTGATGGGATCATCTGGCTCTTGGCTGCGTTCATCACTCAGCCAAATTCTTGCAGGAAAACTGTCACCTTCTGAGTCACCTCTCAACTCTGCTTCCAACTTTGCCCGAATGAGCCAGTCGTCCAGATATGGGTGCACCAGTATGCCCATCCTGAGCACCGCTGCTGTGACGACCATGATCTTGGTGAAGGTTCTGGGCACCATTGCCAACTCAAAAGGCATCACCTGGAACTGGAAGTAACCCATGAATGTAGCACACTGTAAAAACCTCTGATGCTCTAGACGTATGGGAATGCGCAAATAGGCCTCTATGAGATCTAAGGCCGTAAGGAATTTGTCATTCTGTATTGCCACTAGAATGGATTGTAGGGTCTCCATGTGAAAATGGGGCATCCGCAGGACCCTGTTGACCCCCTTGAGATCCAGAATTGGATTAAAGGTGCTGTTCCTTTTGGGTACCATGAAATAAATGGAGTAACGACACTTCTGCACTGTTTTGGCGGGACCGATACCACCTCACCCAGAGCCAAAAGGCGATCCAACATATCTTTTACCACCTGGGTCTTGCACATCACCTGCATTTTGATAGCATAAATGCATTGGCCAGTGCGTGCTGGAACTTGAGAGCATACCATTCGTGTATGATTTCCAGCCCCCACTGGTCTGAGGTTATTCAAACCTAGGAGGGAAGGAAACACTATAGATGGCCTCCAATGCGCTGCCTGACCTCCTGGATACCTCTAGCTTCATTGGGACTTCTTGGTGGCGTTAGCGGCCGCCAACTAGTATCCTCGTCCGGCTCTGCGGCTCCCAAAGTATGGACCCCGATAAGAGAAACGTCCTCTTTGTGGAGGTGCAAACCTTGCTGCCCAAAAGCGGTAGAAATCCCAAGATCCTCCTCTAGTCTGAGACATATATCTTCTGCCCCCTTGGGGCTTGTCCTCCCGGGAGTCTACTCCCTTTAGATTCCCCCAGGTCCTTAACCAATTCTTTGAGGAACTCGCCAAACAGTCCCTTCCTCCCCCTCCCCCCCCAGAAAGGAAGCTTACTAAGGCAGATCTTGGAAGAGACATTGGCCAACCAATTTCGGAGCCACAAAAATCTGCATGACACTACCATCAAGGCCATACTTTTGGATGATGAGCACACTAAGTCATAACAGAGGTCTGACAAGTACGCCAATGCTGATTCCAACTTGGGCAACTCGGGGGGCTCAGTGAACTCCCCTCCAAGATGGTCAGGCAACGCTTGCACCCAATGCATGCAGGCCCTTGTGACATAAGCCCTGTAAATAGAGGTCTGTAACGACAGTGCTTTGACTTCAAAGGCCTGCTTCATCAGGGATTCCAATTGGCAGTGGGATCGTGTTTTGTTTTTGGTTACCGCCATGATCAAGGCTTCCCCTTTTGGGTCTGAAACAGCTCCTTTTCCGCTTTGGGGACTGGGTACATACGACCCATAATGTGACCACCCTGCAAGACCGCTTCCGGAATATCCCATTCAGCTTCAGTTGCCTGCATAATGGCTTTGTGCACCAGGAAGGCCTGCTGGGGTGTGTGCATACCCTGTTATAGCGGATCTTCCAGTGGGACCTCCACCTCAGGAGCCCGAAGAGGAATATTTAGAGCTGCTAGGGACTGGGAAATGAGTGCCACAAGTTCCTCCTTGCGGAAGACCCTGTCTATTGCAGGATTCTCTGCTGGAAGAAGGTCCCCATCCTGTTCCAGGGGATCCAAATCTTCCCCTTGGCCTGAAGGACCCTCCCCTGGGTCCTCAAAGCCCTCTGAAATCTCTGAGAGCAGGTTTTCCTGGAGCGGGACATCAGAGTGTCTCTGCTTCTTAGCGTGACCATGCTCAGTCGTTAGTAAGCCTCGCATGATGAGTGCCAATCACCACTTGTGCCTGTCCCTTTTTCAGCGTGAAGGCCTTGTGAAGCAGAAGGATGAACTCGGGAGAGAAGAGAGTGTTCTCCTCCTTATTTGACGTTGACTGGAGAAACTCCTCCTCTAGCAGTTGTCCACCCTAGCTCTCTATCTGAGATGGCTAGAACAGCTCCTGGGCTTCCTGACAAAATGGCCGCTGGGGAGGAATCACGGGAAAACTCCCACGTCAGAGAGAGAACTCCCAGGTCTTGTTCTGACTCCCCCTGAGAGTCCTGCGACCCTGCTGGGTGCAGACTAGCTTCCTCCCGATGTTCCTCCAGCTCACAGCTCTCTCTCTCACACACTTTGCAACAGCCCGCCTGAGAGAGAGCCCCAACACATGCCACATGCAGCGCAAAAGGATTTTAAGCCAGGCATTGTGCGACAGGAAGGCAAAGGGCTGGGCAATCTGCATTGGCAGCAGAAAGCTACCTGAAAGGAATGGCTGCCACAAGCACGTGTGCGCACACACACATATACAACTCACTGTGGGTACTGACAGGGACGATGCTCAGCTCTTCGTAGCCACAGGACTGCTGCTGCCGTTGGGATCCACCAACGTCAATTGAATGGCTTAGGGTGGTCCTGCAGGGGTCCTCCCACCCACTGAAGGGTTCCAGAGTAACTACCAGGCCGCAAGAATTAAAATAGCTGTGCTACTTTAAGGGAGATAGATCTCTTTGTTTTTTTTTTTTTTAGCATGCAGGCAGTGCAGTTTGAGCCTCCCTGCCAGGAACAGTTCTGCTTTTCCAGAGACAAACACAACCAAGGAGGCCTTGGGGAACTATCAACTCCTTCCAGACCGACTAATGGCTATGTGTCCCAGCTGCTGGAGACGGAATACTGAGGAAGGAGAGGGGAGCCTCAGTGGGGTATAGCGTGACATGGGAAAAATTTGCATATCAGTCTCCATCTGTTGGTGGATGACCACTATCCATTGGTCTGGCCTGGACAGGAAGGAGGTGGATGAAGCAGAATTCTGCATTCTTTTGTCAAAATAACAAAGCATATTGTTTTTGAGTGATAATTTTAAAATACAATACAGAAAAAAAGATCACAAAGTACAACATTTTGGATTATTGTGGGTGCAGAACTCCAGTAGGAGGCAGAGGAGTTGCATAATTGTGTGTGTTTACTTGTGTTAAATTGTGCCTAATTTTCATAAAGCCAGTCTATGTACAGTTAACTCTGTAAAACACTAGCGCAAGTGGCTGCTGGTACACGACCTCTAGCTGTAAATAGCAGTGTAGATCTTGAATGCATACGGCTGTATTCTCTAGTTTGTGAACCTAAATCCATGCCCTGCTTTTCCTCTGCCCGTGTACATGCCCCATAGTGAAAGTATGTGAGTGGACATGTGCCTGCTCCAGTAAAGTAGACCCCATTACTTCTTTTGAATTACTTGTTAAATCTTGCCTTGTCACAGACAGAAAATGATAGATGAATCTCTAGTTTAATGTGCATTTTGTAATGGCGTTAAAACATTGGAAAAAAGTATTCTTATCAAATGATCTAGCTCTGGGCCAACAACCTTCAACGTCCTGACTAGTAGTCATATAACAGTACCTACTTCCTCCTTTTGGCTGTAATATAATAGGGCATCAAAGTACATGTAAAAAACAGCCCAGTATCGTACCTAGCACTGTGCAAGCGGTGCAGCTGCAGAAGGTGCAAAGGCTTAGAGGGTGCATTTTGGCGGCCGCTGCCACTTTTTGTTCTCTCAGCGGCGGCAGAGTAACAACAAGCAGCCAAAATGTGCCCCTAAGCCTTTTCGTGGGTCTTTCTGTAGGTCTGTTCCCTCCCTACTCTGACTTGACGTCATAGCAGGGAAGGATCAGATCTGCTGCTGCTGCCGCCGCCGCCGGTGACTTGCACATTGGGCGTGCGCGCCCCCCCCCCCTCCCAATAGCTCTGTCCAACACTGCCAACTCTTGCCTTGCTGCTGGTGCCGCTGTGGAGAAAAGAGGGCGGCGGCAGCAGCAGGCAGTGACTAGCCGGAGGGGGGGGAGAGGCGCACGTCTGATGTGCAAGTTGCATAGGGCGCGATTCTGGCTCGGTATGACCCTGCAACAACCCATGCACTTGGGATATTTGAGGCCATGTATACAAACTCGGCTTGGAGTCGAGGGATGTTTCAGCCTGTTTCTTGTCTTGTTTTAACCATCTGCGCATTTGTTGTATGAGCTTGCGTAAAGGATGCTGAGGCTTTTCCTTCAGGTGCAGCAATAAGAAAACTTCCAGCAGACCCAAAACCATGAATCCAAATGACACTATAAAAAACAGTGCTGTAGAAGGGAAAAAAAATCTATAAACCAAAGCAATGTAATGAGCAACTGTTGCTGTTTCTTGTCTATAAAATTACAGTATTTTCTTTTTCACCTGGGCAGAGAAAGCTGAGCATTATAAATGCCCTCTGGGCCCTGTTTCCACTCTATCAGTTTTTTATATCATAGCCTAATGGCCTACCATTTTATGCTGACTTATCATGCATGAGAGGGTACTCTGCTAATGCACACAAGTGCTCAGGAAAAGCTTATCAATAGGTAGAAAACTATACTGCTGCCTAGAACCCCATCATTAAACTATGCATTAATTACACAGCTTTTCAGGAGAGATGGGTTATGGGCACCATAAGCCCACTTTTCCTGGAAGGTTTTGGCTGGCTGAAATGGAGTAAAAGGTGGTCCATCATTAGGTATGATCATCTTTGCTAAATACAGCACATGGAACCAGATTCTATTCAAAATGGCGTCCTCCTTTAGTTGTTCTCGGCCCAGTCCTTGGGAGAGATTAACCTTGCTGAATTTTCAGGATCTCTACATGAGTGAGTTTTTCATGCCTGTCTTGTATGCAAATCTCTCTCATACAAATTCATTTTGAGCTCTAACATGAAAATACAGAAAGCAATAGCAAATAAGGACTGTAAAGTCCATCTGCTCTGCTATCGCTGATGTAATAGAGTATAGGCTCTCTACTCTGACTTCCTCTCATGTCCTTCCATATAATGATCATCTGTGTTTATCTCGGGGTTTTAAAACGTCTTTTTATTTTGCATTCACCACCCTCGGCAGTAGGAGGCTGTCCCAAGTATCTGCTTCTGTGCAAAAATATTTCTTTCTCTTTCAGCTGTTGAGAATACACATGCCTGCTTGCAGTAAATCAAAAGATACCTATTATGGGGGGGTAATCGGATGCAGTCGGCAGGATTTCATTAAGGATCAGGGATAAAACAGAGACTCCAAGGATCAGTGTTATCTTGAAACTGATCTTTTCCCCATAGTGCCCTGAGGTGCTTGAAATTGTCATATCCATTAAGAGAAAGCAGCATGTTGGGAAGATAAGATTCAAAACATGTAAAACTGGTCTTCTTTCCATGTGTATCTGTCAAAATAAAGACAAGCGAGAAATAATTGATTGGCTTCTGTATAAATAGAGCTGCTTATTTTATGTTTTCTTTGTTACCCTTCCCCCTCATATTTATTCAGATATCAAAAAGGAAAAACATAAAAGTACAAGCTCACATTAAGGGGGGGGGGGGTGAGGGACAACCAATAGAATATAAAGCAAAAATGATCATTGTATGTATAAATTTAGATCCTCATTAAGCCAGCATAAAGAAAATACTACATAGAAAATTAAAGTATTTTCCCTTGAATGAAATTCTCCAATTGATCAGATTCATCGATCATATATCTATTACCCTGATGAGCTACCAAACACGTACAAGGCTATTTAAGAAAAAATGAAACACCGAGAGCCAAAACTTTAGGTCTTAACTCCAAAA
Source organism: Ichthyophis bannanicus (assembly GCA_033557465.1). NCBI lineage: Eukaryota > Metazoa > Chordata > Amphibia > Gymnophiona > Ichthyophiidae > Ichthyophis > Ichthyophis bannanicus. The sequence goes on from CM066041.1 coordinate 295,134,823, forward strand.
GTGCTTTTCTACGCTTTTGAGTAATTTTAGAAATGTCTGGAAAAACCTGACTAGTTTGACCACAAAACTTATTTTTCTCCAGGACCAAGCAGGAAGTCAGTCCTCACATATGGGTGACGTCGGCGCCGACGGAGCCCTCGTGCGGAGCATTTCCCCAGCTTTCACAGAAAGCCTTTGGGAATTGCAGCGCGCATGCGCGGTCCCCTTCCCGCCCAAGGGTGCCATCTTGCTCAGTCTTCTTTTTTCCGCGGAGCCCGACGGACATAGTTCATTTTTCCCCGAGGGAAAAGTTGATTTTTCTCTATTTTTCTATTTTTCCTCCGGTTCGACGCCGGATCCTTTTCCCGCTCGGACCGATACGCCGGTATCGAGTCCTTTCTCTCTTTTTTTGTTTTTTGTCCTTTGTGACTGGCGTTCGCGCCTTTTTTCTTTTTCCCTGGCAGACCGGTCTTTTGACCTAGCAGGGGCCCTTTTTCCCCCGATGGCTGCCAGCGGGTTTAAGAAATGTGATCGGTGTAAGAAACTTATGTCTCTTACCGACACACATGACTGTTGCCTCCGTTGCCTCGGACCCGATCATGACCCAATGATCTGCGGTCCGTGTGGCAAAATGTCCTCAAAGGCCTTGAGGAGTCGGCAGCACCAGAGGGATAGAATTTTTTCTGACTCCGCGTCCGGCCGGGCCCGGACCTTGTCAGAGGCCTCGACGTCTCGGGACTCCGGCCCCGAGCAGCGTCGGGGTTCCTCTGAGCGGGGGTCTCCTTCGCGGGAACATCGCAGGAAGAAGAAACCTGCGAGGGTGGCGTCGGTGGATGCTCCTGGTTCCTCAAGGGCCAGGTCGCATAGCCCCGATAGCCGTCCCGGGTCTTCGGAGTCGGAGAGGCCTGCCAAGCATCCTCGTGTCGAGATGGAGTCTGCTGGACACGTAAGTGCTGTTGTCCTCGTTGACTCTCCTCTGAGGGAGCCGCCGTCGGGGCCAGAGTCGGGGGCTGCTGGGTCTCCTGAGCTCGGACTCAGGTTGACGGCCTTGGAGAGCAGCTTCGCTGCCTTCATGGAACAGCAGCGGGCATTGATCGCCGGTCTCACCGGTGCATCTGCCCCGACCACCGGGACCTCGACGTCCAAGTCGACCCCGGAGGCTGAGCCGATCCTCGAGTCCATGCGGGCTCGATTCGAACCTCGGCCACGGTCTCCTTCGACCTCCCGTTCGGGGCCGAGGTCGTCGACGCCGACACCCTCGGCGTCGGGGCGGAGGGCATCGGTGCCCGCCCGACCGGAGCCGCTCGATTCCTCCTCCGAGGAGTCGGGCTGGGAGACGGAGGACGAAGAGTCACCCGACACCCATCGGACTCGGTGTGTCCCCTCGGACTCACCCGAGTCCGAACCTCGGAGACGGTCTCCACCGGAGGATACCCGGTTCTCAGACTTCGTGCGGGATATGGCCAGAAAAAGAAGGGCTCAGGAAAAAAGACCTTTTACCCGAGGAAGTCATTGGCCTACAAACAATACCCTCATTATCAGGGCTCTGCAGCTCCCCAACAGGGTCAGCAGGCCAAGGGGCAGGGTCAAGGGCCCCATAGGCCAAAGACCCCCAAGCCACCAACACCGGTCCCTGCTCAGCAGGGTGGGGTTTTTTGACTCAAACAGCATAGCCTCTTCTCCTCAGCTGGCTTCTCTCAGCACAGGAGGCCGGCTGGCCCACTTTGCCCACAGGTGGTCAGCCGTCACATCAGATACCTGGGTCCTTCATATAGTCCAAAGGGGCTATCTTATTTATTTATTTTTATTTATTTATTTACATTCTCTTATATACCACGCTATTCTGCATCAGTGCAGTTTTACATTGAACAAACTGAAATTACATTGAACAGGGCATTATAACTTGGAGATAACTATTTTACAGGGAACATGGGCTATGGAGGGTTAAGTGGCTTGCCCAAGACCACAAGGAGCACCTGTGGGACTAGAAACCCCAGTCCTTCCGGCCTAAGGTTGCTATCCTCTAGTGGGATTTGAACCCCCGACCTTCCGGCCTGAAGTACCTTGCCCCAACCACTAGGCCACTCCTCCACTCCATCTTCTCCATTTTCACTAGGTACCGCCCTCCTATTTTCCAGGGGAGCCTCCAAGACTCCCTCTGCACAGGGACCTACTCCTTCAGGAGTTGACAGGTCTATTAAAGGATCAGGCTGTGGAACCGGTGCCCCACCACCTGAGAGGTCAAGGCTTTTATTCCAGGTACTTTCTGGTACCAAAAAGAACAGGAGGCCTCAGACCCATCCTAGACTTGCGAAACCTCAACAAGTTCCTGCAGAGGGAAAAGTTCAAGATGCTTACCCTGGGAATCCTGCTGCCCTACCTCCAGCAGGGAGACTGGCTATGCTCCTTGGATCTAAAGGATGCGTATACTCACATCCTTATCCATCCAGACCACAGACAATATCTCAGGTTTGTTGTGGGAGGAAACCACTATCAGTACAGAGTGCTTCCCTTTGGCCTCTCATCCGCCCCCAGGGTGTTCACCAAGTGCTTGGCAGTGGTGGCAGCCTACCTGCGGCTTCAGGGTCTCTTTGTGTTCCCGTACCTGGACGACTGGCTCATACGGGGCCAATCTTCCCTGGAGGCCAACCAGGCCACACTTCGCACTGTAGCTCTGCTTCAGCACTTGGGGTTTGTCATAAATTTCGCAAAGTCCACTTTGCTCCTGTCCCAGAACTTAGAGTTCATAGGGGCCAGACTAGACACTCTTCAAGCAAAGGCTTTTCTGCCTCTGGACAGGGCCCACAGGCTAATGGATCTGGCCAGCCAGTTTCGCAGCAATTCCCTGGTCTATTCCAGGCAATTTCTGAGACTACTCGGCCATATGGCTTCCACAGTTCATGTCACCCCCAATGCCCGCCTGCACATGCGTCCTGCTCAGTGGAGTCTTCGCACTCAGTGGCATCAAGCCTCAGGGGGCCTAGCGGACTCAGTGCAGATCTCCGACCTCCTGGTCTCCTCTCTGAAATGGTGGCTTCATCTTCCAAATCTGGTGCTCGGAGTGGTTTTCCAATCCCCTCCGCATACTCAGGTGCTGACAACCGATGCCTCTCTTCTCGGTTGGGGAGCACATTGCCAAGGGACATGTACTCAGGGTCTCTGGACCCCTTGGGAGGCTGCTCAACAGATAAACTTCCTGGAGCTACGGGCAATACGCCTAGCTCTAAGAGCCTTCTCCCACCTCGCCTCTCACCAGTCTGTACTGGTCCAGACGGACAATCAAGTTGCCATGTTCTATATGAACAAACAAGGAGGCACAGACTCCTTCCTTCTCTGTCAGGAGGCACAACGGCTATGCTCTTGGGCTGTCAATCACGGAATCCTTCTCAAAGCTGTCTACCTCCCAGGTCAGGAAAATTACCTGGCAGACAAATTGAGCAGGATCCTGCAACCACACGAATGGAGATTGAACCCGTCGGTGGTTCAGCAGGTCTTTCTCAAGTGGGGACTCCCCACCATAGATCTTTTCGCCAGTCCACCGAACCGGCAACTACTGAGATTTTGCTCCAGACAACCACATCCTCTCAGAGTAGCTGCGGATGCGTTTCTGATCTCGTGGTCCACAGGCCTACTATATGCATTTCCTCCCACACCACTTGTGTCCAGAACGCTGTTCAAAGTCCTCCGGGACGGGGCTTCATTGATTCTCATAGCCCCCCGGTGGCCGAGGCAACCGTGGTTCCCACTTCTGCTACAGCTAGCGGTGGACACTCCTTTTCCTCTAGGGTTTCAACATGATCTCCTGTCTCAGGATCAGGGGACTCTCTTGCACCCCAACCTCCAGTCCCTTCATCTGATGGCCTGGCTGCTGAAAGGGTAGTCCTAGCTCCCCTACTACTGCCTCGAGAGGTGGAAGATGTAGTCTTGGCCTCTCGGCATCCATCCACCAGAAAGTCCTATGCTTTTAAGTGGCGTAGATTCACCACATGGTGTGCTCAGCACAGTGAGACTCCCTTCTCATGCTTGGTAACGGTAGTGTTGCAATATTTGCTCTACCTCTCCAGTCTGGGCCTTAAGTCTAACTCTGTCCGAGTTCACCTTAGTGCTTTCTCCGCACACCACTCACCGGTGGATGGCAGGCCTCTTTCCAACCACCCTTTGGTGGCTCGTTTCCTCAGAGGCCTTCTTCTACTTAAGCCTCCTTTGCGTCCACCGGCCCCTGAGTGGGATCTGAATGTGGTCTTGCAGCGGATTACTTGTCCGCCTTTTGAACCTATGGCTACCTGCCCTCTCCGTTTTCTCTTCTGGAAAACTTTATTTCTGGTAGCTCTCACCTCTGCTAGGCGAATGAGTGAACTGCAGGCTCTAGTGTCTGATCCTCCTTACACTAGGTTCTACCGGAATAGGGTAGTCCTATGGACTCACCCTAAGTTTCTTCCTAAAGTTGTCTCACCTTTTCACCTCAATCAGGAGGTGGTTCTTCCGACCTTCTCTCCCAGGCCGCATGCCAACCGGGCTGAGATGGTCTTGCATACCCTGGACTGTAGGAGGGCGTTATCCTTCTACCTTGACCGTACGCGGGAGCATCGGAAGGCTGTTCAGCTTTTCGTTTCTTTTGACCCCAATAAGTTGGGGCTCCCTGTCTCCAAGCGTACTTTGTCCATATGGGTTGCTGACTGTATCGCCTGGGCTTATGGGGCAGCCGGCCTCTCGTTGGAGGGTCGAGTCACGGCTCATCGTGTCAGGGCGAAGGCTGCGTCAGTGGCTCATCTCCGCTCTGTTCCGTTGGCAGACATCTGCCGGGCCGCTACTTGGTCTTCAAGCCAGACTTTTGCGGCCCATTACTGCCTTGAGAGGGAGTCCCGCAGGGACATTGCTTTCGGACAGACAGTACTCCATAATCTCTTTGGGGTTTAGGCAACTCCTACCCTCCGGCCCTGGTGTTGGGCTACCGGTCGGGGGCGTTCTCAGAGAAGATTCCTTCCTTCTGTGCTGACGAGCTAGAGGGAGCTCATTTTTCCGCTTGGGGTCTCCGGTAGCCTTAAGCTGGGGAGTCCCATATGTAAGGACTGACTTCCTGCTTGGTCCTGGAGAAAGAGTAGTTACTCACCTGTAACAGGTGTTCTCCAGGAGCAGCAGGAATCAGTCCTCACAACCCTCCCTCCTCCCCTTGGAGTTGCAGTCATATAATTTGTTTTTGCTAATTTTTTGCTGTCTTTTAGCTATGTCATCAGACTGAGCAAGATGGCACCCTTGGGCGGGAAGGGGACCGCGCATGCGCGCTGCAATTCCCAAAGGCTTTCTGTGAAAGCTGGGGAAAAGCTCCACACGAGGGCTCTGTCGGCGCCGACGTCACCCATATGTGAGGACTGATTCCTGCTGCTCCTGGAGAACACCTGTTACAGGTGAGTAACTACTCTTTCTTACGAAAATACATATGCAAGATAACAAGGTTTGGGTTTTTTTGTAACATTCTTTCTTTAAGAAATACGAGAATATCAGTACAAACAATAGGCATATAACACTTACATGAAGCCACACTCTATACCCACAGTATACAAAGAAGGAAGAATCCCCCCATATTTAAATGCTTCAATGCAGTAACAACAACAACACCCCCTCCCCTCATCACGGTCATCAGTCAGCTGGTAATGTGCAGGTAGTGACACCGTTCACAGTATTAATACGGTACAACAAAAGATAAGTCGTAGGCCAGAGGTGAGCATATACATAGCAAGTACAAATATTTCCATAATGAGAGTCTCAAACTACCTTGGGAAAGAAATAAATGAATAGGTGTGTCTTCTCCTATTAGGAGGGGGGGGGGCAAGGACCCACCCCATCCTGATATGATACCTGGGCAGACCAGCACCTGGCCTGCTCATTATTGGCTGGTTTAAGTCGACATAGCGCTGTTGCTCACCCTGGCATTGCTTTCCTAGGAGAAGAGCCACACCCGATAGGTGTGAATGGCTGCCACAAGCGCATGTGCGCACACACACACACACACACATATACAACTCACTGTGGGTACTGACAGGGACGGTGCTCAGCTCTTCGTAGCCACAGGACTGCAGCTGCCATTGGAAGGGCGGAATGAGAATCCAGCTGTCCCTTGACTAAGCAAGCCAGCTGATCAATATTCATGAGGTCTGCGACTTGAGATAATCAGTACTGGATGGACAGTCCCTTTGAATTTTTCCAAGACTGCGCTACCATCATATGTGCCCTTAGAAGAAGTAACTCTATTAACTGTCATGAGTTTCGTGGACTACCAGGGCCGAGGTGAGCAAGCCAACAAGTAGCAAGCCAGGTTGGTCATAAGGTGCCTCCCAGTAATAAGATTAATGAGGCGAGTCACTTTGCCCCAATAAGTAGAAATTTGGGGGCAGTCCCATCACATGTGAAAAAGGTGCCCACCTGCCCACAGCCTTCCAGCAGTCGCCCTCTGCCCATAGACCACAGCATGCCATCCTACCTGAGATCATGTAATCTTGCTTTAGGAGCTGAAACTGTTTGACGGTAGCTAGTTTTCCAAACACACTGATACCCCCCTCCTATTAATTGTGTGCCACTCTGCCAGAGTAAAAGTTCTACCTAGTAACCGGTGCCAGGCGTCCACATGTGAAGTGGACTCAGAGGCATGCAGGTTCAATAGTACTCGATATATGCAGGAGAGCAGCACCTTCCAACATGTGACCCTATGGAACATAACCCACTCTAGCTTAGTAGATGCATGGGTAAGCTGAGTTTAAATGGGCACTCTGGGGGCAATTCCCAGCTTGCCACACCCAACGGTAGCACCTCTGTTTTTTCAAGATTGGCCTTAAAGCTGTTAATTTGGGGAAAGGCCTGGAGTATCCGCAGGAGCCCATGCATGGAGAGAGTGGGGTTTTCTATAAAGATTAGCGTATCATCCGCATATAAAGATACATGATGTGGGTCTCCCTCAATGACTATGGGCTTTATATTGGGAGTGATCTAAGAGCGGCCACTAAAGGCTTGATGGCCAGAGCGAAGGGGCAGCCTTACTGCGTTCCACGGTGAAGACAGAAGGGTGCGCAGTGAGTGCCATTCCCCACAACATGGGCAGTGGGGGCAGCATACAGGGTGTGCACCTAGCGAACGAATCGAGGCCCCAGCCCAAAGTGGCCCATAACCGTGAAGAGAGAGCTCCATTCAACTCTATTGAAAGCCTTTTTGGCGTCTAAGGTGATGCATCATGCCACCTTCTTTTCCTGAGTGGTACACGTTACAACATTCAGGAGCTGATGGACATTGTCATAGATCTGTCGCCCTCTTATGAATCCAGTCTGATCTGGATGGACTAGCATTGCAATGACCCCATCCAAACAGTTTGCTAGCACTCTGGCAAAAGTTTTAGCATCGCTATTAAGGAGTGGGATGGGGCGGTAGCTACTGCATTCCAATGGGTATAAGAGAGATTTCAGCTTCATACAGACAGCGGGAGTCCACCAGAGGTGAGGGCATCATTAAAGACCTGGCTCAAAGTGGGTATCAAGCAATCAGCAATCCACTCTATAGGAAGACCATCTGGGCCCATCGCTTTTCTTGGCGCTAGGGACTTAATTGCTGATTCTATTTCTGCCCCGGTGATATCCTGTTCAAGAAAGGCTTGATACTCCTTGGATACAGTTGGGAGATGCATTCCCTCCAGGAAGGAGAACAAGGCCTCCGTAGATGCTGAGCATTCAGAAGTATAGAGAGAGGAATAATGATCTTGGAAGGCCCAAGCTATCCCTTCTGAATCACAATGCATTTGCTAATTCTGATCAACTATGGCCCCTACCAGGTGACTAGCTTCCCTTTTGTGCAGCTGCCAGGCAAGGAGTTTCCCAGCTCTGCTACCGCATTCTAGAACGTTTTGGCATGTAAGTCTGAGCAGGAATTCAATACGTTCCGTCTTGATGGATTCTATTTGCTGACGTACCCCCAGGAGCAGCACATAGGTTTTTTTTTTTTGTAACCCCAGTGTGCTTATGAGCAGCCTGCAAGGCCTCCAATTGCGTTTTCAACTGCAACAGCTGGATCTCCCTTTCCCGCTTACAGCGTGATGCCAGCTGCAGCAATTTCCCACGCACGTATGCCTTTCCAGCATCTCACAGCAGAGCCACGGGCACTTCTCCAGTATCATTGGTAGCTAGATATTCTGCCCACCACTCCTGTATGTGATCTTGCACTGTCTGGTCCTTAAGTAAATGTACATTAGCGCTCCAGGGCCTTGTGCACATAGGGCATACTCCCCACCCCAAATCAAGGACCAGACTAACCAGGGCATAATCGCTGACCAGGGAGTAGCAATTTCACATTCATTCACCCGTGTAAGCTCTGCCTCTTGCCCACAAATAATATCTAGGTGTGAATATCCATGGGTCTTTCTGGAACAGTGTGTATAGTCCCGTTCCTCTAAATGGACTGCTCTTCATACATCCACCCAGCCCATAGCAACCAAAGCCTTACGAAGCCTGCCGCAGCGGACCAGATCTATTTAAGGTACTGAGGGCACAGTTCATATCCCCTCCCACCCAAAAGGATCCCTTAGCTTTCTGCCCAAAAGTGGAGAATGACTGTCAGAAAAATGACTCTTTGGGTTCATTGGGAGCATATACCGACATAAAGGACACCTCTTGATTTTCAATACTGCCAATTGTCCAAACAAGGCAGCCTTGTTAGTCTCCACCCATCTCTGCTAAGACAAAAGGAAATGCTTATTAATCAGGATTATGACCCCCCGCTTTTTAGAATTGTATGCAGCATTGTATGCCTGCTCCCAACATCCCCACTTTAATTTTTCAACCTTGGAGGGGACTAGCTTAACCTCCTGTAGAAGCGCTATATTGACTCGTTCCTTCTGAAGGTAGCTGAACACCCTCGTCCTGTTGACGAGGCTGTTAAGGCCTCCAATGTTTAATGCGGCAAGCTTAAGAGTCATGGGACATCCCTGCTGATTGCCCATGTATCATACAGATGAGAGTTATGAGAAGAAAAAGGTAGGGTCCTCTTACTGCATTTCTTCACAACCTCACCATGCACACCTCCTGCACACACACCCATTCATCCCCACCACACCTGTACAACCCACCGCAGCCACCCGCTTGTCCCCCTATTTTAACTCCCCCCCCCCAAAAAAAATCCAACAAGTAACAACCAAAAGTACAATCCTTTTTTCAAAATATTCAAACATCGGGTTTCTATAACCAATGTCAGCCAGTCCTCTGGGCCTCACTGGCCGACGGACCCCAAGCACGACCTGAAACTGCAGGACTGCAATTCTGTAGTCATCCCTTCGCCAGGTCCTGCCTCAGCTAATCCAACTCAATGGCAGGCCTTATCGAGCCAGCAGTGCATGACTGCTAGTGTCCAGAGTCACTGCGCCAGCTGTGGCTCACTGTATAATCAGGTGTCCTTCCCTAGGTATGTACAGAATTGAAAAGGACCCCTTAAAGCCATGCACCTACTGTCCCTCTTCCAGAAGCCCCAAGTCGCTGGGGGAATAGTATCTGTTGAGATGGAGGATTCTTTTCCTGGTAACACCTGCAGACCATCGAGGGTACTCACACTAGATGCAGAGGAGGTCACGGAGCATATGGCACCATTCGATCTCTTCAGGGTCATACCTCCCAGTGAGGGGTCATGCTGCCAGCTGCCTGGTCTAGTGGCAGATCCTGCTTGCAACAGTATTTTTTCCACTGCCTCTGTGGAGTGCAGAAAAAGCCTTTATCCTTGCACCACGGCTGTTAGGCATGCAGGGAATCACATCGCTGCTTTAATTCTTGGCTTTACAAGTGAATCGCGGTATGGTAATAGGGTTTCACTGAGCAGTCTCGGCGCTAACATCTGGATATACTGAGACAGTAGAATTTTCATATGATACAGTTTTTGTCTTCTTTGCCTCAAGAATGACATGCTCCTTCTTCTGATACTGGAGCAGCCGCACAATCAGGGCTTGCAGTCTCTGCTCGACTGCTGACTTTGGCCTGATTTTCCGGTGTGTGTGGTCAATTTCATAAGATGGCTCTGCAATGTTGGTTGTAAAACATGACCGCAGGAGCTTTTGCATGAAGGCTCATCCGTCTGGCAGCTCAGCCCCCTCTGGAATACCAAAGATGCAGAGGTTTTGCCGGCGGTCACGATTTTCATGATCCTCTATCTTGTCCTCCAGCCAGCACACCACTTTTCCAAGTCTCTCTAGTTCTTTATCTTGCTGCACCTCTCAGTCCTCCACAGGGTACTGTGTAGCAGTCTGCTTTTCATAGGTCTTCTTTCCCTCTCTCCCTCCCCTGTGATAATCATAGCTTTATAGGTGCTTAAACCTCTTAAAGGAAAGGAGGTGTCATATTCAGCAGCTGTTTATCCTCATCAGGCATATATTAAGAACCTGAGATTAATTAAGCTTCAGGTGAACAAAATACATTAAACGTATTAGGTCTAGTTTTATTAGTATAAGTATCCCCAGCAACCCTTAGTAAGTAAAGAACTTGAATATCTAATCACAACCTAAACTAAAATGCAGACAACAGTCCAGCAGCGAGATGGGGGCTTTCCAGTCTTTTGCATTGAGTGTCACATGTATGATTTTCTCCCAGTTGGTGAGGGGGTCTTACATGTGCACTAGGTGCAAGGAGCTCTTTGCTCTCAGGGAACGAGTCCGATCTCTGGAGGCTAGAGTAGCAGACTTGGAGGACATAAGGAAGACAGAGAGGAACATAGACGAGACCTACAGGGATATAGTCCTGAAGTCCCACCTCCAGTCTGGCAGCATCCCTGTTGCCATGGAGGAGAGAGGTCACATGATAGGAGAGCATCACCCTGGTGTGGCAGGAACTGATCCTGTAGCTAGGACCTGTTCTCCCGTTGATGTAAAACCCTCTCACACCAAGGACGTTTCTCCAGGGCCATGTGCCCAGGAGGGAAGGGGTAGGACAGCCATTATAGTTGGTGATTTAATCATTAGACATGTAGATAGCTGGCTGGCTGGTGGACATGAGGATTGCCTGATAACATGCCTGCCTGGTACGAAAGTAGCGGACCTCACGTGCCACCTAGACAAGGTCTTAGATAGTGCTGGGGAGGAGTCTGCTGTCTTGGTACATGTCGGTACCAATGACATAGGAAAATGTGGTAGGGAGATTCTGGAGGCTAAATTTAGGCTTTTAGGTAGGAAGTTGAAATCCAGAAGTCCAGGGTAGCATTCTCTGAAATGCTTCCCTTTCCACGCGCAGGACCCAAAAGGCAGGCAGAGCTCCAGAGTCTCAATGCGTGGATGAGACGATGATGCAAGGATGAGGGTTTTGGATTTGTTAGGAACTAGGGAACATTCTGGGGAAAGGAGGGGCTCTTCCGAAGGGATGGGCTTCACCTTAACCTGGATGGAACCAGGCTGCTGGCATTAACCTTTAAAAAGGAGATAGAGCAGCTTTTAAACTAGATAATAGGGGAAAGCCGACAGTCACACAAGAGTGGTTCAGAGCAATGTATACTTGAAGGATACTACCAAAAGAATGAAGTTAGGGCACAACAGCAGAGAGTTCCAATAAAGACAAAGGTAGCCCAAATGCCCTTGAGTACAGAGCAGACAGAGCTTAAAGATTCCAAATTACATAGAAACATAGAAATGACGACAGAAAAAGACCACATGGCCTATCTAGTCTGTCCTTCCATATCAACAACTACAATAGTCCCCTTTTTTCCTTTTGAGATTCTCTGTGTTTGTCCCATGCTTTTTTGAATTCAGTTACTGTCCTCATCTCTACCACCTCCACTGGGAGACTATTCCACAGATCCACTACTCTTTCTGTAAAGAAATATTTCCGCATATCACTCCTGAATCTATCTCCCTTCACCCTCATCCCATGTCGCCTCATAGCAGAACTTGCTTTCAATTGAAAGAGGCTCTCCCCCTGAACATTTATGCCATGGAGGTATTTAAACATCTCAATCATATCACCTCTATCCTGCCTTTCCTCTAAGGTGTACATATTAAGATCCTTAAGTCTGTCCTCATATGCTTTATAATGAAGACCACTAACCATTTTAGTAGCCACCCTCAGTACTGACTCCATCCTGTTTATATCCTTTTGAAGGTGTGGTCTCCAGAATTGCACACTATACTCCAAATGAAGTCGCACCAAAGACTTATACAGAGGCACTATCACCTCGTTTTTCTGCTAACCATTCCTCTCCATATGCACCCAAGCATCCTTTTAGCTTTTGCTGTCGCCTTTTCTACCTGTTTAGCTACTTTAAGATCATCAGACAAAACCACGCCTAGGTCCCACTCTTCTTTAGTGGACAAAAATACTTCACCCCTTATACTATATTGCTCCCTTGGATTGCTGCAGCCCAAATGCATGACCTTGCACTTTTCAACATTAAATCTCAGCTGCCAAATTCTAGACCATTCTTCAAGTTTAGCTAGATCCCTCCTCACGTTATCTACACCTTCCTGGGTGTCTACTCTATTGCAGATTTTGGTATCATCCACAAAGTGGCAAACCTTACCCGACAGCCCTTCCGCTATATCACTAACAAAGATGTTAAAAAGAATCGGACCAAGGACAGATCCCTGGGGCACACCACTGGTAACATCCCTCTCCTCAGAGTGAGCTCCATTTACCTGTACTCTTTGTCGCCTCCAACCCAACCAATTTCTAACCCAAATTACCCCTGCCTACCGATAGCCAGATGAATATGAATAAAATAAAGTCTCTAAAATGCTTCTATGCAAATGCTAGAAGTCTAAAAAATAAGATAGGAGAGTTAGAATATATAGTACTAAATGAGAGGTTAGATATGATTCGTATCTCAGAGACATGGTGGAAGGAGGACAACCAGTGGGACACTGTGATACCTGGGTGCAAACTATATCGCAATGATAGAACTGATCAAATTGATGGAGGGGTTGAGCTCTATGTTAGAGAGGGCATTGAGTCAGAAAGGATTAAAGTTTTGCAGGAAACAAAATTTGCTGTAGAATCTCTATGGATTGAAATTCCATGTAAAAAGGGGAAGGCAATGGCAGTGGGGGTGTACTATCAACTGCCTGGCCAGAATGAACAAATGGATGATGAAATGCTCAAAGAAATCAGGGAAGCTAACAAAAGTTACAGCACAGTAATAATAATGCGTGATTTCAATTACTCCGGTATTGACTGGGTCAGTGTCATGGCAGGACATGCTAGGGAGATAAAGTTTCTAGATGAAATAAATGACTGCTTATTGGAGCAGCTGGTTTATGAACCGACTACAGGGGAAACCATTTTGGGCCTAGTCCTTAGTGGAACACCAGATATGGTGCAAGAGATAAGGGTATTGGGGCCACTTGGCAATAGTGATCATAGCATGATCGCGTTTGATTTAATTAATGTAGGAGGGATGGTAAGGAAATCCACAGTACTATCTTTTAACTTTTGAAAGGGAAACTATGATAAAATGAGGAAAATAGTTTTAAAAAAACTAAAAGGAGCAGTTGTAAAGGTTAAAGACTTACATCAAGCTTGGGTGTTGTTTACAAATATTATCTTGTAAGCCCAGATCAACTGTATTCCACGCGTTAAGAAAAGTGGAAGGAAGTCCAAAAAACTGCCAGCATGATTTAAAGGTGAGGTCAGAGAGGCTGTTGTTGCCAAAAAAGCATCTTTCAGGAAATGGAAAAAAGAGCCAAATGACGAAAACTGGAAACAGCACAAGCACTGGCAAGTTAAATGCAAGGCATTGATAAGGCAGGCAAAGAGAGAATTTGAGAAGAAGCTTGCTGTGGAAGCAAAAAAACGTAATACAAGACTTTTTCAAGTACATTCGTGACAAAAAAACCTGTGAGAGAGTTAGTTGGACCATTAGATGATAGAGGGGTAAAAGGGGCACTAAGAGGGGACAATGCCAAAGCGGGGAGACTGAATGAATTCTTTGCTTCGGTCTTTACTGAGGAAGATGTAGGGATGTTACCCATGATTGAAGTGATCTTTAAAGGTGATACTGCAGAAAAATTGAAAGGAATATCAATACACCGGGAAAATGTATTAAAACTATTTGATAAACTGAAGAGTAGCAAATCACCTGGACTGAATGGTATACATCCAAGGGTGTTGAAAGAACTGAAGTATGAGATTGCAGACCTGCTATTAGTAATCTGTGAACTATCATTAAAATAATCTGTAATACCTGAAGATTGGAGGATGGCCAGTGTAACGCCAATTTTTAAAAAGGGCTCCAGGGGTGATCCAGGAAACTACAGACCGGTGAGCCTGACATCAGTACCGGGAAAAATGGTAGAAACCATAATAAAGAACAAAATTACTGAAAATGTAGATAGTCATGGCTTAATGGGATATGACTCAATAAGAACTCATTTAACAATTCACTTATGTATTATCGTGCAGTATTTCTTTCTTTGTCACAAACATAAGCCTCAGAAATAACCCATTAGCACTACCGAGTCCAGGAGTATATACAATTTCCTAGACGTGTGCAGGGTATAATACATCAATGGCTTATGAATAATGAAGAACCAAGTAGCGGTCACTATTAGTCTCTATAGTAGCAAATGAAAAGAACCACTTAGCTCAATTATCGATGTGACACATCTTGGTCTTCTTGTTTTTTCAATTTTAAAGTGTTCACCCTTTTACTACTTGCTGTTCCTATGTAATGGGAAGGAAGGCAGTGTCCCAATGCCAATCTTATAAGGTGCCCGTGCGTTTCTCCTCTGGGGGTTTCTCAAGGGACTTGATCTTCAACATATTCTGATACTGGCGCAGCTTGTAGTCCTGAACCATCAACCTCCCGTTACTCCTTCAGGAAGGCTGAGAACGCCACGCAGCCTTCCCGAAGGAGTAACGGGAGGTTGATGGTTCAGGACTACAAGCTGCGCCAGTATCAGAATATGTTGAAGATCAAGTCCCTTGAGAAACCCCCAGAGGAGAAACGCACGGGCGCCTTATAAGATTGGCGTTGGGACACTGCCTTCCTTCCCATTACATAGGAACGGCAAGTAGTAAAAGAGTGAACACTTTAAAATTGAAAAAACAAGAAGACCAAGATGTGTCACATCGATAATTGAGTTAAGTGGTTCTTTTCATTTGCTACTATAGAGACTAATAGTGACCGCTACTTGGTTCTTCATTATTCATAAGCCATTGATGTATTATACCCTGCACACGTCTAGGAAATTGTATATACTCCCGGACTCGGTAGTGCTAATGGGTTATTTCTGAGGCTTATGTTTGTGACAAAGAAAGAAATACTGCACGATAATACATAAGTGAATTGTTGAATGAGTTCTTATTGAGTCATATAGCAATTATCATTCACGAAGCACGGCCATTTGGTACTTTAGCACTTCTATAATATGGATGGCTTAATGGAAGACAGCCAACATGGCTTTAGACAAGAAAGATCTTGTCTTACTAATCTGTTATGTTTTTTTGAAAGTGTGAATAAACAGGTAGACAAAGGTGAGTCGGTTGATATAGTATATCTGGACTTTCAGAAAGCCTTTGATAAGGTCCCTCATCAGAGACTTTTGGCAAAATTAAAAAGTCATGGGATAGGAGGCAGTGTACTTTTGTGGATCAGGAACTGGTTAAAAGATAGAAAGCAGAGGGTAGGGCTAAATGGCCAATTCTCCCATTTGAGAAAGGTGAATAGTAGAGTACCCAAGGGATCTGTGCTGGGTCCGCTGCTTTTTGACATACATAAATGACCTGGAAAAGGGAATAACAAGTGAGGTTATCAAATTTGCAGATGACACAAAACTATTTAAAGTTGTTAAAACCCATGAGGATTGTGGAAAATTGCAAGAGGATCTTGATAAATTGGAAGACTGGGCATCCAAATGGCAGATAAAATTTAATGTGGACAAGTGCAAAGTTATGTACCTAGGGAAGAACAACCCAAACTATGGTTACACGATGCAAGGTTCCACATTGGGAACCATCACCCAGGAGAAGTTTTAGGCGTCATCGTGAATAACATATTAAACCCCCCTGCCCAGTGTGCAGCGGCGGCCAAGAGAGCAAATAGAGTGCTAGGTATCATAAGGAAAGGAATGGAAAATAAAACAAAGGATATGCCTCTCTATCGTTCCATGGTATGACTGCACCTTGAATATTGTGTGCATTTCTGCTCACTGTATCTTAAAAAGGTTATAGCGTTAATAGAAAATGTACAGAGAAGAGCCATCAAAATGGTAAAGGGGATGGAAGGATACCCCTATGAAGAGAGGCTGAAAAGGTTAGGGCTCTTCAACCTGGAAAAGAGACTGCTGAGGGGAGATATGATAGAGGTCTATAAATTAATGAATGGAGTGGAACGGGTAAACATAGATTGATTGTTTACATCATCAGGATATAGAAAGACTAGGGGACATGCAATGAAGCTACAGGGTAAACTATTTAAGACTAATAATTAGAGAAAATATTTTTTCACTCAACGTGTAATCAAACTCTGGAATTTGTTACCGGAGGATGTAGTAAAGGCTGTTGGTATAGCTGGGTTTAAAAAAGGTTTGGACAAGTTCCTGGAGGAAAGGTCCATAAATCATTATTTAAAGGGACCCAGGATATCACAGCTTGACCCAATACAAGCATTGTGGAACCTGTGTCTATTGGGGAAACTGCTAGGTACTTATGACTTAGATTGGCCACTGTTGGAAACAGAATACTGGGCTTGATGGACCTTGGTCTGACCCAGTATGGCATATCTTATGTTCTTATGTCCTACTCTCTCCTCCATTTCAACCACCTGAGTGACCAGCGCGTTAAAGCGTTTGTCAAACCTTGCTGACACTGTGGCAATAATTTCTAGCTTGGACGTCCTGATCTCCGTCAGTATGTCAGACTGCCTCCTGTAGCGCCGTCAGTGACTGCCATCACCGGCCTCTCGTTGGCTGCTATTTTTGCTCCTTGACTCAACCAAGCAGGTGGGAGAGATTTACTTTTCCCTGCAAGCACTTCTGTGCCCGGTTTGTCGGAACGTGTCTGCAAAGCTTTAGGCATGATATTTCGGAGGACCAAAAAGTGCACTCTGGCGAAGGGAGGAAGGATTGGCATTTAATTAATTACCTGGAGCCTCGCTCAGTCACCTCCTCATATTGAAACCAGAACTGGAAGCCCGATAAGAAGATTCTAATCCATTTCAAAATAAATTTGACAATTAAGGTTGCTGTAGTAGGTATGTCCTTGGAGGACTCCAAATAAGCTGAAACATCTAAACTTTCAACTGGCGACACTTGATCAAATTATTCTCTTGTACCTGCCTCCCCCTCTGTATCCCCCTAGGAATATAATCTATATTAGATAATTTAACATTACCTGAATAGAGTAACACCGCCTTTAAGGTATTTAACAAAAAGGATCATTGATGGAAGATAATCCTTGGGGAAAATTTAAAAAAATGCAGATTCTTAATATGAGATGCATTTTCCAAAGACAAACTGAAGGTGTACAACCAAATTATCCTTTATGGGGGAGGAGAGTGCAGCTTGCAGTACAGAAGCTTGCGCCTCCATCTTATCAAATTTCACATCCACCATATTAAATCCCAATTCATGTTCAGTGAACTGTCCCACAGCTTCCTTCGAAAAGTTAGGAACGTTTTGTAAAGAAGTTTGAATGGACAACTCTATGGGGCTTGTTTACAAAGCCGCGGTAGTGGTTCGCGATCACGATCGCAGCCGCGGCCCCATTGAAATCAATGGGGCCGCGGCTCCGATTACGATCGCAAACCGCTACCGCGGCTTTGTAAACAAGCCCCTATGAGTCACTACCTCCCAGATGTCATAAAGGGAAATATCCTTAGAGGTAGCAGGGATAGAGGAAAAATCTATAGGAGTTGGGTAAGGTCGTATTCTCTGTGGAGTAGTTCTAAGGTCAATAGGAAAGTGCTCTATCAAGAGAGACACATATGGGAAAACCTTCCTCGCCTTGTCCATACCAGAGGAGGCATCCACTACTGAATTGTCACCACACTGACTGGGTAGAGTATCAACATCCATATTTAGTAAGGGCAGAGCTGGTGAAGGAGTACTTACACATGATGATGTTACTTTAGCACTGGCTAGTTAATCAACCTGACCAAGCCCACCCATGGCCTTCACATGTAGATCGATGGGCCCAACGACCATAGCCATCTTCAGACTCAATGACTGTAATCCTTTCTTCTTCTGTTTCCTTATATCAGGGGAATCGTCTCTCAGTTCCAGCTCCTTATTGGCTCCAAAGGGGCAGGTGCTGTCCCTTTGGTCACACCCCTGTGGTAGGGCAAGGATTAAATAGCCCTACAGCTGACATCAGTGCATCTCAGTGCTGCATGGGTTCAGGGATCAGAACACAATCTCAATCCAATTAGAGCAGGAAATCATCATCCCCCTAATTTTATGTTTTAAATGATAAATATTGATAAAATCCTCTGATTCAAAATAGGTGGTTATTGGATAAACACTGGAAAAACACCACTCCCCCTAGTATTCTCTCACCCCTCTCTGACTGTCTTGTATCCTTCACTCTGTTTTTGTGCCTTTTCTACATTAAGGTCTCCCAAGTCCCACAAATGTACATGGTTGATTTCACTGGAAATGGTGCCAAGAAATACTATCTGTGATGCAAAAACACTGATATTTTTGTAACCTTAAAAACTACCTGATTAGCTGGTCAGTTTTCTCAAAGAAGAAAGATTACTAGTGGAGTACCTCAGGGATCTGTGCTGAGCCCACTTCTTTTGTAAGCTATTTATAACTGATCTGGAAATGAGAACCTAAAATAAGGTGATCAAATTTGTAGATGACGCAAAGTTATTCAAAGCTGTTAAATTGCAAGAGGATGAAGGGGAAAAATTGGGAGAGTGGGTGTCCAAATGGCATATGAAATTTAATGTGAATAAGTGCAAAGTTACGTACTTAAGGAAGAACAACCCAAACGATAGCTACAGGATGCTATACTAGGAGCCACCATTCAGGAAAATGATCTAGGTGTTATCGTGGATAATACTTTGAAATCCTCTTCTCAGTGTGCAGCAGCAGCCAAAAAAGCTAATAGAATGCTAGGATGTATAAGGAATGGAATGGAGAATAAAACAAAGGATATGATAATGCCTCTGCATTGCTCCATGGTGCGATTGCATTATAAGAATTACATGCCATTCTTGTTGCCATATCTAACATATATAAATAAAAAAGGTTTGGATAAGTTCCTGAAGGAAAAAGTTTTATAAAACATTATTAAAGTGGAGTGGGGTAAATCCACTGCTTATCCTTGGGATGAGCAGCATGGAATCTGTCTACCTTTTGGGAACCTGCCAGGTACTGATGACCTGGATTGATCTCTGCTGGAAACAGAAGGCCATGTTTGAATCATTGATCTGACCCAGTATGGGCAATCCTATGTCCCTAAACCAGGTCTTGTGATACAACTGCGCAATGAAAGAATGTTAATTGGGTCCTATAATGAATGGATGGTACAGGTGGGCATGTTCTGTGCATTCATTTTTATATCTCTTCCTCTCATTGTAACTTTAAAATTTCTTTTGAGGGGCAACACATGCAGTGGTAAGTGCTTCAGCAGTCAAGTACCTCGTAAGTAAGTAGTGCATATTCTACTTCATATTCTTCCAGCGTATCTCTTGTGATGCTCATATCTATGAAGTCCCATTCTCCGGTGCTTAAGTAGAACTGGTGACTTTGTCTGTTTGTTTGGTTGCTGTTTTGTTCAGTCTTTATTTTCAGTTCTTTAGCTATAGGAAAAGGAAGATAAACATGATATCGTGAAGTCACATTTTACAAAGGATGGCTAAGTCAGAACATGGGGGGTGGGGGGTAAAAAAAACAGACACATGCAAGTTCAGGCACAATTTCACAAATGTAGACTCCTACAATGGCAGTTTAGAACGGGGATGTCTAATAGCCTAATGGTTAGAGTAGTGGGTTAGAACCAGGGTGACAACTATTCAAATCCTAGTGCTGTTCCTAGTGCTGATCGTAGACTAGTCACTTAACTCTCCATTTTCCCTACAGCTCCTGGATGTTTTAGTGCCAAAATGAGCATTTTCTTATGCCTATTCGTGCTTGGGGCAATCTAAATGTGTTGGGGTCTCAGACATCCCTGATGTTTCTGAAATCAAGTGGGGATGTCAAGTTCATTGCATCTCCCCAGATACGCTGCCCCTTGCCTACTTGGACATCCCTGCACTGGAGATGTCTTTTAAAAGTCATTTGTAAAATGGCTCTGGGGATGTTTCCGTGATTTGGATGGCCGTATGCATGTCTTTGGCCAACCAAATCATGACTAAGACTTTTAAAATTACCCCCATAGAGACCTTGCTCTAGGGGAATGATGCTTGCAGCCCAGTGAGGTATAAGTGTTGATAACCTGCCTTCCTATGCCAGTTGAAAAAGTCTTAATAAATCAGGTCTTTAGTCTGTATAAAGGTAGAAAATAGGGGGATGTGGGGCTAAGTGGCAAGAGTTTCATTAACTGTTTAATTTTTGAATGCTAAAAAAAATGTATGTATTTGATTGCCAAGCGGTTGGGATGGGTGGAGGAAAAAGTGATGACAGACACAGAGGGTCGATATGTGTTCGCATGGGGTATGCTGAATGGGTTGCGTGTGGTCTTGGGATCGGTGTATGCACCCAATACGTATGAAGCCTCCTTTTATCAGCGACTCACTTCTCTTATCTCTAGTATAACAGGCTATAGTTTGATTCTGGGCAGTGATTTCAACTCGGTGATGGATGAAGACTGGGATCGTTCGGGTAGCTTCGGAACTAGAGATCGAAGGGGAGCGCGGCGGCTACTGGGTATCTGTGAGGGGAATAATTTGCTGGATATTTGGAGAACTTTGCATCCCGGCGTAAGGGAATATACTCATCTGTCGAGGGGGCATGGGACTTGGTCACGCTTGGACTACTTTTTGGTTTCGGAAGAGCTGTTCAGCTGGATTCCGAGGGTAGAGATTGGTCCGTCGGTCATTTCTAATCACGCGCTGGTGATGCTGGATATGAGGTCCAAAAATATAGGTCGCAGTCGGGTATGGCGGTATCCGTTAGATTTAGAAGGGGATGCTTTATTTGAGGCCCACCTTTGAGCGAAATGGGCGGATTATGTTGCTACTAATGCCCAACATAGGGACAATCCCGTGTTATTTTGGGAAGCTGGGAAGGCGGTCCTTCGAGGGGAAATCATCAGCTACCACAGTTCTAAGCGACAGAGGATGAATCGTAGAATTTTACAACTAGAAAGAGAAAGAGAATTAGCTAAAGCACGGCGCGTGTACTCACAACACAAGAGAGGGGCTCATAAACTTCATTTTCAGGAGATGCAGGCGGAGCTGGATGCTCTGTTACACCAACGAGCGAGGAAGTCGATGATGTATTACCGCCATCGGCTATTTCAGCATGGGAATCGGGCTGGGAAATTGTTGTCATCCTTAGTGCGAGCAGAGGGGGGACCCAAGCATATCGGGGTCATAAGGCATAGCGATGGGACGCTCCGGAGTCAAACAGAAGAGATTGAACAAGTCTTTTGTGATTATTACCAACAGTTATATGGTATGGAAAGGGGTGGCGGGGATGGGGGGCGTGCATTCTTCCAGACCTGCAAGTTGCCTATGGTGACTGAAGAACAATTGGGGGTCTTGAATCAGCCTATATCTCCGCTGGAAGTATTGAAAGGGATTAAACCTTTGAAGAAAGGACGGGCCCCTGGAATGGATGGTTTGCGGGGGGAGTTCTATCGGATATTGGGGGATGGGGTGATAAGTCCATTGGGAGATTACTTTGAAGGTTTAATAAAGGCTGGGCGGTTCCCCTACGAGCAGAATAAGGCCTTAGTTACAATCTTGCTTAAACCCGGGAGGGATCCCCTGGCCCCGGGTTCATAAGATCATAAGATCATAAGATATGCCATACTGGATCAGACCAAGGTCCATCAAGCCCAGTATTCTGTTTCCAACAGTGGCCAATCTAGGTCATATGTACCTAGCAGTTTCCCCAAGAGACACAAGTTCCACAATGCTTGTACTGGGTCAAGCATTGATATCTTCGGTCACTTCTTAATAATGGTTTATGGACCTTTCCTCCAGGAACTTGTCCAAACCTTTTTAAACCCAGCTACACTAACAGCCTTTACTACATCCTCCGGTAACAAATTCCAGAGTTTGATTACACGTTGAGTGAAAAAATATTTTCTTTTATTAGTCTTAAATAGTTTACCCTGTAGCTTGTCATGAGGCTGGAGCTAGGGAAGAAACAGCCTTGAAAAAAACTCCTGATTTGCATAAATCTCAGAAAAGCCAGAGAGCGCAGTTCCAGTGTAGCTCAGCCAGAGGGTGCATGAACAGTTATACAAGGCCTGAACCCACGTGCTCAAGCTCTGAGCACCTTAATGATGAGTGTTTTCACCTGTCCTCAAACTCACAGCGTGCAAGCTGGAAATCCCTTTATAAGGGAAGTCAGATGAGCAGAGAGGAGGAACCGAAGGAAGAACAGCACGGAGACCGAGAAAGAGAAAGGATCCGGTGCAGAGACCAGAAAGGGGGCTCAAGAGACCCAGGTGTGCAGCAAGGACTGCAGCAAAGAGTCCAGCACAGAGACCGGGAAGAGAGCTCAGGTACCAGCACAGGAGTGCAGCAGAGAGACCAAGGAGTCCAGCAAAGAGAGGCACCCAGGAGGGTAGCCAACAGATCAACCGGAAGGGTACCAGCGAGGGTACCAGGAATGGTAACAGGAGAAGGAAGGAGAAGAACGGATACAGACAGAGGCAAGCCTCAACCCTGGGATAAGGCCCAGAGAAGCAGCCTGCCTGTTAAAAGAAGTTCTCCAAATAAAGACTGGAAATCCACGTCTGGTTTTCCTAACAGCCTTAATTGTGGAGCAGTGCACAAGACAAAGGATCAACAGGAAAAGCTACAGAGTAAGCTGAATCCTAGGCGTGGCACTCCACGGAAGATAAGGTATGAGAAGCCTTTTATTCTAAAAGGGACTTTCAATGAAGATAGTTTTATGCAAGTAGATAAACCTCAGTACCAGAGAAGCAAAGTTAACTATTTAAAACCACTTTCAAAAAGGGTTCTAAGGAAGTTATGTGATAAGCCAAGGAACTTCTGTGAGCTATTGAAAGACACTGAGAATATTCAAAACATTGAAGAGGGTAGCGAGCCAGAATCAATGGACTTGGATTATAGCTCCAGTGTTCCCATGCCTCACACAGAACCTATGGAATGTAACTTTTGTTTAAGAGGTAGTTGCCTGCCATGCTAATTGTACAGTGAAGAAATGAGTCTGCAAATGGTGAAGCTGATAACCATTCTGTTCTAATTGTGTTCTGTTGTTTGGAAAATCCCTTAACCCAGCTAAACATCAATTGTACAGCCTACAACATTCAACTGTTTAGTCCATGGTGGAACTTTATTATTGTTTGAGGAAAGCCTTACCTCCACTTTAAGTTGTTGTCTCATTTGAACCTAGAGCATTAAGCGGGGAAATAAAGCCTTATTTACCCTCCATTTGGCATAGTTATTCATTTCAGGGAGCACTACACTACAAGGACCACAATCCTTTGGGTCTTGCAGCACAAATACTCCCTGATTCAAATTAAATGTCAGCAGACGCCCTTATATTACTACGCCAGTAGGGGCGCCGGCCGACAAGCTTCATTGCATGTCCCCTAGTCTTTCTATATTCTGATAAGGTAAACAATCGATCTACGTTTACCCGTTCCACTCCGTTCATTAATTTATAGACTTCTATCATATCTCCCCTCAGCCGTCTCTTTTCCAGGTTAAAGAGCCCTAACCTTTTTAGCCTTTCTTCATAGGAGTATCCTTCCATCCCCTTTACCATTTTGGTGGCTCTTCTCTGAACCTTTTCTAAAATCGCTATATCCTTTTTAAGATACGGCGACCAGAAATGCACACAATATTCAAGGTGCGGTCTCACCATGGAACGATATAGAGGCCAATTTCTTTGTTGAACGTCGATATTAAAATATTGGCGAAAATCATGGCCGATCGCCTCGCGGAATTTCTTCCAGCCTTGGTTCATGGGGATCAGGTAGGATTCGTGAAAGGGAGGCACGCCGTATACGGGGTGCACCGACTCCTGGCTTCAATGCGTGCGAGCCGTAAGGACCATAGATCATCTCTGCTTATCAGCTTTGACGCTGAAAAAGCATTTGATAGGGTGGATTGGGAGTTTATGTACCAGGTACTGGAGGTTATGGGAGTGCGTGGCTTCTTTGTCGATGTGATTAGAGTACTCTACGCGGATCCCATAGGAGCTATTATGGTGAATGGAAATATGTCCTCTGACTTTCGGATTCAGAAAGGAACAAGACAGGGGTGTCCTCTGTCGCCGCTGCTATTCGTGCTGACACTGGAGCCCCTACTACATAAGATTAGATATTCAACTGCTTTTTGGGGGATCTCGATTGGGACATCTGAGTTCCGCGTAGCCGCTTTTGCGGATGACTTGTTGATCCACCTAGATGAGCTGCGGGTCGGGCTGCCGGCTTTGTTGGCGTTAATGCAGGAATATGGGGGATTCTCAGGATTTAGGTTAAACTTAGACAAATCGGAGGCGCTTCCGTTGGATCCCGAGTTGGTCACTAGGTGGGGAAGGGGATTTCCCTTGAAATGGGCGGCCGGGAAGTTTAAGTACTTGGGGGACTATATACCTGCGGATTTAACAGAACTCTATCGCGTTAATGTACGAAAAGTAATTAGTGAAGTGGCGGATAAGGCGCAGAATTGGAGGGACCTTCCTTTGTCATTGGGAGGTCGGATTGCTTTGTTCAAGATGACTTTATTTCCGAAGCTGCTGTATCTGCTGCAAACGCTCCCACTACTATTGAAGCGTCAGGATCTGCGCCTTCTAGATAAGGTGCTCAACACGTTGCTTTGGAGGGGGTGCAGGCCCAGGCTCCGCATAGGTAGGTTACAGAGGGCATGGGGGCGGGGAGGGATGGGTCTTCCGGATATCCAGCAGTATAACATGGCCTGCCTGCTTCGTCATGTAAGGGATTGGGTTTGGAGAATAGGGGACTATACACCATTAGATATGGTAGAAGCGTTGGTGCAGCCCCTGAGCCTGGGTTACCTTCTACATGCCCAGTCGATGGCTGGGGTTGAGTCGGTGACTAGAGCGGTGCTGCTGGACCCAGTGCGGAAGGGGTGGCGATATTTGTGTGGGAAAGTCGGGGTGTCGCCCCTGCATACGCCCTTTCTCTCCCTTCAAGGGAATAAGGACTTTGTGCCAGGGATTATGGGGAAGGATTTTCTGCATTGGAAGAGGATGGGGATCACGACGTTAGAGCACGTGCTTAGGGAAGATGGTAGTCGAGCCCTTTCCACGGCTGAGGGATCGTTATGGGCTGACTGGAATAGATATGTTTCCCTATGTCCAGCTCCGGAGTTATGTAGGTTGCATCCCAAGGGTGTCGTTGCTGGGTGTGGTAAGTTCGAAAATGGGAAGAGGTGTTGATGGGAGGGGAGCAGGGGGCGAGAGTGACATAAGATCATAAGATATGCCATACTGGGTCAGACCAAGGTCCATCAAGCCCAGTATTCTGTTTCCAACAGTGGCCAATCTAGGTCATACATACCTAGCAGTTTCCCCAAGGGACACAGGGACATCTTTGCGTAAAACCTTGGAGGAATTGGAGGTGGGGGAGGATGAAGCTGGATTAGCGGATGTGTGGGCTCGTGAGTTGGGGGTCGAGATTACGGGTGAGGGGATTGCGCAAAGCATAGCCACGATTCCGGAGCTAAGTTGGGTGGTTGCCCATCGCGATATGCAATATAAGCTAATCAGAAGGCTGTACTATGCCCCTAATAGAGCATGGAGAGCGGGACTTAGTAAGTCGAATAGCTGTCCGAGATGCGGGGCAGAAGTGGCCACGTTGGGCCATATGTTTTGGTCTTGCCCCAACCTGGGGAGTTTCTGGGGGGGGAGTCCAAAGGCATGTGCGGGGATGCATTGGGGATGGGTTGAATTTTACAGCGGCGAACTTGGTGTTGGATATTTGGGATGGCGAGTGGGTAGAGTGTTTGCGTTGTCATGAATGGAGGTGGATACGATTGGTGCTAGTAGCTGCGCGTATGACTATTATACATGCTTGGTTGGAGAAGGGAGGCCCAAAGTATGGGCAGTGGAGGATTAGGCTGCATAACCTCTTATTGTTTGAACAGACTAGGGCCCATGGTTCCCCAACCAAATGGGACCATTTTTTGAGAAGCTGGGGCCCTCATCTTCAGTTGCTGCCTGCTCGGGCACGCCATCGGATCTTGGGGGGGGACTAGTGGGTAACTTGGTACTCTGGTGGCTTATATGCCTGCCTCGTTGACTGGTAATGCTGGAAGTAGAGGGGGGAGGGGCTTCTGGAGGGGGGGTGGGGGAAGAAAGAAAGAAGGAGGAGGGGTGGGTGGGGGGGGGCTGCAGGGGGGAGGGGGAGGGCAATGGGCCAAGGTTTAGGATTAGGATTGGGCTTCGGAATAGGACACACATCTAGATTATGGGTAGCAATGGCAGTGGAGTGTTGGTGGCTGAGGGGAGGACGGGGGGGATGGGGGTGTGCTTTGGGAGAGGGGAGGGGGTGGGGTGAAAAGTTAAAACACCTATTTGGTTGTGCTACATCTAATGGGTCCGGACAGCCTTCTGTCGAGTAGACTGACCTTATTGTTGGTATTAGAAGTTTAGGCGGGAACCTTGTGTTGGTATATGTAATTGGATGCATCTGTAATTTGATGTTTCTGTAATTTGTACTTTCTTGTTGGGTGTACTTGAATAAACAAATTTAAACATAAAAAAAATGTATGTAGCCAAATGTGGAAGTAGTTTTGTTTCTGTAGTAATTATTGTAGTTGCTGTGGATGATGTCTATTGTGTCTGTGGCTACTACACAATGCTGTGTGCAGTGAAAGCACATACAGTACTTCGTAAAGCCACGGGAGTGGAAATTGGTAAAGGGATGGCCTTGCATACAGTGGATGTTAGAACCTTATGGGTAGGAAGGGCAAAATTCTGAACAGGGGATGGGGTGACCAGAGAGGGAGCTGAGACTGAGGCCAAGTGGGGCGAGGGGAATAAGAGTGCTGGATTGGAGGGGGGGGGGAGCGGACCTATGCTCTAGTGAATGTTCAGTTACCTTTTGAGATACTAGTAGGTACTTGTGAGCTGATTGGGCACTTTTGGAGACAAGAGGCTGGACTTAATGGACCTTTGGTGTGAGCCAGTATGGCATGTTCTTATTCACTGTTGCTAATAAGTTTATTTTCTTTTTCTTTATTAGGGATGTAAACAGGGGCGGGTCTATAATGAGGCCGAGTGAGGCAGTAGCCTCAGGTGGCAACTTTTTAGGGGTGGCAAAAATTGCCTCCAAAAAGACTGCCTCACTCGGCCTTCAAAAGATAATTTTTAAAAAAGGATGCAGAAGCTGAAGTGCCCCTCCGCTGCCACCTCCCCAAAGAGCCCTGACAGAGCCCCCCCTCCCGTGCTGGCTCAGCTTTGCAGAGCCACGCAAAGGGAGAGTGTTTCCCTTTCCTGCGACTCTGTTTCCCATCAGTGCCGGCGGGCTCAGCTTTAACAGAGCCATGGGAAAGGAAAACACTCTCCCTTCGCGCGGCTCTACATCCTTTTTTTTTTCTATTATTCAAGTTCTTCAGAAGGGCAGGACAGGCTGGGCTGGGGTGGGCTGGGCTGGGCTGGGGGGAGGGTAGCACAGGAAATAGTAATGGGCTGATTGGGAGAGAGCTAGGACTGGAAATGGGCTGAGGGGTGTTAAGAATAGAAATAGGCTGATTGGGAGGGGGGCTAGGAGTGGTAATTGGCTATCGGGGGGGGGGGTAGAACTGGAAATGGGCTGATGGGGGGTTAAAAATGGAAATAGGCTGATTGGGGAGGGGGGAGGCTAGGACTGGAAATGGGCTGATGAGGGGGTTAGAACTGGAAATGGGCTGATGGGGGGTTAAGAATAGAAATAGGCTGATCGGGAGGGGGGGCTAGAACTGGTGGGCTGATTGATGAGGTTTAGGCCTGGAAATGGACTGATTGGTGGGGTTAGGCCTGGAAATGGGCTGATTAGAGGGGCTAGGACAGGAAATGGGTTGATTGGGGGGCTAGGACTGGAAATGGACTTATTGGGGGGTTAGGAATGGTAATGGACTGATGGGGGGCTAGCACTAGAAATGAGCTAGGACTGGTAATGGGATGATTGAGTTGCTAGGACTGGAGTGGGCTGATAAGGGGGATAGGACTGAAAATGGGCTAATGGGGGAGGGGAGGAGAGTGCTGCTGGCCCTGGAAGAATACTAGGGGCTAGGACTACAAATGGACTGACTGATGCAGGGGTATGGGAGAATAGGACTGGAAGGGAGTGGATACTGTCTGCCAGGGGAAGGAGGGGGCAGGAAGGGGCTGGAAAGGAGCTGATATGGCGGGGGAAGGAGGGGGATGAAATGGAGCTGACACCTGGGATGTACTGAAGAGGGACTGGAAGGGAGCTGACACTTGGGGATGGGAGTGGTAGGTGGCTGGGTAATGGGGAGGAGGCTGGAAGGGAGCTGACATGTGAATGGCACTGGAAGGGGGATGGAGAGAGGGTAGGGTGACTGGAAGGGAGCTGACTGGGGGGGGGGTGGCACTGAGAGTGGACGTGAGCTGATACCTGGAATGGTATTTGGACTAGAAGGAGCTGGACAGTGGGGAAGGAGGGGGACTGGAAGGGAATGGACACCAGTGGCAGTCGTGGGAATGCAAGGTGGTTGACATTGGAAGGTACTGGGAGGGGAGGACTGGAAAGGGGGCTGGTACTGGGGAGGGTTACTGGAACTGGAAATGGGCTGATGAAGTGAAGAAAACAAAAGAAGAAATGGCAGATGGACCATAGACCACAGAAAGAGAGCTAAGAGAAGACAGGAAAGCAGAAGTCTCAGATCGGAACCAGCATGATCAGAGAATAAAATGGTCAGACAACAAAGATAGAAGAAATAATTGTATTTAATTTTAGTGATTGGACTTTGTGCTATCTTTATATTTTACACAGTATTGGGGAACTGCATATCTTATTTATCTGATGTTGCACTGCATGTGGACTCTGGCTTCTTGGGGTTTCAGTTTAAATTTTGTCTACATATTTTTATTTTTACTCTCGTAGATTATGGTTAATTATTCTGTACTTGGTGAGGTTTGATGTTGTGAGTGTGTGTCTGAGGCCAGGTGTTCTGTTAACAAGGGGTTTGTACATAAAGATCTATACTGTACTATATTAATTTGACTTGTTCAGCTTTTCAGATAGGTGTATGGATGTTCCAGGGCCCACTGTAGTATTTACAGTGATGCTTTTTTTGGATGGGCTCCTTATGTGAGTTTTGGAAGTTTGTGCTGATATGGTATGGTATGGTAGGTTTGCTCTTTGTTGTAGGGTTTTGTATTAGTTCACAATATGCCTGGTACTGTAGAAAAGTGGTTGTTGTTAGTGAGATGATCAGAATCTGATTTTTTTTTAAATATTGAGTTCTGTGGATGAGTGTCCTGGTTCTGCTCTGCACCTACTGTGGATGCAAAATATATGTTGAAAAAGAAAAAGCAAGAACCATAACGCAGTTTAAAATAACAAAATAAAAATGAGTTATAATTTAGTTTTATAAACTGTGCTGTTGGTTCTTGCTGTCTTTTAGTTCCTTGGTGTGCAAACAGGACCGTACCTAGCCCTGTGCAAGCAGTGCAACCGCACAGGGCGCAAAGGCTTGGGGGGTGCATTTCGGCTGTCTGCTGTTGCCCTGCCACTGGCAGAACAATAGCAGGCAGCTGAAATGCACCTCCAAGCCTTTTCGCAGCCCTTTAAGCAGGTCTGGTCCCTCCCTCCTCTGATGTGATGTCAGAGCAGGGAGGGACAGATCTGCTTAAAGTGCTAGCACCTTTCAGATCGGGTGGATGCCCCCTCCTCCTCCCCATACCTCTGTCCAGCGCTGCCTGCTCTTTCCCTGCTGCCGGTGCTGCAGTGAAAAAAAACAGAGGGTGGTGGCGGCAGGGAAAGAGCAGGCAGCGCTGGATGGAGGTATGGGGAGGAGGAGGGGGGCGCGTGCCCAAGCTGCAAGTTGCACAGGGCACGATTGCAGCTTGGTATGGCCCTGTGTGCAAACATTTTGCATTCCCTCCATATAATCTAATCGGCTTTTTGGTTTGGTTCAGTCCCTGATTGGAGTTCTGAAAAAGCCCCCCCCCCCATCTAAGGGGGGGGGCACCATCTCATTCTTTGCCTCAGGCAACAGATTGCCTTGAGCCGCCCCTGGATGTAAAGGATTTAAAATACCAGCAAAGTACCTGTATGTTGATAAAATCCAATAGTTAATTCGCATGACTGGTTGTCAAATGGAAACTTGCTGATATCTAAGTTACAAGTTGCAATGATATGATGGGGTCTGGATGACACTATATGACCATCATATTTAAGCCTCGCAAAGGGCATCTTAGGTGATTTATCTTCACCGGCTCTAAATAAAGCAAGAGTTTTATTACAAGAAAGACTCAGATGTTCATGATAACTATGCATGCATTGCTGCATAATTTTATCTTATCTGACTGCAGAATTAATACACAAATCATTCTGTGAGGATTTTTCAGAGCAGATTTTGATTTGCAGCATAGAAACATCCTGCTCTGGTTCATGTCCTTCAGTCATAGGTGATCCCAGGGCTGGCCTAAATGTATCTGATACCCTAGGTGAACCTTCAACCAAGCTGCCCCCTGCTCCTTCCAAGGGTGGCTTACGGTCCTAGCCCATCTTGAAGTCCAGCATTGCCCCGTTTCCTAACCCCCTTCCCCCCAAGTTGTCCAGCATCTCATCTCCCCTTCCCCTCCCAACCCCCATTCTCCACTATTTCTCACTTGCTTTAATAATGTTGTGTTAAAGTCTGAAGTTTTGTTCTTTTTATAGATCTGTTTTCTGTAAAGATAAACTCAATTGGCACAGAGGAATAGCCTAAGGGTTAGAATACTGGATTGGGAACCAAGAGGCCAGGGTTCGATTCCTACTGCCCCCTTTGTGGCTTTGGACAAGTCACTTAACCCTCCATTGTCTCAGAAAAATCCAGGTTATCAATTTCCCTGTTTAATGTACATTACCAGGTTTTAAGTTACAATGTAAATTGCTTTGACTAAACTGATAAAGCAGTATAAAAAAAAGCAACCAGTTAAATAAATAAATCTTACTGCTCAATAATGTAGATGTCTGGGACCCATAAGAGATCTACTGGCAGTGTAATACTGGTAATATTACAGAAGTTCTGAGGATCCCAGGACAGAAAATCATTTTTCCACATCTGGAAAATAAACATTTTTTGATGGTCATGAGAAAGAAGGCACAGTTGTCTTCAAATAACAGAAAACGTTTTTGCTAAAAAAATAAAAATAAAACAATTCTTACCATTGAAAGCCAGATGTAAAAAGTTACAAGTTGCAGTTTTTCATTCTAGAAAAGTAAAATTGGGAATGGTTTAGTATGATGAAACGACAGAAATATTTCCAGTTCCTATCTTATTTTACCCTCAGAACACTCAACAAACCAGAATCCCCAGTGCAAAGTAAAACTGTAAAAATTTGCTGTGATCTCAGAAGCATCCAGTGATAATGCACGAAATCAAATGGGATTGTATTTTGAAACAAAATGAGGTGATAGATGATGACTCTTTCACTGCAGCACCTTTTAAACCACAAAGCTCCTCGGATCACCAGTGCATCATTTGCTCTTATCACAACCATAACCACAAGATTATACTACTTTACACTTATAGATCTACTGTATCTGCATGTAACTCACTTTGAACTACTACTAGAAAAGTGTGAAAAAATCCAAAATACCAAAGCTATTAAGCTGAAACAGAGCCAGTGGGGCTGGCTGTAGTAGTCAAAAAGCCTCCTGACTATGAACTGCCATTTAAGAGAAAGTGTTAACTGGGCTAGCTGTAAGAACAAATGCATTAAATGAACGGAGTGGAACGGGTAAACATACTGTAGATCGATTGTTTACATCATCAGAATATAGAAATACTAGGGGACATGCAATGAAGCTACAGGGTAAACTATTTAAGACTAATAAGAGAAAATATTTTCTTCACTCAATGTGTAATCAAACTCTGGAATTTGTTACCGGAGGATGTAGGAAAGACTGTTAGTGTAGCTGGGTATAAAAAAGGTTTGGACAAGTTCCTGGAGGATAGTAAAATAGTTATCTCCAAGCTATAATGCCCTGTTCAAAGTAATTTCAGTTTGCTCACACTGCTGCAGATAGCATGGTATATAAGAGAAATAAAATACGTCAAATTTTGTTTTCATAAGCATAAACAAACATTGATTCCAGTGACCAATCCCTCCAACCCAAAATTAAAAAAGGGGGCCCAGTTCAGTTTAAGAGCTCCCAGGCACCTGGATCATCTGCCTAACTCTCTTCCAATACATAGAAGGTCTGTAGCAGGTCCTATGGCAAGTTTCTCCTTCTGCAGTCATCACACCTTTACAGTGCAGCTGTGCTTATGACACCCAGGACTACGGAGTTGAGCATGATACCTTGATTTTGGTTTCTGCTGTAGGAAGAATATTTTGTGGTGGTACAAAAGTCAGTTACAAAACTGCACTCTCCGATGGTTTTGGAAGAATGTATAGGCAGTAAGCCCTCTTTGATCCTGAAACTTTTATATATGCCCTAGATCAATGTCCCTCATTTCCATACATGTGTCTACCGCTTAGCATCAGTTTTCCTCTAACAAATGCTGACATTCTCCGGGAACACGCAGGAATGAAGCCCTCACATATATGAGTGATGTCACCGACTGAGCCCATGCGGGAACGCTGCCCAGCTTCCATAGAAAGCTTTCGGGAGCTCCACCATGCATGCGTGCCTTTCTTCCCGCCTGAAGGAGCCATCTTACCTCAGTCTTTTATTTTCTGCGGAGTCCATCAGATGTAAGTCTGACCACAGAAAAGCATGATCTTGACCCTAGCATGCTTTTCTTATTCTTTCTAAGTAATTTCAGTATTGTTTTGATTCTCACCTTCCTGCCCATTGATGGGAGAGTCGGTGCCTTGGCGCTGCCTCTTTTTCCAGTCCCCTTTTTCTTTTTTTTTGTCATGCAGGTTTTCTCCTGCACACCTCCCTGGTCTGCCAGGCCATTAGCATCCTTTAACTTGATGGAAGCAGTCTTCCCCAACATCAAAGCTAGCCAGTGGTTTTAAAATGTGCACCCAATGTGCCCGCACTATTTTGGTGATGGACTTCTATAATTGGTGCATACAGTACCTTGGGCCTGACCATAAGGCCTCCACCTATACATTGTGTTTGCAGATGGCCCAAAGGGGCCTTAAGAATCGGAAGAAACAACGGGAGTCTCTGTTTGGGTCATTGGAGTTGGCGGCTTCAGTATTGATGCCCTCAAGTGGCTCTGCTGAGTCTTTGGTTCAGCATGGCGCTTGAGTTCTTATGGAGCTGAGGGGCCACAGTAGCCTGGATCAGAGGCTGTCTTTCAAAAAGACAGGCCCCCCAAAGGATTGGTCCTTCACCCCGTTGATGTTAAAGGGCAATGCCGAGAGCTGGGGGAAACCCCAGGGGCACCGACATCGAATCTCCCCTTGATGTGACTCCAAGGGCAAGGGCCAAGAATAGTCTCCCAAGCTGCCTCAGCATGAGGTATTGCCTCCCAAATCCCCGGAGGGCTGTCAGGGATCTCTCAATGCCATTACCATCGAAGAGTCCCTGACGAGGGAGCCAGCACTGGAGGCTGAGGCAGCTGCCCTGCCTCAGGCTGTGTCCTTCTGGCTGAACATATGCAGGCCTTGGAAAGGAGCCTGGCTGCATTCCTGGCTTCTCAGGCTGCAAGATCCCTGATGCTCTTGGGTGCCTCGATGCCGGTGGTGGCACTGCTGACCACAGTGGCCCCACCAATGATAGTGCAGCCTATCCTCGAAACCCATGCCCTCCCCAGCAGGGGAGAGGACTTGGGTAGGTGCTCCAATTCCCTGTCAGTGCTGATGTTGATTTCTCCATTGAGCACTTCCAGATCTGAGGGGCTGCACCATCAGCACTGGGAGCCCTGTGTGCCATCCTCCCCTCCCGCACTTGATGCATCAGTGGCATCGGGAGGAAACCCATTGGTACTTTTAACTTGATTTTCTAACTGAGTCAGAGTTCGAGGGTTGGGAGACTGAGAGAGAGTCCCTGGTCTCAGATTGGCATTATGACATCCCGTCTGATCCTTCACCACCCTATAAGTATCTTAAGTCCCCTTCCGAGGACATCTCATTCCATAAGTTTGTCCGGGACACGGCAAAGGCCCTTCACTTCACCCTCGAGGCCAAGGAGAAACCGAGGGCTGAAGTACTGGAAATCCTACAGTACCCTTCGCCACCGACACTGTGCTGGTTCACCTCATCCTCTAACACTTGCTCTTCAGGATGTGGGAGAATCCTTTGATGGTGCCCCCTATTAGCCACCAGCCAGATTCCATGTACAGGGTCCAGAAGAACCCTGGGTTTGAGAATTCTCAGCTACCCCACAACTCAGTGGTGGTGGAGTCAGCTATGAGGCGCATCAAAAGTTCCAAGACTCACTCCTCTGTTCTTCCTAGAAGGGATGCCTGCACCTGGATGGATTTAGATGCCGATGCTACCAGGGATAGATGCTGGTGGCCTGCATCCTTTCCTATCAACTCTATGTGTCAATGTACCTGAAGGACATCATGGGAATTCTCTGCTCTACTGGCTCCGGAACATCTGGAGAAGTTCCATAGCCTATTCACCAAGGTGAAAGACTACTCAAAATACACGAGTAGGGCTGCCTATGACACTTTTGAATCTGTGAGCAGAGTAGCATCTGTGGGCATTGGGGCCTAACACCTTACATGGCCACAGTCCTCTGATCTCGAGCAATGGGTGCAGAACAAACTTACAGATGTCCCTTGCAGAGGTGAAAATTTATTTGGCAAACTCATGGAGGACAAGACAGGAGAACTGGAGAGGGAGCAGTTAACCATGAACCGCTTCTCCAGGAAAACTGCAGACCCTGCTAAGAAGAAGTCAGCAGGGAAAAAGGCTTTCTACCTGCATAAGCAGAGATATTTCGCAGAGTACCCCCCTTACCAGGCTTACCAAGGCTCACAGTTGGAGAAATAGAAGAGCCAGGGACAGCACCTACTGCACTGCCAGAAGTCTGCAAAGCCTCAGCCTGTCCTGCAGCCATAGCCAGGAGGGAGTTTTTGACTTTTTCCTGAGGAACATGGCTCTTCTTCCTGTACCCAGTGGAGTATCTCAGCAGGTGGGAGGATGGTTGATTCACTTTGCCAACAGGTAGCCTGTCATAACAACTGACTCCTGGGTGCTGAAAATCATTCAGAACAGCTACCTGTTGCACTTTGCGCAACTGCCTCCCCTGTTCTTTCTGGGGGAAATACCCCTTCGATCCTCAATACTAAGAACTCCTTCAACAGGAGGTTCATATCCTCCTGGCCGACTTCACCATCGAACTGGTGCCACCAGCACTAGCTGGGAAGAGATTCTATTCATGCTACTTCTTGGTTCCCAAGAAAACAGGTGGGGTTCTGGCCCATACTGAACATCTGAAACCTCAAACAGTTCCTGGTGAAGGGAAAGTTCAAAATGGTCTCCTTGGGAACATTGCTGCCATACTTTCAAAAGGAAGACTGGCTTTTCTCCTTGGACCTCAAGAATGCGTATACTTACATCCCAATCCATCCCTTTCTCAGGGCGTACTTCTGCTTCATGCTCAGTGGACAGCACTATCAATATCAGGTACTACCCTTTGGCTTAGCATCCACCCCACGAGTCTTCACAAAATGCTTGGCGGTCATTGCCACTTTCCTCTGGACCCTGGGAGTCTTTGTCTTCCTCTATCTGGATGACTGGCTGATAAAGAGCACAATGCCGGATGAGGTTAGGCAGTTGTCATAGCTCACCATTCAGTTGCTGGAACATCTGGGCTTTGTGATCAATTACCCAAAGTATCACTTTCAGCTCTCTCAGTGACTCGAGTTCCTTGGGGGTCTCCTCGATACCACCCTAGCTCAAGCTGCCTTGCCCACAGATTGGGCACAAAGGCTAGTCATGGTCATATGTGACATCTTATGCAGCCCTTGCACTTTGGCTTATCAGACACTCTGCTTGCTTGGCCACAAGGCCTCCAAAGTTCATGTAACTCCCTTAGCCTGTTTATGAATACGACAGGCACAGTGGACCTTGTGCGCCCAGTGGCATCAGGTCATTGGCCACCTCAAGAACAGGGTGGTGTTCACCCCACTGCTCAAGGATTCTCTGCCCTGGTAGCTGTACCCATAACATCTGCTCATGGCTATTTACTTCCAGACCCCTCCACATCAATGTACACTGACAATGGATGCCTTCAAGCTAGGCTGGGGAGCCTATCTCAGGTAGCGCACACAGGGTCTCTGGATGGCACAGGAGAGCCTGCACCAGATAAACTTTCTGGAGCTATGTGCCATTGTTAACATGCTTTGGGCATTCAGGGTGCAATTGGCCAACCAAGTAGTCCTTATCCAGATGGACAATCAACAAGCAGGGTGGCATGGACTTGTACCTCCTGTGTTGGGATGCTATGCACTTCTGGAAGTTTGCCATCTCCCAGGACATGCTCCTCTGGGCCATATACCTGCCCGGGGAGCTCAATGTTCTCGTAAACCACCTCAGCAGAGTCCTTTAGCAGCACAAGTGAGCTCTCAACAGGGAGATTGCGAGCTGGATGTGGGGCACCCCACATATTGATCTCTTTGCGACTCTGGGCAGCGCCCAAGTGGCACAGTTCTGCTCCATGATTTCAAGCGACCTCTGATGCCTTTCTGCTGGACTGGAGCGAGGGCCTTCTCTATGTGCTTCTGTCGATTCCACTCATGGCCAAGACCCAGTTCAAGCTTCAGGTGGACAGAGGTTCCATGACATTCTTTGCACCACTCTGGTCCAGGCTTCCATGGTTTCCCCTCCTGCTCAGGCTCTCACAATGACAACCTCTCTGTCTTGGCTGTGCCCTGGATCTTGTCTCAGGATCTTTCTTCATCCCAATGTCCACTCTCTGGCCCTAATAGCAAGGATGCTGAGCGGGTAGTTCTTGTGGAACTTCATCTTCCTGTGGATGTGGAAAATGTGCTTCTCGCTTCTCGGAAAGACTCTATGTGCCACGCCTATGCCTTCAAGTGGTGTAGATTTTCTATCTGGTATGCGACAAGGGGCTGTATCCCTTCTCTTGCATGGTGGAGGCTTTGCTGATTGATCTCCTCCATCTTTCCAAATCAGGTCTCAAATTTAACTCTGTTCAAGTTCACTTAAGTGTGGTTACGGCATACCACTCTGGCTCAGATGGTAAACCCATCTTAGTGCATCCTCTTGTAGACCAGTTTATGACAGACCTCCTGCTCTCAAGGCCCCCGGTCAAGTCCCCTCCTGTAGCGTGGACCTCAATGTTGTGCTGGAGCAGCCCCTTTCTGCCCTCTTTGAACCATAGAAATCTTGCTCATTCAAGTTCCTTATTTGGAAGGAGGTGTTTTTAGTGGCAGTCATCTCAGCCCGTTGGGTTAATGAACTCCAGGCTCTGGTGGTGCATCAGCCTTACAGCAGATTTCATTAGAACAGGGTAGTCCTGCAGACACACGCTAGATTTCATCCTAAGGTGGTTTCATCCTTCCACATTAATCAGTTGGTGATGCTGCCCAATTCTTTCCCAGGAAGGGAGGAGTGACCTAGTGTTTGGGGCAAGTTGCCTCAGGCCAGAGGGCCGGGGGTTTGAATCCTGCTGGATGACAACAACCTTGAGCTGGAGAGACTGGGGATCCTAGTCCCATAGGCACTCCTTGTGGCCTTGGGCAAGCTACTTTAACCTCTGTTGTCCCTGAAGGACTCACAAGGGAAATGCACACTGAATGTACACTGCTTTGACCCAGAGAAAAGTGGTAAATAAGCCTAGCTAAATAAAACCTCACGCCAAAAACATAGAAACATGATGGCAGAAAAAGACCACGTGTCCTATCTAGTCTACCCGTCCATATCTACATTAGTCCTCTTTTTGACCTTTAGAGATCCTCTGTGTTTGTCTTATGCTTTTTTTTAAATGTTTTATTTAATAACCATCGATACATAACCACGAAATCAGAACACTACTAAGCTATTTACAAGAAAACCTCTGGCGGAGTGTACTCTTATCCCCGCCCTGAGGTAAGGTTCAGTTACATTCATGATATAGCATTATAAAAAAAAACGTTACCACAATTTTCCAAATTATAGAAATAGAAATATTTCCCCCCCACCCCCTCCACCCCCTCCCATCGCAATCACAGCTCCATCGCCATATACGTGCCCTCTAAACTGGACTAATCTCCCCCTCCCCCTCCACCTATCTATTATAGATACTCCATAACCCCTAATATCCCACATTGAGTATTTCATTTCTACAATATGACCCCAGGCTCTGAATATACGGCTCCCAAGTTAACATAAAGGTGGACCACCGCTTAACATTGCCCTTAGCTCTCCATCGCTCCGCTAGCATCAGTTAGTGAAAACTATTGCGCCACTCCAAGAACGTCTGCGGATTCGGCTCCCTCCATCTGTGCAGGATGGGGCCTTTACCCACCAGACAGGCTTTTCTCACCAGTAGCCTCTCTCCTCTCCCCCTGGGAAGGGTCTGGTTCAGCTGATCCAGTACTACTAACGACCCAGACCAAGGAAATCTTTGCTGGATAATCCCCGTTATATATCTGCTGATTCTGGTCCAGTATGTGTGGATGTACTTACATTTCCACCACATATGAGTTAAGTCAGCCAGCTGCTCGGAACACCTAGGGCAACTCCCATCTTGGGTAATATGGCTGCGCAAAGCCCGCCTGGGTGAAAAATGCACTCGGGAGATTGATTTATATTGTATTTCCCTCCACCTGGCACCGTCTGCCAATTCACTTATCCTCCCCAAGGCCTTTTTAACAGAGCCCGGCAGCACCTCCCGGCCCAGTTCCGAGCTCCATGCCCTTTCCACAGCACTATAATCTGCCTCTACTCGATGGCACTCTAACCTGACTTTCAACCCTGCTATCGAGGGGGGGGGGGGGTTATCTCCCCCAATATCGAAAACTTCGAGAATCTGTGCCGATCTATCGACACTGAGTTCCGCTTTAGGCAGGCCAGCCACATAATGGGAAAGTTGCAAGTAGGCAAAGCATTGGGAAGGTCTCAACTCATACTCCTCGCACAACAAGGGAAAGGGCTTACATTTACCAGAAAGATCAACTACTTGACCTACACTTCTTATACCCTTCTCACTCCATGATTGAAATACCCTCGTCTCAGATCCTGGTGTAAAATTCACATTACCTTGCAGAGGTAGCCAGCTCGATACCTTCCAATCCCTTTGCCAATAGCCATTCAATTGACGCCATGTACGTCTCATAGAAGTAAACATACTACTCCGTCTGATTCGACTCGGCAATTGGGCATTGTCCATGTGCAGAACCGCTAGCAGCGAATGAGGGGAAGCCCACTCCTCTTCCAGTGCCCTAGGCGTATACGTTTCTGTTTCCCCCAGCCAGTCGCCCAAATGTTGGGCCTGGCAAGCCAGCGCATAAAGCCAAAAGTCGGGGAGTCCAAGCCCACCCTTATCCCATGCCCCTATCATGCGGCGCATCGGGATACAGGGTCGTGCCCTTTTCCACAGAAACCGTTGTATCTCCTGTTCTAATCTATGTAGGTCCTGGCGGAGTAACCACACCGGCAAGGTCTGCCTCCAGTATAATATTCGCGGCAGGACTACCATTTTTACCGCTGCCACCCTTCCTAACAAAGACAGTGGGAGGGGATTCCACGCCGTCAGTTGAAGCCTCACTTTAGCCAAAATTTTTTCAAAGTTAGCCCTGTATAAGTCTTGCGGCGTTTTTGTCAATACAATTCCCAGATAAACAAATTTATTAGCTGTCCATTTTAGGGGGAAATTCCCCCCCCCCCCTAAGTCCCCTGGAGCTGCCCCGAAATATCCAGCGCCTCTGATTTATCTTTATTTATACGGAGGCCGGCAAAGCTACCAAATAACGTAAACTCTGCCATTAGTCGAGGGGGTGATTCCCTAGGGGAGAGCAAATGCACCAGCAGATCATCTGCGAATGCCGAGATCTTGAACCGTGCCTACCAAAACCCACCCCCCGAATCTGTCGGTCAAGTTCTATTCTGCGGATCGAGGGGTCCAGGGATAGGACAAACAGTAACGGGGACAAAGGACACCCCTGTCTGGTACCTCTGTACAGGCAAAATTGATCCGATAGAGCTCCATTGCACAGCACCCTTGCCGTCGGGTTTACGTAGAGACATTGCACCATTGTACAAAAAGAATCTCCCAATCCATAACGGGGTAGCAAGCTTTGAAGGTACTGCCAGTTAACCCTATCAAATGCT
Organism: Ichthyophis bannanicus; assembly: GCA_033557465.1. Classification (NCBI taxonomy): domain Eukaryota; kingdom Metazoa; phylum Chordata; class Amphibia; order Gymnophiona; family Ichthyophiidae; genus Ichthyophis; species Ichthyophis bannanicus. The sequence continues at coordinate 295,175,258 of CM066041.1, forward strand.
TTTTCCGCATCAAAGCTCACTATTAGGGACTGCAGTTGGTGCTCCTGCACCCACTCCAGGGATGTTAGAATCTTACGCAAATTACGCACTGTATAGCGGCCTTTCACGAATCCCACCTGTGACTCGTGTATCACATCGCCCAATACATCCGCCAGGCGGTCCGCCAGTACCTTGGCCAGTATCTTCATGTGAAAGTTCAATAAAGATATGGGCCGGTATGAGGCCATCTGGATTGGATCTTTGCCCGGTTTGGGGATTAACGTTATGTATGCCTGGTTACTCCCCCATCGCATGGTACCGCTATCTGTCCTTCTACGGTACGTGGCCGTTAAGAGAGGACCCACTGAAGCGGACAACAATTTGTAAAATTCTGCCCCGTACCCATCCGGGCCTGGGGTCTTATAACAGCAGGCCTTCGAAATCACCTGTTGTACCTCCTGCTCAGTTATTGGCCGGCCTAACCGGACCCGTTGTTCCGTACTTATTTGGGGCAGATCTAGTCCCTGCAGATATTCTTCCATTCTAGAGAGAGACATTTCCTCTGCCGTATATAACGTTTGATAAAAATCCTTAAAAACTTCGGCTATTGCTTCTCTATTCCTCTGGAGGTTCCCTCGATCATCCCGAATTGCCGCTACTGATCGCGCACCTCCCTGGCCTTTCAGGCATCTCCCCAATAACTTGCCGGGTTTATCACCGTAACAGTATAATTTATACTTATAGTACATTAGTGATTTCTTAGCCCTCTGATGTAGTACCTCATTTAAGGCTACCTGGATTTCCCACAGTTTCTTCCTGTTTTGTGCAGTAGGAAACTGCCCATTTGTACGCCGCGCCTGTGCCACTTGCTGCTCAAGTCTAATAATTTGTTCCGCTATCAATCTACGCTTCCGTGCCACAAAGCCGATTATATCACCTCTCAGTACTACCTTGGCAGTCTCCCACAAGAGCTCTGGGTCCTCTGCATGGCCCCGATGATTCATCTTGAAGTCCTGCCAGCGTTGACGCAAAAAATGGTGAAACTGGTTATCTTTATATAACTCTAAGGGGAATCTCCATATGCGTTACTGACTAGCTTCCCCCCCCCCCCCCCATTGCAGCTCCAGCCAGATTAAGGCATGGTCCGAAATTTCTATGGGGCCGATTTGCGCTTCCCCCACCTGAGCAAATAGCGTTTCCGAAATCAGCAGGTAGTCGATTCGTGCACTGGTCCCATGTGCTCTAGACTGGTGCGTAAAATCTCGCTCTGTGGGGTGCAGCAATCTCCAGGGGTCTACTAAGCCTAACCGAGTTCGAAACTGCTGCATCACCTCAGCCGTTTGCCTCCTTTCCTGGGTCCCCTTCCCCGCTGTAGTGTCCAGCTCCACTTCAAACACCCCATTAAAATCACCCCCTAAAATTAGTGGGACTTCCGGTACCTTCGCTGCTAGTCGGTAATACAATTCAGGGTCTAATATATTGGGGCTGTATAGGTCTCCTAGTATTATCTCCTTATATTCTAAGGTTCCATGTAGGAGCAGGAATCGCCCATTAGGGTCAACTACCTCCCGCTTGATTGTAAAACGCACCCTTTTATGCAGCAAAATTTCCACCCCATCTTTTTTACCCGTTGCCGGGGCTCCCCATACTTGACCCACCCAGTCCCTGCAAAGCTTGGCATGTTCTGCAGCCGTCTGGTGGGTTTCTTGTAGTAGCGCAATATCACACTTCTGTCGTGCCAGAGCTTTCAATATTTTATATCGCTTGACTGGGCTGCCTAATCCACATACATTCCAGGATATTATATTCAGGGTAATGTATCAGCTCTAGGTCTGGTCAACATGGGCAATTTTACCTTTACATGGGGAGCCCTCCCAGCCTGGGGCTCCTCCAAAGAACCTCCCAGCACTTTCCTTCGTTGTCTCTCTTTAGGGTTAGGATTGCGATTTTGATTTCCCCCCCTCTCTGCCCCCCCCCTCATCCCTACCCACCCCCCTCCCTCCCATCCCCCTTCGCCCCCCTTCCCCTCCCACTCCCTGTGTCCCCTCTTACAAATGCCCCCATTCCCTTCTCCCACCATCTGCTCCCCCCCTCCAAATCCTCTCTCCCAACACATTAACCCTCCTCTTACCACCCAACCACACTAGATGTGTCCGGACTCCCCAGCTCCCCACCTCCCCACTTAAGGTAAAACAACCCCCCTCCCACCTTTTATACTGTATTCATATGCCACAAATTGTACAAAAACAAAACAGTGCCTTACAACATGTCAAAACATAAACTCTCAATCACATTAACAACCTGGCCTTAGCCTCAGTGTCTTGTGGCACTGCACTGCACTCCATTCTATTAGCAGTTTCTGGAGGTCCCATCAGGCTCTTTCTACTTGAGGGCAAAACAACCCTCCTGGTATACTCTACCACATTTCACCACCCCTCCAGGCCTCCGGGCTTACGCTGTCATTGTCCAGGGGTACTTCAGGATGATCCAGGCTGCTCTGTCTCCGGATTATTGCTCAGTTTCTCTAGCTTCGTTACGTAGGCCAGAGCCTCCATCACCGAATCAAAGACTTGATGTCTGCCTGCGTTCACCACATGCAAGCGCGCCGGATATTGTACTGTAAATCGAACGTTTGCTGCAATCAATTTTTGACAAATCGGCACAAAAGCCTTACGCCTTTGACTTAATGCAATGGAGTAGTCTTGCGCAATTCAAATCTTTATATTTCCCACTTCCACGGTGCCCCTTCTGCGAGCCTCCCGTAGCACTGCTTCCTTCTGCCCGAATTGCAAAAACTTCGCCAAAACAATCCTGGGTCGCAAGTCTTCGGGCCTACTCTGTGGACTCTTTCCATGATAACTTGGGCCCGTTCTCCCTCGCTCCCGATCAGCTCACTCACCAGCGATTCTAAGTAGGGCTGCAATTCTTTATCCCCTATAGACTCAGGGATCCCCAAAAATCGAAGATTGTTTCTTCTCGAGCGATTCTCGAGGTCATCAAGCTTGCTCTCCTGCGCTCTCACCTTTTCCTGCACTTGCCCCAGCTTCTGCGTCAGTCCCTGGATATCCTCCTCCACTTGCACGATCCTTTCCTCCGCGTGCTGCATTCGGGCTCCAAACGCTTCAACAGAGCTTTGCACCGCATCTAGTTTACTCTGTAGTAGGTCAAACTGTGCGGAGAGCGCGCCCGAGACCGCCGCTGAGAACTCTTCCACAGATAGTCCAGCAGGCCCTGGGGCTGTCGAGCAGGGCTTCTCTGGCGAGTCCGACATTTTTTGCTGTCCCAGGCCTCGGTCTTTTTCTCTCCTGCTGGTCTTAACGGCTGAGGCCATGCTCCTTCTCCCCTCAATTACAGTCTCTCCTGCTCCGCGGTAGTTGAGGGGCCGTTACAGCCGGTTTGCGCCTCTAAAAAACGGCGGAATTTGCCGGTATGGAGCCGGGGAGTCTGGAGCTCGAGCTAGGAGCGACCTTCCGAGCTCACCACATCACGTGGTCCTCCTGTCTTATGCTTTTTTGAATTAAGATACTGTCCTTGTGTCCACCACTTCCACTGAGAGCCTATTCCACACATCTGCCACTCTTTCCATAAAGAAATATTTCCGCATATTACTCCTGAGTCTATCTCCTTTCATCAGCAGAGCTTGCCTTCAATTGAAAGAGACCCTTCTGTGCATTTATGCCATGGAGGTATTTAAATGTCTGTATCATATCGCCCCTATCCCGTCTTTCCTCTAAATTATATATATTAAGATCTTTAAGTCAGTCCTCATATGCTTCATAATGAAGACCATTAATCGTTTTTGTAGCCACCCTCTGCACGACTCCAACTTGCTTATATCCTTTTGAAGATGTAGTCTCCAGAATTGCACACAATACTACAAATGAGGTCATACCAGAGACTTATACAGAGGCATTATCACTTCCTGTTTTCTGCTGGCCATTCCTTTCCCAATACACCCAAGCATCCTTCTGGCTTTCGCAGTCACCTTTTCTACCTGTTTAGTTACTTCAAGATCATCAGACACAATTATGCACAGGTCCCACTCCTCTTTTGTGGACAGAAATACCTCACCCCCTACACTGTACCACTGCTTTGGATCTTTGCACTCCAAATGCATGATCCTGCATTTTTTAATATTAAATCTTAACTGCCAAATTCTAAACCATTTTTCAAGCATAGCTAGATCCCTCCTCAAGTTATCTACTCCTTCCAGGGTGTCTACTCTATTGCAGATTTTATTTTTTTTTTTTAAACTTTTATTTTCATTTTGCAACAAACAAAAGAAACAACACACCAAAAGAGACAAAACAAGTATACAATAAGGAAAAGTAAACCCATTACCCCCCACCCCGATGCTGCTTCTCTACCCGATTACATCAGCGTGTGAGCGCTTCCAATTAACAGTGATTATACATCAAACGATCAAAAGAGTATCTACAATACAGCATGATCATGGGACAGAGATATATACAAAGTTAGACAGTCAGATGAGAGCATTTAGCAAAATGTACATAGTCAGTGAGCATCTTCCATTGAGACCAATGAGAAGGAGTCTGAACAGAGGAAGCGAACAGACGAGGTATTTGTTCATATTTACTGTAAAGACAGGCATGATTCCACCATTCATTGGGGCTCAGATGGGAGCTAATTTTCCAGTATACTTAATTAGGGAAATAGCAATGCCAAGCATAAAGTTCGAAAGGAGATAAGCCATTTTTGGGAGAGAGGGGATCCCCGCAACAGGGCGAAGTCCCACTATCCTCCAAGAAAGGGGCTCCTGAGAGTGCGAGATAGACTAAATACGACCCCAGACCCGACGCCAGTAATACTGTGGTGCGGGATATTCATGCATAACATGAGACAATGAACCAATGGCCGCAGGACGTGTCCAGCAACCATTGCCCTGAGTAGTGTTCCGTTTGTCTAATCTGTGAGAAATGTAAAAACACCGGTGGGCTAGAAAGAAGAGGGTCGGAGTGAGTGAGGCGGATCGGAAACCCGTGTCCCTCTACTCCAGATAAGGCTCCATTGCTCCGAGGTCAAAGTCACATGCAATTCTCTCTCCCATACTTTCTGCGCTATAGGGGTATCTCTAGTTATAGCATTACATAAGGTCTAGTAAAATTGGATGCTACACCCGGTGAACCACCGAGAGATCGGAGAGTCTCCAATCAACCTTATGTAGAGAATGCCGATGGCGGGAGTACTCCAGTGCTCCGAAGGCGATGCTGAAGTCGCACTGACCAGAGTCGGGAGTCTAAAGATTGCATAAGAGTATGAAGGCACCCAAAGTGCCTAAAAGCATTAGTGGATAGTGGGAGTCTGATGGGAGAGTCATACCAGGGAGAAAGATAAGAGGAATCGGTTTGTAAAGGCCCGCTTCTATATCTAGCCACACAGGTCTACTCGGTACTGGATCTTCCAACCAACGAGCACCTTGTTTGAGAAGAAAAGATTAAGGGAACCCTTGAGTAAAATCGCCACCAAGTATTAATGGAGCATTGGCAGAGGCCAAGGCCAACTGCGCAATACTTGCATAGTAAGCAGGGTTGTCCACGTTCGGGGCATAATGCAAATACACGTGAATTCACTATCTCCAACCTCAAGGTGCACACGGGCCCATCTACCCTCCTTGTCAGCGCTAATATCAGGTACAGTAACGTGCAAAGACTTCTTAACCAGAATGGCTATCCCGTACCATTTGGAAACGGTGGGAGAATAGGCAGCTACCATGTGAGGCTTAGCATTGAGTTTCAGTGTTTCAGCAGAGTTTAAATACGTTTCCTGAAGAAACACTAAATCAACATGCTCATGGCTAAGATAGCTGAGGATTTTCTTTCCTTTGAGTGGACCATTAATGCCTTTGACGGTGAATGATAAGATTTTACATAAGGCCATTCAGAAAAGTTAAAAATTCTGAGCATGATAGCACACATAATTGCACTATGTCCCTCAAACTGACTGTATCTGGCTGTACACATGACATAGGAAAAATAAGCTAATATAATACAATGAAGCGCCCCACATTAACAAAGAAAACCGCAGTACAGTAGAGGAGAAGCAAAACCCCAAAATTACTGGCGACCATGTGTCTGCGGGGAGAAACCCCAGAGAAGGCCGAAATTGAAAAAAACACATAACCTGTAGGACTGTGCGTGCTCCGAATCCGACCGAGGCACACATCATGAAGGGATAGGAGACCAAAAAACAAAAGTCATATAGAGAAAGAAAGAAAGTCCAGGCTATTTCTGTGCTTGGCTATGACCGCCGCATCGGGCCCTTCAAAATGGCGGATAGAGCCGGCAGATAAGAGTCCAAGATTTGGGATTAGCGCATCTGCTCTGCTTCTTTGGAGTCTAAAAATGTTGATAGTAGATCAGGATCTTCGAACGTCCTGGTTTGGTTGTGGAGAGTCACTCGAAGCTTCGCTGGATACAACAGGCCAAAGCGAGCCTGTAGCTGTTGAAGTCGAGGGCGAAAAGCAAGGAGTTTCTTCCGACGGTCAACGGTAGGCTTTGCCAAATCAGGAAAGAAGGAGACCTTACGGCCTTCAAATTCCAAATGATGATTCGCTCGGGCAGCATGTAAAATTTGTTCCACTTGTTGATATCGTAACAAGCTAAAAATAATAGGCCGGGGGGTCGTGCTGTTGAGCGCCATGTGGGCAGGAACACGGTGTGCTCGATCGATTTCCAGTTCTCTGTGAAAAGTAATCTTCAGCAAGGAGGGAAGAGTTTTGAGCAAGAATTCTCTTATATCTCCTGCTTCCACCCCCTCCGGTATTCCGAGGAGCCTCACATTGTTGCGACGGGCTCGATTATTGCTATCTTCTAACTCCTTTTGAAGATTCTGTATCTGGCGCTCAGCCTTGTCCAGTTTGCCCAAGCGCACCTCGTGCGAGTCGAGGACCCCCGCCATGTTGTCCTGCCGTAATGAAAGACTTTCAAGTCGGTCCTGGAGCACTCCAAAGTCTTCTCGCATGGCTCGAAGCGCTTCTCCATTGGACTGCACCAATTCCTTCACGCCGCGGATTTCCTCCAAAATCTCCAGGTGCATTTCGGGGTTTTCACGAAAAGGAACCATCTTCTGTGGGGAGGACACCTCTGTTTTGGAGCGTTTTCCGTGAGAAGAAGAAGGAGACCCGAAGTCCAAGCGCGCTGGTTTATGGGCCGCCATCCCCCCCGAGGTGCCCCGGTCAGCTCGGAGCGAAATAGTAAATTTGTATAGGTATTAAGTCAGGATTCTAAGTAGGCCTCTCGGGAGCTTCAACGCAAAGCGTCCTACCCGCTGGACATCAGGCTCCGCCCCCCTCTATTGCAGATTTTAGTATCATCTGCAAGCAAGCAAGCCTTACCCAACAGTTCTTCTGCAATAACACTAACAAAAATGTTAAAAAGCATTGGACCAACAGCCAGAACCCTGCGGCATGCTACTGGTAACCTCCTTCTCCTCAGAATGAGCTCCATTTATCTGTACCCTCTGTTGCCTACCACTCAACCAATTTCTAACCCAATCAGTAACTTTAGGGTTCATCCCTAGGGTGCTCAGTTTGTTTATAAGTAGCCTGTGTGGAATGGTGCCAAAGGCTTTACTGAAATCTAAATACACCACATCTAGTACTCTCCTTCTATCCAACTCCCTGGTCACCCAGTCAAAGAAATCAATCAGATTTGTCTGACAAGACCTGCCTCTGGTGAATCCATGCCGCTTTGGATCTGGTAATCCATTGGACTCCTGAAACCTCAATATTCTCTCTTTTAGTAGCCTGTCCAATAATTTACTAACCACAGAGGTTAGACTAACTGGCCTATAGCTCTCAATGTCATCCTTATATCCGCTTTTGTGTAAAGGGACCACATGTGCCTTTCTCCAGTCCTCTGGCACCACTCCCAACTCCAAAGAGGCATTTGAAATGTCAGTCAGTAGTGCCGCTAGAACATCCCCCAAGCTCCCTCAGTATTCTTGGATGTATCCCATCCAGACCCATGGCTTGGTCTACTTTTAGTTTAGCTAATTCCTCTTGAACAGTCTTCTGAAAATCATTCGAGATCCATGTCACTTCTGTTCCTGTTTGTGGGTATTTTCTGACGTCCTGCTCCTGACCCTTCATCTGTGAACACAGAACAGAAATATTTGTTAAGCAATTCTGCTTTATCCTCATCAGCTTCTAAATATTCCTCCCTTTCACCCTTGAGTCTGATAATACCACTTTTGTCTTCTTCCTCTCACTAACATATCTAAAAAATGTCTTATTCCCGCATTCTATTGCATTGGCCATTTCTTATTTTTGTACCTTTGCTTTCCTGACTACTTTGCTAGCTTCTCTAAGTTTTTCCAAATATAGATGTCTGTCTTCCTCTCTCTGTGATCTCTTGTATGAAGGTCTCCCATTTTTTTCTTCACCTTTTCAGCCACTTCTTTTGAGAACTATAGCGGCTCCTTTTTCTTTTACATTTATTTACCTTTCTAACAAAAAGGTTTCTTGCCCTTAAAATAGCCCCTTTCAGTTTTGCTCACAGTTTTTCTACATCCCCCAGCTGTTCCCATCCCACTAATGACTCTTTGAGGCATTGTCCCATCTTGGTAAAGTTAGTTTTCCTAAAGTCTAAGACCCTCGCTTATAAATGAATTTTATCAGCCCTGGTCCTAATACTGAACCATGCCATCTGGTGATCATTGGATGCAGCGAAACTACACACATTGGATTGTAAGAGACCTTTGGCTTTCTGTTTGGAAAGCCCATACGTGTTCTATCCAGCTCTTTATATCTTTTGACCCCAATAGGCTGGGTATGGCTGTTTCTAAAAGGACCCTGTGAGTTTGGACCACAGACTGCATCTCCTTTGCCTATGCACAGGCTGGTCTGAGCCTGGAACGTCACGTCATGTCTCATAATGTCCGAGCTATGGCTGCTTCTGTAGCAAATTTATGCTCTGTCTCCACAGTAGGACTGCCATGTGGTCTTTAGTCCATACCTTCACAGCCTATTACTATCTGGATGGAGATTCCTGGTGTGACAACAGCTTCAGCCAAGCTGTACTCCAGCACCTGTTTGGGACTTAGATTCATCTCCTTCCCACCAGCCTTTCTGTCCATCCAGGCTACCAGAGAGTCTTCCTGATGTTAATGTCCACACTGGATGCTGATTCGACTGAACTTAACAGAGATTGCTCATGTTGTTTCTCTCGGTTCTCCCATTGATTGCTCCGTGGGGCTTGTTTTACAGGTTTTTTGGTAGCCTGTAGCTGGGGAGTTCCATATGTGAGGACTTCATTCCTGCTTGTTCCTGGAGAAAGCATAGTTTCTCACCTATAGCAGGTGTTCTCCTGGAACAGCAGGAAAAAGTCCTCACTATCCTCCCACCTCCCTGTGGAGTTGTTATTTTGTGTTAAGCTATGTCATCCTACTCAGTAAAATGGCTCCTTCAGGCGGGAAGGCAGGCACGCATGCATGCTGGAGCTCCCAAATGATTCCTTTGGAAGCTGGGGAGCATTCCTGTGTGAGCTCCATTGGTGATATTGCCCATATATAAGGACTTATTCCTCTTCTTCCTGGAGAACACCTGCTAAGGGTGAGTAACTATGCTTTATCTAATAACTCTTTTCTAAGTTGCACTTACATTCTGCAAATCTGTGTTTGCTGTCTTATTGTCAACAGCTCATACTGTATCTTAGGTACCTCTCCTGCTTGTCCTTCGGCTATCTCACAACTGTCACCACTCAGAAGTCCCCTTATCATGAAGGTTGACTTTCGTCGGGCAAAGCGGTCCCAGGATGTTTTGGTTGCAGGAGCACGCTGAACATCACTGCCATGGGATCCAAATTGCATCTGTCCCAAGGGGATAGATAGAGTAAACACACTCCAAGCCAGGGCTGCCCTAGTTCTTCATGGGCTGACTTGAAACAGTCAGGGCAAACATTAATTCCAATCTCACTCAACCTGCATTCCTTTCATAGGTGCACTGAGCAAGGCTCATACACCTTCTGGAGCCCTGCACTCAGCTCTGTGGATTAATCATGCCATGGACTAGGCTCCACATCATCAAATTATGCCGTCTGTGTGTGTGGCTTTGACATTTCAAATGATCTTTTTTACTTGGATATTTTGACTGCCTATATCCAGACCCCTATTAGATGCCCTGGAACTAGCACCTCTATCATGCCATGCTGGTGTTTTCTCCTTTTACCACCACGTCAGGCTTCCTTGGATATGCTTGTGTATCCTAAAGGCCTTTCTGGGCTGCCTCCACTTCATAATATCCTTTGCTCAACATACAACTTCATCTTTCTTGCCCTTTCTGCTAGTCCAATAAAGTCAAAAAATTAAATAAAAGGACAGTGGAAGTAGATTATCCTATGGTTCCTCAGCTTCAAGTGCATTCCCGCACTCCAAATGTGCAGGTTCGGTTGGCATCTCTTCCTTGAATCTACTTAGTTACCCACCCAGATCCCTTCCCTACATCCACACCTCATAATGTTTTCTTCCTTCCCCATGGGTCTCATTTCTTGAATCACTTTCTTCCGATATGCACTCTGCTCCTCTAATAGAACTGTGTGCACAATATTCCACTTTCTTGAACATACACAACTTAGGTAACCCATCCAGAAAGATCTTACACCTTAGGTAAATCATCTATACAAATCTCTTTTACATGAGGAAGACATATCTGACTTCAACCTACCAAAGCAGTTCTACTTGGGTTTCAAGGGCTATCACAACCTTTCTGGAACCCTTGTCTTGAAACCTTCAGCTTGGGACTCATCCTTGTGTATAGCTAATTATATCCTGCATGTCCACAGAGAAAGAGAGGGTGCTTATCTGTAACAGTGGTTCTCTATAGACAGCAGGATAAATCAGCCAGACAATCCCACCCCCTCCCCTTATGGTTGAAGTTTTCCTACAGACACCATAGCTATGTAATAGACTGAGGGGAGGAGCAACAGGTAGGCAGGAAGGACCACTAGCACATGCCTAGAGAGTTTTTCTAGACTCTTCTGGGCTCTGGGACAGCAGATTTGACCTAGGTGCCATCAGGGATGAAGTCATCCATGTGTGTGGCTGATTTTATCCTGCTGTCTGCAAAGAACCACTGTTATAGGTAAGCAACCTCTCTTTTTTCAATAGTTAATGTTCTTATTTCAGAACTCTTTCCCTAAGAGAATAAAATGTGCCAGGCTGGATTGGATCTGTGGTCCATCAAGGCCAGCATTCTGTCATTAGAAAGTACCCAAAGATCTCATAGACCACATCCACTGTTGTTGTTTGGGGGTGAACATGCCCTTTATAGAAAAGAACAGTCACAATCTTCCCTCCTCTTTAGAGTAATCCCCATAAATTCAAGTTGCCACCTAGCCCCTCTCTTGCCCTTCTCTGTGTCTCTTTTCCTTTCCTCTTTCAAAGCTACACTTACAAATTTAGCATGCTGCACTTCCCATGGTGTTGGTCATCCCTCCTATTTCAGATACGTTTGAGAATTATCAGAAGTTTGTAGATTCTTGCTGCTTTAAAGAGTGAGAAATACCAAGGTAGACAACAATTCTCAATTTACCTGTTGCGTGCCATTCATGATTTCATAAAGTATCAACTGCTATCTCCACTGGTTCTTCTCGAGGCTGAGAAGCTCTGACCTGTTTAACTGTTCTTCATAAAGAGCTCTTCCATCCCCTTCATCTTTTTATCTTCCTCCTCTGTATATTTTCTAGTTTTGCTAATATCTGTTTAAGATGCGGTGACCAAAACTGTACACAGTACTCAAGGGGGCATGTTCACTAAACCGCCCAGCTGTTAGCATGAGATGTAGGACACAATAAGCACACCACACTAAAAGTAAGTGCAGGGCCCCAAGCTAAAAATCCTATGCTAACTGCATGGAGATAGTGTGGGTTGGAGGTGAAACGTAGGCATTGACAGAACATCGTGGTTAGCGTGGACGTTAAGGGCATGTGTTAACCGTGAATGCTGCCATAAGCATGGGTGCCCTTAAGAACACCTCAATGGGTGGCATTAAGTACACTCACATTCTGGTTTCCATGGTACCATGTGTTATCAATGTGCCAATGGCAGGAGGATGGATGCACATGGCCCCTGAAGTTGGCGTGCATCTCCATGCTAGTATTGCAGCTGGACTGTATGCTAATGGGACACCCTTTATTAAACATGCCCCAAATCAATACAAAGACTTTATAATATGATATTCTAAGTTTTATTCTCTTTTCCTTTCCAAATAATGTCTAATATTCTGTTTGCTTTCTTTTGATTGCCTTTTTATGACTGTGCTGCACAATGAGTTGAGCATTTCAACATAAGAACATAAAGATATACGGACTAGATCAGACCAAAGGTTCATCAAACCCAACATCCTGTCTCCAGCAGTGGCCAAGCCAGGTCACAAGTACTTGTCAGGTTCCCAAAAGGTAGACGGATTCCGTGCAGTTTATCCCAGGGGTAAGCAGTCCACTTTAATATTGGTTTATGGACTTTCCTTTAGGAACTTTTCCAAATCTCTTTAAAACCAAACTATGCTAACAGCTTTTCCTATAGCCTCTGGCAACTAATTCCAGAATTTGATTATGCATCGAGTGAAAAACCATTTTCTTCAATGAGTCTTAAATGCATTTCTTTGCAGCATCATTGCGTGCCCCGTAATCTTTCAACTATGTTACGCTATGTGCATCACTTTGGCAAGTTGGGATGTGCACACTGACCATTTTTCATTTCAAGAAAGGGGTTGGCGGTTTTGGTTATGCCATTGACAGACGATGCTCTTTTTCTTGCCAATAACGATCTGGCAGAAAAGCACAGACACTAGCAGAATGGGAGAGTGGTACTGTTCTGTTGTGTTCTTGGGTCTCCTCCACACCTCTGTTTGCCTCAGATCTTCCATGGCAATCATTCTGCAATTGTGGTCAACATTATTGGCACCCTTGCACTTTAGGTATGTTGTGTACAATATCTTGAGAAATAATTGGAAATATTTCAACTGTATGTCATAATCTGTTAATGGTATGTTCAAAGGTATACAACAACAAAAAAGATGTCTGTGCAACCGAGACATTGTAATTTCTGAGAAAAAAACAAAATATGGCCTGGGCAGGATTAATGGCACCCTTCACTAATATTTGGTTGCACGACCCTTGCTGGTGATGACAGCTTCCAAACATTTTTTGTAGCCATCTATAAGTTTTGTGCATCTGTCTGCTGGTAGTTTCTCCCACTCTTCAAATGCGATTTGTTCCACCTCATGAATGTTTCCAGGATTCCTTTTACTAATGGCAGATTTCAGCTCTTTCCAAAGGTTCTCAATTGAATTGAGATCAGGATTTATTGCTGGCCATTTTAAAACAGTCCATTTTTTCCTTTTTAACCATTCCTTTGTACTTCTGGATTTATGTCTCGGGTCATTGTCCTGCTGGAGGACCCATGACCTAACTTTCTGACATTAGGTAGCATATTTTGCTCCAAAGTATCTTAGCAGTCCTTTGACCAGTACCCAGCAGAAAAACAGCCCCACAACATTATGGAACCTCCACCATATTTAACTATAGAAAGGGTGTTTTTTTCCTTATAAGCTTCTTTTCTTCACCTGCAAATGTATCGCTGGTCTGCATTGCCAAAGAGCTCTAGTTTGATTTCATCTCTCCACAGATCATTTTCCCAGAAGAATTGTGATTTCTTAAGATGGTTTGGGCAAAGATCAGGTGTGCCTTTTTATACTTGTCTTTGAGCAGCGAGGTCCTCCTTGGCGTTCACCCATGAAGTCCTTCTTTGTTTAGTGCATGGCATATGGTGCGGGTTGAAACCACCACTCAAGATTGCTCCAGGTCAGCCTTAAGCTCTTTGGATGTTTTTTCAACAGTTCACACTAACCTTCAAAGACTTCTTAGATTAATTTTCCTCTTTCAACCATGTCCTGGGAGGTTTTTGACAGTTCTATGAGCAGAAAACTTTTTAATAACATTGTGAACTGTAGACACAGGAATCCCAAGGTCTTTGGAGATGGCCTTGTACCCCTTTGAAGCTTGATGGTTGGTGATAGTGGCTTTTCTGATGGTCTCAGGCAGCTCTCTTATCTTCACCTTTGTGAAAATGGAACAGGAAGCGAATGGGGCCATTTTAAACATTAGAACCATCATTCATTGGTTGATTCAAGTCATGTGAGTACTGAAAATCCATCACAAGTGTGTCTAATGTTACTGCAATGGGAATGTGGCTCTCCTATTCAAACTGATTTGAATTTTTATAAGATGCCAATAATCACATCCTGGCAATGCCCCAGTTTTTATATTATTTACTATTTCCTTTTTTAATTGGTCTTGTTTTATTTGATTCTTTTATGTGTCAAATATGTGTGAATATATAGTCCAAAGCCATTTCACCAGCCACTTTTTAGGATATTGGACATTAAGAGGTTGACTTGCAAGGGTGCCAATAATATTGACCAGAACTGTAGATTCCAGAGACCATATTGTCTGTATGAGTGCTTGGAGCTCATTGCAATTATACATTTGACAATGCTAAAGACTGAATAGTACCTGTCCCACTACTGCATCTTGATTTTTTTCTAACTCAGCAAAGGACTTAAAGCTTCTAAGCAAATAACCTTTATGTATTTATTTATTCTATCCATTCATTCAGCTTGGTGTACTACTCATAACTGCAGTATTTAAGAGGTGCGCAAACAATAAATGACATAAATCATTAATACAAATATAAAAAAAGATATAATTGTGTAAACAGAAAGCATAGCGTAATGGTGCACAAGTATGCACAATAAGAATTCTAAGAGGAAAAGAAAACCTGCCTACTACAACATTAAGGAAGTGTACAGGAGAAAAGAATGAAGAGGGGTGGGTAGGAGCTGAGGAAAGGTAGGTGGAAGGGTGGGAAATTAAGTTTAAATCTGGCCTCCATGCCTCTTGCATCTGGCCTCCTCTGCCTACCATTGAGGAGAGTGGGAAGGAAAAGTCACTTCTGCCATTGCGTGACTCTGAAAGCCATCTTTCCTCTTCCCAAACAGTAAGAATGAATGTCCCCTCCCCCACCACACTCTTCAACCCTTTCTTGCCCCATCCTCGAGTCTGATGTAGCAGTATCTACAGTATTAGAAAAATCAGACGGTCTTACTACAGTCTTGTGGTGCTTGTTTTCAGTGCCTCTAAGCAAAGCTCATTTAAATTAACAGACCAGGATTAGCTTTGTTCTGCATATTAAATTAGATGGGGAGTTTTTGTTAAACCCTGTGGGACTGGGGATTGCTTCTGTCCTGTTTCTTTTTTTCGCAAAAGGGCACCAATCTCACCAGGCTGGCCAGCACTATTTTGAACAACAGAAGAGAGTCAGGAGTGATGGGGGAACATGCTTGCCTTATTTAAATCCCAGGGTTGGCCCTACCACTGAGCGACGTTTTTTTGCACCCGGCCCTACTTTTCAAACTCCACTGACTTAACGTAAATGAGAACCCGCAATGAGTCTTTGCAGCTAGACCGCATCCCTTTGCAATCTCTTTGGATAAGAAGGGTCTGGGGGTGCTGAAGGGACCTGTTGGGGAAGTGCAAGGGAAGGAGGAGCATTGTTCTAGGATTTCATCAGCTGCGGTGACAGCAGGAGAGCAGTGCAGGTGAGTGGGAAACAGGGCAGAATGCTCGGATGGGGGTGGAGGAGTGACCTAATTAAGTGTAACAAGGGTAGCTCAGGCACTGCTCTACAAGCTAAGTGAGGAATTTGTGAGGCTGCGCGTCAGCAGAAGGCTTGGAGGGGCAGGAGTTCCACTGTCCTAAAAGAAGGAAGAAGCAGATTCCCAGGCTCTCCACTGTATCCTTAACATGGAGCACATCCAATTTCAGCATCTAGCTCCAAAAGATGTTCCAAAAGGGGAGAAAAGAGAAATTCCCAGTCTCAGGGATAGCCTGTAGGAGGGAGGTGTCTGTGCTTTGTTTGAGATTTTATATTATATGTATGTAAAATCCATAAAATATATTCTTCAGGTTGTTTTATATTGTTTTGACCATTAAGGACTTTTAGTAAATTTCTGGTTCAGAAAAAAAACCAGACTTGGGGTATGGAGTGAATGGATCCAAGGAGCCACCAGCCTCTCAGTTAAATTGGTCTTGACCTGGAACCCAGAAATCCCAGATGGTTAAACCTGAAGAGACCATGTTACCTCCCTAAAGTTGTGCTCTTGATCTTCCATACAGCTGTAAAGCTCCCAAACTGTCTCAGGATACAGAAGAAAGGCCTACAGTGGAAATGTCTTACATTACAATTGAGGACTGGGGAGCAGAATACCTTTATGGTTGGAAGAGCCAAAGAAACCAATCTCTTGCCCCACCCCCAAGCTGTCTAATTGCCGATGCTGTGTTGGGCAAAATAATGGTCTGGCTCTAGCCTAACGGTCCACCTTATTCTGCTGCCTACGATTGAGGGGAACATCAGGGGTGTTTATCTCAACTGGATGACTCTCATCTATTCAGATGTCTCAGTAAAATCTATATCTAGTAGGTACTGGACCTTCATCCACTCTATCAGCACCGTGTGATGACAATATAAAATAAAACTCCTACAATTCCAATGAATCAGTTTCTTCAGTACAGAGTACCTCTCTGGTTCACTTCCCCCTAGCTCTATTTCTCCCAAGTGGAATGAAAAGAAGAGTATTTCTTGCCAACCACTCTAGAAATTAAGCCAATATCATTAGGCAAGGCTAAGTGGCCTCCTAGGGTAATAGTTTATGAGGAGTGTCAGAGCAACAGCAGTCAAAGCCAAACAATAGATCCTGATATCCACACACACTCAGAGCCGTCAGCACATTCTACAGGGCAAAGCAAGGTTTAATATTTAAAAATCTTATGTTCTTTTATGCATTTTGACAGGATTGTTGTGTGAGGGTTGCTGTTGAGATGATCATGCTTGTTAAATTTAATTATCCAAAACTCAGAGGAAGCAGGCACAAAGCTGGGTGATGCTAGTTAATGGACTCACTCACCACTGAAAGAATGGAGAGCAATACAAAGTCCACGGAGACTTCCAAGGGCTCCTTCCAATTTTTCTTGGGTATAGTATAGGATAATAAATTCTGCTGGGAAGAAATATTCAGGTACTCGATAATGTCATAGTACTTGCAAATTTTCTGCGGAGAAGTACACTCTGTAAAGAAATCACATCACTGATATTAGTGGATATAGTGCTACAAGGAATACACAGCGCTTTACACATATACATAAGCAGCACACCCTACAGTCTATTCAAGACAGTCAATAAGAACACACAAGGGACTAGGGAGTTTTATTATAGGGACATGATTAAACAGCAGAATAGGGAGCAGCCTGGATTTGAATAGGACCAGAGAGGGAGCCTGATGCACTGATTCGGGAAGTCTATTCCAGGAGTGTGGAATGCACTTGTAGGTCAGCAGAAGTTTGAAGTGTATGCAGAAATGGATAGGTAGCCACCAGTGAAGTGACTTAAGAAGAGGAGTTATGCGAACATAACAAAACTGGCAGAAGATTAGCAACTCAGCGGAGTTTTGAATAGATTGAAGAGGAGAGAAATGGCTCCGTAGGAGACCAGTGAGGAGCAGGTTGCAGTAGTCTAAGCAGGAGGTGACCAGAGAGTGGATAAGGGGTTTGGTGTGTGCTCAGAAAGGAGACATGAACTTTGCTGCTGTCACAGAGAAGCAAGCAAGGCTGCAAGAAATGGATCCTTGAACTCAAACTACATCACATTTTCAAAACGTTCTTACAAAATGATTTGAGAGAAGAAGAAAAAGGATCTCACTATATGTGCCACTAAGAGCTTTACATAACGATATGCTATATCAGATGGAAAACATCACTGATCCAAAAAACTCCTAACCCTAACCAATTGAAATCATGTTATTTCACTAGTATTTTTATTATTTTCTTATTATTGTAAATGAAATAACACAGTTCATATTCAAAAGATCTGGAATTTAAATAACTCCAATAAAATGCAATTTAAGCATCAGGGGTTCACATCTCCTTTCCTGAGAATTAACCTACTAAAGCCAGTTGGTTGGATCCTACCCACAGTCTCTGACTCGAGCTGCCTTCCAGTGTCCCTTGCACGTATTGGCTGGAACACAGCCTCACTGTGCTTTTAATGGCACTGGGAGAGAATTGCAGATAGAGGATTTACATTCTGAAAAATATCCAGCACTTCAGCCATCCTTTTCTCTTCTGGAGGTTAATGCAAAAATCTGTTGCATCCTGAGAAAAGCCAGACAGTTGGCAATCCTGATGTCCTGAGCACACCTCACAGAGCCCTCCCTTAAACATTTGGGCCCGAGGTATAGTTTCCCAGTGCCTTAATCTGGCCTTGCCCTTCTGGAACAGTTGAAGCATTAGGCAAGACTAGGCAATTATCTAGGACGGTAGCTTCTGAGGGGCAGCAGTACTGACCGCTAAACACTACCTGACAGCCACGCAAACTCAAAGAGCCCTCAGCATATTCTTATACATGCAGGGAGAGCGGGCACGCACCTACATACAAAGCAAAGTTTAATATCTAAAAGTCTGATGTCCAATTACGTGTTTTTACATAGTTCTTGCTGGAGGGGTGGTGCTGGGGATGGCCACAAGGAGCATCAGTGGCATTTGAGCTATTGATGGTTTGGCGCCCAGCTTGTTGCTCTAATCACTAGGCTACACCTCCAGGGTTAGCAACCATGAAGAAAACTATAGGATTCAGTCAGCGGCATTCACCGCAGTTCATTCCAAGAGTGTGCAGGCTGAAAAATGCTCATTTCGCTTAGTTTCTCATGTGGTCTATGGGATTTTCATTTTGCTTTCTTTGTTGTTTTTAAATTTTCCTTTAGGAAGAAAAGTCATTAATAGCCGGCAATTGAGCAATCATGGCTTTTCCCCGATGGGACGTTTCATCCCATTTGGTAAAATTTTCAATTATTTTGCCCCACTCCCCCCCCCCCCCCAGCAGAGATGCTTGATCCCTTTGGGGCTGAAAGAATTACAATGGATCTGAGAGACAGCTCATTGCCAGCATATCCTGGCATAGGGCGTGAGGCTCATTTACATCAAATTAACCCATTTGGAAACATCACCCTTGCTGAGAGGTAAACATCCCTGGGCAGTCTAGTCATACATTGTCCAGATTCAAGACATTTAAAGACAAGGTTACACCTGACTCCAGCATCTGTAATCTCAGCCTATTTTGAAGAAGCTCTCTCCAGTGAACAGAATAACTAGAATGCTCTTATAAAATGCAAATCACATTACACGTTCATCTAGACATTTTCGGAATTCCACTTTATTCTATGTCTTCTTAGTATTTATAAGCTTTTATGGTTATGCACACAGAATCAAGAAAACACAGGTTTTGTAGGGTTTATAAAAATCTAGCTAATACGGGTTAGTATTCAGTAATTAGAGATTATTTAAAGCTGTAAAACATAGACTACAGACTGAACCTCGGCTTTACCAATTTCTCAGTAAACCACCTGTGTAACTGATTCTTTTTTCCTTCTTTCTCCATACGCTTGCCAGGTAATACCACTCGAGAAGTGGCTGCATTTCTGTGCTTCTATGTGTGTGGGTGTATGGGTTTTTTTTTTTTTTTGTATTTCAAGGCATGGCTGGCACTACATAAATCTATATCTCAGCAACTAGAGCAAAGATAAAATACAATTTCAAACATATGAACGTTTCCTCAGAATCCCAGAGTGCATGCAGAGAAGAAAATAAAATTCCCTAAAAGTCATCTATTGAACTGTGCGCACATTTTGCCAAGTTTATAGGTGCAAAACATGACCCTTGATCTTACCTGATACCATTAATAAAAGGATTGCCGATAGAGTGACTTTCCACATATTTCCAGCCTTCTATATTCCTAATAATAATAGTGTAAATCACATCAGCGTTGGCTTTTGCTTGATTTGCTTATGTATTTATACGTGACTGGGGGGGGGGGGGAGGAGGCGGTGCTGGATCACGGCACTTTACACTCAATGGAAGAGATGCTGTAGTGCGGGTAGGGAATGTTTCATTGAATATCTGCTAATGACTAAATGCATCCTCCTGGCTCGGAGATTAACCTATTTACTTTAAGTGGCTCTTTGTCCAATGTAATATTAAATTGATATATTTCAGAACATAATTACATTTGAAAACATGAGGGGTACACTTACACAACCTCTTTCAGCTTGCTTCTGACCTCTGGCTTACTACTACTACTACTACTATTAAACATTTATAAAGCGTTACAAAGGGTACACAGTGCTGTACAAAGACAGACAGAGACAGTCACTACTCTTCAGAGCTTACAGTCTACAAGGCATTACAGATCAGCCCAAGTGCCCAAGCTCCCTAGACCTCACCACCATGTACTTAGCCACACTTTGCTCACGTCCCCCAGCCTGTCCTCCTCCCATCCTATAGCTGGTTAGAAAATGGCATTTTTAAAAAAGCAAAATTCTCTAATACCACTTTCCTGGATAAAAGCTATTGGAATGAAGCATACACAATATTATTAGAAAAAGAAATAATTGCACATAAATAAAACACAAATTGCCAACATCCATAACAGTCATTAAAAAAATACAGATATCCTGTACTTAAGTGAGACCATCAACAGGGGTGGCCCAAGGGAAGTGCGGGGCCATGTGCGGAGACTCATTACGGAGCCTCATTTGCATAAGGGAACTAGTTTGCATAAATATTTGCATAATGCTAACGTGTGCTAACTTTTAGTAAACATGCCTCTTAATGAGTGTCTGGATAAAGAAAGACTATCAGATTTCTACATTACTATACTGCAGTGCCAACTGCCAGATACATTAGGAAATACCATAAATACTGCCCATTTAGAACCCATAGCAAACCTGCTGTATCATAACAGCATTACCAGGATTCACAAAGCACCAAACCCTACCTATCAAAAGGCAATGCTGCAAATATTAAACCAATACATCTCAGAGAATAACAATACATCTCCTACTGGGGAAAGAGAACAAGTGGGACTGTCACATAGAAACTACATGAACAGAATAGCTCAGCTTGGTTACACATGCAGAAGAACACAGACCATCACCAAACATGGTAACAAAGTAACATAGTATATGACGGCAGATAAAGACCAGTATGGTCCATCTAGCCTGCCCAGCAAGGTGGCAAGAGTAGGTGCACCTGCCTCTCTGTGCAAGTCACCCCTCCCCAAGCCTTTGTTTACGGGTGTACCCACCGCTTCGTGTAAGTCACCCCTATTTGTTGAGATATAAGAGATAGTTATATTTATTTTAATTTTATCCTGTTGCTATAAAGGGATCCACTGTGTCTGTCCCATGCTATTTTGAATTCTGTCACGGTATTTTTCCCCCACCAATTCCATTGGGAGGGCATTCCAAGCATCCACCACCCTTTCAGTGAAAAAGTATTTCCTGATGTTGCCTTTCAGTTTGCCCCCTTGTAGCTTCATGTTATGCCCTCTAGTTTTACAGCTTCCACATCTTTGGAAGAGGTTTGTTTGTTCATTAATACTCTTTAAGTATTTAAAGGTCTGAATCATATCTCCCCTGTCCCTCCTCTCCTCCAGGGTGTACATATTTAGGTCTTCAAGTTTTTTCTCATAGGTCTTCTGACGCAGGCTCCAAATCATTTTGGTTGCTTTCCTCTGATCCGTTTCCAGTCTTTTTATATCCTTTGTGAGATATGGTTTCCAAAACTGAACACAGTATTCCAAGTGAGGCCTCACCAGCGACTTGTACAGTGGCATTAGTACCGCTTCCTTTCTGCTGGTAATTCCTCTCTGTATGCAACCCAACATGCTTCTGGCTTTTGCTACCGCCTTGTCCCACTGTTTCGCCACCTTGAGATCCTCAGAAACAATAACTTCAAGGTCCTTCTCCTGGTCCATGCACACCAACCTCTCGCCCCCTATCGCATACAATTCCCTTGGATTTCTGCTTCCCAAGTGCACAACACTGCCTTCACATTAAATATTAACTGCCAAGGATTAGACCATTCTTCCAGCTTTTGTAGATCTTTCCTCATCTTATCCACTCCCTCAGGGGAGTCCACGCTGTTGCAAATTTTTGTGTCATCTGCAAAACGACCTTCAGCAATATCACTCACAAATACATTGAACAGTACTGGTCCCAGGACCGAACCCTGGGACATACCGCTAATCACCTTCCTTTCGTCTGAGTGTGTTCCATTTACCATCACCTTCTGTCATCTGTCAGTCAACCAATTTCTTATCCAGTTCACCACCTTGGGACCCATCCCCAAGCTGTTTAGTTTATTGATAAGCCTCCTCTGAGGAACAGTATCAAAGGCTTTGCTGAAATCTAGGTAGATCACATCTATTACATGCCCTTGATCTAGTTCTCTGGTCACCCAGTCAAAGAACTCAATCAGATTTGTTTGGCAAGATCATTCTTTGGTAAAACCATGTTGCCTCGGATCATGCAACCTGTTGTTTTCGAGAAAGTCCACTATTCGCTCTTTCAGGAGCACCTCCATTACTTTTCCCGCCACTGAGTTAAGGCTTACTGGCCTGATATAGTTTGTCACTTCTTCCCTATTACCACTTTTGTGAAGAGGTAGCACATCAGTCCTTCTCCAGTCCTGTGGAACTTCTCCTGTCTCCAGGGATCTATTAAAAACATCCTTTCAGTATCCTGGGATGTATCCCATCTGGTCCCATGACCTTGTCCACTTTCAGTTTTGCAAGCTGTTCTAACACATCATCTTCTGTGAATGGTGTGATATCTTCTCCATTCCCATTTGTATATTTGTCAGTCACAGATGGTTCTTCTCCGGATTTTCTTTAGTAAGAACAGAGCAGAAGTATTTATTTAGCATTTTTGCTTTTTCAATGTCACTTTCCACAAATCCGTTCCCAGCACTTTTGAGTCCTCCAATTCCACCTCTGATTTTCCTCCTCTCCCGAAAATACCTGAAAAATGTTTTGTCACCACGCTTCACATCTTTAGCCATCTTTTCTTCTGCCTTTGATTTTGCTATCCTTATTTCTCTTTTTGTCTCTTTTACCTTTATCCTGTATTCTTTTCTGTGTTCCTCTGTTTGTGAACTTCTGATTTTGTGAAAGCTGTGTCTTTTTGCCTTTATTTGTGAACCACTTCTTTGGAGAACCAAATAGGTTTCCTTTTCCTCTTGTTTTATTTATTTTCCTTACATAAGTATTTGTTGCTCCTTTTATTGCCTCCTTTAGTTTAGTCCATTGCAATTCCACTTCCCTTATCCCCTCACACCCTGCCAATTCCTCCTTCAGGTACTTGGGCATTTTACTGAAGTCAGTGTTTTTGAAGTCTAGGACTTTGAGCTTGCTGTGATTAGACTCCACCTTGGCTTTTATCTCAAACAAAGAACAAGGGATCACAATTTAGAAATAGGAAGACAATAATTAAACTGGGAACTACAAAAGCCAAACTTGCAATGTACAACAACATTGGCAAAATAAAACTATAAATTAATTTCCTCTTGTACTAAACAAAATGTAAAGATGTTAGTGATGCACATTTCCCAGAGCTGACATATTCCAGTTAATAAATTCAGAATGAAAAATATTTTTCTACCTTTTGTTGTTTGTGCATTTCATTTTTCAGTTGCAGTTTCTCCAATCACTTTCTTTTGGTTTCTTCATGTCTTCTGCCAACTCTCCATTGTCTGCTGTCCATTTGTCCTTTCTTCTCTCTTCTGTTTTTTTTCCCATTCTCTCTCTCCATCTGCTTTAACATACTGATCTTTCCCTTTTTGCTCTTTCCTCCATTTCTTTCTTTATTCCTTTTTCATCCACTCAAATTTCACCCTTCTATCCTCAATCCCCACTTACTCTCCCAATACCCGACCAATCGTAGATTTTTATTCTCTCCCACACAAAATATATTTTCCCCTCTCCATCCTCACTCCCCAGCCCCATCCCCTTCTAGTCCTCCCCCAACTTCAGTTCCTTCTAGCTCCAGCCTCACCCAGCACCTGCTCCCTTCTAGTCCCATTGTCCAAACCCCTGCATCAGCCCATTTCCAGTCCTATCCTAGCCCCCCCATCAGCTCATTTCCAGTCCTAACCCCCCATCAGCTTATTTCCAGTCCTAGCCCCTCCCATTAGCCATTTGTAGTCCTATTCTAGCCCCCAACAGCCCATTTCCATTTCTAACCCCCCAACAGCCCATTTCCAGTCCAAGCCTCCCCAATCAGCCATTTCTAGTCCTATCCTAGACACCCATCAGCCCATTTCCAGTCCTAGCCCCCCCCCCCTGAAGAGCCCCGTGCCTGTCTGACTGGCTTGAGATGCAGCCGGTGAGGCCCAAAGCCCTAGCTCACCTCTGCACAGCACCGGAGTGAAGAGTAACATGTTCCTTCACTCCAGCAGCTGTGTTTTCCTGAAGCGTGCTGGCAAGCTGGATGTTAAAGAGCATTTCCACTCAGCGCGCTTCAGGAGAACAGAGCTGCTTGTTGCCGCTCTTCACTTATGTTCAGAGGTGAGCAGGGGCTTCGGGCTTCCCTGGCTCCCTTTGAAGCCAGCCAGCCCTGAAAACCAAACACAATTTGCAGAATGGAGTTGACACGGGTCCCCCTGAAGTGCGGGGCCCTCTGCAAACAACATTCTTGCATAATGGACGGGCCGGCCCTGACCATCAGGTAAATGTAAACAGTACCTTCTTTTGGTCATAATGTAACTAACAAAGGAATCCAAGAAATTCCCTAATGTAAGCAGGTTCTAATAAACCCTCATTAGACTGAAAAGAAATCTATGCTTTCACCTTCTTTCTAAGCAACATATACTGTAAGTTGCATCTGAACAGAACTAAAATGGCATATTATTCAGTAAGATGAAAGCACGGAAGCCACAAATGTAAAGGTGAGTAATGTGTGTTCTCGTCTATAGACTTAAGCATTTTTTTTTTTTACCAGAAATGTAAAGTCCTGATCTCCCAGGACTCTACTCTGAAGGTCAATGTAGCTTGGTCAACATAGGCTGGTCTAATTAACAAAAAGTTGCCAGAGTAGATGGATCCTGACAATTAGATGCGTGCATTGTGCATCCTTGCTTATCTTTCAGGAAATGCTGCATTCCTGCTTTTTATTGAAACATATGGTTACGTTATTTATTTTATTTCTTTGCACACATTTATAGTCTGCCTAGCAAATAAATGTTTAAGGCAGCTCCCAAGTGTCATATTGACAGTAAGAGCACAATACATACACCTAAAAATGAACCGATGCTAATCCCTGGTCCTGATCATTAATCCCCAAACAACGAGACATCCAGCCTCTGCCCAAATGCCCCCCTAAAACGAGAGGCCTTGAAAAGTCTTCCAAATTACACATTCCTTTCTGTCTATTCACCATGATTTAATTGATTTATATTTTCTATGGTTTATTTTACATAATACAGGGCATACTACAGCTTTTTGTGCATACAAATCAATTGTACACCTGCTAATTTTTTCACTTGATATGATTTACTTGTGCATTATACATAGCGCTGCAGCATTTAGTGCTGCAAATCGATTGGTCTGCGCTTTATTTTGAGACACTTAAATGCTCAAATGAATTATGAGCCTGAGAAGCATAACCCTGGTAATGAAGTGGTTTTGGTCTTTGAAAAGGGATAAAAGGACGTTCTTCATTTGCCCTAGGGTAGAGGAGAGGAATTCTCAAGTGACACTGACAGAGTTGCCAAGTTACACAGTTCCAGGAGTGAGATTTTTTGCCAGTTCTGATTTTTTTTTTTTTTAGTATTAATATATTAATATATTGATCATGCACCATCAATAAAAGCCAGCACGCTTCAGCAGGAAAGCCTCTTCTGCACCAGACTCCACTGCACCCGATTTCAGCATCGGGGGTGGCAGCGGGAGCATCAGGCCCCTCCCACTCCCCTCACCAAATCCAATGGGGGCTGCCTGCATGATCAATAAAAGCCAGCACGCTTCAGGTGTGCCCGTGCCTGAGGTCCTCGCCAGAGGGCCCTGAGGTGAGGATCTTTAGGCGTGATCGAAATCGGCATCTGGAAAGCTTCCTCGGAACTCCAATCACAACTGGATTAACATTCGCCATTAAGAATGAAAGTAAGTCCTCATTCATAGCCAAGACGGGAACTACACTAACACTTTCTGTGAACTCAGTCACTGAGACACCGAGTCTAAGCAAACTATATGTTACAGTGTAGCTCCTACATTACGCTTCATTCCACGTGTAAGTTAATTTTACTGCTACTTTTGTACGGTTTTATTGTATCAATTACAGACCTTCCACAGCTGATTTATTGCTATCACCTTTAAAACCTGTTCTGTATTTATTCTCATCTCAGATGCACTGCCTTATCTGTTGCTCCCTGCACTGCTTGCAAGTTATTATTGTCATACCCGTGTATTGCTCAAGATCCATTTACTTGTTGATTCTGCAGCCATAACATCATTTAAACCTGTATGTTAGCTTACCACAACATAGTACGTTCATCTAAATTCGACATTAAAGGATGATACTTAATGATAGCTAATTGCTTGTTATTTTACGCCATCTTTATCTGAAGTATTTACTCATGCTGTTGCCTTTCCCCTTTGTAGCTGTCCTTGAGCTAAAGTCTATCTCATACTGACGATTATTACTTGCCCTCAATTAACATTTAACCCAGCCACTTGGCCCCCCTTTCCTGCTGCTGTTTGTTTTGGGTTCCATTGCCACTAGCTACTAGTTATCCTTTTTCTACCACTCCGCCTCTACTTCCTCTCCTTATCCAAGGATGGATCTCAAACATAATCTATTTTGTGCTCTCCATATCATTTCTTTATTCTTAGCCCTGTCCAGCGCCCTCCTGAACCATCAGGAACTCACCCTCTATTACCACATCCCTCCATTGTTCCAGTTCCTACCATTCAATACTACTTCATCCATAATCAAATATTCCTTATCAAAAGACATGAAAACGTACATGAAACCCATCACCAGAGATTCAAACCACACTGCAGACTAGTGCACATCAGTACTATCCCCATTACACACACCCACAAAAAGATAGATCCCATCCTCACTTTAAATGGTATGCTAATAAATGCATGTTCCATAAGAAACAAAATCTCAGTAATTTATTTATTTAACGGATTTTTTATATACCGCAACCTTCCGAGGATCAGGTGCGGTTTACATATAACAGTTAAAGGAAACAGAGAGGCATTTCTGTTTTTTACATTGAACGGTACCATTTCTGTTTTTTACTAAGAACGATAACATGAACTAATCCGGGACATGCTAATCGATGAATCCCCGGATTTTCTTTGCGTCAGAGAAACATGGCGCAAAGAGCACAACTCCACCCTATTAAATCAGCTAAGTACAAATGGATACTCCCTATTCAACTGCCCCAGAGATTCCAAAAGAGGTGGTGGAGTCCTTATACTGATCAAAACAAAACTAAATACATTTGCCAGTGTCTGTAACAACTGCAACGGTATAGATTTAATCAAAATTGAAAATAAAAATTTAGCAATATGCTTTCTCTATTGACCACCTACTAAAAATCACCTTAACCTCACCTCCATACTAGAATCTGCATGTACCTCTCCTACAAAGAAACCACATATCATCCTTGGAGACTTTAACTCAGCATCTCTTTCCTTGCAACAATCCACAGCCTTCCATGAATTCATGGAAGAAATGGGCTTCCTTCAAACAATGAATCATCCCACACACATCAAGGGTAACACCCTTGATCTGAATTCCTTCCTAAATCTCTTACTGTACATCCAAAATATTCCCCCCCTACCTCAACCCAACTCCCCTGATCTGATCATTTCATCATATGAATGAATCTCCCAATCCTTCTCTCCACTCAGACACCTACCAACACATCTCACCAATACACACCTTTAAGCACTTTGACAAAGAAGCCTTCCTGGACCTAGATAAGGTCTTAGATAGTGCTGGGGAGGAGTCTGCTGTCTTGGTACATGTCGGTACCAATGACATAGGAAAATGTGGTAGGGAGGTTCTGGAGGCTAAATTTAGGCTTTTAGGTAGGAAGTTGAAATCCAGAACTTCCAGGGTAGCGTTCTCCGAAATGCTTCCCGTTCCACATGCGGGACCCAAAAGGCAGGCAGAGCTCCGGAGTCTCAATGCGTGGATGAGACAATGGTGCAGAGATGAGGGGTTTGGATTTGTTAGGAACTGGGGTACATTCTGGGGAAAGGAGGGGCTCTTCCGAAGGGATGAGCTTCACCTTAACCGGGATGGAACCAGGCTACTGGCATTAACCTTTAAAAAGGAGATAGAGCAGCTTTTAAACTAGATAATAGGGGAAAGCCGACAGTCGCCCAAGAGCAGATGGTTCGGAAGAATGTATCCTTGAAGGATACTACCAAAAGCAGAGAGGTTCCAAAAAAGAGTAAAGTAGCCCAAATGCCCTCAAGTATGGAGCAGACAGAGCTTAAAGATCCCAAATTACCCATGTCTACCAATAGCCAAATTAATATGAATAAAATACAGTCTCTAAAATGCTTGTATGCAAATGCTAGAAGTCTGAAAAATAAGATGGGAGAGTTAGAATATATAGCACTAAATGAGAGGTTAGATGTGATTGGAATATCAGAGACATGGTGGAAGGAGGACAACCAGTGGGACACTGTGATACCTGGGTACAAACTATATCGTAATGATAGAGCTGATCAAATTGGTGGAGGGGTTGCGCTCTATGTTAGAGAGGGTATTGAATCAGAAAGGATTAAAGTTTTGCAGGAAACAAAATTTGCTGTAGAATCTCTATGGATTGAAATTCCATGTAAAAAGGGGAAGGCGATGGCGTTGGGGGTGTACTATCGACCGCCTGGCCAGAATGAACAAATGGTTGATGAAACGCTCAAAGAAATCAAGGAAGCTAACAAAAATTACAGCGCGGTAATAATAATGGGTGATTTCAATTACCCCGGTATCGAATGGGTCAGTGTCACAGCAGTACATGCTAGGGAGATAAAGTTCCTAGATGACATAAATGACTGCTTCTTGGAGCAGCTGGTCCATGAACTGATGAGAGGGGAAGCCATATTAGATTTAGTCCTTAGTGGAACACCAGATCTAGTGCAAGAGATAAGGGTGTTGGGGCCACTTGGCAATAGTGATCATAGCATGATCGCCTTTGATTTAATTAGTGGAGGAGGGATAGTAAGGAAATCCACAGTACTACCTTTTAACTTTTGAAAGGGAGACTATGATAAAATGCGGAAAATAGTTAAGAAAAAACTAAAAGGAGCAGTTGCAAAGGTTAAAGACTTACATCAAGCTTAGGTGTTGTTGAAAAATACTATCTTGAAAGCCCAGACCAGCTGTATTCCACGCTTTAAGAAAAGTGGAAGGAAGTCCAAAAAACTGCCAGCATGGTGTAAAGGTGAGGTCAGAGAGGCTGTTGTTTCCAAGAAAGCATCTTTCAGGAAATGGAAAAAAGAGCCAAACGATGAAGCCTGGAAACAGCAGAAGCACTGGCAAGTCAAATGCAAGGCATTGATAAAGAAGGCAAAGAGAGAATTTGAGAAGAAGCTTGCTGCAGAAGCAAAAACACGAAATAAAGATTTTTTCAAGTACATTCATAGCAAAAAATCTGTGCAAGAGTCAATTGGACCATTAGATGATAGAGGGGCACTAAGAGGTGACAAGGCGATAGCTCAGAGACTGAATGAATTCTTTGCTTCGGTCTTTACTGAGGAAGATGTAGGGATGTTACCCATGACTGAAGTGGTATTTAAAGGTGCGGAAGAATTGAAGGAAATATCGATACATCGGGAAGATGTATTATAACTATTAGATAAACTGAAGAGTAGCAAATCACCTGGGCCGGATGGTATACACCCAAGGGTGTTGAAAGAACTGAAATATGAGATTGCAGACCTGCTATTAGTAATCTGTGAACTATCATTAAAATCATCTCCAATACCTGAAGATTGGCGGATCGCCAATGTAACACCAATTTTTAAAAAGGGTTCCAGGAGTGATCCGGGAAAATACAGACCAGTGAGCCTCACGTCAGTACCGGGAAAAATGGTAGAAACCATCATAAGGAATAAAATTACTCAGCATGTAGATAGTCATGGCCTAATGGGAGACAGCCAACATGGCTTTAGACAAGGAAGATCTTGTCTTACTAATCTGTTATGTTTTTTTGAAAGTGTGAATAAACAGGTGGACAAAGGTGAGTCGGTTGATATAGTGTATCTGGACTTTAAGAAAGCCTTTGACAAGGTCCCTCATCAGAGACTTTTGGCAAAACTAAAGAGTCATGGGATAGGAGGCAGTGTACTACTGTGGATCAGGAACTGGTTAAAAGATAGAAAGCAGAGGGTTGGGCTAAATGGCCAATTTTCCCAATGGAGAAAGGTGAATAGTGGTGTACCCCAGGGATCTGTGCTGGGTCCGCTGCTTTTTGACATATTCATAAATGACCTGGAAAGTGGAATAACGAGTGAGGTTATCAAATTTGCAGATGACACAAAACTATTTAAAGTTGTTAAAACCCAAGAGGATTGTGGAAAATTGCAAGAGGATCTTTATAAATTGGAAGACTGGGCATCAAAATGGCAGATGAAATTTAATGTGGACAACTGCAAAGTTATGCACCTAGTGAAGAACAACCCAAACTATGGTTACACGATGCAAGGTTCCACATTAGGAACCACCACCCAGGAAAAAGATTTAGATGTCATTGTGGATAACATGTTAAAACCCTCGGCCCAGTGTGCAGCGGCAGCCAAGAGAGCAAATAGAATGCTAGGTATCATAAGGAAAGGAATGGAAAATAAAACAAAAGATATTATAATGCCTCTATACCGTTCCATTAATAAACACACACACACAAATATGACAAACAGCAGCCCATTGACTCACAAATTATAGCGAATCACCTTGCAACAAAACTAAAAAACATAAACCTCTCAGCTTTGCCCCCCCCCCTCAGTGAATGCCATCTGACTCCCAATAAATGGCATTCCTTTCACCTCATAAATGAGAAACAACTCATTGAGACAATCACAAAAATCAACACCTCAACCTCTCATTTGGATCCTTGTCCGGTATTATGAATAAAGGCAGCTAAAGTCAAACTAGCACCAATCATATTCAATACCATCAATCTATCCCTCCTCCAAGGAATAATGCCAAATGCACTCAAACTATCCATCATTTGCCCCGTCCTCAAAAACAGATCACTCAACAAAGATGACCCAACTTCATATAGACCATTCACCAGCATTTCATTTTTAGCAAAAATAATAGAAAAAATAGTCCAAATTCAGCTATAGGACTACATTGACCTTAACGCCCCCCTCAACGAACACCAATACGGTTTCCGACCATTCCATAGAGTAGAAACTCTGCTCCTTCTCTTATTCGATACCCTCAGCTGTGGATTAGATAATCCAAATCAAGCCTTCATCCTGATCTTTCTAGATATCACCTCTGCCTTTGATAATGTTGACCATAACATCCTCCTGTCAAAGCTAGCACAAAAAGGTATAACTGGTACTGCATTAAAATGGTTCAATTCATGCATCTCCAACTGCTTTCAATATGTAAAAATCATCAAGAGTCTTCCACCACCTTTCCTCAGGAACAGGGAATCCCTCAAGTTTCTGTTTTATCTGCCCTCCTGTTTAATTTATATCTTCAACCATTATGTGCAATCCTCAAAGAACACAATATCAGATACCGTATCTATGCAGATGACATAATGTATATGCAATAGCAGACATAAAAAATCCAACATTCCACATAATCACTGACTGCTTAATTGAGGCAGAATCATGGCTTAATGCAAACAACTTTCAAATAAACTTCAAGAAAACAGAAATACTCCTTACGTCGAGAAACCAAAACTTCACTCCCCTTTCAACATTTACTATCCACAACATCACCCTGCCAGTCAGACAAGAGGTAAAATACTTAGGTATCATAACTGATAGAGCCCTCAATATGTCAGCTCAAATAAAACAGACTGCTAGAATCATATTCTACAAACTAAAAACAATCCAACACCTTAGACCCCCTCCTAGAAACACATGATTTCAGAACAGTAGCCCAAGCTCTAATTACCCTTCACTTGGACTACTGTAACAGCTTATTATAGGGTCTACCAAAAAAGAACCTACACCCACTTCAATTAGCCCAGAATGTAATTGACCAGATTATATCCAAGGCAAGTCTATCTGAACACATCACCCCCATCCTTTATAATCTCCAGTGGCTCCCAACAGAAAGCAGGATAAAATACAAAACACTAGTCACTACATTCAAACTGCTCAATAATATCTCCCCCTCCTACCTTACAACTAAGATAAATGCCCAAACCGATGTTAGGAGCAGGAGAAAAAGTACTCAAAACCTCCTCTCAATAGCATCCTCATTCAGGAAGACTAAACAAGCTACCAGCAATAGAGCCTTATCTCAGCATTTACCTATCTGACATGATTAATCTAACGCCCTCTGACCGGATACCACTGCCTAGTTATCATGTATATAGTTAAGTTACCAGCTTCCACTATGCTCTTGCATATGTAGATAGCTGGTATGTAAATAGTTCAATTGTACTATAGTTAAAAACGTTCTCTGTACCAATATTTGTTTAATGTAAACCGCCCCTGATCGTTGGAAGGGACGGTATAGAAGAACTGTTCAAATAAATAAATAAGTTTGCTTCAAACAAGTTAACCCAAAAGAACCAAAGCATAACACTTCAATCTCTGAAGCAACGAAACAACAACGAGGAGACAAAGAAGCAATAACAGTAATACAATGCAATAAAGTGCAATAAAATAAGCAACATTCACCCCTCGAACTTTATACAAATGGAAGGAAAGAGGTCCCAATTGAAAAAAAAAAAATATATATATATACATACATAAACAGGCCAAAATAGGCCAAAGTATCTGCATCCCATTACGGATTGCCCCACCAGTTTTGTTTTTAAATTTGCATGGCAATGCAGTATGGTAATTGTAGTCCCTGATTTTCTCTTAGGACAAGCAGGATGAGTCAGCCACACCTGGTGATGTCATCAGACGGCACCGAGATGGAAGTACTCTCTATAACTCAGAAGGGCCCTACTCCTCTCCCCCCTCCCCCTCCGGCCCACCCCTAGCTAGCCAGTTTTCAGTTCTTCCGCCTTGCCAGCAAGGTGGACCTCTCCGCTCTCCAATTGAAATCCAAACAAAAAATACATTTACAGATCTTCAGAAATGAAAACTTTACCTGCAAGATGCCCAAGCCCAGGTTTAAGAAATGTCCTGAATGCTCTCTGAAGATGAGCAATTCCGACTCCTACGATCACTGCCTATACTGCTTAGGTAAGGACTATCAATCCGAGGACTGCTCTCATTGTGCACAAATGTCGCCCAGAGCAAGAAAGTCCCATGGCCATGCTCTTCAGGTCTTTCTCTCCCAAGCCTCCTCTCATCCTGAGCAAAGCTTGGCAAACTGCACTGCTGAAAAGACTCAACACTCTGCAAACCGTGTGACTGAAAAGGCAAGAAAATCTTCAGCAATGTGGGAAATGCCTCCTGAAGCCTCCATCCCTGGACAGGCTTTCCTGGCTCTTCTGCCTCTTCAGAATCTGCCTGCTGCCAGCTCTTCTATCTCAGCCTCCTGCACAGCCCCGGAGCTTTCCTGCACCCATGGCCATTCAGTTCTCTCCAGCCATGCTGCTTCCGGCCATGCTGCTCTTCTCAGCCATGCTGCTTCTTCCACGTTGCCCGGCCTTGCTCCTGCCTCCCTAGCTTACATTGGGCAGTCAGCCTTGGACCTCCTCCTTACCAACGGCGATTGGACATTGGCACAGTGACATTGCTGAGCTTCTTCGGTGCTCCTCTTCAGTGGTGATTGGCTGACACCATGTAAACAACAGACACAGCCCTGCATGTTTGTGCCATGCCAGAGCAGCTCTACTAGCCCCAATCAGCCGGCCAGACACAGTAGACACTCCCGCAGACCAGCTCGGCCAGAGAAACATCAGGGAAGCATTGGTTGGGGTCCTCATAAATGGTGCAGGCACAAGAGCTCTCACCAAGGCCACCACTGCCATTGGGGAGATTGCAGCAGATGCCATTGACACCGGAGCAGCAGTGACAGCACCAGTAGCAGCACAGATGGCCAGCCAGAATACCGCAGGAAACTCAGGTATGCCCGCAATATCTTTATCTTTATTGGGATGCTTAATATACCGCTCATCGCAACAGCGTCTGAGCGGTTTACAAAATATATAAAGGGCTGCTTAGAAAAGGAAAGGAACGCCAATTGTACTATAGGACAGGAAAGAAAAAGGTTAGAGACCCCTCCAGGATCTCAGGGAGACATGACCTGTCAACCAGAGGGGTCTCTTAGCCTGGACAAAGGGCCTATTGGTAACTGTGGACAGGACTTCCAACCCCTCCCTCTTGGCCCCCAGACAGCCGCAGAAGGTCCTCCTCAGCTTCTACAGCTGCTCTCCCACCTTCTCCAGCAGTGGTCATCCACTCATGCCATCACTAGTTCAGCATCACAGAGGTCCCCCCAACCCTCACCCAGTTCTTCAGGCAATGCTGAACCCTCTCATCTGATGGACCTACTCTAACCCTCAGCATCGCGGGACTCATCTCCGGGACCTTCACTTCTGCAATCCCCGAGTCCCACACGTATTCCCAGCGGGGATGAGGAGACAGCTGCCCAGGGCTCCCTAATGTTAGGGGATGCCCTTCTGACCACAGAGGCTGGAACACTCGCTCCAGCAAACAAACTTCCTCCGTCCACCCCAGGAGACTTAACCTACTCCAAGTTTTTGCAAAAGATCTCTTCCACCTTGGGCATTGCTACCGCCAATATCGCGGACCAATGGCCTGAAACCCAGGGGGCCTTCAAGTTCCTGGATGCTCCCCAAACATTGGCGCTACTTCCAGTTCACCCGCTGCTGTGTGACAACTTGATAAAACTGTGGCAGAATCCCACCACCGGACCCACTTCCTCCTGAAAGCTCGACACAGAATATCAAGTACAAGCCGCACCAGGGTTCGACAAGTCTCACCCCTCTATAGTGGTGGATTCGGCCCTGAAACGAGTCAAGTTTGCCCATACCCATGCAAACAACCCACCAGAATGGGACCTCAAGTTCCTCAATGATGTTGGGAAAAGGGCCTTCCAAGGCACCTTGCTGTGCACAAAGATATCAGCCCACCTGCTCCAGCATGCTCTCTACCAAGATGTCATCATAGGGAACCTTAAAACCACCATCTTGGCCCTGAGCCCAGAAGTGCTGACAACTGCAGCAACTTCCCTTGCGGACCTCGAAGACTGCACCAAACACCAAGTTAGCGCAACCTTTGATACCTTTGAGGTGGCTGCCTGCGCAGCAGGTACAGCATTCTCAGCCTGGCTTGATTGTGATCATCTGGACTCTGCAAGGACACATATGACCGCATCACAGATGCCCCCTGTGCTGGAGACACAGTCTTTGGGGACAAGGTAAAAGACATGGTCAATGATATGAAAGATCTAACAATACGAAAAAATTGCTCTAAATCCAAAATTTCTCAAAGTGATGACCAAATATAGCTATGACTTGTAGCACTTCTTATGTGGTTTACAGTATATGGTGTGAGTGTCAGAAACTGTACATTGGGAAAACCACACGGCCTCTGCGAATGCAGTTGGCTGAACATAAGTATAGCTTGAAGAAAGTGTGAATTGATACACCTTTAATTCAACATTGTGTGGATTTTGGTCATCACTTTGAGGATCTCCGATGTACTGTTTTAGAGTATGTACCTCCTAGTATTCGTCGAGGAGATCGTAAAAGACTACTTTTACAGAAGGAACAACGTTGGATTTTTGAATTAGATACTTTACAACCGGGAGGCTTAAATGATAAACTAGAATGGGCATTGTTTTTTTGATACCTTGCATAGCATAGTTTATGATGTCCGCTAGTTCGGAGTATGGGGATACTGTGCAGTTCCAATTGGTGGGGTTTGTATTGGATGTGTGTATAGCTTTTAGGTGACGTCAGGATTTTGGAAAGTTTCTGATTGGCTGTTGATTCATGATATCTGGTGCGTTACACGCCGTTGTTTGTGGATGGCGGGGGAGTCATGTTTTGAGTAGCTATTGTAGAGGCGTTTTATTTCTATCGCATAGCCCCTGATGAAGCTGGATAATGGTGAAACGAAAGCTTTTGTAGGGCTTGGCAGCGATTTGGTAATAGAATGTGGTGGTGCTTATAGAAGATAATTGTATTCCCCGCGTTGGAGGTTGCCTTGACCCATTGTGTTGTGAATCACCTTTGAAGATTGAGGATTCCGCCGGGTGCAAGACATCTATTTGAAGATAAGTCTTTGAAAATTTTGTGCTGGTGTTGCCGAGTTGGATGTTTGAATTTTTTGCTATCTCTTTACAGGTGTCATCTGGTTGCTCCGGCGGTACTCAGTTCTGCTCTGTTGAGCCGATTAAATTCCAGACGCTTTAGACTCGGATTGATTGTGTATGAGTGGTGGATGTATGGTTGTAGATGGTGGTTTAAAAATATTAATTTGTCTTTTCCCAAAGGTGAAGTTGTGGTTTTTAAGGATTGTTTTGGTAAAAATAAATAATAAAGTTGGTGAGTGTGTTGGAGGCTCTGACCAGTGATGTGAGCATCTGCTAATCCCTATAGTGATTTTTCACTACATGTAGGGTTGAGCCATCTGAGGTCATTTTGCCTGGAAGTGATTGTTTGGAGTTGTTATTTATATTGGAATATTCATGTGTATTGAGGTATTTTGGATTTAGAGCAATTTTTTCATATTGTTAGATATTTTTATTGTTCTTTACAGCTGTTCTTTTGTGCAATGATATGAAAGACCATTGCACCACCCTTCAAACCCTTGTGGAGGAGGGCCTGGAATGGGCCTCCTCGAACAGCAAAGGTTCTTATCAAAAGAAGTCATAATCCTCCTCCTCCAAGCCCCATAACACCTAGAACCCCTACCACAAATGGCAATCTCCTCGATACAAACAACAGTCATACCAGAGCTCATATCGCTCGAAACCACACCAGCGGAGTGCAAACAACAAAAGGCCATACCATCTGGAGCGGGAAAAACAAACCCTTCTTTTTGACAAGACCTCGGCCACTCTCCCAATGGGGGTCAGCTGACAGCCTTCCTACAAACATGGGAGTCTGTCACCATGGACAAATGGGTCCTGTGAATTATCAAAGAGGGATACTGCATCAGATTCATTGCCCTGCCTCTACAACACATTTTCCCCATCCAGCAACACACCATCACCATCACTCCTTGCCATAACACTGGAACTACTTTCTCTTCTGGCCTCCAGGGCAATAGAACCCGTGCTGCCCAACAAATTCAGCACTGGTTTCTACAGGTGCTTCCTGGTTCCCAAGAAGTCAAGTGGGTGTTCATCGCATCCTCAACCTCCAGAAACTCAACAAGTTCATTATCAAGGAGACATTCAGGATGCACTCCCTGGGCTCTATCCAGCCCCTCAACCAGCTAGGGGAATGGTTGGCTTCCTTGGACTTGCAGGATGCGCACTGTAATGGGGAAGAGACGTCCTTTGCCATGCAAACAGAGGAACTTGAGAGAAGTAGGTCTGTTGCTGACAGGAAGGCAAAGCACAGGACTCCCAGTTGCCAGGAGCAACATAAACAAACCCAGCCACGAGTGCAGCAGCCCCGCCCAGCTAGCAAACAATCCCCATCTCCTGAGCCCAATAGTTTTCACCTGAGAGGGGGAAGGGCTAGATTAGCTCCAAACCAGACATATAAGAAACGCTCATTAGAGTTTCAGTGGGAAGGGCAGCAAAGGAAGCAAGAGAAGCACGAGAAGCAAAGAGCAGGAGGAGCAGAGGAACTGGAGAATGAGAGAGAGAGAGAGAGAGAGAGAGAAAGCTTGGACAGACCCAGCTGGGAAAGCTGAGTGAGCTAAAGTCTGAGACTCAGAAGCAACGTGTGTTTCAGTGTGGAAGGAAACACGAGAGAAAGTACGTGAGTGACTCAGAGGATTGTGATTCTGAGAGTGATAGAGAAATACAGGAAGTAACCAGCAGGAATAGCTGGAGGAGCAGGGCCCAAAAACCCTGTGGCAAGAACTCCAGGCAATTGTCCTATTGGGAAGACACACAGAGGGAAACGTTACCTGTAAAGCTATCTGGGAAGCACTTGCAAGCTCCAGGGAGTGAAAGATATTCAGTGGAGGACGTTTGCATGTCAGAAGAAGAGGTTGAAAAGCCTAAGTACAGAGGAAAACCTCAGAGGTTTAAACCCCTTCCTGACCAGGCTGTGCACGGACTTTTCCCTGTCTCAAAGCCAGAAGGTAGGCAGTCTAATTACTATAAGGATAAAAGTGGTGATAAGAAGTTCTCTTATAGAAACCCTAAAGGGTGTGACTCTCCTCTCTGCTATTCTAAGATATATGGTAATACTGAACCCTATGCCTCAGGAACAGATAGAGGGTAGAAGTTTGGAAACGTTGTATACCAAGCAGAAGTTGTACTTACCAGAGAATCAGCATGAGTCAATGCTGATTGATCCTCAGGAAGAAGAAATATCAGATAACCAAATGGACTGTACTTTAATGGTTACAGATGATATAATTTCTCTGTGCTGAGCCAGGTGATGTGAAAGCTGTTTAAACTGGCAGTTGAAGAGCACAGGATTTTCCTTGCTTATACAAAGTGACTGTATGCTGTAAATACCGTGGAACTTTGGTTTAAGTTGAGAAGCTGTTATTATTTCCTTTCTTATTTTGTGACAG
This sequence comes from Ichthyophis bannanicus, assembly GCA_033557465.1. Classification (NCBI taxonomy): domain Eukaryota; kingdom Metazoa; phylum Chordata; class Amphibia; order Gymnophiona; family Ichthyophiidae; genus Ichthyophis; species Ichthyophis bannanicus. Next base: position 295,213,988 of record CM066041.1, read on the forward strand.
AGTGTATGGCTTTTTGTCCTGAGTTATTTTGTGTTTGAATCCGCCCCGGGAGGGGAATTAAAAGCCTGTCATTGCCTGAACCACTCGCACCACAATTGCTTCTTATTGAAAAGGGAAAAATACTACAACTCCCAGGAGGCAATGCCAGCCTAAAGCATTGCTCCAGCATTTCAATAAAGGGTCCCCAGGCCGTCTATCCCGTATGCCTAAGCTGCGGGCCGACTACTGGTGACAGCACACACATATTCCCATACATGTGGAGCATTGGAGATATCTATGTTTCCAAGTGCTGGGGAGTCACTATCAATACAGAGTTCTCATCTTTGGCCTCTCCCCCACACCATGTGTGTTCACCAAGTGCATTGTGGTGGCAGCCTCCACCTTTGCAAGCAAAATATCTGTGTATTTCCATACCTCGATGACTGGCTGAACTCTGTCCCGTCCTCGCAGAAGGCCAAAATAGCTGTGCAGAAGACCATCAATCTCTTGTCCTCCCTGGGCTTCATGGTAAACCACCAGAAGTCCTATCTATGCCCCTCCCAATACTTAGACTTCATTGGGGCAGTGAAAGACACAGTCGCGTTCAAGGCTTTTCTCCCACAGCACCATAGAGATGCCATTATCAACTTAAGTCGGAGCATCTCATCAATCCACCAGACTACCGCACGGAACTTGCTGTGCCTCCTTGGTCACATGGTGGTGACCATGCAAGTTTTACCCCTGGTGAAGTTGTACATGCGCCATTTAAAATGGCACCTGCATACCCACTGGAACCAACATTCTCTGCCCCTGTCCACGACCACGTCCATTCCCCTGGACGTGGTGGTTACAGACTCCTTGTGCTGGTGGACCTACGAAGAGAATCTGGCATGCGGCCAGTCACTACAGCAATCCACCCACCAGTTGTCATCACCACTGATGCCTCTCAAGTGGGATGAGGGGTATACTGTCTTCAGTTCCGCACCCCAGGGGCCTGGACAGCGAGGAAGCGCACCTTCCACATCAGCCTACTGGAACTCAGAGTGCTCTGCTATGCCCTCAGTGTCTTCCAAGCCCACATCTCCGGCAAGACAGGGGGGATGTGTTCCCGCTCCCTCTGCAGGGAGGCCCTCAAACTCTGGACCCTTGCTCTTTCAAAACACTGCTTCCTGAGGGCCTCCTACCTCCAAGGCACACTGAATGACCTGGTGGACAGGCTCAGCTGTCAGCTGAACCCACATGAATGGATTCTCAACCCATGGGTAGCAACCTCACTCTTCCAGAGATGGGGACAGCTACAGATCGACCTGTTCACCATGGAGGAGAACACGAAGTGCCTCTTCTTCTGCTTAAAGCACCCCTCCAATCGCAGCATTGCCATGAATGCCTTCAACATGTCATGAGGGGAGTGGTCACTAGTCTGCCCTTTCCCCCCTCTCCTCTCATTTTGATGACCATACAGCGCATCATCTTGGGCCGAGCCCAGACCATTCTTATTGCCTCACTGGCCACGGCAGGTCTGGTTCCCCTACCTCCACTGCCTGGTGCTGGAACCTCTGGTGTGAGTTCCTCTGATACCAAATCTCATCACTCTAGATGGAGGGGAGACCCTCCATCCCAATCTATGGACACTGGTGCTCACAGCATGGAAGCTGAAAGGATAACGCTATCATCCTCAACCTGTCCTCAGAGGTGCAGCAAGTAATGCTTGAGGCGAGACGCCCCTCAACAAGAAAATCTTACGGACTGAAGTGGTGACGCTTCAGTTCCTGGTGCTCGCTGTGACAGCTGAACCCCTTTTCCTGCCCAGTGGCACGTCCTTCAATACCTCACTTCACTGTCGCAAAGCAGATTTATTTATTTATTTATTTATTTATAGTCTCTTATATACCGCACTATTCAGCATCAGCGCGGTTTACAATAAACAAGGAGTTACACAATTCAATGGTACTTTGTGTTTACAGAAAAAACAGGAAATACAACTCGGATAACAGGGTAATTAATTAATATAACAGACATGATCTCATCCTGGCTTCAGTATTGTGTATGGGAGGTCTGTGTGGTGTCTGTATTGAATTTGTATGTTTGGAAGGTCTGTGGGTAGGTTGTGTTATCTGGATTGTTTAATGGATAAGACAAGAGGAAGAAGTAGTGTTTCAAAGCTTTTCGAAACTGCAAAAGGTCTGGTATTGATCGGATGTTTTGAGGAAGGCTGTTCCAACACCTTGGTGCACAGAAAAAGAAAGCCCTGTCAGTAGTAGTTTTGGTGTATTGTGTTATTGATTTAGGGACTAACAGAGAATTGAGTGATACTGACCTTCTATCCCTATTGAGGGGTGTTGTTTGGATCATATCTGATAATGATGCAGATGAGAGCTCTTTGATGGCTTTGAATGTAATTAGTAAAGTTTTGAAAGTGAGTCTATTTCGTATCGGGAGCCAATGAAGATGTTTTAGAATAGGTGAAATATGTTCTTTCCGGGATGCTCCATGAAGGACTCTTGCTGCGGCATTCATTGCCAATTGAAGTGGATGTAATGTGGCTTGAGGGAGACCTTGTAATATTGAGTTCGCATAATCAAAATGAGGTATGATTAGCGCCTGATAGATGGTTCTAAAATCGTCTGGCTCTAGCAAGGATCGTAGATGTCTAAGGGAACGTATTTTGTGGTATACTGCTCTTACAATATTGAAGACACAGTCCATCTGAGTACACCTCTGTGCGATTGAGGCCTTCCATGACCGCACCAGCGACAGCTCCATTGTGACACTACTGCTGGTCAACCGAATCATGAAAGGGCTGGCTAACCTATGCCTGCCAATCTGGGCCCCGTACCCCACAGGGACCTCAGCATCACCCTCAACCAGCTAACACGAGTGCCCTTCAAGCCTCTGCAGTCAGCTGAACTGAAATATGCCTCCTGGAAGACACTATTCTTAATAGTGATCACATTGGCCAGACAAATCAGTGAGCTTCAGGCCCTGGTGGCACACCCACCTTATACGCTGCTCTTCCTGGACTAAGACACTCTCCGGATGCACCCAAAATTCATCCCAAAGGTAGTGTCTGTTTTTCACATTAACCAAACCATTGAGCTACCCTGCTTCCACCTGGAACCCCATGCTTCTCCAGAAGAACAGACTACACACGCTCAACTGCATCCGAGTGCTGCATACTTATCTCCACCAGATGGCAGGGGACCCAACTCTTTGTCTCCTATGACCCTAATAAACCGGGCAGACCGGTCACCAAACAAACACTTTCCTGGTGGATCCCTGACTGCATTGCCTTCTGCCTAGAGCAGGCAGGGGCGCAAGACTCACCAAAGGTTAATGTGCACCATCTCAGAGTGCTGGCCACCACTATCGCCAACCTGCGCTCCATACCAGTGGCTGACATCTGCAAGGCTGCCACCTGGTCTTCTCTACACACTTTCCAGCGACACTACTGCCTCAACCTCATGGCTCAGGCAGACACATTCTTCGGGCAGACGGTCCTAGCCACAGCAGAGACTCAGGACTCTCAGGCCTGGACATTGAGCTGTTACTGCCGTTTTGTTTTTGTCTCCCTCACTGACCATTGTTTATCTGCTGCACTGCGGCACTTCATCTATTGCACAGTTATTGTTCTGCACTGTTTGCACTGTATGGTTTCTGCACTGTTCTTGTTGTTATACTGTAGCCCTCAGGCAGTTATGCTATAAATATTCCTTACTGTGACCCTGACATCTGTTCTTCTCTTGCCTGAACACCGTTCAGCATTCATCTGGGACAGTGGTTCGGTCTCCCCCCATCTACCACAGCATAACGCAGCTGCTCATCCTGCTTGTCCTAGGAGAAAGTGAGGTTACTTACCTGTAACAGGTGTTCTCCGTGGACGGCTGGCTATGTCAGCCACATCATCCCGCCCACCTCCCCTAGCTGGAGGTCAGCCTTTGGCCCCAGCACCTGCCTCTTAGCAGCAAAGATTCAGCTAGTGATGTACTGGCTAGCTAGAGGTGGGCAGGGGGGTAGGGCCAGTTGGCTCATGCTCAGCTGAGCTATGGAGAGTACTTCCATCTCCGTGCCATCAGATGACGTCACCAGGTGAGGCTGACTTATCCTGCTGTCCACGGAGAACACCTGTTACAGATAAGTAGCCTCTCTTTATCCACTGACATTAGTGCTGCAGGTCCTATGATGCATCAGAATGAGATGGTCAGAAATCTAGGACTGGCTTAAAATCTCACTCCTGCAACTGAGAAGCTGAAGTCTTATTTCAGTTACCCCTTACTAATCTGGGCTTGGAATGTCTGTGGACATCTGTGTGTTTGTTTTCTACCAAAGTGATTAACTGTTCCAAATCAAGAACTGTGCACTTTATTAATTTCGTACTTCTGTCCATTCCTATCTCTTCTCTCCTGTGTTGATGATTCACAACTGCTTATGTCAATAAACTTGTCTGATTTGTTACAAACACCTGACCTGTGGACTATTAATTTGTGGGCTGAAAAAGGAGTGAGTGGTTCCTTGATTATTGTAGACAAAAAGGAACTATGGGTGGGGACAGCCGCATGTGCCAGGGGTAGGTGTGAACTTTCCTTCTCCAAAGTTCACCTTAATAATAAACCATTATTAAGAAGGGACCCAGGATATCAATGCTTGACCCAGTACAAGCATTGCAGAACCTGTGTCTTTTGGGGAAACTGCTAGGTACACATGACCTAGATTGGCCACTGTTGGAAACAGGATACTGGGCTTGATGGACCTTGGTCTGACCCAGAATGGCATATCTTATGTTCTTATAAAAACTCATACACTCTAGCACATGCACATAGGCAAACACCTTTTAGCTCGTGGAGCACAGACTGTGTGAAGGGCTGCAGGGAGAAGAGCAGTGGTGAGAACTGGCCGTAGAGGGTAACTCCTTGAATTCAAATACATGACCTGTTCTTGCCTTCTTGTGGAGGGGCGGGCAATAGGAACCGCACCATATACTCTACTCACTTACCGAAGGCCAATGTAATAACGTGGCTGGGCTTTCCTCGTAGGTTAGCTCAGCTTTGGCTGTGCTACGTGTTACGGTGGGCTCCCAATGTAAAAAATGAGTTTTGTGCATGAGTTAACTGTGCACAAAGACTCCAGTAGACATCGGCACACAGCACATTTAAATGCATGGCAATGAAGCAATTAGCTATTCAGGACATAAAATATTTTGTTTCCAAACAAAGACGGATGTGTATTTTCAATACTGAATAATGTGTCTCTTAGTATAAAACTGGTGGAACTGTTAGACAGCTAGTTGATACACATTCAATACCAATCTGCCGGCTTTGTTTTCTGAGGAGCAAATAGCACTAGGGTGAGGCAAGACTGTAGAAGCATAAGACAATTGAATTATTCAAGGCAACTTTCCTTTCACTATATGACATTTGATAAAGGTGCTAAGCTTGTACTAGTATCAAAAAATGATTACAAAATGTTTATCTAGCGCTTGGGTTTAGAACAATTCTGGAATTAAAGAGTAACAGTAATTCGTGCACGTAGCGGACTAACGGATAAGAACATAAGAACATAAGATATGCCATACTGGGTCAGACCAAGGTCCATCAAGCCCAGCATCCTGTTTCCAACAGTGGCCAATCTAGGTCATATGTACCTAGCAGTTTCCCCTAAAGACACAAGTTCTGCAATGCTTGTACTAGGTCAAGCATTGATATCCTGGGTCCCTTCTTAATAGTTTATGGACCTTTCCTCCAGGAACTTGTCCAAACCTTTTTTAAACCCAGCTACACTAACAGCCTTTACTACATCCTCTGGTAACAAATTCCAGAGTTTGATTACACGTTGAGTGAAAAAATATTTTCTTTTATTAGTCTTAAATAGTTTACCCTGTAGCTTCATTGCATGTCCCCTAGTCTTTCTATATTCTGATAATGTAAACAGTCGATCTACGTTTACCCGTTCCACTCCGTTCATTAATTTATAGACTTCTATCATATCTCCCCTCAGCTGTCTCTTTTCCAGGTTAAAGAGCCCTAACCTTTTTAGCCTTTCTTCATAGGAGTATCCTTCCATCCCCTTTACCATTTTGGTGGCTCTTCTCTGAACCTTTTCTAAAATCGCTATATCCTTTTTAAGATACGGCGACCAGAATTGCACACAATATTCAAGGTGCGGTCTCACCATGGAACGGTATAGAGGCATTATAATATCTTTTGTTTTATTTTCCATTCCTTTTCTTATGATACCTAGCATTCTATTTGCTCTCTTGGCTGCCGCTGCACACTGGGCCGAGGGTTTTAACATATTATCCACAATGACGCCTAAATCTTTTTCCTGGGTGGTGGTTCCTGATGTGGAACCTTGCATCGTGTAACCATAGTTTGGGTTGTTCTTCACTAGGTGCATAACTTTGCACTTGTCCACATTAAATTTCATCTGCCATTTTGATGCCCAGTCTTCCAATTTATCAAGATCCTCTTGCAATTTTCCACAATCCTCTTGGGTTTTAACAACTTTAAATAGTTTTGTGTCATCTGCAAATTTGATAACCTCACTCGTTATTCCACTTTCCAGGTCATTTATGAATATGTCAAAAAGCAGCGGACCCAGCACAGATCCCTGGGGTACACCACTATTCACCTTTCTCCATTGGGAAAATTGGCCATTTAGCCCAACCCTCTGCTTTCTATCTTTTAACCAGTTCCTGATCCACAGTAGTACACTGCCTCCTATCCCATGACTCTTTAGTTTTGCCAAAAGTCTCTGATGAGGGACCTTGTCAAAGGCTTTCTGAAAGTCCAGATACACTATATCAACCGACTCACCTTTGTCCACCTGTTTATTCAGTTCAAACCTCTCCTACTGACCTATAAGCGCGCTCATTCTGCTGCTCCTCACTACCTTTCCTATTTTATCACTCCCTACACCACTACTTGGTATCTCCACTGTTCTGGCAGATCGCTTCTACTGCCAACTCCAGATTTTGATCCTTTCACCTTGCTGCTCCTTATGCCGGGAACAAACTTCCCAAGTCTGTACGTTTGGCTTCATCTCTGACCCTTTTCATATCCAGGCTGAAAAGTAATTTCTTTGAGACCTCCCATGCGTCATACTGGGTCAGACCTAGGTCCATCATGATCAGTATCCTGTTTTCAACAGTGGTCAGTCCAGGTCACAAGTACCTACAGGTTCCCAAAAAGCCCTACAGGTTCCATAATGTTTGTCTCGGGGCAAGCAGTGGATTTCCTGGGTCCTCTAATAATGGTATATGGACCTTTCCTCCAGGAATTTGTCCAAACCATTTTTTAAGCCCAACTACACTAACAGCTTTTACTACATCCTCCAGTAACGAATTCCAGAGTTTGATTATGCATCGAGTGAAAACATATTTTCTCGTATTAATCGTAAATGGGTTACAATGTAGCTTAATTGTATGTCCTCTAGTCTTTCTACTTTTTGATGGCGTAACCAACTGATCTATGTTTACCCGTTCCATTCCATAGACTTCTGTCATATCTCCCCTCAGCCATCTCTTTTCCAGTTTGAAAAGCCCAACACTCTTTCCTAGGTGCGTAACTTTGCACTTGTCCACATTAAATTTCATCTGCCATATGGATGTCTAGTCTTCCAATTTATCAAGGTCCTCTTGCAATTTTTCACAATCCTCTAGCGTTTTAACAACTTTGCAGATGACACAAAATTATTCAAATTTGATCACCTCACAGGTTATTCCCATTTCCAGGTCATTTATGACTATGTTACAACGCAGCGGGCCCAGCACAGATCCCCATTTAGCCTTGCTCTCTATCTTTTAACCAGTTCCTGATCCATAATAGTATACTGCTTCCAATCCCATGACTTCTTAATTTCACCAAGAGCCTTTATGAGGGACCTTATCAAAGGCTTTTTGAAAATCCAGATACACTAGACTGACCGGCTCACCTTTGTCTACGTGTTTATTCACATCTTCAAAAAACTATAAGATTGGTAAGACAAGACTTTCCTTAACAAGTAAATAGCCAACATGGATTTAGCTATCTACATAAGGCAGTGCCCTCTTATGCCGCTGACTGTGAGTGCTATATCTGAAACAATGAAGCTGATGTAATTTTATTTATTTACTTCTCTTCTATACCGTGCTATTCCTATCAGTGCGGTGTACATTTAACAGAACCTTATACCATGCAGTAGGACTGCATTGTATTTACAGTGAACAGGAACTAAAACTTGCACATAACTGGGGTAACTTTCTACAAATTATTTACATTAGTGACTATACTTTCCAGCTATTAATTAATCTAATCCGATGGGGCTAAATAATTTAAGATAGCTGGGGACACAATATCCTTTGAAGTTGCTACTTTTCACACTCTTAACAAATCCAGCTATAATCTTACTTGGAAGATAATCTCATCTTCTCCAGGATCGTTCTTCATATGTTAAATTATATATTAGAATCATAATTTAAGATATGTTGCAGAGTTACCTAGTTCCCTAGGAGTGAGATTTGGTTGTAAATTTGCATTGCAATGCAGTATGCTGTTTCTAGCCCCTGATGTTATCCATTGGAATCAGTGCTGCGGGTCCCACAGTGCATCAGAATGAGATTGTCTGAAATCCAGGACTGGTTTAAAATTTCACTCCTGAGGTCACTGATCTGTACTTAATAACCAGTCCCAGAACGCTTTGCTTTTTCGTTTTAAAGCATTAGAAACTCGAAAGTCTTTCTTCCCACAAATGATTTTTGAATTTAGGGCTTTGATCTGGATTTCCGACCTTAAGGAAAGTCTTTGACCCAGTGAGAATGAATGAAAGAACGTGCGTCGCCCCGGCATTCCACGAAACTCAAGGGTACGGTATAAAGATGTTTGTAGATGAGAGACTGGGAAGCATTTTGCGTTTTAGAGTATTGCCTTGTAATTTATTCCGTGATGTGCTCCGCCCCTGGAAACAAATCCAAAAGCAACATAGGACAGCAGCTAAGTCACTGCGGGGCTTTCTTTCCTCTTAAGAGAGAAACCGCTGAGTTTAAAGAGACCGCGTGGCCTAATGGATAAGGCGTCTGACTTCGGATCAGAAGATTGAGGGTTCGAGTCCCTTCGTGGTCGTTCTATTTTACCGACTAGGAAACGATTACTCCCTAAAAATAAACAGGATGTAGTGTTATAAATACGTGATATATTTTGTAATGTGCAGAAATTAACTTGACTCAAACAAATATTGATATTGGGATCAAACAAATTACCTTAACTTTACATATAAACAAAATATTAAAGATAACACAACCTCAGATTGTCTGCAAAGGTTAACTAAGATAAAGACCTCATTGACTTACATATAGCCCCAGTGGCCTAATGGATAAGGCACTGGCCTCCTAAGCCAGGGATTGTGGGTTCGAGTCCCATCTGGGGTGGATAATTTTTTTTTTTTTTAAGAAATATGAGAATTACAATACCTTCTTCCCAAAGCATTTATTTATTCAATTCATTCTTATTTCTCACATACAAAAATCAGAATTAATGTATATAAATCTATCTTATTATTTTTATACTAATCATTTTCTCAATATTGTAAGTGCCTGGATATTATTATCTTTATCAAATTTTCCGACCACTTTAATTCAATTTGAAAGAACCCCACAATTAGTGTATGATTGTGGATGTAATTCTAGTTTTAATATCTGACTAGTTTGTTGGTACTTCATTTTTTTTAACATGCTCCTACTTTAAAAAAAATTTCTGATGAGATCTATTTCTTTTTGATTGCAGAGTTCTGAGCTTGTGCTCCTGCACTTGTGCATTCTAATTAATGCAATGTAAAGACACTGTTCACTTCCTGGAACAGTGCAATCTGCAGACTGTTTACCTGCCATCCTGTGTCCAGTAAGCCCTGTAACTCCCCCAAAGCTTTCTCTGCAGGACCTGTTTTCTCCTGACACTATGAGGCTTGCAAAAGAACAGTTGAAGCTCTCCAGTAAGCACAGCTAGTGTGCAGTGCTTGATGGCCTGGCAGGGGGGTCCTGTCGCTTGTCGGGGCAGGTCGGGTTATCGGGACCGTGGAGGGTGTGGGGTGGGATCTGCAGTCTTTGAGGATTGCTGAACGCTGTGAGCCTCAGTAGGGTAATGGGGACAGCCTTGTCCTTCAGCCATCTGGTGCATGGTGCACAGATTCCGTGGCCTTGCTCGGGGTGTCGAGCACCTGGTGGGTGTGGGGGAGGGGAGTGCCGTGGAAGAATCAGGAGAAGCCCAAACATGGACCCCAAATGCAAATTACTGACCTCTGAGAACAGGAAGGCAGGGCAGTAAGGAGGAGGGGCCTGTTCCTTAGATAGCTGAAATGGCTTCGCTCTGGTTTCTTGTTCGGAAACAGTCGACACTGTCCTATTTGTTGTTCTTGTTTTTTTTTTTTTTTGGGGGGGGGGGGGATTTGGGGGGGGGTAGGGAAACCGTGACTGGGTATATCGTGGTCCTCCTACAGGTGCACTATGGAGCAGGTTTGATGGACCCAGGGGTTCTTTCTGGACCTTTTTAGGGTGAATGCCGTGTCACTATGCATTTGGGAAAACCCGGAATATCCTGCTGCACAATGCAACATGCAGGTTGGTAGAAAAGCTCTTCTCCGTCCATGGTGTTGGATGGACGGACTCTATTCAAAGGGAGGGTAGAGAAAGCCTGGAAGATCTGGGATCTGAGTTGTAAAAGGCCTTGGGCTACAGGGTTGCTCGTTTCAGAACGGAGGTGCTTGCTACGAACTTGTCAAGTTTTAGTGATTTGTGATAAGATGTGGCATCGGTCGGCTTTGGACGTGGCTGCGATGATTTGTAGCCCACCATTAGGCTACTCTTTCACCCTGACTGGTTATCAGGGGGTTGCTCTGGATGTGAACTGGGGTGCAGCTCAACGTGGCCAGGGCTTGAATCTTAAGGTACAGGGCTAACAGTTACCTGAAGCCCCTGGAGCTACGATGAAACAGATCTGAGGCTGCATCCCTATGATCGGGGCCGTGGCTCTGATATCACATACCCCATAGTTCCCTGGAGAGTATTCAGTGTGCTCATTAACATCAGTAACAGGAATACTAAAGGGGAGGCAGTGGGTACAATGTCCCAGACACACCATGAACGGGTCCTTCCCTGCTGTGTTCAAAAGCTTCCCCATTGTCCCTTCACTGCTGACATAGCTGATTTTAATCCCCAAGTACTGCCTCCTTTAACCCCCCCCCCCCTCCCCAGCCCCGCTTTAGCCTTCCCAAACAGCTGAGTCACCTACCATCTATGGTTAGGGAAATATAGATCAGAGACAATATTATGCACTCCTGTGAGAGTTTCAGTTAAATATTCACATGCATGTATGCATATATGAAGCAAAAACTTGTTCTGATTAGAATACAACACAATTCCAGGAAGGGGAGATGATCTCATAAATGTGGTATGCACATTCATTGTAAACGCTCTGATGCTCTTCAGCCTGGGTGGTATATCAAGAAATTGCAGAAACATAAACATAAACACCGGTTTTGCTATGGCAAAAACAGTGGGATAAAGAATGAAAAATAAGGGCCCTAAAGACAACATCCTTCCTGAGGCGGGGGGGCCTCTGAAAGCATTTTTTTTTGTATTGTCCTTGGAGGGCAGGCACAATATAGTGGTCCCTCGTTTATCACGGTTAATCCGTTCCAGACTCTACTGCAATAAGTGAATTTCTGCGAAGTAGGATTCTGTATTTATAAATCAAATATTTTTGTAGTTAGAGCATAGAAAACCTGTTTACGACCTATAACACCCCTTTAGTCACCATTACACTTGTATTTGAAAAAAACGCGATAGAGTGAAGCCGCAAAAGTCAAAGCGGCGAGCGATGACTGTATAGAGCTTTATGGGTCAAGAGAAGCCTTGAATAGGGTTTTTAGATAACAAAATGGTTGAGATATTTCAACACCACCATAGCTGGATAGAGTGGCACATTGTTTACACAAGTGTACAGCAGTGAAAAAGAAAAAGCGGACTCAGATCTGAGACCAAAAATAGTATAACACATACAGCAGTAACAAGCACAAGCTCTCAGGCTCTGGTGACGGTGTCAGAGTGAGGAAATATTGCTGACAAAAAGGTTAACATATGCTCTGACAAAGTTCCCAATCTGGAAGCCTTAATGATGGAAATGGACTTGGACATTGTAGCCATTACAGAAACATGGTTTAACGAGTCACATGAATGGGATATAGCCATAGCTGGCTATAATCTATTTAGAAGAGATAGAGAGGGTAGAAAAGGAGGAGGAGTAGCCCTGTATGTCAAAAGCAACATTAAAGCTGCTGAAATGCAGGGGAAGTGGGGAAAAGAAGAAGCGCCGTGGATTGTGTTGGAAAGAGGAGATGTCACTGTCATCCATACTGGTGTGATCTACAGGCCTCCAACTCAAATCGAAGAAATGGATAGTGAATTGATTGTTGATATTGCAAAGATAGCCATGAAGGGGGAAGTGATCATATTGGGTGGCTTTAATCTACCCGATGTGGATTGGAGGGTTCCTTCTGCAAATCTGGAAAGAAGTAAAAAAATTGTGGATGCCTTCCAAGATGCGTCACTTAAACAAATGGTGATGGAACCAACCAGGGAGAGCTCCGTGCTAGATTTAGTGTTCATCAACGGAGACAGCATGTCGAATATCCAGGTGGGAGTCCATGTGAGCAGCAGCAATCATCACACGGTGTGGTTTAAAATAAAAGCCAAGGTGGAATCAAATCACAGCAATCTGAAAGCACTAGACTTCAAAAATGCTGCTAGATTTAGTGTTCATCAACAGAGACAGCATGTCGAATATCCAGGTGGGAATCCATGTGAGCAGCAGCAATCATCACACGGTGTGGTTTAAAATAAAAGCCAAGGTGGAATCAAATCACAGCAATCTGAAAGCGCTAGACTTCAAAAATGCTGACTTCAGCAAAATGGCCAAGTACCTGAAGGAGGAGCTGGTAGGGTGGGAGGGGTTAAGGGAAGTGGAATTACAATGGGCTAAACTAAAGAAAGCAATAAAAGGTGCAACAGATACAGTACATATGTAAGGAAAGTAAATAAAAGCAAGAGGAAAAGGAAACCTATTTGGTTCTCCAAAGAAGTGGCTGCGTAAATAAAGGCAAAAAACACAGCTTTCACAAAATTCAGAAGCTCACAAACAGGAACACAAAAAAGAATACAAGATAAAACTAAAAGAGACAAAAAGAGAAATAAGGATAGCAAAATCAAAGGCAGAAGAAAAGATGGCTAAAGATGTGAAGTGTGGCAACAAGACTTTTTTCAGGTATTTTCGGGAGAGGAGGAAAATCTGAGGTGGAATTGCAGGACTCAAAAGTGCAGAAACAGATTTGTGGAAAGCGACATCGAAAAAGTGACAATGCTAAACAAATACTTCTGCTTTGTTTTCACTAGAGAAAATCCTGGAGAAGGACCACCTGTGATTGACAAATATACAAATTGGAATGGAGTGGATACCACACCATTCACAAAAGATGATGCGTTCGAACAGCTTGCAAAACTGAAAGTGGACAAACCTATGGGACCAGATGGGATACACCTCAGGATACTGAAAGAGCTCAGAGAAGTTCTTGCAGGGCCTTTAAATGATGTTTTTAATAGATCCTTGGAGACAGGAGACGTTCCACAGGACTGGAGAATGGCTGATATGGTACCTCTCCACAAAAGTGGTAACAGGGACAAACTACAGGCTAGTAAGCCTTACCACGGTGGTGGGAAAAGTAATGGAGGTGCTCCTGAAAGAGCAAATAGTGGACTTCCTTGAAATCAACAGGTTGCATGATCTGAGGCAACATGGTTTTACCAAAGGACGATGTTGCCAAACAAATCTGATTGAGATTTTTGACTGGGTGACCAGAGAACTAGATCAAGGGCATGCATTGGATGTGATCTACCTATATTTCAGCAAAGCCTTTGATACTATTCCTCATAGGAGGCTTATCATTAAACTCAACAGCTTGGGGATAGGTCCCAAGATGGTCAACTGGATCAGAAACTGGCTGACTGACAGATGACAGAAGGTGACGGTAAACGGAACTCACTCAGATGAAAGAAAGGTGATTAGCGGGGTGCCCCAGGGTTCGGTCTTGGGACCGGTACTGTTCAATATATTCATGAGTGATATTGCCGAAGGGCTGAATGGAAAAGTCTGCCTTTTTGCAGATGACACCAAAATTTGCAACAGTGTGGACTCCCCTGAGGGAGTGAGGAACATGAGGAAAAATCTACAAAAGCTGGAAGAATGGTCTAATGCTTGGCAGTTAAGATTTAATGTGAAGAAACGCAGTGTCATGCACTTGGGAAGCAGAAATCCCAGGGAAATGTATGCAATAGGGGGCAAGAGATTGGTGTGCACGGACCAAGAGAAGGACCTCGGTGTGATTGTTTCTGATGATCTCAAGGTGGCAAAACAGTGTGACAAGGCGGTGGCAAAAGCCAGAAGGATGCTGGGTTGCATACAGAGAGGAAAGGAAGAAGTACTAATGCCACTGTACAAGTCGCTGGTGAGGTCTCACTTGGAATATTGTGTTCAGTTTTGGAGACTGTATCTCCCAAAGGATATAAAGAGGCTGGAAGCAGTTCAGAGGAAGGCGATCAAAATGACTTGGAGCCTGCATCAAAAGACTTATGAGAAAAGACTTGAAGACCTAAATATGTACACTCTGGAGGAGAGGAGGGACAAGGGAGATATGATTCATACCTTTAAATACTTAAAGAGTATTAATGGACAAACAAACCTTTTTCAAAGATGGGGAAGCTGTAAAACTAAAGGGCATAACATGAAGCTGCAGGGGGGTAAACTGAAAGGTAACGTCAGGAAATACGTTTTTCACTGAAAGGGTGGTGGATGCTTGGAATGTCCTCCCAATGGAAGTGGTTAGAGCAAATAAAGTGACAGAATTCAAAATGGCATGGGACAGACACAATGGATCCCTTTATAGCAGCAGGATAAAATGAAAATAAGCATAACTATCTCTTATATGTCAACAAATAGGGGCAACCTACACGGAGTACACCCCTAAACAAAGGCATGGGGAGGGGTGACCTGCAGGGAGCAGCAAGTGCACCCATTCTTGCAACCTTGCTGGGCAGACTAGATGGAACATACTGGTCTTTATCTGCCGTCATATATTATGTTACCATGTTACTATGCTTCTGAGCATTTTTTCGTTAAGATGAAAAGAAGAAGAGGGACCATTAGAGACAATATGGGAGGATATGCTCTCAAGATGTGCTCTCTTGAGACAATATATTGCTGCTTTTAATAATTCACTTTTATCATTAGAGACAATGTGAGAGGAGATTCTCTCAGGATGGGCTCTCCTGAGATAGTGTATTACTACTTTTAATCATTCACTCTTATCATTCCGATTAGATTGAAAAGGTTCCCTGTGTTGGCTGTGGCCAATATTGATGAGGCAAAGGAAGAACATTAATGAGAATTTAAGATATAAGGGTGCCATGATGGATGAAATTAAAGGCCAAAAAGCCCATTATTGTGCTCTAACCATAGCTAATGAGGATACACTTATTTGGCAATCTGTTGGTTGTATACTAATTATCTGCAGGGGAAAACAGTACGTTCCTTCTGAACCCTTAAGTGATGAATGATGGGCCCTTATCTCCTGTGATGAGCATGAGTTCATCACTGGGAACACTGAAAGCATCCTTTGGTTGAAGGAGAATGGATGAATTATTGTCACACATAGGTACCATCATGTTATAGTGATGTTACAGGCAGCAAGAAAAAAGGGCAGATCTTGAATCTATGCTAGTGTGATCTGAGCCATAAGATGAAATGATGTTTGGGTTGCTTATTAGTATGGTTGTCTCAAGGAAGGGTGGAACTGAAATCCTCCTTTGCCCAGAAATAAACCTTGCCACCTGGGGTCTCTCTCTCTCTCTCTATATATATATATATACTGTATATATGAATATGTAAGATTCAGATTGATAGCACCATGCTTTCCAAAAGTGAGTCTTCATGTGGCTGTTTATAGGGGAGCTGTAGAAGAGGGAATATGGAAGGGTGGCCTGAACCTATGGATGGATAGAAAAAGAGACTGCTAACTTGCCATAGGCATGATTTGCACATCTGCATGCTGCCAGGACAGAAAACTGTGCTGGATATTCCTGAGATGGACTGAAAGACACCATAGCGTACTTGGCACCAGTTTTTAATATTTATTCCAGTACCTTAGATACTTGCAGAAAACAACTAAAGCCCCAACAGGCAGGGCCAGTGCCCTAGGTGAATCTCATTCCAGGCACCAATCTGCTCTCAGCCACGTCCCCCATTGCCATCACTGTCATGTTTCAGGACCAGTAGTGGTGGCAATAACTTGAAACAGCCTTGAACCAAAACCTTCAGTGCTGCAGTGTTGTTCCTGCTTCTGCCACCCCAGGCAGAAGCCCCAGCCGTGCTGCCCCCTACCTCCGTGCCATGCCACCAATTCCATTGGTGTGCTCAGGGGATGGCAGTTGTCTATGGCAGGCCATGTACTTCAGCACACATGCAGGGCCGGCCCGTCCATTGAGCGAGAATGTTTTTTGCACACGGCCCCGCGTTTCAGGGGGCCCCACGCAAAAAACATTCTGATCTAAAAGTAAAATTTAAAATAAAAAAAAAAACTGTCTGCTGCCGCTGCCGCGGTAGCCGCGGCAGAATCAAATGTGCCGCGGGGACCCCCCTGCCCGGCAGAGCCTGCCCTCCCCTGCATCAGCTCCCTCTTTGCAGCTGCAGTCACACACGCCGGCTTTCAGAGCGCGAGGGGAGAGTTTCTCCCTCGCGGCTGTTAAGCCCGCGGGGGCTGATGGGAAGTTCCCATCAGCCCCCGCGGGCTTAACAGAGCCACAAAAGGGAAACTCTCCCTTCGCACTCTGAAAGCCGGCATGTGTGACTGCAGCTGCAAAGAGGGAGCTGATGCAGGGGAGGGCAGGCTCTGCCGGGCAGGGGGGGCCCCGCGGCACACTCGATTCTGCCGCGGTGGCCACGGCAGCGGCAGCAGACAGTTTTTTTTTTTAAATTTTCCCTGGGCTGGGGGGTTAGGAGTGGTGATGGGCTATGGGGGAGCTAAGTCTGGATATGGGCTGATGGGATTAGGACTGGTAATGGGCTATGGGGAGCTTAAACTGAAAATTTGGTGATGGGGGTTAGGACTAGAAATGGGTTGATGGGATTAGGACTGGGAGTGGGCTGATGGGGAGGTTAGGACTGGTAATGGGCTATGGGGGGCTTAAACTGAAAATTGGGTGATGGGGGGGTTAGGACTGGAAATGGGCTGGTGGGATTAGGACTGGGAGTGGGCTGATGGGGGCTTAGGACTGGTAATAGGCTATGGGGGGCTAGGACTGGTAATGGTTTGGGGGGGTTGCTAGGACTACAAATGGGCTGAGTGGAAGGGAAGGCTTGAACTGCAAATAGCTGATGGGGAGGGGGGCTTGGAATGGAAATCGGCTGAGTGGAAGGGGGCTTGAACTGTAAATAGCTGATGGGGACGGGGCTTGGAATGGAAATGGGCTGAGGGGAAGTGGGGGGCTTGAACTGCAAATAGCTGATGGGGAGGGGGGCTTGGAATGGGCTCTTATGGGAGGGAGCTAGGACAGGAAATGGGCTGATGGAGGGGCTAGGATAGGACTGGGAATTGGGTGTTGGGGGAGCTAAGATTGGAAATGGGCTGTGGTGGGGGCTTGGATTGAAATGGACTCATGGAGGGGCTAGAACTGGAAGTAGGCTCATGGGGGGCTTGGATTGGAAATGGGCTGAGTGGAGGGGAGCTAGGATTTGACATGGGCTGATGGTGGGGCTAGGAAAGGACTAGAAATGTGCTGATGGGAGGCTGGTATTGGAAATGAGCTGATGAAGGGACTCGTATAGGACTGGAAATGGATGGGGAGCTAGGACTGGAAATGGGCTGATGGGGGGACTAGAAGGGAGCGGATACTGGGTGGGGCTGGAACTAGAAGGGAGCTGATGTTGGGGGAGATTAGAAGGGGATGGGGCTGGGAGAGTGAAATGGAGAGGGGAAAAATATTTTGTGTGGGAGGGAAGAAAAATCTACAATTGGCCGGGTGTTGGGAGAGTAAGTGGGGATTGAGGATGGAGGGGTAAAATTTGAGTGGATGAAATAGGAATGAGGAAAGAGCAAAAGGAGAAAGATTAGTATGTTAAAACAGATGTAGAGGTAGAATGGAAAAAAACTAGAAGAGTGAAGAAAGGACAAATGGACAGCAGACGATGGAGAATTAGCAGAAGACACAAATAAACCAGAAGAAAGCGGCTGGAACAATCGCAACTGAAAAAAAATGCACAAAAGGTACAAAGATATCTCTTTATTTTGAATTTATTAACTGGAATATGTCAGCTCTGGGAAATGTGCATCATTAACTTCGGTGCTTTGTTTAGTACAAGAGGAAATTAATTTATAGTTTTATTTCTACAGTGTTGTACATTCCAAGTTTGGCTTTTGGGGTTCCCAGTTTAATTATTGTCTTCCTGTTTCTAAATTGTGATTCCTTGTTTGGTGATGGTCTATGTTCTGCATGTGTAACTGAGCTGAGGTATTCTGTTTATGTAATTCCTATTTGACATTGCCACTTGTTCTCTTTCCCCAGTAGGTCATGTATTGTTATTCTCTGAAATGTATTGGTTTAATATTTGCAGTGTTGCCTTTTGATAGGTATGGTATGGTGTTTTATGAGTCCTTGTAGTACTGTTAGGATACGGCAGGTTTGCTATGGGTTTACATGGGCAGTGTTTGTAGTAGTTCCTAATGTGCCTGGCGGTTGGCACTGTATTATAGTAATGTAGAAATCTTTTAGTCTTTCTTTATCCATACACTCATGAAGAAGCATGTTTACTAAAAGTTAGTGTATGGTAACATTATGCAAATATTTATGCAAATGAGGCCCTGCACCGAGTCTCCGCACATGGTCCCGCACCCCCCTTGGGCCGCCCCTGCACACAT
The DNA here is from genome assembly GCA_033557465.1 of Ichthyophis bannanicus. NCBI lineage: Eukaryota > Metazoa > Chordata > Amphibia > Gymnophiona > Ichthyophiidae > Ichthyophis > Ichthyophis bannanicus. The sequence goes on from CM066041.1 coordinate 295,232,951, forward strand.
GCCTGCCACTTCTGAACCCCCTCCAACACATTTTTCTGTCGGAGGAGGGACAGGAGCTGCAGACTATATTTGCCAAGACACATGGCCTGCTGCCCACAGAGGCCTGCCACTCTAGGCAGCTGCCCTCCAGCTGAAAACTTCCTTTTGCAAGGGATGGAAGCGGTTGGTCTAGGGAAAACTAGGCTCAGTCTCGAAGTGGGTGATATGTAAGGGCAGACTGGATAGAAACATGATGGCAGAAAAAGACCACATGGCCTATTTAGGCACTCCCAGAGGATGGCTACTAAAATGGTTAGTGGTCTTCATTATAAAGCATATGAGGACTTAAGGATCATAATTTATATACTTTAGAAGAAAAATGGGGTAGAGGAGATGTGATTAAGATGTTTAAATACCTCCTTGGTATTAATGCAAAGGAGGAGAGCCTCTTTCAATTGAAAACAAGCTCTGCTATGAGGGAACATAGGATGAGGGTGAAGGGATAGACTCAGGAATAATATGAGGAAACATTTCTTTACGGAAAGAGTGGCAGATGCATGGAATAGTCTCCCAATGGAGGTGGTAGAAATATGGACTGGATCTGAATTTAAAATAGTATGGGACAAACAGAGAGAACCTATAAAGGAAAAGTGTAGTTACTCACCTTTAACAGGTATTCTCCGGAGACAGCAGGAATCAATCTTCACATATGGGTGATGTCGGCACGGACAGAGCCCTCACAGAAGCATCTCCCCAGCTTTCAAAGAAAGCCTTTGGGAGATGCCACCACACATGCATGGTCCACTTCCCGCCCAAGGGTGCCATCTTGCTCAGTCAGATGACATAGCTAAAGGACGGCAAAAACTGAGAATGATAAAGAAGCAACTCCAAGGAGAGGGAGGGTTGTGAGGACCAATTCCTGCTGTCCCCGGAGAACTCCTGTTACAGGTGAGTAACTACGCTTTCTCCAGGAACAAGCAGGAAGTCAGTCCTCACATATGGGACTCCCCGCAATAGGCTACCGAAAGCCCATAGCAAAAAACAGGATGCCCCCCAAGGGGGGGCCACATGCAACAGCAATTTGGTCCATGTCCACATTTACAGTTGGACCTCTATGTCTAATGAACCAGCACTCCGGTGGCCTGAACACAGAAGGGTCCGAAGGTATGAGTTGTCTAGACCCCGAAAAGGTTGTGGAGCACAGCCTGGCCGAAGGCACTGTCCCATTGGGACTCTCTTTCCAGGCAGTAATGGGCTGCGAAGGTATGTACTAAAGACCAGGAGGCAGCCCGGTAGACGTCCACCATCGAGACAGACTGCAAGTTTGCCACCATGGTCCTGACATAGTGCACCGTGACACAGCTCTCCAGCAGGAGCCCTGCCTGCTCATAAGCGAGGGTGATACAGTCTGCCACCCAGGTGGACAGCGTACGCTTAGTCACTGCCTCTCCCAGCCTACTGGTGTCATAGGAGATAAACAGTTGAGAAGCCTTGCAGTGGCCCTGAGTGTGTTGGATATAGAAGGACAAGGCCCTCTTGCAGTCCAAGGTGAGATGGACCGACTCAACCCAGCTAGAGTGAGGTCTTAGAAAGGAGATAGAGAGCACCACTTCCTGGTTAAGATGGAAGGGCAACACTACCTTTGGCAGGAATTTGGGATGCGTGCAAAGCATCACTCTGTTCTTGAAGAACCTGGTATGAGGCGCCTCTGCAACAAGGGCTTGAAGCTCACTAACTCTGCGAGTGGAGGTGACCGCAACCAGGAAAACCACCTTCCACGAGAGGTAGCCAAGGTGGCAGGTAGCCAGAGGCTCAATGGTCGGGCGAGTGAGCTGCCCCAAGACCACTTGAGATCCCATTCGGTTGCCAGAGGGTGAATCGGGGGCTTTGACAGGAGAAGGCCCCTAAGGAAACGGGTCACCAATGGTTGGACCGAGAGGGGCTTACCATCCACCAGATGGTGGTGCGCCACCAGGGCACTAAGGTGCACCTGGACGGAGTTTGACTTGAGCCCGGACGGACAGAGGTGGAGAAGGTACTGTAACACCAGAGGCACCGGGCAAAGGAAAGACTTAGCCCCCTGTTGGGCACACCAAAAAAAAGAACATGCACCATTTGAGGGCATAAGCCTTCCTAGTAGAGGCCTTGCGAGAGGCCAGCAGAATGTTCTCCACATCCACCAGAAGGTTGAGAGGGGCCAGAGTTACCCTCTCAGCAGCCATGCTGTCAGCAAATGGGACCTGAGGTTGGGGTGCAGGAGAGAACCCCCCTCCTGTGATAGAAGACCCGGGTCGATTCCCAGGGGGATAGGGACTTCCACCGCCAACCTCAGGAGCAGCAGAAACCATGGCTGCTTGGGCCACTGAGGGGCTATCGGAATGAGCAAGGCCCTGTTGTGAAGTGCCCTGAACACTGTCTTAGCGATCAGCAGCGTCAGAGGGAAGGCGTACATGAGGCCTTCCGACTATGAGACCAGGAACGCGTCTGCTGCCACCTTGGAGAAGTGGGACTGCAGGAAGCAAAAGCAGGGCAACCAAAATTTGTCCAGACTGGCGAACAAGTCCATCTCAGGTTCCCCCCAGAGATTGAAAAGCCGACTGGCTACCCTGGGGTCCAGCTGCCACTTGCGCGGCTGGAGAACCCTGCTGAGCCTGTTGGCCAGCAGGTTGTCCTGGCCTGGCAGATACATTGCCCGCAGGAGGATTCCCTGATGGATTGCATATGAGCAGAGGACCAGTACCTCCTGACAAAGGGCACGAGACCCCGTGTCCCTCTGTTTGTTCACGTAGAACGTTGCCACCTGGTTGTCTGTCTGGACCAGCATCGGCTGGTGATGTAGGTGGTGACAGAAGACCCTCAGGGCAAGGCGTATGGCCCAGAGCTCCAGGAGGTTGATCTGCTGGGTGCTCTCATCTGGTGACCAGTTACCCAGAGTGCAGAGATCTCCACAGTGGGCCCCCCAACCGAGCAGGAGGTGTCCATGGTGAGGACCCTCAAGTGACTTGGGGCCTGAAACAGCATGTCCGCTTTGAGATGCCGGGGCAACTGCCACCAGTACAGGGAGTCTGCCAACTCAGTCCCAGAGACACCACTGTGTCATCCTCATGTGGAGACGAGCATCCGGGATGACGTGGAACATGGAGGCCATGTGCCCGAGGAGGCACAGAAGTCGGGAGGGCACCGAGGGACGGTGCTGTACGTCCCGAGCAAGGGACCGGAGAGATCGGCTCGGTCCTTAGGCAGGAAAGGCCTCCACTAGAGGGTGTCGAGCTTTGCTCCTAAGAATGCCAGGCACTGTGTGGGGAGGAGGTGAGACTTGGGGTAGTTTATGACAAAGCCCAAGTGTTGCAGAACCTGGAAGGTGCAAGCGGTGGCCCGCTGTGCCTCCCCTTATGAGCCAGTCATCCAGTTAGGGAAAAAACAAAGATCCCCTAGAGCCAGAGGAAAGTAGCCACGAGTGCCAGGCGTTTTGTGAAGACCCGTGGGGCAAAGGCTAGACCAAAGGGGTGTACCCTATATTGAAAGTGCCTGCCCCCTACTATGAACCGCAGGTACTGCCTGTGGTTGGGATGGATGAGGATGTGAGTATAAGTATCCTTGAGCATACCCAGCCTCCCTGCTGAAGTTATGGCAGTAATGTTCCTAGGGAGAGCATCTTGAACTTCTCCCTCACCAGGAATTTGTTGAGGTTGCGCAGGTCGAGGATGGGCCTTAGGCCCCCTGTCCTCTTTAGGATGAGGAAGTATCTGGAGTAGAAACCCTTGCCCCTGAGGTGGTGGGGCACTGGTTCCACCGTCTTGTCCTGTAGAAGACCTGCCAACTGCTTCAAGAGAAGGTCCTGGTGTAGGGGAGACCCGAGGGGCTCTCCCGGAAAATAAGAGGGAGGTGTCTGAGCCAGATGGAGGAGATAACCCACCCGGACTACCTTCAGTGTCCAGGAATCGGTGATAACCACCATCCATCTCTGGGCATAGAGGGCCAGGCATCTCCCTGTTGCCTGCTGACCTCCTTGGGGTAGAGAGGCTATGCTCAAGGAGTCAAAAGCTCCCCCTGGAAGGACCAGGGCTGGTGCCTGGGGTTTTGGAGCTTTCTGCTTATACAGGCCATGCCCATATCCCTTGGCCTGCTGACCCTGTTGGGGAGCTGGGGAGGCCTAATAGGGTGGATAGTTTCGGTAAGCAACTCCCTTCCTTGGGTAAAAGAGCTTTTTACCCAAGCCTTTCCGTCGGCGAGGGGCAGTGGTCTTCTTAGAGAGAGCCTGGTTCTCGTCATGAACTCGGTCTCCGCTTGGCAGCCTTGTCGGTCATGGGTTTGCCGAAAGAGGTTCTCCCCTTGGCATGGGACATCAACCAGTTTGTCCTGAACCCACTGCTCGAGATCGGACAACTGAAGCCAAGCTTGGCGGCACGCACCAATGTCCACTGCAGTTACTCGAGCTGCCGATTCGAACCAGTCATACATTGCTCGAGGCATAAATTTGGAGCACTCATGGACAGCCTTGGCCAGGCTCTTGAAGCACTGCAAGGATTCCTCGGAGAGACAGCCAAGAACCCACAAATTCCTTCACCAGGTCTCTCAGGTACATGCCCATGTACAGCTGGTAGGCCTGGATGAGGCAGAGGAGCATCGAGCCCTGGTAGCACTTTCTGCCAAGAGCATCCAAGGTACAGGCCTCCCTGCTGGGGAGCACCAAGGAGTGTGTCTTCTGGCTTTTCAGCCAACACATGGCCAACTCCACCACCATAGAGTTATGCGGCAGTTGTGACTTCTGGAAGCCCGGGCTCCGGCAAACCAGATACACTTAGTCGAGCCGTCTGCTCACCACCGAGGCCGGTGTCTCCCACATGCAGAGCATGAGCAGTTCCAGGATGGGAGGGCTGGGTACCGTTAGCGATTCCCATAGAGGGGCTTTGTACTGGAGGATCACTAACTCATTCGCCTGAGGATTCTCCTCCGACTCGGTCGGGAAAATGAGGGCCTTGGACATGTCCTTGACACAGTCCAAGAAACCCATGTTCTCCGGCAGGGACTGCCGCCAAGGTTCTGACACGGGGGAAATTGGAAGGGACATTTGTGGTGATTGGTATCGGGGTACTCCTCGTCCTCAGTCTCCCACTTGGAGTAGTCTGTGGATGACTCACCTGAGGGCTGCTCTGCGGGCCTCGAGGGCTCCGATGCTCCATGGCCGGCACCCAGTAGACTTGCTAGGGATGACCACAGTCCCGAGAGTGGGACTCGAAGCGTGACCTCGGCCGAGGATCGACTTGAGGCTGAAGGACCTCAAGGATCGGCTCAGCCTCCGGGGACATCTTGGAGGTCTACGGCTCAGTGGTCGGGGCGGATGAACCAGACAACAGCACCACCTGCTGGTCCATAAAGACAGACAAACTGCACTCCAGGGCTGCCATTCTGGACTCCAGGCCCGAAGGCTCCGCAGCCTTTGGAGCGAGTGCCGAGGGATTCAGGCCCAACGCCGGCTTCCCCGAAGGAGAATCCTCGTCGAGGTGGTGTCTGAAGCCATGGCCAGATCCTTCCGGGGGACCTTCACAGGTTGCTCCTTCTGTAATGCCTCAGACGAGCGCCTCAGACTACAGGACCGGGCATCTCCCAGCCGGTCAGAACCATTCAAGGATGCCGCCTTCAAGGGTTTCTTCTTCTTTCTGGGTTCCCTCAAGGGAGACCCCCTTTCTGAGGACCCACGACAGGGCTCGGACTTGGAAAGCTCTGCCCGAGGTGTTGGGGCCTCAGACGAGGCCCTGGGCTTTGGGAGGTACTGGGGACTCGGGGAAGAACTAGTTGTGCTGCTGCTGGCAGCTCTTGAGGACCTTGCTGGACATCCTCTTGCAGAAACCACAGGCCGCCAGGTCATGGTCTGGCCCGAGGCAATGAAGACAGCAGTCATGTGCGTCGGTCAAAGACATGATTTTAGAGCACCGCTCACACTTCTTAAAACCACTGGTAGCCATTGGGGGAAAAAGCACCCCTGCTAGGTCGAAGACCCTCTGGGCTGCCAGCGGGAGAAAAAAAGCACGAAGGTGCCAGAAAAGAAAAAGGAACGAAAACTACAAAAATTTGAACTGAACCCGACACAGAGGTATGTAGGCGGGAAGAGTACCGGTGCAATACCGGAGAAGAGTTGGAAACTTGAGGGACAAAAATAATCAACTTTTTCCAGGGACAAGCCAGACGACGTCTGAAGGGCTCCGCGGAAAAAAGGAGACTGAGCAAGATGGCACCCTTGGGTGGGAAGGAGACCACGCATGCGTGGTGGCATCTCCCAAAAGCTTTCTTTGAAAGCTGGGAGGATGCTTCCACGAGGGCTCCATTGGTGCTGACATCACCCATATGTGAGGACTGACTTCCTACTTGCTCCCAGAGAAAAAGCGGACTATTGTAGTAGTTGATGGAAGGGCTGACTAGATAGAAACATGATAGCAGAAAACGACCACATGGCCTATATTTGGAATTCTTTCCCACTCTTCCTTGCAGAATTCTTAAGAAACATTCTAGGGTCTCCCTGCCTGTTTGAGATCTTCCCACAGATTTTCAATTATCAAGACTGGGGACTGAAGGCCATTCCAAAACCATCTTTTTTTCCCCATGGGTACTTCATGGTTGATTCTGAGGTATATTTCAGTTCATTGTCTTACTCAGGGTTGCTTCAACCCCTTATGGGGCCCTGGGCAAATATGAGGATGGGCCCCCAACCCCTTAATTTTAACTTTTGTTCTTCTGTTTACCCAGTGCACGTGCGCACAGACACACTCACAGACTTATTATTAAGGCACTCTTTAGCATCCGATGCAGTGCTCGTTACCCCGGCCAGTCAGGCACCCCTCCTCCCCAAGCCCTTGATCGATGCACATTGCAGATCGCTGCAGCCAAAAAGCCCTGCCCTAGCTGTCTAAAGCTTTGCACTACCCCACACATGCACATGGCACACCTCTTGACTCTTCTCATCATTGTTGTCAGGCTGGGCTGACGTAGCAGGCTGGAGGTGGAGGATGAGGAAGGGGGAAACACTGATAGTCCACTCCTTCATGGCTGCCTGGCTGTCATGGATGGCTGAATGGTGAACTGGTAAGCTTTGGGAGCTGGAGCTATGTTGACCTAGGGGCAGCAGAGCTTCCGCTGTGCAGGGGGTCCAGGGCAGCTGCCCCTTTTACCCATAGGTAAAAGCAGCCCTGATCTTACTGAAATAGTCAACTTCTTTTCAGTTTCAATTTCTTCAAACCAACTGTGGGACATTAGCTTTTAGGATATGTTAAATTTTAGTTGAACTCATTCTTCCTCCCACCTGTACAGTATTTCCTATGCCACTGGCTGCCGTAAAACTCTATAAAGCAAAATAAATCCACCCCCATGCTTAACAGTTGACAAGTTGTTCTTTTTTTCCCCAACCACTTCACCCTTTTTTTTTTCTATAAACATGTTAGGTGGGCTGTGCCTGAGAAATTCCATTTTTGTTTCATCTGTCCAAAGCATTTTGTTCAAAAATTTCAAGCTTACCAATGTTTTCTTTTGTATACTTCAAATGATGGCTTTTGTAATGAGGTCAAGGACATTTTCCTGACTCCTCTCCCACGCAGATCATTATTGCATAAGCAAAGCTGTACTATGAACAACTGCTCTATCAGCTAAGTTGTTCAGCAGGTTGTTTGCTGTGATCTGTGGGTTCTGTTTTGCAGATGTGACCAGTTTTCAGGCAATTCTATCAGAGATGTTTCTTGGGCTTCCAGATCTTGCCTTGAATTCAACAGTCTACTGACAATCAAAAAAGTCCTCAAAAATAGCACTAGAGTGTTACTGCTATCAATAAATCAACAACTTCTATTCAGAAAAAAAAGATATGCTGCTTCTTACTAAACATATACCAAAGCCAAGGTTGACCTCAGTACTCAACTACTACAGGCTTTAATAAGAGTGGACTATCTAAAAACAGTATGCAATAATATTCTGTTGCCTCTGCCGTCAGCATTTTGCTGGTCGCCTCATCAGGAAGCATTTGTAAGAACCATTTTGCGTGAGGAAGACTCTGTATAGGCAGCTGCAAACAAAGGAGCCTGGCCTTAGTTCTTTCCCTAGTTAATGTTGTTGAGACAAGAACCATTAACATCTTCTGCTAGTGCCTCCTGATGAGGTGACCAGCGAATCACTGATAGCATTGAGGCAGAGGCAACAGAATATTATTGCACGCTGTATTTTTGATTGCGGTGGAGATAAGTGTATTTTTGTCTATTTTTAATACACTTCTGTTTTATGTGGTGATTTATATGCATTTTTAAAGATACCAATGGTTAGACTGATGATGTCATGAAAGGGCACAATAAGGGCCCAATTCTAATGCAAGCCATCATATTAAAGCCCATAGTAGTTGAGTACTGAAGTCAACCTTGGTTTTTGTTATATGTTTAGTAAGAAGCAGCATATCTTTTTTCTGTATAGCAGCTGATTTATTGACTTCAACAGTTCCATGTAACTTCCATTTCTTAACAATGTTTCTGACAGTTGAAATTGCTAGCTGGAAGCATTCAGAGATTTATTATAACCTTTCCCTGCATCTTAAGGGTAAATTATCTTTATTTTCAAATGCTCAGACAGCTTTGTTGAAAGTAGACAGAACAAACACACTGAGATGTCAGAAGGGCAGAGTATTTGTTCAACTGTGGCTTGTCTTCACCTGAGTAACCGAAGGCCTAACAAGTCACTAAACCTTTTGGGCCTTAACAATTTAAAGGGATGATTATTTCTCTTTTAGTTGGTTATTAGATCTTAACTGTGGAGTTGATTTCATGATATGGTCATACAATTTTAATATCTATTTATAGAACTGAAATTGTATGTTGTTGCCCACACACAATATTAAAACTTACAGATACAATTTTATGCTGTATAGGTTTCTCCTCCTTGAACCAGAAGGGGTGAAGCGGGCTATAAATGCCATTTAAACTCAATTAAATTTTCATACAACAGCGCACGATCCAACACAGGCAGTCTGACAAATGGTAGCTGCTTTGAGGCATATGGCATGCTGGGAGCCTGTTCTGAGAAACCTAGTGCTGTAATCACATACACAGAAATAAAAATAAATGGTTTTTTGTTTCATTATAAAGCAAGCTACTAACATTAGCTCCAGACATTGACTCATTGTAAGTGGTACAGTAGGTCAGTAATGGGAGTTTGGACTGAGGATTCCACCAAGGGTTTTTATTTATCTAAAAGAATTTATATGCCACCTTTCAACTATCAGAATAGCTCAATTGCTGGGATTAAAGATGTCACTAAGGAGATAGATTTCCCAGATTGTAAGAAAATCAAAGCTGGTGCCATTCCAGTAGGATACCTTGCTTGGACTTAGAACAGAGTAGGAGCGAGTGGGCTTGCAGAGACACATTAGGGGCCTGATCAGTCAGTGAGGATCAGAGAGGTGCACGTGGTGAGAGGGTAAGAGGCAAATTATTTTGATCTGCTGATGCCATTAAAAACTGGAAGCTACATACTTTTAATGCCACAGGCTGTAGTGTATATAGTTTTAGCAAAAATGAGAGTACCACCCCCGCATTTAAAACAACAACCCCCCCCCCCCCCCCCCCACTGTACATAGTGTTAGATCCCACAAGATGCTTCATACATGCCCATACCCTGGATTGATTCAGGTTTAGAAACACAAACACCCTGAACATCCATGTCATCAGCATCAGCTAGCCCTACAATTGTTACTATAGAAAAATCTAAATATGAGAATAAACTCTGGGTGCATTTGTCTCTTATTCAAATGAGTTATAATTAACTCAGTGACATAATACTAATAATCACTGAATATTTTATTTTTAAATAACAAAACATCACAAGTTATCCTTCTTGTTTTTACATTTTTACAAAGAACCATTCAGTATCTGCCAGGATAGTCCATATAATCCTTCTGAGTATATCCTCCAAGACGTAATTACATCCAATCTCTTGACCCTGCTCCCCTCAAACCTCAACACTTACTCCACCACATCCATCCTCCGGCTTTGCTTTATAATAGAGTGAATTCTTTTCTTCTGAAGTCGTTCACGATGCATGCTCTCCACCCTGGAATCATAACTGAATTAGAAACTTAGGATTTATCAGCCACTGACACTATGCAGTACTTGTAAAATGAATTTTTTTTGCATGATGAATGCACAAATCCCCAGTAATTAGTGTACAAATCTTGTAAATTTGTGACTGTACTGTTTTATATTTCCCAAATCAAGCTTAAAACTACAAAGATACTTTAGGCTTGATCTAAAAAGCTTTTTCCTTAAAAACGAAGAATGGGACCACCACCTCGGAAAATCAGACTTTGAGTTTAAGATTCACAGTGCTACCTTGATCTTCTAAAGGAAAGGTGTGAGCTAAATACTACTAAATAGGTAAGTAAGTAAAAATTGTGTGGGCTGTAGGGTCAGCCGATAAAATGATATCCATTGCTTTGGCATCCTATTTTTAAAAAAGCTACCCAAAACGTTGAGAAGGGTCTGCTTGAAGCAATGCCCCATGACTTCTTAAAACATCAGCACTTGGCAAACATTTAAAGAATCTGCAGCAACAGCCTCCCCCCTGCTCTTCCACTCTGGCAATACAGAGCCCCCATTGCTGCTACGCAACCTACCAGGCAGGAGCAGTGATAGCGAGTCTTGCTGAAGCTCCCCCCATTTCTGGTGGCAGCGAGCCCCACTGCTTAGCCACCCTCCATCCAGGTCTTTGGCGGCCTGACTTGTGTGCATGCAGCTGTTTCACTAACAGTCCATGGCTGTGCATGTATACACACAAATGCGCATGGACAGATAGGAGTGCTTGCGCTTTTTGTGAAATGTGCTAAAAGACAGGTAAAACACAGGCCACTATATCTGCCTGTTTACTACTCAGACATTTCTTTTTGGGTGCTGCAGGGTCAGTATTCCATATTGCTTCTTTGTACCTTATCCTTCGCAACTCTGCATCTTCTTTGCTCATGACTTTAGGCTCCTGACTGGCATCTGCAATTATATCCCTGATTTTCTGCAAACATTCAGCCAGGTTCCTCATTTGATAGCGGCTTACTTCCGAGCTAACCAACAGCTCCCCAGCTTTATTTATCTTGTTTTTATGCTAGGAAAGAAAGCGAAAAAGAAAGCCTCATTTTACAAACTGCACACCCAGCCCAAGCCAACTTGGGAAGTGGAAGATCTGATTTGGAGATTGAATAAAGGACCTTCTGTAAATTTGTGTACAGCATCGCCGCTTAGCCAACCCATGCTGCTTTTTTCTTTTTTTTTTTAATATCCTCTCTTACTACCAAGTGAATATGTTTGTGAAGATTGCATTATATTTACATAAATTTATATTCTGCTATCCTTACATCATGCTTATCTTGCCAATGTTACCATAACATATATTCTTGTAATTGTTTGGCAACTTCATGAACAGAGCGTAACATTCACAAGCCATCATTATTCAGCAATAATGAAGGGATTAATAATCTGTTTGTTAATTGAAACGCACAGCAGATATCACCTGAAAACCCTAGACACATATTAACGTAACAAATGATGGCACTAAGGTATCTTTGAGATTCCATTCTATGCATCTATCACTCCTGTAATTTTTTTTTAAATATTGTTCCTGAGTCTACCTCCTTGGCGCTTCATATTTTAACTCCTAGTTCTGCTGCTTATTTTCATTTGCAAGAGATTCATTTGTGCATTAGTATCTTTCAGGCATTCTAATATCTATAAACATATTTCGCAGTCTCAGCTCTCGAGTTTAAGGTCCTGGGTCTCATCTCACATGACTTCTGCTGCAGACTCGGGGATCTAGCTAAGCTTGAAGCATGGTCAAGCTCACATTTAACACTAAAAAAATGCAGGGTCATGCATTTGGACTGCAAAAATCCAAGGGAGCAGTACAATAAATGGGGTGAAGTACTTCTGTCCACAAAAGAAGAGCGGAATCTGGGCATAATTGTTTCCGATGATCATAAGGTGGCTAAACAGGTGGAAAAGGAGAAGGCGAAAGCCAGAAGGATGCTTGGGTGCATAGAGAGAAAAATGGCCAACAGGAAGAGAGAGATGATACTGCTTCCATATAAGTCTTTGGCGAGACCTCCTTTGGAGTATCGTGTGCAATTCTGGAGACCGCACCTTCAAAAGGATATAAACAGGATGGAATCTGTGCAGAGGGTGGCTACCAAAATGGTCAGTGGACTTTGTCATAAGGCATATGGGGGACAGACTTAAAGATCTCAATATGTATACTTTGTAGGAAAGGTAGGAGATAAATGTACAGGAGGAGAGCCTCGTTCAATTGAAAGAAAGCTTTGCAAAGAGGGGGGCATAGGATGAAGATAAAAGGGGACAGACTCAGGAGTAATATGGTGAAATTTTCCTTACCGTTAATTTCCTTTCCTGGAGTCCTGCTAGACCAGTCCAGACAAGTGGGTTAAGTCCCCCTGCCAGCAGACGTCAAGACAGAGAAAGTCAGAAGAGCCAATCCAAGCTGTGACCTCACCCCTGGCATAAGCCCAAGGCACAGCTAGAGATCTCCTCAGTACCACTTGTAGAAAGCACTGGATGCAGAAGACAACTATAGAGACCCCGGCTCAAATAAGTAGGAATGCAACTATGTACAATGCAACTATGCCCAATCGTGACAGAATATCGTGAGAAATGAATATGCTAGACTGCTGTGAGCACTATCTACACAGACTAAGGGGTGGGAGCTGGATTGGTCTAGCAGGACTCCAGGAAAGGAAATTAATGGTAAGGAAAATTTCACCTTCCAGGGTGTCCAGTCTAGACAAGTGGGATGTACCAAAGCTACTCCCCCTCTGGGCAGGACAAGTGCGCTGCAAATAGCACTTGTTGCCCAAATGGTTGCCTGAGCCTGGATGTCGAGGCGGTAGTGGCGTGCAAAGGTTGACCAGTTCACTGCTCGACAAATGTCCAGGGAAGTCACCGCAGCCAATTCTGGCCACGAAGTTGCTTGAGCTTGGGTCGAATGGGCCTTCGGACCCAGGGTAAAAGGCCAGCAGGCCAACAAGTAGTCTGAGACCACAGTGTTCCGGATTCACTGGCCAAGCGTCACCTTGGACGCCATGTGACCCTTACAAGGTCCTGAAAAAAGAACAAAGATAGTTAGAGAGGTGGAAGGGATTCGTTACTTTCAGGTATCGCAACAAACCGCGCCGTACATCGACATATCAAAGTGTGGAGTCCTGTCCAGGAGAGAATGCTGGGATGGAGAGCATCTGATTGACATGGAATACTGAGAGTACCTTTGGAAGAAAGGAAGGGACGGTGCACTGACCCCTTCAGGATAGGCGAGGTAGGTTTCGCAATAAGACAAGGCTTGCAACTCAGGAGGTAATGGCGACCAGAAAAATTGCCTTAAGGATAAGGTACTTCAGAGTAGCCCACAAGGGGCTCAAAGGGTGTCCATGTAAGGGACCAAAGGACGATAGTGAGGTCCCCAGATGGAACCACCGGGCGGACCGGAGGACATACTGCCCGAGGCCCCCCGAAGGAATCTGCAGACGTCCCAGTGTATGGTCAAGGACCAGCCCACGATAGGACCCCGAAATGCCGACAGCGCCGCTACCTGCATGCGCAGGGAATTCCACGCCAGGCAATTGTCCAGTCCCACCTGAGGGAAGGCCAGAACAGATGGTACTTTGGCTCATCCCAGGGAAAGCATCTGCTGTCTGCACTGCTTGACAAACCGGCACCAGACGTGGTCGTAAGCCAAGGAGGTAGAAGCCCGTTGGGCTTTGAGCAAGGTAGCAATGACTGAAGTAGAATAGCTGCGTCACTCTAGGCATCGCGCTCAAGGGCCAAGCCGTAAGCGAGAAGGGAGCGGAGTCCTCCATGAGGACCGGACCCTGACACAGTAGACCTTGCCGAGTCTCCAGGCAAAGGGGTGCCCCAGTCAGTAGACGCTGGAGGTCTGCATACCATGGGCGATGAGGCCAATCAGGAGCCACCAGAATGGAGGAGTTGGGTGCTGCTCGTTCCGGTACAATAGAGGGCCCACAGTGGGAAGACATACAGAAGGAGGTCAGTGGGCCATGGTTGGACTAGTGTGTCCAGACTGCTGGAGGCTGGATCCCGACAGCAGCTGGAGAAGCGAAGAGTCTTGGCATTGCTGCCTGTCGCCATGAGATCCATGCCCGGCTGTCCCCAGTGCCAAACAATGTGGCTGAAGGCCCACGGAGCAAGCTCCTACTTGCCTGGAGCCAGGTGGTGATGACTGAGGAAGTCGGCCTCTATGTTCAGTTCTCCCTCAATATGTTGCGCCGAGAGGGCCTGGAGGTGCACCTTTACCCAGGGGAACAGCAGAGCCATCTCCCGAGCTACTGTGGAGCAATTGGTACCATCCTGGTGATTGATGTAGGCCACAGCTGTTGCATTGTCAGAGAGAACCTGCACTGCCTGACCGTGTAAAAGATTTTGGAAGTGGCACAAGGCTAGGCAGATAGCCCGGGCCTCCGGGTGATTGATGGGCCAGTGAGCCTCTTGTGCCCCAAAGAGTGAGCCCTCCAGCCTGAGAGAGAATGGCATCGGTCGTTAGGAGAGTCCACAACAGTGACTTGAGGAGCATCCCCTTCATCATATTACGATGGGATGCCCAACAGGCAAAGGCTGTGGCGGACCGCCAATGGAAGCAGAAATGACACACGGTAGTCCTGAGACACTGGAGACCAGCAAGAAAGGAGGGACCCCTGCAGTGGACACATATGCGCCTGCGCCCATGGGACCAGTTCCAATGTTGCGGCCATGACACCCAGGAGTTGGAGATAATCCCAAGCTGTGGGAACTGGATGAGCCAGGAAGTGGTGTAACTGACTGCAGATCTTGAGCCAATGGTCCTGGATAAGGAAGAACCTGCCTGAGGCAGTGTCGAACTGCGCGCCAAGAAAAACTCAAGGGTCTGTGACAGTGTAAGGCAACTCTTACTATGGGTGATGACCCAACCAGGTTGTTTGAGGAACTGTATTACCCGCTGCACGGCCTGGTGCGCTTCGAGGTAAGACTTGCCATGAATCAGCCAGTCATCCAGATATGGGTGGATGCAGGCCCCCTGGCACCGAACTGCTGCCACAACCACAACCATAACCTTGGAAAAAGGTGAGTGGAGCAGGCGCGAGGCCAAAAGGCAGGGTGGCAAACTGAAAATGAGCACTGAGAACTGCAAAACGGAGGTACCATTGTTGATCTGGACGAATGGGAATGTGAAAATACGCCTCGGTGAGGTTCAAAGAGGCGAGGAACTCTCATACTCTGACTGCCTGAACAACGGACTGAAGAGTCTCCCTCTGGAAGGAGGGAACCCTGAGGTTGCGATTGATATATTGTGGATTGAGGATAGGCTAGAAGGAGCCATCCTTTTTCGGGACGACAAAGTAGATGGAATAATGCCTGTGACCCCATTCCAGTGGGGGTACTGGCATGATGGCCTGCAACTGCAGAAGATGCTAAAGGGTGCTGCATACAGCAGCTTGCTTTGGTGGGGCCTCGCAAGGAGAGACGACAAAGGCGTCCTGTATGGACCTTGCACAAATCGAGGACATCCATGCTGAATGATATCCAGGACCCAGCGGTCTGTGGTTATTAGGACCCTTTCGTTGTAAAAATGCCGCAGGTGTCTTCCTACTAGCAGCACTGTGGGATGGGTCCATGCCCCATCAGCAGGGGGGGTGGGGCAATGGACTTGCTGCTCGTTGCTCCCTGGGTGTAGGGTCATCATGTGCCTCGAAAAGAGTTGGAGTGATCTGGTGGCGTCGAAGGATCTGAGGATGGTTTGCCAAGCCGGTATCTCTGGGAGTCCCGAAAGTGAGATCACAACAAAGTTGAAGCAGCTAGCCGCTTGGAGGCGCCTTTTGGAAAGTCCTCTGGCAAGGTTGAGGCTTGGCCTAATCGAGGTCCTTGCCAAACAGACTTCCTTTAAAGGGTAGCTTGGCTAGGCGACCTTTGGAGGCCACATCTGCTGACCAGTTGTGGAGCCAAAGCCACTGGCGGGTCACCGTGACTGCCGCTATGCTCCAGGCAGACAGCTGTAGGAGATCATAAAAGGCATCTGTCAGGAAGGTTGCTAACGATTCCAGGTGGGCAGAGTTGTTATCCTCTGGCAACAACTGGATCCAGCGAAGCAGCGCATGGGCACCAAGACTGCCATACGTGGAGGCCTGTAGTGCCAGTGAAGACGCAGAAAAGGCTGTCTTGAGCAAACCCTCTGCCTTACAGTCCTGAATGTCTCTGAGAGAAGAACCCCCTTCCACTGGAATGGTGGTGTGCTTAGTTACTGCAGTGATGAGGGTATCCACCCTAGGGAAGCGCAACCACCGCAGACCAGGAATAGATCCGCCCCAGAAGAGGGGCCTGCTTTAGAGGAGCATCAGAAGTGTCTCATTCCGCTACTACCATTTGCTGTAGCTCGGACAGAAAAGGAAAGACTCAAGCGGGCCCCTTAATGCCTGCGACGATGGGATCAGTGATAGACGTTGGTTGTGCGGATGCAGGCCCCTCAGAAATACGGAGTTCCTTGATAATCTGAGCAATTAAACCTGGAATCTCGTTCCGGTGGCAGAGGTGGACCACAGTGGAGTTTGAATCCAATTCCTTTGGAGAAAGCTTATCTTCCTCAGCCTCCAAATCAGGAGGAGTAGTCGGAGAGGCACTCCTAATGTCCTCGCCATCTCCCGAAACCACATCGTCCCACAGATGTTCCCCGGAAGGGTGAGGGGAGTGAGCCTTGTGGGGGTGTTTGCGGCCTCTGGCTGAGAGAGGGGGACTCTGTTGAGAGGAAGACAGAGACTGTTCTGATTTCCAAAGATTCCAAGCATGCTGGAATAAAGCAGCAGATTCTGACAAGGCAGGATCCCCAACTGGGGCTTGTGGAAGAAGGAGGGGAGGAGAAAGGGAATCCGTCACCGCAGAAGCTGGCATGGAAGGCACAGGCATGACTGAAGTCCCGGGTTCAGATCAGAGAGAGACAGGCAGTATTAAAGTCGTAGAAGACTCCCTGGTGTGGCTGTCACAGGCCGAGCAGAGGCTATTAATCAGAATGCGGCACTTTTTGGCACATGCTAGGCATTCAGAATGTGTAGCCAGCATGCTTAGCAAAGTGGAAGCGGGACCCTTTAAAACGGCACCAACAGCATAGGCGCAAGGGCAGCCCACCAGCATGAGCTGGAAAGGAAGAACAGAAGGGAAACATAGCTGCGGAGACCAGGCCGCAGCTGCGAACTTATAGTCCACTGCAGCAACTCCCATGCCACCGAGACCCTTGAGGAGACAACGCTTCTACTGGACGCAGGTCAGGCGGCGATCAGCTGCACTCTCGCATTCCCGATGCAGAGGAACGTCAGCAGTGGTGGGGGGGGGGCGGGCAGGGGGGATAGCCCAGAAGCCGTCTGGGCAGGCAGAGCCGGTAAGTAGCAGCAGACAATGGATGCTAAGGGAAGAGAATCGTCTCTGATCTAGTTTGTTTGTTTATGTAAATGAACAAAAGGCACAGGGACAAAAGAAAAATAAGGACAAAAAAATAGGCCTAGGGTCTCTCCAGAGGTCCTCCCGTCCCAATGCTTGCCACCAGGCTGCACTGGCCCTCGTAGCCAGGAGTTAGCCCAGGGGAGGATCAGCCAGCCAGAGAGTCTCGTATCCCTGCAGGATCCAAACGGCCCAGCCAGAGAAATCCAGAAGGGAGGAAAGCCGCAGGCCACAAAGGAGAAATTAAAGAAGAGTCCAACATCTGCTCAGACAGAGAAAGTACTGAGGAGACCCCTAGCTGTGCCTGAGGTTTATGCCCAGGGCAAAGTCACAGCTTGGATTGGCTCTCCTGACTTTCTCTGTCTCAACATCTGCTGGCAGGGGGACTTAACCCACTTATCTGAGCTGATCCTGGAAGCAGAAATATTTCTTTACAGAAAAAGTGATAGATGTGTGAACAGTCTCTCAGTGGAAGTAGTAGAGACCAGGACAGTATCTGAATTCAAGAAAGCATGGAAGCAACACAGAAAATCTCTAAAGGGAAAAAAAAAGGACTATAGTACTTGGCATAGCAGAGTAAAGCAGACTGGACAGGCCATATGGTCTTTTTTCTGCCATCATGTTTCTATTTTGGTTGTGTTTCTCTAGATCACTTCTAGCTTTCTATTTTCGGACAACTATCACAGTCCCGTATTTACTAAATACTCAAGAAACCTTTCTTTAGGCCCAGCAGTTTCTTCCAGCACCTTTGGGTTTTCATCTCAAAGAGAGGGTGCCCTAACTTTGGAGGGTGGAGGGGGAGAGAGACGGAGAGGAATGGTGCCATGAGCCTTCCCCAACAGCTACATGGGGTTGCCTTATTTTTAATCTCTTCTCACTAACTCTCTGATTGAGGCAGAGACCACAGCTCCCCACCAAAACACAGTACAAGTGCACCCTTAACCAACCAGTTGGTAATGGACTTTCATTCCGGGGTTCAGGACCTTAACCCAACTTTATCATATGGCAGAACACAGTGCTAGCAGTGAGCTCTTTAAAGAAAAGATGCAAAAAGAGAGCCAATATCGGTCGAGTTGGGTAGCTGAGTTTTTCAACTAAGTTTACTTCTGGTTAAATTAAAGGCATTGTGCCCAGGGGTGAAAGGTCACCACGTACCATGACAGCTATCTTCTGCCGTGTATTTTCTGCAATCCAATCTGCTGTTCCAAGCTGGAAACGAACCTCAGCCTTGGTGTTAACTAGAAACCACATAAAGACACATGATAATCACCAAAGGCAGCAACATTAAAGTTTCCTTGTACACAGCACTGTTTGTGTGTTTAGCAAGTGATACAGAGATCTGGGCTTCTGGGTTTCTCACTTCTCTAAAGACTAGTTTAATTTTGTTTATTGTTGAACTTGATAATTTTCATAATATAACATCTCTAAGAAAGATGCAATAAATCATAACTACTACTTTTACAAAATGTCAATTCCCCAGGAACCACCCCAATATATAGAAAAAAGGGGCTATCCCAGTCCTGAGGGAGATTCTGGCGTGAAACTGAAACTCTGAGTATTTTCAGAAGTGTGATGTCTTAATACATTTCAGAATCCCCAATTGAATCAAACATTCTAGAAATATCTATAACTATCTATCTATCTTCTGCTTTGATTTGCTGTTCTATTTTTGAATGTCCTCATTTTAGAAAAATCATTGTATTTTCTTTGAAGAATGTAATTAGTGAGAATATTTGCTTTTGCAGCCTGTAACATTTTATATAGATTGAGCTGTGCAGGAGTCAAGAGCTTTGGCCATAAATTTTAGGATCTGAGCAAAGGTAACAAACAGCAAGCTTTTCTCTACCTTTATTTACATGCTGGCCTCCTGGTCCACTGCTTCGGCTGTAAGAGATCGTCAGACGATCTGGAAGACAGAAAGCAAAACCACAGGCCAATGCAGAAGCCCTGCGTTAAAAGCTCAAGGTGGTTTCCTGATTAAGCTTAAACGTGAAATTAGGCCTTACCTGCTAATTTTCTTTCCTGGAATCCCTCCAATCCAGTCCAGACATGTGGATTATGCCTAACTACCAGCAGATGGAAACTGAGAACACCAAACTGAAAACCTCCTTTAAGCAGCCCATGCTCCCCTGCAGAGCCCGTATGAACCTCACTAAGTAGAAAAACGGAGTACCTAAAAATAAACCCCTATTCTCCACCAGCCCTGCATCTCAATACAGATGTTTCTTTTTTAAATGGTACAACTGTAATATGCCCTCCTCCAAGGACAAAAGGTCAATAACACAGCATCTCCTAAAATCCACAGAAGACAAATGGGAGTCCTGACCAAAACAGCAGTCCCAAATTCAGCTCTCCTGCAATAACACCCTTTCTGAACAGACATGTGATCAGAAAGAAATAGCAGCCAAGTCCTGGGTGGGTTCTTGACTGGACTAGAGGAGCTCCAGGAAAGAAAATTAGCAGGTAAGGCCTAATTTCAACTTCCTAATCGTCCCTCCAGATGTTCGCTTGCAGCTTGGGGCACGCCTGGCAGTGGGGAACCATAAAGGCGCCTTAGAGGGGGACACAAACTCCAGTGCATAACCCTCTTGGATAACCTCAAACACCCACTTGTCTGTTGGGTCCAGGCGGGGTAAATATTTTGCAGGTGCCTGCCTACAGACTGCACACCCATCAGGACCACCAACACTCATTGGGATGGCTTAGGGGCTCCCATTCTGGAGGCTGATCTGTTGTGCCCTCCCCGGCAGGGCGAACTGAGACTGCTGTGAGTTGCCTGCCTTGGGTGACCAAAACCCCTGAAAATCTGAAGCCCCCGTCCCCTCGCAGGGGCTCCATATCCTCCAGGAGCTGAGGAACAGCAATGGGCCAACAAAGGAAAGCTTGCTGAGCCACGTTTTGTAGGCTACATCTGTGGACCAATTGCACAGCCACAAAAAAATGCCACTTTGTCATCCCATAGCCACGTTCTTTGCCAAGGAGCAGAGCAGGTCACAGAGGAAGTCAGACAAATGCCGAGCCCGACGCCAAGCAGACTCATCCCCCAAGCTCGCTGTGTCCAGGTCTGGTCTCTCCAGAACCTGTTGTGACCACCTCAGACACGCTCAGGCCACTCCACAAACCGAAGCCTGAAGTGCCAGTGCCAAGATCTAAAAAGGACTACTTGAGCAAGGCTTCCAAGCATCGATCCTACGGATCCTTCAAGGCCACCCCTCCCTCAGCTGGGATGGTCATCTTCCTTGTGACAGCTGTCACAAGGGCGTCCACCAGAGGAAGCAGAAGCTTCTAATTGGCAGGAATGGGGTAAAGACGTACTATGTTCCGGCCAACTTGCACCCCACATCCGGAGACTTCCTCTTGGTGGCAATCATGTTCTTACAGCCTGTTGAAAGAGAAAGGACCTGATCGGCACCCTCTGCAACAAAGGATCACCTGCCATCTCAGGCTGATCTGACTGGGGCTCCTTGCTGATCTGTAAGGCTTGCTGGCAGTCCAATGCTGATGGAAACAGGATACTGGGCTTGATGGACCTTGGTCTGACCCAGTATGGCATATCTTATGTTCTTATGCTTGACTGCCAGCAAGCTGACCGGCCCTTGGGCCCTGAGGAGGTCCCACAGCACGCAGAATCCCCGCACTGATTCTGATGTAGTAAAAATGCCTGGTGAAGCAAAAGCACGAACTCCGGTGAAAAGGGAAATACCAACCACGGGGCTCTCTGTGCTTCCCACATCCATTGTCAGTTGCTCTGGAGGCTGGGAGGGCCTAGCACATCATCCACCACACTCTCGTGGTCCAAGGCTGCTCTAGACATCATAGGCATTCACGGGCTACTGAACAGATCCTCCGCTGTGGTTGTGTTCTCTTTTAAACAGCTGCAGCAGAGCCGCTCAGCTGATAAATGAGTCTGTCGGCTCCTCAGGGCGCGATGGACCAGTTCAGCCTTCCTGACACCCTGCCTCATGGCCACGTGGTGCACAAGCTCCTCTACTGAACTGCCCCCTTTCTCCGACACCCGGAACCCCTGAACTTACCAGGCAGCCATGTTGAGTGTCCTGCTGCTGTTTTCCTTACACAGCTGGAATTTTTTTTAAACTAAATGAGAAACAAGCCTTGCTTGTAATACTCTCCACCTTTGGCCCTCTCCCAAAAGTTGGGGAGAGGAAGGAGGGTCCTTGGGACAGCTGGGGAGAAGACGGGAGGAATCTAGACCATCAGATTATGCACCCCAAAGGCCCACTAGCCAGGCACCACTGTTCTCTCAATCCAGTCAAAGCACACAGCTATACTCACCACCATCAGCTGGAGATTGAGAACTACTGAGGTGGTGGTGCTAGGCTTCTTATAGGCTAACATGAAGTTCAGTGTAGGTCAGTCTCCATCTGCTAGTAGGTGAGCATAACCCACACATTTGGACTGGAGGCACGAATAGGAAACAGACATTTTGCTCACTGATGCTGTAAAGCAAACAGCACGCAAATAAGATGTGTGCAAAAGGTCTGCACTAAACCAATGACAGCAAGCCAGCCACATGTGTACAGGAGTCTGCCTTAGCAGAGCCTATATCTTGCACACCAAAGAAAAACAGTTTGGCACGTAGACGCATGTGCTGGAATGCTATCTGGCACATACAGCAAAATTATTCTGTACCAATTCTGCTCAGAATAATATCAATGTCCATAACAGTGATATTATTCTGCACAGAACATTGATGTTTATGCACCAGATAGCATTCCCACACACATCCCCTGCTGGTTTTTTTTTTCCACCACATCCTTTAGAAAAGAAGGAAAAATGTTGTGGATACTATACACTCCAGAGAAGAAAAGGGCATACATTCCTCATCAGCTCTAACAGCACATCTATGGAACTAACCCTTTCTGTCTCCTTAGACCTTACATTGAAATCCCAGCATTCAGCCTTCTGATCTTCTATACTCTTCTCTGCGTCCGAGCTGCATAGCTGATTTCTTTATCAGCATGCATTTACATGGATTTAAATGTGCTGAATGCTGCTGTCTGCTAGAGCTTTGTGCACAAAACTTGTTCTTGCATTGGTACTGCACAAACGTGCGTGCTAAAACAGAGCTAACCCATGCGCAAAGCCAAGCGCACTTTTTTTGCATCAGCCTCATAGCACATTCACATCTAGAGTCTCAAATGTGATGGCAAAGGGCTTCTGCATCATGGACGTTTGTGCAAACATTAAGTGAACTGAACTTAGAACTTTAAGGATGGAAGACAACAACACAAACATACTGTAGGTTTTTGAAATTCAGTTCTCTGCTAAAGCAATGCACTGGATGTCTAAGTAATATACCACTGCCCTAGGAGAATAAAGCACTCTCCTCCTTCCTCCTCCAAAAAACCCTCTAACCATTCAGTTGGATTTGCAACCTTTCTCCAAAACATTTTCTGATAAATATAGCAAACTGTAATGCCAGAGATCCTCTTCAGCTCTTCACTCATGAGCATTCACCGATTTATATTGCTGCAATGTGTATCAGTATTAGGTTGCTGTGTCTTTCTGAGATCACATCCAGGTTTGGTCTAAAAGTGATATGATGTAAACTTCAAGACACAATTTTTAAAAAATGTATCTTTAAAATAGTTGCTTCATGCAGTTTACAAAGCATGTGTTTTATTAAAATAATTCAGGAGTGCTTACATTATACTGAGTAAAATGTATTCTGGTCAAATGTTAAAATCTAAATGAAAGATGCATGCTAGCCTTTAATATTAATGTAATGTCTTCCTTACTTCTAATTTGTATAAGACCCCTAACCCATATGCAAATATTTTAACAAATGTAAATAAGTTGCAGATGGTTACCTTGTACATATGTTAATTATGGTT
Source organism: Ichthyophis bannanicus (assembly GCA_033557465.1). Taxonomy (NCBI): domain Eukaryota; kingdom Metazoa; phylum Chordata; class Amphibia; order Gymnophiona; family Ichthyophiidae; genus Ichthyophis; species Ichthyophis bannanicus. The sequence continues at coordinate 295,256,277 of CM066041.1, forward strand.
TTGCTGTAAATGTTTGCATTCTTTGTAAACCACTTTGATTGCCTGATAAGGTGGTATAGAAAACTCGCAAATAAATAAATAAACAAACCACAACCGTTGTCAAGTTATTACACAGTACACAGCTCAACAATGAAAGCAGTTTTCCCCATGGCATACAAATCTTACCTAAAGGGATATCAGCACTGCTCTGTTCTTTTGCAGCCTGTAACATACACAAACATTAATAGGTGACTATTAGAAAGTGTAGTTTAGTGGGTAAAGTGGGCTCAAAGTCAGGAATGCTTGCCCTTCCATCACCTCCTGCATGACGGCATATTGTATAAATGATAAAATGAATTAGACAGTTAAGGAAATCCTATGCTTCCAGTGGCTGAATGCTTCATTGTAGCTCTTGGGAGGCAAGCAGTTCCTCATTGATAACTTTCTAATCATGATGAGCACACTTAAAAGAGAATGACTTAATCTGAAGAAGCAACTATTACGAGAGAAGTGTCATTTAATTTAATAAACCATGAAAAGAGTAAGATCGCATCTAACCAGTTTGAATAAAGGAGATCCAGGTTTCCCACTGGTTCAAGATTAAAAGAGAAATTCAATCTGGAGCCTTAATTAAAATCAGTGGTTCTCATCCCAGTCTGGTTTCCAGGATAACTACAATCAATATGCTTGAGAGAAGTCTGCAGATCTCTCTCATGCATATTCACTGTGGTTATCCTGAAAACCTGACTGGCTAGGTGTGTCCCGAGGACTGGGTTGAGAACCTTCAATTTAAATCAGTGATATACACAACATGTAGCTTGGAAGCTATATATAAAACTCTTCACTACAGGATTTTTGTTATAGCAATAAAGAATGGCGTTATTTAGGAATAACTAGAGCTAAAGGAAGGAAAGTCTTAAAGGAATATGACAAAATTACTTTTCATTGACAGGTGGTAGACATTTGAAGCAGATTTCCAGCAGAGATTATAGGAGCCAAAACAGTGAAAAATTCAAGTATGGATGAGAACAGACCAAGCAAAGTCTGCGGCAGCAGCATTGATATGCAAAAATGATCAAACTGGCTGATCCAAGTGGGTTCTTATCTGGCAACATATTTTATGTTTATATGTAGTACAGGAATCGGCTCCAGGGAAATGCAACTGTACATGCGGTGGTAAGCTCCACCCTGTTCTGCATGTCAGCATCCTGAGTCAAAAGGTGAAATTAGGTCTTACCTGCTAATTGTCTTTCCTTGAGCTTTCTCCGGGCCAGTCCAGGGAACGTTAGGGTTGTCAATCCCCTTTAGCAGCTGAGGACTGAAGACTTCAAGTTTTCTTGAGAACTCAAGCCACTCCCCCTGAGGTCAATGTGCCAGTCTTCTCTTGACAAAGCAGCTAACAACTAAACATCTGAAAACACAAGGTTAACTTGTTAGGAACTGATAATAGTCCATATTCTCCCGGAACGACTAGTCAAATTTTTTTTTTTTTTAAACACCACGTCTCTTCAGAAAAGAACCGTAGAAGCCCCAAGTTACGCCAACTGCACGAAACCAGGTAACCGGATATCATTCTTGCGCTTCGGCAGACGTAACAAATATAGAAAGGGTGGGACCCTGGACTGGCCCGGAGAAAGCTCAAGGAAAGACAATTAGCAGGTAAGACCTAATTTCACCTTCCTTATCGCTTCTCCGGGCCAGTCCAGGGAACGTTAGGGCAGTACCAAAGCAGTACCTAAGCTCGGGAGGGACCAGCAAGTCCGGCGATAAGAGCCGAAGCTCCCACCTTCGCATCCTCCCTGGCCTGAACATCCAACCGGTAATGCTTGGCAAACGTATGCAGAGAAGACCACGTCACCGCCCTACAGATATCCATCGGAGGAACGAAGGCAAACTCCGCCCAGGACGCCGCCTGAGCCCGAGTGGAATGTGCTTTTAGACCAATAGGAGGCATCTTTCCACTGGCTTCGTAAGCTGCCCCAATGGCGCACTTCACCCATCGAGCAATCGAGGACTTCGACGCCGCTTGACCCTTCTTTGTACCGGCAAACTGGACAAACAATCTTTCTGCCTTCCGAAAAGGTTTAGTGATCTTAAGGTAAGACTTCAAAACACAGCCAAGATCCAATTTGCGAAGAGCACGGTCCATCTGCGAACCCGATAGATCGGAAAAAAATCGGTAAGGCCACCGATTGATTAACATGAAAAGCGGACACTACTTTAGGCAGAAAGGAAGGCACCGTCCGCAGCATTACCCTTTCAGGTAAGAATTGAAGATAAAGCTCCTGACAGGACAAGGCCTGCAAATCCGAAATCCTTCTAGCCGAACACAAGGCTACTAGAAAAGCCGTCTTCCAGGAACACTCTCTCAAATGCTCCGAGGAAGCTGACGCAAACGGCAGACGTGTTAATGCCTCCAAAACCACATTTAAGTCCCACGGAGGCACGACACGACGTAACGGAGGACGGATAATCCTAGACGCCCGAAAAAACCGTTGCACATCGGCGTGCGCCGAGAGACGGCGATTCTGCACTGCACCCCGAAAGCACGCCAGAGCTGCTAAATGAACCTTAAGCGTATTGAGAGCCAAACCTTTATCCAACCCCTCCTGGAGAAACAAAAGCAATTGCGGCAAGGTAGACGACAGAGAATGAAAGTCCCGCCGTACACACCAATCCTCGAAGAGTCGCCAAACCCGAACATATGCCAGCGAAGTCGCTGGTCTCTTAGACCGAAGTAAAGTGGCCACCACGGAACTGTCGTAACCTCTGCGTCTTAATCGAGCCCTTTCAAGAGCCAAGCTGTAAGCAAGAAGCGATCCACCTGCGGCATGAGAACCGGACGCTGACTCAACAGACTGACTCGGATCGGAAGCCGCCATGGCGAATCTATCAACAGCCGAACTAGATCGGCATACCAAGGATGACGAGGCCAATCCGGCGCAATCAGAATCACTGTACCGCGGTGTCCTGCTATACGCTGAATAATCCGACTCAACATCGGCCACGGAGGAAAAACGTACAAGAGGGAGTCCACCGGCCAGGGCTGAACTAGAGCATCCAGTCCTTCTGATATGCGCTCCCTCCGTCTGCTGAAAAATCGAGTCGCTTTTGCATTGCCGAAAGTAGCCATTAGATCCATAATCGGTTGTCCCCAACGCACCATCAGCTCGTGAAAAACCGCCACGTTCAGCTCCCACTCCCCGGGATCGAGAACATTGCGACTGAGATAATCGGCTTGCACGTTGTCCTTGCCCGCCACATGCACCGCCGATAATGCCAGGAGATGGCTCTCTGCCCAAGCCATCAACTCCTGGCATTCGTCGATCAGAGGCATACTCTTGGTACCCCCCTGCCGATTGATATAGGCAACTGTCACCACATTGTCGAAAAAAATTCGCACCGCTGTCCCCTTGAGGAAGCTTTCGAAACGCTGAAGGGCGAGCCGTGCTGCACGGAGTTCTAGACGATTGATCGACCACAAGCTCTCCTCCGTGGACCAACACCCTTGAGCCACCTGAGACCGACAATGAGCTCCCCAGCCGGCAAGACTGGCGTCCGTGGTTACTAACACCCACGTTGGTTCCTGCAAGGGTACCCCTGCTCTCAGATGCGTGGGGTCTAACCACCATTCCAGACTTTGACGTACCAGCTCCGGACAGACGAGTCTCTGCGAAAGAGGGTGAAGCTGCGGAGACCATCTGGAAAGCAACGCCTGCTGTAGGGGCCGCATATGAGCCTTGGACCACGGCACCAGATCCAAGGCCGCCACCATGGATCCCAAGAGCTGCAAATAGGTCCACGCCGACGGAGCCGACACCTGTAAAAACGCTCGCACCTGCTCCAAAATCTTGTGCACCCTGATCTCGGGCAAAAAGACCGCACCCCGAGCCGTGTCAAAGAAGGCTCCGAGATAGGTCAGCTGTGTCACCGGCTGCAAGTGACTTTTGGTCTGGTTGATGACCCAACCTAGTTGTTCCAGAAGCTGAACCACTCGAGCAATCGCCGTCACTGAGGCTGATCGAGAATCTGCCCTGATTAGCCAATCGTCGAGATACGGATGAACCCGGATTCCGTCCTTCCGCAGAGCCACTGCCACTACCACCATCAGTTTCGTGAAGGTCCGCGGAGCTGTGGCCAGACCGAACGGCAATGCTCGAAACTGGAAATGACCCATAGGAAGGGCGAACCGTAAAAACCGCTGATGAGCCGGTCTAATGGGAATGTGCAGATACGCTTCTGTGAGATCTATGGACGATAGAAACTCTCCCGGCCGAACCGCCCGAATAACTGTACGTAACGTCTCCATGCGAAAATGTGGAACTCGCAAGGCGCGGTTTACGTATTTGAGATCCAGCACGGGCTGAAAAGAACCTTCGTTCTTGGGAACCACGAAATAAATCGAGTTTCGACCGCAGCCGTATTGGTCGCGAGGCACTGGAACCGCCGCCTGCAGACGTAAGAGTCAGGATAGCGTGTCCGAGATCGCTTGTGACTTCTGACCCGGAGTACAAGGAGACATCACAAAAGCGTCAGTCAAAGGGCAAGCGAAGTCCAGCGCATATCCCTTCTGAATGACCTTCAGCACCCATCTGTCTGAGGTTATCGCAGTCCAGGCCTGAACAAATCCCTGCAGTCGCCCTCCCACAGGAATCTGCGCCTGGACCAGCAAACCTTCATTGCAGCTTCTTGGCCGAGGACTGCGGAGCATTGAAGTAGGATCTACTGTACCCTCTTGCTCCTCGAAAGGACTGCCCGCGAAATCCGGCACGGCCTGTGGAATAGGGAGCAAACCGCACCCCCCTGAACCTGCGAGCATCCCGACCTGATCCGCGTAGCCCCCCAGTTCCTCTAACCGGCCGAGGCTTATCCTCCGGTAAATGGCCCCCTTTGGAGTCCCCGAGATCCTTAACAATCTTTTCCAACGCTTCTCCAAAAAGTAACTTACCCTTATAGGGAAGTTTACTAAGGCGTAACTTAGAGGAAACATCCACTGCCCAGTTACGCAACCACAGGAAACGCCTAGCTGCCACTAGAGACGCCATGGACTTTGCGGCAATCCGCACCAAATCATAGAAAGCGTCCGCCATGTAAGCTGCTGCGGACTCTAACTTTGCACCTTCTACCGCAGAAGCAGACGCCGCATCCACAGAAGTGTCCCCTTGAATCCACCGGATGGACGCTCGAGAGACATATGCCCCACAAATGGCAGCCTGTAGCGCCAGAGCGCTAGAATCAAACGCTTGTTTAAGTAGAATTTCCAATTTCCGATCCTGGAGATCTTTAAGCGCCGCAGCTCCTTCCACGGGAATGGTAGTCTTTTTAGTCACAGCCGACACGATTGCATCCACCTTAGGCATTCGCAATAAGTCTTTCTCATCCTGAGGCATGGGGTAAAGGCAAGCTAAGGCATGACTCCCTCTGAGAGTAGCCTCCGGACACTCCCACTCAGACTCAATCATCTGTTTTATCACACGGTGTACCGGAAAACAGCGTTGTTTCGCCTTAAACCCCTGCAACAACGGATCCTCCAGCGGCTCCTGAGATACCGAGGGAAGAAGGAGGTTCAATGCTGTTAAGGACTGTGAAATAAGCGCCCCGAGCTCTTCTTTGCGAAACACCCGAAAAATATTCGGATCCTCGCCGGGCGCAATTTCACCCTCCTCAAGCTCTTCAGGACCCAGGTCCAAGCCAGCGTCTGAAATAACCTCTCCATCCTCTTGACCCTGGGGCTCCGAGACCAGGAGCCCAAAGGGATCCAAAGGACCCTGTGTTGCTACTTTCCTTTGAGAAGTACCCTCACCCGGATCCTCTGCAACTGGAGAACCCGAAGGGACTTCCAACGAGGTAGAAAGTGGCACCGCAGAGCTTTTCTGAGAGGATTTCAGTAAAAAAGCCCTGTGCATTGCCAGAATAAATTCCGGAGAAAAGAAAGCAGAAACCCCTTCCTGAGCTTCAGGCAGGTTCTGCAGGGGTTTAATCACTTCTGAAATGTCTTTACTCGACTTAGACTTTCTCTTTCCCGGCCTGTGATGGTCCGCGGGTGAAATGGCCGGCGCACTTAAAATGGCCGCCTTTCCCGCAGGCAAAGAGGGCCTCTCTGACTCTGAAGCCAGCTTACCATCCATCTGCTACCGATCGCACTGCCGCAGACCACCCCAGGAAAAAATCCTTCTTGCCGCGCCACAGAGCGCTGAAGTAAAGAAGGTGCCTGAGCTCTCACCCCGATAGCAACGACGCCGCACCGCCAAACACTCCCGACTGCACAAAATCAAGGCTCATCTGAATCGAGCTGAAGAACACGGCACCGCTGAGACGCTGACCCGCTGCTAGCGGGAAGTGCAAGGGTGCGGCGGTTTACCGAGGCAGAGGGTAACTGGGGCTCCCAGGACCAATCTACCGAAACAGAGACGGAGGCTGACAGGAAGGTAGGCTCTACCTTACCCCGCTAATAATGAAAGGTTAACTCGACGTCTCTTATTCAATCCTTTAAAGTCTGGCGACTACAATTAGCTCCAGGAAATATAGAGCAAGATCAGCCCTGCTAGAGCCAACTTGTTATCTATTTGTGTGGAAATAAAAATAAGAAAGTGATTCTTTCGTGAGGGAGATAGCCAGAATTGATCCTCTTCAGCTGCTGAGGACTGAAAGACTGGCACATTGACCTCAGGGGGCGTGGCTTGAGTTCTCAAGAAAACTTGAAGTCTTCAGTCCTCAGCTGCTAAAGGGGATTGACAACCCTAACGTTCCCTGGACTGGCCCGGAGAAGCGATAAGGAAGCAGCCTTTACAATAAAAGAGTGCAAAATAATCCTGGCGGGTTAGGATAGGAACAGATATACAGCATAGCCCCCTGTATCTCTGTTTATTCATAGAGTTATACAACTTCACAGGTTTCTACAGAGCCTCAAAAAATCCCGAGTACACAGAAAACTCACTCACAGCTACATCTCATTGAGTCAGCTAAATTGGACCTCAACACTCAAATCCCTATAATCCAAAAGAACACAGGCATCCATGAAACTTCACTCAATCACTCCAGTCACACTTGCAGCAACACAAAAGGACCTATTCTTTAGTCAGGATTAAACTATCCAATGATCCAAATTATTCACCTCAACCATCAAATTACAGACCCGATATTAAAATCTACACTCATGAATGCACATTCAGCTCGGAAGATTCAGACCTTAGTGGATTTCATTCTGGTTCAAGAGCTAGACGTACTATGCATCACAGAGACTTGGTTCTCTGAATCAGACTCTGTGCTACTAAACCAACTGTGTTCTTCCTCATACTCCATTCACAATTGCAATAAATCAACCAACAGAGGCGGGAGGTATTTGCATAATTGCTAGAAGCAGCCTAGATCTCAACATGGTTGACTCAAGCTCCACCTCAGACACTGACATTTTAGTAGTTTTGAACAACTTTCTCTCATTATGCCTAGCTTATAGAGAACTGCACAGTAATGCCTTGGATCTATTCACTCTACTAGAAGCAGCCTGTTCCCTCCAACAAAACATCAACCATTAAACCTTCTTGGATATCTAAATTAATCATCAGCCCTTACTATGCACTCGGCCTCATTCCTCAGAACCATGGAAGCCCTCCAATAAATCCAAATTTTAACAGAACTGACCCACAATAAAGGAAAACACTTTCTCGATCTCATATTTATACCTGATAATTTCCTAATGAATCCCAAACTACCCATACAATACTCCCCAGTACCCTGGTCGGACCATGCATCCATAATATTCTCTCTCCATCCCTCACAATTATCATTGATCACTACTGCACAACACTCCAACCATGACTCTGAGATTCTGATAATTAAACAATGAAGACATTCTCAAAACAGTCATCCCACAACTAGAACTCATTAAGCCAGAGGAGGCCGACCTAGACACCAAGATCAAAGCATGGAATGAAATCATGACCACGGCAGCTTTCGCACCACTGAGGAAAAACACAACCAAGTGTGCCCCAACAAAGTCCTCTGGTTCTCCTGCTTCTGTAGCGAGCCTAAGAGTGACCTATGATGCCTTGAACACAAATGGCGCTGCTCAAAAGACCCTCTCATCCACACAACCTATATGGAAAAGCTTAGAATATACTCCAAAGAAATCCTAAGATGCAAAGGAGAATATTACAGCAACACCATCATGTGCACTTCTCCATTGCAAAAGCCCCCTTAAAGGAACTGAACAAGCAAATACCACAAGCTAGAATATGCCCTCAAAAGATGGCAAACTATCTTCAGACTAAATAAAAGTCTGCCTCCCTAGACTACCCCCTCCAATTACACTGAATTCTCTCAACTCTCCTCAGAACACCTGGTCACAATTTGAATTACCATCACAGGAAAATATTGAAACCACCATCAGGAATCTTAATACAACCATCCTGATCACTGCCCAGTATCTTGGCTCAAGTGTGCAAGAACACATCTCAGCTCCTATCTGCTGAACATTGAGCATACATCCTTATCTCATGGCCATATGTCCACCCTTCTAAAACAAAGCTCAGTCCACCTACTACTAAAAAGCACAAGCCTCAACAGCACCTCACTCATACAGATCAATCTCTAGTGCTCCTTTTATTTAAAAAAAAACCCCTGAGAAACAGCTTCAAAACTACATCACTGACCATGCCTCCTTAGACTCTTACCAAGATGGGTTCAGGCAAAACCACAATGTCAAAACCTTGATTACCTCCCTGCTAGACACAGTTCAAACTTGCACTCAAAGCACCACTCAAGGCTTCCTCCTCATTTTCCTGGACATCTCATCTGCCTTTGATTTTCTCTCCTCCACCACCTTCTCCTACAAAGGATCCATGACAATGGGCTCTGTGACACCACATTAAACTGGTTTTGCTACTACCTAGAAGGCCGAAGCCAACAAATAAGAACTGGTCCTAAGACCTCATGTCTATTTATCCATCAACAAGGAGAACTTAAGGTTCAAGCGTCTCAACCCTTTTATTCAACATCTTCCATCAAACCCTATGCAGGATCTTCAAAGAACACAAAATACACTACCGGATACACACAGACATCATGTTCTTCACCTCTTTTCAACATCCTAACCCCGGATTTCTCCAGAATAAACAAATGCTTTGCTAACGTGAAACAGTGACTCACCCTAAACAACATTTTCATCAATCAAGAAAAGACTGAGGCCCTCCAAATATTCTGTGACCCATCCTTCTCTCCTCCACAATCACTGATACTAGATGACTGTCTCATACAAGTGACATCCGAAGTCAAATATATAGGCTTAACAACAGACCAAAAACTAAATTTCCAAACTCACACAAAAAGAATTAGTTCCATCTATCACAAATTAAGAACTCTGAAGAACCTTTGGCCTTTACTATCTCCAGATCTATTCGGACCATATGCCAGGCCATAATTACACCCATCCTTGACTACTGCATTATATTCAATGGCTTCCCAAAGCACGCCCTACACCCTCTACAAATGGCAAAAAACATTGTGGCAAGAATTATCCATGGGGCTCCTTGACAGGCACACATCACACCCATACTAATGCACCTCCTTTGGTCTTCTTATGCCAACAAGAATAAGATACAAAGCACTCATCACAATATTCAAAGTTATAAACAAGGAATCGGCTACCTGTCTTCAACCCCTGCTATCAAGGCCTAAGGATGACAGGTTTCAAAGACAGAAGTTGCTTAATCTACTTACCATCCCATTTCAAAACACCAAGTGCAAACAATCCACATGCAGCCATGCATTCTCTCTCTTTGCACCCACAATATGGAATTAATTATAGGTGATCTAAGAGAGTGCTCGGACCAAAAATACTTTTGGAAGAGACTGAAAAAGTGCTCTTGGGATAGGTATGTTAACAGTAACCTAGAACAAGCAACCACTTAAACCCCCAGGGCTTCCACAATGTCTAAAAGGCAACTAACGTTGCAATGTATATAGTTTTCTCCTAGGACAAGCAGGATGAGTCAGCCACACTTGGGTGACGTCATCCGATGGCGCCGAGACGGCAGTACTCTCTATAGCTCAGAAGGGCTTTCGCCCTTCTGAACATGGGCCAGCTAGCCCCACCCCCTGCCCACCCCTAGCTAGCCAGTTTCAGTTCTTCCGCCTTGCCAGCAAGATGGACTTTTTTACTCTCCAACTAAAATCTAACCTGTTTATAACAATTAAGAAAAATTCTCATCTTTGATAGTATGTATATGAGTTAAAACTTGCCATTAATCTTATGTCCTAAGCTTCTTAGTGCTTCCTCTGACTAGATCTGTTCCTGGGCCTCCTGAGGGGCTGAGCTTGAGCTCGTAGACCTCCAACTCTAAGCTTCTCCCTATCGGTGCCGTGTCCCAGGGACCTGGGGCAACCAAATCCTGATGGCTTACCTGCAACTTGACCATCTCACAAAGAACAACACGGCTCACGTACCTTGAGCGACACTGCCGCCAGCTCCGCCGCTGCTCAGGATGTGCCTAAGGGCCTCCATCCCAAGCCGCAGGCTCCAAAGCGTTGACGCGACCCCTGAGGTTGATTGAACAGATGCAGCTTTCCAGCTCCTGCGGCAGCCCAGGACGTGCCTAATAAGGCCTCTGTCCCCGGCCAGCCCTCCTTTCCGTACTTCTCCTCTGCCGGGAGTCCCAGCACATGTAGACCATGGGGGCAGCCATCTTGCTCCAGCCGTGCTGGCCCAAGTCGCAGCCCCCCGCAAGGTTGGTCATCACGCTGTGGGTTGGCATCTTGCTCCGCCCCCACGTCACCAGCACCTCTAGTTCTACCTGCCGAGTGGCCTCCTGGTATGGCGCTGGCAAGTTGGATGCACGCCCCGGAAGTGACTCGGTGCCCTACTTCCCTTGTCTCACCATTGGTGGAAGCTTCGGAGGCCACTCCTCCCGATGCATCACCAATTCGAAGTTGCACCTCTGTGCCGAACTTGCTCTCCGTGCTGATCCTGAACTCCACGGCGCTGAGCCACAATCTTAACTGCCGCCCTACGTCAAGACGGGACAGCCGGCAGTAGCATCGGTGCAGGCTTGCCCTCCGCGCCGATCAAGAGGCATCGGGGCGCTCCATTCTTCTTGCACCGTCAGCACCCAATGCTTGGCACCTCCACGCGGTCGCACTGCTTGCAGCGTGTGCAGCTCTCCTCATGACCGGCCCTTATCAGCCTTAGGGAGCTACCTTAGGATCACACACAGCATAGATCCCTGACAAACGCAAGTCTGCCATGCTCCAGTGCGTCTTACAGCCTCCGAAGAATGTGTCCAGATAATTGCATACACAGAGGGCAGCTGCAGCTCCCAGCAACGGGTTCACATGGCGCTGTAGCACTGTAAAGTCTGAACCCCCTCACCTCATCAGCAGTGGGGATCCAGGACAACAGCGGGAGTAGCCTAAACGTTACAGACTTGGCTCCCCGAAGTCAGCCGACCTTCTTCAGCAGGCAGTATGCATGCAAGACTCCCTCTCCAGTTACCCTACTCTCCAGGTGTCAGGCTGTCCTTGTACACAGCCTGTTCTTTTGGCATATCTGCCTTCTCATACTATGTTATGTCCCGGATGACTGCAGGCTATGGCCTCTCAGTGCCCTGTCCACCCTTTACCAAGATCCTGGTACCTAATCCCCATACGGTGAACTTGGCCTCCTAACACCAGACTCCATGGGAAAGTCAGGCATGAATAGACCTCATGCCATCCCTAACCAAGGGGGAAAGGGGAGGTTTCACCTCAATCTTCCACAGGAGATGCACAGGTGCCACTGGCACATGTGGTGCTTCCGTGCCTATCCTGATACAGGTCCTAGGGGCTGAGACACGGCCCCGGTACCCAAAAAAAAAAAAAACCTACAACAGTGGGCAGCTGGCTCAGAGGTTTGGTATTGGTGTCGATGAGCTGGGTTTAGAACTCCTCAGTGTACTGGTTCGATTCCCTCCCCCAGCACTCTCGATGGCCTCCAAGGAAAGCATGTCCGTGTCATCCATCTCCGGTCACATGGCCCCGACCATGAGAAATGCAGCCAGTAAGGTTCTCCTTACTACAGTACAGCCTGCAACTGTCCAACGCTTGCCACCTCTGCACTTTGCGCCACTTCCTGCTCCCGCGTACAGTTCCCCATCGGACTGGTTCTGGTCGACCTTAGGGATACGGCGCAGAAGCAAGGGCTACAGGGGCACATGCCAACCCGGAGGAAGTGCCCCGACACAATGCAACCACCTGAGGATCCCACATCACCACGGCTGCACAGCCGAAGCTACAGCACGTCAGTAGCTCCTCAGCACCTCACATTCACCCGACCTCTACTTGCCTCCCAAGAAAGGTTCAGGGGCTCTCATCCAGCCACATGCGTGGAGCTCCACCCACTAACACAAGTGGACCGCAGCCTCAACAAATAAAGGCGGCAGTACCCCAGGTCAGACCCCATTTGGATGATATCGTACACATATCTGTTCACAACCTGCATGGAAGATTACAATCCAGAAAAGGTGGGAGGCCTCATACCTGTAACAAGAATGCACAGGTCACTCTGTCCAATGTAGCACTTGGGTACCGGCCCACGATTAGCCAAAGGACTAAGGGGTTAACTCCTTACAAGAGACGTGAGTGAGCTGCTCCCCTTGTAGCCTCTAAAGAACGGCCTACAAGGGAAAACCTGTCAGTCCACCAGACAGGGATGAGACGCACCCCTCATGGCCAAGGTAAGCCCTGACAATCCACCACCGTTGCAGTGGCAACAGTGTGGTGCAGTATAAATAGTCAATGTGCCCAATCCACCACCGGTTGCAGCTGCAACAGTGGGGTCCAGTATAACTAGTAAATGCACCCAAACCACCACCAGTTGCAGTGGCAACAGTGTGCTGCAGTACAAATAATCAATGTGTCCTCAAGCAGAAGGTCACAGACTCCAATCAGCGCATGTCCCTAACTTTCAACCTGGGAGATTAATAACCGCACATTGACTGCACGAATAACCACAGGACCATGTGGGCTACATCGGCAGCTGGGGCACCACCATCTGCACCTGTGCACTCCCCAAAAACCGCAGGATCCCCACCCCTCCAGACTCCATCTGGGCCGATGCTGTGCCCTCAAAACAAGCCCGCCACTACCCACCTCTTCCTTACCGTATCTGGAACCCTATGCTGTAATCCAGCAAACCATGCCACTTGTTGCCCTTGAGCCTTCTGCTGAACTACCTCAAGACCCAGGCCAAGCCCCCTAACCATCATCATGACATGGCCCACTTTCTCCGCCCTGCAGAGAGCACCTGGCCACAGTAAACTCTGTGGCACTAAACCACGGGGTGCATGGAAAAAGAGTGACAGGCCCAAGGCCAGCTGGGAATCTCCAGTCTGGACCTTCCTTATGATCAACTCGAGGGCAACGACCTGACTCCGCATGCACAAAGGCAGGTGCATCTGACCAGCGGGTTACAGGTTCAAAACTTAGCTGAAAGCCATATTGGGGAATTATGGATGCTCCAGGCAGTCCTCCCCCTCGGAATCATATAGAAGCTCATCCCTTAGGCATCCTCCATCAGTGGGCTGACCGCAAATAGATCTGCTCACCATTCAGAGAACAGGAAGTGCGATTATCAAGATGGACAATACCTGGTAACTGTACCAATGCACCCCAAGAGCCTGACCCTGCAGTCTTCTACCTACCTATGCATCACGACTGACCGGTTGCGGTGGCCCCCACCATCACGCAGTCCCCAACGCTGAATGGGAGCCTCCAAGGCCATCGCTCTCGACAAGCACTGCTGGCGATGACATAAAATAGATCTCCAGGGAAGTTCCCACATAGAAGCTCTGGAAAGCTTCACAGCCCTTCGCTACTGTATGCCCAGGACTTACACTAAACAGCGCACGGACCTGGCTGCCCAGTCCCAGCAGACTACACCCCTAGGGACTCCGCCTGCGTCTCCATCCTCCCGGATACAAGCAGGGGCGCAAGCCAAGCCAGGGGCGTGCACATGATACACACATCCCCAGAGGTCCTCCCTGTGTCCGGCCCATATGGCACACGTCTGCAAGGCCACAAGGACCTTGCAACAGGGACTATCACCTCACCCGGGCACCAGTACACACCGCCCAATAACACCAGCGGTAACACGCAGTAACCGTATCGAGAAGTATAAGTCGTCAGTTCTTGTCGACCAGGCATAAAGTCGACCAGGCATAAAGAGATGCCTGGTTGTCGGCCAGCCTCCCGCCAGTCTTCCAGGCTGGATTTGACCAAACAGACCATGTTCCAGAGTTCTTAAGCAGACAGTCTTCCTTCTGACGAACTTCCTTCTGCACTGCTTTAGTTGTTTGTAGTCAAGGACAGACTCATAAATAGAAGCCATGGTGGACTCCATGTCCTTTATCTCTTCTGCCTTGTTGATCGGGCAGCCCCAACAATCTGGACTGCCACCTCCGCATAACGCCCGGGCCCGTAACTGACTTATGGACTCTGCGGGCTTAAGGTTCAAACTCATACCACTCGTGTAGCACAGCTGATGCTGCCTGGCTATCCCTGCGCGCAGCACCCAACTCACTGGTAACAGACCATAAGATATGCCATACCGGGTCAGATCGAGGCCCATCAAGCCCAGTATTCTGTTTCCAACAGTGGCCAACCTAGGTCATGTCCCCCCCCACAGACCCAGGTTGTTTGGGCCAAGCGGCGATTTCCCGGTCCCTACTACGCTAGCAGCTTTTCCAACATCCTCCGGTAACAAGTTCCAGAGTTGACTACATTTTTAGAAAAAAAAAAAAAGGAAGCTTCTCTTATCAATGTTGTACTAATTTCCCAATTTGCACCACGCTCGTGCCTACATCTCTGTTACCACACAAATGTGTCTTACAACTACACCCTCTGCACATGCGTGCACCGCGACGGCAAGCCTTCATACAGTACCTGGGACTCATGCACTACTCGATGTGCCTACATCTCTGTCACTGCGCAGGTATGCCTTACAACCACACCCCCTGCACATGCATACATCGCGGCTGCAAGCCATCGGTGGTAACGGCACCCGTCACAACACTGCTACTGCACATGCGTGCATCGCCACTACAGACCTAAAGGTTCGTGTTACAACGGGCCTACAGGTTCGTGTTGCAACATGCTGTACCACAAGTGCGCACGCTACCCCTAAAGAATTGTCTCGGCCTTTCCCCATCCACCACAGCACATGGCAGCTTGGGAGGCACCAAGGGTGGCTGACTCATCCTGCTTGTCCTAGGAGAAAACGGAGTTACTTACCTGTAACAGGAGCTCTCTGTGTACAGCAGGATAAGTCAGCCACACATACCCGCCCACCTCCCCTGGGAAGGGGTCGGCCTCCGTCCTGGTGCCCGCCTCCTAGTGGCAAAAGTCTCAACTAGTGACGTACTGGCTAGCTAGGGGTGGGGCTAGCTGGCCCATGCTCAGAAGGGCAAAAGCACTTCTGAGCTATAGCGAGTACTTCCGTCTAGACGCCGTCACCCAAGTGTGGCTAACTTATCCTGCTGTCCACGGAGAACTCCTGTTACAGGTAAGTAACTCCGTTTACTTCCACCTTGTTGTCTCGCTAAGTCTTAGTTAACATCTCAATATTAATATGTTCTGTTCCATTGCATCCTCATGCCCTGCTTAAGTTCCTTGGTTATATATAAACCGCTTAGAATGGCAGGAAGGAGGCTGCAGGCATCACTTTGCTTTTACTTTCTTAGGGCCGCGGTCATTCGATCCTGGAGCCAGAGGTAACACTGATTCTCTTCCGAGTTCAGGGGGAAACAGTAACTAGCAGCTCAGTATCTGGCTACAGACACGGCCACCGACTTTCTCCGTCGTCTACCCTCTCTCCAGCGAGCTGAGCTCCGCCTGCTTCTCACCTCGGAGCCGCCGCCCTCAGCCTGGGAGCTTGGGTACAGCTTATCCAGGCTGTAGACGCTGCGGAACTCCAAACCGGCCGCCCCACGCGGGGAGCCGCAAAAAATCCACCTCCGAGACAGGCCACAAGCAGGAAGCCGCCACACAGCGCGCGCCGCCATCTTGACGCAGGAAGCGTCTCGCCCGGCAACCACGTCACATCCGGTGTGTCGGCGCGAGTCTGCGCGCGGAGTCGCAACCTTGGCGCGGGGAAACCCTCGGGCTGGGAGGCGGAGCTTCTGGCTTCCCGTAGGAGGGGAGCTGACTTAAGGCTGGTCGAGCGCATTCTCGTGCTTTCTTACCCGATGCATCTTTTTGGTAGACGTAGTACAGATTACGTGTATTAACAAATAAAAAAATGAAGGGCTATGCAGCCCATAATGCTCTCGAGCAGTAGATTCCAAAATCAGAAGGCACCAAATGCCTCCCTGCGGGTCACTTCACAGCGCTGTGTCTTGCATGTAATAGAAAGCATCGGAACTTGCACATCTCCAGGGGGTGTTTATTAGCGAGAGCATGCCAAAAGAACTGGCCTGACCCGACGAAGGAAACATTGGCCTTTTGAATGCTACTCAAAAAATGTATTGTTAGTCCATTAAAAAAGGTAGCGCCTTCTTTTCTTTTGTCTGTGTTTAATTTGTATTGATTACCAGTGGGCTAATATGGCAACCATACTACTTTATCCATAAGTGTTACTAAAACAAGTCCCTGAATATAACAAAGTAGTGTCATGTACAGCGTATATTTCAGTGACAAGGTTCTTCTTTCTTCGGTGCTGAGGCTTTAAGATGCCATTGAAAATACCGTATGTATGTTGTGTCAGCCTTGCAGTGTACTAGAAATGATGCATGTCAGTGGTTACTCATGCATAGCCCACGTTAATTAAGTAATGTTGGCATGACAGTAAACATTACTTAGTCCAAGCTGAGACTCATGCCATTGGAAGACTGATTTCATTTTGTGGGCATCACTGGCTCTTCCTATGTCAGTGGATTATCATTCATTTGAATTACTTCATTCAAATTATATTAAAGTGGAAATCCAAATCTATTTCTATCTAGACTTAAACCTTATTTCAGTCTAAAAATGATTAAACTGCTGTTTGAAGAAATGAGGACACATAGACAGCATGTAACTTGAAGAATACTGATGTTTGTTTTTATTTAAGAAGAGAATAAAGTATTTTTTAAATATATTAATCTGGCGTACATAGGAAAACAGACATTGGCCCCTCTATCATGTTTTTATGGTTCCTGTCTTTCCAAAAACAAACTGGATTTTTCAACATGGATTCAAAATCCATTCTTTTAAAGTTTTGAAAGATTAAGAGGTCTTTTACTAAAGCCCACTAAGTGGTTAATATGCATTTTACTGGGCAGTAATGACCCACATAATTATTATGCGACCATGACAGCTACCGGCTGCTAAAATACATGTTAATTGCCTGTCACACATAGGGGCAGAGTATGGGCATGGAGAACACAATACAGACAGGGCAGGAGTACATATCAACGTGCTAACTGTCAATGTTGCAATTAGTATGCATTCACGTAGCAATAACTTTCCAGGGGGCAGTCTCGCCAAATGGGTTAGTTCTGCGCATAATAGTCATGAACCTCACTTCTAATCAGGGTATGTGGAGTATGATCTCAGTCTCGCAAATTTACTGCTAGCGCTCATAGTGATACTTGCGTTGTGCCAAGGAGAGCTTCCTTCTGGAGTTCATAAGATGTAACACGCATGGGTACTTTGTCAAGATGTGCTCTATGGGTGGCATTAGGTGCACCTGCATTGATTGCGCCACACGTTAGGGTGTATATCTGTGTGGTACCTGCTGGGGAACATGCTGCCTAGGCCCCTAACAGTTAAGGTGGAGGCTTTGCATGTAATGCATGTTAGTTTTCGCATTAAATGCATGTAAAGTGCAAAACTCTAATGGGCTTTAGTAAAAGGACCTTTAAATATAAAGAAAGGACAATAGCAATGTAGCAAAAAGATGAAACCAAGATGGCAGTTTACATTTTAGTATAATCAAATAAGGCGTAATCCTACATATGGCTAGTAGATCTGTAGTTTTCTCCTTCACAATTACTTGCAAGGTGTCTAACTTGTTAGGTTTGAAGTTGGTGGCTACTGAACTTGTTCAGCATGTAAGAAAAGCTTCTCGCTTTAGAGTAGGCATGGGGAGAGTACAGGATTGCATCATATACTCTGAGGGAAGAGCAGCCTAGTAGTTGGGACAAGTTACCTCAGGCCGGGTGTTTGATTCCCATTCAGGGACAGCAACCTTGGGCCAGAGAAACTGGGGTCTCTAGTCTTATAAGTGCACCTTGTGGCCTTGGGCAAGCCACTTAACCCTCCATTGCCTCAGATGCACATGCAGATTGTGAGCCCTTCAGGGACAAGGGAATGCTTGTAAACCACCTAGAATGTGTTTGCAAATGGGCTGTATATAAATGCATTAATAGAATGAGCATAGGACAGTGATAGAATGGAACGTTTCAGAAGTAAACTTGGCCAACCCAGAAGTAACTGTGTTAGAATGTGGAAATTAAACATTACATTTTGGAGGACAAAACAGAAGAGATACAACAATGCTGGATAAATTATGCATTAAACATACCATTGTTCTGAAAACAGAGGTAAAATATAATATTAGTAAAAATGTATAAAATACTGCTTGGTAGCTTTTGTAGTTGCCATTATCATCCTTTGCAAATACTGCCATTATCATCATTTGCACATACTATGAATCCAACAAGATGTTGTACACCATTATGAAAGCACCTAGCAAGGGCAACTTTGGGGTTGTAAGAAATGGTTTATGACATTTCCTGAGATCAAGCAGATTTAGGCAGCTGGTGTGGGAACGAAAGTGACAGTACTGAAAAGATATCCAAATATATTCAGACTGCCATGAAATGAAACTTTATAGGATAACCTGATTTGACCTAACTCAATTTCAGCAGAAGACTGAAACTGTCAGCTCAACTAAAGTACAACACAGAGAGGTGAGGAAGACTGCTATGTCTAGATAACACTTTTCATATGGTAGAGAATACTACAATGGGTTTCTTATTTTACTTTTTCATACATTTTAGTAGACACGGCTCCTCAGTTTTACATGCCCTTCACAAGCTTTCATTGATCATATTTGAGAAGTTGGCTGGAAGAGACTATGCTGACCAGTAAAGTCGAAAAGGACAAAGAGTCTACACTCAGATCCAGAGAGTATGAGATGAACTCCCTTTCTTGATAATGGCAACTTTCCTTTCTGGCTTCAAGTAAAAGCCTTCGTTCATGACTTTCTCAGCTTTGAAGATTGGAACATAAGTAGGGAAAAAGCTGGAAGAAGACATATACTGTATTGTGTTTTAAAGTACATATAAAACTCTCATTTTAAGGAATCCTTGTGGATGTAAGAATTTCTTCAAACAATTCCAATTTGCAGCAGGGTTTGCATTAAAGACCATTTTAAAAACCTGAGAGAGTGAGGATGGCTTGGTCAGCAATAATGTACTCTCTCTTTAACTTAGAAAAGGTCACATCATGAGTCATATGGTACAAGTCTGCGTCCTCATTATAATAACAAACTGGAATAAAAAGGTCTAGGGTGCCTGAGACAGTGTTAGGACGTGACATTGCTTTTCCTAAATGTTTATCCCAAGCTTCTTTAGTGCGCTGCTCGGCACCTTCAGCTTGTCCATATGGCACATGACTGATAAAGGAAGCAGCAGAAGTCAAAATCAACAGCTGGTGTGCAGCCTACACTTATGATTCTGGTATCACATGCAGGAGGTCTTGGATAGTATCTGAGATGCTACAACTACAATATTGCTTTGTGGTATGTGCTGGAAATAGATTTTATTTGTTGAACTACATCTAACCAAAACACTTGGCTGAGTATTTTTACTGTAGTTCCAGTCCAAGATTTCATACTGTGAGAGCTTTTCTGGGGATGAGAGAGAAGCCTTGGCGTTTGGAGTCAAGTATAGGGATAGAAAATGCACAGTGGTTAGTCTTCACTTGCTTGTCTTGTTTTTTCCTTTAGTGGAATTAATATCTGTTTTTGTCTTTTGTATGCGGGAGAAGATCTCCTTGAACAAGGCTTTGTACTCCGGCTGGCTCTGCTCTAGCCTCTTGTCCACAGCCTCCACCTGTTTGCTAAGGCTCTTTTCCATCGTCTTACACTCTTCCAGCTCGTGGCCCTCCAGTCGAAAGTCCCTAAAGGAGCTGTCACGAGAGATGGGACGAGATGTTTGGACGCCAGCGTGACGCATGCTCTCTTCATGTCGCCTACACTTGCTGAGCAGTTCTTCATACTTTTCTAGCAGAGCGTGATACTGCTCGTCCACCTCCCTTAGAATCGACATCCCTCGCTTGCGCACATTATTGGCATGCAACGTGTAATTGCCTTCATGCCGACTCACTGCATCTTTGGCCACAATAGCATTGAGTGCGGTGTCGCTGCAGCTTTTTCGAACAGGGTGATTTAGGGAGGTTTCTATGGATGGGTCCTGATTTTTCTTTCCATCATCCTCGAGATCAACATAGTCTGATTCTGGGGTATTATTTAATGGCTCCAAAAGTGCCTCAGACAGGTTTTCTTCTCTACTGAGAAGATATTTCTTGACCTGCTTCATCTGCTGAAGCTCCAGCAGCTCAGCCTCCAGCTCCTTGATACGCAATTTGCAGCTCTCCATCTCGCAGACCCGCTGTTCGAGTTCAGAGTACTCCTGGATGACGGCTGTATACTCTCGCTCCACCTTCTCTTTTCGCTGCTTTTCCTGAACTACCTGTGACCTCAGAGAGTCCACCATGCTCTGTAGACGCTCATTCTCCTGCTCCATGCTCTTTTGTGTGAACTCCATGGAAGAATTGTGTACATGGAATGCGTCTTCATACCTGTGAAACAAAAGAACTGCAATGAGCTGCTACACCTCCAAAGAAATCAGCATAATTCTTTATTGTGTTCTAAGAGAAAAGAAAATGTGAAGATGAAAATGAAGTGCCGTCATAAACACGCTGCTTGACAATGGCAGAGCTGCTGCTAGAACCACCATGAGGTGCAGTAGGGTGCCGGGGGGAAAGTATGGATATTCACTCTCTGGATTGGTTTTCCTGAAGTCAAGTGTATGATTAAGGAGGTGATTTTAGAATGGCTAGGTACAATTTCCACATGTAGAAAGTTGATTTGCATGCATAAACACAGAGGATGGGACAAACACAGAGGATCTCTAAAGGTAAAAAGGGGACTGTTGTAGTTGTTGTTATGGAAGGGCAGACTAGATAGGCCATGTGGTCTTTTTCTGTCACCATATTTCTATAAATTGCCCTGAATGTATAAGCGGTGAATTTAGAATGCCACTTATGGGTACATGAATGTAGAACATACAGTTTTGAAAAAGATGCGTCTTGGGCATGATTTAGATGATCCTTCAAAATATACATATATTCCCTATTCAGAATGTATATTTGAGAAGATGTCCCTGTTGGGGTGGAGGAGTAGCCTAGTGTTCAGAACAGCCACTCGGTGATCAAAGAGACCAGAGTTCCGATCCCAGTTGCACTCCTTGTGGCCTTGGGCAAGTCACTTAACCCTCCATTGCCTCAGGTACACACAAGTCCACTGAGGACAGGGAAGTACCTGCTGTACCTGATTGTAACTCGCCTTGATCTACTACTGAAAGGCGTAAGCTAAATGATAGCGGGGTGAAGCGTGGCCACATCAGAGATGAATGGAGAGATACCAATGGGTAAATTGAGAGGACCCACAGTGCACCCCAGAGTGGAGGCAGAAGGGCATTGTCCATGGCATACTGTACATTACTGGACTCCTTGAATACCACCTGGACTTGTTACTGGCAGCTGGCAAAACAGAGCTGCTTTTTTAAAACTTAGATCAATGCAACAAATTTGTCCATATTTGGAATATGATCTGTTTCATATTGTTATTCAATCTATCATTCTAGCACATCTACATTATTGTAATTTATTTATTTATTTATATTCTCTTATATACTGCACTATTCTGCATCAGTGCGGTTTACATTTAACAAACTGAAATTACATTGAACAGGGCATTATAACTTGGAGATAACTATTTACAGGGAACATGGGTTATGGAGGGTTAAGTGGCTTGCCCAAGACCACAAGGAGCACCTGTGGGACTAGAAACCCCAGTCCTTCTGGCCCAAGGTTGCTGTCCTCTAGTGGGATTTGAACCCCCAACCTTCTGGCCTGAAGTACCTTGCCCCAACCACTAGGCCACTCCTCCACTTTATTTATCAAGGGTTACCAGTAAAATATCTTAATTTTTTGCAGATGGTTCAGAACTCGGCTGCACAGCTTATTTCTGGGATTTAGAAATGTGATCATATCAGCTCTGTATTGATGTCTTTATGTTGGTTACCTTTCATGGCAAGAGGTTTTTTAAAATGTGCTTTTATGGTTTTTAAAGCAATGCATTTTAATATTAGAGATTTGTTGACTGCCCTTTTTCTAGTTGAAAAAATGGGTGTATCGCATATTCTGCACCCCATATCTGGAATCAATTACCGGAGGGTATCTGTTCAAACAAATATATCTTTTCATTTCATAAAAACATTGAAATTAAAAAAGCTTTAAGCTTATCATCATGATATGGATTAATTTGTCATTGTTGTGTTCTGTTTTGGTTTTAATTTTGAATGTTTTTTTGTAAGCCACACATGTGCTCAACGATGTGTGGTATAGAAATGCTATAATAAGATATTATTTATGATTATTATTTATGGGAGTCACATGCAACTATGGGTTAACTTGTTTGAACTTGGACATGAGAGAAGAACTTGAGGGAAAATTAGGACTTAACATCTTTGGGGTTAAAAACCATTCCCAGATTGCAAGCGTTTGAGTTTCAGAGCTCTTCTCCTTAATTGCCTCCCATTATATGTGCAGGTTTTTAAAATCTGCCTAGTGGAAGATTGGAATGCTGTCCCATTGGAGGTAGTAGGGGCAAAAACGGTGACAGAATTCAAAATGGCATGGGACAGAAACAGTGGATCCCTCTATAGCAGAAGAATGAAATGAAAACAAACTTAAGTATCTTTTATACTTCAATAAATAGAGAAGGGGTGGGGGAGGAGTTGACCTGCATGGAGCGGTGGATAGGACCACTCTAGCCACCTTACTGGGCAGACTAGATGAATCGTACTGGCCTTTATCTGCCGTCATATACTATGTTACATAGCAAAACTGCTGTTTTTATATGTAAGTGCCTCCACCTACGTTTGCAAACCGCTGAAATGATGCTACTCTTTTTGTGAACATATTTTTTTTCTAAAATGGCTTTGTCTGCTGTGTGCTTATTGTCTACAGCGCTATACATAATTAATAAAAATGCTCTTCTTTCCTTTTTTCATGCATGGACTATGTTCTGACCTAGATGGCTTGCCCAACATTGGGCTTCAAGCTTTGAAAAACAGCAACTCTTCAGCAGCTCAAGATGCCCTAATAGAACAGAGGTTGGTTATGAAATTATTCAGCTGAAAACCCAAAGTAGCAGAAGCAAAACACAGCCACATTCCTTATTACAAGAAGCTTGCAACAGACGGCCCTGGTTGTCTGTGAAAATTCAACCTTGGGCCCAGTATTCAAAAAGGTTTATCTTGTTAGCAGGACCTGATAACTGGATAAAGCCTGGTGAGGCCAATATTCAGCGGCCGCCGAATATTCCCTCTGACTGCTGCAGCACTGCTCCAGCATGGTAAGTGGGTGGAGCTGTGGAGGAGCATCATTATCCGGACTAAGTATCTGCATAAAAACTCTGCTATGCCAATTTGCTGTCCTGATGCTGCTGCTGAATATCTGGTAAATGTTGCCTGCGGCAGCTGGCATTTAAAGAAATGGCTGACCACCATGGACTGAATATCGGCCCTTTTCAGTTTTATATTCCTAAAATAATCCTGGCCTTAGAGGAATGTGATAGTCACTCCACTCTAACCCTAGTAAAACATGAAGTTCTGTTTTTCTAACGTGCTGATTTCACAAAGTTATCACTTTTGCGGGCCGTTTTTTAAGCATTCACTAGTTCCGAAAACCTCAGTGAGGACGACGTCTGCAGCACTCGTTTAACAGTCTTTAAGGTTGCGAGTCCCCCTGAAGAAACTCAGAAGGAGTGAAACGCAAGAGAGGGCGCCAACGGCAGGCGTTGGGGAGCACTTAAAGCTAAGCATTGATTTAAAACCAGTAAGTTCAAATACACTTTAAAACGTTTAATCTGTGGGTTTATAAAGATGCCGGATAGGTCACTGATGTTAGTAGGCACTACGATAGATAACTCCAAACATCTATAATAGCGTGCCGATGAGACTGAGACCTTCCGTGCAAAAGTGATAACTTTGTGAAATCAGTAAGTAAGAAAGAAAAAACAAACTTCATGTTTTACTAGGGTTAGAGTGCAGTGACTATCATCTTGATTTGGGTACAAATAATCACTCTGAAAGTAGACCAAGTGCTATCTTAGAGGAATGTGAGCAAATAGATTTTTGTTTTTAACGAGTAAGTGGATTTCACGTGGATGCATGGACCATTGCTGCTGCTCCCTGCATACTGTGCGGAGAAGCTACTACCTCTATCTCTGCTATATTCCTGTAACAGCCAGCAGCTGGCCTCCCAGCCCCTCTGCATCTGTCATTTCTTTGCAGTCTACCTGGGGCTGGAGCACAACTCTTTGAGGCAGGGGAAGGTGTGGATGGTTCTTCGGCGTTCACGCTTTTCCCGGCGGATGCGCAGCTGCTCAAGGCTCCGCATCTCCTCCACCTGGTTCTGCAGACCCTCCACCTGATTTTGTAGACCTTCAATGGTTCCCATTAGGCTGCCAGCAAGAGTAAAGAAAGCGCAAGCAAGTCAGATCGTATACCAAAGACCTAACCTATCTGCATGCAGGTCTTACAGGAGTGTTTTTGTTCTTAGATGTAAGCTTCAACCAGGGGAAGAAACCTCTGTAGGTACTATAAAAAGTGACTCATAGGATCTCACTCAAAACATTCTTAATTTAGTTAGATTAGTAGATAAAGTCATTGTAATTCTCATGAAACCATGTTAGACACATCTGGTCTTCTAAGTCTATAGCTCTACTGCTGTCATAGGGACTGGATTAGAAGAGATGGGGTGTGTGGAATTTAAAGAAAGAGTTTGTTTCTAGAGGGATTTGGGCAGCATAACAATGGCTTTCATAATGCTGGAAATACATTGTCTATATGTATTTGAGAGTGCAGTAATGCAAGTGTTACAATGACCTTTGTTGTTCAGGTGTGATTTGCACAGGTCCCAGTCCATTATGTAAAAAAAAAAAATTAATGGAGCCCATAATACAAAAACTGTTGAGAGAAATCAGGGAAATTTAACTCAAGTGCAGCAACGTGTCATATTAGACTTTTCTATAACATGCTCTAATGCAAATCTCAAGCAAGTGGAAAGAGGCAGGCAGTGACTATAACAAAAATCCAGCTTTTTCTTTCAGACTATATTTATGCTTTGCATTTGGGATGTATTCTTTTTGCATGCATTTCAAATTAATGATGGCATTGAAAACAGTGATATATTTTCCGTGACTATCGAGGAAAGAGGGTTGGGACTGGGCTTGGAGCCAAATGGCTGGAACAATCAGCTCCTGTGAACCAAGACAATCACAGATTATTTCTTTGCTTAAAGGATTAAAGAAAGAAGAGGGGGACTTTTATTTCTGAGAATTATATTCCCCTCTCAAGGAGTAAGAAGCCACCCAAGTACAGCATAGCGGTTACTCACAGGGTGGAGATTGCATCCATTGTTAGCTGAAAGAGAAATGCCAAAATCCAGTTTTAATAACTGGAGTTAGTTGGCAGAGTTTCTTGACAATGAGCAATGTTATTAAAAGGAAGTTGCTAGGGCTGATTTGATCTCAGCAGCAGTGCTGTCCACTGCTTCACAGAAGGTACCCAGGTTTGATTCTTAAGCCTGATATCTGCTGGATGAGGCTGGGAATACTGTGAAGGCTGCTGTTGTACAGTAGTGATACCTACTAGTTGGGTAAATGGTACTCTCTCCACTCCAGAGAGAGCTGCAGTGGCTCTTTTGAGGACTATCACTACAGTGGCTGGGCCAGACAGGAGAGTTTTAAAAGTCATGGGAAAATCCCAGGCTTACAGTGCCATAGTTGCAGTAGAAACCAGTTTTGGTAAGCTGGAAGCCCAACACAGGAGGAAGTTGGGAAGGGGGGAGGGGGAATGGTAGCTATAAAGGACCCCTTCCCCACATCCCTCAGATCTTGGATTCCTTTGTAAAAGGGAATATTTACTTTTGCCTGGCAAAGAATGTTCTGCTTTAGATCTTACTGTGGAGCCAAGAATCTAGAATTGGTGCAGGGGGCTTGAGCGGGGCATGTTCCAGGGCTTGATGGAGGGAGTACAGGGATAGGGGCTGCTGTGGTGGAAAGCTGTGTCCCTTGAATGTCATTGAGGTGACTGGCTCTGCAAATAAAAACGATCAAGCCGCCTCGAGATGAGGCCAAGGGCACATGATTGAAGGGGCATGACCAAGGGGGATGACACCCTTTTGGCGCTCCTTCAGTGTTATTGAGGTTCCTTGAAGAACTGACCATCAAATTATTAGTGAGGCTATGCCAGGTAGTAGAGGCAAGAAAAAGGTTAAGAGCAAGAGTAGAACTCTGCCTTCTTTTCTTTTTTTTTTATTTATCTATTTATAATTTTTACAAAAAAAATCCAAGCATAACAAAACTTGAATGGTAATAAGGATACAGAGAACAAAGGTTAGAACATACATCCAGCCCAATAGGAAATATAAACATAGCAAGAAAATAGTAACATTTCTGATCCTTCTACAGCCCTCAAAATAAAGAAGAGGATCCAACTAGGATAAAAATGAAAAACAATAAATGAAGGAAATCCAGCAGAAGGGTAACAGCCAGGAAATAGACTATGCAGTAAAACCTATACTGCATCAGAGGGGCGGCGGGCATTTATGAAAGCAAGCAGCTGAGATGGATCGTGGAAAACATATGTAGCAGCAGAATTCAATTTAACCAAACATTTAGAGATCTCTGCCTTCTGATAGAGTGATTGGCCCAATGGACAAGAAAGTGGAGCCACTTCTGCTTTAGTGAAGACTGTAGAAAGTCAATTTAGATTATCCCTCCTCCTCCTCAGGGGCATTTTTAAGTCCAATTGTAAGGACCCCTCTACTGCCACTGCCAATCTTTGGGTTCAGACCTCAATTCTTCAGTTGTTTCTAATCCTGAAACTTCTTTTTCTGATATTTCTGCCTAGGGTGTGGTTCCTCTTTCCCAGATGATTTAAGACCCATTGCGATCTCTATCAGTTTCTGCAGAAAAGACTAATGTTTCCTTGAAAAATATTTGGAAGGGGGTTTCTGCTACTAACAATATGCTGAAGAGTTTCATACACGTGTCTGTTTTGCACAATACACGGTTGGCTCAATTAGAAGACCATTTATCCCATTTGGATAAACACTCTACAGGATTTTTGAATGCCAAAGCCTCACATATTAAGAACAATGTTTTACTGCGTAGACCAGATGAAATGTTGGAAAATATACTCAGAGCAAGAATTCACGTTTTTAAACTTCCTTAAGACTCGTTTGTTGCACCTATTATCTTGCTTAGGAAATATTTCCAGGAGCTACTGGGTATTACAGATTTGGAGTCTATAATATATTGTGGCAAGGTCAGCTATCCTGAGAGTGGGGGAGGTGAGAAGCATAACGAATTCACCCTAGTTAAGGGTCCCCTTCTAGGAGCGCAGGGAGAGAAAGCCACAGCCAGGTTTCAAAGACAGGAAAACCCCAGCTGGAACAGGTTTCAGCCAATGACTGATAAAGTAAGAAAGAGGGATTGCAAGCACGAGGACCAAAGCCCTTACTTTAACAAGTGCACTGATTATTCTAATATCAGAAGGCAGGGGGATTACCAACACCTGGGAAAGAAAGAGGTGGGGTTAGAACCCTGGAGGTATAAGCCTGGGTTAGATTATGCAGAGAGGGGGAGACGAGAAGGAGAGAAGCCGGGACAGAAGCAGAGAGAAGGAGTGGATTCTTGGAGAAGAGCTGAGCTACCCAGAGCTGAGAGAGCTGAATTCCCTGCAACAGGTTGGCAACAGAGGTGGGGACCAGGAAGTGGAGAAACTTTCAGCCCACCAGAGAGGTTGTCAGCTGAGCAGTCTGACCAGGTCGGTGAGTCAGAACCTATGCAGTTGGGAGAACCAGCTTCAGAGTTGGGGGAAGAAGATTGCTTTATGGATTGCTCTCTATGCCAAGCTCTAGACAGGAGGTCTTGATGAAAAGCTAGCCCTGAAAGAAGTAATTATCCTTGGAAGTTAATCATATGGCAGAAGCAGTGTGGAGGTAAATTCCTGTCTGTTTTAAAAAGGAAATTTACTGCAACGTAAGCCTGATCAGGAAGCTCTGATTCATGCTCGTTTGTCACCTGTGTTTGAACTGTGCTACGGCAAGAAAAGCCAAGTTAGCTGCTATAAGAGTTTTTGCTTGCTCCTCTCCTATATGAAAAGCCTGCTAAGAGTTTTGATAACAGCTTGGAATGTTTGTTTTGTTCTAAGTTTGGTTTCAGATAGAAATGCAGCCTAGAGAGGTTTTTGAGGCTGGCAGAAACCAAACTGCTGTAGAAGAATTAAGCCTGAATTTTTCTTTATGCTCTGATTAACAAGGACTAAAAAGGAAAGTGGCAGCCTAGTTTCTAAAGGCAATTGCTTCTGCAAGTAAGAGGACTTTAAAAAGCCATTTCTGAGTTCTTTTGGTTTGTTTGCCATTATTTGCTGTACCTTAAGCAAATCCTACAGTTATAATCCTGTAAATGATACCTTGAACCTGCTGTGTTTTGTGTTATGGAAATAAACTTTCTGTTACAAGCCTTACCCTCGGTTACCTCACCTACAAACCTTCTACTTAAAGCACCAACATATTTTAGCAGTACTACACTTCCCAGAAGCCAACACAAAGAAATAGGCTGCTAAGAGCTGATAGAAGAAGGAACCCTCAACCACCATGCCCCTCGATCACTTCGGACATTGTGCTTGTGACAGTATCTAAAATATTTTATGTTTTCTTCTAATTTTATTTTGAAGCTTGGGGATGAGGAGGGTGTGGTGGTTAATGAGAAGGAACTGGATTTAACATGAGTGTCCCAGCAGATCCACCCTGCTTGTTACATTTGCTAAAGAGGATGTTAAATTAATGGTCTTAAATTTTTTTTTTTTTTCAGGAAAAGGATTTCTCCCTTTATGGACAAAAGTTGAATGTATTTGCAATTGTCTCAAGAGTAAATCAGGCTCGTAGGAGACAATTTCTTTCTAAGATTTTAGTGTAAATGGCTGATTTCTCATAAGGGCACAAGATATATGTTTTTGATCTGCTTCAGTTAGACAGTCTTTTGAAAGAAAAATAAGAACTTGTTTCTTAAATATATTTTGTATTGCCATGAGGACATATGTTTTGTAGGTGTTTGTAAAAAACGTATTATGGTTCCTATGTGATTGCATTTTCCATTACCGTTTAAATTCCACTCTCTCCATGATGTATTTGGTCTGTTTTTCCTGATTATTATATCTTTATTGTTGAATTATGATTCTTTTTTTTTCTTGATTTCATTATGGGGCCTTTTACTAAAGGACGCTAAAGTTTTGCACCTAATACGCCAATAATTCCAAAACATTAGGTTCAACACCACTGCATTAATTGTGAGGATGTCAGCAGCATTTTCCAATGGTTAATGCAGAGCCTTGTCCCCGAACACGTACACATACATAACTCCAGCTATTGAGATGCCGTTAGACGAACCCGTGCTAATTGCAAGGGTCTCGGCGCACAGTGTTTACCCCCACGCTACTGCCTTGCTCACTACGCCCACTCTCCACTCCTAACCACTTCCCACCCCAATGCGCCATTCACAGCATGGAAGTCGGCCTGCACCGTCATGGCCCCGCACCAGTTGTCAATGCGCGTCCCAGCTCACCTTCCGCATGTGCCAGAGCACGCACCGACAGCTAGCGCCCTTTAGTAAAAGACCCCCTATATGTATTTAAGAAATTTTAAATTAAAAAGTGGGACATTTTTTAATAATATGGTGGTACAAATATCCTAGCTTGGTTTGGAGGGACAAGAACTTTGTCAGTAATTTCCATTGCATTGAGAATTGCTAATTGTTCTGTTGTTTGACACTGTTGTTTCTTGACGATTCTATATTAGTATTACCGTAGTCCTCCCCTCATTTGCCACTTTCCTCACATTCGTGAAACTATTTCTTTCCCTTACTAATACTTGTACTTGCCTTCCTCAGTTCAGCTTGTTTCTGTTCATTTTCCTACATAACTAGAACTTGGGAAAATCTAAGCTGTGTATGTTACCATTGTATCTTCTGCTGGGATGTCTTGCTCTCCAGCACAAGCTTCTGATTGTTTAGTTCAAGGTCTCGTGCCGTCAGATCCAGCTGTTCATAGACTTTGGCGTGTTGCTCATTCATCTGTCGTAACATCTCCAGCTGCTTAGTCAAGTACTGCAAGAGATGGGAAGCCAAAAGTGAACCACTGGGGTGCTTTAGTTTGACTTGAATTCACTCTGAGTCTCCTAAAACCCTTCCCTTTAGATACAACAATTTTCTGAGAAGTACCTTCCTGAATTGCAAAAGTTAAACTCCACTGTGAGGAGGGTAGGCCTGAACGGGGCCCATAGAAAAGTGGCAGCATGTTAGTAGACAGGCAGGACATGATTGCTCGATTTAAATATGATATACTGCCTCCCACCAACAAAAGAAGAGAGAGGCAGAGAGCCCACTGGCCATTTTTCCACAGGCGGTCAGTTCACCAAAACATGACCAGGGCATGTACCTCTGCCACCATCTTGGCTTTTGCATTTTTGTGATGTGCTGTCTGCGGCATATTGCTTGCCATAATTCTGGCTGAAAATCATTGCTGTTTGCATGCAGGGGTGCATCAGGGGCTATCAAAGCTACCTATCATTCATGTCTGAGTCCATGCTGCCGAAAAGCAGGTCAGTCTTGCTGGTAAAAAGCTCACAGATTTCACAATTGTGCAAATTCAGCTATTTTCTGTGTTTGCTGCCATGTGGCTGCTACTTCAATATATGCACATTGTTCATATGCAAAATCAGTGCTATTTGTGTTTGAGAGACCTGCAAAGCCTAAACTGTCCCAGGGAGCAGGAATGTGGAAACGTTTTGGTCTAAACACCTTCCCCCCTCCCTCACCTCACACTTTAATCTCCACTAGTCCATTCAGTTTTGTACCTCAATTTCCTGCATCTGCTCCTCATTGGTCGTGTACATCTGCTGCAGAGACTCCTCCAGCTCCTTATTGCGCTCAAGAAGTGTCTTTCCTAGCTCAGCTGCCAAGTGCAGATCTGCAAAAAACGTTTTAGAATGTTTGGAGAATAGACTTGTGATGTAACACAAAGATGGTGCATTTCCTAGTCTTGTGTTTAAACTCTGCTTTGTCCACCCCTGTCAGACCATGGCTGGTCTTTTTCTCTCAGCTCATCTAAACAGATCTGACTGCTTTGACAAGCTTGTTGACACATCAGTAAGAGACTCACCTGCTAATTTTGTCCACAGAGAGGGTTCCTGATATAGGTGTATAGATGGCAATAGCAAAAGACATTTTGCACTGATTAAATATGCCTCAAAAACAAGGAAGGAAGGAAGCCCCATATTTCAGCCTCCCTTTCCAAACAGGCCAAGTGAATTTACTTGCAATACAACAAGCAGCACAACAGTACAATCACTAACATGGTCTCTTTTGTGTTCCTGTGCTAATCTGGTTGGTTCACTCCCCTTACACTATTCAACTCCCAGGAGCATTATGAGCAACCAATGTATAATCCTTACACTTGTGATTGATTTCCCCCAGATTGTAGATTGCCATTCTTCCTGGGTTGTAGTTCATACAATCATCTGGCCTACTAACACATTTACTGCCACTAGAGAATTTCGTTCCACGGTACCTTATACATTACACACAAAGACATACTTTCCACTATGGTTCCTGTGTATCCTACCCCTCTACATTAATTGTTATTCCTAGTTGTCAATCTTATACAGCATCTCCTCCCCTTTAACTCCAAGTTCGATTACCTGTTCAGTGTAAAGTTTTAAAAGTTGCAATGTTGTATGCAAACCGCTTCGAATGAAAGAAAGGTGGTATATAAAATTTGTTAAATATAATAAAAAATAAATATACCATCATCATCCTGCTAATTCGCATTTCAACCTTGTTAATCTTATATGTAAATCACTATTTTAAAAGATTCTATGTAATTTTAACACTTTGTTTTAGTTCTATCTAAATCACTCCGACTCCAAGATAGAGCAGTATATAAAAATGAATAAATAGATATTTTTTAGCACTTTACATTGTGACCAATGTTCCCTCTAATTTTCTGTAGGCTGTGTGCGCATAAAATATCAGCTGTGCAGCTTTTGAAGGAAGGTTAAAGTTTTGTGCGCCACATAACGACACTCGGAGTTATATACTTTAAAATTTGACTATATGTCAGAATACAGTATGTACACCACATTGATTGCACTAGAAAATATTGTAGAAGTTGTGAAAAACGTAAATACACAACAACTTTTAAATTTTAAGACATCTGTGTTGTTTTCTATCAGAATCAGAACCAAAATTTTTGTGCGCTCTGTTGTAAAGTATGTGCGCTCACTCGGCGAGGTGTGTGCGCGTGCACAGCTTAGAGGGAACAGTGATTGTGACCCTATTGAAATGATCTGAACCCCATCAGTGCCATTATCACATGGACAAAGGTGGACTTTACATCTGCCCCTGCCTAAGTGTGGATCTGGTAGCTGAAGTCCAGTGAAAATTACCATGTTCATGGACAGAGAGATTGATTGAACCAGTACCTAGTCATTTTTTACATGCGTTGAAAAGCCCCAGGACAAGCACTGCGGAACCTGTGTGCCTTTTTAGGAACCTTCCAGGTACTTGTGACCTGGATTGACTCTGTTGGAAACAGGATTCTCCTAGGACAAGCAGGATGAGTCAGCCACACTAGGTGATGTCATCCGACGGCGCAGAGACGGAAGTACTCTCCAAAGCTCAGAAGGGCTTTTCACCCTTCTGAGCATGGGCCAACTGGCCCCACCCCCCTGCCCGCCCCTAGCTATCCAGTTTCAGTTCTTCCGCCTTGCCAGCAAGACAGATTTTTGCTACTCTCCACCCAATCTAATAAGAATGATATCTATGCATTGAATTAAGAAATGAATCTAACCCCTTTTGGATGTTTTCTTCTCTCACTTTCAGATTCGAACACAAGTCCAGAACTAGGCTGGGAAGGCACATCTCCTGATGGACATGTGCTCAGCTTCCTCTGCCATTGCATGTGCCGCTAAATCCCGAGCTCCTGAAATACAAGGAAGCCCAGGGAAACGGGCTAGAAGAGGAAGCGCCTAGGGGACAGTTGCCTGTGCGGCAGTCCAGGATGTGCCTTTCTAGGCCTCCATCCCCGGCTAGCCAGCCTTACCTCTTTTCTCTCTGCTGGAATCCAGAGAATGGGCTTAAGAGGGCCAAGCGGTTGCCCCACTGCGCCCGGGACAAAGCTGGCTTCTCTCCAAGTACGCGAATCGGAAGCCCCGCGGCAGCTAGACGTGCCTAACAAGGCCTCCGTCTTTGCCCTCCTCTAACCGACCACTCCGGATACTTTCCGTTCTTTGGGGAGGACATGGGGGCATCATCCTTGCTTCTCCGGGCCTCCAGCCTGCACTATAGGAAGTAGAGCGAGTATGGCAACCCCCCCTTCTCTGCTTCCCCAGCTCCCAATCCGGCCGGCCATGAGGGCCCATGGCGGCGTCCATCTTGCTTGTTACATCATGACCAGGCCCCTCCCCCTACGGTGCCATTGGCCGGCGCCGATGCAAGCGTCAAGAAGGAGGAGCCATTTGCACGGCACTCCCAGTGCCGACGGTCCAATTGGCGCGGACACATCAGCCGGCACTCCCAGCGCCGACTGTCCATTCGGCGCAGACAAACCAGTCGGCACTCCCAGCGCCGACTGCCCATTCGGACGGCTCCTGCCTCAAGTGTCAAATCTACTGTCCCAGGTCCGCGCCAACAGTTCAGCAGGAGAGCTCACTCTCCCTATGCCCGCGCCGTTAGATTGATGCGCTTAGCCGGCACCAGCAGAGCTAACAAAAAAGCTGCACTCCTAAGCTTCAGGAACTTCGGGCACCAGCAGAGCTAACAAAAAGCTGCACTCCCCAGCTTCGGAAACTTCGGGCACCAGCAGAGCTAACAAAAGCTGCACTCCCCAGCTTCAGGAACTTCGCATCGGGCTCTATGAAACGGCACAGCGCCTTGTCTGCCGCCACATCATTCTGCACACAAGCCGGCTCAGTTAGAAACGTGCCATGGGCTGGCGTCATGCCCGCCTGTCCCCACCGTACTGCAATCACATCGCCGGAGTCTCGCGGCCATTCGCCACATCAACGGCGCCACGACCAGTGAGGGTGCAGAGGGGGTATCTTGCCACGATCACCTGCAGGATCTTCAGGGTGGTGCTTCCGCCTCCAACATCTGGAATGAGCAACCACCTGGGACAACTGCCAACCATCTGCCACGCGCATCGGGGTTGAGTGTTAGAAGCTCTAGCATGCGCCTCGGGGCCGAGTCATGCCGCAAAGACCCCTACGCAGTAGTGTGGCCTGGGTCTCTGGGATCTGCAACCACATCTCCCCTCACCTTTGCATGTGATCAGGTCGGTAAGCCCTGTTCTCCTCTGCATCAGGGCCTCCCCTCCTGAGCTACACTACAGCATCAGAGCGCCCAGCCTCCTCCTCAAATGTCGAGGCCTACTTGCAGAGCACGGTATTCGTCTGCTGATAGTTTTTCCCTCCAATCTTGGCAAAGAGACCTGAACCCTGCTGCCCGCTCGGGTAAGCCACCTCGGCAGTGTCCAGGGCCTTCAGGACATGCAGCCATTGCAGCGATGGCGACAGTGCTGTGTGCTCCTCCTCCAGTTCAACGATAGTATCATGACCCGGGTATAGCATGACATTACAAGGAATTGTCCAGTTTCATACGAAGAGGGAAAATGTCCCATATGGCGCTGGTTTTCACACTGAATCACTCCAGACCAGCATACCACTGACTGACTCCCTGGCTGTGGAACCCCCATCGGCATCTAGAAAAGATGGCAGCATTGCAGGGCTGAATAGCTACTTGCAACACTACAACGGCCTCGCATACGGTACTACCGGACTTGCCTAATGTTTACTGCTCGACCTCTCTACCATGAGGCCAAGGTTGATTCCTCCTAGCAACCTATGACATCGACACAGCTGAGTAAGTCAAGGCAAGAGTGGGCAGCTCCAGCCATCAGACCCACAACAGCCCTCAAAGGGAGGCTCGGGTAGCCCAGGACCAGATCAAGCACAGGGCCAGACCTAGGATGGCCAGGATCAGATCCAGAATGGCCGGCTTACAACACCTGCACCTGTCCAAAAAAAAAAAAAAAAACATGCCATCGCAGTGCACACAGACAGTGTGTTCAGATGCACAGTTGCCAGGTTCAGGCCTCAGCTGTGGCTACAACCAACCGGTGCTACAGTGCAGTACGCACAGACAAGGTGCTCAGGAGCAGGAGGTCACATGTTCAAGTCCCAGCTGTGGCTTCTGCCAATGCAGTCCCCATATAGAAAGAACACACCTGAAAATCCTAAGACCTGAGTGCGGTGTCCATGCACTGGAGTTCACATGCAATTATTCTGGGGCCACTTAGGTCAAGGACTCCAGACAGTGCGCAGGGCTCCCTCCTCCTCATCACTCTCTTGGGTAGGGCACCAGTAGAGCTCCACTGCTATCTGGCGCATCCAAATAACTACAATCCCGTCTCTAAGGGAACAATGGGTACCAATCCAGCCATGATCAAACCTCACATCTCAAGTTTCAAATCCACCGACTTCGAGGCACATATATATATATGATATATATACATATATATATATATATTGGTCACCCAACGTTTGGTCGTCGGAAGACCAATCTGTATAAGGGCAACAAGCGGACTTGGCAACTACATACAGATGTCACACTGCAGTAGTTAGACCCAAACTATTGCCTGGCCTTATTTAAATCACTGCGAGGACATGGGGGGGGGTTCCCTCCTGAGTGTCCTACGTCGCCTTCTGGCTTACCATGGCCTTCTGGCTTATAATGGCCTATCTCCCCGACCGGCAGTGACTCACTCAGCTGGACTCGCCGATTATGGACTCGCCCGCACCCTTCCTTCCTATAAATGGTATCGCTTACGGCATCCTTCCTATCTCCCTAGTGGCGATGCCCTAGGACGGCACCTGCCGTGGAAGTGATCTCTAAGCATCCCTGTTGTCCTGCTTTTCCCATACCTATACCTCTGTTGGGCTATCTGGGCGGGCTCGGAGACGTTCACCTTTCTGAGCTCTAAAGAGCACTCTCGCAATGTGTTGCTGCCCATACCAATATCACTCTGAATGGAGCTTACCATTCTCTACGGCACGTAGTATAGTGGTTAAACCAGTGCCTAGGGCCATAAGGATCAAAGGTCAATCCGGCTTAAGTGCAGCCACTAGCACTCCCTCACAACATGTGCTAATGCCTGTGAAATATCAAGATTCAGGGACGTAAAAAAAAAAAAAAAAATTTCAATCTGCTAGCGCCTCTTAGGGTTAGATGTCTCACCCTATCGCCAGCACTCGCACTAAGAAGCCATCCCTATGACCAGTGCTCCTAATACTGACTACAAGGACCATCGACAAAGGCCTCAACCCTTGACATAGTAATGCTTCAGCCCCAGTATCCAGGGCAACATCAGGATCTCTGGACTGTCACGGCAGCAACTAGATTCAGTCCATGAAACCCTAGGTGCCTCATCCCTCGGCCAGGGGTCTTCTCCTGTCAGTTTACACCAACTATCCCTGCTATAGAGTGCACTCGAGCGCCAAGGAGTGAGCCATGCCAGCTCATGTAAACCACTTAGAAGCTTACCAAGCTACTTGGCCTCTATCAGCTCAACATCGTCCTCAATCAACCCAGGTGTGAGCCATGCCAGCTCATGTATGCTGCTGAAACGAAGTGATTGTTAGGGGTGAGTGGCATTGAGCCGATGTCGCCCCTGAGATCCCCTGAACGGCTCATCAGTGGCACACAGGTCCGTGGCTGCGGCTACTGTAGTGATCCACCTCATTGCGGGCCTCCCTTCTCCACGAACAGGTGGCCCATCCTCTAGTTATTGCCTCCTCCTTCTGCTGGCAATTCCCCTGTATGCAACCTAGCATCCTCATTGCCACTGTTCACCACTTCATATCCTCAGGTACAATGACTCTGATGGCCTTCTCCCGGTCCGTTCAAACAAACCTATTGCCCCTGTCTAACGTTCCCCCTTGGATTCTAGTCCCAGGTGCATGTCACGGCACTTCTTCACGTTATCCTCAATTGCCAAATCAAACCAGTCTTCCAGCTTGCTAATCTTCCTCATGTCTTCCCATCAGGGAATACGCACTAGACTGTATCAGGGCCCGGTGCATCTACTAAAACAAGGCATCGCACCAGGCTCTAGAGACCCTGCGCCAGTCAGAGCTCTGACAAACTGCTCGACCCTTCTGCACAGGACACCCGTCACCAGGGAAGCTGCTTACGGCGGCACCCTCCGCCTAGACCGATAGGAGCCCCGGCCGGCATGGGAATGACGCATCGTCTACGGATGCGTTCTGCGCCCTGCTTGCGACTGCAGCCACTGGTGCCAACCAAGAACCAGCAGAGCTGTGGCACAATGGTTAATATGCTGACTGATGATGCAGGGCTCAGCACAATGGTTAATATGCTGACTGATGGTGCCAACCGAGAACCAGCAGAGCTGTGACACAATGGTTAATATGCTGACTGATGATGCAGGGGTCATGAGTTCAATTCCCCAGTGGGCTTAGTGAGTAAGCCTGCCTGAGCCCAACCCCCAGTGGGCTTGGTGAGTAAGCCTGCCTGAGGCATTACCCCTTATGCGCGAGCATGCCGGTAATGGGGACGTGCACACTCCCCTTATGCAGGGTAGGACGTGATTGCCTAAGTTGCAGCATCGCTGCGCTCGGTATTCCATTCCAGCAGCGACAAACGCAGGTCAGGTACAACCCTGACCAATAAATAAATAGGTAATAGTAACAAGAGACGCCTCCATTATCAGTGAGGTATTCACGCTCCATTCCCACCGTTGCACTGTTCTCGCAGTGCCCGACGGGCCCATATCTCCATTCCCTCACAAGTGTACCTGATACACCCTCTGCTCTGGCGTGCATCTCTCTGCATGCCGGCTTGCAGTACCCTATAACTGCACTCCCCTCAACGCTGCCACTGCACATGTGTTCGGCGTGCATGACCGCACGGGCCTGCATGCCCTGCGGCAACTCGCGGTCCCACACGACTGCAAGCTAGCCCGCCTGTGTTCGGTGCGCATGACCGCTACGGGCCTACATGCCCCTGTGGCAACTCGCGGCACCACATGTCTGCAAGCCAGCCTGTAGGCTTCTCTAGCCGGCCTGCAATAGTGCTCGGCCTCCCCCTTCCGCCACAGCGTATGGTTGCTTGGGAGTCACCAAGTGTGGCTGAATCATCCTGCTTGTCCTAGGAGAAAACGGAGTTACTTACCTGTAACATGAGTTCTCCGTGGACAGCAGGATAAGTCAGCCACACATACCCGCCCGCCTCCCCTGGGAAGGGGTCGACCTCTATCCTAGTGCCCGCCTCCTAGTGGCAAAGGCTCAGCTAGTGACGTACTGGATAGCTAGGGGCGGGCAGGGGGGTGGGGCCAGTTGGCCCATGCTCAGAAGGGTGAAAAGCCCTTCTGAGCTTTGGAGAGTACTTCCGTCTCGACGCCGTCGGATGACGTTACGAAGTGTGGCTGACTTATCCTGCTGTCCACGGAGAACACATGTTACAGGTAAGTAACTCCGTTTACTGGGCTTAATGGACCTTGGTCTGACTTTGTTTTCCTATATAAACAAAGAATCACCCTCTCCCACACTTTGATGTCATCATTAGTGCATTCCTAACAGGGTCTCCATTGCAAGCTGGGTAATACTGTGTAACTTTTAAAGACAAGCGCTCTGCCTGAGAGTTCTTAAAGGGATTTTGGTCTTCATTTGTAAAGCTAAATTTTTTTCTGTATTGCAAAAGGGGATTTTTTTGTGGTGTTGGGTAAAGTTCTGCCTGTTAGAGTTTGTTTTCTTTTTCCAGCTTTCCATTCAGAGCGAGCTCTTTGAAGCCACAGACATCATCACTCATCAGGTGTTAGATTCCTCCCCATCCACCCCATGTAAGAATTCTTGCTTTACAGGGCAACCCCCCAATTAGCTACACACAGGGACATAGAACAGTGCTGTTAGAGCACACATAAAATAGGTTAGCTGCTTTTTCTCTTAAGGGACAGCCGAGGAAAAGTTAGGATCTTTGGTTGGTTTCTCGTTTACTTCAACAGGTACCAAAGCTCCAACTGAACGATGGCTGGAAAAAATTATATTGCCAAAGCTGTTGCCCCTCTTACAGCTTCTGCCTCTGTCCAGACAGAGAGCCCAATGCCAGATGAGGAACCGGTTCCATGTGCAGGATGCCTATGAGCTGAAGCCCTCATGAAACAAGTGAAGGAGCTCAGAGAAGAGGTGGCAAGGCTGAGAAGCATTTGAGACAGCGAGAAGTATATTGATGAGATGTTTCTTGAAACATCTGCTTGATCAAGAAGGGACACTCCTGCACGTGGCAATGTTCTCCGCATCTCAGGGGAAAGGGAGATGCCAATGTTGAAAGACTGCCCAACCTTATTCCCTACTTCATTGTCTTTGAAACCTCCACAAATTGGTCCATTGGACCTCCAATGGGTGGCTGGGTCTCTGAGGGGAATTCCCTTGCCCCTTACGCTTAAGCATTCAAGCAAACAAGAGAGCTCCTGCTCAAGCAGCCATCTTAGACATGCCCTGAAGAGGGCTATAAACTAGATTCATTGGTGATGGGTGAAGAAAGCCCCAAGGTACGAGAAACATTAAAAACCTCTATAGAAATGGATAAATGGAGCAATATCTGGAAAGTGGTGTGTATAAATGCCCATAGCATGGGAAATAAGATCCCAGATGTTGAGGGTTTAATGGAAGAGGCTGACTTGGATTTAGTGGCAGTTACAGAGACACGGTTCATGGACAGCTATGACTGGGATATAATTATACTGACTATACTTTATTCAGAAAGGACAGGGTAGGAAGAAGGAGAAGAGGAGTGACACTATATGTAAGAAATACTAAAGCTATAGAATTACAGGGCTTAAAATGGAGTGAGGAAGCACTGTGGGTTAAACTAGAAAGAAGGAAAGGGAAATCATTTTGCATTGGTGTGATTTACAGACCCCCCTCACAGGGAGAAGTGGATGGAGATTTAATAGAAGATATACGCAGTAATGTGATGAAAGGAGAGGTGCTACTGATAGGTGATTTCAATATGACGGATGTTGATTGGCACATTCCTGCTGCAGTGTCATCTAGAAGTAAGGAAATCCTACATTCTCTACAGGGAGAACTATTCTGGCAACTGGTAACAGAACTCACATATGAAGGGGCCATACTGGACTTGGTGCTTACCAATGGGGAAAGTGTTTCTGTCATAGTGGGAGATCATTTTGCATCCAGTGATCACTAGATGGTGTGGTTCAGTATTAGGACTAGGGCTGATAAAATCCATTCAAAAGCGAGGGTCTTAGACTTTAGGAAAACTAACTTTGTCAAGTTGGGCCAATACTTCCCGGAGTCATTAACGGGAGGGGAAGAGCTGGGGGAGTAGAAAAGCAATGGGCAAAACTGAAAGGGGACATTTTAAGGGCAACAAACCTTTTTGTTA
The DNA here is from genome assembly GCA_033557465.1 of Ichthyophis bannanicus. NCBI lineage: Eukaryota > Metazoa > Chordata > Amphibia > Gymnophiona > Ichthyophiidae > Ichthyophis > Ichthyophis bannanicus. The sequence continues at coordinate 295,297,105 of CM066041.1, forward strand.
GAGAGGTAAATAAAAGGAAAAGGAGGCCACTATGATTCTCAAAAGAAGTAGCTGGAAAGGCGAAGAAAAAGAGGGCAGCCTTCATAAAATACAAGAGATCACAGAGAAAGGAAGACAAGCATCTATATTTGGAAAAAAAACTTAGAGAAGCTAGCAAAGCAGTCAGGAAAGCAAAGATTCAAAAAGAAGAAGAAATAGCCAGTGCAATAAAATGGGGAGATAAGACATTTTTCAGATACGTTAGTGAGAGAAGGAAATGCAAAAGTGGTATTGTCAGACTCAAGGATAAAGGGAATGAATATGAAGGAGTTATGAGGATAAAGCAGAATTGCTTAACAAATATTTCTGTTCTGTGTTCACATATGAAGTGTCAGGAGTAGGACCTCAGAAAACACTCACAAGTAAGAACAGAAGTACCAGGGATCTTGAATGATTTTCAGAAGACTGTGTTCATGAGGAACTAGCTAAACTAAAAATAGACAAAGCGATGGGACCAGATGGGATACATTCAAGAATATTGAAGGAACTTGGGGACTTTCTAGCTGCTCCACTGACTGACCTTTTCAATGCTTCTTTAGAGTCAGGAGTGGTTCCAGAGGACTGGAGAAAGTCACACGTGGTCCCTTGACACAAATGCGGAAGTAAGGATGAGGTTGAATACTACAGGCCGGTTAGTCTAACCTCTGCGATGAATAAATTCTTGGAAACACTGCTAAAAGGGAAGACATGGAGGATCCAAAGCAGCATGGGTTTACCAGAGGGAGGTCTTGTCAGACAAATATGATTGATTTCTTTGACTGGGTGACCAGGGAGTTAAACCGAGGGAGAGCCCTAGATGTGGTGTACTTAGATTTCAGTAAAGCCTTTGACACCGTTCCACACAGGAAACTTATAAACAAACTGAGCACCCTAGGGATGGATCTAAAGTGTCTGACTGGGTTAGAAATTGGTTGAGTTGGAGGCAGCCAACATGGCTTTAGCCAAGGAAGATCTTGTCTTACTAATCTGTTATGTTTTTTTGAAGGTGTGAATAAAAAGGTAGACAAAGGTGAGTCAGTTGATATAGTGTATCTGGACTTTCAGAAAGCCATTGACAAGGTCCCTCATGAGAGACTTTTGGCAAAATTAAAAAGTCATGGGATAGGAGGCAGTGTACTACTGTGGATCAGGAACTGGTTAAAAGATAGAAAGCAGAGGGTGGAGCTAAATGGCCAATTTTCCCAATGGAGAAAGGTGAATAGTGGAGTACCCCAGCGATCTATGCTGGGTCTGCTGCTTTTTAACATATTCATAAATGACCTGGAAATGAGAATAATAAATATTTGCAGATGACAGAAAACTATTCAAAGTTGTTAAAACACATGCCCATGTTCCCTGTAAAATAATTATCTCCAAGTTATAATGCCCTGTTCAATGTAATTTCAGTTTGTTCAATGTAAACCACACTGATGCAGAATAGCGCGGTATATAAGAGAATGTAAATAAATAAATAAATAAACATGAGGATTGTGGAAAATTGCAATACGATCTTGATAAATTGGAAGACTGGGCATCCCTATGGAAGATGACATTTAATGTCAACAAGTGCAAAGTTATGCACCTAGGTAAGAAAAACCCAAACTATGGTTACACGATGCAAGGATCCACATTAGGAACCACCACTCAGAAAAAAGATTTAGGCGTCATCGTGGATAACACATTAAAACCTTCTGCCCAGTGTGCAGCGGCGGCCAAGAGAGCAAATAGAATGCTAGGAATCATAAGGAAAGGAATAGAGAATAAAACAAAGGATATTATAATGCCTCTGTATCGTTCCATGGTGTGACCGCACCTTGAATATTGTGTGCAATTCTTGTCGCCGGATCTTAGAAAGGATATAGCGATATTAAAAAGGTACAGAGAAGAGCCACCAAAATGGTAAAGGGGATGGAAGGATACTCCTATGAAGAGAGGCTAAAAAGGTTAGGGCTCTTTAACCTGGAAAAGAGACGGCTGAGGGGATAGAGGTCTATAAATTAATGAACGTATTTAATATTAATATTAATAATCTATTTAAGACTAATAAGAGAAAATATATTTTCCCTGAACATGTAATCAAACTCTGGAATTTGCTACCAGAGGATGTAGTAAAAGTTGTTAGTATAGCTAGGTTTAAAAAAGGTTTGGACAAGTTCCTAGAGGAAAGATCCATAAACCATTATTAAAGTGGTCCTGGGATATCCACTGCTTGCCCCAATACAAGCACTGTGGGACTTGTGTCTTTTGAGGAAACTGCTAGGGACTTGTGACCTAGATTGGCCACTGTTGGAAACAGGATACTGGGCTTGATGGACCTTGGTCTGACCCAGTATGGCATATCTTATGTTCTTAAAGGATACAGGTAAATAGAGCACATTCTGAGGAGAAGGAGGTTACCAGTGGTGTGCCACAGTGTTCTGTCCTTGATCCGATTCTTTTTAACATCTTTGTTAGTGATATTACAGAAGGGCTGATAGATAAGGTTTGCCTCTTTGTGGATGATACCAAAATCTGCAAGAGTAGACACCCAGGAAGGTGAGATAACATGAGGAGGGATCTAGCTAAGCTTGAAGAATGGTCATGAATTTGCCAGCTGAGATGTAAAGCACAGTTACTTACCTGTAACAGGTGATCTCTGGGAACAGCAGGAATAAGTCTTCACATATGGGTATCGTCGGTACCGACGGAGCCTGCGCGGGAACGCTCCCCAGCGTCCAAAAGGAAAGCTTTTGGGAGCATCCCACAGCGCCTGCGCGCTGCCTTCCCGCCTTTCCTAACCACTGGAAGGAGCGGTATAGAAATGAGATCAAATAAATAAATAAATAACCGCCTCTCTCCAGTTCGAGTTTTAAGCTGAGACAAAGAGAGAGAGAGAGAGAGGAAAGGAAAGATAGATGGAGAGATACAACTCCTAGGGGAGGTGGGTGGGTTGTGAAGACTTATTCCTGCTGTTCCCAGAGATCACCTGTTACAGGTAAATAACTGTGCTATCTCCAGGAACAAGCAGGAATGAGTCTTCACATATGGGGACTCCCCAGCTAGAGATGCCAGTGAGATCCCCAAGGTTGTGAGTCCCTGAGAAGGGCTCTACCTCCCTCCATGGATCTCGGGCATCCAACCAGGGATGGGGGGTAGGAGTTGTTTAAGCATGGAACAGGTGTTTGAGAACAGCCTGACCAAACAAGGCATCCCGGCAGGAGTCCTTGTCCAAGCAGTAATGGGCTGTAAAGGTATGAACCGAGGCCCAGGTGGCCGCTCGACCGATTTGGTCGATGGACACAGAGTTTAGATGAGCCATAGAGGCTGCCATGGCCCTCACATTGTGAGCTGTGACATGGCCCTCTAGAGAAAGGTTCTTACTCTGGTAGGCGAAAGAAATACACTGAGCAATCCAATTGGACAGAGTTCTCTTAGAGACTGGAAGTCCTAAATGAGAGGGATCAAAAGCAACAAAAAGTTGAGAGGACTTTCTATGTTGCTGTGTCCTCTGTAAGTAAAAAGCAAGCGCTCTTTTACAATCCAGGGTATGGAGATTCCTCTCTGCACTTGATGCATGAGGTCCTGGAAAAAAGACAGGTAAATACACCTCCTGATTCAGATGAAAAGGTGAAACCACTTTAGGCATAAAGTGTGGATTGGTCCTGAGGACTACCTTGTCATGATGGAACCTTGTATAAGGAGGATTAGCCACCAAGGCTTGCAGCTCACTGATGCGGCGAGCTGAAGTGACTGCAATGAGAAAAATAACCTTCCAGGAAAGAAATTTCAAGGAGGTAGTGGCTAAGGGTTCAAAGGGTGGCTTCATAAGCTGGCCAAGAACCAGATTCAAGTCCCATGCCACTGGAGGTGGTCTAATGGGAGGTTTAGTCAAAAGAAGGCCTCTCATGAATCTTGCTATAAGAGGATGAGAGGAAATAGGCTGTCCATTGAGAGGCTTAAGGGATGCTGCAATAGCACTCAAATGGACTCTTACTGAATTCGTTTTAAGGCCTGCATGGGATAAATGCAGCAAATACTCTAGTAAAGAATTCAGGGGTATTGCAAGAGGGTTAAGACCCTTCTCTGCACACCAAATGGTAAACCTCTGCCATTTAAAAGCATAGGAACGTCTGGTGGAAGGCTTTCTGGAAGCATGAAGGATATCCTTCACTTGCTGAGAAAGATGCAAATCTTGAAGGTCTAGGCCTTCAGCAACCAGGCCCTGAGATGAAGAGACTGGGGATTTGGGTGCCACAACGTTCCCTCCTCCTGGGATAGGAGGTCTGGAGCAAATCCCAAGTCCAGGGAGGGAGCTTGAGAGAGATGCAGAAGTAGAGGGTACCACACTTGGCGTGGCCAACGTGGTGCTATGAGGATCATAGACCCCTTGTCTCTCTGAAGCTTGAACAGAGTCTTGGGAATTAGGGGAATGGGTGGGAAGGCATAGAGGAAGTCTTGCCCCCAATGAAGGAGGAAGGCATCCCTGGCCTGAACTCCCTGAAACGGAATCCTGGAACAGAACCGGGGAAGTTCGGCATTCCACGGACTTGCAAACAGGTCTATGTCTGGGGTTCCCCAAATTTGAAAGATCCTGGTTATCTGGTCCCCATGGAGGGACCATTCGTGTGGAAGCAGAACTCGACTGAGTCTGTCTGCCCAAGAGTTTTGAACCCCTGGAAGATACACTGCCATGAGATGAATTTGATGCTCTCTGGCGAAGGCCCACAATCTCAGAGCTTCGTTGCAAAGCGACAGAGAGCCAGTTCCCCCCTGCTTGTTCACGTAGAACATGGCTACTTGGTTGTCCGTGTGGATGAGGACTGTCTTGTAGCTGAGCAGGGTGTGGAAGACTCTGAGAGCTAGAAAAATTGCTCTGAGCTCTAAGAGGTTGATATGTAGAGATGTCTCCTGTGGAGACCAGATGCCCTGGGTGGAGAGATCTTGTAGATGAGCCCCCAACCCTTTGGGGAGGCATCTGTTGTAAGGGTTGCTTGGGGTAACACCTGTTGAAAGGGGGACCCCAGCAACAGATTTTGGGTGGACCTCCACCACTGGAGAGAGCAAAAAAGGCGACTGGAGGTTGTTATTTTGTCTGACAGGCACCCTGATGCCTGGGTCCATTGGGTGGACAAGGTCCATTGAGCTGCCCTCATGTGAAGGCGAGCATAAGGGACCACATGCACAGTGGATGCCATGTGGCCTAACAGTTGTAACATCTCTCGAACAGTTAAATGGGACTTTAACTGAATCTGGGAGGCTAACTGCACCAAGCGTAGGCAACGGGCCTGGGGAAGATAGGCCCTTGCAGTGGTGGTATCCAGTAAGGCCCCTATGAACTCTAGAGATTGAGTAGGGGTGAGATGGGATTTTGGGATGTTTATTACAAGTCCCAAATACTGAAGGATACGGCTTGTGCAGGCCAGGGAAGCCTGGGCCTCTGACTGGGATGGAGCTCGGATGAGCCAGTCGTCCAGATATGGGAATACAAATATTCCTAGAGTGCGTAGAAATGCAGCTACTACTGACATGCATTTTGTGAAAACCCTTGGTGCAGAGGCCAGACCGAAGGGAAGCACTCTGTATTGATAGTGCTTTCCTTGGAAAAGGAACCGAAGGAACCTTCTGTGTGTTGGATGGATGAGGACATGGGTGTACGCATCCTTGAGATCTAGAGAACAAAGCCAGTCCTGACTCTGGAGGTATGGAAGGAGAGTACCGAGAGAGGTCATCTTGAATTTCTCCTTGCATAGAAACTTGTTCAATTCTCTGAGATCTAAGATGGGTCTGTAGCCCCCTGTTTTCTTTGGGATGAGAAAGTAGGGGGAGTAGAACCCTGAGCCCTGTTGAAAAAGGGGTACTTCTTCTATTGCCCCTTGGGCAAGAAGGGTAGCAATCTCCTGACCCAGAAGGTCGAGGAGAGATGTTGGAGAATTGAACTGTCTCACCATGGTGTGAGGGGGAAGGTTTAAGAAATGAAGCTTGTACCCCTCCCTTATGATGGAGAGGGTCCATTGTTCTGCTGTGATTTGTTCCCATCTGGGAGCAAAGTGAACTAACCTTCCTGGAATGGTGAGAGGCTCTGGATGTTCTAGAGCCAGAAAGGCTAAGTTCTCTAGTTGTAAGTCAAAGGCCCTGAGGAGGCTGAGGCTGTTGAGCCGTAGCAGTCCTAGCAGCCTTAGGCTTGGCCTGTTTTGGTTGTTGCTGTCTCTTTGTAGCAAAACGACCTGCAGAAGATGCCTGCTGAGCATAAGCAGAATAATATTTCCCTTTTTTTGGGAAAAATCCCTTTTTGAACAACCTTTTCTTAAAAGGAGCAGAAGTAGACTTTGAAAGTCTATCTAAAGCAGAATTTTCAGCATCCATCTGGGTGGCCTTTGCTTGCCAATCTTTGCCAAAAAGGTTTTCACCTGTGCAAGGAAGGTTTCCTAGTCCATCCTGAACCCAGTGTTCCAAATCAGAAGCTTGTAACCAAGCAACTCTGCGTGCACCTATGGCAATAGCCGAGGCTCTGCTGGCACCTTCAAAAGAGTCAAAGGCTGCACGGTTGGAAAACTTGGAAACGTCCTGGGCATGTTTGAGCCAGGTGAGAAACTCTTCCCTTTTATCTTCTGAAATAAAAGGAGACAAAGTTTGCAGATGATCTGTAACCTCTTTTAGAAACATCCCCATATAGAGACTATAGGAGTTGATTCTAGCAACAAGTATATTGGTCTGGAAAATTCTCCTGCCAAAGGCATCTAAGGTTCTGCATTCTCTTCCTGGAGGAGTAAAAGAGTGCCTTTTTGTACTCTTGATCTTTTTCATAGCAGACTCCACCACAATGGAGTGGTGAGGAAGCTGAGTCTTATGAAAGCCAGGACAAGGAGGAACACGATACATGGTGTCCAACCTACGAGAATGAGGGGAGGTGGTGAGAGGAGTCTCCCATATGCCCAACATGTGATCATAAAGAATCTCATGTATTGGTAAAGTGGCTGCCTCTTTAGGAGCCTTAGGATATTGTAAAATATCTAATTTTTGGCTCTAGGCTCTGTTTCAGGGGCCACTGAGATGGAAAGGCCCCTGGCCACTTCCCTAATGAAGTCTTGAAAAGACAAGTCTTCTGGAGGAGACATTCTCCTTTTTGGAGAAGAGGGCTCCTGAGGAAGGATTATCGATGCTTCGATAGAGGCCTCTGATTCATCAGAGTCTTCAGAGGAATCGAAGTATCGCCTATCTGGATGCTCCTGCAGAGCCCGATACGCGTTGTGATGCAGCAGACCAGTGGGGAACAGAAGAAAATATTTTAAACACGAAAAAAGGCATGCACAAGCTGCAGTATTTTCAGGAACCTGATAGGGGGAGCAAGAGGGACCTCCGGAAGACTGAGGATCCACGCCCCACAGGGTGTGACCAAAAGCCAGCCAGCATCCAATCCAGGAAGGCAGGAATTCCTTTTAAAGAAAGTCTGGAAGACTGGAGAGGAGGAAGGGGCGGTAAAGGGGGAAGTGGCGGTAAAGGCGAAAGTGGCGGTAGCAACAGAGAAGGCAGAGAAGTTACAGAGCCTGCAGAAGCCGGAGGAGCTGCAGAGGTGGCAGAAACTGCAGAAGCTACAGACGCTGCTGGAGCGCCGGAAGGAGGAACAGGCCAGAGAGACCTGAAAGTACGGAAAGTACGGAAGGATCCAGGAGATCCGGGAACACGAAAGCAATACTGTGACAGCTGTGTGAAGTCAACTGAAGGACGGTTAAAAAACCCACGCCAGATTGCAGGAGCAAGGCAGAATCTCAGCAGGAGTAGGCCTCAAGCCTCACCCCAAGGAGAGAAGCCAGCATTACAAGGTAGCCCACACTTAGTTGGGAACAGCCTTCAGAGAGCTAGCCGGTGGAGAGGACAGGAAACAGAAGATCCCTGTTCATGTAACACTTCTCATGATACAAGGTATGAAAAGCTTTTATCAAATGAGAGACTTTTGAATAAGCAATGTTTGCAGAAAGCTAATATAAAACCTATGAAGAGGGAAGAAGATTCGCCTTGTAGAACAGTTCATGACCGACGCCCCCCTCTGAACCCAAGGCATTGGGAGGTCATACAGCGTCTGGCTGAAAAGCCCAATTATAGGTTGCCCAGAACTACGGACTCTGTTTCAGAGGCGTATGATCAGGAACCAATGCAAGTGGAATTGGTAGAATCCCTTTCAGATGAGGAAATGGATTGTAGTTATTGTACCACTGGAAGCTTGGAATCCTTGCATAGCAGGTGAGCAGTAAACTGGTAAAATAGGAAATGTTTGGTTTTGGTATCACCTCTATGAAGAGAACAGTTTTTCCTTTGAACCTGAGTTTACTTTTTCTAACCTGATGTAAGGACCTTTCTTTTGTTGTTTTGGGACTGATCCTTTGAACCTTTGCAAGACAAGGGAAATAAAGCCTTATTTTCCCTCCACTTGGAAACCTGTGTTCTTTGGGTATTGGGTAATAAGGACGCTACCAAGGCTATACATCCCTGGGCCCTGAAAAATAAGTACCAATCCCAACCTTATCTTTATTTGTGTCCGACCTACCTTGGCGCCCATTAGCCACCAGGGTGGCGTCGCGACAGCGTACCGGGTGGTATCGACATCGGGAGTGATCAGTACCGATTCGGTACCGATGGGCATCACAGAACAGTGTACCGCTGCAGTCGACACCGAAGCCGATGTCGATGCAATCGGTACTGGCACCGATATCGGTGCCGGTGCCGGAGTCGGTACCGACAACGGAGTTTGTTGCGGTACCAAAGGCGTTGCAGCTTGTATGAATGCCGTGATGGCACGCTGCATGGTCAGAATATTCTGATCCATCGATGCCACCAATGTCTGGATGTCGGTACCAGTGGAAACCACCGGTACCCCAGAACATGGCAACAGGTGATCGGTCGAGGCCGAGCCATCGATGTCAACCTGTGACCCATAGATAAAGCTTTGGAAGCCGGAGCCTCCCGCCGGGGTAATTTTGCCGGTGCGGATTCCTCGAGAGCAAGCCCGGAGGCATCTCGATACTTAGAGGAAGATTTACCCTTCGAGGACCGGCTGGACTTAAGTTTGGTTACCTGAGATCCATGGGAGGAAGAAGAAGCCCTGGAAGACGTCGATGCCACCGAAGCTGCATCAGAGGGAAACAGGGTACTGAGCTTGGCTGCTCGATTCTGTAGACCTCTTTTAGACATCATGGAACAGGACTCACAATCCGTAATGGAATGGTCAGGACCTAAACATTTTAGACACCAGTCATGGGTGTCGGTGACAGAAATAGTGCCGCTGCACTTCGTGCACTTTTTAAACCCGGAAGTGGGCTTTTCCATGAGGAAAAATTTTCGTAGGCCTAAGGCCAAAGAAGAGAAAAAATGCACTGAAGTGAGAAAAACAGTAGTTATTTTTTTTTTTTTTTTTTTTAGAATAAAGAAAGAAAAGACCGGCGGTGCCGGTCCGGCGTCGAGAAGGCAGACACGCGACCAAAGAAATAAAATAAAATAAAGAAATTCTTCAGCGGTGACAGGAACACGACCTGCTGGCTCCGCGGAAAAGAAGAACTGGAGAGAGGCGGTTAGGAAAGGCGGGAAGGCAGCGCGCAGGCGCTGTGGGATGCTCCCAAAAGCTTTCCTTTTGGATGCTGGGGAGCGTTCCCACGCAGGCTCCGTCGGTACCGACGATACCCATATGTGAAGACTCATTCCTGCTTGTTCCTGGAGATTGCTAAAAAATGCAAGGCCATGCATTTGTGCTGCAAAAATCAAAGGGAGCAGTAGGGGACAAAGTATTTCTGTCCACGAAAGAAGAGTGAGACCTGGGCGTGATTGTCTCTTGGTCCTAAGGTGGCTAGACAGGTAGAAAAGGGAACAGCGAAAGCCAGAATGATGCTTGGGTGCATCGGGAGAGGAATGGCCAGCAGAAAAAAAGGAGGTGATAGTGCCTCTGTATAAGTCTCTGGTGCAACCTCATTTGGAGTGTTGAATGCAATTCTGGACAGGTGAAACAATACAGTGGTAATTCTCTTTAACAACAAAGTAGCAGGTTGGGGCCAATGGCAGCCTCCATCTTCTACTCTAGCTGCAATGGGCAAGCAAGACAAAAAGGTTCTGCATCATTGACAGGACAGAAAATAACCATGGAATATTATCATAAGAACAGAATTTAACCAGCACCACCAGCTGTAGATGTCATTCCATGACAGACCTAGTATTTTACAAGCATATCCTAATAGCCACAATGCTTTATTATGTCAAAGGTGACATGGGCAAGAAGCTATGTGCTGGTGTGTGGCTTATGTTGCAGGATTACAATGTTTATTCGTTACCACAGTTATGTATCAAAAGGCTACTGACAAGCCATAGGAGTGTGACAATGCTCGTATTTCAGCTTCCATAACGACACATCAGAGTGGAGGAGTAGCCCAGAGGTCCGTTAGAGCAACTACCTAGTACCCAGAAGATCAAGGGTTCAATTCCCATTGGCTACTTCTTGTGACCCTCCATTGCCTCAGAAGAAAAGGCTGGCAATCTACTTCCAGTGATACATTGCCAAGAAAACCCAGAAGAAGCTGGGTTGCTAGGAGTTAACACTGACTTGAAGGCACAAAAAAAAGACACATTAGGAATGGAGTTGTACCCACAAGGTTTATCCATTTCCATAGCAACATATAAAGATGTTGACCTTCGTGTCACCACATGAAAACTTTCCATATTGCAATGTGTATCTGTTTTTACAGGTCACCTTTAAAGAAAACACCAAAATTGTTTCATTTGTGGGTGTGACATGATCACTTTGGCACTAGATGAGGTAAGTTCTTTTGTAATGGTATCACTGTAACACTGGGAGGAGAAACCTGAAGTAGTGAAACACCTCCCCCCCCCTTAAAAAATGTGGTTGTAAATTCTACCCTGATGGAGGCTTTATTGTTTAGGCTGCAACTATGGTATTCTGGATATATGCTTTGCTTAAGAAATGCATTTTGTGTTTGAAATGCCTGGCGGTTTTTGCTTTTACGACCTTCTTTGCAACCACACCAAGCTACAGGCACACTCTTTCTGTATATTCTGAGTTCAAGGATTTCTCCTAGGACAAGCAGGATGAGTCAGCCACACTTGGTGACGTCATCCGACGGCGTCGAGATGGAAGTACTCTCCATAGCTCAGAAGGGCTTTTGCCCTTCTGAGCATGAGCCAACTGGCCCTACCCCCCGGCCCGCCCCTAGCTAGCCAGTTTCAGTTCTTCCGCCTTGTCAGCAAGACGGACCTCTCTACTCTCCAACTGAAATTATCAAACAATGCTATTCTGAAGAGGAATTCCCTTCCTCCTTACTTACTCCGTTTAAAATGTCTTTAACACTGTCTCTGATTCTTCCTTGTTTTTCAGATCTCTTCCAATGACGTCCAAAGAGAGATGGCTGGAATTCCCTGTGCCTGCCAGCCATGCGCTCACAGCCTGTGAATGCGGCTATGATAAACTGATCCTGAAGATCTTCTGAGCATGGTTTACGGAACACCGCTGCTGCTGCAGCCCTGCTGCTTGGGATGTGCCTCTAAGGCCTCTATCATGGATATGCCTAGGCTGACCATGAGGAGGCTGACAATGACTCACACGGCACAGGATGCGCCCCCGGGCCTCCATCCCCGGCCGCAGAAATCTGACCCTCCATTTGCTGGCTCTGTAGCCCCAAGTATGAACATGGCAAAAATCCCTACCTTCATCTGAGCAGGCAGCATCCAGGAAGATATGTGGTCTCATCTACAAGATACATGGCTTCTACCCAGAGGGTCACTGGTTCATAACCAGCCTCTAACCGTGAGGGGGAAATAAAATTTCCTGATCCGACCGGCCATGAGGCCCCCATGGCGGCAGCCATCTTGCCCGATGATATCATGGCTCCGGGCTCCTCCCCCTGCGGCGCCATTGGTCGGCATCGATCCAAGCACAGAGAAGGAGGAGCCGCTCGCACAGGAGACACTCCCACCACCGACGGTCCTGTTCGGCGCAGAGGCATCACCGAGGACCACGCTGATGCTCTGGACGCCAGCTCAGAAGTCACAGCAGCAGCATAAATGGCAGAAGCAGCTGCAGCTGGGGCGTCCAATCGCAATTGCAGCAAGCATTCTGTGCCTGCCAACTCTGCTCCGGGCACTAGCAGCAGGTATTCTTTCCTCCTGTGGAGGCGTAGCTGGCTCTATAAAGAACAGACCAGGGTTCAAATCCCACTTGAGGGCTTGCGAAAGTCACTTCACCTGCCATTGCCTCAGAAGAAAGGACTGGCAATCTACTCCCCCCCCCCCCACTTGCTCCAGCCCCCCTAGAACAGACAGAGGACCTCCTGGAACCCTTCCCACAGTGCCGTGCCAACGAAACAGGGAAAGCCTCAGCGGAGTCCAGCACCATTAGGGACATCACTCCCATCAGCATGGCAATCTCAGCTGGCGTCAGCACTGTGCGCTTTGTCTCCCCCCCCTTCGGCGCCGATGTCATCATGCCTCCTGTTCCGGCTAGGCAGTGAAGCAGCAGCTCGGCAAGCAGCAGCTCAACATGAATAAGCTTCCTTGTGGCGCTGGATTGTTGCCCTAAATCACTCTGCCCCTGCAAGCAAGGCATAGCACTTACTAAGACTCCATGTGCCTTATCACGACGGACTGCCTGCCAGGGGTACCCTGAATCCTTGGTACCCTAAACCGCAACTAGACAGGGGAAAATCCTCGCAAGCAGAATAGCTACTCCACAGCTCTCCTGCTGGGCCTCTGGCATGCTGGACTGGAGCACTAGCCCAATGTTCAGAGAACAGGCAAAACGGCCATCAGAGGGGCACACTCACCATCTTGGACCACAGCCAGAGTCAATCAGTCAGTGCTAAAGCGGGCAGCTCCTGCTATCAGCAACCCGTGGCATCGACACAGCCCACTTTGGTCCTCAGGCAGCGTCAAACCAAAGCAGCCAGCTCCGGTGGTCAGCAGAACAGACCCATGGCATCAACACAGCCGCCCGCAGGCAGGATCTGGACTAGAGCGGGCAGCTCCTGCCATCAGCTCCTCCAGCAACCCCTTGAAACAAAGGCGGAAGGAGCCCAGGATCAGATCCTGAATGACCAATTGGCCACATACTAGTACAGGGCCTGCACGTAACATTAAACATCCGTACAGGGCTTCACATCTGCTTCAGTCTTTGAAAGAAAATCTTTAGTCTTCAAATTAAAACACACAGCCTCTCTGATGAATGCAGCACACTGTATGCCTGCGTGCCAGGTTAGAAGAGCAGCCTAAGGGCTAGGGTTGGGCAGACTGGATGAGTCTCACATGCACCAGCTACTTTTAGAAGATGGAGGGGGGCAGCTCCACAGATGTCTTAGGTCTCTGTGCATCTTCACTGGCAAGAAACCAGCCCCTGCTCCCGGGGGTAAGAAAACTGAGGCTGTCCAAGAAAAAGGTGAGGCGGCCATTCCGAAAAAAAAAAATTAAAATAAAATAAAAAAATAAATAAATTTTGCAAGCGTTGCTGCCAACACCTGTGGAGATCTGCCTACAGCCCCTCGGGCCCAGCAGCATCTCGGACTCTGCAGCGCTGCCCTTGCAGCCAAGGGACAACTGCTCCCATATGCTTGCCTGCGCCTTGTGCCCTCATACTCCGCCAGGACCACCTCACATCCTCGCATGAGGCAATGCCGTGTGGTGGCAATAGACTCAAAATGAATAAATATATAAAATAACATCTCTTGGTGTCTCCCCAGACACAGGCAATGATTCGGCAAACTATACCTGGACTTCCTGGTGAACCACCAGAAGCCTCACATTGACTGGTTGCTGTCTAAGCTAACATCAACACGTGTTGCTGCTTAAGCTAACATCAACACCACCGTGTCCACAGCAATCCTCCCATAACACTGGCGGGACAACCCGGGTGTGGCTACAGTGTGGTACTCTACACACAGCCACGGTACTTGGAACAGAGACTCAGTTCTCCTTGAGGATCTTGCAGAACACGTCTCTACTTTACCATGACCTATTGCCTACCGTGCGAAGCCTGTACCTCTGGCAAAACTACCCAGCTGCCCCTGGGAAAACTACCAAGCTGCTACCCAGCTGCCTCTGCCAAAATTACTCAGCTGCCGTGCAAAGCCCAGAAGGCTTCACAGCTGCAATGCCAATGGCAGAACCAAGACCCACATCCCCCGGCTGCGGTCAGTGCTCTAGAACAGGAGCAACAAACTATCACCAGTCCTTCAGATACAGGGACAACTGGTTACCACCAAGATTTCCCTACTAAACAACTCCTACACTGGAACCCCAGCGAGCTCTCCTACACAGGAACCCCAACGAGCTATGTGGCGCTAAAACCTAGAACCTTGTGGGACCAAAACTTTGGCCATGAGTGCAAGGTGGCTGGGCCCAAGGCCAGTCGCGGGATCACCGGTCTAGGGATAATAATTATGATCACCCCAGGTGCAGCACTGCCACGCACACACAATCACTCAAAAACAATCACTCAAAAACAGAAGTGCTAATCGTCACTAAAAACCAAGACTATACCCCACCAACACATATAACACTACAAAACCAGGAAATCAAAATAAAAAACGAAGTCAGATACTTAGGAGTAATTATAGATAAACATTTAACATTAGACACCCATATCAGAAACACTACAAAGAAAATTTATTTCAAGCTTAAAATACTTAAACAACTTAGACCCCTTGTATACATACATGATTTTATCAGCATAATTCAAGTCACCATAACCCCCCACTTTGACTTTGCTAATCTAATATTATTAGGCGCAACAAAACAAAACATTAAAAGGCTTCAAATTGCAGAAAACTCAGCAGCTAGGATAATAACGAAAACACATTCTCATCAACATATAACACCAATATTAGAGTCCCTTCACTGGCTGCCAATTCAAAGCAGGATAATATACAAAACATTAATAACTACATTTAAAACACTATTCGATATGGCACCACATACATTAAGTAAATTAATTACTAAAGAACACTCAAAACCCACTCAAAGAAAAGGTCATTCAAATAAACTAAAAAACCCCAAAGACTTCATAAAAACAAATAAATCAACAAACAACAGAGCGTTCTCTCATGCAGCCCCAATAGCCTGGAATTCCCTCCCAGAAGAACTAAGAATGCTAACAGAGATTAAAGAATTCCGCAAAAAATTGAAAACCCATCTATTCACAATACACTACAATAGTAAAGACATCCACTCCAAAGAATTAGATAAAGGCTAATCAATCTTTGTCTGACATCTCACTACAACATAAAAAGAAAACTCTCCCTATCTGAATCTGAACTTCTTTCCATGATTATACCCCAAATAATGTCTATATGTAAATAATGTATATAAGTTGCACTGTTCTGTGCCATTCAGTTTAATATTACTCTGTTTACTTTATATTGCTTATAGTTATCTGATGTTATATGTAAAACAAACTATGCTTTGTTGACTGTTGTTATCTGTGAACCGCAGCTGAACTGTGGAAGCAGCGGTATATAAGTCTTTGTTAAAATAAAATAAATGTCCATATCAACAAACTTCACAGGTTCAAGACCTGGCTGCAGGCCCTGTTGGGCATTAGAGCACACCACCAGAGGGCCACAACACCACCAGAGTGCCACAAAGGCTCCTCTCGCTAACGCCTGATTGTCAACAAGGTGGCCATAGTCCCACACTTACACACAAAGAGAACAGATTCCCACTTCCTTACATGACGATAGGTTGCAGGAAAGTTGGCCTGATGGCTCTTAATGAGCACTGTCTACCATCCTAGGAAGGTCCCTGGTTCAATTCCTGAGTTGGGACTTCTGATCACCAAGCAGGATGGGTTTGTGTTCTCTGCGCACAACCAGTTCAAAAGAAAATGGATGATGGTTCTAATTAAGTTCTAAACCCCGGACTTACCACCCTAAACCCTGACTTACCATTGCAAGCAGTACCCGCCCTTCCAGGCAGGGCTAACTGTGAGTGGCCCTCCCTGGGACAGCTACCAATACAATACGAATGAAACTCGTGCCTTCGCATCATCATCATGCAAGTCCTATAGTGCTTGGCACAAGTGCCAGATGGGTCTTCCCCAATTCCCTGGCTTGGCAGCTTCTGATGATTGCACTCGGCAGCCACACTGGCACACTACTCAACTGGCTTACATAGCAGGCACCCCGAGGACAGAACCACCACAGACAGAACTGCGGTAGACTGCCAGCGAGATTACTGCTAATCCTGATGCCATCTCTGGTAGTGCCCCCAGCTGCAGTAAGATTACTGCTAACCCCACCTCGAGTAGCGCTCAACGCTACCTATGCTACAACCAACGCTACCACGACCAAGCCACATCAGCCAGGCCGGCAGACCACAAGATCCCTCTTGGGAGAAGCAGAGACTCCACACCCTGCATAGCATCACACCCTAAGCAGCTATACGCCTAGGATGTACGCGAAATGGCACACCAGCAACACGGGACACAACTCGTCATATGTGACCTCGACAATCTGGGGTACTCCCAGGGATCCCCTTGACAAGGGACCCAAGCAGATGCTCCAGCCATGCCTAGGGCACTGCCACACAAGCAACGCCACCATGGCCGCCAGGCCATCAGACTGGAGAATACCTCCCTGGAGACACTCCATACCCTGAACATCACCACAGCCCTACGCAGCTACATGCCCAGGGCACACACGAAACAGTGCACTAACAGCAAGGGACCCAACTGGTCCCAGTGAACTCCACCTCTAGAAAGTCCGCATGCTCCTCCTCCTGGCACAAGCAGAGGCTCAAACCAAACACAGGACTCTAGCCGCGCCAAAGGGTCCATCGATGGCCTGTGGTCCACGTCATTCCACATGGACAGAAGCATCTCCTAGCAACATGGACAGATGCATCGACTAGCAGTCTCAAGGTCTACACCATTACATCCTGCCTGGACACATGACTCATGTCCTCTACGGTATCAAACATACAGTGTTAATGCTTAAATTGCATCACTCCTCACTGCCACAGCTGCATTGATGAGTCAACTTCCGTGCCTGCATTAATGAGTCAGTCTCGCAACACTCTTGCAGCGCTCCCAATGTTGATGCTGTTTAGTCTTGCAACACTCTTGCAGCGCTTCCAATGTTGATGCCATGGCTATCTGTCTCGCAACACTCTTGCAGCGCTCCCAATGTTGATGCCATGGCTATCTGTCTCGCAACACTCTTGCAGCACTTCCAATGTTGATGCTGTCTCGCAACACCCTTGCAGCGCTTTCCAGCGCTCCCAATGTTGATGCCATGGCTATCTGTCTCGCAACACTCTTGCAGTGCTCCCAATGTTGATGCCGTGGCTATCCTTGCTCCCAGTCGTTAACTCAACATTACTACTCATTGGGACCCCCTCTGCTACTGTGTCTCGGCGGCTGCCCCTTGAGACCATTCACTCGGCGGCTGCCCATGGAGACCATATACTCCCGCTACCGTGCGCACATGCAACCACATGCGCGAAGTGAGACGGCATGTCTACACATTCAGTAAAACTACACGCAGCATCTCATTGGCGCACACTCACTAACACTGCACGTTTATACTGTGTGCGGGCACATTACACGTTTGGCACCACCACCAGGTGCACTACGGTATTGCCCTGCCTAACAACGATATTCCAAAGTGTTCATATTCCAAAGTGTTCCAGGCCACACCATTAAAACCTCCAGTCCTGATAAGGTGTCCCTGAACCTGATATCGGCCTCCCCCTCGTCCACCACATCGCACGACAGCTTGGGAGGCACCAAGTGTGGCTAACTCATCCTGCTTGTCCTAGGAGAAAACGAGGTTGCTTACCTGTAACAGGAGTTCTCCGTGGACAGCAGGATAAGTCAGCCACACATACCCGCTCCTCACCTCCCCTGGAAAGGGGTCGGCCTCTAACCAGTGCCCGCCACCTAGCTTCTAAGGCTCAGCTAGTGATGAACTGGCTAGCTAGGGGCGGGCTGGGGGGTAGGGCCAGTTGGCTCATGCTCAGAAGGGCAAAATCCCTTCTGAGCTATGGAGAGTACTTCTGTCTCTGCGCCGTCGGATGACGTCACCAAGTGTGGCTGACTTATCCTGCTGTCCACGGAGAACTCCTGTTACAGGTAAGTAACCTCGTTTAACTTCTCCTCCTGACCTATAAATGCATTTATGCTACTCCTCCTCACTACCTTTCCTCTCTCCTCTCTCCCTACACCCCCCTCCGCTCTTCTGGTGGATTGCTTCTATGCCCTTTTTCTCCGCTGCCAACTCCAGACTTCTATCCTTTCACCTTGCTGCTCCTTAAGCCTGGAACAAACTACCTCTGTCTATACGTCAGGCTTCATCTCTGCCCCTTTTCAAATCCATGCTGCAGTAAAAGCTCATCTCTTTGAGTCTGCTTTTGGATCCCGATCCCTTGTTCTCCTTTATGTCTCAGTACCTTTCCCTAGTTGTATCCTTGTTCTCAGCTATTGTATTGTCTCTCTTGATTTGACTGTAAGCTTTGACAAGCATCTGTGCAGTGCTGCATATGCCTTGTAGCGCTATAGAAATGATTAATAGTAGTAGTTGTGTGTCTTATTGTGCTGAAAGGCAAGTTAATCCAGCCTTCCTCTGCCACATTCATATATAGGTGACCATCAGGGGTGGCCCAAGGAGGGTGTGGGGAAATGTGCGGAGACTCGGTGTGGGGCCTCATTTGCATAATGTTACCATACAATAACTTTTAGTAAACATGCCTCTTAATGAGTGTATGGATAAAGAAAGACTAAAAGATTTCTACATTACTATAATCCAGTGCCAACCGCCAGGCACATTAGGAACTACTACAAACACTGCCCATGTAAACCCATAGCAAACCCGCCGTATCCTAACAGCACTACCAGGACTCACAAAGCACCAAACCCTACCTATCAAAAGGCAGCACTGCAAATATTAAACCAATACATTTCAGAGAATAACAATACATGACCTACTGGGGAAAGAGAACAAGTGGTAATGACAAATAGGAATTACATAAACAGAATACCTCAGCTCAGTTACACATGCAGAACATAGACCATCACCAAACAAGGAATCACAATTTAGAAACAGGAAGACAATAATTAAACTGGGAACCCCAAAAGCCAAACTTGGAATGTACAACAACACTGTAGAAATAAAACTATAAATTTCCTCTTGTACTAAACAAAGCGCAGACGTTAATGATGCACATTTCCCAGAGCTGACATATTCCAGTTAATAAATTCAAAATAAAGAGATCTCTTTCTACCTTTTGTGCATTTTTTTCAGTTGCAATTGCTCCAGCCACTTTCTCTTGGTTTCTTCGTGTCTTCTGCTAACTCTCCATCGTCTGCTGTCCATTTGTCCTTTCTTCTCTCTTCTAGTTTTTTTTTCCATTCTCTCTCTACATCTGCTTTAACATACTAATCTTTCTGATTTTGCTCTTTCCTCATTCCTATTTCATCCACTCAAATTTTACCCCTCCAACCTCATTCCCCACTTACTCTCCCAATACCCGGCCAATTGTAGATTTTTCTTCCCTCCCATACAAAATATTTTTCCCCTCTCCATTTCACTCTCCCAGCCCCATCCCCATCCCATTCTAATCCTCCCCCAACATCAGCTCCCTTCTAGTTCCAGCCCCACCCAGCATCCGCTCCCTTCTAGCCCCACATCAGCTCATTTCCAGTCCTAACCCTCATCAGCCCATTTCCAGTCCTAGCTCCCCCATCCATTTCCAGTCCTATCCGAGACCCTCCATCAGCTCATTTATAATTCCAGCCCCCCATCAGCCCATTTCTAGTCCTTTCCTAGCTCCACCATCAGCTGATGTCAAATCCTAGCAATCCTTCACTCAGCCCATTTCCAATCCAAGCCCTCCATGAGCCTACTTCCAGTTCTAGCCCCTCCATGAGTCAATTTGAAGCCCCACCACAGCCCATTTCCAATCTTAGCTCCCCCAACAGCCCATTTCCAGTCCTATCCTAACCCCTCCATCAGCCCATTTCCTGTCCTAGCTCTCCTCCCCCACTCAGCCCATTTCCAGTCCTAGCTCCCTCTCCTCACAGCCCATTTCCATTCCAAGCCCCCTCCCCATCAGCTATTTGCAGTTCAAGCCCCACTTCCACTCAGCCCATTTCCATTCCAAGCCCCCCTCCCCATCAGCTATTTACAGTTCAAGCCCCCTTCCACTCAGCCCATTTCCATTCCAAGCCCCCGTCCCCATCAGCTATTTACAGTTCAAGCCTCCCCTTCCACTCAGCCCATTTCCAGTCCTAGCAACCCCCCCAACCCATTACCAGTCCTAGCCCCCCCATAGCCCATTGCCAGTCCTAACCCCCCATCAGCCCACTTCCAGTCCTAACCCCCTCAGCCCATTTCCAGTCTTAGCCCCCCTCCCATAGCCCATTACCAGTCCTACCCCCCCCCCCCATAGGCCCACAGCCCATTACCAGTCCTAACCCCATCAGCCCACCGGGTGCACAGAGGGGGTCCCCATGCCACACTGGGACCTCAACATTGTCCTCAATGAGTTAACACAAATGACCTGCACGCAGAAGAGTTGAAGTTCATCATGTGGAAGAAACTGTTCTAATAGCTATAGAATCAGCGAGTTGCAAACCTTGGTATCGCAACCCCCCCATACTCTGCTGCTCACCCAGGACTGCACCTCCCTGTGGACACATCCCAAGCTTGTGCCTAAAGTAGTGTCTGCCATCCACATCAACCAGGCTATCGAGCTTCCCTGCTTCCACCCGGAGCCCCATGCCTCTTCCAAGGAGCAGAGACTATACATCTTCAACTGTGTCAGGGCTCTGTGAACATACCTGCTCCGGATGGCCCCCCCCCCCCCCCCGTGGCAGGTGATGCAGCTATTTGTATCATAGAACCCCAACAAACAAGGCCACCCAGTCACTAAACAAACGCTCTCCCTGTGGATCTCCGCCTGTATCACCTTCTGCCTGGAACAAGTGGGGCTCAAGCCTCACCAAAGGATAAGGCACACCAGCTCAGAGCACTGGCTGCCACCATCACCAACCCATGTGCCATATGGTGACGGACATCTGCAAGGCCGCAACCTGGTCTTTGCTACACACCTTTCAGAAGCACTACTGCCTCGATCTTGCGAAGGGAAGTGACTTTGCCTTTGGACAGGTGGTCCTAGCTGCAGCAGAATGTCGAGACACGGGCTGGTGATTGCTGGCTGCAGTCCCTGAACTGCGACTTGTTAGTGTCCTTTAGACTGGTAACTATCAGGCCTTTACGGTACTATCTTGGCATATGGTTGAGGCCCTGCCTCCTTACCACGGCTCTACCTTACTGTTTATACACTGCCTGCACCATGTACACTGTTTACTGTTTGCACTGTTACACTATTGGAACTGCTGGACATTGCTGGCACTGTTGTACTATTTGTGCTGTTGACGCTGTCAGGTTGCACAGCGTTGTTACTTCGCACTGTTGCTATTGTGCCACTCTGGTTTACTCATTGAACCACGTTCAATAAAGTTACTGGCTGCGAACCTTGGCATCTGCCCTTCTTTGATCAACAAACGCACATGACAGCCTCCCCCTACCACAGCGCATAACAGCTCGGAAGTCACCAGGTCTGGCTGACTCATAAGAACATAAGATATGCCATACTGGGTCAGACCAAGGTCCATCAAGCCAGTATTCTGTTTCCAACAGTGGCCAATCTAGGTCATATGTACCTAGCAGTTTCCCCAAATGACACAGGTTCCACAGTGCTTGTATTGGGTCAAGCAGTGGATATCCCGCAACCACTTTAATAATGGTTTATGGACCTTTCCTCCAGGAAAGGTCTATAAATTAATGAATGGAGTGGAACGGGTAAATGTAGATCGATTTGTTTACGTCATCAGAATATAGAAAGACTAGGGGACATGCAATGAAGCTGCAGCGTAACCTATTTAAGACTAATAAGAGAAAATATTTTTTCACTCAACGTGTAATCAAACTCTGGAACTTGTAACCGGAAGATGTAGTAAAAGCTGTTCATCTGCCATTTGGATGCCCAGTCTTCCAATTTATCAAGATCCTCTTGCAATTTTCCACAATCCTCTTGGGTTTTAACAACTTTAAATAGTTTTGTGTCTTCTGCAAATTTGATAACCTCACTCGTTATTCCATTGTCCTAGGAGAAAATAAGGTTAGTTACCTGTAATGGAGGTTCTCTGTGAACAGCAGGATAAGTCAGCCACAACATCCCACCCTCCTCCCCTAACAAGGGGTCGGCCATCGGGCCTACATCAGTGCCTGCACCCTAGTGGCAAGGGCTCAGCTAGTGACATACTGGCCAGCTAGGGGCGGGCCAAGGGGGTAGAGCCAATTGATTCATGCTTAGAAGGGCAAACGTCCTTCTGACCTATGGAGAGTGCTTCCATCCGGCACCATCAGATGACGTCACCAGGTGTGGCTGACTTATCCTGCTGCCACGGAGAACCCCCGTTATAGGTAAGTAACCTCGCTTTCCCAGGGGATATGGCAAATAAGACCAGTTTCTCTGTCAACATCTATGCACCTCCCCTTCCCTTAAGTTCGTGTTTGATGTACCTGCCCCATTATTAGCACCTTGGCGAGTAAATACACCTGGAATACTTGTTCCTCAGGTAGTGAATCACATGCTTTGTGTAAGTAAGAAAAGCAAAAATAACAAGAATGAGAGATCAGTAACGATATGGAGCTTCCTAGGAGTAATGTCACATTGGTACAAGGTCATTCATGGGTCATGTAAAAAGAGACATACAGTATGCATACAAAAACACTCGCACTAATTACCCAGTGAGCAAACTGCAGCTTAGAAAGCAATCTGTATATAAATAGATGCCTTCGATGTCCGCCAGGAGTGTATTGGTTGTGGCCATAAGAAGGGGTCTGTGCTGTTGACCATGCATTTCTGGCCAAGATGTGCAGCCAGAGGAAGGCAGAGGGACACGGGGGGATTGGAAGTCAGAGGATGAGCAGGAGGGAGGAAAGGGGAAGACTGCTTGGGGAAGGATGAGAGTGTTTGTTTTTAAATAAGTAAATATGTAATGTCTGAATCATTTCCATATGACCTTTCCCCGTGTGCTGTGCTTTCTCCTCCAAATCAATGTGTGTATACTTCAAAAATTTTGACATGATTGTACAAATCCATTTTGTTAATCAAACCGCTACTGATCGCTGGAAGTAGCGGTATACAAATGTATGCTAAATAAATAAAATAAATAAATAAATGTAGGTGAATTAGAGGGGTACATATGAGAAACCTTGGATCAGACTAGGGTGGGGGTGGGGAAGGGATGAGAGTGCTGGATCTGTGTTGAGGAGGGGTAGATTGATGTAGTGAAACTGACGGGAGAGGACAGTATTTGTTGTATTTCATATTATTTTTTAATTTTCATTTCACTGATTGTTTGATATATATGAGATTATTCTACTGAATTTGTAGACTGCTAGTGGAAATCTATAAATTTTATAAACTTCAAAGCTATGTAAATGCATAATCATCATATAATATATACTTAATAATGTATCTGTAGAGCTTTCCGTTTCATTTCCTTCATTGTTTTGTATTGTCACATGATGATTAGGACTCTACTTAGTTGTATGGTGAATTTCACATAGTGGTGACTGAGTAGTTACCAAATTTCAGGTAACAGCAGATTAGTTGCCCACCAATGGGACACCTTTGATTGGTCAGGCCCTACGTTAAATTGTGAGTTTGTGGTCATTGCAAATCCCACGATATGAGGCCCCCATCGTAATTTAAATAGGGACTTAATGACGATATGATAAGACAAGAAGATAAGTGCAGGCCTGTAAGCTCCCATGTTTTTGAAAACAGCCCCAATTGTTCTCTTTTTGTGTTGATGAAAAAATTGCTGTACTGATAAAGAAACCTCTATAGAAATGGACTAAGAACGGCACAGTGTCAAGTCAGTGTGGCATTTGTATGTGTGTCACAAAACAGAGAAGTAACATCAAGTTAATTAAAGACATAAAATGCCAACCCCCTCACCCCCCAGATCGTACTAGCTGTTCTCTGCATTGCCGTCTTACAATTCACTATAATTTCATTCATGAATCTCAATATTTCATGTCATTATTTCTGGGCTCCAAGACCTTCCATTCAGGTAATAAAGCTTGTAGAGGAGGCGAGGGAGGGGGGTTGGAGGTGGTGTTTACCTCTCCTGCTTATCATCTGCTAGGTATTTAATGTAAAGCCCTCAACAAGCAAAAATTGACAGAGTTTCTCTGCAGTGATAATGCTGGCTGTGTCTAATGGGCCAAAAATAATCCACGGTGGCTCATGGAAATATCCCTAATGAGCTAAGAAATCTAATTGAGTACATCAAACAATCTTGGGGTGGCCTGTGGGCCTCGAACAGCTGGGATGGCTAAGTGTGGGCTGAAGAGAATCGAATCTGACAACAGTCAACAGTATAGCTCATCTTTCATTATATTAACCTACTTGTCATTAAAATTCATGAAAAGAAAACAGCAAAACAGTTGGGCAGAAATAATGTTTTTATTTAGCAACAAATGTTGAAAGATGCAACTTTATTCTTCCATATATATCTAGAAGTGTTATAAAAATGATTAGCCCTTCCTGGTATAAGAAGACGACAAAGGTTTTAACCTTCGAAAGCTAGTCCAAGAATGTATTAAGTTAGTGCAATTAAAAAGTTTTGTCTTATTTTCCTTTTTTGTTTCTCATTTTTTTTCCTAACGGTTTAGAAGTGGAGGAGTAGCTTCATAGTTAGAGCACTGGCTTGGTAACCAAGACTAGGGTTTGATTCCCACTTGCACTCCTTGTGGCCTTGGGCAAGTCACTTTACCCTCTATTGCCTTGGAAGAAAGGCCTGGCAGTCTACTTCTGGTCACACTGCCAAGAAAACCCAGGAGCTGCTGGGTCGCCAGGAGTCAGCATTGACTCGAAGGCACACATTGCATTTTTGTTATAGGTTTAACATTGTAAATGACAGTAGATAAAGACCAGCCTGGTTTGTCTAGTCTGCCCAGTAGGGTTGTACCAGCTGCTTCTTGCAGATTTTTGCTTTCTATGACTTTCTTTAGGGTTGTAGCCACCGCAGGTTGCCCTTTTCTATGCCTTTGTTTGGGGCTGTGTCTGCCGCTCCTTTTACTCTCTAAATATGTGATATTTTCACTGTGATATTTTCATTGCATATTACAGTATAAAGAATAGTGAATGATAAAATTTAGTGCATCTTTTCTTCCCGTTTCCCTCTCCTACTGCAGTCCAGCTGGCCTTACTTCATCTCTGGCTAGACCACCTGCACCCTCCTTTCCCCATATCGAAGGATCCTCTGGAGTATTTGCCATGCTTTCTTGGATGTTCCCACCCCTTCCTCTGACGGGCTATTCCAGCTATCCACCTGTCTTAGCCTCACTTCTTAGACTGCCTTGGGCCGGCTCATGCCACGCCCCCCTGCTCTAGGCTCCCGCTCTGTTCGAATGGCACAGCTGGATGACCGATCTTTGGGTTCTGCCACCATAGGCTGAGGTTAGCAGACATTAGGGGCATTTGCAGCTCAGTTCTACCCCCTCTGTGCATGAAGTATCCTCTATATGCAAGGCCCAAGTGTAAAAACAGACACCTGGTGATTTCTCGGTGTTAGGCCATTTCTGCCAGTGTGAAGACCAGGCGTGAGGAGAGGAAGGAAAGGGCAACAGAGCGGTGCTGGGATGAAGCTAATAGCGGCTGTTGGGGACAGCTACGAAAAGCTTCATTCAAAAAGACAAAAGATGCCAATTCCCCTCTCAGGTCTGAAGCCACTTAAAGAGATTAATTACTCTAAGTAATTGACTTTAGCGGTGTCTGTTTTACCCCCTTTGTGTCAATGTCAAATGATCTCATTAATCACAGAGGCAACAGAGCTCCTAACCTCCCGCCTGCCAGGCTGCCACCCCTTCTAGCCACTTCTGATGATGGCTCCCCAGGTCCCTAAACCCCATTTAAGAAACTGGACTTTAGATTCCTTCTGTCGCTTTCTGTCACAATAGTCATTCCGCTCTGGGGGTCTGGGTTTTGGGTTGTTGCTTTTTTAAATAGTTTCAGACGGTCTCTTTTCAATAAAACTTAATCCCATTTATCGTACGGTTTAATTTTGTATATTCTCTTAACTATAGTCACATCAAAATGACAGGATCCATGAGCACCAATCACCTTAGTGAGTGATGACTGTCTCCTTTTTTCACCAAGTTGACCTAGAACTTAGTCGCACTTATTTTGAGCCCTGCATTTTAATATTATGTATTTAATTTATAGCAGGACACAGTCCTCTTCAGTGGTTTTGTTGAAGCCTGTGTAGAACTAAACGTTAGCATTTTTAAAGTTAATAACAACTTGTTTCTCTTGAGCTATGAAGTAATCTTGGCAGGAATGTCCAATCTGACTTCAGACGTGCATAATTCATTCTTCTCTCAAATTATTTCACACATGTACGACTGGGTTGGTTCACTATGGTGGGTGAATAATGGAGGTGGGATTTGCATGCTGCCTTTATTTTTGCTGAATGCATTTTTTGCTTTGTATGTTCTTTAGAGTAGGCGGAAAATAACACATTAGGGAAGACCTGGCTGTCTGTCCAGTGTGCAGCGCACATACGTGATTACATCATCATGTAGGTCTGCTGGCAGTCAAGATACAACACAGATGGTCTTATGCAAGTACGTCTTCCCATCTGCATGTGAGACTGTTGGGAGAGTGCAGGAACCATGCAGAGTGGCTGGATTTAGGGTAGGAGGAGCAGGGCAGTTGCCAGAATGCTATACCGCAGGGATGCCACCTGGAGCCCTGAGCTGAGGAAGGAGGCAACGGAGAGGGAGCGTGTGTGCAAACAGAGAGAGGAAACCTTCCACCATGTGCCAATTTCCTGCCACTGGCATGAGGTAAGTGCTTGCCTCAAAATAGCCCACAGCCTCTCCTGCCTTGCTGCTGCTGCTCAGACCCTTCTGGGGCCGTACTGCCTTTATGAGAAGAAGATGGCAAAAGAAGTTGCATGATGGCCTCTAACATCCAGTGGCAAGGATCAGGGGAGAGGGGGGAGGGGGGCGGAGGGAGCCCCCTTTCCTATAAGGACTGGGAAGGGTGAAATCAATATTCCTGCCTAGGGCATCACCCGCATCACAGTCGTCCCTGCACACAGACTTAGGTACGTACCATCATGTCTGTACATGTGCTGTCTCATAAAAAAAAGCACTGGAAATGTTGCATTCCAGGAGTAAACCTTTCACAGCTTATTTTATAGAAGATTTAATGGAAGGTTATTTGCACAAGGGCTTGATCAAATGGTCTTAAGATAAATTTAGCAAGAGGGTATAGGGTTGGTCCTTGTGAACCCACCTTTTGACAGAAGGTTGAAATTAAAGTGATTGCTGTTTAATTTATATGTTGTAATGTTTGGTAGGATGACTTTGTATTACATAGATAATGTTTTCTACAATATAAATATTCTTCTATGCAATATATTGCATGATAACATAAGCTTCCTCAAACGGATAAGGGGGATAGAAGCGGGATACCAATGCCAATTTAAATTAAATTAAAATTAAATGAATTTTCCTCGGTTTAATCAGAGTCCAAACAGTTTTGCGTCCCCTGTTGAAATATATGGTATAGTCTGGGGGTGGGTTGAGAGGAGTGGCCTCCAAATCTTGCATGAACTGATGCAAAATTGGCTCCCTACCCCATTCCACACCCTTCCCATCCCTTCCCCCCCAGAGCAGGCAAATGAATGGCTATGCTAATGTCAAAACGTTTATCCTTCCCCACCCTCACTTTATACAGGTCCCTTGGTCAAAAAGGAACCATGCACAGTTTATTGCTTAGGCCTTACATTTGACTGGAAGTGAGCTAAAAGACTGAGAGTCTGTGCAGTGGAATATACTTGTTACCACACTTGCGCCTTGGATTGAGCTGGCTTACATTTTTCTTTACAAAATGATTCAGGAGCATGGTCTCAAACAGAGTTAGCAGCTATGGTCTCTGCATCTTAGCACTGAGAGCACTTCTTAATGACAGGAAATGTTCACCATCTCCCTTCCTGTATGCTACAATAAAATGAGCTATGCATGGAATGCGACTTGGGCCTCCTACAGCACCCACGCAAAGCCCACAGCTAAGAGAAGGAAATTCCATTGGTCAAGTTGGTTCTTCAGTGCGAGGGCTGCAGCTGCTCTCCTTTGTTTTTATGCATTACACCATTGCGCCATGAAGGACTATTGCCATCTGCACAGCTACGGTTTCTGGGCCTGAATAACACAATTCATCTCCTTCCTTCTGCTTTCAAGAAGGGACTAGAGTTTCTAGAGGGCTTTACTACAATCAAGATTTGACAGGGAGACTCGGCGTTATGCACCATCCATCTACTTGGACCCTATTAAAATTCCCATGTGTGATATACTGTACATAGTTTCAGGTTGTAGGATTTAGAGAAAATACTGGCCCAGCCTTCACTGAGACTGTTACTGCCAGGACAGCCAGAGCAAGCCATCCTGTGGTTTGGGAAAAACCAGAAAGCTATAGGGGAGGCAAGGGGCAGATGAGCATTAGAATGTTTTTTTTCTATAACCAAGCAAGCAAGGAGAATAAAGCGCTGTGCATGAATTTTGCTGTGTGTGAAATCTATGTATGACACCCACAAAACAGGGGCATGACACAGTCCTGACAGGTGGTTTGTGAATCACAAGAGGCTCTGAGACAAGGGGCCAATTTATCCAACTCATTAGCTGTTTAACACAGGAATTAACGAGCATTAAGTGCATAACATATGCTGGAAAAGCAGCTGATGTATAGTAAATACAGTCGCCACATGTTAATTCACATGTTAAACAGCTAACATGGAATTTAATTGAAATGAGTTAGACAGGAAATGCATGTTAGGGAAGAGCAGTCATTAGCACACATTTGGTTTGTTAGTGTGCCTTGCATTTTTTAAAAATTGCCATCAAGTCCTGGCACCTCAGCTGCCTCTGGGTTTTCTTGGCAATGTATCACCAGAAGTAGATTGCCGGGCCTTTTCTTCCGAGGCAATGGAGGGTAAAGTGACTTACCCAAGGAGTGCCAGTGGGAATCAAACCGTTGATCTTCTGGGTGCTAGGAAGTTGCTCTAACCACTAGGCTACTCCTCCACTCCTTGAATTTAGCGCATGTTAAATTTCATTTAATGCACATTAACCTATGAATTAACGCTTTGAAGTCAATTAAAATTCCTACTGTACATAAAAATATTTGAATAAAAACAAACACGTGAAACAAATTGATAAAATGACTGAAATATTTGTCCTGTTTGCATTTCTAACATATGTTAACTGCAAAGATGTAGTTGACTACTTTCAAGTTAGTTGCCATTAACGCTGTGGCTGGCTCTCTCCACATGCCAGGAGCCCTCCCCCCCCCCTCCCATTTTAATATTTATTATTACCTTGGAGGTTTTACAAGTAAGATGTGTTAAAATAGCTGCCAAAGGATAAACCTTACTGCAGATACTTGATACTTATAGATACTTATGTCCAGGTCAGTCCCATCCACTAGGCAAACTAGGTGGTCACTGAGGGCAGCAAAAGCTGGCCATTCAAAGCTAAATAAGATTTTGACACCCCGAAGGGGTGCAAAGCTTAAGGCTCGCCTATGGCTTCAACACTTTGGACCAACTCTAGGGCCGGCCCTGCTTATGTCTTAAATTTTCCAGTCTTGCTGGATGGTATTTGATCTACACACAGTGGTCAATTTTGTTCATGGTGCTTCCTTCTTAAATAGATATGTTCACATTCAACTATTTCAAGATGTTTTAGATACAATTAACTAAGGACTGTAAGGCGTGAGCTAAATACGAATAAACACACACTAAATAAATACATTAATTAATTAATCATTCTGAGTCATCAGCATCTGAGCCTGCAGTCTTCTGTGCCGTGATTGGTTTGCAGCACAAGCTATGCAAATGATATCTTTTACGACAAACAAAATCTAGCCCCAGTCTCAGCTATTGTGACATCACAGTATCTTCACCCTGACCCACTGAGAGAACAGGCGCATGTCCTACAGAACTGTGTGTGGTGTCCATATGTCATGCTTGAAAAGCGTGTGGGATTCATTCTGCATGCTTTAAAAGCACGCACTGTTTTAAAGTAAATAACTGTAAAAATCACCTTGACGTTTACGCTAGAGGTGATACTACTGCAGATGAAAGCCTAAGAATAGCAACAGCAATGTCCTTACCGAAGATCTTTGTGCAAGATACAGATTAAATACCATTGTAATTACTCTGCCACACCAATTCCTTTTTATTGGTTTCTGTTAACAGTCTCCTTGTTCATCCCGTCTCATTTTCCCCAAGTTAACTGTGGCACTTTGATTTATATCTGTTTAGGAGTCCCACACGAAGATAGTGCATTTGAGACTGCTTGTGGGGATTTAAGAATCAATACTGTTTCCCTTGTTCACTGATCTTGTGCTTTCTGTTCTTACATCAATCCTCACCCTCCCTGTGTTTAACTTAGCCAAGCATGGTTTATTTCGTTTACCATCTGTGCTCCTGAGGTTGCTATCCTGCAAATGTTATATCAAAACATGAAGTCCGGCGCTGTCACTAGGGCTCTGCATGTTCCGCCACAGTATCTGGTTATAACAGGGGTTCTCAACCCAGTCTTTGGGACACACATAGCCAGTCAGGTTTTTAGGATAAGCACAATGAATATGCATGAGAAAGATCTGCATTCATTGCCTTCTATGGTATATAAATCTCTCTCATGCATATTCATTGTGACTATCCTGAAAACCTGATTGGCTAGGTGGATCTCAAGGAATTGGTTGAAAACCCATGAGTTATAGGGAAACTATTTTGGATGGACATAAAACAAAAGACCATGGGCATGTAAATCATGTGGAATAATAGAATAATAAGATCCCCCCCCCCCCCTCCTCATGTGTACAGCATCTCAGGCAAACCTTAAAAAACCTTCAGCAATGGATTAGCTTGCTTGCTCGCTCAATGACAGTGCACACAGATGATTTGGCTTTTATTCCCTGGCCCATTTTTCGCTTTTTCAGGCCAATCTGGGCTTGGAGTCATCTGGAGGCAGGGTTCACAGCCCCTGAAGGAGAGGAAGGAATCTCCATCCTTGATGCAGGCTGGAATTAGGCTAAATGTGTACAAACTTCCAACTGGGATCGCAGCCTGTTGGCCAAGACCTGGCCCTGCAATGGCTGGTTTAGAGAAGGTTCTAAAAAAATTGAAGTTCCCCAGGTGGTCATGAATGCATGGTCATGGCACTGTTGGCCAATGAAGGCTGGTTTCAAAAGAATTAGAAGCCTAGAATTAACCAGAAAAACTGCCGAACCAAATGACCACCCTTACGGACCAATTTTACAATTTGCAGATCAATATTCAGCCACAGTGATTAACGTGTGTTTTTTTTTTTTAAAAGCAAAGTCTTTGGGGTTAAAGTATGTGGTTATTCAGTGCTGTTATCCAGACAATGGCTGGTACTGAGTATCCTGAAAGGGAGCTTGACGCTAGTGTTAATCTGTATTTAGTTCACACCTTTCCAGCAATGAGTTTCAATCAGATACATAAGGAATTTCCCAGAGGGCTTACGGGGGTTCTCCATGGACAGCAGGATAAGTCATCCAATGGTGCCAAGCATGGGTGTGCTCCCTCGTGCCCAGGAGCCTCTATCCCCCGGCTCGCCCCTGCTTGGCTCAGTCTTTTCTTTCTGTATGGCCATGTGGATGGATTTTCCTGCTCTCCGTGTTTTTTTAATCTTCTTTAATTCTTTATGTTTCTCTCTTTTCTCCAGGATCAGCTGGAGGAGGTTTCTGGCGAGACCTCTTCCCTCGCTGCAGCTGGCGTGTAGGATCATGTGGACCGCAGCAGCAGGGCCCTCCCCCCGGGAGCTCTCTGGCCATATGTTCAGCTTGCTGTGCCCTCCTGAATGGCTTTGGGCTGGCATGCCCCCTTCAGAGGGAGAGGCTGACTTGTGGCAGCTGCTTGGACCCCTCCATCCAGAGGAAATGAAGGAAAAGCTCAGTTAGATCCACGGCCATGAGGGCCTGCTATGGCGATTGCACATGCAAGTTTGTACCTGAGGCAACAGAGGGTTAAGTGAGTTGCCCAAGGCCACAAAGAGTGCCCATGGGACTTGGGCACAGAGCAGTGCTCTAAGCACTGGGCTACTCCTACTAGGCAGTTGGTAAGGACAGAGCAAGCCCCAGAGTTGGTTCAAAGTGTCGGTGCCTTAGGCAAACCTTAAGCCTTACGCCCCCTCCTCCAGCTGTCAGAATCTATTGTTTAGCTTTGAATGTCCTGCTCTTTGCTGTCCCCCCCAAGAAGCTTCTGCCCTAGACAACCATCTAGTTTTCCTAATGGTTGGGCCAGCCCTGGTAAGGGTAGTCTGTGTACTATTTGTGTAGAAGGTAGTTGTCTAAGGGGCACCTAGTTAAAGCGCCTTTTAAGGCATCTGTGTTAAGGCTATTTTATAAAAACAAGTAGGCGCTTAATTGTCTTTAATGTAAGTGGCTAGAAATGCACCTTCAATTATGATGTGCAGATTTACACAGCCCTAGAGATTGTGTAAACGCCCGTGTCTAGATCTCTCGGGAATGCATGTAAATTAGAGTATTTTATAATCTACATGCATATTTGTGTGCTCTACCCACGTTCTACTGAAACTCGGTCCATGCACATGCCCACAAGCAAAGTACACGCCATAATGCAATATGTGGCCTTTTAAGCTGGTTGGTATTTTATGAGGTTATTAATACATGTATGTGGACAGATATGTGCATTAATCACTAGGAAAGCCCCCAGTTCAAGGGTGTACATGGCACCTAAAAGCACCAAATACTGGAGTTAAATAGGAGCCCGATTCTGCTTGCTTAAGGATGTACTCTTTAATCTCTGAGGGAGAAACCTCCCCTCACCACCGCTTTCCAGGGTGCCGACATCTTTAATCCAGTCCTGGCTAGGTGGGCGCCTGTCTAGGAGGTACTAACCTCTGGTGACTGGAAGTGACCCCATGGAAGTGCCTTGCGTGGGTAGTGTAGGAATGTTTTCGTTTTGGGAGGCAGATCTCCCCTCCCCCCTACTTTATTCAGATTACAGACTAATCTTTGGCTGATGTGACTATGTCTCAGCTACTGGGAGGATGGTTAAAAGATAAGAAGATTTAGGGGCACGTTTACTAAAGTGCAGTAATGGTTAGCGTGGGGTTTACAGTGTGCTAAATGCTGGTAACCGTTATTGCGGTAAAAATGCCATGATAACTGCTTAATGCTAGTTTGGGCAAAATGTTGGGCAGATCAGGGCAGACTGTGAGTATTCACTGCCAAATGAGGTTAGCATGAGCCTCAATAGTGCGAGCTAGTCACACATTTTGCAGTTAGCACAGATTCCGCCACCGACACCTCACGGGGCGGCAGTAACTGCATCTGCAGTAATTGCGGCAAACGGCTTAGCATGAAGTGGTACCAAACTTATGCTAACTGCATGGGGACATGCTGGGCACACCCCCATTCATTAGCACGGGTCTGGTGTGGTAAACTACTGCATTTTAGCAAACATGTCCCTTCATGTTCTATAATGGGCATTAAATACTTTTCAGAAGTTGGGATACTGCACAATTTACTTTGAGACTAATATGGAAGGTTTTTTTTATGACCAACATAGCAGTATTAAGATGGAATTTAAATTCTGACGTCTTACCACTGAGGTATTTTCATGTCCATTAAAAAAATCATTAAAAATGAAAATAACTTTGACTGACATGAGGCCCTTAGTTTAAAAGACTAGTAGTAATATCAGTGGATATATTTGAGTGATATTAGCTATGCTATGTTATTTTATGTATTCGATCAATCAGAATTCTTTGCTTATGTTTTTCAGCATGTTTGGCATAATCAACTCCTTTTTTTTTGTTTTTTTGCTCTTCTGGAAGAAATGATGACCTCCAGAGGCAGGCTGATCAATATTTGTTATATTCCATAAATGCACATGTTGGTTTTGAATTGTATTTATTTACTTATTTATTTGGCTGTGTTTATATACTGCTTTTTGCAAAGATCAAAAAGGTTTACAGAGAACTGAAATTATACAAGCAAATGTTTACACGGAAACGGGCAACTTTGTACATTGAACAAGGGGTGGGGAGTTTGGGATGTTAACTATGTACAGGTTGCTGAGTTGTCTACGTATTCTTGTAGCATTTGATGTTCATTTGTGGAGGGTGCAAAGTGGAGGCTGAAGAGGTGGGTCTTGAGGAGTTTGCGGATGGTTAGGAGATCTGTGCTTCTTAAGTTGGCAGGGAGGGAGTTCCAGATAGATGGGGCATAGAACTCGAAAGCTCTGGCACGGGCCTTTTGGGAGCTTTTTGCCATAGCTTGGAGAGTAGTCGGCGTGCTCATGATGGAAGCTCTGCATGGTCTGTTTGATTGCTGCAGTGTGATGAGGGAGCGAAGGTGGGTGGATGACTGGTGTTTAAGGCTTTTTGAGCCATTAGCAGGATTTTGTAGATTTCATTTCTAAATCTGAGCTCAAAACGAGTTACATTTTCAGGTATAGATGATACATTCCTGCCCCTGAAGTCCTTTAATCTAAGGGCCTCATTTATTAAACTGCATTCATGTGAGTTATGTGCTTAATAATTAGGTCCCCAATGAGAAAAAGGGACTTGCATTACATAATGTGGGTTAATTCACATTAGCCCAGGTTAGTAAATAAAACTATAAGTTTGTCTGAGGCAATGGAAGGGGAAGTGATTTGTCCAAGGTCACAAGAAGGGCAATGGGATAAGCAGGATTTGAACTCTGACTTCCTTTAAGCTACCATGGCCCTAATTTATTCCACTTTATTCCTACAGACACAGAGTGGGGAAAATACCAAACCAACCAACCTTAGTAAATCAGACCCATAGAAAGAGCGAAGACAGAGGAAAGGATGTGATAGCGATCAATCTGAAAGTATTTTGCTGCTCTTAAAATACTTTATAGACTTTTGTGCTTTATAACTAAAGGTTATGGTCAGAAGGGGTCTATTTTAGCAATTTTGCAAAGTCCTAGGGGAAATCTGTTTGATGAAGCCAGAAACTTCTACCGCTTGACCCAAGGGTCCATGTCCTTAATTGAGCAAGTGCAAAATGGAAAAGAGAGAATTCTGACTGCTTGACCCCCAGGACTGGCCTTGTCTCCTCACCATACAGCTGACTTTGGTCGTAGGAAGATTCCATGGAGCTGCACCAGGTGTCTCTATTGTCAGTCTATCAATGCCAGGGGAGGTGTGTGTGTGTGTGTGTGTGTGTTTGTGTGTGTGTGTGTAAAGAGAAAAAAAATGATTAGACAATTCATACGGTCCTGGATGGTGGCTAATTAAAAAAGGCTGGAAATAATGGACAGACATTTTTCAGACTAATGAGATAAAAATATATGTAAGTAATGCATGGATGGGTTTGGATCTGATAAAGATAAATGGAAAGATTTGGAAATTGTAGACATTTATTTCTTGAATGGGAGCTAAGTTTACCGTGAAAGAGAAGATTAATGATCTTAATTTTTCTAGGAGTTCACAACCTAAAGTAAACATGGCTAAAGGTAATCTGTGTTCAGACGAGAACATACCAGAGGACAAGGGATTCATCCCCTATTTCAGCATGCACTAAAGAGACACAAATCACATACACATCCCAAGAGCCCTTTTAAAAAGACCTGAATTTACACGTCTGCCATGATCATGTTCATGTTGCATGGGGCATGATGGAGGCATATCCAGGGTGTTCCAGAAAAGATACACATGGAAATCCGCTAGCAAACATGTCTATGTCTAGATCAGCTCCTTAGCATGAATAGGAATTTGAAAAGTGCTCGTTTTGGCCATCTTTTAACACCAATGATGACAGGGGCATTCTTTCTTCTTGCTATGATATTTTCCTTCTCCTCAAAGAAAAAAAGCAGGTGCAAATTAGGGTTTCTTTGCATACTGCCATTTATTTATTTATTTATATTCAGGCTTGATATACCGCCCAAGACCGAGGTATCAAGGCGGTGTACAATAAAAGGCAGCCGCAGAAAAAAAAAAAAAAAAAAAGAGAGAAAAGAACGCCATGGTGATTCATATGTCCATTTGTAAAATTGCAGGCTGAGATATGTATATGGCAACATATACATGTGCGCATTCGAAAATACTGGCGCAGACATGTATGTTGCCACAACCGCTAACGACCATATTTCACAAGTGCACCTTTCTAAAATGGGTTGTTCTGCAGCACGTATCTTGGGCTTTATTCTGCATGCCCTCGTTTCCTTCTTATTTTATGGAGATGTTTATCTTCTGGGGCTGAGAGAGGCTGAGTTTAGAAGGTATTTACACATGTCTACCTTCTCTGCTGTCCTCACAGAATGTCTGATGTTTAGACTTGGACATCCCGGATGTTACCTAAACAGCCTTTCTAAACCAGACCTTAGTGTCTGCTCTCTGGTTGCATTTCAAAGACTAGCAGAAGGGTCAACTTAATGGGTCTTTTTTTCCTTATTACCAAATTAATAGTTTAACAGCTCTACTGAAGATGAAGCTTGCCCACTAAAGCATTTTAAATTTCTTTTACCGCTTATGTGTTTTACTCCCAGTTTTCTTTCAGACAGTATTCTTCTACTAATTGCCTTCTTGCGATTTGCTTGCTAACTTACAAACCAGGTTTTACAACCACGTCAAATGGTGCAGAACCAAACAAATGAGCCCATAGAAACTGGTAAAATTAAGCTGCAGATATCAGAGGTGTGATACTGGGGTCATATCCCAGACTGAAATAATTAAACTTTACTAGTTTCTCGCAAACATGTTAAAAAATAACCAAGAATTGTGGATATTCTGCATAGGTACTGCAGAGTATCCACCATTGTTGAAACACGTGAATTAGAAGGGATCGCATAGTGATTAGAGCAGGGGGAAAGGGTCTCCAGACTTTTGACGAGAAGATTACAACACATAAAGACTAGCCTATAAAAACAAGAAATAAAATCTATAAAATTACAAATCTTATAAAAGTAATATAATCTGCAATAAAAGTGATCCAGGAATCTAATTAGTTAATAAATCCGTAAGGGCCACCTAACTGATACTTTCAATAAGCATCATACATGGGAGAAAAAAAACAAACAAACTGAAGATGTTGCATATAATTGTTCTTAGGATTTGTTACTGTCTTTGCTCACTGGAGAAAGATGGAGAATGGGAAGTATGACCACAGGTCCATTTTGCAAGGCTCAGCAGGCGGACACAAATAATGTAACTTTAGGCAGACTGTGGCATTTGTTCATATGTGGATGTGCTTCCTTTAATGACTGCCAGGATAGATTAGAGCAGTGGACTCTGGAGGTCGTTGAGACCATTACAGGAGGCCCATGGTACACAATAAAGAGAAGAAAGAGAGTTTTCTGGGGAAGAGAAAGAGACTGGCTCCTCCAAGTGCCCCAGGGGCATCTCCTGAATCATGCCAGATAAAGTTATTTTGCATGCTCTTGATTGGGGTCTTTTTTTACATCTATGGGCCTTTCTATTCCTGTGTTTTGGGGTGATTGACCATCTGATTTTACTACCTCAATTGCTTTTGCAAGTAAAAGATGTCAGAGACAATCTGTTTGAATGATTCCTGTCAGTCTCAGGTTCTCAATTGTTTGAGGAACTGGCTCTTAGTTTTCAGGTCAGCCTATTTAACAGCAGGTCATTTACGTCCAAATACCTTCTGGTGTCCGATTTGATTCAAATTCACCATTTAGTCCCTGGGTTTTCTTGGCAAGGTATAACTAAAAGTAGATTACCAGGCCTTTTCTTCCAAGGCAGTGGAGAGTAAAATTACTTGCTCAAGGTCACAAGGAGTGCCAGTGGGAATCAAACCCTGGTCTCTTGAGTACTAGGCTGTTGCTCTAATCACTAGGCTACTCCTCCACATATTTATTCTAAGCCATATAAAATGTAAAATTATGGCCCATCATGTATATTATACAGATTTCCCCTCTGTCTGCTTTTCTGACACCTTATCAACTATCGTGTCAGCTTAGATTTTCTCAAGCCCAATTACTAGTCATCCCCGCCTATAAATAAATTTGATTTGAATGGATATGGTCTGCTACTTTCTCTATCAGTGGTTCAACTCTTTGGGGGTCACCCTCCCCCCCCCCTGGATATTTGGCTTGAAAGCTCCTACACCAAATCTTTAAACAACTGTTAAAATCCTGGCTATTTCAAAATATTTATGGCAATGCCCTTTAACAAGACTTTGGTTCCTGTTCTATACTGCTTATATTTATCTACGTATGCTGAAGATGTTGTTTCATCCATCCCTTTCTCTTTGTGTTTTTTTATGATTTATTTTATGTCTAATTTTTGGGTGGATTTTTATATTTTTTGTATCTTATTTTAATTTAGGGTCCTTTTACTAAAGTCTGTTAGCCGGTTAGTGTGCGTTTTAACACATGACAACTGGTAGCTGGGAACACTAATGTGAGTCATTGCATGCTAAAACACATGTTAAGTGGAGATTGTGGGACGGGCAAGGAATGGATGGAATGTGGGCATAGAGAGGGCATTACTGATAGCACCAGGGCAATTGCTGCATGCTCAGTGGCAATGTGGCTCTTAACACGAGTTCACTTAACAACACCCCTTCCTTACTAGAGTGCACATTAGAGTGACCCATCAAGCCTTTGCTGTCAAGACTATATTGGTCATGCCCCCGACAACTAACATGGAGGCTTTGCACCTACCGCCATATGATTAATACTTCTAAGAAGGATTATTATTCCATCCTTATTGCCAATGCTTCCTCCCAACTAAAACAACTATGTTCTATTCTTGCTAAATTGCCCCATTCTCCATCGTGCCCTGCAGATGCTTCCTAGCCATCTTCTTTCACAAAAAGACTACCCAACTACAGAAGGAATTCCTCCTCCCTCACCCCATCATGGCCCCAGCTCCGTTTTCCCCTCCTTCCTCTCCCACTACCACCTTAATCCATACCTGGGAATCTTTTAATATGGTTTCCTCAATAGCTTTATCAAAGCTTGCTTCTTCCACTCATTAGACTACTTGTGCCTTGAACCCCATTCCCTCTGCATGGTTCCACAACTTCTCCCTGGCCCTTCTCCCAATTGTTCTTTCCATCATAAAAGGCGTTTCCATCCCCCTGGAAGTCAGCCATAGTTCGCCCTTTATTGAAAAATTCCTCCTTAGATAAATCGATCCTGTCCCATTATAGGCCTTTCTCCAACTTACCATTTCTTTCTAAACATCTTGAAAAGTCTATTTTCACCCAATTATCCGCTCACATTTAAAGCTCCAATTCTCTTCATCCCCGTCAATATGGATTTCGCCATGACCATAACACTGACACTATCCTCCTTTCTCTACTTAGTGAAGTCCACCACTCTCTGGATCATGGGACTGTTAGTATTGCTGTCTCCCTGGATCTCTCTTCTGCATTTGATCTTATCAACCACAATCTCCTCTCCTTTCTTCATGATATTGGTCTTTGTTGGTTTGTTTTTTTCTCAGTCTGTCCAATCCTCTCTTCTCTTCAACATTTTCTTGGCATCTCTCACACTCTTAGATCAACAGTTTGGTATTTCTGCCTATTACTATGCTGATGATATCCTTCTGCTCCTTCACACCGATCATGCTCTTCCTGATCTTGCTCCTCTGAATACTTGTCTCGATCATGTTGCCTCCTGATTAGTCTCCCACCACGTCAAGCTCAATCTCTCCAAAACCACTGCTACTTGGCTCTCTGGTCCACTAACCCCCTCCCCGTCCCCCTCACTTCTCCT
Organism: Ichthyophis bannanicus; assembly: GCA_033557465.1. Lineage (NCBI taxonomy): Eukaryota > Metazoa > Chordata > Amphibia > Gymnophiona > Ichthyophiidae > Ichthyophis > Ichthyophis bannanicus. Next base: position 295,336,930 of record CM066041.1, read on the forward strand.
TCTTAACGACACTCAGATCACTCTTACATCCTCTTTCAGTTACCTTGAGGTCATTCTTGACTCCTCTCTATCTTTTCATTAACATATAAGTTCCATCGTCCAACATTCCTTCTTTTCTTTACAACACATTAGAGCAGTGGTTCTCAACCTTTTTTGTACCGTGACCCCTTTTACCATTGGTCAACTTGTGGTGACCCCCAATGATATAATCAAATGCGTCTCTCTTCCTTTACTGTTAATGCATTGTCGCTGTAAACATTTGTTGAATTATTAATATATTATAGGCCTTTGCAATATGTTTTTATTTATAAAATTTACTTATTTAAACCACAATAATTAATCACAATAACAAGTAACAATTTTGATTTCAAAATTATGATGATTTTGTAGTCAAATCACTAATATGAAATAAAATTATTTTTTCTACCTTTGTTGTCTGACCAATTTATTCTCTGAGGCTTCTGCTTTCCTGTCTTCTCTTAGCTCTCTTTCTGTGGTCTATGGTCCATCTGCCATTTCTTATCTCTTCTTTCGTTTTCTTCACTTCTTTCCATCAGCCTATCTCCAGTCCCAGTAACCCTCCCCAGTATCAGCCCCTTTCCAGTCCTCACTCTCAGTACCTTCCAATGTCAACTTGCATTCCCATGACTGCCACTGGTGTCCATTCCCTTCCAGTCCCCCTCCTTCCCCACTGACCAGTCCCTTCTAGTCCAAATACCATGGCAGCCCCTCTCAGAATCCACTCCCTTCCAGTTCCATTCTCCCAGCCCCTCGTATCAGCCCATTTGTAGCCTTAGCCCCCAATTTTCTTCCAGGGCCAGCAGCTCTATCCTCCCCTCCACACAATCAGCCCATTCCCAGTCGAAGCCCCCCAATCAGCTCGCTACCAGTGCTAGCCTCCCCTAATCAGCCCAATACCAGTCCTACCCCCCCCATCAGCTCATTACCAGTCCTAGCCTCCCCTAATCAGCTCATTTCCAGTGCTAGTCCCTCCTCAACTCCATTACCAGTGCTAGGCTCCCCTAATCAGCCCATTTCCAGTCCTAACCTCCCCGATCAGCTCATTTCCAATGCTAGCCCCCCATCAGTCCATTACCAGTCCTACTCCCCCCCATCAGCACATTACCAGTCCCAACCCCCCCTTGATCAGTCCATTCCCAGTCTTAGCCTTCCCTAATCAACCCATTACCAGTCCTAGCCCCCCCATCTGCCCATTATAATCCTAACCCGCACTGTCTCTCCCCCTGTCCAGCATTTATCCCCTGTCTTTCCAGTACATCCCCATCTCTTCCCTTTTGTCCATGTCAGCCCCCTCCCTCCCTCCATCCATCCCTCCGTCAGTCCCCCCTCTGTCCATGTCAGCCCCCCTCCCTCCCTCCTTCCATCCATCCATCAATGTCAGCCTCTCTCCCTCCCTCCCTGTCAGCCCTCCCCTCCCTCCCTCCATCCATGTCAGCCCCGCCTCTCTCCATGTCAGCCCCCCTCCCTCCCTCCATCAGCCCCCCTCCCTCCATCCATCCATCCATATCAGCCCCCCTCTGTCCATGTCATCCCCCCTCCCTCCATATCAGCCCCCCTCCCCCATGCAATATTCCCTCTAATTTTCTGTAGGCTGTGTGCACATAAAATATCAGCTGTGCAGCTTTTGAAGGAAGGTTAAATTTTTGTGCACCACATAACGACACTCGGAGTTATATACTTTAAAATTTGACTACATGTCAGAATACAGTATGTACACCACATTGATTTTAATCAAATTAAATTAAAATAGACAATTACTAAATGAAGCAGAAAATTTCTAGTAATTACAATCACAACTTTTTAATTTTAAGATGTCTGTGGTGTTTTCTATAAGAATCAGAACCGTAATTTTTGTGCGCTGTGTTGTAAAGTATGTGCGCTCGCTCGACGAGGTGTGCGCACGCGCATACGCACACAGCTTAGAGGGAACAGTGTCCCCATGTCAGCCCCGTTGCAGGTTCCCTGCTCCCCTCTCCCCATGTCTGCCTCCTTCTTCTCCAGCTGCGGCTCCCTGTCTCTTAGGGAACCGCGGCTATGCCTGTAAAACCTTTGCGGAGCCTTTTGTCTCTAAACGGGCTTCGTGCAGCATTGTCTCGCCTCCAAAGGAAGTGGTACACAACTTCCTTTGGAGGTGGGACAATGCTGCACGGAGCCCGTCGAGAGGCAGGAAGGCCCCGCAATGTTTTTTTTACAGGCATAGCCGCGGTTCCCTAAGAGGCAGGGAGTTGCAGCTGCAGAAGATTGAAGTCTGTGAGTTTGCCGCTGCCGAAAAGCGGACTCGGCAGCGGCAGCAACTTGTGCGCTTTTTTTTTTTTTTTAACGGTGGAGTGAGGCGATCCCCGCAAAATCCTGTGGCGACCCCCATGGGGGTCGCGACCCACTGCATTAGAGCCATCTGTTCTATCCGCCCTACCTATGCCCTTATCATACTTCTGATCTCTCTCATTCTAACTTGTCTGGATTATTGTAATTCTGTCTTTACCGGGCTCCCCCGTCTCCAATTACTTCAGAATACTACTACTACTATTAATCATTTATATAGTGCTACAAAACATGTACAGACACTAAACTGCCTTTTTTCGCATCTCTATCCACCACATTACTCCACTACTCATCCATTTACACTGGCTCCCTATCCACTACCACATACAATTCAAGATACTCACCACAGTACATAAGATTCTGCACACTGATACCCCATAGTATCTTTCCAATCTCATTATTCTCCATATACCATATCGTGCTCTGCGATCCATTCATATGAACTGACTTTGTCTCCCCACCCCTTCACAGGCCCACCTTCAATCCACTACATTCTTTTTGTCTTGGGTTCCTCCCTTTGGAATAGCCTCCCCCCAGACCTTCACTCAAAACTCTCATTCACTAGGTTCAAAGCACATTTTAAGGCCACCTGTTCCATTTAGCCTATGACCTTCCCCCCTGATTACCCCTATCTTTTTTCCTCAGCTGCTCACTTTATTTATTTTATTTGCTTACATTTTTATACCACCTCTTCCAGAGATCAGGGGCGGTTTTCTGTAATTTAATGGTGTTATTTTCCTGCTCTTTATGTTTGCATTGATTTTATACTTTTTTTATTGTAAACCGCTTTGATATGCATTCTTAAAGCAGTATATCAAATTTTAATAAATGAAATGAATGAAACATGCGTTGCCAATACATATTAAGTGCAAAACTATAGCAGACTTTAGTAAAAGGGCCCCTTAGTTTTTATATGTTTTACTGTTAGGCATGGAACCTCTTTGTAAACCACTTAGATGCCATTCTCGGGTGCTTATAATAGTATAACAAATGTCTGATAAATAAATTAATACCAGTGCTTTTATGGTACAGTACTATTGTGCTTACAAAATTTCCAGTGGATGAAACGGGCCACTTTGTTGTGCCTTTCTGCCATCAGAACTTCACAACCAGTTACAAGTAACCATTTTCAGCTCTTTCTTACAGAATTTATATATGTCTGTTTTACTATTTTTTTTCTTTTTTAATGAATGCTGTGAACCATCTTGTCCATTATCCATTGTCATGGGCTGCATCTCTCAATCTTTCATCCTTGGGTTTCAGTTCACCTCTCCTCAGGGTCAGCCCAAACATCAGGCAGTTGGCCTACAATGGCAGATTCTTGGGGTGCGATGGGGGGAGGGTGGAAAAAAGCAGGGTATTTAAAGCTAAACAATAGATTCTGTCAGCCAGGGAAGGGCATAAGGTTTGCCTAGGGTACCAATACCTTGAACCAACTTTGGGGCTGGCCTTGCCTCTCCTTAATCATTAACAACTACTACTGCTAAGCATTTATATAGTGCTACCAGTCGCACGCAGCGCTGTACAGACATAAAGAGACAATCCTTGCTTGTCAGAGCTTACAATCTAGTCAAAAAACAAAACAATATAGTCAAAAACAACAATCTGGTCAAAAACAAACACACAGTTGTAAGCAGGGGCAGAACAAGGGAAGGGAAGGAGATTAGGAGAGTCAAGATTCAAAAGTGAGTCAGCGAAGAGGTGAGCTTTCAGCCTGGATTTGAAGAGGGTTAGAGAAGGTGCCTGGCATACAGACACAGTTAGATTGTTCTAGGCCTAGGGTGCAGCAAGGTGAGAGCAGCAAAGTCTGGAGTTAGCAGTACAAGAGAAGGGCACAGATAGAAGCAGTTGGCTAGAAGAGCAGAGGTCCCGAGGGGGGTTGTAGGGGGAGACAAGAGAGGAAAGGTACTGAGGAGCCGCAGAGTGAATGCATTTATAGGTCAGCAGGAGAAGTTTGAACTGGATGCGGCAATGGATAGGGAGCCAATGAAGTGACTTGAGAAGAGGAGTAATATGGGTATGACGAGGCTGGCGGAAGATTAGCTGCACAGCAGAATGTTGAACAGATTGAAGGGAGAGAGATGATTCAGAGGGAGACCAGCAAGGAGTAGGTTACAGTAGTCAAGACGGGAAGTGATTAAGGAGTGGATTAGCGTTTTAGTAGTGTGCTCAGAGAGGAAGGGGTGGATTTTGCTAATGTTATAGAGAAAGAAATGGCAGGTCTTAGCTACGAGATGGATATGTGTGAAGAAAGAGATAGAGGAGTCAAAGATAACCCTGTGGGCCAAGGAAACAGGAAGGAGTACAGAGCCATCCACAGAGACTGAGAAAGGGGGAGGGGAGATTTTAGGGGGGAAGATAAGTTCAGTCTTGGCCATGTTCAATTTCAAGTGGCAGTGAGACATCCAGGCAGCGATGTCAGAGAGGCAGGTCTGGATTGCTGGAGAGAGTTCAGGCGTAGAGAGGTAGATCTGGGAGTCATCATCATATAGATGTACTGAAAGCTATGGGAAGAGATAAGCGCACCAAGGGACCGGGTATAGAGAGGGAAAAGGAGCGGACCCAGGACAGATCCTTGGGGTACACCCACTGGGAGCGGGGTAGCAGAGGAGGAGCAACCATTAATGTAACCAGTTTCATCCACGTATGGTTCTCAGAGTGACTCTTGTTTGAAATGGTTTATGATCAATTTGTTTTAATGTGCTTATTATTTTATGTTATTTTACTTATTCTGTACATTTTATTATATTGCACCTGGTCTCATAGTCTTTTTGGGAAAGGCAGTTTATAAAATTGACAAATACGTACATGCATTCCAGAGGAAAAGGCCTCTAAGAAACGAAGAGTTGAAAGGGCTGCTCCACCTCTCCTTTCCTATCCTCTTGCTTCTACCATCACATCTTTATGCCAGGCTGCTGGGAGAGTTCCCTTCCCGCGTCCTGAGACAAACACTTCTTTCCATGTAAGCCAGGCCCAGACTCCCTGGTGCCTGGGACGCTCACTGTGGTCTGCACCATGCAGTAGGCTTCAGGACTGGATTTCAAGTGGGAGTGCCCATAGACAAGTGGGGAGACCTCCTCCCCCCCCCTTGCAATTGCCACATCCATCGAATCCTCCTCTCACCTTGTGCTGATCCTGAGCAGCAGTGGTAGTGAAAAAAGTTCAGTCACAGGACAGTGCGGGACCTGTGACACCCCCCCCCCCTCCCGAGGTGCTCACAAGCCCTGCAATATCCTGCCCCCTCTACGTGCACAGATTTCCTGTTACTATGGAAACCCTTGCAAGCTGATGGGCCTCCCTGTCCTCAACTATAGCCTCAGACCCAGATTAAGGCATAAGAATATAAAGTATGCCAGACTGGGTCAGACCAAGGTCCATCAAGCCCAGTATCCTGTTTCCAACAGTGGCCAATCTAGGTCACAAGTACCTAGCAGTATCCCCAAAAGACACAGGTTCCACAGTGCTTGTATTGGGGCAAGCAGTGGATATTCTGGGTCCACTTTAATAATGGTTTATGGACCTTTCCTCCAGGAACTTGCCCAAACCTTTTTTAAACCCGGCTACACTAACAGCTTTTACTACATCCTCCGGTAGCAAATTCCAGTGTTTGATTACACGTTGAGGGAAAAAATATTTTCTCTTATTAGTCTTAAACAGATTACATTGTAGCTTCATTGCATGTCCTCTGGCCTTTCTACTTTTTGATGGCGTAAACAATCAATCTACATTTACCCGTTCCATTCCATTCATTAATTTCTAGACCTGTATCATATCTCCCCTCAGCCGTCTCTTTTCCAGATTGAAGAGCCCTAACCTTTTAAGCCACTCCTCATAGAGGTATCCTTCCATCCCTTTTCCATTTTGGTGACTCTTCTCTGTACCTTTTCTATTTATTTATTTAACATTTCTTATATAACGCCTTTCAAGGTTATCAAAACAGTTTACATTTAACTCAACAATTATACATGGAACCAGTAAATAGACAATTATGATACATCTAATTTCTATGATACATTTCTAATTCTGCTATATCCCTTTTAAGATATGGTGACCAGAATTGCACACAATATTCAAGGTGCGGTCTCACCATGGAACGATATAGAGGCATTATAATATCCTTTGTTTTATTTTCCATTCCTTTCCTTATGATACCTAGCATTCTATTTGCTCTCTTGGCCGCTGCTGCACACTGGGCCGAGGGTTTTAACATGTTATTCACAATGATGCCTAAATCTTTTTCCTGGATAGTGGTTCCTAATGTGGAACCTTGCATCATGTAACCATAGTTTGGATTGTTCTTTCCTAGGTGCATAACATTGCACTTGTCCACATTAAATTTCATCTGCCATTTGAACATCCAGTCTTCCAATTTATCAAGGTCCTCTTGTAATTTTTCACAAATCTCTTGGATTTTAACAACTTTGCATAATTTTGTGTCATCTGCAAATTTGATATAGCTCACTTGTTATTCCCATTTCCAGGCATTTATGAATATGTTAAAAAGCAGCGGACCCAGCACAGATCCTTGGGGTACTCCACTATTCACCTTTCTCCATTGGGAAAATTGTCCATTCAGCCCAACCCTCTGCTTTCTATCTTTGAACCAGTTCCTGAACCACAATAGTACACTGCCTCCTATCCCATGACTTTTTAATTTCGCCAAGAGTCTCTCATGAGGGACCTTGTCAAAGGCTTTCTGAAAGTCCAGATACACAGCAATACTGTGACGCCTATCCAAATTTGGACAGGAGCCACTTTCCTATGTTGCCTATGGTTAAATCTGGGCCTGGTAGTCTTGCCTCTCTGCTTCTCCTGGGCACCCAAGTGGGGCACGAGCAGACATGCATGCTATTGAAAGTCTGCTCGTGCACCTAGAGTGGATTCAAGGTGCTGGCACCCTAGGCAGACCTTAAGCCTTATGCCCCCACTGGCTGTCGGAATCTATTGTTTATTTTTTAATGCCCTGCCACCCTAGGCGACAGCCTAGTTTGCCTAGTGGTTAGGCTGGCCCTGTGCACAACACATGGGCTGAAGCAAACACCATACTCACAGATGTACTGCTCTAAGCTGCATGGGAGCCCATTGCCTGCATTCTTACTGTTAGTGGTGGTCCAGCACTCTTGTGATTTGGATTATATAGGGGCAGGCATGTCCTTTGGGAGTCCTACAGATCCCATTTGACGCAGGAGATCTAGAAAACCAGGAGATTGCAGCAGCACCCGAACAACTCAGAGAGAACACTGTACAAATGATTCTTTTTATTTGTGGTATGAAATATTTGTCAGCCTTGCTACTTATGTGCATTGTAATTTATTTTGGAGTCTAAATTGTACAAATTTACAAACTGTGTTAGCTTGCGCCTAGGAAAAGACAATCGATTAAATACACAGACTTTTAATATGTTTAAGATGGGTGTATATATTTAATATTAATCAATTAATGTTTCCATATCTGTGGGTGTCTCTTACATTATGCGTTTAACAGTTTCCCCCCTCAGACTCATAGCAGAGAAGGTTAAGCCTGCCTTGCTTATGTGATTGGACAGTACTGGCAACATTTTATAAAGACAAATGAAAAATAATTTAATGTGTTTACACAGATGTTGTAAATTTTCAGAAGCGATTTTACTGGGCTTCAAGAAAATGTTTAAATCATTGTATTTCCTTAAGCTGCCAACCTTTCTCAGTATGGTACCTTCTGGTAGCCCTTGTCCTTTAAGAGCACCGAGGTACAAAAACAAACAAAACCAATAAACTCCTCAAAAATTTGGGGGCAAAGTGCAAAAGAAAAATGATGTCCGTAAAACGATGAATGCTGTTAGGTTCTGCTTCTCTTATTATCATTTTTAATTTCTCACAGGATAACACTAGAGTAGAATTGAAAGTTAAAACCCCATGTGTCCTTACCCTGCTCCAGGTCCTGCTGGTCGTACCAGGGGTCGTCTTCCTCACTCTGAAACTCTTCCATTCTGCCAGCGCTCAGCATCCGCAGCGGCGGCGCAGACGAAGACGAAGACGCGCAGGGCGAGGACGTCTAGAAGTCAGCGATGCCGGAGGGGAAGGTCCGTCCTCGCTTCTCTGAAAGCAAGGCTGAGCACAGCGGAATAGGTCAGGGGCAGATGAAGCGGTGCCACATCGGGCTCCCTCCCTCCTATGGAACGCGATCGGAGCTCTTCCTCTCCATTCTCCTCCTTTCCGCCCGCCTTTCTTTCCGTTTCCCTTCTCCTGGGCCGAATACGTGCACGGGTGGCTGCTGTTTTCCGAGGGATTACGCGGACAGCTCTTGCAGGACTGCATGCAAGCCAAGACGGAGGGAGCGGGGTCGTCTTTGCTCGATGGAGACCTCCGGCATGGCACCGCTGGGGACCCCCCTTCCCTCTCCACCCGAGCTCAGCTGTCAAAGGAAAGCGGGCTGGAGCGATCAATCCCACCCCCTCCTCTTAGCACACCGAGAGAAGGCTGTCCCACGGCTTCGCTGCCTCACCCCCTCCTCTTAGCCAGCCGCTCACTGCAGCTCTCGCTGGGAGGGAGGAGGCTCTGGGCTGGAGGTACCCACTGGATGCAGGGACTTGTAGTCTTGCTTTCCTCGGCGAATGCAGCTCCGATTTCCTCTTGCAAGGGGTAAATCAGGACTGGCTCTCTTGTCCTGGGCACAAGGGAGACTGCGGATGCCAGCGGGAATGCAGGGTGCACACTCCATTTTAGGGGCAGACTCTTAAGTCAGCCTGCATGCTGATCCAGACGCACAATAAAACGAGTAGCAGTTAATCAGAAAATGTGCACGCGTAGCATATACTATCCATTTAACCTCGGGTTGGCCCTGTCTCGTGCTCTCTGCTTAATTATTGTCTTTCCTTAAAAGAAGCCCAGTGCCTTGAGCAGCAGAATGCTTGTATGGTGATCGGAATCCACCGAGACGCTCTCGGGGCCCCTTTCACTGAAACCTGGTAGCTGGTTAAAGTGCCTTTTAATGTGTAGCCCATACCAGCCTCCGCGGGAAAAGGGCAACGGTGCCCATGGGGGGTGCGGGACCATGTGTGGAGACAGGGTGCAGGGTCTCATTTGCATAAGGGACCTCATTTGCATAAATATTTGCATAATGTTAACATACACTAACTTTTCGTAAACATGCCTCTTAATGAGTGTCTGGATAAAACAAGACTACCAGATTTCTACATTACTATACTCCAGTGCCAACCGCCAGGCACATTAGGAAGTACTACAAACACTGCCCATTTAGAACCCATAGCAAACCCGCCGTATCATAACTGCACTACCAGGACTCACAAAGCACCAAACCCTACCCATCAAAAGGCAACACAGTAAATATTAAACCAATACATCTCAGAGAACAACTGGCATTCTCAAATAGAAACTTACATGAACAGAATACATCAGCTCGGTTACACATGCAGAACATAGACTGTCACCAAACAAAGAACAAGGGATCACAATTTAGAAATAGGAAGACAATTAAACTGGGAACCCCAAAAGCCAAACTTGGAATGTACAACACTGCAGAAATAAAACTATAAATTAATTTCCACTTGTACTAAACAAAATGCAGACATTAAAGATGCACATTTCCCAGAGCTGACATATTCCAGTTAATAAATTCAAAATAAAAAAAAAAGTATTTTTCTACCTTTTGTTGTTTGTGCATTTTAAGAACATAAGAACATAAGATATGCCATACTGGGTCAGACCAAGGTCCATCAAGCCCAGTATCCTGTTTCCAACAGTGGTCAATCTAGGTCACATGTACCTAGCAGTTTCCCCAAAAGACACAGGTTCCACAATGCTTGTATTGGGTCAAGCATTGATATCCTGGGTCCCTTTTTAATAATGATTTATGGACCTTTCCTCCAGGAACTTGTCCAAACCTTTTTTAAACCCAGCTACACTAACAGCCTTTACTACATCCTCCGGTAACAAATTCCAATGATTACACGCTGAGTGAAAAAATATCTTCTCTTATTTGTCTTAAATAGTTTACCCTGTAGCTTCATTGCATATCCTCTAGTCTTTCTATATTCTGATAACTTAAAACAATCAATCTACGTTTACCCGTTCCAATCCGTTCATTTATAGACTTCTATCAAATCTCCCCTCAGCTGTCTCTTTTCCAGGTTAATTAAAGAGCCCTAACCTTTTTAGCCTTTCTTCAAAGGAGTATCCTTCCATCCCCTTTACCATTTTGGTGACTTTTCTCTGAAACGTTTCTAATAACGCTATATCCTTTTTAAGATACGGCGACCAGAATTTTTTTCAGTTGCAATTGCTCTAGTCACTTTCTTCTGGTTTCTTCTTGTCTTCTGCTATCTCTCCATTGTCTGCTGTCGATTTGTCCTTTCCTCTCCCAGTTTTTTCCATTCTCTCTCTACATCTGCTTTAACATACCCATCTTTCTACTTTTTCTCTTTCCTCCATCTCTTTCTTTATTCCTTTTTCATCCAATCAAATTTTACCCCTCCGGCCAATCGTAAATTTGTCTTCCCTCCCACACAAAATATTTTCCCCCCTCTCCATTTCACTCTCCCAGCCCCATCCCATTCTAATCCTCCCCCAACATCAGCTCCCTTCTAGTTCCAGCCCCACCCAGCATCCACTCCCTTCTAGTCCCCACATCAGCCCATTTCCAATCCTAGCCCCCCATCAGCCCATTTCCAATCCTATCCTAGCCCCTCCAACAGCCCATTTCGTCCTATCCATTTTCAGTCCTATCCATGCCCACCCATCAGCCCATTTCTAACCCTAGCCCCCCATCAGCCCATTTCCAGGCCTATCTTAGCCCCACCATCAGCCCATTTGCAGTCCTAGCTCCCCTATCCATTTTCAGTCTTATCCAAGCCCACCCATCAGCCCATTTCCAACCCTAGCCCCCCATCAACCCATTTCCAGCCCTAGCTTCCCCATCTCCAGTCCTATCCAAGAACACTCATCAGCCCATTTTCAACCCTAGCCCCCCATCAGCCCATTTCCACTCCTATCCTAGCCCTACCATCAGCCTATTTCCAGTCCTTGCTCTCCCATCCATTTCTAGTCATATCCAAGCCCCCCATCAGCCCATTTCCAGTCCTATCCTAGCCCAACCATCAGCCCATTTCCAGTCCTAGCTCCCCCATCTCCAGTTCTATCCAAGCCCCCCATCAGCCATTTCCAACCCTAGCCTCCCATCAGCCCATTTCCAGTCCTATCCTAGCCCCACCATCAGCCCATTTCCAGTCTTAGCTCCCCCATCCATTTCCAGTCCTATCCCAGCCCCCCATCAGCCCATTTCCAGTCCTTTCCTAGCCCCACCATCAGCCCATTTCCAGTCCAAGTCACCCACTCAGCCCATTTCTAGTCCAATGGTTAAGGCACTGACTGCTGATACAGGTGTCATGAGTTTGATCCCCAGTGTGCCTAATACGTAAGGCTGGCTGAGGCATCAGCTTTGCAATGTATGTATTGTTTCCTGCAGCACTTTATTTGTATTTTATTAATTGCTGCCAGCAAACACGCCCTCACGTGCCGTAACTGAAGGTGCCGCATAAGGCACCCTATAAGGCACTCCATAGGGCACATTATAAAGTCCACTGTCCGCCACGGCACCCTATAATGTCCCCTATAGGGCACCCTATAAGCCGCTCCACAGGATAACATATAGTGCACCTTATATGGACGGTAACCATAAGGTGCCCTATAGGGCGCCCTATAAAGCGCCCTCTGAGGCACTTTATGGGTACAGTACGCTGAGGGTGTTTTTGCTGGCAGCAATAATGTACATTAAAAAGAGATAATGCTTTGGGCAGCCCTATCAAATAACCCCACTGTGGGTTTGAACCCATGACCTCTGGCTCCACAGGCAGTGAAGTAACCAGTGGGCTACAGCTCTATAGCTGCTAGCAAGCCCCTGGCTGGCTGCAGAGGGACTGCACGTCACCGCACAGACAGTCTGCTGTGGTCACCAGGATAGGGTTAGCCCACCCGTACCCATGATGCACTGCACATGCAAATCAGCTGTCTACAGATGAACACAAGATGGGGTATGCACCCCCACAGCACCTTGGCCTGGTAGGGGGAACTGACCATGTGTGTTACAGAGTTGCTACACACCGTCACATTGTGCGGGTCTGTGCTCACCCTGAGTGTGCGGTGGGGCGCCCAGCACCAGGTCCACAGCACCTTCCATGGCAGAAATAGGCCATGCTGCAGGTCCCCAGCAGTGCTAATGTGTGAGATAGGTAGTTTCTGCAGAAACACCTTGGATATATCTGTCTGTCAGTCAGGTGTAGCCCCTATGGACCCCTAGGTGGATTATGTACCACCACTCTCCTCCTCCAGGGCTGAGGGTGGTAAACAGGGTCTCCCATCAACAGATCCACATTCTACCTCCCTGCAATGGTGGCAGTAGAGGGGATCATCAACCCCGGTCCTGCTGGGGAACAGACACCCTACAGGGCAGTCAATGCAGCTCTGTACACATCCATAACACAATAGCAGACAGACATTAGGCCTGGATATGCTATGCTGCACCCCACCACTATCTGATATTCTCCTGAAGCAAGCCTTCAGCCACTGCACAGCACTCCATCAAGACACATACCAGCTGCAAACAGTCTGCTAGCTAGTCCATAGTGCATGTTCCTGGTGGAAATGTGTGCACTCAGAACTGGGATGTCAGCATACACAACAAGCAGATAAGTCAGTGACTGGGCCCCAAAAGGAAACCCATAAATATCACATGAAAAAAAACTATATAGCACTATGGGGGTGCCTAGCCATGCTGTGGTCACTGCACAGTCAGGGTGAGAGTGATCTCCCAGCAGGACATGCTGAGGCCACCCTGTCTGTGTAGGTGGTGGCCAGGCACTAAAATGTCCCAGCCAGTGCCCTATGCCCTGTGCAGATGCATCCTGGCCAGGCCACCCTGTCCGGGCTATACCCATGGTACCTTGCTCCTCATTATGCACATTGACAGGCCAATACTGGCAACAGTGCTGGCAGTGTGGGCTGTGGAGGGTGTTTGCAGCCACCACACACTGGATAGACAGACACACACTCCCACACCTATGCCAGCATTGTGCTACTATAGAGGAGTTTAGCAGCCCTGGCACCACACCAGTCCTGGGCACAGTAAAGGCATGGATATGGTACGCAATACTGTTGGGGGTCACTCCCCAGGGTGGTAAACACTGTCAGAGACCAGACCTGAAGCACACACCAGGGACATCAGAAAGATTGTTATGATGGAGCTCAATCAGCAAACTGTGCTTAACGCAGGAATTGCTATCTGCCAGTAATCATAGCAAAAGTTTGATAGCTGTGTACCGTATACCCAGGTGTAGGGTGGCATTGCTAAGGTATGCAAGTGCTAGTATTGGGAGATGCATGCAGGGCCCAATGTCCTGCCTCTCCAGGAGGCATTGGCTAATGGGGCCTGTGGGTGTGGGTGTGGGTGTGTCTGCCCCTGTTGGCTGCTGCTTTACGGCAGAGGTTCCCAACTCCAGTCCTGGTGTGCCAAACACTGTTCGGGTTTTCATGCTGTCCCTCATGAATATGCATGAGATACATCTGCATACCATGGGGGTGGTGCATAGATATGCAGCACACGCATCTTTATTAGAGGCAGCATGGAACCTGAATGGTGTTTGGCCCTCCAGGACTGCATTTGGGAGACTCTGCTCTAGGTAATACACCTGTTTATGGTGTCTGTGCTCGGTGGGGTAAAATATAGGCGTATTAACCATGCGTATGTTCTCTGCAATAAAGGTTTGTCCTTACTATCACGGTTTAGTTGTAGGAAAAATATGTGGACAGGATTGGCAGTAGCCCCAGCTGGGCTTTGAACCTGTGACCTTCTGTTCTTGCACACACTGTCTGTGTGCACTGCACCACCGTGTTGCCACAGATATGCTGCATTCCCTGGGGAGTCCATGACTGTACATCCGACAGGGCCTGTTTGTTGCAGTGCACGGCACCCACCTGGACAGGGCTAGGCCATGGTCTGCTGTGGTCACCAGCTGCTGCCTCCTCCACCACCAGTACCGCTCCATCCTTAGATTGGAGACAGCATAAACCCTGAAGGATTTGTGGCCCTCCAGGACTGCATTTGGGGGAATCTGCTCTAGGTAATGTGCATGTTTCTGGTGTCTGTGCTCTGTAGGGTAAAATAGAGGTGTTTGAGCCATGCTTATGTTCTCTGCAATAAAGGTTCGTCTTTACTATCACGATTTATTTGTGGGTAAAATATGGGGACTGGATTGGCAGGAGCCCCAGCTGGGGCTTGAATCTGTGACCTTCTGTCTCCAAACACGCTGGTTGTGTGCACTGCACCACCGTGTTGCCACAGAGACAGTGCATTCCCTGATGATAACATGACTGTTTGTCTGGCAGGGCCTGTCTGTTGCAGTGCATTTCACCCACCTACACAGGGCTAGGCCATGGTCTGCTCTGGGCAGCTGCCACTGCCCCCCTCCACCTCCAGTACCCCTGTGCCACCTTGCTGACATGCCCTTCTGCTGGTGGTGCTGGTGGTATGCAGTCTCAGGCCATCCTGTGTGCAGGTAGGCGGCTGCCTATGGTGCGGGTTCTGAGGTAGGGGTGTCTGCATATCTGTCCGCACGTCCCCAAATCACCACCTGCCAATGTTCTGTGCCCTTGGGGGTACCTGCTGGGTACTATCCCCTGTGACACTGTGCTAAACACTCTCGTGCCCATGTTGGGCCCTCATCAGTTGCTGTCTGGCTGCTGTTCAGTTTCAGCATTCCTAAGTGCCATCTAGGCATCTGCCTAGTCCGCACTGTGCCCCAGCTGCACCACAGCATGTGCCGCCTGCAGCCCTCTGTATCCCCTTTCCCAGCATATGTCCAGTTGCCCATTCCGACCTGCCCGCCCTGCTGTTGTGGAACATGTGCATGCCATAGGTAACCTGTCCAATGGAGAGGGAAACCCTGATCAGTGCTGTTTCACTGTGGGATCATTCACCTTGTATGGGGACGGAGCGTAGCCCCTTCTAAAATTCATATTTATTTTTTGCGGCTTTCTTGGGAGTGTTTTTTGATGTTTCCCATTACTATCACTATTGCCCAGCTTGAGTATACTTTTATTTTATTTTGTTGGGGTCATTTTCAATGTTTATTTGCACTTTTGTTCCGTGCACATGTATCACACTTATCACTGTTTTGTAGGATTCCCTGGTTTTGCTGTACATTGCTGACAGAAATGGTTTCTCTTCCCTTTAAATCGGCTCTACCGCGAGGTTTTCACTCGCGGTATTTTTTGCCTTGTATTTCAGCCCCGCTCGTGTGCGGGGAGCCTCTCCCCTCCCACTCTCCACCCATTGACCCCTTCTCTCCGCCCCTGGGGAGCCTTCCTCCGCCCTCCGGGAGCCTTTCCACGCCTTTATCGCACATTAGCGCGCCGCGCACATGAGCGTGCACTTTAGTGCGCCGCGCACCTGTGCGGGGCACATTTGTGCCCCATAACGCATCATTAGCATGCTCTAAGGTACCTTAGCGCACGCTATTGTGCGCCGTGCACATTAGCGCAGTTTAGTAAACATACCCCATAGTTCACCATAACATAGAGCTCACTTTTAACAGAATTTACGGCAGGGGCAGGTGATTCACAACATCTAACCAGTAATCAGCGGCAGTGGCCAACTGCTGGTCATGATGGGGTGAAAAACCTAACCCCTCCAGAGTTTGGGAGCTGGAGGACTGAGAAGATACTGGGCTGTCCCTTCTGATTGTGTCTGGGGGTCTGTCACTTATATACTGATCCTGTCGGGGAGTGCTCACTCCCGTGATGTTCATTGTCCATCCACTTCAGAAGCTGTTCCACCTCCTCCCGTGAGTGAAGAAATATGCGCTTGCCCTGAAATAAGACAGTTAGGCAGGCCAGGAACCAGATCGCTGTGCATAGACCAGCCTTCACCAGCATATCCCGATAAGGTTGGAAGGATTTTCTTTTGCGTGCTGTCTCTCCACTGGCATCCGGAAAGACAGCGACGCTCCATCCTTTATAATGCACCTTTTTGGTTTTTTGGGCTTCGGCGATCACATGTTCCTTTTCCTTATTCCGGAGCAACCTAATAATGAGTGCTCGAGGCTGCTTATTCGGCCCAGGCTTGGGCTGGGTTTCACGATGGGCCTGCTTGATTTCATATGCCAGACAGCAGTTTGCATGGGAAAACACTCCATTAGGAATTGGTGTGCAAAGGCCCTCACGTCTGGCAATTCAACCCCCTCAGGAATCCCAAACACCCGGAGATTCTGACTGTGGTCGCAATTTTCATGGTCCTCAGCTTTCTCTTCCAGTCACTGAATTGCTTTTTGTAACTGCTTTATATCTTGAGTGGTCTGCCTGTCCCTATCTTCTAACTGATTCACATGTTCCTCCACCTCTCCTACCATGTTGATGAGAAAGTCAAAGCGGCCATGGAAACGGGTAGAGACGGTATTAATAATTTCTATCTTAGAGGTACAGATCTCCTGTATGTTCTTGCATGCTATCTTCCTTTTCTTCCTCTCCCATTGCCAGGCTGGTACTCACCATTTTAACTCCTGGGGAGTGTCCATTGCTAGCTTTTATTTAGCTGCAGCAGAGCTATTGTCCTTTTCCACCTTCTCCAAATGAGATCGCAGCAGCTTGGGGATGTTAGGAGTTTAATTGTGTTTTATACCGGTTGCCAGTAATGATTTATCATCAGGTTTATAATGAGGTCATGTTTTCATTTTACCATCTAATCATTTACTTATCAGTTTTGTTCTGTTGACTTTTAGTCCAATTTGTTTGGTTTTATTTTTTATCTCTGGTGATGCTACACTGTTCTTCATAATGGATTTTATTGATTTCTTATGATTCCCTATTGTTATTTACTCTTTTTATATCCCTGGCACTTTTGGTTCCATTAACCTATTTTATTATTATTTTTTATTATTATTTCTTATTTTTAATCTTTTAATTGTTATATATATATATTTATGGGATCATTCCGGCCCTGACTAACCTCCCCATACGAACAGGGAGTTTGTACAGGGAAGCTAGTCGGGGGCGGGAAAGGGGCAGTGCAGAGGCGGAGACAGGGCAGACTGTGGGCAGTCTGCGGCCCCGGATATAGAGGGCCAATTCAGCTTTCGGCCCTGTACGTCCATGGCCGGCAGATGGAATGAGGAATTTATTCCAACTCTGAGGTGGAATAAGTTCACCTAGATGGGGGGGGGAGATGGCAGGCCCAGAGCGCATTGAAGGGTGGAGGGGGTGCAGGAGATTCCCCATAGCCTGACCCTGGCCTTAGGAGGCTGGATCGGGTGTCAGGCTGTGGGGAATGCATTAAGTCATCGGTGGCTGGGGATTGTGTCTCCTGAACAGAGCCATGGCATCATGGCTCCATTCAGGAGCCTTGACTGGGTTAGCTGGGTAGCGGCCTGTACGTGCAGGCCAACTGGGATCGGGTCCCAGGCCTGCACATACAGGCCTAGCTGCGATTCTGATCTCGTGGGGCTAGATGTGTCCTGAGGGATCAGAATTGCTTCTGCCCCTGTAAGTCCGATTTCAATTGGGCGCATAGGTGCATCGATGTCCTGTATGGAATGGGGCCCATATATATATGCAAACAAAAAATGCAATGTGTGCCTTTGATTCAGTCCTGACTCCTGGTGACCCAGAAGCTCCTGGGTTTTCTTGGCAGTGTCACCAGAAGTAGAGTGCCAGGCCTTTCTTCTGAGGCAATGGAGGGTTAAGTGACTTGCCCAAGGCCACAAGGAGTGCTAGTGGGAATTGAACCCTGGTTGCTTGGTTACCAAGCCAGTGTTCTAACCACTAGGCTACTCCTCCATATATATATATATTTTTTTTTTGTTAATTATATTTATACTCAGATTGATGTGTAATTATACATACCTTTTAATGTATTTACCCCACATTTCATTTTAGAGAGGTCAGAATCGCCTGAAGAAGGCTTCGGCTGAAACACGTGACCTCATGGATACTCAATAAAGCTTCTTGCTGCATCCCATGGAGTGGTGTGTCCTGCTTTCTCTGTGCCCTATAGTCGCTGCAGGTGGTGTGTTCCCCTTTCTGGTCCTAAATCTGAGAAGGACACTACAATGATTTCAGGTGTCTGCATTACTTCTTTCTCCATTGTACAGGCTATTAAATGGACTCACTAAGGTCCAAATCTTTTTTTTTTTTTAATTTCAACAGAAATCAAGCATACACTTGCTGAAAAAAGAAAATATCATTAACAGAATTCAACCTAAGTAGATATTTGCAGGGAACTTAAGGAAAAACAATGCTCCTAACGGCAGAACACTGGGTTTTAAAAGAAGAAATTCTCGTCTATGGTTTTGTGTCTCACGTGCTAGGTTCAGGGAAACCCTAACAACCTGACCCAGAAAAGGTATTTATAGAGCTTCAAGATCCAGTCATGGTCCACAGTTAAAGCACAAGCAATCACAAGCGTGGCCGCAGTCACAGTCTCAGATTGTGACCCTTCCAATAAGGCAGTAACATTCAAAGTATCCATCCCCGAGGGATTCCCAGAAGATTCCTCGTTCCCCATAGGAAGATAATAGATTCTAGATATAGGGGAATTGACTCTTTTTTAATTTTAGGTAGTTTTATATACCACCTTATCTTAAAGTCAAGGCAGTTTACAGGAGAACAAACATATTGCAGATGGAACACAAGTATAGTAAAACATAACTTAGGGGTATGTTTACTAATTGGTGGTAGTGGCTTCCGTGCGATATCAGGGCCTTGGCTCCGATACTGCACGGAAGCTGCTACAGGCGATTAGTAAACATACCCCTTAGAGTGGTGTACAAGTATCAGTGGAACGTATTTTACATGCAACATACAGTACAGTAAGCATAATAGAACATAAATTAAACTGAACTTAAACAGCATGGTTCTGTGAGCTGTTTGAGTCAGGAGGGATTATGTTAAGTGATATGAGTCAAGCGTTTATGGAATATGATAGTATATTTATTTATCCATATTTATATACCACCTTATCCTTCAATATGTTTATATATCCTTATATGTTTATATATGCTTAGGGGTGGCAGAACATAACTTCAACTGTTTAATCCAGGGTGTAGATTAATAAATGGAAGGGTTGTCTAGACGGGGGTATTGTGTTAAGGGGTGCTGATTTCTCAGGAAAGCTTGTGGTCCGGTATTGTGGTCAGGGCCGGCCCGTCCATTGTGCGAGAATATTGTTCACACACGGCCCTGTGCGAAGTTCATTCCGCTGGGTGGATTTGCAGGGCCGGCTTCAGAGGGAGCCAGGAGGCCCAAGGTCCTGGCTCACCTCTGCACAGCACTGGAGTGAAGAACAGCGTGTTCCTTCACTCACATTGTGTTCTCATGAAGCCCGCGGAGTGCCAGCAAAAAGGAAATGCCCTTTAACCTTTCCCAGCACTTTGCAGGTTTCACAGGAACACAGCGTGAGTTACGGAATACGCTGTTCTTCACTCCAGCACTGTGCAGAGGTGAGCCAGCCTCCCCAATTCCCTCTGAAGCTGCTCTTATAGGTGCAGGGCTCTTCGGGGGGGGGGGGGGCTGGGGGCTGGGATAGGACTGGAAATAGGCTGATGGGGGGCTAGGACTGGAAATGGTTGATGGGGGCTGGGATAGGACGAAATGGCTGATGTAGGGCTAGTATTGGAAATGGGCTGATGGGGCAGCTAGGACTGGAAATAGGCTGGGGGCTAGGATAGGACTGGAAATGATTGATGGGGGGCTAGGATTTGAAATGGGCTCATGGGGGGGCTGGGATAGGACAGGAAATGGCTGATAGGGAGGCTAGGATTGGAAATGACTGATGGGAAGCTTGGACTGGAAATGGGCCGATGGGGGACTTGAATAGGACTGGAAATGGCTGATGGGAGAGCCTGGACTGGAAATGGCTGATGGGGAGGCTAGGAGTAGAAATGGACTGATGGGGGAGCTTGGACTGGAAATGGCTGATGGGGAGGCTAGAATTAGAAATGGGCTGAGGGGGCGCTTGGACTGGAAATGGCTGATGGGCAATGTTCCCTCTAATTTTCTGTAGGCTGTGTGCACATAAAATATCAGCTGTGCAGCTTTTGAAGGAAGGTTAAATTTTTGTGTGCCACATAACGACACTCAGAGTTATATACTTTAAAATTTGACTACACGTCAGAATACAGTATGTACACCACATTGATTGCACTAGAAAATATTGTAGAACTTGTGAAAACCATAAATACACAACAACTTTTCAATTTTAAGAACGTCTGTGTTGTTTTCTATCAGAATCAGAACCGTAATTTTTGTGCGCTCTGTTGTAAAGTATGTGCGCTCACTCGGTGAGGTGTGTGCGCGCGCACACGCGCACAGCTTAGAGGGAACAGTGCTGATGGGGGGCTAGGATTGGAAATGGGTTGATTGGGGGCTGGGATAGGAAATGGCTGATGTGGGGCTAGGACTGGAAATGGGTTGATGGGAGCTGGGATATGACTGAAAATTGTTGATGGGAGGGGGCTAGGATTGGAAATTGACTGATGGGGAGGCTAGGATTGGAAATGGGCTGATGGTGAGGGGTGGACTGGAAATGGCTGATGGGGGACTAGGATTGGAAATGGGTTGATGGCCGGGGGAGGGGGGTCTGGGATAGGACTGGAAACAGCTGATGGGAAGGCTAGGATTAGAAATGGGCTGATGGTGGGGGGCCTGGACTGGAAATGAGCTAATGGGGGCTGGAATAGGACTGGAAATGGCTGATGGGGGACTAGGATTAGAAATGGGTTGATGGGGATGCTTGGATTGGAAATGGCTGATGGGGGGCTAGGACTGGAAATGGGTTGATGGGGGGCTTGGACTGGAAATGGGCTGATGGGGGGTGGGATATGACTGGAAATGGCTGATGGGGGCTAGGATTGGAAATGGACTGATGGGGGGCTTGGACTGGAAATTAACTGATGGGGGGCTTAGGACTGGTAATGGGCTATGGGGGTTGCTAGGACTGGAAATGGGCCAAGTGGAAGGGGAGGCTTGAACTGCAAATAGCTGATGGGGACAGGGGCTTGGAATGGAAATGGGCTGAATGGAAGGGGGGCTTGAACTGCAAATAGCTGATGGGGAGGAGGCTTGGAATGGAAATGGGCTGAGTGGAAGGAGGGCTTGAACTGCATATAGCTGATGGGGAGGGGGGCTTGGAATGGAGATTGGCTGTGAGGGGAGGGAGCTAGGACTGGAAATGGGCTGATGGAGGGGCTAGGATAGGACTGGAAATGGGCTGTTGGGGGAGCTAAGATTGGAAATCGGCTGTGGTGGGGGCTTGGATTGAACTGGACTCATGGAGGGGCTAGAACTGGAAGTAGGCTCATGGGGGGCTTGGATTGGAAATGGGCTGTGTGGAGGGGAGCTAGGATTTGACATGGGCTGATGGTGGGGCTAGCAAAGGACTAGAAATGGGCTGATGGGGGTCTGGGATTGAAAATGA
This sequence comes from Ichthyophis bannanicus, assembly GCA_033557465.1. NCBI lineage: Eukaryota > Metazoa > Chordata > Amphibia > Gymnophiona > Ichthyophiidae > Ichthyophis > Ichthyophis bannanicus. The sequence goes on from CM066041.1 coordinate 295,358,731, forward strand.
ACTGATGGAGGGACTCGGATAGGACTGGAAATGGATGGGGGACCTAGGACTGAAAATGGGTTGATGGGGGGGGGGGGCTAGGACTGGAAATGGGCTGATGCGGGGACTAGAAGGGAGCAGATGCTGGGTGGGGCTGGAATTAGAAGGGAGCTGATGTTGGGGGAGGATTAGAATGGGATGGGGCTGGGAGAGTGAAATGGAGAGGGGAAAACATTTTGTGTAGGAGGGAAGAAAAATCTACAATTGGCCGGGTATTGGGAGAGTAAGTGGGGATTGAGGATGGAGGGGTAAAATTTGAGTGGATGAAATAGGAACGAGGAAAGAGCAAAAGGAGAAAGATTAGTATGTTAAAGCAGATGTAGAGAGAGAGAGAATGGAAAAAAAACTAGAAGAGAGAAGAAAGGACAAATGGACAGCAGACGATGGAGAGTTAGCAGAAGACACGAAGAAACTAGAAGAAAGTGGCTGGAGCAATTGCAACTGAAAAAAATGCACAAAAGGTAGAAAGAGATCTCTTTATTCTGAATTTATTAACTGGAATATGTCAGCTCTGGGAAATGTGCATCATTAAGATCTGCGCTTTGTTTAGTACAAGAGGAAATTAATTTATAGTTTTATTTCTACAGTGTTGTTGTACATTCCAAGTTTGGCTTTTGGGGTTCCCAGTTTAATTATTGTCTTCCTGTTTCTAAATTGTGATTCCTTGTTTGGTGATGGTCCATGTTCTGCATGTGTAACTGAGCTGAGGTGTTCTGTTTATGTAATTCCTATTTGACATTGCCACTTGTTCTCTTTCACCAGTAGGTCATGTATCGTTATCTCTGAAATGTATTGGTTTAATATTTGCAGTGTTGCCTTTTGATAGGTAGGGTCTGGTGCTTTGTGAGTCCTGGTTGTACAGATTGTGGGAAATGTTTCCTCACAAAAGCACAACTAGTGTTACATGATAGAACCCACACTGGGGAGAAACCTTTTAGTTGTACTGATTGTGGGAAATGTTTTCTCAAGAAATCAGATCTAGTGCGGCATCATAGAACCCACACAGGGGAGAAACGTTTTAGTTGTACTGAATGTAGTAAATTTTTCTTCACGAAAACACATCTAGTGTTGCATCATAGAACCTACACAGGCGAGAAACCTTTTTTTTTTTTTTGAAAACTTTATTTATATATAAACCATCATATACATAACTTTCGACAGTAGCAAACAATATATACATCACGCCGTAGCAGAGTGGGCTCTTATCTCCGCCACGGCACAGACCACAAACAGTCATGTATGTATAACAGAGCTCAAATCGCCCGCAATTATTATTCATTTTTAGGTAGAAATTTAATCTAGGGTGCCCCCATTAACCTCCCCCACCACCCCCCTCTACCTCCCCCCCCCTCGTCATCGCGACCCTTAATCCCACCCAGCTCAGTATCCTATATTTACAATTTCATTCCGGCAGCGGGGGCTTAAGCTCTGAATGTAAGGTTCCCATATTAACATAAAAGTGGACCAACGCTTCACGGAGCCTCGGGCCCACCAACGCTCTGCAAGCATCAGCTGATGGAAGCCATTGCACCACTCCAAGAACGTGGGTGGGTGTGGATCCCTCCATCTGTGGAGAATCGGGCCCTTCCCCACCAGACAGGCTTTACGTACCAATAACCGCTCCCATCTCCCCACTGGTAGGGTTGGATGCAATTGATCTAGAGTGACTAAAATGTTTGTCCATGGAAATCTTTGCTGCAGCAACTCCGTTAGGTACCTACGGATGCGGGACCAGTAGGGAAGGATGCGCCTGCACTGCCACCACATGTGCGTCAGGGTGGCTAAGGGTAAAGAACATCTAGGACAAGACCCGTCTTGTGTGATGTGACTCCTCAGCGCTCGCCGAGGCGAAAAATGCACTCGTGTCAGGGCTTTATATTGACCTTCCCTCCACCTCGCTCCCCCCGCCAGTGTTGTTATCCGCCCTACTGCTGCACAGATAGTGCCGGGTTGCACCACCCGCCCCAATTCATCTGCCCACGCCGTCTCCACCCTCCCATAATCCGGTTGTACCCCGAAACACTCCAACCGAGACTTCAGTCCCGTTATCGCTGGTGGCGCCTCGCCCCCAAGGTCAAAAAATTCAAGAAGCTGCGCCGATCTGTCCACCCCCAGTTCCTCTTGGGGCAGCTGTGCCACGTAATGAGAAAGCTGGAGGTACGCAAAATATTGAGTAGGGGGTAATTGAAACTCCTCCCGGATTTCGGAAAACGGCTTACATTTGCCCGTAAGGTCCACTACATGTCCTAGGGACCGTATTCCCTGTCGATACCATACCTGAAACGCTTTAGTGTCGGATCCCGGCAAGAAATGCACGTTTCCACGAATGGGGAGCCAGCTAGACACCTGCCAATTCCTTCGCCAAAAACTATTTAATTGTCGCCAGCGATGACTCAGAAACTGTTGAAATTTATTATCCTGATATAGCTCGGTGGGGAACCGCCATATGCGAGATGTTCCGGTCTCGCTCCCCCAATGCAACTCCAACCATACCATAGCATGGTCGGAGATTTCCAAGGGTCCTATCTGCGCCTCCTCCACTTGGGCAAAGGTGGACGTGGAGAGCAGAAGGTGATCTAATCGCGCGCTAGTCCCATGTGCCCGCGAAATATGTGTAAACTCTTTCTCAGAGGGGTGCAACAGTCGCCAGGGATCTACCAAGTTTAAGCGGGCCCGAAAGCGTTGCAGCAGTTGAGAGCCGAGCACCCTGTCTCTCGTCACCCTGGCAGCAGAGGTATCCAGACGCACGTCGAAAACACCATTGAAGTCCCCCCCCACCAGCATAGGGACGTCCGGCAGTTGTTCAATTTTGGCTGCAATGCGGTTAAAAAAAATCCCTATCTAATACATTGGGGCCATATACATCTCCTAGTATGATGTCCCGGTCTTCCAGTAACCCATATAATAACAGAAATTTCCCATTGGGATCGGCCCACTGACGGTGCAAGGTAAAGCGCACACGTCTATGTATAAGTATGACCACCCCTCCTTTCTTTCCCAGTGCAGGCGCACCCCATACCTGGCCCACCCAGTCCCGGCACAATTTAGCATGCTCTTCAGCCGTCTGATGGGTCTCTTGTAGTAACGCAATATCACATCGCTGCCGAGCCAATGCCTTGAGCACTTTATATCGCTTAATCGGGTTACCCAGTCCACAGACGTTCCAGGTTATTACTCTCAGAGGGTTTTTGTCTGTGGGCGCCCCCGCTGCCAGCTCTTTGTGCTCAAGGAGACCCTCCCAGCCCGGGGTCTCCCCAAATTGTCACTACGATAGCAGGAAATAGCTCTTTGCAGAGATTGTAGGGTGCGACGACCTTTCCCCCCTTCCCCCCCCTAACCTTTTACCCCTTAAACCAATGACCCTTCCCCTAAATTCCCCCCCAACCAAGAACTTACCCCAGCCAAGTCACCCAATCCCACCCCTATCCCCTATCACTATCTCCTATCGACAGGGCTCCCTGCACCAACCCCCTCCTAGGTAGCCCTCCCGAGACCCCTCTGAGCGTGTCCCCCCTTCCCCCCAGCCTAAATAGCAACTGCCTACCGCCAGTCACCCCACCTTACATCCCCTTTAATCATAGGTACTTACCCCACCTCACCTTCTATGGACACCTCTCCCCTCCACCACCCAGCCTCCGCACTGGGGAGAGACCGCCCCACCAGGCCTGTCAGACAGGTAGGTCCCCCCGCAGTAGAGAAGAGGTGGAATTCCCTCCCCGCTGATGTAGTCCTCCTATCTGCCACCATCACTCCCCTACCATGTCTAACTGCTTCAGGAAAGTACTCTACCCTCTCCCCACAAAAACAAAACAAAAAAACAAAAACAAACAAACCACTTTTTCTGAACAAAGAATGGCATACTTCTGCTTATGCGATAATAAACAACTCGCATTCAGAAAATCCAGCAACAAAGCAAAAAAAAAAAAAAAAAACTGTTTACATAGACACAATATTTAAAGGAACGAAGCAAACATAACTAAGGACATCTAACAGTAAATCCCAGGGGGGATGGAATGGAGTGATTACAGGAATACAATAATGATTGACCCAGAAGCACAAATTGAGGAGTTAATACAGGTCTAAACGTTCTTCCACCTCATGTAGACGACTAACAGGGTCTAGTGCAGAGTGCACGGGCGTCCGAAAGCTTTAAGACAGAAATAATAGCAGACTACGCCCATCTTAAAAGTGATGTCAAAGAAGAGAGTGATGCAAAGGAGCAAGTGGGCATGCATGTGCAGGGGGAAGGCACAATTATATGCCAAATGATGCATTTATTGGTAGGATAAGTAAATAGGAATTCTGGCACAGTTTTAGACTCTAGCTGGTTAGACGGTAGCCAACCCATGCCACCCTAGATGAGGCAGAGATAGAGCATCATGACTGACAATTTGAATCGGTGATATATGAAAAATATACTCTGCCCTCTGCACATGCCCGCCCTGTGTAGAAAACTGCACGCATTGAATGGTACAAATGCTTCAAAATCATACAGTTAGCAGTAGTATTCTTAGTGATGAGGAATAAAATACTAGGCGGATTTACGTAGAGGGAATTGGTTTCCCCTGCTGCCAGACTCCCCTTTCCCCCACCCACTCCAGGAGCAGTTATATTTGACATTTAGTCACAGCGGAAAATGAGATCCGGCTGGGTTATTCCGCGTGCTTGCAGACTCCCAATGCAACTCTCACCAAAAGAAAAAAGTTGAGTCCCTCCGGTTTAAGTCTTACGGCAGCTATATCGGTAAGAGTTCCTTATACTGCAGAAATTGTTTTTTGAAAGGAGAACAAAAGTGACATCTTGAAGGGAAATTAACTGCATAAGACTACCTGCAGGTAGTGTTTCTGCCGCTTTACGCTTTCTGATGAGACGTAGAAGGAGGAAGCATGATTCTTTCGCGGGGCCCCCACAGCTCCCCTGGCAACTGCTCCCCATGGGATATGGTAGGTCCCCTGAACCTTGATGCACGTGGATTTCCTCTGGGCACGGATGGAGGAGAGTCCCCTCCCCCCCCCTGAAGAAGGAGTCCCCCAGACCGCGCACGCGGACACTGTATCCCTGCACTCCGATGAAAACAGCTGGCATATCCTGGGGAGACCCTCCTCCTCTGGGGCATACCCATGCGCTCCCTTCTCCTCCGCATAGGCAGCTGTCTCTATGCCTGATCTCCCACACCAGTCAAAAATATTAGCCATAGAGCTCCCCCCGGGTCATATGCGCTGTTAAAGACAGGGCACAGGGAGACCAAGGGGAAGGGTTCTGGGTGTCTGACTTACTTTGTCGCCATGCAAAACACTTGGTTACTGTTACTATAAACAGGGGATACAAAGTTACCAGGCCGCTGTTGAAGACTCCGTAGCCGATGCTACATTGTATTTCCTCCCTTCTTGCTCTCCGGAAGGAAGGTTCACCAATTTGTACAACCAGGGCAGAGTAGATCATGAGGAAGGAGTCACTGACACTGCTGTTTTTTGAAGATAGAGCCGATTCACGTAGTCCTCTGCTGCAGAGGCGGAGTCAAAGGTGCGATGAGCTCCCTCGCTAAGCACATGGAGTTTTGCGGGGTATTGCACGGAAAACTTAATTCCTGCATCAATCAGCTTTCCACAGAGGGGGGCATATTCTTTTCTTTTCCGGCTCAGAGCGACTGAATAGTCCTGAGCTATACGAATCTTAGTGTTTCTAAACACCACCTCCCCCTTCTGCCGCGCTGCCCGTAGGATCAACTCTTTCTGTGGGAAGTGGAGGAATTTAGCCAACACAATGCGAGGGCGAGGGTCGCGAGGTTGTTTAGTGCCGACCCGATGCACCCTTTCTATACATAGTGTGCCACCCAGTGCAGGCTCTTCCACCATCTGCAGGACCAAGGCCTCTAGGTACCCCCGCAGGTCCTTATCTAGTACAGCTTCAGGGATCCCCAGGAAGCGCAGATTATTTCGTCGAGACCTATTTTCTAAGTCGTCGAGTTTCTCTGCGTGATAAGATAATTGGGATCGCAAGCCCGCCACCTCCGCAGTCAGTGTCTCCACTTTTGCTTCTGCCAGCTCCACGCGATCTTCGGCCTCCTGCTGTCTCTTGCTTAGCGTGTCAAATGCAGATTTCAGCCCATCCATTTTCTCATGGAGGGCTTCAAATTGAGGCAGCAAGGCTGTTTTTACCGCTGTTGACATTTCATCTATAGAGACAGGGGACTTCGGTGACTGCGGCGACGCCGGTGTCGGGGCTGAATCTGCCATCTTAATTGAGCCTGTCCCCTTCTCCCGCTCTCTCCGCAACGATTTTACCGCGGTAGCCATGCAGTATCGTGCTCCGACTTGCACTATCAGAATCTGACGGCACTCCGATTCAGATAAATGCCTTTTCGGCGGGTAATGGCAGTAGTGAACGGTTCTAAATCGCCGGTGTAGTCCGAGGGGTTCGGGAGTAGCTCAGGATGCGACCTCTACAGTGTGCGCATCACGTGGTCTCCCCCGAGAAACCTTTTAATTGTACTGAATGTGGGAAATTTATTTATTTTATTTATTTAACATTTCTTTTATACCGCGCTATTACAATCAGTGCGGTGTACATTAAACAAGAACATACTACAATGCATACAAGTAACATTGAGTTTACAATGAACAGGGAAATTCAACAAGGGACAACCGGGAGAACTATGTACAGGTTAAATTAATGCTATATACAATATTATAAACTCGTTTGGATATTGCATGTGCTTTTAAGGTGGTTCACCATAGGACTGGAGAGAAGGTTGACTAACTAGCCCTTTTCTGGTTGTATTGAGGTGCTAGTTTTGCTAGTGTCTAGGTTGTCTTCTGGGTAGCATTTTGTGAACAAATGGTATTTCAATGCTTTTCTGAATAGGATTAGGCTTTTGATAGCACGGATTTCGTGGGGAAGCGCATTCCAGTTTAAAGGAGCAAATAAGGAGAAGGCCCTGTTGGAGGTGGCCTTAGTGCACTTCGTTTATCATTTTAGGGACTATTAAGGTGTTCATTGAAGTGGATCTCCTTTTTCTGTTTTCCAGGGTGCCGTGAATAAGCTTGCTGATTGGCGTAGGGGGGTGGTTATTTAGGGCCTTGAAAGTAAGGACTAAAGACTTATACTGGAGTCTGGCATGTAAAGGTAACCAATGCAGATCTTTCATGATGGGTGTTATATGGTCGTATCTTGACGAGCCGGAGAGGACTCTAGCAGCTGTATTCATAGCTAGGCGGAGCGGATTTAAAGTTGATTGAGGGAGACCATGGAGGATGATGTTGGCAAAATCCAGGTGTGGGAGGACTAATGCCTGGAAGGTTGTTCGGAAGTCGGTGGGATCTAGTAGGGGGCGGAGGTGACATAACGTTTTGATCTTATAATATATAGCAGTGATGGCTAACCTTTTTGAGCCCGAGTGCCCAAACTGCCGCACAAAACCAAAGAATTTCCTCAAAGTGCCAGCACGTCATTTGCATAAGTGGTCTTATTTGCATAAATATTTGCATAATGTTACCATACACTAACTTTTAGTAAACATGTCTCTTAATGAGTGTATGGATAAAGAAAGACTAAAAGATTTCTACATTACTATAATCCAGTGCCAACCGCCAGGCACATTAGGAACTACTACAAACGCTGCCCATTTAGAACCCATAGCAAACCCGCCGTATCCTGACAGCATTACCAGGACTCACAAAGCACCATACCCTACCTATCAAAAGGCAACACTGCAAATATTAAACCAATACATTTCAGTGAATACTGGCAACGTCAAATAGGAATTTCCTCTTGTACCAAACAAAGCGCAGATGTTAATGATGCACATTTCCCAGAGCTGACATATTCCAGTTAATAAATTCAAAATAAAGAGATATCTTTCTACCTTTTGTGCATTTTTTTTCAGTTGCAATTGGTCCAGCCATTTTCTTCTGGTTTCTTCATGTTTTCTGCTAACTCTCCATCGTCTGCTGTCCATTTGTCCTTTCTTCTCTCTTCTAGTTTTTTTTCCATTCTCTCTCTCTCTACATCTGCTTTAACATACTAATCTTTCTCCTTTTGCTCTTTCCTCATTCCTATTTCATCCACACAAATTTTACCCCTCCATCCTCAATCCCCAATTACTCTCCCAATACCTGGCCAATTGTAGATTTTTCATCCCTCCTACACAAAATATTTTTCCCCTCTCCATTTTACTCTCCCAGCCCCATCCCATTCTAATCCTCCCCCAAAATCAGCTCCCTTCTAGTTCCAGTCTCACCCAGCATCCATTCCCTTCTTCAAGCCCCCCACTTCCCCTCAGCCCATTTCCATTCCAAGCCCCGTCCCCATCAGCTATTTGCAGTTCAAGCCCCCCACTTCCCCTCAGCCCATTTCCATTCCAAGCCCCATCCCCAACAGCTATTTGCAGTTCAAGCCCCCTTCCACTCAGCCCATTTCCAGTCCTAGCAACCCCCCCAACCCATTACCAGTCCTAGCCCCCCATAGCCCACTCCCAGTCCTAATCCCACCAGCCCATTTCCAGTCCTAACCGCCCCATCAGCCCACTCCCAGTCCTAATCCCCCATCACTCAATTTTTAGTTTAAGCCCCCCCAGCGCCTATCACCACTCCTAACCCCCCCAGCGCCCATCACCACTCCTACCCCCCCCAGCCCAGCGCCCATCACCACTCCTAACCCCCCAAGCCATCCCAGTGCCCATCACCACTCCTAACCCCCCCCCCAGCCAGCCCAGTGTCCATCACCACTAACCCCCCCAGCCCAGTGCCCATCACCACTCCTAACCCCCCCCCACCCCAGCCCATCACTACTCCGAACCCCCCCCAGCCCAGCCCAGCCCATCACTACTCCTAACCCCCCCCAGCCCAGCCCAGCCAATCACCACTCCTAACCCCCCCCCAGCGCCCATCACCACTCCTACCCCCCCCAGCCCAGCGCCCATCACCACTCCTAACCCCCCCAGCCAGCCCAGTGCCCATCACCACTCCTAACCCCCCAGCCCAGTGCCCATCACCACTCCTAACCCCCCCCCACCCCAGCCCAGCCCATCACTACTCCTAACACCCCCCAGCCCAGCCCATCACCACTCCTAACCCCCCCCAGCCCAGCCCAGCCCAGCCCAGCCCATCACCACTCCTAACCCCCCCAGCCCAGCCCATCACCACTCCTAACCCCCCTCCAGCCCATCACCACTCCTAACCCCCCCAGCCCAGCCCATCACCACTCCTAACCCCCCCCAGCCCAGCCCAGCCCATCACCACTCCTAACCCCCCCCCCCAGCCCAGCCCAGCCCAGCCATCACCACTCCTAACCCCCCACCCCCCCCAGCCCAGGGAAAATTAAAAAAAAAAACAACCCTGTCTGCTGCCGTTGTCGGGGCCGCCGCGGCAGAATCGAGCGTGCCGCGGGGCCCCCCTGTACCCGGCAGATCCTGCCCTCCCCGTAGCAGCTCTCTCTTTGGAGCTGCAGTCAGACACGCCGGCTTGCAGAGCGCGAGGGAAGAGTTCCCTCGCTGCTCTGTTAAGCCCGCGGGGGCTGATGGGAAATTCCCATCAGCCCCCGCGGGCTTAACAGAGTCGCGAAAGGGAAACTCTCCCCTTCGCGCTCTGCAAGTCGGTGCGTCTGACTGCAGCTCCAAAGAGAGAGCTGCTACGGGGAGGGCAGGATCTGCCGGGTACAGGGGGGCCCCGCGGCACGCTCGATTCTGCCGTGGCGGCCCCGACAACGGCAGCAGACAGGGTTTTTTTTTTTTTTTCGATTGCGGACCTTCCCGCGTGCCAGCTGCAAGGCCTTAGCGTGCCACAGCTGGCACGCGTGCCATAGGTTCGCCATCGCTGATATATAGTCTTTGTGACATTCTTAACATGTGTTGTCATATCCAGGTGCTGGTCCAATGTGATGCCGAGATAACGGATTGTAGCTTTTGATTTCAACTCTACGTTGTTGACGAGTAGTGATGGGGGAGGTATGAACTTACGGTTCCTCGTGACGAAAAGAACGTCAGTTTTGCTATGGTTAATCCGAAGGTTTTGTGATAGTAACCATTCGGCTACAGCTTCAAAGCAGTTGATTATTGGGGAGAATACTGGATGGTCAATTGCGAACGGCATGTATAGGAGGATGTCATCTGCATAAGCGAGGCATTGTACATTAAAGGATCTGATCAAGTCACATATCGGCTGCATGTAGATATTGAACATCAGTGCCGATAAGGACGATCCTTGGGGTACTCCTTGTGATTGCAGGAATGGTTCTGAGGATGCGTGGCCTGTTTTTACTTGTTGCCACCTGTTAGATAGGTAGGATTTACACCATTCAAGTGCTGTGCTTTGAATCCCCTTATCTTTCAAGCGTTGTAGGAGTATGTCATGACTCACAGAGTCGAAGGCGGCGGAGATGTCCAGGAAGATGAGGACAAATCCCTGTTGTATGTTGTTTATTCCTGTTATCAAAACATTGAATAGGGTTGTAAGGACTGTGTCGACTCCATGTGCTTCTCTGAAGCCGTGTTGAGATGGATCTAGTGGTGCTTCAGTGTCGATATGTTGCTGGATTTGTTGTTGGGCAGCTTTCTCAATGATTTTTGCAAGCTGTGGGATGCTCGAGATAGGCCTGAAGGATTCAACTTTGGATGGGTCAAGCCTGCTGTTCTTCAGTAGGGGCCTGATGGAAGTGTGTTTTAGACTCTGCGGGAATGAACCTGTTGAGAAGGACTGGTTCAGTATTTTGCTCAATATTTGACTGAGGTCATGTCGCAGGTCCTTGATCCAGCTGGCTGGGCAGGGGTCATTAGGAGCTGTGCTGGGATTGATAGAGGCAATAATGTTCACGATCTCTCTATTTGATACGGTAGAGAAGTTGTGTAGTGGCATTACATGGGATGCCTTAGGTGAAGTGGAGGCATTATTGACACTTATGTTTGTGTTGGTTTTAATCATCTTTGATTGCAGGTAGTTTGCGTAGTCCTGCGGCTGAGGCATAGGGGGTTGGGCTGAAACCGGTTCTCCTGTTATGGATTTTACTATACTGAACAGTGCATGTGGTTTATTGATGGAGCGTTTTAATAAGTCTGTGTGGTAAGTTTTCCTGCTCTGTGTTATCTTCGCTCGGTGGGTAGTTAGGTATGAGTTGTATGCTGCCAGCGCCTCAGGGGAGTGAGTTCGTCGCCACTGTTGCTCAAGTTTGCGTAGATGGTGGAGGGATGTACGGAGGTCTGTAGAGAACCATGGAGTATGTTCGCGTTTTCGAATTCTCTTTTCAGTGAGTGATGGACAGGAGGCAGCTCTCAGGTTCTCGTCCCATTTGGATATGAGATCATCTAATTCAATGGTTGTGTTGGCCATGAGTGGTCGGAGATTCTCTAGGACTACGCTCTGGTTGAGTGGTCGGAAGCGGGCTGTGTAGGTTCCAGATGTGTTAGAAGACTTTCGGCTCTTGCGGGATGTATTAATGGGTATATTGAAACTGAGTAGACTGTGGTCCGACCAGGGCACTGGTGTTACAGACAGTGCAAGAGTTAGGGGTGCTGTGGCGTTGGAGAGAGGTGCGAAGATGAGGTCTAGTTTGCCACCCTTAGTTTCCTCATGAAAACAAAACTAGTGTTGCATCACAGAACCCATACAGGTGAGAAACAATTTCATTGTACTGAATGTGAGAAATGTTTCTTCACAAAAGCACAACTAGAGCAGCATCATAGAACGCGCCAAGGGGTACTGTGCCCGTTCCACCGAGCATGCTTGGCTCTAATCCCACTCCCCTGTTGACTTTCTACACTTCAGATTCATGCTTGTCTCTTTCCAGTCAGCCGTAGCTCTTGCCAAACAAAATTACTATGTCCATCTGACTAACTCTCTTGCCTCTGATCCTCGTCGCCTCTTCACTACCCTCAGCTCTCTCCTCAAAATCCCCTCGCCTCTGATCCCTCCCTCCCTTTCTGCTCAAACCCTAGCTATTTCCATGACAAAATCCACACGATCACACTCCAATTCCCCTCAAACTCAGCCACTTCCCCTCCTCCCCTTCTCCACTCCCAACTCTCCTCCCTACCTCTGCTACCCTCTCTTCCTTTCCTGTGATCTCTGAAGAGGAAACTGCACACTTTCTCCTTTCCTCCAAACTCACCACCTGCTCCTCTGATCCTATCCCCCCCACCCATCTCCTAGGCCCCATCTGCTCCTCTGTTGTCCCTTCCATCTCTCATATCCTCAGCTTATCACTCTCCACCGCAACAGTCCCTGCACCCTTCAAACATGATGGTCACACCTCTCCTCAAGAAACCCTCACTTGATCCTACATGTCCTTCTAACTATCGTCCCATCTCTCTCCTTCCCTTCAACTCTAAATTGTACGAACGTGTGGTTCACCACCGCTGCATCAGCTTCTCTCCTCCCATGCCCTCCTTGATCCCTTACAGTTGGGATTTTGTCTTCTACAATCTACTGAAACAGCTCTTGCCAAAGTCTCCAGTGACTTATTCCTGGCAAAATCCAAGGGCCTTTACTCTGTCCTCATCCTTCTTGACCTCTCTGCTGCCCTCAACACTGGTGACCACAACCTTCTCCTCAATACCCTGTCCTTGTTTGGTTTCACTGGCTCCGTAATATCCTGGTTCTCCTCCTATCTCTCCTGTCACTCCTTCTCTGTGTGTTCTGGTGGCTCCTCCTCCTCTGTTACCCGGCTCCCAGTTGGTATACCCCAAGGATCTGTCCTGGGTCCGCTCCTTTGCTCTCTCTATACCCTGTCCCTTGGAGTGCTTATCTCCTCCCATGGCTTTCAATACCATTTGTATGCCGACGACTCCCAGATCTACCTCTCCACACCTGAAATCTCCCCAGCAATCCAGACCCGAATCTCGGCCTGCCTTTCTGACATTGGTGCCTGGATTACTCGCCGCCGCCTGAAATTGAACATGGCCTAAACTGAAGTTCTCATCTTTCCCCCTAAAACCTCCACACCTCCCCCTCCTGTCTTGTTCTCTGTGGATGGCTCTGTGCTCCTTCCTGTTTCCTCGGCCTGCAATTTGGGGGTTATCTTTGACTCCTTTCTCTCCTTCTCCACACATATCCAGCTTGTAGCTAAGACCTGCCGTTTCTTTCTCTACAGCATTAGCAAAATCCGCCCCTTCCTTTCTGAACACACTACTAAAACGCTCATCCACTCCTTAATCACCTTCCGTCTTCACTACTGTAACCTACTCCTGCTGGTCTACCTTTGACTCATCTCTTTCCCCTTCAATCAGTTCAACACTCTGCTGCGTGACTAATCTTCCACCAACCTCGTCATGCCCATATTACTCCTCAAGTCACTTCACTGCCTCCCCATCCGTTTCCGCATCCAGTTCAGCTTCTCCTACTGACCTTTAAATGCATTCATTCTGCGGCTCCTCAGTATCTTTCCTTTCTTCTCTCTCCCTATAACCCCTCTCGAGAACTCCGCTCGTCTGGCAAACTACTTCTGTCTATTCCCTTCTCTTCTACTGCTAACTCCAGACATCGCTCCTTTCACCTTGCTGCACGTTACGCCTGTAACAAACTACCTGTGTGTGCACCAGGCACCCTCCCTAGTCCTCTTCAAATCTAGGTTGAAAACTCACCTCTTCGCTGCTGCTTTTGGATCTTGACTCACCTCTTCCCCTTTGCCTTTCCTCTAGTTTTCCACCCCTGCTTACGCCTTCTGTGCTTTTCTTGTGTCTTGTCGTATCTAGATTGTAAGCTCTAAAGGGCAGGGACTGTCTTTTACATTTTTGTACAGCGCTGCTTACGACTGGTAGCGCTTTACAAATGCTCAATAGTAGTAGTAGTAATGCTGTTAGGATACGGCGGGTTTGCTATGGGTTCTAAATGGGCAGTGTTTGTAGTAATTCCTAATGTGCCTGGCGGTTGGCACTGGATTATAGTAATGTAGAAATCTTTTAGTCTTTCTTTATCCATACACTCATTAAGAAGCATGTTTACTAAAAAGGTGTATGGTAACTTTATGCAAAATATTTATGCACATGAGGTCTATTATGCAAATGAGGCCCCACACTCCCCTTGGGCCGCCCCTGCCTGGCAGTTGGCACTGGAGTATAGTAATGCAGAAATCTGGTAATCTTTTTTAATCCAGACACTCATTAAGAGGCATGCTGCAATTACTGCTATAGATGTAAAGGTTTCTACATCCTTCAATTCCTTATGTGTTTATACACAATAGTCTAACCCGACGTTTGCTGAGCTGGACGCTCAGTTGACTGAGGTGGTAAATTCTGAGGTGGTAAATTCCTTTTCAGAGGTAAATAAGCAACTTTTACAATTACAAAGTGTTAGCTCTGCTTCTATTAAAGATTCCTTCATTATCCAGAACAAATTGGAATCATTGGAGAACAGTGCTAAAGCGCTGAATGTTTTTTGCATTTTCCTATGTCATCGTTGCTTTCCCCTCAGATTCTTCTTGATAAGTACTTTCAGGAAGTTTTGCTTTTTACTGAGAAAATTATTGTGCAATCTTGCTATTATATCCCTGCAGGGAAACGTCGGGTTAACAATGACGAAGGTGGGTTGGATGCTATTTCCATAGATATTGATAAGGATTTAACCAATTTCTTGGAAGATTCATTTGATAAGATTGAGAAAAGAGCCACTTTGCTGGCTACTTTTCTCTCTTCTGCAGATAAGATTTGGGTTTTGAAAGCTTACTTTGAAGAACAAAGAGAAGCTGTATTGTGGCTACAAATTATATATATTTCCTGATGTTTCTAGATCTACCCAGGTCCGGAGGAAGGGCTTTTTGACTTTAAAGCCCCGAGTAATCGGACTGGGTCCCTCATTTTTCTTAAAATTTCCCTGTAAGTGTATTATTGCTTTTCAGAATTGTACTTATGTATTTTCTGATGTTGCTCAGTTAGAACGTTTTTTGCTTGATAGGAAGGGATGAAGTTGATTTTGCTCTATTACTGTAATGCCTGTTAAATATGGGGGTATATTACCTCTTGATTTCTTTGTTCTTTTTTTAATTTTTTGTATTGATCAGGGCGTCAGTTCACCTTTATGTGGGCTATTGCTGTTACTAATGTGTTTTGCATCGTTGACATTGAGATAGTTCCTTATGGGTGGCATTTCTTGTTTTATTTATGTGTGGACTTTCATTGTTAAATCTCTAATAAACATATTGTGTAAAGTGTAAATATGTATATAAGCACCTTGTGCAAAGTCCTAACCTCAATCAACTGTAAATCTGTAACCCTTCTTATGTGTGCTACCCACCTCACTAATCGCATTGTACCTACCCCTAATTACTGGCCAGTACAACCAGCCTTACCTTGTTTTCAACCACTACTGATCACTGGAAGCAGCGGGATACAAATTTGTACGTAAATAAATAAATAAAAAGAGGCATGCTTACTAAAAGTTAGCGCATGTTAGCATTATGCAAATATTTATGCAAATAAGGCCCCTTATGCAAATGAGACCCACAATGAGTCTCCGCACATGGCCCCGCACCCACCTTGGGGCACCCCTGGTTGTGGTTGGTCTTCACAGCCAAAATGCTCATGGAATAGATGGGGTTTTAGTTTTTTCCTGAAATCTGTTAGGTCAGTTAATATGCATGTGCCTTCTTGTGGTGCATTCCATATGGTCGGGGCATAAAGAAAGAAGGCTGTGTTGGATGTGGTTTTGTTACTCTTTGAGTTTATGGAAGGTATTATAAGTGTGTTTTGGAGGTGTGTTCTTCTGGACCTGTTGTTGGGTATTCTTTGTAATAGCGAATGAAGGTAAACTGAAGAGAGACCTTGAGATACTTTGAAAGTTGTCAGTATAACTTCATAGCTTGCTCTTTCTTTGACAAGTAGCCAGTGTAACTGTTTGAGTATTGGAGTTATGTGGTCAGTTTGGGTAGCACTGCAGAGGATGTGGGCAGTAGTGTTTTGGGCTAACTGAAGTGGGAGAAGTGCATAAATCGGTAGGCCTTGTAAGAGGATGTTACAGTAATCGAGGTGCGGTAGGATTAAACATTGGAAAACCATGCAGTAGTCTTGGAAATCCAGAATTGCTCACAGGGGTTGCACTGTTTTCATTTTATGGTATATGATTTTTGTGATGTTGTTGATGTGTGGTTGTAAGGTTAGGTGTTGGTCTATGGTTATACCCAGGTACCACACTCCGGACTATCTTTAGTTGTGTCCCTGCAACTCTTATGGTGGAAGGTGGGCTGTAGTTTGTGTCTCGAGATGAAGAAAACTTCTATTTTGTTGTAGTTTATGAAGAGATTGTGTTCTGACAGCCACTGTGTGATAGTGTTGAAGCATCTTATTAGGGAGGTGTAAACTGGTTTTGCAGTGGAGAATGGAAAATATAGCATTATGTCATCTAGGTAGATATGGTGGAGCACATTATGAGCTCGCATGATTGTGTAGATAGGTTGGAGAAAAACATTGAATGCGAGTGATGAGAGGGCTGAACCCTGACGGACTCCTTGTTGTGTGTCTGGGGTTGAATTGTGACCTCCTATTGTTACTACCCAAAGAACAAACCAGTCAGTACTAGAGAAGATGAAACCTAAGTTTTCCTTAGAAGCCTAGATGACAAGACTTTGACTTTTATACTTTGGATAATCATGTGAAGAGAGAGATCTTTGGAGAAAGACATAATGCTTGGCAAGGTAGAAGGTCAACATAAAAGAGGAAGGCCGACAATGAGATGGATTGATACAGTAACAGCAGCTATGGGTGCCAGTCTATCAACAATGAGCCGCCTGACTCAAGACCAAACAATAGTGAGCCACCTGACTGAAGACCGAATACAGTTTAAGTCAATTATCCAGAGGGTTGCCATGAGTCGACACCAACTCGATGGCACTTAACAACAAAGTTGATTGATAGAAGTTGGAACATTTTTATTTGTTTTAGTCTAACTTTGCATACATTAATTTCTAAATTGAATTTTTTTCTTCCCAAAGACATACAATGGGAGAAAAACTTTAGGGGTAGATTCTGATCCTCATTTAGCGGGTCTGGATGTCTGATCTGGATGTCCAGACCTGCTAAACGTCTGGATTGCACTGGTGGCCACAGAACTCCCTGCATGTATAGCTGACTTTAGCGGAAGTGACCCCGGACGTACACGGAAACTTCTGAGGTCAGTACTGTATGTCCGGGTCGGCAGGTTAGATGGGGGACTTACTCCACCTCGGAATAAGGAGGTGGAATAAGTCCCCCTGGATGTCAGGGGATGGCAGAGCTGGGCCAGACCGAAGAGGTGAGGGTGTGCAGGATGTTCCCCGCAGCCTGACCCTGGCCATGGAAGTCCGATTGGGGGTTGGGCTGCGGGGAAAGAATGTTTTGGGGGGCAGCCAGTGATCATGGCTCCTTCATGGTGCCTCAGTGGCATGGAAACAGGATGCCATGCCACTTCCACTCCATGGAGAAACCTGGCTGAGTTAGCTGGGGAAGTAACTGGACATCTGGGATGACTGAATTGGGGCACCTCTGAACGTCTTGCCACTGTGCTGCGATTCTGCTCCCGTGGGGATGTCTAGCCCCCATCGGAGCAGAATCGGGTGCATCCCCAGGCCATCCGGATGTCTAGACATCTGGACAGCTCGGGGTCGCACATGTCTGAATATGACTCTTAGTGAACCAGGCCCCAAAAGAGAAAAACAAAAATATGACCCAATCTTTATGCACATAGGTCTTTGAGGCCCCAGATCAACCCAGAAAATGTAACTAAACATTGGTCTGGTCATTACATTCTAATGCACCTTTCTGCCTAATAAATTTACACATGTAAGTTTTTTAAAAATATAATTTATCTTTTTATTAATTTTCCAACAACCAGTACTGCATTCAGAAGGATATCTCTAGCAATGGCCAACTTCATAGAGTAAGAATACATCCAACCTTTAAAACCGTATCCAGCAACATCAACTTTGTAAACCCCTCCCCCATTTTCATAACTTGTAGAGCAGGAGTTCTGAACCCAGTTCTCAGGACACATCTAGCAAATCAGGTTTTCAGGATCACCACAATGAATATGCATGAGAGAGATTTGCATGCACTGCCTCCGCTGTATGCAAATCGTTCTCAAACAGAAAGAAGAGCAGAAGCTCTCGCAGAAATACACAGGAACACACGAAGCGAGAGACGTATGTTGGTCACAGGTGCTTTTATTGATAGACCCCAACGCGTTTCGGCAACGCCTTCTTCAGGGGGTATGCAGCTCATAAAATAAAAAACATACAGTATATCATAATAAATAATAATAACATCAATATTAAAAATAAACATAAAATGAAATTAAAAGTTGGATAGGTCTGACCCATCAGACCAAAGAATAAAAACCATCATAACAAAATAATATCATATTAAAACCATATGGGAATAAACACAATAAGACCATATGTAAAACAGAAAATGATAATACAGTAATTGCTAAGAACGTAGGGCAGAGGATAGATGCTAAAAACAAAGGCAAAGGGGAGACTTTAAAAACCAAGGGAAACATGCAAAGCAGACAACATTAAAAATGTGTGTAAGTAAAATAAATTGTGCTTACTGAATTATGAACTTTAAAAACAAAAGGAAACGTAAATGCAGGCAACAATAAATTTGTATACAAATAAAATATATACTTACTAAATGTACCCTGTGATAATCTTTTAAAGGAATGTCAACTGTTTGGCTCTCTTTTCTAAAAACATTAAATATGATAATGATACATGAATGAATGAATCAACATAACAAAAAGGAAAAAAGGGGGGAAGAGGGGGAGGGGAAAGGGGGGGGAATCGTTCTCATGCATACATGTTATAGAGAATAGGTTTCAACCCCAAATTCCAGCAATAAACCAAACCACTCGTCACGCTTTCCTCACAAAAAACCCTCAGTTTTATTGATTTTGCATCTCTAGAAATTCCCCTACTTATCCCCCTTCCCTTTCCTTAAGGCCACCAACTTCCTGAGGCTGTATACGTGAATTAGCCTATCACAGAACCCGTATCAGCACACATGTAAATTCTAACCTCTACGAACCTACTTGCCAAATATAGATTTAACACATGAGGACAACCTGTCCTGACCCGAGGAAGAAAGATTAACCTTTGAAAGCTACTCCAATAGAAAGGTGCCACCTTTACATTCTTTTTTTTTTGTTTGTTTTATATATTAACCATTAAAGTGGACTAACAGCAACCACGCTCCTTTAGGCATAAAAAAATATTGTGACTTTTTACTCTGTCAAAAGACACCTTAGTCACATATGTAAGGTGACGGCATGTGCTGTCGCAGAGGATTTAAACAAACAAGGTGAGCTCACTATTAATAAATAGACGAAACCCATAAAAAACGTTGGAAAGATTTCTGGTGAGAAGCAGATTCCATATCAGTAAACCTACTGAAGATGCAATTGGTCTTGTCTCGCACCAGGAGTTAAGGGATTTATTTATTTTATTCATTAATTACATAAATTTATAAGCCGCTAATCCAATTAGATCTGTTTCATTAGATCTTACTTTGGCCCTGATCGAGTGCACTATGATCGTCACTCAGTACGGAGGTGATGATTGTCTCGATGCTGTGGTACTTCTGGGCTGTAACTCCTGAGGACGATTAGTTATGCTTTTCTTTCTTTTTGCTCTCACTTCCTTTTCCTATTATTTATGGAGCTCTTTGCTTAATTGTTTGCATTTTACTAATGATTGTAAACCACCTCGATTGTTTTGAAAAGCAGTGTATCAAGTTCAATAAACTGTAACTACTGTATTACTATAATTAGAGGATGAAGGTAGAGTACAATAACATTCAGCATAAAATAGAGCACACAAGACAATGTCAATGAAAGTAAACATACAAAATTACATCATAATTAAAATGAGAAACATTAAACACTTTTCAATAGGAAGGAACAAACTGCTCAGGAATATAATAACCATATCTAGGTTCAAAGCTGTTCATAATCTCAACAATTTAATTGCAGCTGATACACATCTTTATTTAATAAAATAGGTTAAATCATTTTTTTCAAAGTTATATTTTTAATTGAAAACTTTAGCAATAAAAAAGGTAGTCAATTCTACTGATTTTTATTTTGTTTTAGAATTTAACTATAGAGCAAAATAGAAGCAGATATACACAGGGGCATGTTTACGAAAGGATTTAATATGCATTAATGAAGTTGACGTGTGTTAAGTGTTCAGAGACCTTTCATTTCTATGGGCATGGTGGCACTTGTGCGTTAACCTTTAGTAAACGTGCCCCACAGCTTCTTGCAATATCGGTTATATCTCTTTGCTCTGTACTAAGAGCAGAATAAAAAGACATGCTCCATCTACCTTCCTAAAACCCAGGTAATCCCACACTGATCTCAGTTCCTTAGGAGTAGCATTCATAAATTGGGCCTGTCCCAGGTAAAAGCCTTCTTTTTTGTTTTCATCAATTTACCTTCTGTGGCAGAAGATGTACAAAGCAATGTATCTTGTGAGGACCATTGTTATATTTTGAAATTTAAGAAGATCACATCCGTGCATGCCCACAATCTAATTGTCTAGTCACCAAGTCAAAGAAACCATCAGATTCTTCTTTCCATCCTCAGCGAAACACATGAATCATTGGATAAGGGTGCCATATTCCTGGCCATCTCTCTCGATCTCTCCTCAGCTTTCGATCTGGTTAGTCACTCCTTTCTCCTTTCCTGTCTGCAAACTGCTGGCATTCACGGCCTTGACCTTCAATGGTGGCAATCTTTCTTCTCCGGTTGCTCTTACACTGTTACCTTTTGGTCTACTACTTCCTCGCACCTCCATCTGACCTGTGGTGCTTCCCAGGGTTTGGTACTCGCTCCATTGTTGTTCAACATTTTCTTGCCCCCCTTAGCCACTCTCATCCAACAACATGTGGTGTTGGCTTATTGCTACGCTGATGACATTTTACTGTTGTTTCACATGCACCCGACATCTCCTGACCTTACCGTGTAAACTCCTGTCTCTCCCAAGTTGCCCTGTGGCAGTACACTAACCATCTGAAATTGAATCCCTCGAAAACCTCCACCATCTGGCTCATTGGTTCCTCTGCTGTCCCCTCAGCATCCCCCTCTCTTGACAGATCTCCCATTCCCATGGGGTCTACATGCAAATATCTTGGTGTTATTCTCGACAATGGTCTCACCTTTCATGAACAAATCAGTGCCATAATGAAATGCTCCTTCTTCACCCTTCGTCAAATTGTCTCCATCCGTTCTTTCCTTCCTGACTTTGCTATTGCTACTCTGCTTTTGTCCCTGGTCATATCCCATCTAGACTACTGTAATGTGATTTATGCTGTCCTCCCCAATTATTGAATGTTTACAGACAGTTCAGAACACAGCCATCCAATTACTACACCATGTCTCAAAATTTGATCATGTCTCCTCTTTGTTTATCAGTCCCCTCTGGCTACCCCTTGCCTTCTGGATCCAATATAAAGTCCTTATCTTAGTTCACAAAACCTTACACACTGGTACCCCCATCTATTTGTCCTCATGCATTATTTCCTCATGCCAATCGTCTATACCCCCCTCCCCTTCCTGTGCTCATTATGAAGCAACCCAGCACTCCACTTTCTATTTCTTGGACCCCAAACTTTGGAATTCACTGTCCTCGGATTTTCACTTGGAATTATCCTTCCCTAAATTCAAATCTCGCCTTAAGATCCACTTATTTCAATTAGCCTTCAATCTACCCCACAAGCTGCTCAGGATCCTGTCTCCTCTTCCCCTCCCTCCCCGCACCACTGCTGTATGTCTCTTTTTCTTCTTTACTATTATTATATTGGTGTTCCTTTCCTTTTCTTTCTTTTTTAATTGTTTTTATGTACACTGCTCTGTTGTTGTGAAGGACAATTTAGTACGTTTTAATAAACCATAATCATAAACCATTTGTTTGGTATGATCTGTCTTTGGTAACACCATTCCTTTGGATCTTGCAATCCATTACTTTCACCACCACCTCTTCTCTGTTACCTTCCCAGTCTCCAAAGATCTATTAAACATATCCTTTGAGGACCTGTCAGAACCTCGCTGAGCTCTCGTAAGTGTCCTATTAATGTATCTCATCCAACTCCATAACTTAGGTCACTTTCAGTGAGATCAATTTCCATCTGTCTGTCTGTAAATACAATAATCTTCCAAAAAATGAATAGAAATTCACCAAATTAGGCATGGAGGAGGAAAATGCCAATATTTTGGATGGCTTCAGAAAACAGAAATGCAGGATCAGTATTTTCAGAGAACCATGCACCCCTTTCCCCCTCCCAAGAAAAATTCTCATTGCTCTCTGTGGGAAACTCTCAGAGCTGTATTGTAGAATGTTGGTCATCATTCCATTCCAAAACCCTCTTCGCACCACACTTATCCTTTCAGGAGTTTGCCCTATGACAACATAGGCCGATAGAGAAAGTAAAAGTGGTATCAAAAGGTGCTTGCAAGTCATGTCCCACACACCTCATACAGATTTCCCACAAAACCACTCGCTACTCACAAAAATTCCCACATTCTTACAGCCCCACACACCTAGCTACATGTTATTGTACCCGTTCCAAAATACAAATATACCAGCTCTCCGCACATCCCTGCCAAATGCACACCCTTACATACCCTCACCCACATATCAATCCCCATGCACCCCCAGTCATCTGCTACACACACACTGTATACTATAGACCAATTGTTCCCACTCCTCCAACATAACCATATACCATTTTACACGCCAACAGACACAACCCACACACACCCTATACCCCCAAAATACATCACCAACCAAATCCTCCTACACCTACCTCTTCTGCAAGCTAAGTTGGAAAGGATTCCCAAAGCAGGCTTATACATATATTTCTTACTTGTCTTTCAATAAAATGTTTACTTCTTCAGTCCTGAGGAACAGGAGAGGCTTCCATAGCCTCAGTTAAGGAGGGGGGAGGGGAGGAGAGACCAACCCTATAGCTTCTTCATATTTTTTGAGCAGAAATCTTTCAGCATTCCAAAATCTCCCTTGAATAGCTTTAGGACCAGATGAACTAAAGGACTTTGCCTTTTTGTGACTTGGGTGGAAGGACAATGCTGGGTAAGAGACCAATTGCTCCATGGAGACCAATGTGAGAACATCACCTGGTAGGGAGGCATTTCCAAAGCTTTCCTGGGTTTCTATTAACTATTTTTTCAGGTGAATTAAAAAAAGATGGCCGTTTTGTTACCCTTAGTACATGAGAGATTTGCATCACAACTTGCTCCCATAACTACTGATGACCAAGACTGTAAGTTGGGGTGAGCAGGGCCAGAGGAAATGGATAGAAATGAAGAGCAGGGCTAGAGAGGGGAATTATGCATTTTTACAGGATTGCTGTGGGAGGGGTGGTGTGTACAGTAATTATCCAAATCTAGAGGGGGGGGGGGGCACTAAGGATGAAGGTTTGCCTAGGGGCCCAATACCCTTGCACAGACCCTGCCTGGATCAAGGTGGAAGGGGAGGGAGAGAGAGGAACCTTGAACAGGGCCACACAGAGCCTTGGCCTGCTCTGGGCCTTTAGCTCTGACCCTGCTAAACAGATTGAGATCAGCTTATAGGCTCCTGGCTGTTTTTAGCAAGGGCTTTGCACTGATGCAGGTCGAGACAGGAAGGCGAAGGATGACTGTAGCAGCAGCGACTTCCCAAATGTGAGGCAGGGGGCGGGCTGCAGCCTGCGATGATGACGCGGGGGAGGAGGAAGCAGGAATCAGCAGCAGCAGCAGATGGTGGAGGGAGAGAAGGAGCGAGCGAGCGAACGAGCAGCTGCAGGTGGATCCGGGATCCGGCGCCGGCTTCGCGCTAGACGATGGGCAACGCGGACTCCAAGCTCAACTTCAGGAAGGCGGTGATCCAGCTGACCACCAAGACGCAGGTACGGAGGGGGAGGGAGACGATCGGCGGCCGAGGTTCGGTTCCGGTTCGGACGGTGCTTTGCAAGCATAGGGGTGGGGGGTGAGGCAGCGCCTGGATTCCGGGGAACCGGGCCGAGCCAGCAGGCACTGCGGTGTACAGGTGCACAGGGAGCGGCGGCCCGGTACCAGTACCAATACCGGCCGCAGCTGGACTAAGACTGACGTGTTCTTGTAAATAACACGCGGAAATGGCCCGAGAGGGAATACGCGCACAGAATTCGCTGGGAGAGAAAAGCAAACGTATTGAGCAAGCTTCGAACAAAATCGCCAGATGTCGGCTACACAATTCGTGCAGATCTGCAGGCTGGGAAACGTTCACTATCCTTTCTATTGGCGGAGGGAAGTAAATATGGGTGGAAGGGTGTCGCTGGACAGGTAGCTTTGTGCACGCAGCATTCCTTGTAGAGTTCATTGCTAGCCTGGAGTTTGCAGGGCACCATAGTCGTCTTTTTTTTTTTAACTCTGTAAAACACGAAGCTTGGTGGATGAGTTGGATCAATCACCCAGGAGAAACTCTCAAGGCTAAAATAGTGACGGAGATCAAAAGGTCCTGGTACAGGCACAGAGGTTTCTTACATTGCAAGAAAGGTTAGAGGGAAGTCAGTCTATCTTCAACTAATCTAAGTCTCATAGTGAGATGGACGCACTGAATGAGCCTTTTGGCCCTTAACACCATCATAGTCTGTGTTTCTGTAGACTTGGAGATATGAACACATTCCCATTGGTTGACTTCCCCCCTTGTAGATACATAAGAACATAAGATATGCCATACTGGGTCAGACCAAGGTCCATCAAACCCAGTATTCTGTTTCCAACAGTGACCAATCTAGGTCATACATACCTAGCAGCTTCCCCAAGGGACACAGGTTCCACAGTGTTTGTATTGGTTCAAGCATTGATATCCTGGGTCCCTTCTTAATAATGGTTTATGGACCTTTCCTCCAGGAACTTGTCCAAACCTTTTTTAAACCCAGCTACACTAACAGCCTTTACTACATCCTCCGGTAGCAAATTCCAGAGTTTGATTATATGTTGAGTGAAAAAATATTTTCTTTTATTAGTCTTAGTTTACCCTGTAGCTTCATTGCATGTCCCCTAGTCTTTCTATATTCTGATAAGGTAAACAATCAATCAACGTTTACCCGTTCCACTCCATTCATTAATTTATAGACTTCTATCATATCTCCCCTCAGCTGTCTCTTTTCCAGGTTAAAGAGCCCTAACCTTTTAAGCCTTTCTTCATAGGAGTATCCTTCCATCCCCTTTACCATTTTTGTGGCTCTTCTCTGAACCTTTCCTAAAATCGCTATATCCTTTTTAAGATACGGCGACCAGAATTGCACACAATATTCAAGGTGCGGTCTCACCATGGAACGATATAGAGGCATTATAATATCTTTTGTTTTATTTTCCATTCCTTTCCTTATCATACCTAGCATTCTATTTGCTCTCTTGGCCGCCGCTGCACACTGGGCCGAGGGTTTTAACATGGTATCCACAATGACGCCTAAATCTTTTTCCTGGGTGGTGGTTCCTAATGTGGAACCTTGCATCGTGTAACCATAGTTTGGGTTGTTCTTCCATAGGTGCATAACCTTGCACTTGTCCACATTAAATTTCATCTGCCATTTTGATGCCCAGTCTTCCAATTTATCAAGATCCTCTTGCAATTTTCCACAATCCTCTTGGGTTTTAACAACTTTAAATAGTTTTGTGTCATCTGCAAATTTGATAACCTCACTCGTTATTCCACTTTCCAGGTCATTTATGAATATGTCAAAAAGCAGCGGACCCAGCACAGATCCCTGGGGTACACCACTATTCACCTTTCTCCATTGG
This sequence comes from Ichthyophis bannanicus, assembly GCA_033557465.1. Lineage (NCBI taxonomy): Eukaryota > Metazoa > Chordata > Amphibia > Gymnophiona > Ichthyophiidae > Ichthyophis > Ichthyophis bannanicus. Next base: position 295,384,506 of record CM066041.1, read on the forward strand.
GAAAATTGGCCATTTAGCCCTACCCTCTGCTTTCTATCTTTTAACCAGTTCCTGATCCACAATAGTACACTGCCTCCTATCCCATGACTCTTTAGTTTTGCCAAAAGTCTCTCATGCGGGACCTTGTCAAAGGCTTTCTGAAAGTCCAGATACACAATATCAACCGACTCACCTTTGTCCACCTGATTATTCACTCCTTCAAAAAAACATAACAGATTAGTAAGACAAGATCTTCCTTGTCTAAAGCCATGTTGGCTGTCTCCCATTAGGTCATGACTATCTACATGCTGAGTAATTTTATTCTTTATGATGGTTTCTACCATTTTCCCCGGTACTGACGTGAGGCTCACCGGTCTGTAGTTTCCCGGATCACCCCTGGAACCCTTTTTAAAAATTGGTGTTACATTGGCGATCCTCCAATCTTCAGGTATTAGAGATGATTTTAATGATAGTTCACAGATGACTAATAGCAGGTCTGCTATCTCATATTTCAGTTCTTTCAACACCCTTGGATGTATACCATCCGGCCCAGGTGATTTGCTACTCTTCAGTTTATCTAATAGTTGTAATACATCTTCCCGATGTATCGATTATTTCCTTCAATTCTTCCGCACCTTTAAATACCACTTCAGTCATGGGTAACATCCCTACATCTTCCTCAGTAAAGACTGAAGTAAAGAATTCATTCAGTCTCTCCGCTATCGCTTTGTCGCCTCTTAGTGCTCCTTTAACCCCTTTATCATCTAATGGACCAACTGACTCTCTCACAGGTTTTTTGCTACGAATGTACTTGAAAAGGTCTTTACTTCACGTTTTTGCTTCTGCAGCAAGCTTCTTCTCAAATTCTCCCTTTGCCTGCCTTATTAATGCCTTGCATTTGACTTGCCAGTGCTTGTGCTGTTTCCAGGTTTCGTCGTTTGGCTCTTTTTTCCATTTCCTGAAAGATGCTTTTTTGGCAACAACAGCCTCTCTGACCTCACCTTTAAACCATACTGGCAGTTTTTTGGACTTCCTTCCACTTTTCTTAAAGCGTGGAATACAGCTGGTCTGGGCTTCCAAGATAGTATTTTTCAACAACAGCCAAGCCTGATGTATGTCTTTAACCTTTGCAACTGCTCCTTTTAGTTTTTTCTTAACTGTTTTCCTCATTTTATCATAGTCTCCCTTTCAAAAGTATCCTTAGGCATTCTCTAGATGTAGATTGGTGTCATTTTTCCCCTCTTCTCTTGCTACTGTGTCATATGTATTAGTTAAGCACATATGTTAATTGTTCTGTTATAGTTTTCTTTATAAACAGCTTTGTTGTAGTTCTATGAAAGGCAGGGGTGGGGGTATAAGCAGTGGTGGGATCCTGCCAGTTCGCATGAACTGGTCCCTAGTGTTTTCCGTGTTCGCCAAACCAGTCCCTACAAGCTGTTTCACCACCGGATCAGCCCTGTTGGGTTTCAGAAGTCTCAACTTTCTTTCTTTCTACCTGCCAAAACGGTTTACATAGAACTCACTGCAGTAATGTTAACAATTGAACAGTAAGGTGCACATTACATGGAACATACGTTGTTGTTGTTAAGTGCCGTCAAGTCGTAGTCGACTCATGGCGACCCTCTGGATAGCTATCCTAAATTATGTTCGGTCTGCAGTCAGGCGGCTCATTGTTGACAGACTGGTACCCATAGCTGCTGTTATTGTATCGATCCATCTCATTGCTGGCCTTCCTCTTTTGCGTTGACCTTCTATCTTGCCAAGCATGATGTCTTTAATGATCTCTCTCTTCGCATGATGTGTCCAAAGTATGAAAGTCGAAGTCTTGTCATCTGAGCTTCTAAAGAAAGCTTAGGTTTGATCTCCTCTAGTACCGACTGGTTTGTTCTTCGGGCAGTCCATGGTATACACAGTATTCGCCGCCAGCTCCATAATTCAAAGGCATCAATTTTCTTCCTGTCTATCTTTTTCACTGTCCAGCTTTCACATCCATATGATGTTATTGAAAATACCGGCTTGAACAAGTCGAATCTTTGTATGGAGAGAGACATCTCTGCTCTTGAGAATCTTATCTAGGTCTTTCATAGCCATTCTGCCAAGAGCAATGCGTCGTCTGATTTCTTGAGTGCTTGTTGCTTCTTTATTGATAGTTGATCCAAGTAGGTTATATTATAAGAGGTATCGGGAGAAGCCCCCGAAGCCATCCAAATAATGTCAGCTGTTTTGAAAGTCACGAGCGCAGATCCAGCGGTAAAATAACCCGTAGGAACTGGTTTGGCGAATGTGGGAAACGCTAGGAACCAGTGCGAACCAGCTGCTTCCTACCACAGACTGAACAGTTTCTGTGAGGATTTGAATCCCACCACAGGGTGTAAGGCTTAAGGTCTAAGGTCTGCCTAGGGTGCCAACACAAACCAAATCTGTGGCTGGCCCTGGCTGAAGTCCATCTTAACGTAAAAGATGATGAACTGTTTATAATCCTATAACTGCAGCAATATAGGTTTTGGTTTTTTTGCAGTACATTGTTAGAATTGGTTTGGATGCAGCCACTTGGGATGTTTTGTAGCTAGAAATGCACCACGTGTGATTTATGAACCTGGTGCCCCCCCCGCCCCCGGGTTGCATGCAGGAGCTTGCTCATACTGGGCTTCCAGAAGCCCCAATGATGACATCAGCATCCCTTCTGTACCTGTGTCCTGTGTGTTCACTCTGCTCGTTCTGTTTTGCAGAGTTTGTACATCCTGATTGGACTGTTAGAGGATGCCGGAGGTCAGGATATAGGCGTTTAAGACTGGCACACAGTGGTAATATGGTGAGCATGGCATGAAGTGTGAAAGCGTTAGTTAAAACTTGAGGGTTATTGGCAGAACCATATCAACTCTAGTGCTGGGACAGCAGATCATGTACTGCTAGAACTGGGCATGGCAGAGAGGATGGGAAATAGCAGTTTTTTAGACTTCAGGGAAATACGTCATTTTATTTTTGGTGAATGCTGGGGCTTGATGTCTGAGAATAGGGAACATTTATGGAAGTGCCACATCACTTAAAAACATTTTTATTAAGGAAAGTTCTTGTTGAGGTCAGCACTGTGCCCCTGCGTGAAAGGCGGCGGCCAGTGAAGTGCCCTTCTTTATAATGCCGGAGAAGGCCCTCTTTGTTGTGCTTGACCATTTTTCAATAGGCCTTTGTTGTGGCTGGACTCAATTGGCAGCTTGCAGCCCATAGAGCGCGCTTGTGCACATGTGGGAGTCAGTAGTCAGCGGTTGTCAAGTGGAAGCCAGTGATATATAGCGGTTGTCTCAAGGAAGCTGAGAGAGTCCTTTTGGCAGTGTTTACCCCAGTGCCTGCTGCTTTTTCTAGCTGTGTTCTAGCGTACAAAGCTCTGCACTTATAGTAATATCTTAGAACAGTCTGAGTGGACTGTGGGCTGTGTGTGCAGTACATTATTATTCACGGGGGCCTATATATTTCCTGATTGCTAGCAGCGATTTATTTATTTATTTAACAGATTTTTTTATACCGTCTTTCTACAAGTCAAGACAGTTTACAAGTAACTCATTGAGATAACAGGAAACATAACAAACAGTTGTGCACATTACATTGAACATATTGAGCCCATTGTAACAGAAACTTACCAACTTCTCATAAGGTTAACAAACTATATAGATATTATTGTGAGCTGGTGTAAGCTGCTTATTGCCAAGAGCATGTATTAAGTGCATAGGTTTCTGAGAGGGTTAATTATATATATCTGTTGTTGCTGGGCCATAGTGTTCAGAAAGTGCTTGAAAACCCTCTTATTCACAGAAATTTTGCAAAAGATGAACGTTTCTTATGCTTGGAGGAAGTGAGTTCCATAATGCAGGGGCATATAGCGAAAAGGCCCTGTTGTCCATTCGCTGGCTACATTTTTTTCTTTCTGTTGGTCTGCTTAGTGTGGTGGACATGCTCTGTCTTTTGGGTCTATCACAGCTGCGGATTGAGATTAAAGCATGCAGATTGAGAGCAGAAGTGTTGTGAATGATTTTGTGTGTGTTGATAAGGACCTTATATTTGATTCTCTGTGATATGAGTAGCCAGGGAAGTTGTTTGAGGAGTGGCGTGATGTGGGATTGATCAGCTTACCCCAGGATAATCCTTGCAGCGGTATTCTGTGCTAGTTGCGGCGGGTACAGTGAGCTCTTTGGAATGCCGTAGTATATTGAGTTGCTGTAATCGAGCAGTGGTATTATAACGGCTTGACATACAGATTGGAAGTTGGTTGGTGAGAGGAATGGGCGTAAATTCTTTATTATTCGTAGCTTGTAAAATATTGCAGTTGTGTGTTTTATGAGTGAGCTGCTGGTCCAGTGTTATGCCAAGGTATTTAATCTCAGTCTTGACTTTGATTTGGGTATTGTCCAATGTGATTGGTGGTGGTGTGAAGGGATGTGTAGTAGTTCAGTTTTGTTACGGTTTATGTTAAGGTTGTGAGCATGGAGCCATTTCGACGTTGCTATGACGCAGATTTACATAGCCTTTTTGCTCCCTTTTCTCTGCAGATTTGCATGTAAAAAGGCTATGTCGGTATGCGATAACTTTCAACTATTTCTGGAATTCAGATAAGAATAAGCATTTTGTTTCCTGAAGGAAGCTTTCTTTGAGAGGTGACCACTTTCCAAGGATAAGAGACTGAGAAGTGGTACAAGTATGAAGCTGCAGTATTGGGGAAAACTGGGAGGAGAAATGGTTGAGAAGGGGTCTCCACGATGCTTATGTGTGTGTATCTAGATATGCTACTATGATACGATATGTTCCTTATATATATGCATCTTAAGTGTGGCAGATGAACACCAAAATGGTCCATCCAGTCTGTCCAGTAGACATTCATCTTCTTGAGGGGTATGCTCTCTACCCGCTTCTGCATCCGGTTCAAACTCTCCTACTGACCTGACTCAATGGCTCCTCAGTACCTTTCCTCATATCACTCCTACACCCCTCCTCGGGAACTCCGCTCTTCTGGCAGATTCTGTTTATCTTTGCCCTTTTCTTCCACTGCCATCTTCAGACTTCATTCCACCTTGCCGCTCTATATGCCTGGAACAACTACCTGAGTCACTATGTCAGGCTCCTTCTCTAGCCCTATTCAAATCCAGGCTGAAAAACCATCTGCATGGATGTCGATATAGCATCGTTTGTCTTGTGGTATGCCACAGGGATCTATTTTGTTGCCAGTCTTGTTTAATATTTTCTTAGCCCCGTTGGCTGAATTGGTGCAAGCTTTGGAGTTTTCTGTGTATATGTTGGCAGATAATATTCAGCTGATCTCCTATTTTGATGTTCAGTCTGTAGATTTGAGGTGCCTTCATGATTCTCTGGCAACAGTTTCACAATGACTGCGAGTACATAGTTGAATCTGGATAAGTGTCAAGCTCTGTGGGTTATCCATAGGTCGGTGCTGGAGGTTGGCCTCCTATTTTAGAAGGCCAGCCTGCAGGTAGTGTCCCAGCTCAAGGGACTCATCTTACGCTGCAAGCTCAGGTGTCGAGTACAGTGAAAATCGTTTTTTATTTTTTGCAGCTAATCTGGGTCCTTCGGCCCTTCTTGGAACAATCTGCGCTCTTAATTTTGATCTTTTCATTGGTGATCAGTCGCCTGGTAACTCATTGGACCATGGTCTGCTCGCGATGAATTTGCAGAGGTTGCAAAGTGTGCAAAATGTGTCTATCAAGGTGGCGACTCAATCAAAATTGCAGGATCATGTCACTCCTTTATTAAAGGCTTACCACTGGCTGCCTGTGATTTATCGGGTTAAATTTACGATTTTATGGCTCGCTTTTAAAGCATACTATCTTGGCTGCCCTGGTTATCTGGCGGATTCTTCAGAGTCTTATGTTTGGCTTGGGTCACTTGTTTGCAGGCCCAGTGCCATCTGGTATGTCCCTCGTGCATGCTGCTCGCTTGCAGTCTACCCGCCAGTCGGCATTTATTTTATGGCTCCTTGGCTGTGGAATTCACTGCCGGTGTATGCATGCCAGGTTGAATCTGTGAAGCTGTTTAAAAAGTATCTTAAGACCTTTTTCTATGAACAAGCCTTTGGTGAGGCATCGGTGGGTTAGGGCAGGGAGACTGCTGCTGTTCTGGGGATTAGTTTGTTCTTTGTTTTGTTTGTTCTGTGATGTTTTGCTGTGGTGTGTTTATTGATTTTATTTTTCAGTATTTGCATTTTTCATAAACCATTTTGATGCTTGATGCTAAAGGTGATTAATCAAGTTCTTAATAAACAATAAACAATTTGTCTCCAAATTGCTGACCTTCATCTCTTCTGCTAACCAAGTCTTTCAGGCCCTGCAATTTTCAACCTTGTGACCCACAAAACCAATAAGCCAGGCCCTTACCAAGTTTTGCATTCATCCCTACAGACACCAGAGTTTGTGATGCTGAGATTGAATTTTATTTTTTTTAAATCTCCCTATGTCAGTGAAGGCTGGGTTTTAACCATGGTCCATCCGTGCATGTCACCCTAACTCTTGTACTGTTGTTGTTTAGGTTGTAACTGCTGTTCCTTGTAGGTTACGTCAACACTTTCTTGGACACCTGATGGCGAGTCGTTGTATGTACTGGGCATCCATTGCAAATACTACTGTTAAATATATTCTCCCTTAAAATCTACAGTATTTCTGGTTCTGCTGATGTGATCTGCATGCTGCTGATCCTCTTAAGAGTAGCCATGTTTGGAGAAGGGTCACAAATGACCTCCTACAGAATGGTATTCATTGGCTTTTGTTTTGGAATGGCTTTTATGATGTCACAGACCATATAGTTTAATCAAATCCAGTATTTATGTGGTGGTTTGTGACACCGTTCTAAATGTGGCTATTGCCAGGGGTCCTAAAAAGCTATATAACACCTTATTTAAAGTCAGATTTGTAATAGACACGAAGTAGATACAGCTACTTGTTGGGTATACTCTTTGGAACGCTGCTCAGCAGGGTAGAAGCTTCATTTTGAAGTAGTATTTTTATCCTGTCGATTGTGGATGTATGAAGGTAATGGATAATGCTGTATATCCCTTGGAGGAGCAGGGAGAGACTGGCAGGGTCCTACCCAGACAGTGCAAGGCAACATGATGGAGCTTTTGCCGCATCCAGGGCAAGAAGGGGGCATATCATTCTTTTACAGCAAGAAAACAGTGTAAGTGGGCCAGTGCCCACAGGGGAAGGTGGCTTGTGAGGGCAGATCTAGCTTTGAAATCTGCCTTGTGTGAGTGCTGTTATGGCTTAACTGCTCCCTTGTCACTTAAAGAATTTTAGCCCTTTGTAGTCGTCATCCTCAACTAGTACAAAATGCAGCTGCTTGTTGAAAACCAGTTATTATTGAATTACTGCTTGCCTGCGAAACCTGCATTGGGTGCCTATTTGTCAGTGGATTCACTTTAAAGTGTTATGTGTAATTATGAAAATCCACTTGGATCTTTCAGCAGTATGTCTTACCAGTTTGTTACGATTCTATTCTTCTGGTCCGATTCACACTGGTATGCAGAATTCCCTAGGCGTACCCTTATCTTTCTCTAGTTGTCTTATACTCGTGCTTTTAAGTACTATGGAATCAACTACCTGATACTTTGCGCTTGCTTGATGACTTAATGGGTGGAATTTTACAAGCCCTGTTTGTGCTTTGGGTGACTGAAAATGGGCACAGGGACCCCCAAAGCACAGAGACTTCTCCAGAGCCATTTTAGAATCCGGCTCTGGGGATGTCCCCTGCACGAGGACCTCTGAATCTGAACGGGGGCATGGAGGAGGCTTGGCTGGAGCATTCCCAGGGACCAGGACGTCTCCACCTGATCGCAGAAACGTCATGGATGTCTGGTGGTGTGTCTAACTTTAGACCCGCTCCGAGGCACGCATAGTGACGAACAAGCATCTGAAAACTGCTCGTTGTAGCTGAAAACCATCCAGAGGGTGTGGAGGAGAAAGCACGTCATCATCCCCAGTACTCGGCACAATTTCAACTATAGCGGCAGTGGGAGTTGAACCCTGGTTCCCTTTATACTATCTTAGACATCTAGGTTCTGAAATATGGCTCTGGGGACATCTAAGTAGACTCCCCTGCAGATATCCCTTTTGGGCATGTCCAGGTTTATGAAATCATGTTGGCGCCTGTATTTTTTTCAGATGTTCTGGCTTAGACGTCCCAGACTGTACTTGGACAGATCTTCTAAAATTCCCCTCAATGTGTTTTACAAAACTGTTGAAGTCATATTTTTTTTTTTTTTTTAACAAGTCTAACTCTCTCGAAATTTTAGTATGTTTTATTGTTATGATTTTGCGATGTATGTTTGTTGTCGCCTTGGACTTTGTGCATAGGTGGGGTATAAATATTTTTAAACAAATAAATCCTCTGACTGCTGAGGAGAAAAATAGTAGCTTAGTACCTTGCCATTCTGGGGCGTTCTTTGTCAGTATGCGAGTCCGTCTCCCCCTCTTGTCTAGTATCCAGCATGAAGCTCCTTTAGGGGTCAGGGTGCACAGGGAGGGAATCAGTTTCTGCTACCTGCTTACCCACAGACTGTGAAGAGGAGTTGCTGTATCCTGGTGTGATGCATCCGTAGGGAAACCTTTGTGACGGCCGGGCAGCATCCCAAAGGCTCCACACATTGGTCCCTATAACCAGTTCATTATTTCTATTTTATACTTAGCTCGGCACTTTCCATTGGTATTTCAGAGCACGTTATATTCAGGTACACCAGGTATTTCCCTGTCCTCAGAGGGCTTATGTTGTGTTTGTACCTGGACAGTGGAGGGTGATGTCACTTGCTCAAGACTACAAGGAGCATCGGTGGGACGCCCATTACAACAAGCCAGATATAAAATATGAACTGGAGCTTGGATTGCAACACTCCTTTGCTGTTTTCATTCATGTTTATTGTGATATTGTTCTGTGACAACCGTGTAATTGTGTATGCCCTCAGAAATAATAAATAAAAAGAAGTAAATATGAATTGGGCGTTATACTGATCTGTCCAGTGACCTGGGGGTTGCTGTGAGCAAACAGTACAGTGACGTTTCTCATATTTCAGCTACTGCAACTCCAGAAAATTCAGTTTGCTTAAATTTATTCTCATTTTTATCTACTGTCATTCTCGTAAATGACAGTAGATAAAGACCAGTATGGTCCATCTAGTCTGCCCAGTAAGGTGGTTAGAGTAGGTGTACCCGCCGCACTGTGCAGGTCACCCCTTTCTGTTTGTTGAGATATAAGAAATAGCTACGTTTCTTAAGATTTTTATCCTCTTGCTATAAAGGGATCCAGTGTGTCTGTCCCATGCCATTTTGAATTCAGTCATTATGTGCCCCCACCTCCATCGGGAGGGCATTCGAAGCATCCACCACCCTTTCAGGGAAAAAGTATTTCCTGACATTGCTTTTAAGTTTACCTCCTTGCAGCCTTATTTTATGCCCTCTAGTTTTACAGCTTCCCCTTCTTTGAAAAAGGTTTGCTTGTCCATTAAAACCCTTTAAGTATTTTGATATCTGTATCATATCTCCCCTGTTCCTCCTCTCCTCTAGGGTATGCATATTTAGGTCTTCAAGTTTCTTCTCATACGTCTTCTGGTGCAGGCTCCAAATCATTTTGGGTGCCTTCCTCTGAATCGTTTCCAAGCTTTTTAATATCCTTTGTGAGATATGGTCTCCAAAATTGAACACAATATTCCAAGTGAGGCCTCACGAGCGACTTGTACAGTGGCATTAGTACCTCTTCCTTTCTGCTGGTAGTTCCTCTCTCTATGCAAAGCAGCATCCTTCTGCCTTTGGCCACCACCTTGTCACATTGTTTCACCACCTTGAAATCCTCAGAAACAGTCACTCCAAGGTCCTTCTCCTGGTCCGTGCACACCAACCTCTTGCCCCCTATCGCATACAGTTCTCTTGGATTTCTGCAACCCAAGTGCATGACACTGCACTTCTTCACATTGGTCTAATGCTTTGCAGTTAAGATTTATTCTTCCAACTTTTGTAGATCTTTCTTCAAGTTGTCCACTCCCTCAGAGGAGTCCACTTTGTTACAAATTTTTGTGTCATCTTCAAAAAAGGCAGACTCTCTTTTTTTTTTTTTCTTTTCAATCCTTCAGCAATATCACTCACAAATACATTGAACAGTACTGGTCCCAGGACCGATCCCTGGGGCACACCACTAATCACCTTCCTTTCGTCTGAGTGTGTTCCATTTACCACCACATTCTGTTGTCTGTGAGGAACCAATTTATGATCCATTTCACCACCTTGCGACCCATCCCCAGGCTGCTCAGTTTATTGATAAGCCTCCTATGAGGAACAGTATCGAAGGCTTTGCTGAAATCTAGGTAGATCACATCCATCGTATGTCCTTGATCTAGTTCTCTGATCACCCAGTCAAAGAACTCAATCAGATTTGTTTGGCATGATCGTCCTTTGGTAAAACCATGTTGCCTTGGCTCGTGCAACCTAATGGTTTCTAGAAAGTCCACTATTCTCTCTTTCAGGAGCTCCTCCATTACTTTTCCCGCCACCAAGGTAAGGCTTACCAGCATAGAGCGCAAGGCAGCTTACTATAACAAATAACACAGGTTTTATTTTATCTTTATTTATTTATATAAACGTTATTACTTGCTGGTCTGAATTGCCAGTGGTTAACAATAAAATTGCATAATAACGTTAAAACCACATAAGCAGGTTCCAAGATGGCGGAGGAGTTGTGTTAGAGAGCCTGGAGCGTGAGTTGACCTGATGGGGAAAAAGAGGAAACAGCGATCAGCCAAGCCCCCAGATTCCTCTTCTCCGGCGGTCGGGCTGACTCAGTCCTTCATTCTAGCTTGCTTCCCTCCTATGGCGGCGCCATTGGCTTCGGCAGATCTGTCGACTGGCTCGGCAGACCTGAGCAATGGGGTTGTTTTGAGCCCCGTGCAGATGTTGCCCCTGCAGCCCGGAAGGAGATCTGGGGAAGGGCTGGGCGCAGGAGTATCTCCGGTTCGGGCGTATACGGCCGCGCTGGGGGGGTGCTTCCCCGAAGTTGAACCTGAGTGTTCCTGCGGCTGCTGCTGGAGGCGTGGAGTTAGATGTCTCAACTAGAGCTAGCAGAGGGGTTGAGTGTTTGAAGATCTGCTCCCCTGTTCACTCAGTTCCACAGGAGTTGTGCGGGATAGAAAAACCGCAACGGTAACAATGGATAGCTTATGGGATGCCATCTCTTCACTTCAAAAATCCCTGTTTCCATTTGTGGTTTCTTTTTCACAAGATTTAACTGTTGTTAAAGCACAGAGTGCAGCGTTGGAGACAAATTTGGCGGAGCAGGCTGTTAGAGTTTCACGCCTGGAAACCCAAGTAGAAAGGTCTTCAGGCTTTGGGTGGAACTCAAACCAAGGATCGTTTGATTACTGCTCGGCATTTGGAGTCTTTGAATAATCAGCTGAGAAGGAACAATTTGAGGTTCTTAAATTTCCCTAGATCTCCATTAATAGACTCTCTGGGATTGGTTCGTAAATACCTTACAGAGATTTTACTTATGTCTGCAGATGCCTTACCTCCTATTGTACGTACTCAGTACGTTGCAATTTCCTCAGTTGGAGTGGATATAGAGACTGGTCCTGAAGGTGTAGCTGAACTGGCCCAGTTGAACCTGACAGAGTTTCTTGAAAGTTCCTTGGAAGTGGTGACAAGTCGTGCAACACTTTTTTGGTCTCTTTCGCTTTTGAATCTGACCGAAACTCTGTTCTTAGATTGTATTTCTGGAGAATGTCTGTTTCTCAATTTATGGGGTCAAAAATTTCTGTTTTTCCTGATTTATCTAGGGACCAATGTTCCCTCTAATTTTCTGTAGGCTGTGTGCGCATAAAATATCAGCTGTGCAACTTTTGAAGGAAGGTTAAATTTTTGTGTGCCACATAACGACACTCGGAGTTATATACTTTAAAATTTGACTACACGTCAGAATACAGTACGTACACCACATTGATTGCACTAGAAAATATTGTAGAACTTGTGAAAACCGTAAATACACAACTTTTAAATTTTAAGACGTCTGCGTTGTTTTCTATCAGAATCAGAACTGTAATTTTTGTGCGCTCTGTTATAAAGTATGTGCGCTCGCTCGGCAAGGTGTGTGCGCACGCACACGCGCACAGCTTAGAGGGAACAGTGCTAGGGACACCCAAAAAGGTGAAGAGAATTTCTGACTTTACGTCAGAGGTCTCTTAATTTGGGAGCACAATTTAAACTAAAGTATCTGTGTAAATGTTTGATATTACATCAGTCTAAGCAATTTCTTTTTTTTGAGCCCCAACAATTGATTCTATTTCTTCAGGGTAAGGAGGGTGACGGGGTGTGACTCCTGTATCGGCTGCCATAAATAACATCTTTGCTCGTATGATTGGTGAGAACTCTTCCTATGGGGGGTTTTCATAATTGTTGTTTCTTTTTGTGTTATATTTCTTTATTGGAACCTTATTGTGGTTTTGTATTTGGGTCTAAACCAGTTAGTATGGATTTCTATGAACCTGCTATTGCTGTATTTGATTACTGTATTCTTATTCAGTTGTAATTCTGGATTAATATTCAAAATTTATTAAAGATAAAATAAAAAAAATAATACAAAAAACCCCCCACATAAGCCACTCATAAAGGTACAGAAAAAAATATATATTTTGCAACTTTAAATCACAAAGGTAAATAGCATGAGCAAAACCTGGTTAAAAACATAGGAAAATAGTGGTATAATCAGTAGGATCCATGTCCCCGATCTGCATTACTGAATAGAAACATTTTGGAAAGCTGCAGATATTGAACTGATTTGAATAACCCTTGATAACATTCAGGTTTATAAACGGTAAATTACATTTTTATTATCCATAAAAGTAAAGAAATCAGAGCAAAATTACATGGGAAAAGAAAAAGCGAGGTTATTTACCTGTAATGGGGGAATTGCTGTCCTAGCCTTTCTGAGTATGTGCCAAGTTGCCCCTGTGTCCTGGCCCGCCCCTACATGACCAGTTTATTTCCTATCAAAAATAATTATCCTCAGGGAGCCAAAATATCAAAAAAACAAAAGAAAAACTCCCAACTATACTCTCAAAACAGGAAAAACAAAAAAACAGACAACAAAAAACAAAACACAAAAAACAAAAAGTGAGAATAACTCAACAAGCAAGACTGACAAGGAGCCGATAACAGCACGTAACACTGTGTTAGAGGAAAAAAGACCTCAGCCACCCCTTCAATCAATACAAACAGAGGGGACGAGTCAGTCATATGGCAAGACCAAGACAGAAATCCTGCCACAGTAGCGCTCTATCTATGAACTGTACGCGGAATGACATCAATGGTCAGAAAAAAACCTCTAATATGAAAGAGAATTGAGTCTCAAACTGTAAAAACTCAACAATCCAAAACACACAGTGAGCGGCTCCTGGCAATAGCAGTCAGCAAATATTGAGCCACAATAACAGAATGGCAAAATAGCAATAGCAGCCAAAAAAACTCTTCAAACAAAACAGCAGCAAGACATTAAGTTCAAGAGGGACAGGGCAACAACCTGAAGCTCCGACACCAGGTGTTTTGCCCTCGTGGCTTCATCAGGGAGCTCTTCGTGAAAAATGTTGTTAGTCCATGCCAGAATCAGAAGACGAATTTATTAGTCCATGCTACAAGCAGAAAGGGGACTGCCAAAGCAAAAAAGAAAAAAACAATATTCTCACACGTACCAAAACAGTCAAAAATCAAAGAGAGACCAACAAATAAAGGCTTAGTCAGAAAAAGAAACATACTTTTTAAAGCACAAAAAAACTGCCTCCATGCCTGCTGCTCACGCCGCTAGAACAAAGCACAGGAAGGCCAAAAAACGCTGAACATGCGCGATTCAAAAAGCGTTTCAGCATTTTTTGGCCTTCGGACGTGTGTGCACTGGCCCAGGTTGCTGCCTTGTAGATGTCCTTCATCTGGACAGACTTGAGGTTTGCAATTGTGACCACCAATGCTCAAAGTTGATGTGCCCGGTTGAGCCCCAGGGGCTGGGAGCGAAGGTGATGTAGGCAGTAAGCCTCTGTGACAGGGTCCTCTTTGATACCGGGTGGCCCGGCCTGCTGGGTTCAAAGGAGATGAAAAGCTGGATGCCAGCTCTGTGAGGCATGATCTTCTTGAGGAAGATGCCCAGGGTGCAAGACAGTTGAGGGTGTGGAGGTGCTGCTCCTCTGGGGTGTTCAAGGGAGAAGGTGGGTAGCTTAGTACTCTGAGGTGGAAGGGAGAGGCCACTTTTGGGTGGGAATCAAGGGTGGGTCCAAAGGGAGGCACGGTCTGGGAGATCAGGATGTATGGTGGGTGTGCTACTAGCATGTGGAGTTCGCACATCTGGCCGAGGTGATGGCAATGAGGAACAGTGTCTTCCAGGTGGCATGTTTGAGTGTGGCGTCCCCATGGTTCGAAGGGAGGTTGGGTGAGTTGATGTAAGATATGTTGAGGTCCCAGGGTGGTATGGGCTGCCGATGAAGCATGCTACCAGGGGGAGTGTGGCCACGGACTGGCTCTCGATCTGGTTGTGGAATGCTGCAATGGTTGATGGAACCTTGGGTAACCTCCATTCAGGTGCACCTGACTGGGCGAGGGTGGCTAGATACTGAAGGACTGAGGGGATGAGGCAGGAGAAGGGGGTCCAATCCTGCTGCTATGCACCAAGAATTGAAGTGTTTCCACTTGAGGCCTTAGGATTTCTTTGTAGAGTCATGTTGGAATGCCAGGATGATCTGCTGATCATCTGTTGTGAGATGCAAAGAGGAGGGTCTCACCCTTTCAACTTCCAGGCAAATAAGGCGAGGGTCACCAGGTTGGGGTGCAGGGTGGTTCCTCCATCCTGGGTGATGAGGTCCACTGTTAGGGGGAGGTGGACAGACGGTCCCTCGGCCAGGTGGTGAAGATATGGTAACCAGATCTGCCGGAGCCAGGGGGTGTAATCAGGATGGCCGCCGTTCTGTCTTTGATGACCTTTTGAATGTTCTTGGAGATGAGCGGAGCTGGGTGGATGGATAGGCATATAGGAGTGGCCGGTCGTCCCAGTGTAGGTCGAAGCCCCGCCGCATGCAGACTGGCAATGGATGCCATTTGGAGCAGAAGAGTTTGCATTTTGCGTTGGTCGCAGTGATGAAGAGGTCTTTCTGTGGTCTGCCCCAGCATTGGAAGAGTGAGATGATTCCTGTCATTGAGAACCCATTTTTACGGGTCGAGCTGCCTGCTGAGCCGATCTGTTAGTTGGTTGTTCTCACCTGGAAGATAGGCGGACTGCAGGAAGCTTCCCCTCTCTAGGGCTAATGTTCATGTTTTATTTATTTATTTATTTATGCTTTTCTTCTATACCGCTTTTTCCCAAGATCAAAGGCGGTTTACAATTATCATAATGAACGGTTTACAATTAACATAATGAACATGGTTTTACATGGAACATCGTATTTTTTTTCAAACTATGTACAATTAACTTTTCATGATCAATAACATGGAACATGTAATTATACAACTGCTTTAACTATTTACATCAGTCAAATATTTACATTAGTCAATTATTAATTGTGGTTTTAAGGGTTGTTTTTTTCTAAGTGTGTTGAGGTTTGAGGCTTTTTTGATCTGTGGTTAGGGAGGATTTTTATGGAGGTGTGGTGATGGGGATGAGGGGGGTTCATTAGGATTTATAAAGTGTTCTTTAAACAGATATGTTTTTAGTTCTTTCCGGAATGTCTTGAGATCCTTTATTTTGCGGAGGCTTAGTGGGAGTTTATTCCATAGGGTGGGGGCTGCATATGAGAATGCTCTTGAGCTTGTGGTTTTTTTTGTTTTTCGAATTGATTTTTTTATGTCTAGTGAGTGGGTTGCGTTTTGTCTGCGGGTTCTATGTTCTTTTGGAGCATGTAGTAGAGTGGTTAGATGTGAGGGTGATATGCCGTTGATAAGTTTAAATGTGGTTAAGAGTATTTTGTATGATATTCTACTATTTATGGGAAGCCAGTGTAGTTCGGCGAGGATGGGAGTTATGTGGTCAGTGAGGCGGGCTTCTGCTGTTACTCGAGCACAGATGTTTTGAGCTCGTTGGAGTAAGTTGGTATTTGTGAGAGGGAGGCCGATAAGTAGACTATTACAATAGTCAAAGTGTGGAGTGATGAGTGAGCTGATAACAGATCTGAAGTCATGTGTGTCTAGTATAGGTCGTAGGTGTTGAATGGTCTTAAGTTTATAGAATATAGTTTTCACGGTTTGTTTTATGTGAGGGAGCATACTAAGTGTGTGGTCTATTATGATGCCTAGGTATTTTACTTCCTTTTTGATTGGGATTATTGTGTCGTTAATTGTTATTGTTTCAGGGAGAGTAGAATCTGGTTTTCTTGTTACGAACATTGCTTCAGTCTTTTTTAGGTTGATGCTGAGGTTATTATTTTCTAGCCAAGTATTTGCTTCGCTGATGCAGTCTAGTAAGTTCTGGTAGGTGGGATTGTTCGTGTTTATTGGTTGAGTGAGCATGATATCATCTGCGTATATGTAGTGGTTGACTTTATGTTTTTTAAATATATTTGTGATGGGTTGAAGATACAAGTTGAAAAGGAGGGCTGAAAGTGCCGAGCCCTGTGGAATACCTTGTCCTTGTACGAATGGCTCAGAGGTGTCTTGGCCTAATTTAACGTGTATCGATCGGTTTGTGATGTATGATATAAACCATTGTAGAATTGTTCCTCCTATTCCTAGGCTTAGGAGTCTGTTAATGAGTGTGTTGTGGTGGACATTGTCAAAGGCACCAGCTATATCAATGAATATGAGGATGTAACCTTGGTTGCATGTGTCAGTGCCTTTTATGAGGTCATCCATGAGTGTTATTAGCAAAGTTTCGACCCCGTGTGATGGGCGGAAGCCGAATTGATGTGAGTCAAGTGGTGCATGTGTGTCGATAAAATCTTGTAGTTGGAGCTGTATGATTTTTTCTATTACTTTGGCAATAAACGGTATGCTGGCTATGGGCCTGTAGGAGTTTGGGTCTGTAGGATTGAGTTTATTATTTTTTATTATAGGGCGTAAGGATGTGAGTTTTAGGGCATCTGGCATGATGCCCTGGGATAGTGATTGGTTTACTATATTTTGTATATGGATAGCTAATTCATTTTTGGTGTTTTTTATCCATGATACTGGACATGGATCTAGGGGGGAGGTAGTGGTGTTGATCATTGATATGATATTGAGGAGGTGTTTTTGTTCAATGTCTTGAAAGGTTATCCATTTATTGGTTGGTTTTAAGTCCGTGGGTATAGTTATGATTGTGTTAGATGATTTGTTTTTTAATTTGTTAGCAAAATGAGTTGCAAGGGTTTGTGCGCTTATCGTTGATTGTTCAGGCTCTGGAGTTTGGGATTTTGTTAGTGTTTTTATAATTGCAAATAATTCTCTCGGTCGATTGAGTGCCATATTTATGACTTTTGTGTGGTATTCCCTTTTCGATCTGTTAATAGTGTCTTTGTATTTGTTGAGAAGACTCAGGTATTGTGCTTTATTATCGCTTGTTTTAGATTTCCTCCACCGTTTTTCTTGTTTTCTTAGTTGCTTTTTTATATTAGAGAGGTCTCTATTGAACCATTTTTCCGACTTTCTTTTTGTGAATTGTTTTTGGGGACCTTGAGTGGGAGTTGCTGCTTCTTTTATTGTTGAGTTCCATTGGTCTATTATAGTGTTGACTTCCGTTGTGTTATTTATAAGGTTAGGTAATACGGTGTTTAGGAAGGTGTCTTTGTTGAAGTGCGTAAAGCGGGATTTATAAGTTGTTGGAGTAGTTTCAGTGTTGGTGTGTGATAGTGAGAGTAAATTGAAGGTTATTAGGTGGTGATCTGACCATGGTACTTCCGTAATAAGAGGTGGGGATTGTAGTTGGTGTTTATTAAATGGGGTGGGGATGAATACAAGGTCTAGAGCGTTACCTTTTGTATGTGTAGATGTTTGTATGATTTGGTTGTAACCCATTTCTTTCATGGAATCCATAAAGTTGATTGTGTGTTGTGGGTTGAGTGATGGAAGGTTCAGATCACCTAATATAACAAGTGGTTTTCTCTGTGTAGCTGTACATGCAAGTTCTAGGATGGGGGTGAGATTTTTGTGGTCCGCTGAGGGGGGCCTGTAGATGAGGGACAGTGCAAGGGTTTTGTTTTCTATATTTATGATGTCCATACCGTCTATGTTATTCACATTTTTTAGTGAGTATTTGAGCTCTTTTTTGGTGATGATAAGGGCCCCGCCTCCCCTTTTTGCTTCTCGGTGGCAGTTGAAAAGGTCATATTGATGTGTGTTGAGTTGGTTTAGGAGGATTGTGTCTGTGGGTGCGAGCCAGGTCTCTGTGATGAGAAGTATATCAGGTTTTTCATCAGTGATTATGTCATTAATTATTGGTATTTTATTTCGTATGGATCTTGCATTTATGAGGATGAATTTTCTGATGGTGTTTGTTTCAGAAGATCTGCTTATAGGTTTGACTTGTACGAGATTTATTTGTATTAGTCTTGAGTGTCTGGGAGTGTTGGGACGGTGTGTCTGGTTAAGTGTGTGTGAGTATGGTTGTGGTGTGGTTTTGTATGGGTTGTGAATGATGGGGATGGTGTTGTATGCTGTAGGATTTGGTTTGAGAGCGTAGATGTTTTGGGTTAGGTGAATGGTTAGTGAATGCAGTGGGAGGAGGATTTCTCCTCCTCTCTTCTCATTTGTTGATGTAGAACATAGCGATCTGGTTGTCTGGAGTAGCTCTGAGTGTGTACCTGATCACCCTGAGCTCCAGCAGGTTGATGTGATGTTCCTGCTCCACTGTTGTCCAGGCACCTTGCATGCGGAGGTGACGGTGATGGGTGCCCCAGCCCATCTTGGAGGCATCTGTGGTTATGGTGATATGGTGTGGAGATGATTGGAAGGGTTTACCCTGGGTGAGGTGTTCTTGGACCATCCACCACAAGAGGGCAGTTTGTATTCTCTGCTCTATCGTGATCCTGCAGGATAGGGGTTGGGTATGTTGGTTCCAGTTCTTGTGCAGATGCCAATGGATGTCGTGCATGTATAGTATGGCTAGTATGATGACTTGGGTCATGGCTGCCATGTGACCTAGGAAATGCAGCATCGTCTTGGCCGACACAGAGGAAGAGGAGGCCACCATCCTGGACAGGGAGATGATATTCTCTGCACACTGGGAGGGCAGGAATGCCCATGCCTCTGGAATTGCTGGGTTTTCTGCTGCTTGGATTTGCTGTGGTTTGAGGAAGCCAAGTGATGAAAGTAGTGAGGTGGTGCACAGCGTCTCCTCCTGTGCTTCCTGTCTGGAGGGAGCAGAGATCAGCCAGTCATCCAAGTAGGGGAAGATGTAGACCTCTGACTTCCAGCGGAGGGCTGCCGCAACCACGACACACTTGGTGAACACCTGTGGGGCAGAGGAGAGGCTGAAGGGGAGGATCCTGTATTGGAAGTGGTCTTCCATTAAACTGAAGCTCTGGTATTCCCTGTGGGAGGGGTGGATGGGGATGTGAATGTAGGCATCCAAGGAGGTCAGTCAGTCGTCTCACTGTAGAGCAGGAGAATGGACCCGAGTGAGTGCATGTAGAATTTCTCCCTGCAGATGAATTTGTTGAGGGGGCGTAGGTCCAGGATGGGTCTGATGCCCCCCCCCCGACTTCTTGGGGATGAGGAAGTATCTGGAGTAGAGTCCCTTGCTGGTCTGGTCGGGGGGGGGGGGGGACTTGTTCAATAGCCCTCGCTACTAGGAGTGCTTGGAGTTCTGCCTTCATGGTTCATAATTCACAATGTATGTAGCTCACCAGTTAATCAATCACACTACTCACCCACACCACACAAGTCAATGTATCCACTGCATGTATTCACCCTCCCACTCTTGATTGTTTCATTGTTTGATGTGCTAACCGCTCTGATTTAAAGATAAAGTGGTATATTAAATCCTTTTAAATAAATAAAATAAATGGTGGAGGCTAGTCTGGTAGGAGTTTAGCTGGTGGATGCAGCCTTCTGATGTGACTTAGTGGAGAACTTGAGACAGTAGCCCCTGTGGATGATATCGAGAACCTACTTGTTGGTGGTGAGGTGACCCTATTCTCCCCGCCCCATTCCCCCCCTGGCAGGGTGGGCTCCCCCAAGATGTCAAAAGGAGGGGGTACTTTTGTTGGACAAGGAGGTGGGCTGCTTCTGCTGGCAGTGCTCCCTCTGGCGTGGTTTGTGTTGGTACGACTGCTGTTTGGAGCTGTACGGTTGCCACCTGTGATAGGAGTTGTACCGGCAGGGGGTCAAGTAGGACTTACTGGAGTATGAGGAGTAGGATTTTTTGTGTGCTGCGATCCCCATTCCAGCCTGTCTGTGGCCAGGGTCTGCAGGGTGGTGCAGCTTTCTTTCAGGTCATTGACTGTAGCTTAGAACTTGTCCCTGAACAGATTGTCCATTGTGCAGGGAGCATCAACCAGTCTCTCATGGGTGTCTTCACGTAGGCCTAAGAGACTGGTTGATGCTCCCTGCACAACGGACAGGTGGTGCATCTCAAAGTGATGGCTTCTGTGGAGGTGATTGCCGCTGTGTCGAAGGCATCAAATGCTGCACAGATCAGATGTTTTCTGCATTCTGTGAAGTCAGCATTCACTACCATCCTGTCTGTCTGTGACTCGGTGGCAGGCTAGCTGTGGCAGTTTTGAGGCTGTCCAGCTGTGTGTCTATGTAGAGAATGTGCTGAAACTAATGCAAGGCAATCTTGGCGCTGAGTACTGCTGCTTGGTAGGTCTTTTTCCAGAAGTCATCCAGGAATTTGTAGTCTTTTCCGGGAGATGCGTTGGGAGTGTGAGCGTGTGTGCTTCACCTTTTTAAGGGCAGATTCATTGATGATGGACTGGTGTGGGAGTTGTGTCTTCTCGAACCCTGTGGTTGGCTGCACTTGGTATTTTGTGTCGAGTCATCTGGAGGTGCTGGATGTGGATGCCGGCATCTGCCAGATCTTAAGCAGGTTGTCCAGTAGAGGTTTGTGGACTGAGAGCTCCAGCAGGGTTCTGGGGGTGTCAAGATACTTGAGTAGATCCAGCCCTTCATTGCTACGATTGCAGAGAAGGCCGATTCCTTTGTTCCTGTGGCCCTGGGGGTCTTCCCAGTGGGGGGGGGGGGGGCCAGGGCTGTTGAGCATGTTAGGGACGGGTTGGGGCCCTGAGAGGATGCTTTTCATGCTGCGGAAGAGGCTGCCATGTGGAGTCCATCGGTTCTGTGGAGGCCATGCGTCCCCTGGCCATGCTGTTTGCTTTGGGGAGTGAGAGGTTGTGTGGGAAGAGGGGGATCCTGTCAGAGGGTGCTGTCTGTCCGATGCAGAGGTTGATGCGGTGAGGAAGTCCTGCAGTGTGTGGCTGTGGGACGGCGAGCCCTGGGGGACTTCCTGGCACAGTGGGGGCAGTCCTCCTTGTTGTGGGAAGCCCTAAGACACAGCACGTACCAGTCATGCTGATCCATCGAGTTCATCATCTTCCTGCACTTTGGACACTTCTTGAAGCCAGGTTTGGGTGTCTCTTTCTTTTTTTTTCTCTTTCTGGGATTTCTTTTCCTTCTGGTGGTGTTTTTCCATGATATTGGTGGAGAGCTGAGAGAGGTCCGTCCTTGTGGCAAGGCAGAAGAAACAGAACTGGTCAGGTAGGGGTGAGCCAGGGGGCAGGGGCAGGGGCCTATGCTCTAGGAGAGCAATTCCGTCCAGTTGGTGTGGCTGGTGTGGCTGCCGCATCACCTGGTGTGGCTGCCGCATCCTGCTGGTCCAAGGAGGTGGAAACATGAGCCATACTATCCAAAGACAGGAAATGCTATGGAAGGAATCAATTGTAGTGTTTTTCCACAATTGGAAGAAACGGGTAGGGCTGGCCCAACCACTAGACCAACTAGGCAGTCACCTAGGGCAGCAGCTTCTGAGGGGTGGTGGGGGGCAGCAAAGGGCAGCCACAGCGAGAGCAAAACAGTGAGTTGTAACAGTGGCACAAACTCAGACTTGTCAATGCTTATTTTTACCTGCAGGAGGACTGGGCAATCTGCAATTAGTCCATTTGCCCTTCTAAGAGCTATCGGAAATCGCCCTCATTAGGTACATATTTACAAAACAAAGTTTTTAGTATTTAAAAGTATGATATCCAAATATGTGGGGGTTTTTTATAGGTTCTGGGAGGGATGGTATTGAGATGATTGAGTATAATTATCAAAATCTTGGGAGGGGTGTGTGTGCTAGAGGTCTAAAAGTTTAATTGAAAAGGGGTGCAACGCCGAAGGCTTGGCTCAGGTGTCTAATGCCCTGGAAACAGGACCCCAGCTCGCCCCATACTGCTAGCCTCAGGCTTGCCTCTTTAGTGCCCCAGTGGCCCCCAGCAGCTGCCACTTTGCCTAGTGGGAAATCCGAGCCTGCATGCTTCTGTCCAGCAAATTCTTGTAAGTTCTCCAAATATTGCAGTCACTGTTCTTTGGTTCTTGACCTCAGCATAAAGGCCCCCCCAACCATGGTACTTGACTACATTGTGAGACCTCATCCCCCCGCGCCCTTGCAGTGAGCCTTCTCTGGTGCTTAATCCCACTGTAAAAACCTTCTACCAAGAATTGGTATTCCCTGAAGTTTAACCCCCCACCACAAGACCCTCCCAATGTTTGGGGTGGACAATGCAGTTTTTCTCGTCTGCTCCTTGCTGTGGAATTTCGCTTTGGATTCTCTGATGTTTCTTTTGCTAATGAGCAGTCCTGTATGTCGGGCTTGTTAGACAGCTGGGCGTTCATGCTTAGCTGTGTCTTGGAGCGGGAGCTATCAGCACCCTGAGCTAGATGCATAAGTTGCTAAGACACATTGTGTCAAACCATATCCCATGGTTGTCATTCCCGAACGGCTGGTTTTTGACTCTGGAGAGTTTCTGATCAGGCAACTGGCTTATTTTATATTTATCACGTTTTATATACCACCTTTTCCTTCAATCAAAGCGGTTTACATAGTGGGTGGGAACACAAGAGGATTAGCAGTAAGAATAAAGCAGGAGGCATAGGATCAGTGATGTTGTAGGACGATAGAGGGTTAGGTTTGTCGGTTACTATGCTGCTGTGGCTGTTGGATCTTTTTCTCCTTTCTCCTGGCACCATGGTTCTATTTTCTCGCACCTTATCTTGGGCTCTCATCGGATACTTCCTCTCTTACTTCATTGTTTTTCAAAGCCTGTTTTTGGTTTCCTCCCAAGCCTTCCTGTTTTCCCCTCCTCTCCTGCTAGCTGCTCCCTTTTTTTTCTCTCTCTAGTCTGTACCTGCTTTCCTTTATGTTCATGCTTTTTCTGCAGATGGTTCCAAGTTCTCATTTAGCTTTATTTGATGGACTGGAGATGTAAGATACTTTTTTTTTTTTTAATTTCTCCCCCCCCTTTGTTTTCCATAGACGTCTCCTGGTGCGTTAGAGCTCATCGTGTTTTTCTTGCTTCCTGTGACGTGCACAGCTGTCTTTCCACTGTTCCAAGCCAGGACACCCCAGCCTATCAATAGATAAGCTGCTTGTTACGCACTAGCTGTGTCTGCTGCACCTGCTGTAACCCTTTCAGAGCAATTTTTCCTGAAAATCCCTGGTTTATCTATTGTGCAATAAGTCACTGGATATTAGATGTGATCGTATTGTAGCACAGATTATTGTTTAGTTTTGTTTGTATTTGTAATTTATAATTATTTCCTGATTTGTGTCCCACTTTGAGCACCTTGTGGTGGCGAAGCATGTAAAGAGAATACATTATTGTTCTTATCGGGTGCTATAGCTGCTGCTTGGAAAATTCCTGCAGGGCGTGCTTGATCGTCATGAAATACACTCAGCTGGAAGGTGCCTATTTTATAAGGACAACTTTGTCTTTTGTAAAATGCTAGCATACATCCTGCAGAGATCACGTCGACATTGCGACATTAGACCTGCTTGAGAATAGATGTAAATGTCTGAGCATTATTGAAGTATGCGCATAAATCAAAGCATGTTATAATCTCTGCATGTACTTTGGCTTTGCCTGTGCTTCTCCCAGACTGCACCCCTGCCAACGCTGTGAGTGAAAGTATGCCTGTGCATCCTTTGCTCGCCGGACCTCCTTGGACGTTCCAGTGGACCTCGATCTGCTCCATCCAGCTGGCACCTCAAATCTGCCCACCAGAGCAGAAGGGAATCTTCAGCAAGAGCAAACACAAGGTGGTAAGCTCCACCTCCCTCCCGACTTTGATTCCTTGAGCTGGTCCCTGCTAATTTAAGTGACTGCATTTCAAGCGCAATTTCTCTTTGCTTACTGGACCTCTATCTATCCTATCCAGCCAGCACCTCAGACCTCCCTACCAGAGCAGAAGGGAATCTTCAGCAAGAGTGAACGCAAGGTTGTAAGCTCCACCTCCCTCCTGACGTTGATTCCCTATGCTTGTCCCTGCTGATTTAAGCGACTGCGCTTCAAGCATGCCCACGCCTGGCGGGCCTCGCCAAAGGACCCTTAGACATGGGCCTTAAGAGTGGCCATATCTGGATACCAGTTCTATAAAATCTCTGCGACTTTGTTAAGCCGCTCTTTGCCCCTCTAGACAAGGCAAAAGACACACCTAGATTCTGTGATCCTGCTGAACTTAAATACATCACCTTTGAAGGTAATTAATCCTACCCGAACTCCCCAGGGTTTTCACATTTTTCATTATCACTCTCTCACTCCCACCGATCGTGACTTCCTCCAGCTTATTCTTAAGGTTCACTCACAGAAGTGATGTATTGCAGTCTGCCTACTCAAATAATCGATCCTGCTCCAGCAGAATGGCCACTACTACCATCTTACTATTCATATCTATTATTTTACTACTAATCACTAGTCATGCATCCTCTATGATGCACTCAAACCTTATTCCTATCATACCTCATAAAAGCAGGCTAATTATCCATCACTATTCCATCAGACTGAAGGGTAGACCATCAAGATCGTTTCTAAATGTCCTGACACCTGATCCTACTGCTGGATGCACCTCAATTCACCATTGAGCTTTCCACGATCAGTGTGCAATAAAACACCTTACTTTCTGACCTTCTTGATGAACACAACCTAGATCTCATGTGTGTCACTGAATCATGTCTTTCTGAAGAAGATACAGTGATCATGGATCGGCTAACTCCACCAGGCTACAAGCTCTTCAGTTGTCCTAGGTCACAGCATCAAGGAGGAGGTGTCTGCATCATTGCCAGGGATCATTTTTCCTTTAAATCCTCCACCCAAGAATCTGGCCAAGGACTTGATATTCTTATGATATCCAATAGATGTCTTTCAATTTGCTTAGCCTATAGAGCCCCCATGGCCTCTTCAGATCAACTTACATCTATTGTACAAACAATTTATGACCTCCCTCGGAGCAACAGGCTCTTCATGTTGCTAGGTGCAAGGCTGCAAAGGCATTCACCAATGCAATGGATGCACTCGAGTTCTCCCAAATCGACTGTCCCAACACATGATAAAGGAGGTCTTTTGGACGCCATCTGTATCCCCACTATTAATACACAAAACATTCAACCATTCTCAATTTCAGCACTCACAGTCCCCTGGTCAGATGATAAACTGGTATCGTTCCTATACTGCATTGACTAGATACCCCCCACGAAATACACATCAACAACCCATCAACAGAAGATTTAAGTGCTTAAACAAGGGATGAGTTCCTTAATGCTGTCTTCCCAGGTCTAGACCCTGACTCTCAGGACCTGAACACATTAGTTGACAATTGGAACCAAACAGGAACCAAAGCTGCACTAGCACCTCCACTCAAGAAAATAACTAGGAAACATCACACTGCTCCATGGTATAATGTAGAGCTAAGATCTACCAAAACTTACGCAGCTAGAAAGAAGATGGTGATAATCCAAGAACTCAATGGATCGCAGCACCTATATGACAAAATTAAAGGAATATCAGCAAATGGTTAACAATGCCAAAAAAGAATACTTCTCTAATCTAATACACATATCACTAAACCTCCCTAGGGAGTTGTTTGACACAGTGAAATCACTACCAAGGAACCCGACACAAAATACAAAATCTGATGGCCTAACACCATTTCTGCTTGCAAAGCATTTCCAATCCAAAGTCAATATAACACATACATTTCAGACAAACTCAGCCTTTGACCTTAATTACAGTGCAACCACATCTACCTGGTGCTCCTTCCAACAGGTGTCCCAACATCAAATTGAAATCATCATCGCCAATTTGAGCACCACCACCTCTCCTCTGAACCCTTGTCCAGTAAGTTGGATTAAGATGTCTCGTCCTGAGCTCACCCTCAAGATAACGCAGCTCTCTCTCACTCAAGGATATATGCCTGTAAGTCTTAAACATGCATTAATTCGACCAGTACTCAAAAACAGCAAATTGGACCCAGACTTACTAGCTCCTATCGCTCAGTTTTGAGCCTACCCTGCCTTGCCAAGTTTCTTGAAAAGATTGTTCAACAACAACTCCAGGACCACATTAACACTCATGCTCCCCTCGACTCCCAGCAACATGGATTCAGGCTCCAACATGGTATGGAAGCATTACTTACATCTCTAATAGACAGGCTGACACAAAGTATACAAAAAATTAAATCATGGTCTTGTCTACTACTCCTTGATTATATCTTCCACTTTTGACTCCATTCCCCACTCTATGATGTTCCAGCGCCTACAAGAAACCAACCTTGGTGTCACAAACCTAAGATGGTTTACCTCCATACCTGAATGAGCGCCACCAACATATACGAGTCTCGGGAAATACAGCTTGGAATTCCACAAGGCTCTGCTCTCTCTGCCCTTCCATTCGACGTTCACATACAGTCCTTATGTGCAATCATTTAATCATTTAAGGTCTTTTATCATGTATATGCTGACTATTTAATGATCTATATTCCATTCTGCATCCTGATTATTCACTCATGATTCACAGCCATCACAAAATGACTATCCAACCATAATCTCTCATCAACTTCCAAAAAACCAAAATACTACACATTACCAGAGATCCATCATTTGCTTCCCTCTTTTGCCTCAGGTACATATAGACTGTGAGCCCTTTGGGGACAAGGGAATATATCCAGTGTTTGTAGTAAGTGCATAATATAAAACCGCTTTCATTGAAGGATAAGGCGGTATAGAAAACTGGTTAAATAAATAAGTAAAAACTTCCCCACCATACTTAAAAGTCCCAGGAGCTCAACTACAGGTTA
This sequence comes from Ichthyophis bannanicus, assembly GCA_033557465.1. Classification (NCBI taxonomy): domain Eukaryota; kingdom Metazoa; phylum Chordata; class Amphibia; order Gymnophiona; family Ichthyophiidae; genus Ichthyophis; species Ichthyophis bannanicus. The sequence continues at coordinate 295,411,730 of CM066041.1, forward strand.
GGATACAAGTCAGATGCCTTGGGAATAGTCCTAGACCAGGGATTGACACTCCAACCCCAAATCAGTAGCACTATCAAACTAACTTACCATAAAATAAGGACAGTCCAAGCTCTGCACTCTTCTGCAAGCAGAAGAATTCGGCACAGTATTCCAAGCCCTGATCTTACCCCACTTGGACTACTGCAACATAATATTCTTGGGGCTGCCAGTTTACGTAATCCACCCAGTGCAGAAGCTGCAGAATAAAGCTGACAGGATACTGCATGGAGCAACCCAATGTGACCACATTACTCCAATCCTACACAGCTTACTCTGGCTCCCAATTGCCTCTCGTACTAAATATAAAGCATTACAATCTTCAAAATACTCCATGGCCTGTCCTCAGATTGATTACTTTCCCTTATTCAAAGAATTTCAGTCGACCAACCAAGGAGATCCAACACCCAATCTACTCTAGCTATGCCTCCCAAAAGCATGAAAAGTACTCGGTCAGTATCAAACTGAGCGTTTTCACTATTTGCTCTGAAGTTATTGAATAATCTCTCAGATAACCTCCGAGCTACAGCCGACCTCAAAGAATTCCGTAAGCGACTAAAAACACACCTGTTTATTGAATACTTTGATTTGAGAGGTATATTGTCATTCCAGTTTCTAGCCCACTCCCATTTTTCCCTCTCCTCCTAGTATGCATCTTTTTTACCAATGTCACTCCTTGCAAATAAGTATACACTGTTCCTGCTGTAGAAATAGGTTGCTTGATTTGTTTAACATTAGCCCACCATCATTCTAGTTCTTTTGTTTTACTGGTTTAAACTGATTGATAGATGTACGGCATTGTTAAATTGTTTCTTGTAAACCGCTTTGACATCCTGAAAGGTGGTATATAAAAACAGTTAAATAAATCCTATCACTTGTGATTTTTACACCTGGCGCAATTTTATAAGACAGTTAAGTGCTGAAGGTGTTTACTGGAAATATTTAACAAGATTTTAAGTATATTAATGGAGGCTTATTTATTGGTTAAGGGTATCATGAGCTGCATATAAAAATGGGTTAAAATGAGGGACATCTATGTTGCTTCGATATACATTTTATTTTTTTTAAATTTAAATTTAAATTTCTGTTGGACCAAAATTTTTAAGTTTTTATATTGAGGTTTGATTCTAAAAAAGTTAGGACCTTTTTATAAGAGCCGTTTTACACACATACGTATACGGCCACACATGCCTGGAAATGAGTTTATAGAATTTGTTCCTGCTAAATACTCTTGCCATCAACCTTCCCCTCCCCCCCCCACACACATCCATACTTTGTTCTGAGGAGGGTGAGTGACAAGAGTACCTAGTAAGTGCATTTTTTTCCCTGGTGAGTGCACTCCCTCCATCCCACCCCATGTAAGCAGACGAGTAGCCTTTTCACACTCTTCCTATAGCACATATAATTAGGACCTCCTTGATCTAATTTCAGTCCTGTCTGCCATTGGTGGTGATGGGGACGACGACACATCTGAAATATATTGGTGGCAAAGTCCTTGGATTGCTTCATTTTACATTTTATGGGAGTCCTAAAGAAGACCTGAAAGAAAATGGGTTAGGCTAGAGGAGCCTAAGAGCACTAGTGAGTGCTTAGAAGACCTATCGGAGCAGTGGTAACCTAGTGGGAGGCGGAACCAGCTGTCCATTTCTGCTGAAACTGCTGGCTGGGCACCTTTCCATCTTGTCTGTATAGAGCAGTGGTTCTGCATCTAGTCCTTGCGACAGACCCAGCCAGTCAGGCTTTCAGGATGTCTACAGTGTATTTGCATCAGGTTTGCATGGACTGCCTCCAGTGTATGCAAATCTCTCTCGGCTTCCTACCTCATAGTATCTATAACATGTGCCGTGGTAGCAGGCTCACTATATCCCACTCATTGCTAAGACAGACGAGGCAGGCTCAACAGGACCGGCCCTAGAGTTGGTTTAAGGTGAACCTCAAGCTTTACACCCCCTCTGGCTGTGAAAATGTATTATTTAGCTTAGAATGCCCCACTTTTGCTGCCCATCAGAAGTTGCCACCCTAGGCGGCCGCCTAGTTTGCCTCGTGATTGGGCCAGTCCTACCACTCAAGTTCCATCAAAGACGTGCACCTTAGCAATGAGACATTTGCAGGTAGTTGCTATGGAGACACCATGCCCCTTCTCATTAAAACAGACTACACAAAAACTTCAAAAACTACCATGAATTAGAGGCCATAGGACTCTTCTGTCAGGTGGGTCTACCCTACTCCCTCCCACACAGCATTCTGCTTGCTGTGTCGGCCTGTGTGATATTCGGTGCAGTGCTCGCAAGAGATGTATGAAAGTAGCGCACACAGCTGAAGAGTGGAGACGGGAAGAAAGATGTTTAGCACAGAGGCTGGGGTCAAAATGAAAGACGCTCGTCATTTATTTCAACATACAGTAGCAAAAAGCAGCCATATTGCCTTTATTTATAGGTGAAAGGAGCAGCCTAGGGTTCCCTGAATATCAAGGGGGCTCATAGTGTGTTCCCATCTGCTTGTTTCTAGACATTGCACTATCTGTCAAACGCTGATGATGTCCTTATGTTCACACCAATATCCACGGATCACCCAGACCTCTCTCAGCTGTCTACATGCTTTGATGCAGTCACAGACTGGCTACAAACACAGAAGCTCAAAATAAACTTCAAAAATACGGAGGTCCTATTAATCAGCAGAGACCAGGCATTCACTCCACCCTCATCACTGAAGGTACGCAATGCAGAGCTCCTCACCAAAACGACGATACGATATCTTGGTGTAACACTCGACCAGCGTCTTAACATGAATGCCCAGATAAGCAATACGGTAAAGGCGATTTACCACAAAGTTCAGATACTACGTCACATGAGACAGATACTAGAGCCAAAAGACTTCCGAACAGTCTTTCAAGCACTAATAATGCCTCATCTTGACTACGCCAATTCCATACTGCACGGCCTCCTGAAGAGCTCGCTGAACCCCTTGCAGCTCGCAATGAACACTGCAGCCAGAACCCTCTACGGAGCATCTAGAAAGGACCATATCACCCCAATCCTAAAACTTCCGCACTGGCTTCCGGTCCACTGCAGGATTACCTTTTAAGATCTTAACAATGACATTCAAGGCCATCAACAAATGCACAACCATCTCCCTCTCCCTCTCAGACCTCGTCCAGACCACCCCCTCAACAGATTGAGGAGATCAGCTGCCACCAACACCCTACTTCTCCCAAAAGCTATCACCAAATGCTCCAAGGCTACAAGAAACCGTGCCTTTGCACTATTTGCACCTTCTTGCTGGAACACCAGAAATTTGTGCCATAAACAACCTCTCCCAGTTCAGGAAGGCACTGAAACATCTCTTTCTTCAGTACTTTTCCAAGTCAGACGACATCACTTAGCCACCCGCACTTCGACCCAAGCCAGCTCCCACAGAGTACCCACCTCACACACTGTAATCAGATCACTTAAGCTAACCCCCCCCCCCCCCGGTAACCACGGATGAGCTGTCCATAACTCTGCGATGTACAATTATGTATGTGTATATAGTCATATTGTTTAATTTGTAAATAATGCCAAATCACATGTAGAACCTTGATACTAATTTGTATATAGTTCACCTGTTCACCATGTTTTAAACTCCCTGTTTAATGTAAGTCCAATGTTAGACTGTTCTGCATTGCACCATTTTTTGTTGCCTGTGAACCGTGCTGATGATAAATAGCGCGGTGTAGAAAACCAATAAATAAATAAATAAAAATAAATAAACACAGTCATCAACTGTCTTGCTCAAATGATCAAATTCTACCTGAAGTCTCTGTTCATAGCATGGGGGTGGGCCGGGGTGTGCAAATCATCACGTTTTCCCAGGGCTTCTTAAGTTACTTTTTGAGAGAGTTCAGTCCTCGTAGCACACCTAACCCAATTTTGAAGGATCTTCACTCCAGTCCTTTTATACAAGCAAAAGAAGAGCAGCACTTACCTGCATGGTCAGTCCCAGAGTTGGTTCAAGGTGTTGGCAACGTAGGCAAACTTTAAGCCTTATGCCCCCCCGACTGTCAGAATCTATTGTTTTAGCTTTGAATGCCCTACTCTTTGTTGCCCCCCCCTCTGAAGCTGCAACCCTAGGCAGCCGCCTTGTTTGCCTAATGGTTGGACCAGCCCCTCTCACCTGTGTGGATCTCATTCTACTGGCTTCACTCTGATGTGTGAACATGTGAGGTGTTGCATGCACTTGTACATCAGATTGAAATCAACAGCACATGCACATGGGTAAAGTGCCGCTCTCCTCCTACCAGAAAGTGGGGCGTTAAGGCTACTGGATTTCTGGTGGGTAAACGTGGGGCACTTATTCTTTGTGCTGCTGGTACCAAGCAAGCAGTTCAGTTTGATGGTAGTATGGGGGAGTCCAAGGCAGTCATCTCCTCTCCAACAATACCTAAAAGCACATTCTTTAAGTTTTGTTACCGCAAACGCCTCAGGGCTGGGTAGATGTGACCTACAAAGAAGAAAATAAATCATTGGCCAACCCAATCCAACTATTCCCAGCATGCACAGTCTATGCAGGCAATACGCTCGGGTCTGAGATTTTAGCTCTGTTCCAGAGGATACAGCTTACTCTAGGAGCTGAACAGCAACAAGATCACTGTGTTACATATTCTACTACTACTTGTCATTTGCATAGCGCTACACAGAATACACAATATTGTACACAAACATGTAAGAGACAGTCCCTGCCCCAAAGAGCCTACAATATATAGAGGGATTCTGCTATACTCTGTCTTGAATGGAAACCTGTTCTGGATGGTCAGACCCGGAGGGAAGACTTTACAGTGCAATACAAAACACTCAAATAATAAAAATATTCTTTTTGCATTCATATGTTTTGTTGTGCACCGTTTTGGAACTTTTGGTGTGGGGCAGTTTTGCAGATTTGAATAAATAATGACCTCCTGCACTTTGCTTTGTATTTTAGTAGCCTCTGGTTCATAAGGTAACTGAAAACTGTTTCCTGATTTTTGTCTTTGCAGCCAGTGGAAGCGACAGACGATGCTTTCTGGGACCAGTTCTGGGCGGATACAGCCACCTCCGTTCAGGATGTCTTTGCTCTTGTGCCGGCAGCAGAAATCCGAGCAGTGAGGGAAGAATCTCCTTCTAACCTTGCAACGCTGTGCTACAAGGTACAATGCGCTGCCTGAGTCCCCTCGTCACGCAGCCGTAAAGAACGGCATGTAATCTAAAATTCTCTCCAGGAAAACGGGACGAAAACCCCTCATGCAGCTGTTTCAAGCCCTCGTCAACTGTGATAAAGTTCTGTGTTTCTAGCTTTTTAACAGATGTGGGGTTTTTATTTTTATTTCCGTATTCATTGTTTGCTTTACATCCAGGATAATAAACTAATGACCTGCAAAATTCACTGAATTAACAAAATGCACTGAAATAGTCTCAAATGCCCCAGGACACCCCCATCCCCCCACTTACCTATCCACTTGGCCAGTTTTATCCCCCTGCCTGCCTGCCTGCCTGCTTTCTGATCCACCCATTCACCCTATAGTTCCTCCCCCCCCATGGTCTTTTCATACATACATACGTTGGGAAAGCATCGCCATCCTTTAGCATCTGCTCCTGCCGGTTGCCATTTTAAAAATGGGGGGGGGGGGGGACGACTTCAACCAAGATCACTGACTTCAGCCGAACCCCTATCATTTTTAAAATGGCAGCCGGTAGGAGAGGGTGCTAATGGAGGCGCTTTTCCTGAATAAGGTATGTATGGGAGGGAGAGGTACGTTGCGGAGGGAGGGTGTGGGGCTGTAGGGTGAGTAGTTAGGGGATTGGAGAGGTGTGGGGGAGTGGCTGAGGGATTGTTTAGTGGGGCGTGGGGGCTTCTGTGGTATCGGGATGCTCTTGTTCGGGAGTCCCAAGGTAGGGTTAACCTGGGAGTCTTGTGTCTTTAGGTCCTCATACTGAGGATTTCCAGTCTTTGTGTGGCTATTTTTTTAATGTCCCATTGAAGTTAATGGGGAGTTAAAACTTTAGTTCACCTCTGAAGGTGAAGTAAAGCTTCAGCACTGTTGAGGAAGTAAAATACAACGCAGAGTTTTAGCAGAGTCTTTTGCATCGGAAGTACTTCCACATGCAGCTTCTTAGCACAATTAGCGTGCATAAAACATGCTAGGATTGTGTAGAACGTCGCTTTCCAATCAACACAATTTGTGCATTAAAATTTACTCTTGCTACAAGGGAAGCAATCTTGGTGCACACACAATCGGTGCTAACCTGGAAATAAATTGTACTAATCCTAGCACAGTAGTTTATTCCATCTGCCTGTATGTGACCTGAGATCCATAGGTGTAGTTTGGGGGGGGGGAGCAGTAGTTTCCCCCCCCCCCCAAATGTTGCGACACTAATGGTGATCTGGTACCCCTGCCCCCACTGTTGTATGACTTCCTTACCCTTTGCACCCCTTCCACAAATAAGAAGGCAAACTATGCACTGACGTGTCTCATGTCCAAATGCATTGTGCAGATCAGTCCGTTTGTGTAGTGTTGCCAACCTGCTGTGCCGTCATGTGAGCTGTGTGGCTCTACTCTGGCTGCTCTGTGGGCAGCGTTCTGTCTTGAGGGCTTGGGGGGCAAAGGCCTTATTGGATAACTCTGCAGTAAATCACTCGTCTTTCTTCTTGTGCTCCACCTTAAGCTGCTGATAGTTTTTTTTTTTTTTTTTGGTAACTTTGTGGTCAGTTTTCAAAGGATGTTATGTTTACTGGCAGCGGTTAAAGATATCGGGCCTGATATTCATTTGCCACGGCTGTGCACTTCTAAGGCACATAGCCATCGCTGCCAAACTTTAATCCGAGGCCGTATCTGTCCACCAGCAATGAATATCTGGGGTCGTCGCACAGCCGCATATGACGCAGAAGCCAACCATGCCGTGGTTGATATTCAGCCGCTGCCCGATTAACTAACTCCGGTGGCGAAAGTTAGGACAGCTTTTGTTGCGACTAACTTTCATGACTGAGGGATAACTGGACAGCGGCTGAAAAATTGCCACTGCACAGTTATCCCCAGGTACCACCCCCGGAACGCCCACGACATGCTCCGACGCTACGCGGTTAGCATTGGGTGTATAGCAGCATTACGCAAGGATATCAGCGGCACGAACTCTGCTACTGTCACCGAATATTCCGCTGAAGGGCATTTACACGGTTTACAGCTTTGTAAACCGTGTAAATACCTTGGAATATCAGGCCCATAACTTTCCTGTTTATGTATTTGGTTTTATTATATGCGTTATTTACTTTGTGTTTCCTGTTTATGTATTTGGTTTTATTATATGCGTTATTTACTTTGTGTTTCCTGTTTATGTATTTGGTTTTATTATATGCGTTATTTATTTCGTGTTTCCTGTTTATGTATTTGGTTTTATTATATGCGTTATTTACTTTGTGTTACTATGTATACGCCCTAAATATTCTATGGTAGATGATTTATAAATATGTTGTTAAATACATTTTTCAAATTCTGTACAAATAATGTTGGGCTCAAAGTCGCTCAAACTGGCCTGACCCTACCATATAGTGAAGGGCCAGAGAGACGATGGCAACCAAATATTGTGCATGTAGTAGCTCTCTTCAGCCACGATACGAATAAGCTGTATGGGGGTGGTGGTCACTGCACTACATGCACGGTTTATAGTGCTGAATATATGCATTAAGTACTGTGGCTAATAGTTAAATTGAAATGGTGACCACTGCCACTGAAAATTCCCCCCCCCTTGGTTTTTCTTTTGCTCTTGGTCACTGCCCCCTCTGAATACCTCAAGGTCCTCGGTGGGTTTCCGGAGTACAGAGCTGTGGTACTGAATGCGCCCCGATGTTCTCCCCACCTCGGGCTCTATGTTAAGAGGTGCTTGGTAATGATTACACAAGCTTGAGTCCAAACAGTAAGGATGAGTTCGACTCCTAGTCGTCATTTATTTATTTGCTTTTATATACTGCCTTTCTTGAATCAAAGCGGTTCACAGTTAACGACGATAAATTTAACTTTACATATAACATTTAACTCTTAACTCGGATAACTTGGACAACAGAGAGTAATACAATCATTGGGTTATACTAAAGGTATTTGTAGTTTGATATTTTAGGTTCCTGGTTGGGGTTGTAGATGTGTTTCAGATCCATTCACCCTTAGGTACCGCATACAAAAATCTGCTTCAACCACTTTTGTGGCGCCAAACATACATCGGGGGATAATTTTAGAAGAAAACCCTCCCTCCAAAGGCCTGACCAGTGTTTCAGTGTGGTTTATGTACTTTTAATATACCACTCGTGGTCCAGCATCATCTAAGCGGTGTATAGTATAAAATAGAAACAGACTCATTAGACAGACTTGCGTTTCAGTTGAATATATGACACACCGCAATAGGATAAAATCACAATTCGAAAGCAGAAAATAAGATACGAAAGGATGGGTAATGTGCAGTTTGAATTTAGCCAGCCAGAGCAAACTGAGAACCACAGAGCAGTTGAGAAACCTAATTATATACCTCCTTAAAGAGCCAAGTATTCAATTTCTTTTTAAATCTCGTCAAGGAGGATTCCCTCCTAAATTCCACTAGTAATGAATTCCAGAACATCATTTCCGTGTATGCTAAAGAAGATTCTGCTTGGTGTCAAAACTTTCCACAGGTTTCTTGTTGATATACAGCCTGTCAAATGGGTTATCTGAACGGTTTATATATAAAATTTAAAATTCTGTAAAGTAAACATAAGACTTTTATTGCTGACATGAAAATAGTGGGGTTGTATGTCCTGGTAGGACGTCTAGCTCCGCTAAACACTGGGACAGTATCCAGCTCAAGCTCTCCCCGCGTGCACAGAGCCGCTGGATGGGGGCAGAGCAGGGAAGCTCCAAGGCACCCAGACATACAGGGCTGATTCAAATCACGGCCCTGTACGTCCGGCAGGTGGATGATGGCCTTGCTATTTATTCCACCTCTCGGGTGGAATAAGGCATGGCGATGGTGGTGATCTATCTTGATATCCCCCCAGCAGTACAGGGGACAGAGACCACGGCAGGTGAGTCCCCTCTGCCCGATCCAGCCCTGGCAGGCCCTGCCAAGGGTTAGGCAGCAGGAAAAGGTGAATTTGCGGGCTGTTGGGCGCTCCTGCTGGGCGTCCTGGTGGGGCATGGCACCGGCACACCAGCAGGAGCATTGGGTGGGCTGGACGGGGTGTCAGCAAAATGTCCCATGCCATGGAATAGGGGCAACGCCAGGCTGTCTGGGTGCCCGATTCTGCAGCCGCAGGAATGTCTAGCTCCTGCAGTTGCAGAATTGGATACTAGTTGGGGCTGTCCATTTAGCTGCCAGACAGCCCTGACATGCCCCTCACTGAATTGGGCTCTGTGTATCTTATTTAATTTTCTGTATGATAAACATTTTAAAAAAGGACATAATTTCATGGGCCTGTACTATTTCTATTTTGTAATTATCAAATCTTTATCTTTATCTTTATTAAAACATTTGATAAACCGCTACTGCCGAAGCATAGAGCGGTGTACAATAAAAGGTCCACACTGCAAATCATAGAAAAGAACGCCATAAAATGAAAGGAAAGTAAAGCTCACAGCACACAGCAATAAAACCAAATAAACTAAAACAGTTAAATTTAAAATAGAGAAAACTAAATATAAAAACAAAAGAAAACAGGACACCAACAGACACACAGCACAACATGGAGAAACAGCTCTATGGTCAAGGGGGGGTACTGACAGGAAGGTCAAAGGCCTGTGTGAACAGATGTGTTTTGAGTAGTGACTTGAATTGAGGATAAGAAGATTCTAATCTGAGGGAAGATGGTAGAGAATTCCAGAGAAATGGACCAAGAAAGAAAAAGGCGGAATGTCGAGTCTGCTCCAAACGGGCTTGTAACGGAGAAGGTAGTGATAAACAATTGGCATGAATAGACCGGAGTTGATGGTAAGGAGTGTGAAGAGAAATCAGATTCACAAGATACAAAGGATGACCAGTATGAATAGAACGGTGAATCAGAATCAGAAACTTATATTGATAGCGGAAACGGAGTGGTAGCCAGTGCAGACGGAGAAAGAGGGGAGTGACGTGATCAAACGGCCGGGAAAAAGTGATAAGGCGAGCTGCAGTGTTTTGAATGGATTGCAATCGTTGAAGCTGATATTTAGGGAGGTTGGCTAGGAAAACATTACAATAGTCAAGTCTACTAACCACCAAAGCCAGAACCAAGGTGACCAGAGAGTCAGGAGAAAAGAGAGAACGAGTAGCCCGAATCTGCCGAAGCGTCACAAAGGACCGCCGAGTAAGTGAAGAAATGTGATCATGAAAAGAAAGTGTGGAATCAAGAATAACCCCCAGGTAACAGAAAGAAGAAACAAGAGGAATAGAAACGGAATCAATCACAGGAGAGACCGTAGGACAGGAACCGCTAAGAGATACCCACATAGCCGTGGATTTCGAAGGGTTTAAGTGAAGAAAGTTCTGCGAGAGCCAAGATGCAATGTGGGACAGACAATCATTTAGTGGGGTAATATCCAAAGTAAGGGGAGAGACATGGCAGAGGAGAATAATATCATCCGCATAGATGTAAGGAGACACCGGAAACTGCCGAATTGCAAGGGGCAAAGGGGCAAGAAAAATATTAAATAATAAAGGTGAAAGAACAGATCCCTGCGGAACACCACAGATAAGGGGGAGAGAGGAAGAGGAGTGATTACCCGAGAGTACAGTGAACGAGCGAGCAGTAAGAAAAGAACGAAACCATTGGAGAACAGAGCCCCGCAACCTAATGTCGAAAAGACGAGAGAGAAGTGTCCGGTAATCAATCAGGTCGAAAGCCGCAGAAAGATCCAAAGAGACAAGAAGGGTAAGCACCACGATCGTGAGCAACGTGAATTTCATTAAGAAGTGCCAGAAGAACAGTTTCAGTGCTATGCCCATGCCGAAAACCTGCTTGACGGGGGTGAAGAGTATGTGTAGCCTCAACATGTGAGTTCAGTTGCTCAAAAACAAAGCGCTCCAAAAGTTTTGCCAAGGATGGGAGGTTGGAGACTGGCCGCCAGTTAGACAGAACAGAAGGATCCAAGGAGGACTGTTTCAGAAGGGGACGGACAACAGCAGACTTCCACAAAGACGGGAAAAGGCCAGAGGATAGGCTAGAATTGATAATAGTGGTAAGAATTGGAACAAGTTGCAGAGAAGATTCAGATAACCAGAGAGACGGGATAGGGTCCAGCACACAAGTTGTTTTTCGAGATTTGTGCAACATCTGCAGTACTTCTGCGGATGTGACCAGTTGAAAAGTGGACCAGGTATGAGCAAGGGCCTCGTTAGGAGAAGAAGGAGATGGAGGAAACAAGAAGTCAGTGGACAAAGTGGGAGACCCCCCGGAGGAGGTATCGGGTAGAGGGGATAAAGGCAAGGGTGGGGAGGGAGTTGAAAAAGAGACTCGCAGCTTATGTATCTTATCTGAAAAGAAAGTAGCCAGAAGTTGAGGGTCTGGCAACCGGGATGCTGGGCCACCGCGGGAACTGGTAGAAGGAAGCCCTCGAAGAATGGAAAAGAGCTGTTTGGAGGAATGAGCAGCTTCCGAGATCTGAGTAGAGTAAAAAGCACGCTTGGCCGCCTGGACTGCCAACCGATATGCAGTAGATAACTGACGAAAACGCAATAACAAATCAGGAGAGGGGCGGCTAGTCCAATGACGCTGTACCTGGCGGAGCTGAGTCCGCTGCAGGCGCAGCGAAGGATGGTACCACTGTGAGTGTTTAGCAGAACGTTGCCTGGGAACGGGACGAAGAGGCGCCACCTCATCCAGAGCACTAGTGAGCAGCGAATTCCAAAGAGAGGTCTGACATTCAAGGGAGCGTGAAGCAAAATCCGACGGAAAGAGCACAGAGGCAGAGGGAAAAGCCTGAAGAGCATCAGAAGTGCAACGACGACGCAAAGGAGGGGGGGAGGAGGGTGCAGAGGCAAGGGTGAACATAGGTGAGGAGGAGGATGCTGAGAAAAATACGCAGAAGTGGTCGGACCATGGAACAGCCACCAGGACGGGGGGTGAAATTGCTGGCAGCAGGGTGGTAGGCGAAAGAACCAAATCCAAAGTGTGACCTGCTACATGGGTGGGACCAGAGACATGCTGGCGGAGGGAAACGTCAGACAAGAGGTTCAAAAAGTCACGATCTCTTGATCTAGTAGGGTGATCCACATGGACATTGAAGTCACCAAGAACTATAAGGTTAGAAAACTGCAGGGCCATATCTGAGAGCACTTGTAAGGTTGCATCCCAGCGTGTAGTAAAAGGGGAAGGAGGGAGATAGAGAAGAAGAAAATAAAGTGGGGGGGATGAATTAAGACGTAAAAAAAGAGATTTGGAGAGAGAGGCTGAGGGAGAAGAAATCTCCTCAATAGCAATAGAGGCCCGATGGAGCAGGGCCACTCCACCCCCACCCCTACCCCGTCGGGAGGATGAGAGTGCTGAGTACCCGGGAGGAAGAGAGCTAGGAAGTTCCTCCTCCCTGTGGCCCAATTTCTATCGGCACTCTGCCATGAATCAGAAAGACAGATCTGAAGTTGTTTCCCAACTCACTGGGTTTTCTCACCGTTGGTTTTGAGAGATGAGCATAAGATTACAGCGCATAGGGCTGTTGAAAATAATACTATTTTAGACCAGCCTTGAATTTTCTATATGAAGGTTCTACCCATAAGAAGGAAGGCAGCTCACTCCAACATTGTGGAGCCACCATTGTAAATATAGTCTGTTTGGTTGCCTTCGACTGTATTTTGTAATAGATAAATACCACAAGTCCATTTTGTTGCTGAGAACACAGCAAAGGAGATGGTGTGGAAAGGATTAGCAGATGTGCTATGTTGGAAGACCTGCGTAAAATTCTTTATGGGTTAATAGCATGATTTTGAATACAGATCTGGAAGTAGCTGGGAGGCAATGTAGTGATATGATCATATGATATTGCACAATCATTTACAGTCATCTGACTGTTTTGACTCGGACGCCTTCTATGAGAGAATTACAGTAATCAGGCTGTTTACCAAAGAATGTAGAAGTATATGGACATATCCAGGAATTTCTTAGCGATGCTTATTGATCTCAGGGCAAAAATATAATTTTTTATAGTGATACATGAGATATTAACACCGATAATGAATTAAACTTTCAAATATCTTTTGACATTTTTATGGGAATTGGAGGTCCAGAGATAGACATATTACCAGATGGTGGTGGATGAATTGCCTTCAGGAAGATCAATGTTTCCGATTTTCAGAATTCAATTTCAGTTTATTGCTCACAAGCCAGTCAGCAATGATCGAAAGCTTGCTAGCAATGTCAGAAAATAAAAGTAAATCATGGGAATCAATAGTAGCCGGTAGATGTACAGTATATTATCTTCATGAAGGAATGCAGGAAAACTTAGTGAATGTACTTTATGACATCTTTTGCTACTTTAAAGATGCTAAAGAGAATTGATGCCAATCTTGAGCCCTGTGGGACACCATAAGAGATGGAATGTCCGTTGAGCCACTGAGCTGGCCTGTATTTCACTGTGTTATCCATGTGGTCCGGCTATCGCTGTGCCCCTCAAAAATCTAATCATCTTACTACTACTTCTTGCAGCCATATTAAATGCATTTTCTCGAAACATGAGGCCAGTCCTGAAGGCACTCTCAGTACTTGGGTTGCTTTACAGTACACCTTGGATCAAATTTCAAAAAGTAGTACTATAATTGGGCATGTAAAATTACACTAGGGGGGGGGGGGCTGTAGAAACTGGGTGGTGGTGTGACCCCGTAGAGGGCTGTGTATGACAGCATGAGGGCTGAAGAGGATTCTGGGTGGCAGTTTGGAGCTGTAGAGACCTGTGGGTGGCAGCATGGGATCAGTGCCAGCCTATAAACTGTAGAAGACTATGATTGGCAGTGTGGGCATTATAGAGCTGTGGGTGACGACGCTTGGGCTATGACTGTGTGGGCACTGTAAAGGCTGCATGGTAGACTGGGGGCTTTTCTCGGGCTCAGCTGCATGTGGAAGTCTCACATTCTGACACTTGCTTGGTTTTCATTCTGCAGGCCGTGGAGAAGTTGGTGCAGGGAGCCGAGAGTGGCTGCCACTTGGAGAAGGAGAAGCAGATTGTTCTGAACTGCACTCGGCTTCTCACCCGCATCCTACCGTACATCTTCGAGGACCCTGACTGGCGAGGCTTCTTCTGGTCCACTGTCCCTGGGGCTGGCCGAGGAGGGGTCTGTATCTACTGAATATTCTGTGACTGGTGTGGGAGAAGGGAATAGAAGCCCCTGCCCCTTTTTCTTCCCCTTCTCTAATGCCTTACTGTTTAGTTACTTGTGTTGACCATTTACTGATATTCTCCCCTGGGCAAGTACAAATAAAGTTGCCCCTCGGCACAACCCCGCGCTCTTCCTTCTTATGTGCGAAGCTTCAACAGATGCTGGTTTTGCGCTGACTGAGGAAAAAATGGCCCTCGCTGCACCCTTCTGTTCCTACTGTAGGGTTACGTGGACGCACATGGCTGTAGGCCTGAAGATCAGATGTGCAGGTTCCAGCCACTGCTTTGTCCCCAGCCCTTTTGAGTCAGGGTTTCTATTTCCTCATCCTATTGTTCGATTATCCTACTCAAAAGAAATGAGAGACAAAGGATCCTTCTGGTTCTGCTGAAATTCAGCTCTCATGGTGACTTGACCTTGGCCTTGCTGTAGCAGATAGAGCAGAAGGGAGTCAGGGGAGAGACAGGAGTCAAAGGGGTGGCATTATGTCTGGAAGAAGCATGCTGAATAAATCAGCTGGTCCCGTCCAGATGGCACTGTGGTAGATTCCTGTCTGATTTTACTATAGCACACACTGCCATTTTGGCTGCCAGAAATAATTTTTTTGTGTCTGCCGACTGCCTCTTCTCAGCTGAAATGTGTTTACAGCTTCCAGCGTGCTTTTACGTTCTGTTCATGATAAAATTTGACTCTGATGGCAACGAACATTTCCTTTTTGGCCACCCATGAAGTCTGCATCTGAACTGCAGCATCCATTACCTGTGATATAATTTCTTGGACATTTTGTTATGGTTTTGGAGCTGTTGATTGCAGGCCTCTTCTTCTTGGGGCTGATGTTAGCAGTGCTGACGCTGGATCTTTTATTCCCCCAATAAGCAGTGGTGCTGTAGTAAACCCTAGTTCAATATGAGCAAAATTTGAAACCACTGAATGTTGCTTGTAGAATACCCGCTGCATGGTCAGTCGCCATGTTGCATTTTATGTGACTGTTCAACCTCTGAGCAGCATAAGAACAAATTCACTGCTTTGTTCTTGGTTCTCTCAGGGGTAATGGGTTGAGTGGATGAAGACTCTGAGGTCCTTTTCTCGTTTAATCGAGTAGATTACTGCAAGGTTTCTGTTTTTTATTTTTGTTGATGAAGCAGTCTTGCCTTTGCTGTACCGCACAGCTGATGCAGGTTAATCTTGCGCATACCCTGGCAGGAATGAACCTCGCCTTGTTGTCGGGGTATGTTGAAGATTATCTCAGATTTGCTACTAATGTTAATCTCAAACTTGCATTCTTCCGAAAAGAGACTCGTTCTGGAAGCTTCCAGTTGTGTAGTTCTTCTGCTGTTACAATGTCTAGGTACAGCGCTGAATGTTGGTGGCTGCGGTCTGCCTTTCTTGAAAGCCATGCTTACTTCCTCTTACATACAGTATATTAAAAATAAATGGCCTGACCTTTAGACATCTTGGTTCGTGTTTTTTTTGTTTGTTGTAAAATAAATGCCAACCATGGCACTTAAATATTTTATGTATATTCGGTGCTGCTATCCGGACAGTATCCGCTCAGTATTCCTGCAGCGTGGTGAACGCTGCCATCATCTGGACAGCAGTGATATATAATCCGCTATTTGGATAACTTTTAGAACAACTGGATAGTGGACTGCATATTGCCAGGGTCTGGATAATTGGATGAAATGTCCCCATGCTGTGTCTTTGCCCTGCCCACCAGCATCTGGATAGTGCTGAGATGGTCTGTAATAATTTTCAGCGGCACTCTCCATATACTGCCACTGAAAATCCACGGATAGTACCAGCATGGACACAGATCTGGACAATGGCTCTTGTTTGTCCAGATAAATAAATGCCTTTGACTATTGACTTGTAATTGAGCAATTTTTCAGAATGATGTGCGTAAACAGAAATTTCCCCCTTACCATGGCTAAAAGTGTGCGTTGGCATTCACATTTGGGCAGATTAGAGACCTTCCTCGCAATGTGCTAAGGTTGGAGGAGTGGGCGCTGCACATACATTGCTATTTTCAAATGCACACACATTAGTTTACCCCAGCTGCTGCCCGCACAAATATATTTAACGCACTTGGGCGCAGTTTTCAAAGGGAAGCTACTCGGGCTGTTTTTCTTTGAAAATTAGATGCAATGTGTGTTTGTACTTTACGACCTTACAGGCTGTTCAGAACTGGCTCCAAGACATTTTGCAATTGAAGTGCCCGTTCAAAGGGGCGAGTTTCAAGCAGTGTGCTTTGGTGCATAATCGGTGCTTTCTTTAGACCTGTGGCCCAAAATGTCCAAAGCAAAAATGCACACATGCGTTCCATATGAAAAATGACCTCGGGTACACTGAGTGTGCATGACTGCTCGCGTCTGCTTTTTGTGCAAGTAGACGGTTGCTGGAAAAGTACATGTGTAGATTTGAAAATAGCATTTACGCGCACACTTTTCCGCCACCCTCCTGAGGAATACCTACACTCAATGCTGCTTAAAGTTTGCAAATGTACATTTAGCTACATTGAGGAAGTGCAGTTTACTTGGTAAATGCTTTGAGATTAACGTCTGGACTATTAATGCTGAAATCTGTTTTGTTCTAACTCCCAGCAATGGAGACTCTCTGTGCCTTCCAGGGCACATACCTTAGACTGTGACTGAGAGTCTGATGCCACCTGTCTGCCTCTTTCCTAGGAGAGTGAAGAGGATGAGTCTGCTAGACCACTGGCAGAGTCCTTATTGCTCGCTGTTGCAGATCTGCTCTTCTGCCCGGATTTCACGGTCCAAAGTCACAAGAAGAGCGGTGTGGTGAGTGCCAGCAATGTCTGTGTAGGTGCTTTGCTAGGGAGGGTTTGCAGGTTGGCAGCATGCCTGGGGACAGTGAGTCCTGTGTCTGCAGCCTTGGGGGAAGATGGAAATATCAGTAGGGGGCAGTCACATGTCTTCTCTTGTTTCATTTTGTTGTTTTTATAAATGAAGAGGTTGGGGGCTCTTGTCGTCTACCTCGATATAACATTTGCTGAAATACTGCAGGAAATAGAGCAGTGAGGGAACTCTTAGGGCTTGACACCGTTTCCGGCACATCTGTGGAGCAGCTGCACACATGTGCCAGGTACTGCTCCTATCGACCGATTTTGGTTCCTGTTCTGTGCGTCGCTATTGGGTATATTGGGGTTGCAAATTGGGCCTAGGAGCTGTATTCACCAACCTGCAACCTATATCTCTCTACTTTTTTCTTCTTGTGTCAGTATGTTAGTTTTGTTGTTGTTGTGCATCTTTATTTTGCTTTATATGTCCTCTGAATGTAATTGTGCTTTGTTAAAGTTGATAGTAAATATGTTTTATGTTTCCTGTTTTAATTGTGAACCACATAGGTACTTCTGTTGATATGCGGTATATCAAATTAGCTTGACCTGACCTAAAGCCAGGAGTATAACCTGCAGATGTACTGGGAGCCAGAGGCAGGACAGCAGTAGAAGGCTTAGAAAGCTGAGCGTGTACAGACAATGTGACGTGTCCTCTTCACGTTGCCCTGATCAGGTTAATCCCTGCCCTCCTTCAGGCTTCTGTGTCTCCTGGCAGGATGACGCTCCAGCACTCTGCATATCAGGGAGATTTGATTACTGATAATGGCGAGGCTCTGCAGTGCATGCTGGTCATTCATTAAGCTTTGTTGTTTTTCTTTTTTTTTTTCCCTGCTGGCTGTCTCCAAGAGACACACGGACGTTCATTCTTCTGTCTCCTATTTCACTTCTTAATGCTAGGGTACAAATTATGTCATAATGATAGGGTGGATCAAACTGGAGGGGGAGTGGTGCTGTATGTTGAAGAGGGCATTTCGTCAAATAGAATACAAATTTTGCAAGAAACAGATTGCACTATGGAATCTGTAGGATAGAAATTCCATGTGTGAAGGGAAAGAGTATAGTGGTAGGGGCATACTACCATCCGCCTGGCCAGAATAAACAGGTTCCCTAATTTTGGTTAACATTTCATCATCTAACAAATTTGACAACACTACAATGAGTGATTTCAATTATCCAAATATTAACATAGTAACTTAATACATTATGGCAGATAAAGACCACCATGGTCCATCTAGTCTGCCCAGTAAGGTGACTAGAGTTGTAGTTTCTGCTCCATGCAGGTTACCCCCTTCTATGTCTTTGTTTAAGGTTAGACTCACTGATGGGCTAAATGCCAGAT
Source organism: Ichthyophis bannanicus (assembly GCA_033557465.1). Classification (NCBI taxonomy): domain Eukaryota; kingdom Metazoa; phylum Chordata; class Amphibia; order Gymnophiona; family Ichthyophiidae; genus Ichthyophis; species Ichthyophis bannanicus. The sequence continues at coordinate 295,430,271 of CM066041.1, forward strand.
TAAATGCTAGGGAGGTAAAATTCCTAAAATAAAGAAATGGCTGCCTCATGGAGCAGCTTGTTCAGGAAGTCACGAGGGGAAGATATTTTAAATCTACTCCTTAGCGGAATGCAGGACTTGGTATGAGAGGTAGCGATGTTGGGGATCACTTGGCAATAGTAATCATAACATCACAAATTTGAGTTAATATCTGGAGTGAAGACGCCAAGGAAATATATATTGCATTAGCATTTAAATGTCAAAAGGGCAACTATAATAAAATGAGCAAAATGGTAAAAAAAACCCCCAAACTCTACAAGGTGCATCTGCAAAGGTTAAAAGTAGGCATGGCGGTTGTTTAAAAATACCATCTTGGAAACCCAGATCAGATATATTCCATGTAATAAGAAAGGCAGAAGGAAGGCCAAATGACAGCTAGCATAATTTAAAAGGTAAGATGAAAGGCTATTATAGGAAAAAAAATCTTTCAACATATGGAACAAGGATATGCACTAGCAAGTTAGATGCAAAGCACCGATAAGGATGGCAATCATAGAATTTGAACAGAAGCTTGCTGTAGAGGCAGGAACTCTCTAATAAAAATATTTCCAGGTACGTTCACAACAGGAGGCCCATGAGGGAGTCAATTGGATCATTAGCTGATTGGGTAAAAGGGCCACTTGTGGAGGGAAAAGCAATAGCTGAGAGACTAAATGAATTGATTGCTTCAGTCTTTACTGATGATCTCAGCTACCCATGCCAGACATGTTATTTAGTGGTGACTATTCAGAAGAACTGCAGTGAATTTCAGTAAATCAGAAGCTGTAATAGACCAAATTGACAAGCTAAAGAGTAACAAATCACCTGAATCAGATGGTTTACACAGCCAGAGTACTGAAAGAAGTTTTAAAAATGAAATTGCTGATCTACTATTAAATCTCTAGTCTGTCATTAAAATCGGCTACCTGATGATTGACGCCAACATAACACCAATCTTTAAAAAGGAGTTCCAAGGGTGATCTGGGAAACTATAGACTGGTGTACTTGATGTAAGTGCCAGACAGAATGGAAGAAACTATTATAGAGAACAAAATTACTGAGCACATAGATAAAACATGCTTTAATGGGACAGAGTCAACAAGGATTTAGCCAAGGGAAGTCTCGGCTTCCCAATCTACTACGCTATTTTTGAAGATGTGAATAAACTGAGACAGTTGTTTATAGACTTATCTGTATTTTCCGAAAGCTTTGGACAAAGTCCTTCATGAGAGACTTCTGGGGAAATTAAAAAACCATGGGATAAGAGACAGTGTCCTGTTATGAAATGGGAGCTGGTTAAAAGAGAGAAAACAGAGAGTAGGGCTAAATGGCCAGTTTTCTCAAGGGAAGGTGAATAGTGGAGTGTCACAGGGATCTGAACTGAAACCAGTGCATTTTAACATATTTGTAAATGATATTGAAATGAGAACAGCAAGTAATATGATGGGGGTTATTCCTTAAACCGAATCGGCTGTTTGCATGTGCCTGGGAGACTGGTATCTCCTGAAAATGGCTATCAGCGTATGCCGACACACAGCTCCTGTGCACATGCACAGCGCAAACACGGAGATCTCAGGATGTCCCTGGGAGGGGTCGAATGGAGGGGGGATGGGGCATCATTTGATGTGAAGACATATAAAGCGTATTCAGAAAAGGCCCGTGTACGTTTTTGACGTTCCCCGCAGACGTGCCTGTTTTTCCTGCCAGAGACGTGGAATAAGGCCAGAACTTAGAAATTGTTCTGCTGTGTTTTTATAGAGGTTGTGATAAGTATTCTGCAGACTGGTGTGACTGCAGTCTGTAAAACACAGCTAGATGCAGTTAGCTAAAGTGGCAGTAATAACTACTCCTAAAGACATTTTAAGACAAGCAATAGTGATTATGGTGGCTATGCTGACAGTTGCTGTTTGTGCTAAAGGAGCTAAACTGGGGGACCCTGACAATCTCCAGGAACAAGCAGGTATAGACGAAGCCTGCGCGGGAACGCTCCCCAGCATCCAATTGGAAAGCCTTCAAGAGTACTCCACGGTGCCTGCGCATCTGCCTTCCCACCTTCACAACTCAGTTCTTCATTTCCCGCAGAGCCAGCAGGTTGTTTTCTTCCTGTCGCCGCTGAAAAAACAATCCATTTTTTGGTGTTTTATCTGTGCTCTGCCTTTCCATCGACGCCTGTACCTTCCCTGATACCGGCCTCATCGTTTTCTTATTTTTTTCTAATCTTTCTTTTTATTTTACTTTTCTAATTGGTAGTTTCACCGCCAATTTAGACCTCGGCCTATTTTTCTTGCCACAATGGAAAAACACTCCAGTGGTTTTAAAAAATGTACCAAATGCTCTGGTACTATCTCAGTCCTCAATAAACATGACTGGTGTTTAAAATGTTTGGGCCCAGACCATCTACCAAAAGAATGTCTTTTGTGCCATGGCCCTAAAGGACAGGGCTCATAAGTATGATTCTTTATTCGCCCCAGACTCTATTTCTGTTGCTTCTGCATCATCAAGGACGTCGGCCTCGTCTCTTGGTTCTCAAGTGTCTTCAAAGTCCAAACATAAATATAAAACTAAAGCATCAGCATCGAAGTCCAATACCGATCATCAAGATAAGTCCTTACATCGTCATTGAGATTCGTCAAAAGGTGCATCTGATGCTGACCAGCCTGCCAAACAGCCCTGGCAGGAGGACCAACACTCCAAAGCACCACAGAGCGCTCCTGAGGCTTTGACCTCCGGAGAGCTACTGGTACCATGCTCGGGGACGGTGGCTCGAAGCCCCATATGTGATTCCACCTAAGCATCAGTCTCCTCCCTCAATCAGTGTATCCTCGCTATAGAGAGGAATTTGGCAGCACTCTTGGCAGCCCCGGTACCAGTGGTATTGATAGCTTCAGCGACACAAGCACCAGTTCTCACCTCAAGACCGGTACCTCCTGGTCCCATGCCAGCCCTCAAGCCTATTTCGGGAGATCCTCTCCCTCCGATGCCAGTGTTGGAACCGACCGGCTTCATCTTTTTGGTTCCCAGTACTGATACAGCTCTGCATGAGCATCGACATCGGCACAGGATTGTCAATACTTTGATTTTCTTTTGGAATTGGACTCTTCCGATTCTGAGGACCCATTTGGAGGACTCCAGGGCCATCTGAGACATCCCTTCCAACCATTCCCCATGAATGACGTCGATCCCTGCCAGAGGATATGTTCTTTCAGGACTTCATTAGGGATATGGTGGCAGATCTGCAGATAACCTTTGACACCGGAGATGGAACCAAGGGCAGAGGAATTGGAAATCCTCCAATACCCCTCAGAACCCAAGGAGGCGGCTACATTACCAGTGCATTGAATCCTACAGGATTTAACGTTATGTATGTGGGAGGCCTCGTTAACGGTTCTTCCTATCAGCAAACGACTCGATACCATGTACCGAGTTCTGCCATCTCATGGCTTTCAAAAGCCTCAGTTACCACACTGCAAAGCATCAAGAGTTTGAAGACTCATTCTTCCATGCCTCCAGGCGAAGATGTTAGAGCTCTTAATGCCTTTGGGTGTCGCTGTTTTCAGGCATGCATGTTGATATCTAGGATCACTTCATACATGCTCTACATGGGCATGTATCTCAAGGATATCTCCAGAGGTTTGGAGAATCTTGCTCCTCTCCTTCCTGATGACAAATGAGATGTATTCCTGGCCTTAGTCGAGCAAAATCAGAATACATTCAAGTTCTTACAAGGGCATCTTTGAGTCTTCCAGCAGAGCCTCAGCAGTCTGCATAGTTGCTTGCAGGATGGCCTGGCTCCAGGCATCTGACCTCGAGCAGGGAGTTCAGGATAAATTAGCCAATATTCCCTGCTTTGGAGAAAACCTCTTTGGAAAGGGTTGGTGAGAGAAGGCCTGGAGAGCTTGAGGCAGATGATCTCGCCCTCAAAAGGCTCTCCTGAAGACTTCTGACCCCTCCAGAAAGAAGGCCAATTCCAAGAAGTCTTTCTTTTCTATAAAGGAGAGATATTACCCTTCTTTTCCACCTCAGGTTGCTTACCAATCCCAGCAGCAACAACGGAGGCAATAGGACCCTCGTCAGGCTAAGAAGCCTAAGGCACCTAAGCCACAACCTGCTGCTCCACCACAGTCTCTTTTCTAGAGAGCATAGCCACTGCCTCTGCAGGGTTCCCAGCCTCTTCACATAGCAGACAGACTTTGTTCTTACACCCACAGGTGGCATCTCATCACATCAGAACAATGGACTCTCAACATCATCCAGAGGAGTTATCTGCTGCATTTCCAAAGCTTTCCCCCCACCTACTTCATGAAGGATTATCCGGCCAACCCCTTACAGGCTAATCTCCTTTCAATGGAAGTGGCTGCCCTGTTAACTCAGGGTGCTGTCAAAATAGTTCCTCCCACCCAAGAGGGCAAGGGCTTCTACTCTCCTTACTTCCTCATTTCCAAGGAGGATTCAGGCCCATTCTAGATCTTTGAGATCTCAACAAGTTCCTTGTTGAGAAAAATTCAAGATGATTTCCCTTGGAACACTTCTGCCTTACCTTCAGAGGAACGATTGGCTATGTTCTCTATACCTGAAGGAGATATACACTCATTTTCTGATCCACCCTCTACACAGATTCTGGGTTCAGCAAACCAACTACCAGTATCTGGTGCTTCCCTTTTGGGCTAGCATTCACATCTCGAGTATTCACAAAGTGCAAGGCAGTGGTTGCAGACTACCTTCATATTTTGGGAATCTCGGTCTTTCCCGTACTTAGATGATTGGTTAATAAGGGGAGAATCCCCAGAAAAGGTAAAACTAGCTTTTCATCACACCATTTCAGTGCTCCAAAGTCTGGGCTTTGTTCTAAACTTCCCCAAATCCAACCTGGTGCCATCCCAGCAGCTCAAATTCATTGGAGCGCTTCTAGACACTCATCAGGCCTGAGTTTTCCTCCCATAGGATCACTCTATCCGTCTCATCGAGATGGCCCCCCGCTATCAGAAGCCACATGGTGGTCACTGCTCCAAGAGATGCTGTGCCTTCTGGGTCACATGGCCTCCATAGTCAATATCATCCCATATGCCTGGCTATACATGTGACAGGTTCAATGGACGCTATCGTCTGAATGGACACAAGCAACTGGGCGTCTCTCTGACAAGATTTGCATCACGCCTCCTCTGGTCAACTCCCTTCAGTGGGAGTACACCCCTCAAAACCTACTCGGAGGGTCACCTTTTTGGATGCCTCCACCTCAATGCACCCTAACAATGGATGCTTCTAAACTCTGGTGGGGTGCACATCTGGACAGTCTCACTACACAAGGGCAGTGGACACAACAGGAATCTCAGATGCAGATCAATCTCCTTGCGCTTCATGCTCTCACGAGTGCCTTTCTAATTTTTCAACACTAATTTTCGGGCAAACAGATTTTAGTCTAGGCGGACAGCCAGGTAGCTATGTTCTTTGTGAATAAGCAGGGTGGAACAAGCTCTTATCCCCTCTGCCAAGAAGTCCTTCATCTCTAGTTCTTCGCTGAGGAGCTGCATTGCCCTTAGATGGATACGATATGCCATGGAGAACTCAACCTCCTGGTGGATAGGCTCAGCTGCATCCTATGTCCACATGAGTGGACTCTAAATCAGGAAATGGCCTCCTGGATCATCCACCTATGGCTAACCCCCAGACTAGATCTGTTCGCCCACAGGAAAATGCACAACTGCTGCTGTTCAGCTCAAGGCTTCTCTCCCTTCGCAGTCATTGGACGGATGCCTTCTTTCTCTATTGGGGCAGGGTCCTGCTTTATGGATTCCCATCCACCCCACTAATACCCAAAACCCTGTTCAAGCTGAGGCCGACAGGGTCTCCATGATTTTAATAGCCCCTTACTGGCCTGACCAGCCATGATTTCCTCTGCTGCTTCGTCTAGCACAGACTCCACACCTCAGCTTGGAGCACGCACCCAACCTCCTCTCTCAGGAACGTGGGACGCTCCTCTATCCCAATCCACAGGCCCTCTGTCTCACAGCGTGGCTGCTGAGAGCATAATGTTTGACAACCTCGACCTTCCTCAACAGGTCAAGGACATTTTACTTGCATCACGCAGGTCGTCTACCAGATGTTCTTATGCCTTCAAATGGCAACGGTTTACCCTGTGGTGTTCCCGAAACACATTAACCCTTCTGCCTTCCCAGTGGAATTTCTTTTACAGTATCTTCTCCACTTATCTACCACAGGGCTTATGACTAACTTGTCAGAGTTCATCTTAGTGCCATTGCAGCCTAACAAAGGCTGGTGGACAGACAGCCCATTTCCATGCACCCCTTGTGGGGTCTTCTGCCGTCCAATTCATCGATCAGACCTTCACCGGTGATGTGGGATCTTAATGTGATCCTCACTTAGCTTCTAAATCCTCCTTTTGAGTCTTTAGCTACTACTTCTTTGAAATTCCTCTCCTGGAAGGTCATCTTCCTTATTGCCCTCACCTCTGCTCACCATATCAGCAAGCTGAAGGCCTTAGTGTTGGATCCTCCGAATACTTGCTCCTACCATGACAAAGTGGTTCTCCGGACCCATCCACACTTCCTCCCGAAGGTGGTCGCAGTTTTTCATATTAATCGGTCTGATGCGCCCAGTCTTCTTTCCCAGACCTCATGCCTCCAGAGCTGAAGCAGTACTATACATGCTCGATTGCAAACATGCTCTGGTTTTCTACTTGGACAGAACCAAGAATTTCAGGAAATCCTCTCAATTATTTGTCTCCTTTGATCCAAGTCATCTTGGACATCCAGTATCAAAACATACCCTATCCAACTGGATTGTGGACTGCATTTCTTTTGCCTATGCTCAGGTAGGGCTCTCCCTTGACGGTTGCATCACTGCACACAATGTGCGGGCTATGGCAACCTCTGTTGCCAACCTTTGTTCGATCTCTATTGAAGAGATCTGTCGAGCAGCTACCTGATCCTCCATTCACACCTTTGCTGCTACTGCCTAGACAGGGACTCTCATTGGGATGCTGTTTTTGGTTAGGCTGTCCTTCAGCATTTTTTGAGGACTTAATCTCAACTCCTACACTCCGTCCTGGGTAACCGGTATTCTCCGAGAACAACAGGAATCGTCTTCACAACCCACCCGCCTCTGCTAGGAGTTGTAGGGTATTTTTATTTTTTCCTCTATTGCTCAGCTACAAACTCAACTGAGGAGAGGAGTTGGGAAGGCAGGAAGGCAGATTTGCAGGTGCAGTGGAGTGCTCCCAAAGGCTTTCCAATTGGACGCTGGGGAGCGTTCCCATGCAGGGTCCATCAGTACCGATATCACCCATATGTGAAGACTGATTCCTGCTGTTCCCGGAGATCACCTGTTACAGGTGAGTAACAACGCTATTCCTGTGTTATGTAAAATGGGAATGTTGATGATAGAAATGTGAGCGAGTTTGCCACAGGAGTTTATTTGAGTGAGAGAGAAGGATCAGATATGTAGTCCTGGCACTCCATGCTTTGATGGTATAGCAGCTTTTATCTATAGGTGCAGAGCATCCTTTTCCCTGGATTATGTCTTTGGTGACAGTAAATGAGAGAGAATGTGTGTGTGTGTTGTGGGTTGCACGGGAGGATCTGTTGTGCTGATTTGCAAGTCAGGGAGAAGGGCCGGGCACTGGGAGACATGACTGATATAGTGCCAACATTCCCCAGATTGTGCCATGAGGCATGCCGTACCTTTTGTTGCTCAGCAATATTATGCATCCCTTGGGAAATTGCTATGTAGGTGTTGCTTTTTGTGCACATGATGAGGGTCCATCCTGAGCGTTTTTTAGAGTGCATGTACAGCTGACCAGTGCAGGACTCGTTGCAGTCTTTTTATGATGCCAAGAAGCATTTGATACAAAGTATGATCTGTCATACATGTTCATATTTATGTTCTCTTATACTATCTTAGAGTGCGCTGGGATTACCTGCAAGTTCTGGGCATGTAGTTGACTAGAGTCATGCATTTGGGCTGCATTAATCCAAGGGAGCAATATAGTATAGGGGGTGAAGTACTTTTGTCCACTAAAGAAGAGCGGGACCTAGGCGTGGTTGTGTCTGATGATCTTAAAATAGCTAAACAGGTAGAAAAGGTGACAGCAAAAGCTAGAAGGATGCTTGGGTGCACAGGGAGAGGAATGGCCAGCAGAAAAAAGGAGGTGATAATGCCTCTGTATAAGTCTCTGCTGCGACCTCATTTGGAGTATAGTGTGCAATTCTGGAGACCGCACCTTCAAAAGGATATAAACAGGTCTGAGTCTGTGCAGAAGGCGGCTACTAAAATGGTTAGTGGTCTTCATTATAAAGCATATGAGGACAGACTGAAGGATCGTAATATATATAAGTTATAGGAAAGGCGGGATAGAAGTGATATGATTGAGTTGTTTAAATACCTCCGTGGCATAAATGCACAGGGGGAGAGCCTCTTTTGACTGAAAGCAAGCTCTGTTACGAGGGGACATAGGATGAGGGTGAAAGGGGGATAGACTCGGGAATAATATGCAGAAATATTTCTTTACGGAAAGAGTGCAAGATGCGTGGAATAGTCTCCCAGTGGAGGTGGTGGAGATGAGGACAGTAACTGAATTAAAAAAAAAAAAAAAGCATGAGACAAACACAGAGGATCTCTAAAAGTAAAAAGGGGACTCTTGTTGATATGGAAGGGCAGACTAAATAGGCCATGTGGTCTTTTTCTGTCATCGTGTTTCTCTCTCTCTAGTTTGCATCAGCATGCATTTATCATCAGTATTTGTCTTGTATGCATCAGCAAACTACTGTCAGTGAGCACAGCAGCATAGGAGATGCACGTTTTAACAGCGGAGGCACGGCCAGCTCTGAGGCAGGCACGATCACAGATGTGTAACATTACAGAGTAGGGTGAGCACAGGCACGTCCTAAAGCTGATCACTGTTTACCCGTATCTCATTTTGCTGGAGATGTGTTTCTCTGCTTTACTCTATGGCCCTTGCCTGGCCAGCATGTTGGACGTGCCATGCTGGATACATATATGATCCTGATGCTAGAAATGTGGGCACGTCTATACCCATGTCTTCGGAATCGGCTCGGCATCGCACCCGAGTCTGATTTAAACATTTCCACGTTTGCTAGCTGCCCTATATGGAATCTGGCTCGATATGATTAAATTTGCAGATGACACAAAATTATTCAAAGTTGTTAAATCATTTGTGCATTGTGAGACATTGCAATAGGGAGACCGGACAGCCCTATGGCAGATGACATTAAATGTGGACTAGTATAAAATGATACATGTAGGGAGGAATAACCCAAAATTATAGCGACATGCCACATTAGGACTGGCCACCCAGGAAAAGGATGCGAGTGTCATCCTGGATGGTACTTTGAAAGCTTCTGCTCAGTTTGCAACAATGGCCAAAAGGGCAAAAAGCATGTTAGGGATTATTAGGAAAGAAATAGTCTTTATTTATCCTCTGTCTTAATGCCTCTGTATTGCGCCATGGTGTGACTGTATCTCGATGATTATAAAATTACCCTCTAAACCTATTGCTTTGTAATTTCATGGCATGTTCCGTAGTCTTTGTATTTTTTGAAAGAGCAAACAATTGATTTGTGTTTACTTGTTCCACCCCACTCAGGATTGTATAGACCTCTTATCCCGTCTCCCCTCAGCCGTCTCTTCTGCAAGCTGAAGAAACCTGACCTCCCATCCCTGTTATTATTGTAGTGGCCCTTCTCTGAACCTTTTTCCAATTCTGCTATTTTGCTTTTGAGATGTGGAGAGCAGAATTGCACATTGCACTCAATATTCATGGAGCAAAACAGAGGCATTATGATGGTTTTTTGAGTTCTCCATTTATTTTCATATAATTCATAACCTTCTGTTTTTGCTTTTTGGCTGCTGTCGCACACTGAGCAAAAGATTTCAAAGGTAATGTCCGCGTTGATACCTAGATCCTACTGTGGAACCTTGCAAGCTTTTGGGACACAGGGGGAAGCTCAGAGCCTCTTGGAGAGGGGGAGCTGCGTGTCCAAATATCAACTCCAGAATTTCTCTTCTCCCAGTGGGACTGGCTCTAAAGTCTAAATGATGGTGTAGGAGCGGCAGCTGTGGCGTGTCTGTGGACAGTATGGAAGGATGTGGGGTGAGCCTCATTTGCATAAGTCTTTAGAGGCTGAAAAGCCGTCTCTCATGGGTAGGGTCCACCCTGCAGCTTTCACCTGATACTGTTCTAACATCGGCTGCATCACCTCTCTCAGAAACGCTCTCCTTCCTTGTGCACTGCAGGAGACGGTGGAGGATGTTCACTCTCTTGACAGCTGTGAGTACATCTGGGAGGCTGGTGTCGGCTTCGCTCATTCCCCTCAGCTCAACTACGTTCACGACTTGAATAGGTAAGGCATGGGAATGGGGTGGAGCAGGACCCTGTTGACCTGATCCTGCCAGATTATCTATTGGAAGTATCACAAACAAGCATTGCGTGCTCCTAAACCCAAATATCTGAAGGAGCGCTTGCAATGTTAGCATGCGATTGACTTTTGTGCTCATCCCAAGACCATCTTTTAAGCATACTATGGTTGAGAGAAGTGTAAAAGGCTAAGTGATGAGCTTGGGAATTATCTCTGACTGCAGCGAGCAGCTGAACTGGCTGCTATGGGAACTGAGGGCTAAACAGAATGTTTTCAGAAACAATTATACATTGCTTTTCCCTTGATTGATGAGATATTGGAAGTCTAAACAAGAGTGTAAGTGCCTTGGGTTGTTGCGGATGTTACTGGAATATTAAATTCCCCATGGAAGAGAGGTCTTTGAACATTGTTGATGAATACATGCCTTATTAGTTGAATGCTAAGGAAGCAGGTATATTTGTTATTTGATTGTATTTTTATGTATTTTATTGTGAACCATCTTGCATGACCTTTTTTGCCAGTTGCTAGTAGAGGAGATTTTGCAGATAAACTATTTCTGCGTAGTAGTGGTCTCTTCTAAAATTCCAGCTATAAGTATTTCCAAAACCCCTGCACCAGGTGCCCTGACTCATGACACACACATGACACACACACACACACACGACACACACACACACACACACACATGACACACACACACACACACCTGCTGGCTCCAGATTCTCAGGACAGGTTGATCCAGTTCTGGTGTTACCCCCACTGCCTGCATGGACTTGTAAATCTGGTGGTGTGTCTGTTAATTTCCCTAAGAAGAGCAAGATGGCAAATCCATGCAAACCAGTCAGTAAAACTAGAAGTGGTTCAGTCTTTTGTGAAAATCCGGAGCCTGTTAGCAGTTAGGTGAATGTGATCAGCATAGCTGGCCTATGAATTTTAAAGGACTTGAGAGGTCCAGGCATAAGATGAGTTCCAACTCCTCTGTCAGCTGCTTCTGGTTATCTACCTGTTTGTTCTTTTTGGTAGCCAGTGGGATTGGTTCCATTGGTCTCAGTGGGATAACTCCACAGTACCATGCAGAAGGACCCGGTTCCAGTCCCTCCCATTCTTCTGCTCCTTGGATTGGCCAGGGCTGGAGATGCAGCATAAGGCAGCCCCTGGTGGAGGAAGTTTGTCATCACGCAGTGGCGACACCTAGTGGTCAGATTTACGGCCATGCTTGCAGGGCTTTTGAATAAAGTAAATAGGGAAAGGATGGAAAATAGGGAAAGGATGGAAAATAGGGGAAGAATTTCCCAGACCTGGTTCCAACTGAACTGAATGCCCAAAGGACAAGAAGAAAGTGCTGTGTCATATCGAAGAGAGAATGGTTTGTGAGACAGATTGTAAAGATATGAGGTCAATATTCAAAGACATTTAGGTGGTTTGCACATCTGCAAACCACCTAAATGCTGCTTACTGGGATATTCCAATGCACTGACATGATTTGTGGCACTAGCTGGCAAGCCACGGGGTATTCCGGGTATGGAGCAGGGGCAGTGCCCAAAGAAAACTGCTTATCTGTGATATTCAGTCAGCAACCAGCTATCCTTAACCGGATAAAGTTAGGCTGGTTGGTTATTCAGTGAATATTGCAGATAACCTGTTAGCTAAATCGCTGACCGGGCAACCTGGATATTCACTGTCGGTGGCTGGTTCTGACCCTGGTATTGAATATCCAGATTTAAGTTAAAAGGGCGACGGCCAGCCATTGCCACTGAATATCGATCCCACTGTGTCCTGAACGATTACTGAGGAGAAGTCAGATTATACATATGCAGCCTGAACCATCCTAGAAATCTTTGGGAACAGTGGTAGTAGGAAGGCCACAGGTTTGTTGTTTTCTTCTTCGGAGCCCCTCCATCAGTGTTTGCTTCATTGCAGTTCCCTGATGTTTCGCTCTTTCTGCTGTTCTGTTTTGGCAGGACCGAACTTTTGAAACTCTTGCTGACCTGTTTTTCGGAAGCCATGTACCTGGCACCGACCTCTGAGAGTGGCAGTGGAATCAACCCCTGGGTCCAGTTCTTCTGTTCCACAGAGAACAGGTGAGACGGGATGAGGGGGCAGAATGATTTGGAGGGGAAGGGGCAGAGACCCCCTCTTCCCCCCGTGCGGTGTGATGAGGGGCAGACTGAGAGAGAAACGGAAATTATATTTGACCATGTGCTACATAGATGTACTTCTTGATTTCTAAGCCTTCTTACTACTTAAATCCATAAGGGACTGATATTCAGAGGAATCTAGCCATCGAACTAAAGAGACTAGACTAAAGACTGAGTCATTTCCACGTCAGGGGAAGGCTAAACCAGCTTTTACTAATTTTTTTGCACTGGCTGGCTAAATTTAGCTGATTAACCCCAATGTACAGAAAAGGCAAGTTCAACAGATTTTATTCAGCTAGATTTAGCCAATTACTTCCGGTGCTTAGGGTCTGGCCGAATATTGGGCCCAAAGAGAGAAGTGATGTGGGAGACGGATATTTATTCTCTCGCCTCTATCTGTAGACGTGAGATAGAGATGAAGATCTGCTGTTTTGTATGGTACTGGGAGACCTGCTAATAAACGTGGAGTGGCTGGTGATGAAGTATAGCCATAAGAACAATTTTATTATTAAGATCTGTCTAATTAGTTCACGTGAGCCAGTTTGGAGTTGGTTTTCAGAGAGTGCCCCCTGGTGGTGAAGTGTGAAAGTGCCATATAACTTTTAGGCTGGCACAATAGGGGACAGTGGTAAGATTGAAAACTCGAAAAGAAAGCCCAGAACTTAAATATTAGATGTTCTACCCCAGCAAGCAGACTGCGGAGTCGCACTCTACCCCTGATTTGTTCCCTTAACAAAATTCAGATGCTCATCTTTTCCTGGCCCTCATCATTCTCTGGCTGTGTGACGTCCGGGGTGGGGGGGATGAGAGGTTGGTTTCTCAGACATTTCCTGCTTGGAAATTATGGATTTTTTTTTTTTTTTTTAAACCTTTATTTTCATTTTGCAACAAACAAAAGAAACAACACACCAAAAGAGACAAAACAAGTATACAATAAGGAAAAGTAAACCCATTACCCCCCACCCCGATGCTTCTTCTCTACCCGATTATACCAGCATGTGAGCGCTTCCAATTAACAGTGATTATACATCAAACGATCAAAAAGAGTATCTACAATACAGCATGATCATGGGACAGAGATATATACAAAGTTAGACAGTCAGATGAGAGCATTTAGCAAAATGTACATAGTCATTGAGCATCTTCCATTGAGACCAATGAGAAGGAGTCTGAATGGAGGAAGCGAACAGACGAGGTATTTGTTCATATTTACTGTAAAAACAGGCATGATTCCACCATTCATTGGGGCTCAGGTGGGAGCTAATTTTCCAGTATGACTTAATTAGGGAAATAGTAATGCCAAGCATAAAGTTCGAAAGGAGAGAAGCCATTTTTGGGAGAGAGGGGATCCCCGCAACTGGGCGAAGTCCCACTATCCTCCAAGAAAGGGGCTCCTGAGAGTGCGAGATAGACTAAATACGACCCCAGGCCCGACGCCATAATATTGTAGTGCGGGATATTCATGCATAACATGAGGCAATGAACCAATGGCCGCAGGACGTGTCCAGCAACCATTGCCCTGAGTAGTGTTCCATTTGTCTAATCTGTGAGGAGTGTAAAAAACACGGTGGGCTAGAAAGAAGAGGGTCTGAGTGAGTGAGGCGGATCGGGAACCCGTGTCCCTCTACTCCAGATAAGGCTCCATTGCTCCGAGGTCAAAGTCACATGCAATTCTCTCTCCCATACTTTCTGCGCTATAGGGGTATCTCTAGTTATAGCATTACATAAGGTTTAGTAAAATTGGATACTACACCCGGTGAACTACCGAGAGATCGGAAAGTCTCCAATCAACCTCATGTAGAGAATGCCGATGGCGGGAGTACTCTAGTGCTCCGAAGGCGATGCTGAAGTTGCACTGACCAGAGTCGGGAGTCTAAAGATTGCATAAGAGTATTAAAGGCACCTAAAGTGTCTAAAAGCATTGGTGGATAGTGGGAGTCTGATGGGAGAGTCATACCAGGGAGAAAGGTAAGAGGAATCGGTTTGCAAAGGCCCGCTTCTATATCCAGCCACACAGGTCTACTCGGTATTGGATCTTCCAACCAACGAGCACCTTGTTTGAGAAGAAAAGATTGAGGGAACACTTGAGTAAAATCGCCACCAAGTATTAATGGAGCATTGGCAGAGGCCAAGGCCAACTGCGCAATACTTGCATAGGAAGCAGGGTTGTCCACATTCGGGGCATAATGCAAATACACGTGAATTCACTATCTCCAACCTCAAGGTGTACACGGGCCCATCTACCCTCCTTGTCAGCGCTAATATCAGGTACAGTAACGTGCAAAGACTTCTTAACCAGAATGGCTATCCCGTACCATTTGGAAACGGTGGGAGAATAGGCAGCTACCATGTGAGGCTTAGCATTGAGTTTCAGTGTTTCAGCAGAGTTTAAATACGTTTACTGAAGAAACACTAAATCAACATGCTCATGGCTAAGATAGCTGAGGATTTTCTTTCCTTTGAGTGGACCATTAATGCCTTTGACGGTGAATGATAAGATTTTACATAAGGCCATTCAGAAAAGTTAAAATTTCTGAGCATGATAGCACACATAATTTCACTATGTCCCTCAAGCTGACTGTATCTGGCTGTACACATGACATAGGAAAAATAAGCTAATATAATACAATGAAGCGCCCCACATTAACAAAGAAAACCGCAGTACGGTAGAGGAGAAGCAAAACCCCAAAATTACTGGCGACCATGTGTCTGCGGGGAGAAACCCCAGAGAAGGCCGAAATTGAAAAACACATAACCTGTAGGACTGTGCGTGCTCCGAATCCGACCGAGGCACACATCATGAAGGGATAGGAGACCAAAAAACAAAAGTCATATGGAGAAAGAAAGAAAGTCCAGGCTATTTCTGTGCTTGGCTATGACCGCCGCATCGGGCCCTTCAAAATGGCGGATAGAGCCGGCAGATAAGAGTCCAAGATTTGGGATTAGCGCATCTGCTCTGCTTCTTTGGAGTCTAAAAATGTTGATAGTAGATCAGGATCTTCGAACGTCCTGGTTTGGTTGTGGAGAGTCACTCGGAGCTTCGCTGGATACAACAGGCCAAAGCGAGCCTGTAGCTGTTGAAGTCGAGGGCGAAAAGCAAGGAGTTTCTTCCGACGGTCAACGGTAGGCTTTGCCAAATCAGGAAAAAAGGAGACCTTACGACCTTCAAATTCCAGATGATGATTCGCTCGGGCAGCATGTAAAATTTGTTCCACTTGTTGATATCGTAGCAAGCTAAAGATAATAGGCCGGGGGGTCGTGTGGTTGAGCGCCATGTGGGCAGGAACACGGTGTGCTCGATCGATTTCCAGTTCTCTGTGAAAAGTGATCTTCAGCAAGGAGGGAAGAGTTTTGAGCAAGAATTCTCTTATATCTCCTGCTTCCACCCCCTCCGGCATTCCGAGGAGCCTCACATTGTTGCGACGGGCTCGATTATTGCTATCTTCTAACTCCTTTTGAAGATTCTGTATCTGGCGCTCAGCCTTGTCCAGTTTGCCCAAGCGCACCTCGTGCGAGTCGAGGACCCCCGCCATGTTGTCCTGCCGTAATGAAAGACTGTCAAGTCGGTCCTGGAGCACTCCAAAGTCTTCTCGCATGGCTCGAAGCGCTTCTCCATTGGACTGCACCAATTCCTTCACGCCGCGTATTTCCTCCAAAATCTCCAGGTGCATTTCGGGGTTTGCACGAAGGGGAACCATCTTCTGGGGGGAAGACACCTCTGTTGTGGAGCGTTTTCCGTGTGAAGAAGAAGGAGACCCGAAGTCCAAGCGCGCGGGTTTATGGGCCGCCATCCCCCCGAGGTGCCCCGGTCAGCTCGGAGCGAAATAGTAAATTTGTATAGGTATTAAGTCAGGATTCTAAGTAGGCCTCTCGGGAGCTTCAACGCAAAGCGTCCTACCCGCTGGACATCAGGCTCCGCCCCCCATTATGGATTTTATTTAATGCAGTTTCTATGGATGTCTGGAGAAGGATGGGGACTCTCTCTTCTCCTCTGATTTACACTCACTTCATTGATGCAGAATCGGAGAGTGGCAGTGTGGAGTAGAAGGTTGGATGCAGCCAACAACTACTGCAGAGTTGTCTGCTGTGGAACTGTGTAACAGTCCCGACTCTGTCTTCCAGTGGAGAGGCCTGTGGCCTTGTACGCGTGACTTCAATGACTATAACCCTTCTTGTAGGGGAGTTCAGGGATTTGCTTTCAAGTTTCACCATCATCTGGGACATTATGTAAATGTCTTCGTGGCAGTGGTGTTGATGGTGCTGTTTTCTTGCTATTGCAGGCACGCACTCCCTCTCTTCACCTCGCTCCTGAATATCGTCTGTGCCTATGACCCCGTGGGCTACGGGATTCCCTATAACCATCTGCTCTTCTCCGACTACCGTGAGCCCTTGGTTGAAGAGGCGGCCCAAGTGTTGATTGTCACTTTGGACTATGATGCATCTTCCAGTATTAGCCCCACAGTGGACGGCACTACCACGGGTACTGCCATGGATGACGTTGACGTAAGCATCTTGTTTCTTCAAATGCCTTACCACTGTAGGACAGTTCTGTGTGCATAGGTGCTCTGACTGGCTTTTTATGTGTTATCTACACATTTCTTTTCTTTATTTGACTCTTTTTATTCTGATACGATAATGATTGCATTTTATATTGATTTTATTGTGATCCACCTTGAGTATAATTTTATATGGAGGAGGACTATGAAATAAATCTGATAAAATGAATCTTTTCTGTAATAAAAACTATTTCTAATTTGGAGCTCGCCTTCCTATCTTTAGCCTCCAGGACCAGAAAACCTATTTGTGAACTACCTGTCTCGGATTCATCGAGAGGAGGTAAGAGCAGCCCAGTCCGAGCTTTCCTGAAAGGAAAACGATTGGCCTGTGGAAGGAAGCTGGATTCTGGGATGTTTCGTTTTTTTTTTTGTTTTTTTACCAGCTTGTAAAACTGCCTGTAGGTTGGCTCATCACATGTTACTCCTCTTGTCCTCAGGATTTCCAGTTTATCCTGAAGGGGATTGCTCGCTTATTGTCAAACCCACTAGTCCAAACCTACCTTCCAAACTCCACCAAGAAGATCCAGTTCCATCAGGAATTGTTGGTTCTCTTCTGGAAACTGTGTGACTTCAACAAGGTAACACTATATTGAACAATGTCAGGTGACAGGGGGGTAGAATAAGGGCCGATGGGGACGTAGTAGCATATACTGGAGGTTGGAAGGGATAAAAGTTACAATTTGAACAAGCCACAAAGCTCACAAGTCCTATTTGTCTGTTATGTTTTCTAGATTTCAGATCAGTTTATTTGACAACGGGGGTAGTGTCTTCTCATAATGAAGATGCTAATTAATTCTTCCATGTTTCAAATATGTGCCCAGATTGGAAGTGGTTATTACCAACATTAAACTTAAAATCCAGCTGCCACCTGCTCCTTTTTGGGTTGTTGAAACCAAGTCGATACAGTTGAGACCGCAGCTTCTTTAGAGTGGGTTTTGGTCTAAAAATGCTCTTAGTTAGGAAAGAGAAGAGAGATACAAGCACACTGGTACTGTTTGGGCTTTTTAGAGTAAATGAAAACAAATGTTTTTTAAGGCAAGCTTTTAAGCGCTGCTGCAGAGCTGGTTGGCCAACAGTAGATGTTTGCGACCTCTCCAATTTGAGTTGATGACCAGCCAAAGAGCAGTGTTGGGATGTGAGATGTAGGACAGTGCCCAGTTTTCAGGATCCACATTTAAAAGCTAAATTCTTTTTAATCTGGAATAAAAATGTTTCTTGCCATATTGGCACAAACCTGTCCTGCGGGACCCCCATTCAATTGGGTTTTCAGGATATCCACAATCAACATGTATGAGAGAGACCTGCATTACCTGTACATCTGTTTCTTGCATAGTTGTTTCAAATATCCTGGTTGGGCGCCCCTGTTTTAGAGGGTCAGCAGACCAACTCATTTCTTTTGGTAAGTGCAGTACGAGGTCCCACAATCTCCAAAGTAACTGATTTTTGTACTTTCAGCTCAGTGGGAACTAGGACTGGGATTTGGTTCCATAAATCTTCATTTGCAACTCCCCGGGGGGGGGGTCCCCTATTTTATCTCCCAAGATGCTTTAGTGCAGCTGTTGCAGCAACAGCCCCCAGCAGAGGGGCCATGTATCAGGGCTCCTTCTGGCCATTGCACAATGGATGGGACACCTGCCACCTCCTCTGCACCCCAGCCCAGGCTGACCCTGGGAGTAGGAGACCTGAACTAGGAATCAAATCCAGGTCCTGCTGCATGACAGCGACTAAGCCATTTGGCCAGTCCTGGTAACCAGTCTTTTTAATTTTAAAAATCTGAGCCCTGGTTCTGTGTCATTCAGAGATGCTCTGAAATCTCTGGTGCAAGATGGCTGTGCTCAGGGCCCTGAAAGGAGATGAGCTGAATGGCATTGTCCGAGTTTAAATCTGCTAAAGGGAGCCGATGTGCCGAGAGCCTCGTGATGTCAGGAAAATAAGGATTAGATTGGACTTTCTCAAGTCTCTGTGCAGAGAACTGAAGCAGGGCCGGCCCGTCCATTGAGCAAGAATGTTTTTTGCACAGGGCCCCGCGTTTCAGGGGGCCCCGCGCAAAGAACATTCTGCTTTTTTTTTTTTAAATTACATTTTAAAAAAAAAACCTGTCTCTGGCTGCTGCCGCTGCCGCGTCCGTCGCAGCAGCGGCAGAATGGAGTGTCCCGCGGGGCCCCCTCTCCTCGTTGAGCCCTCTGCAAGGGCTTTCAGATTCGCGAAGGGAGAGTGCTCCCTCGCGTCTAAAGGGGCAGATGGGAAATTTCCCATTAGCCCCTGCGGGCTTTACAGAGACGCGAGGGAGCACTCTCCCTTCGCGAATCTGAAAGCCCTTGCAGAGGGCTCAACGAGGAGAGGGGGCCCCGCGGGACACTCCATTCTGCCGCTGCTGCGACGGACGCGGCAGCGGCAGCAGCTAGAGCCAGGTGGTTTTTTTTTGTTAAATGTGCCAGAAGGGAAGGGAAGGGGGGGGGGGGTTAAGACTGGTAATGGGCTGGGGGACTGATGGAGGCTGTCTGGAAATGTGCTGGGGGGGGGGGTTAGGACTGGAAATGTGCTGGGGGGGGGTTAGGACGGGAAATGGGCTAGGGGGGGTTAGGACTGGAAATGTGCTGGGTGGGGGGGGGGGGGTTAGGACTGGAAATGTGCTAGGGGGGGTTAGGACTGCTAATGGGCTGGGGCTGATGGAGGCTGACTGGAAATGGGGGGGCGGTTAGGACTGGAAATGTGCTGGGGGGGGTTAGGACTGGAAATGTGCTGGGGGGGGTTTAGGAATGGAAATGGGCTAGGGGGGGTTAGGACTGCTAATGGGCTGGGGCTGATGGAGGCTGACTGGAAATGGGGTGAGGGGAGGGGTTAGGACTGGAAATGGGCTAGGGGGGGGGGTTAGGACTGGAAATGGGCTGGGGGGGGTTAGGACTGGAAATGGACTAGGGGGGGGGTTAAGACTGCTAATGGGCTGGGGCTGATGGAGGCTGACTGGAAATGGGCTGGGGGGGGTTAGGACTGGAAATGGGCTGGGGGGGGTGGTTAAGACTGGTAATGGGCTGTGGGCTGATGGGGGCTGTCTGGAAATAGGGTGATGGGGGGTTAGGATTGCTAATGGGCTATGGGGGGGGTTAGGACTGCTAATGGGCTATGGGGGCGCTAGGACAGGAAATGGGCTGATGGGGAGGGGTTAGAACTTGAGGTGGGCTGATGTGGTTAGGACTGGTAATGGGCTGTGGGCTGATGGGGGGGGTTAGGACTGGCAATGAGCTATGGGGGGCTGACTGGAAATGGGCTGATGGGGTTAAGACTGGAAGTGGGCTGATGGGGGTGTTAGGACTGGTAATGGGTTATAGGGGGGGCTTAAACTGAAAATGGGTTGATGGGGGGCTAGGACTGGTAATGGGTTGGGGGATTGCTATGACTGGAAATGGACTGAGTGGACGGGGAGGCTTGAACTGCAAATAGCTGATGGGGAGGGAGCTTGGAATGGAAATGGGCTGTGAGGGAAGGGAGCTAGGACTGAAAATGGGGCTGATGGAGCAGCTAGGATAGGACTGGAAATGGGCTGTTGGGGGGGAGCTAAGATTGGAAATGGGCTGTGGTGGGGGCTTGAATTGAAATGGACTCATGGAGGGGCTAGAACTGGAAGTAGGCTCATGGGGGGGCTTGGACTGGAATTGGGCTGAGTGGAGGGGAGCTAGGATTTGACATGGGCTGATGGTGGGGCTAGGAAATGACTAGAAATGGGCTGATGGGGGGCTAGGATTGGAAATGAGCTGATGAAGGGACTCAGACTGAAAATGGATGGGGGAGCTAGGACTGGAAATGGGTTGATGGGGGGCTAGGACTGGAAATGGGCTGATGCAGGGACTAGAAGGGAATGGATGCTGGGTGAGACTGGAACTAGAAGGGAGCTGATGTTGGGGGAGGATTAGAATGGGATGGGGCTGGGAGAGTAAAATGGAGAGGGGAAAAATATTTTGTGTGGGAGGGATGAAAAATCTACAATTGGCCGGGTATTGGGAGAGTAAGTGGGGATTGAGGATGGAGGGGTAAAATTTGTGTGGATGAAATAAGAATGAGGAAAGAGCAAAGGGAGAAAGATTAGTATGTTAAAGCAGATGTAGAGAGAGAGGATGGAAAGAAAACTAGAAGAGAGAAGAAAGGACAAATGGACAGCAGACGATGGAGAGTTAGCAGAAAACATGAAGAATAAACCAGAAGAAAGTGGCTGGAGCAATTGCAACTGAAAAAAAAATGCACAAAAGGTAGAAAGATATCTCTTTATTTTGAATTTATTAACTGGAATATGAAAGCTCTGGGAAATGTGCATCATTAACGTCTGCGCTTTGTTTGGTACAAGAGGAAATTGATTTATAGTTTTATTTCTACAGTGTTGTTGTACATTCCAAGTTTGGCTTTTGGGGTTCCCAGTTTAATTATTGCCTTCCTGTTTCTAAATTGTGATTCCTTGTTTGGTGATGGTCTATGTTCTGCATGTGTAACTGAGCTGAGGTATTCTGTTTATGTAATTCCTATTTGACATTGCCACTTGTTCTCTTTCCCCAGTATTCTCTGAAATGTATTGGTTTAATATTTGCAGTGTTTCCTTTTGATAGGTAGGGTCTGGTGCTTTGTGAGTCCTGGTAATGCTGTCAGGATACAGCGGGTTTGCTATGGGTTCTACATGGGCAGCGTTTGTAGTAGTTCCTAATGTGCCTGGCGGTTGGCACTGGATTATAGTAATGTAGAAATCTTTTAGTCTTTCTTTATCCATACACTCATTAAGAGACATGTTTACTAAAAGTTAGTGAATGGTAACATTATGCAAATATTTATGCAAATAAGACCACTTATGCAAATGAGGCCCGGCACCGAGTCTCTGCACATGGCCCCGCACCCCCCTTGGGCCGCCCCTGAACTGAAGAAATGGGCATTTACACTCTGGGCCAGCAAGAAGTATTGTAAATAAGTCCTGAGAGGATGTCCAGTTCTTCTGAGTTTGGCTGACTGCCTGGTATTGGGGAGGATGATTTTCAAAACCATTTATCCAGGGGGACAGGCTGAAAATGGCAGAAAAGACGGGCGATGTGAGATATAATATGATATAAAATAATTTCCTTTATTGGGATACAACCATTTGATCTCCAAACAAGACCCTATATGGGTATGTTTCAACATTAGCATGCCTTCCTCAGGGGTCAAAAGTGTACAGTGTTTCTTTATATGTAATACACTTGCAATAAAATCCCCACACAAGATATTTACCATGGATAAAAGATTGGTTTGGCAGAAAACAACTCATAAGAAATTCCAAAATCTCACATAGCGACTTGGCAGCATATCGGCAGTGTAACAGTCAATTGTACCTTTGACCCCTGAGGAATGAGTTCTAATGACAAAACATGGCCATGTAGGGTTGTATTTGGAGATCAAATGATTGAGAGATAATATAAAAAGAACACCCTACATGGTCATGTTTTGTCATTAACACGCCTTCTTCAGGGGTCACAGGTACAATTGACTGTTCCTTTGCGTCCCTCTAGTCCAGTCCCGGAACCATAGAGTTTAGAATCTCCTCCAGCAGCCTTGGAGACTGAAAGATGTCATCGCTCTGCTGTCACTGGTATAACCAGACAAGGACCGCCTCCTTCCACCAGTACTTTCAGTCTCCAAGCAGCTAGGAGGTTCTGAGCCTGGGACTGGGCTCAGTGGAAGAAAATAAGCAGACTTTTTTTATATCTTTTATTTAGTTAATTTTTTGTTTTTGATTCCTTTAGATCCAGTGCTGCTGCTCAGAGTGTTCCTGTTTCTCTGGGGGGAGGGGGGGCTTTTTTTCTTTTTCTCTGCCCACTTCTCCCCCCTCTTCCCCCTCTTCTCTCTTCTCCCTCTTTATCTTCCTTTGATTTTTCCCCAGCGTTTAAACGAGCACAGGGGGACTGTGGCTCAGAGTTTGCCTCCCTGCTCCCGAACCCGCAGTAAAAGGGTGAGGAGCAGGTAGAAGGCCGAGGTATAGCAGCAGCACATGTGTGCAGAGAGCACCGGGGCATAGCAGGCGTTGATCTGCTCATTGGTAGAATGCCAGAGCTGAAGCCGCAGTAGGCTGTGCTCCAACGCCGGGTTGCCTTCCCTCAGGATCATCGGCAGCGGCGGTGAGTCCGGGGCAGCGGATTGCCGCTCTTTCGCTGTTGTTTTCGGGGGGGGGGGGGGGGATAGACAGATAGAAGGGGAGGCATCGTGGTGCAAGCGGGTCTCCTTAAAAAAGCGCAAGACGCCGTGTGTTGCCGCGCGGGAAGTTTCCTGGCGGCCATTTTGGAAATCGCGTTGCAGCGAGCAGTATTATAGGCTGCATCGGCGGCTCCCTGAGCTTCGTTTTAGGGTCTAGTTTCCTAAGTTGAGCTAGTTAGCTAGGTGTGCAGTGTTTTAATCCAAAAAAAAAAATTTTTTAAGGACAGGGCCTTCCTTTGGGCTTAACGCTGTATTCAGTGTGCCTGGGTGCCGTATTTTCTACTATAGGGAATAGCTAGTGAGGTAGCTTGGCTCTGTGAACGTTGCTGGCTAAGCTTCGCTGCCTAGTCTGTGGGGCGAGGCGAAGTGAGGTGTTGGAGTCATGTGTTTGTAGGGGCTGTTCCCTGGAAGCAGCGGTTATGGAGAAGGCACTGGGGGACTCCGCTGGGGATCAGGTAACGGTTCCTCCAGAAGCGGGGGAGTCCAACCCGCCTTCCTTGGACTCGGTGTAGCCGGTGGCGGGGCCGTCATCGGCGGAGGACGCCCTTCCGTCGTCGGCAGCCAACCAGGGAGATGGTTTCCAGGGATTCCTCCGACTTTTTTCTCGCTCATGCAGCAGGCCTTTGCCTTGCTGCAGCCCGAGTTGAGTTCTCCATCTCAGAGCCCTAAGAGTCTCAAGCGCACGAGGTCGGGGGGGTCCGCAAGTGCAGGCGGCTTTTCCGGCCAAAAGGAGCATAGAGCCAGTAGAGGACAGTCCGCCCTCTAGGTTGGAAGAGGATCTAGGTGAGACGGAGATGGATGTTGAGGAGGCCTCTGAGGAGGACCTGGAAGACGGCGAACTGCCGGACGTGGAGCAACAGAGTAGGGTATCCGAATGTTTCGTTGGGAGGAGCTGCCAGCCTTGATTGCTGCGACTCTCAAGACGTTGAACATGCCGTCGGTGGTGCTGGTAGCGGAGGAAGCATTGGAAGATCCGCTGTTGCAGGCGGTAAGGACGTCCCAACGAGTGTTCCCGGTTCATAGAGTCTTTAAGAACATGATTCAAGAAGAGTGGGACTTGCTGGAGTCGGCGCTGCGGGGTTCTAGGTCCTTGGCTCGGCTGTATCTGCTTTCCGATCAGGATAGGGAGCTTTTCCGCTCTCCTAAGGTAGATGCGGTGGTGTCTGCGGTTACTAAGAAGACCACGATTCCTGTGGAGGGGGCCGCGGCACTGAAGGATGTGCAGGATAGGAAGTTGGATACGTTGTTGAAGCAGGCATTCGACGTGTGTCCCCTCTCCTTGCAAGCCTCGATAGCGGGGGCGTGGGTGGCGAGAGGCTGCTTGAGATGGTCCCAGCGATTGCAGGGAGATCAGTTGGAGGGGCAGACAGATGATGTAGTGCGTCTGGAGTCTGGCATGGCTTATTTATCAGACATCCACTACGATCTTATTAGGGGGCTGGCTAAGAGTATGGCGTCGGTGGTAGCAGCTCGCAGATATCTTTGGTTGTGTAACTGGCTGGCGGACGGGTCCTCGAAGGCGCGTCTTAGCAAGTTACCGTTTAGAGGAAAGCTTCTCTTTGGGGAGGATTTGGAGAAGTTGGTCAAGGATCTCGGGGAGTCCAAGGAAGGTCGGCTTCCGGAGGATAGACCAAAACTGGGCCGTGGCACGACGGGGTCCAGGGGGTCCCGAGGGACTTTCATAGATTTCGGCCCTCGCATTTTAGCCAGCCTCAGAGGGGGAGGTTTCTCGTACGTGGTCAGGGATTTCGAGGTTTCCGGGGGGCGGGCAGAGGCTTTGCGCCTTTCCAGACCTCTGGTGCTAAAAAGTCCCAATGAGATAAGGTGGACCCAGGTGGGGGTGGTGCCCGTGGGAGGACGATTGCGGGAGTTTTACCCTGCCTGGGTCCAAATTACCTCAGATCAGTGGGTGTTGGAGGTCATTCGAGAGGGCTATGCCTTGGAGCTCCATCGACCCATGTTAGATTCCTTTGTCCAATCCCCCTGCAGAGCTCCGTGAAAGTTTCGGGCGGTCGCGGCAACCCTCCAGCGGCTGGTTCAGCTCAGGGCAGTGGTGCCTGTTCTGGCGGCGCAATACGGGTGCGGTCGATACTCCATCTATTTTGTGATTCCAAAGAAGGAAGGCACGTTTCGGCCAATTCTGGATTTAAAAAGGGTGAATCGGTGTCTTCGGGTGACCCATTTCCGGATGGAGACGTTGCGCTCTGTTATTGCGGCAGTCAGAGCGGGGGAATTTCTGACGTCTCTGGATCTCATGGAGGTGTATCTCCATATCCCGGTGCGTCAGGAGCATCAGCGGTTCTTGCGTTTTGCGGTGCCAATGGGGCATTTTCAGTTCCAAGCTCCACCATTCGGGTTGGCAACAGCGCCTCGTATGTTCACCAAGGTCATGGTGGTGGTAGCGGCGGCGCTCCGCAAGGAAGGGATACTGGTGCATCCTTACTTAGACGATTGGTTGATTCAAGCGAAGTCGCGGGAGGAGAGCGTAGCGGTCTCCGTTCGGGTAGTGCGGATGTTGGAAGGTCTCGGCTGTGTAGTCAATTATGCAAAGAGCAGGTTGGTTCTCTCGCAGTCGCTGGAATACTTGGGAGCGCGCTTTGAGACAAAGCACGGAGTGGTGTTTCTTCCGGATCAGAGAGCGCAGGGATTGCGGAAGCTCGTGAGGCAGTTTCTCGCTCGGAGGGCGCCGACGGCCTGGCAGTACCTGCAATTGCTCGGCACCATGGCAGCCACGATCGAAGCTGTCAGATGGGCCAGGGCGCACATGAGGCCGTTGCAGAGCGCTCTCCTCAGACGATGGTCTCATCAGAGGGATGCGTTGTCTCAGCGGCTAGTTTGTCCCCCGGAGGTGCGTCAGGAGCTTCGGTGGTGGTTGCGAGCCGAAAATCTGGAAGCGGGCGTACCTCTAGAACCTCCATCCTGGAGGCTGGTTACGACGGATGCGAGTCTCATAGGGTGGGGAGCGCACTGCGAAGGAAGGTTTGCCCAGGGACAGTGGTCGGTGGAGGAACGGTCATGGTCCATCAACAGATTGGAGATGAGAGCGGTGTTTTTGGCTCTTCAGGAGTTTCAGGAGTGCCTTGTCAAGAGGCGGTACGGGTACTTTCCGACAATGCGACGACGGTGGCCTATATCAATCGCCAGGGGGGCACGGGCAGTGCGACGCTGGAGGCACAAGCGAGTCAGCTGTTGTATTGGGCCGAACGACATTTAAGGGCGTTGTCGGCGCAGCACGTGGCCGGAGTGGACAATGTCGAGGCCGATTTTTTGAGTCGCCGCACGGTGGATCCAGGGGAGTGGGGTCTCCACCCAGATGTATTTGCGATGTTAGTGCGGTGCTGGGGACTCCCGATCATGGATCTCATGGCGAGCTTCGAGTCCGCGAAGGTGGCTCGGTTCTACAGCAGGCGGAGAGAACGAATGTCGGAGGGTCTCGATGCGTTGGCACAAAGGTGGCCGGAAGAGGGGCTTCTCTATGTGTTTCCGCCATGGACTCTCATAGGCAATGTGGTGCAGCGCATAGAAAGGCACCGCGGCCTGGTGCTTCTGGTAGTGCCCGATTGGCCCAGGAGACCGTGGTATGTGGATTTGATGAGGCTTCTGGTAGACAGGCCGTACAAGCTTCCGCCGCGGGAGGATCTGTTGCTTCAGGGGCCGTTGCGCATGCCTCAGGTGAATCGATTCTCGCTTACAGCATGGCTCTTGAAAGGGCTAGGTTGACTGCCAGGGGTTATTCGGCGGCGGTTATTTCTACCTTGTTGAAGGCGCGCAGGCGGTCCACGTCGTTGGCTTACATCCGAGTGTGGCATGTTTTTGAAGCCTGGTGTGCGGAGCGCAATTTGCGGCCTTTGGGGGCCTCGGTGCCGGAGGTACTTTCGTTTCTTCAAGATGGCGTGGAGAAGGGTCTGGCGGCTAGTTCCTTGTGGGTGCAGTTGGCGGCCATCTCCTGTTTCCAGGGGAAGATTCAAGGTCAGCTGTTAGGAGTGCACAGCGATGTTCATCGGTTCTTGCGAGCTGTTCTGCTTCTGCGGCCGCCGAAGTGAAGTTCAGTTCCACCGTGGGATCTGAATTTAGTGTTGGAGGCTTTGCTCGGGGAGCCATTTGAGTCATTGAGCAAGGCTTCACTGAAGGACTTGACCTTGAAGACTGTTTTCCTGGTGGCTATTTGCTCTGCAAGACGAATCTCGGAGTTGCAGGCTCTGTCATGCCGATCAACAGCGAACAGAGCTTTCATGCTCTGCGCCCCAAAATGCTGGAACTCCCTACCACCTGACATCCGTGCCATAACCGACCTAGCCCAGTTCAGAAAGGCCCTTAAATTCAACCTATTTATCAAGTACTACCCTGTATGAAGTGCAATATAATAGTCACACCACAAACTTGTGTAAATAGTTCTATCATGTTATCGATTTAACAGATTATATATTCTATGTATATAGTTCTCCCATGTTTTCCAAGTTGATACTCCTGTTATATGTAATACCGAACAGCCTGTTTGTTCGGGTCTTTTATGTTCTCTGTAAACCGCACTGATTCTGAATAGTGCGGTATATAAGAAATTGAAATAAATAAATAAATAAATGTAAGGAGCCTTACTTGTCCTTTTTCAGCCACAAGGTGGTGTTGCGCACAGTGCCGGCCTTCTTGCCAAAGGTGGTTTCAGTTTTTCATGTTAACCAGGTGGTGTCGCTGCCGGTGTTTTTCTGAGGAGCAGAAGGATAGGTCAGAAGGTTGGTTGCATCGTTTGGATGTTCGGAAGGTGCTGAAACGGTATCTTCGCAGGACGGCGCATTTCAGAAGTCGGACCGGCTGTTCGTTTCTTTTAGCGGCCCACGGAAAGGAGAGGCGGCGGCTAAGTCGTCGGTTTCTCGATGGTTGAAGGAGGCTATTGCATCGGCGTACCTTCTAAAGGGTAAGGTAGTACCAGAGGGCCTTCGCGCGCATTCAACTAGGGCGCAAGCGTCGTTGTGGGCAGAATTCAGTTTGGTGCCGGCCGAGGACATCTGTAAAGCGGTGACTTGGTCGTCGTTGCATTCCTTTGCTAAGCACTACCGGCTTGATGTGCAGGCGATGGGAGATGGGCGTTTTGGCTCGGCGGTGCTTCAGGCTGGGCTTGCAGGTCCCTCCTGTTGATATTCACTGCTCTGTTACATCCTCTATGGTTCCGGGACTGGACTAGAGGGACGCAAAGGAAGAGGAAATTAGACTTACCTGCTAATTGTTGTTCCTTAAGGAACTCTAGTCCAGTCCTGGATCCCTCCTAGGGTTTTAAGGGGGCATGCAGCCTGAAGTTTGGGAGGGGTTTGGTTTTTCTATAGCGTTTCTTGCGGGGCTCAGGGTATGCTCTGTGGGAATCCTTTGTGCAGCAGTACTTAGGGGGCTCTGGAGTTCGTGTTTTCCGGTCTCCAAGGAGCTGGAGTTTTTTGCAGTGTTGTTCACTGTACTTATTAAGGTTCTGTAGCTTAGGCTACTTCTTTTTACTTATTCTGTTCACTACTTATTTGTTGCTCTGCTGAGTCTGCTTTGTCAATAGGTACTGGTGGAAGGAGGCGGTCCTTGTCTGGTTATATCAGTGACATCAGAACGATGACATCTTTCAGTCTCCAAAGCTGCTGGAGGAGATTCTAAACTCTATGGTTCTGGGACTGGACTAGAGTTCCTTAAGGAACAACAATTAGCAGGTAAGTCTAATTTCCTCTTACACTGCCAATATGCTGGCAATTCGCTATGTGAGATTTCGGAATATCTCCAGGAACAAGCAGGAATGCAGTCTTCACATATGGATATTGTTGTTACCAATGGTGCCCACGCGGGAATGCTCCCCAGCATCCAATTGGAAAGCTTTTGGGAGCAACCCACTGCACCTGTGCCTCTGCCTTCCCTCCTCAGTTCTTAGTTTTCCACAGAGCTAGCTGATTGTTTTCTTCCTGTCACCACCGGAAAACATCATTTTTTGGTTAAAATCTGTGCTTTGGGGGCTTCTGGTTCCAGTTTTCATGTGAACAAAGGTGCGCGAGTGTGGCTCTGGATCAGTGCTCCTAAAATCCAATCATACCCTCTCTGAGTGTCACCACGAGGCCTGGAGAGGTACGACAAGATGTCCTAAACACTGCAAGTGCGCCCTGACAAAGTGGACAGAATGGGGGAAGCGGAGAACATAAAACTGCAAGCGGCAAATTGTCCGAGCCCCCAGGCTAAGATGGCGGCATCTGGCAGAAACGAAAAGACCGGCCATGCAAGAGACCCCATTGGAGGAACAGCAGAGGGGCTGGCAGAAAGTTGGGCATCCAAACTGGAAATAATTAATACAGTCTCTGCTTGCTTTGATGAGCAATTTGCAACCCCTGTGGAGTGAGTGACAGAAGTGGAGGAACAGGTCGGACAATTAGAAGGGAGACACACCGAGCAGCTTCATTATTTGCCTGGTGTTTTACCGGTGGTTCCTGCACTCGCGTCTGATTCTGCACCCGATTGGCTGCCTATTGGGGGAAGGGCCATAAGAACTCGGCTCCTACGCGGGACGCGGAGCGGGCGCGCGTCTTGGCGCGCGTCCAAAGGGGCGTGTCCAAAGGGGCAGGCACGCCCCTTTGGTGCCCCTTCGGTGCCTGAGGTGTTTGGGGTGCCGAGGGGGGACCTTTGTGATGGGAAAGAGAAGGAAGCACTACCCGCAATCCGAGCAGGCGAAAGCAGTTAAGGTGGTGGGCCCTATGGATGCTCACATTCGGGTGGATACTGCTGTGCCTGTTGGGGGACTGTTATCATCAACCCCGAGTAATACCTCAAGTGTGAGTACTGTTTCTTCTGTCCCCTCGCCCATGTTGGGTTTGGCTCAGCCCTGTCAGGAGTTGGATGTGTTAGTCAGTAAATCCCCTCCGTCGAATGGTACGCAGATAGAGGGCTCTGGCTGCGATGTGCTTCCGGGTTCCTTTTTACAGCTGGAACCTGCCTCGGGAACTTTTCCCCCTCCGCTTCCTTCTGTTGTTTCCTTTCCTTCTGTAGGGCAGCCCTTGTCTCCTCCATCTGATGTTTCTATTAAAGATCTTTGGATAATGCTTTCCCGTATGGAGATGGCTTTGGGTGTGTCCCTGCAGAAGGTGGCTGCGTTTACTAGAGAAACGGTAACTAAATTAGCTGACCACGATGCTCGTTTGTTAGAGTTGGAAAAAGGGTTTATCTTGCAGAGAGATCAATTATCCTCCCATCAATCTACTTCTGCTAAATTTGTTCAGGATTTTTCTTCTTTGCATCAACAAGATGAAATGTTAGAAAATGTGGCACGCTCTAAGAATTTGCGATTGTTAAATTTTCCTAAAACGCATTATTTATCACCATTAATTTTGTTTCAGAAATATCTTAAGGATATTTTATTGATTACCAATGGGAGTGATATTTTGGTCTCTCAAATATACTATGTCCCTAAAGGGAGAGTGGTAAGAGATGTAGATCAAGGGGGAGACCTCTTAGATCAGTTAGTTGCTTCTTCCACTTTGGATATTTCCAAATTTTTGGAATCTTCTATGGATGAAATCTCCTCTAGGGACACGTTATTGGTTACTTTTGTATTACACATGGATAAGGAGAGAGTTTTGAGGTCATATTTTAAACAGAAATCTATGAAATTTTGTGGCCAACCTATTCAAATATTTCCTGACGTTTCCAGGGCTACTCAAGCGCGACGCAAAGCTTTTTTGCAGTTGCGAGCGCAAGTGTTGTCCTTGGGAGCCTCCTTTCATTTGAAGTTTCCCTGTAAATGCCAGGTTTTATTTCAAGGTAATCGTTTTGTATTTTCTGAGGTCGAGCAATTACAGAATTTTCTTAAAAATAAGTAATGTAATTTTGGATAAATTCTTGATTTTCCTGATTCTCCTGACAATGTATTTGAGCTTATGATTGTATTTTCAGGACCATTTGGATGTTTTGTAATTATTTTCCTTTGTCATAATGTGGCTCTCCTTAATGTGGACTAAATTATTACTTTTTTCCTCTTAATGATAGTATTGTGAATACTGTTATGGTGGTATTTTTTCCTTGTAATGTTGTTAAATTTAGAAATAAAAAAATAAAAAAAAGAAGGGAGACACACCGTAGTAAAGAAATGAGCGGGCTGTACGATGGTTGGAGGCCAAGACAGAAGACCACGAGAACCTGGATCAGTGGCAGAATCTCTGCATCTTTGGGATGCCTCAAGCGGCTGAGCTGCCTGATGCCAGGACTTTCATGCAGCAACTACTTCAGGCCTCCTTTTCTGCCAAAATCGCTGATCCCGCATATGAAATTGAGCGCGCCCATCGGGAGACAAGACCCAAGCTGCCACCGGAGAAACCTCTACGGGCGTTGATAGTTCATATGCTCCGATACTATGAAAAGGACTTTATAATCATGGAAGCGTGGAAATCGAAAACTGTGAGTTATTAAAACGGGACGGTCTCTGTTTTTCCAGACATCAGTGCTGAGACCACCTGGAAATAGAAAGCAGAAAGTGCTCCTTCTGTATCGAGACTCCCTTCTGAAGGCAAGACTTAAAGCTGCAGTATGGTACCCTGCCCACCTCACTATCATCTTTCAGGGAGAGAGACTTTTTCCTTCAATCCCCAGAGGAGGTGAAAAACCTACTGTGAGTGGGCATGGGGCGAAAGGCAGGGGGCACCTCACCACAGACAGCACAAAGCGGTAAGCCCCAGAGGAGCCCGGTGAGGTCGGGTAACTGCACGCTACCATCAGTGTCTACCACCAGCACCCCAGAAGGGTTAAGACCTGCCTCTCTGCTACTCTCTGCATCCCAACTAGGAGAGGAGCCATCAGAGGAGGCAAGCCATAGCGAGAGACCAGATGCAACTCAGGAGCTGACAGGGTGACTCCAGGAAGTAAACAAACACAACTTGGAAATTTAATGGCCGCCCTCTACGTGACAGCTTGGGCCATCAGCGTGTCAGTGCTATCCTAGATAGATATTGCTAAACCACTTGGCCATTTTGGACCCTGATGGATTTGAGCTCTTGAGTGGGAAGGCCTTGGTAAAAGGAGAGGGAGAGGGATTTTTGGGACATCCTCGCAGTTGTGAATATATTGATTGAGGATCCATGCAGTGCGTATAAAGAGTGAGAATGGAAGCATATTGTTTACAAAATGTTAAAAGAGGATTAGCTTGGTGGTTAATATGTAGTTTGCTATAGTTTCTTGGGGATAGGGAGGGGCATACAGCAAATGGGTGTGGGAGTGGATGTGTATGGAACATGTGTTGGTGTGTACATGGGTGGGGGAGAGAGAGGGGGAATGGATGGTAGTGTGGTTGAAGAAACTGAAGGGGTGTGGGTCATTTCTGTGGTGGCCTTGTGCCTCCGAATCCTGCTAATTATCATGAGGTGGTATGGCTCTTAATTTGGCTACACTGAATGTGGGCAGCCTCAACAGCCCTATCAAGCGGAAGAGGGTTCTTAGCTATTTACAAAAAGAGCGGGTGGATATTGCCCTCCTACAGGAGATGCGTTTGCTCCTTATGGAAGCAGCCTCCATGGAGGGTATTGGGAGCAACTCTATACCTCATCCTATTTATTTATTTATTTAACAATTCTTATATACCGCACTATTTGTTATCAGTGCGGTTTACATTTAACAAAGATTTTTCAGATCAGAGAAGACTGATTGAATTTACATTATAACAGGGAATAAAACTTGGAGAACATGGGAAACTATTTACATATTGACATGTATCAGGATGGTTGAGGAATACATGAAACTATGTACATAAAGATATGGCATAATAGTTGATACTTGATCTGAAAGGACGTAGGTAGCTTCAGGACTGACAAGTGAGTGCTTGGGGCTTGAGCGTTATGTTGTGTAGGAGTCTTTAGTAGGGGAAGGGGGATGGTTTCTTAGAGTCGGGGTGGCGGCTTGGGCAAAGTGGAGCAGAAAGAGGTGATGTTTTATCGCTTTCCGGAATTGTAGAAGGTCGCGGATCGCTCTGATTTCTGGGGGGAGGTCGTTCCAACATTTTGGTGCATAGTAGGCAAAGGTTCTTCTCTTGGTTGTTTGGGAGCATTTTATGGAGTCTTTGGGAATAGTCAAAGTGTTGTCTGTTGTTGTCCTTCTGGTTCTAGTTTTTGGAGTAGGTGTGATAAGTTCCTTGAGAGAACTGGGGGCAATGTTGTTGATAATCTTGAATGTTATTAGCAGACTCTTGTATGTTAGCCTGGAGTATATCGGTAACCTATAACTCTAAGAAGTGAGGAGTGGCCATATTAATAAGCAAGTGCACACCCTTGGTTGTAACTGATCATGGGGAAGACTCACAAGGGCGCCTGGTCTGGGTAGTAGGGCAGGATGGCAATCAGCCGCTGTCCCTTCTGAACTTGTATGTTCCAAACGGGCCCAGGGGCTCCTTCTTCCAACAATTGTTCTCCACATTTGCCGATAAGGCCCAAGGTTTGATTTGGGGGGGAGGGGCATGAACTGTGCCTTTAATTTGATTGATAGGTCCGGGCCGGCGCAGCAGGTACGGCCTTTCCTGGAAGGGATGGCATTCTGTAAGGCTCTAACAAAGCTGGGCTTGGTAGATGTGTGGAGAAAACTCAGTCCAAATGAGTGGGATTATGCACACTGCTCAGCCTAAGACACATGGATATTCGAGGCTAGATATGTTCTGCGGATTACTCATGCCCCGAATGAGGGAGTGAGAGCAATAATTCCCCAGGGCACTGGTGGCAGATTTTCTCCCTTTCAGCGGCCCGAGGGGACTAGAGTTTGAGTGGGATACTTAGGTTTGCTTGTGCATGAGCATGGCCCAACTAAATAGAAAGGAGGAATGTGGGTGCCTTTCTATCAGTACTTCCAGCTGAGAGATTTTATTACAAGTACAGGAACCTGGCCCCACCTTATTCAGCGGCCCACTCAGTTGAAACTAGTTTTGTTTGACAGGATTACTCATTGGAAAAGCCTGCTTTCATGGATCTATAAAGCATTATTAGATCTCTATTGCCACCCCCAGGGCAACATATAGTCTCAAGACATTGAATGCTACACTGCCCATTTACACCAGATGAGTGGCATACCATTCATCGTTGGGTATATCGGTGTGTGTAGAACACGAGCTGTTGACAGACGTAGTATCAGTTAATTATGCAGGCATATCTCACCCCAGTTGGGCTATTCCACCATGGTTTATGGATGGAGGGCGGTTTCTGGAGGGGGTGTAGGCAGAGAGGCACCTTTTTCCATCTCTGGTGGAAATACCCCCAGATAAGCACCTTTCGGCAAACTGTGGTCTCCTCAATGGATGATGTCACGAAAGAGCAGTTGATGATTACGCCCTCTATTCGCTTATTGGGGTTTCTTGGCTATGACTCTGGGATGGTGGCAGCTTCCAGAAGGTTGTGGAGTTGCTCCTTTTGGGGGTCTGCATGGTGGTAGCATGGCGCTGGAAGGACCGCGAAGGTCCGACTCTTGGGGATTGTAAGTCCCGGGTAATGGAACCAAAGAATATGGATTGTTTGACTGCAACCTTCAAGGTCAATGAGACACGAAGATCTTTGGAACCCATATTGTAGGTGGCTTTCCGAGGGCCATATAGATACCTAGGGACCGAAATAGCCTTGTGGGTTTTGGGGCCTGGGGTTAAGCTGGGCGGCACCGCCCCCATCCAGTTCCTGTCTGAACCATGTTCCTTTTTCGCTAAACCATGGCTAATGCATAAAGACTAGAATGCCTTTGGAGGGATGTAACAACATCCGAAGACGCTGTGGTCGCTCCCCTCTTAGAAATCAATATGTTATTGGAGACAGACCTCACCTCCTTAATGCTAAGATGTATATTTTATTGACCTGGCATGTGCGAATGCATACCATGCTAACCTGAACTAGACTGTACCATGCTGCATTCCTATGGGTGGGAGAGGAGAGGGAGAAGTAATAGTAGTAAGCATCTATATGGGAGAAGTTTGAGAACACAAGTTGTATTAGGAGAAGAGCGAGTGGCCAGGTATTACACTTTGTGTATCTCTGTAGCGTAGATTGTAAAGAAGGTTTAAAATCCGTGCTCTGCCTTTTTGTCAAAACTGGAACCTTTCCTGATACCAGCCCCGATATTTCTTTTCTTTTTAAAATATTTATTTTAATTTCTCATTTTTTCAATTTGTGGTGGTTTCGACCACCAAATAGGCCTTGGCCTATTTTTTTCTGCCACAATGGAAAAACACATTAGTGGTTTCAAAAAATGTACCAAATGTTCTGGTACAATATTATCGTTCACGGATTGACATAACTGGTGTTTGAAATGTTTGGGCCCAGACCATGTGCCGAATGATTGTACTTTGTACCAACAAATGACAAAACGAGGCCTAAAGAATAGAGCCATACATAATGGTTCTCTGTTTGCCTCAGACTTGATTTCAGTGGCTTCCACATAGTCCAGGACATCGGCCTCTTCCCATATTTCTTAGGTCTTCTCAAAGTCCAAACATAAGTTTAAATCTCAGCCATTGGTATCAAAGATGGATACTGATTCTCGAGGTTAGTCCCTTCATTGTCATCGCAATTCACCAAAGGGTGCATTGGATGCGGACCGGCCTGCCAAACAGTCCTGAAGGGAGGACCAACCCTCCAAAGCCAACAGGTGCTCTAGGACTCTCCTGAGGCCTCGACATCCAGAGAGCCACTGGTTCTATGCTCTGGCAGGGTGGCTGAAAGCCCCATATGGGATTCCACCCAGGCATCGGCCTCCTCCCTTGACCAGCATATCCTGGCTATCGAGAGGATTTTGGCAGCACTACTGGTGGCATCGGTATCAACAGCTCTGATGGTGCAGGCAACAGCACCCGACCTGCAAGGCACAGTCTGAGGCCGATGCCAGATCTTCCTCTCGTTCTGATACCTCTATTGGAGCTGATATCGGTGAATTGTGTTCCGCCAATGTCCCCCTTGGAATCGGTGGACATTGTCTGTACTCAACAGCGTTCCAGTGCGGTTCTGATTGATCCTCAGTACCAGCATCAACCCTCAACATTAAAGGATCGTTGATACATTAATTTTTTGTCAGACTCTGATTCAACCTCCTCTGATTCCGAGGAGTTATCAGAGGGCTCCAGGGGAACTTGGGATGTCCCTTCTGATCTTTCCCCTTCTCATGAGCGGTGCCGATTATCGCTGGAGGACATATCTTTTCAAGACTTCAGTTGGGACATGGCAGCGGGCCTGCAGATAACGGTGGCATCGGAGACGGAACTCAGGGCAGAGGAATTTGAAATCCTCCAATATCCCTCGGCACCCAAATATACCACCACATTATCGGTTCATCGAATCCTGCAGGATTTAATGCTACATATTTAGGAGGCCCTATTAACCATGTCGCCTGTCAGCAAACAACTCGGTACCATGTATTGAGTTCCACCATGCCCTGACTTTCAAAAGCCGCAACTACCACACCATTCTATCGTGGTGGAATCGGTGATGCGCTGCATCAGGAGTTCTAAAAATCATTCTTCCATGCCTCCGGGCAAGGATGCCAGAACTTTTGATGCTTTTGGGCATCCGTGTTTTCAAGCTTGTCTCACCTCCAAGATTACTTTCTACATGCTCTACATGGGCATGTATCTCAAGGATGAATCCAAGGATTTTGAGAACTTTTTGCCTATACTTCTTGTTGACAAGCGTGGTGCATTCCTGGCCTTATTTAGGCAGAGCAAGAATACATCAAAATTTTGGACTAGAACTCTTTTGATGCTTTGAGTCAGCTAGCAGAGCCTCAGCAGTCTGCTTCGGTGCTCACAGGATGGCTTGGCTAAAGGCCTCTGACCTTGAACACTGGGTTCAGGCAAATTGGCAAATACCCTTTGTTCTGGGGAAAACATCTTCGGCAAGGGTTGGAGAGAGAAGGCCGGAGAGACTGAGGGTGAGATCCTCCCTCAAACGTCTCTCCAGAAAGTCTGCAGATCCCTCTAGGAGAAAGACCAATCCAAAGAAGTTTTTCTATCCTAAGAAAAAGAGATATCATTCCTCCAGTTCAGTCCTCCACCTCTGGGTAATGCACCTCCTCCTGCAGCATGGAGACTGGACGTGTCAAATTCGTGACATCACTGGATATATCCTGCTGGTCTCTCCCATCAGCCCCCAGTGTGTCCAGTCTCCATGCAGTAGGAGGACTTAGTGAGCCTAGGTCTGGGCTCACTAGAGGAACAATAAGGAGAACTTTTTTATAATAGTTAGCTTTAGGGGTTAATTTTCAGAATTTATTTTATTCCCTATCATGGAATTTATTTTGGGTGTTGTATCTAATTTAAAAAAACAACGACAAAAAAACCCCAGGATTTGAACCACCTTCTGCCACATTCTTTAAAGCTGCTCCGGTGCCTTGATCTGCCCTCCCTCCTAGTCTGAATGGAGGGGGCTGAGCAGTGTGGTGATAAAAGCTGCCTGTCAGGTCCGGTCTGCCTTGTGGTGTATCTAGCACAACAGAGGCCGAAAAGCTCTCTCTTCGATCGCTGCTCACATTTCCCGCTGGGCAGCATCGGGGATTGCAGGGTCCTTGAGCAGACCGCATAGCACAGCAAGAATGCCTGAGGGCGCTCCAGATGTCAGTGGAGCGAGTGAGCGTGATCCTTGTTGGGGCCGCGGTGGCAAGCAGGCATGGCGGTTTCTCAGGTCTTCCTGTGCATTTTGCGCAGTGGGTAGGCCGAGGCCGTTTGCAGCGATTTTAACGCTCAGGCACTTTAAGAAAGGAAGAAAGAGCATTTGATTTAGTTAATTTTTTTATTTTGGTTTCAGTGTTAAAGTTATTTAAAAAAATTGTTATATGAAGGGGCAGGAAGAGGATTGGGACTTGCCTTTCTTTCTTCTGTCATTTCCTTCGGGTACGGCTTGCTTTCCCTTCCTGGTGTGGTTGGAGGGGTACTGAGCAATAGCCGAGGAGAGCCCCTGACAGGCTGCTTCGGTAGCGGCAATTTCAACGGAGCCAGCGGTCCGTGTTCTCTTAGCAGCAGCTGCCTGATAGTCGGTTCAGCGCAGCGGCGCTGATGGCAAGACTCCTCCTTTCATCCGCGGAGGATCAGAACGGAGTTTCTTCTGCCCTCCGGGCACTGAGGTAACATTTTTTCTTCACTCAGAGAGTTTTTGGGCCTGATGTGGGGAGCAGCGTTAGTTTCGGCGGGAACTAAGCGGCTGAGCCGCGCGGGCCGTTTCTTCCCGCGCTTTTTGCAGCGTCAGCATTTTCTTTAATTTAGAAAGGCTTCAGATGGTATTAAATTGGTTGCAGGCGTCTTCGGAATAGGCTATTTGGAGTCTTTGGTGATGGGC
This sequence comes from Ichthyophis bannanicus, assembly GCA_033557465.1. Classification (NCBI taxonomy): domain Eukaryota; kingdom Metazoa; phylum Chordata; class Amphibia; order Gymnophiona; family Ichthyophiidae; genus Ichthyophis; species Ichthyophis bannanicus. The sequence goes on from CM066041.1 coordinate 295,468,862, forward strand.
ACTATTTTTAAGGCCTTACAGAGCAAAAAAAAAAAAAGAAAGGCAGAGTAAAATTGAAATTAATAACAATATTACCCAAGGTCTTCAGGAAATTGTAGTTCAATCTGGATATGGTGTCGCTTCTTCCACCCTTACCAGCTCGCCACTCTGAACGACAGAGCCAACAAGGTAATATAACTGAGAGACTGCAATCGTCTTGGGTGCAGATATGGGCAGCAGTCTTGCAATCTTTATGGAACAGCAGTAAGGGGACAGTAAACAAGTTAAAGGAAAATATAAGAAGCAAAGATCATCAGAGCATTTTCTAATTCTTCAATATGCATATTTAAAGCATAGGAATCTTTCAAGACAGTACGGCCTTGAAGGCTGCGAAAGACAGAAAAGTGGACAAATTGTTGAAGCAAGTCTTTGAGGTTAATGATCTCGCTTGGCAGGCTCCATCTGCGGGGCTTGGGTGGCGAGAGCTTGCCTCGGGTGTTCTCAACGCTTGCAGCAGCCGTCTTACCTGCTCAAGTGTGCTTAATGGTGATGACACGGCTGGAATCAAGTTAGGCATATTTAGCGGATGTCCGCTATAATTTGATCAGGGCAAATATAATGGTTTCCCTGGGAGCCGCGCACCGTTATCTATGGCTAAGAAATGGGGCAGCGGATGTTTTTTACTGAGTCACGTCTTAGCAAACTGCCTTTTAAGCGAAAGTTGGGGTTAGGTGAAGATCTTGACAAGTTGGTTAAGGATTTGGGAGAGTCCGAAGGCGGAAGGCTGCCGGCTGCCGGAAGATAAGCCTAAGCCATGGAGGCCCATGCTGTCTGCGCGTGGTCGGTTTAGAGTCTTCAGGCGATTTCATACTCTCGATGGGGAGGTTTTCAAAGAAGAAGATTTGCTTCCAGAGCGCAAGGCTTTCAGGTTTATCAAGGAGCAGGTAGAGGATTCGCAGCTTCCTCTGCCGCGACAGTCAGAAGGCCACAATGAAGTGAGGCGGACCCGGGGGGGCGAATTCAACCGATAGGAGGGGGGCTTCGGGATGTTCCTTTCTGCCGGGGTCCAGATAACGTCCGATCAATGGGCGTCGGAGGTAATACGCGAGGGTGATGCCCTCGAATTTGCCCGGCCGGCTTTAGATTCATTGGTCTTTTCTCTGCAGAGGGCCGCAGAGCACGGTACTGGTGCGGCAAGTCTTGGATCATTTTTTGCCGTTAGGAGCGGTGGTGCCGGTTCAGCAGGAGCTCTCCGGCGTCGGTCGTTACTCTGTTTATTTCGTAGTACCAAAAAGGGGAGGTTCCCTCCATCCTATTCTGAGTCTCAAAGGAGTAAATCATTGTCTACGAGTGTCTCAATTTTGAATGGAAATCCTATGATCAGTAATGGGGGTGATTGGGCAAGGGGAATTCTTGACATTCCTCGATCTTCTGAGGCGTATGTGCATATCCCTATCAGATAGGCTCATCAGAGGTCTCTAAGGTTTCACTTCCGTGAGGGCATTTTGAGTTTCAGGACTTGCCCTTCGGTTTAGCGATGCCTCCGTGCTCCTTCGCCAAGGTTCTGGTGGCGGTGGCGGCAGTGCTGTGAAAGGAAGGCATTTTTTTTAGTTCTCCCTCCCGTACCGCGATGATTGGTTGATTCGGATGAAATTCAAGGTCGAAAGCAGTCAGGTTAGAAACAGAGTAGTGAAGTTCCGTCAGTCTCGGCTGAGTGTCAATGCATCCAAAGGTCGAGTGGTTTCGTCTCAGGTTCTAGAGTACTTTGGACTGCGGTTCGTCACTAGATTGGGAGCAGTGTTTCTGCCAGATCGACAAGCTCAGGTTCTTCGGCAGTTAGTGTGCAAGTTTCTTTTATCAACTCCAGCTCTGTCAGCTTGGAGCTATTCTTGTGTACTAGGGACAATGGCGGCACCTCTGGGGGAAGCGCCGTAGACCAGGGTTCACATGCGTCCGCCCCATAGGTCGTTGCTCCGATGCTGGTCGCACCTGAACGATTCTCGGATCTAACGATTCCCTGGCCTTTGTGGGTCACATGGGCCCTTCAGTGGTATCTTTGCCCAGGGAATCTGATGGCAGGTATGCCACGGGAGCAACCGCAGTGGCCTCTGTCTTACTACATCAAAGGCTAACACCTTGTAAATGAAGACGTGCAGTATATTTACAAACAAAGCAGTAGTAAGACAGCCTCCGGTGTTGATGGATGCGAGACTCGCAGGTTGGGGAACGCTCTGCAGGGTTCGCCTAGCTCAATGTACTGGGAATGCTCAGGAGGTTCAGTTGTCGATCAACTGTCGGGAACGACAAGCAGTGGTTTTAGCACTCTAAGCATTCAAAACCGTGGTGAAAGGTCGAGCGGTGCGAGTGTGGCCGGACAATGCCGCGGCATTGTCGTTCCTCAGTTGGCAGGGTGGCACGAAGCGTGCTGCCATGAAGAAGGAGACAGGAGCTCTCTCCCCCGGGGTGGATCCTTGTTTTCAGGTGATCTCGGCGGCGCACATTGCAGGAGCAGGCAATATGATGGCAGGTTTCCTCAGCAGAGCCCGGAGGGATACCGGAGAATGGGAGCTTCATCCAGAAGATTTTGCTCAAATAGGCCGCAGGTAGGGTCCTCCAATTAGGGACCTCAGGGCGACTTTTCGTTCGGCCAAAAGCAAGTCGTTTTTACAGCAGAAGACGAGAAAGGATATCTGAGGGGATCGATGCCCGGATGCAACATTGGCCATCGCCTGGTCTCTGTCTTCCCCCCGTGGGTGCTGATAGGGCGAGTGGTTCAGTGCATCGAGGCTCATTGGGGAAGGGTGCTTCTAGTGGCACCAGATTGGCCGAGATGATCGTGGTATGCGATCTGATCCGGCTTCTCGATGGAGAGCCTTGGAGATTGCTGGCAACGGAGAATCTGTTGATGCAGGGTCCGCTGCGGATGCCTCAGTTAGATCGGTTCTCACTTACGGCTTGACCATTGAAAGGGCGAGGTTTAAAAAAAAAAAAAAAAAGGTTATTCAGGAGCCATCATTGCGACCTTGCTTCGAGCCAGGAAGCGGTCCACATCCCTGGCATACATGCGAATATGGCATATATTTGAGGACTGGTGTTCTCAACGACAGGTCAACCCTACAGCTGCCACGGTCTCTGTACCTGTGGTGTTAAGTTTCTTACAGGACGGTTTTGAGAAGGGCTTGGCGGCCAGTTCGTTAAGAGTCCATCTGGCAGCTCTGGCTTGCTATAGAGGTATGGGCCTTGGTGTCGCCTTGGGCTCTCACGTCGTCGTGGTGCATTTTCTAAAGGCGGTTTCTAGGATACGGGCCTCTCGCAGAATAATGGTGCCTCCGTGGGATCTCAATTTGGTGTTAGGAGCGTTAACTAGAGAACCCTTTGAACTCTTCTCTCAGGCTTCTCTCAAAGATTTGACCATAAAGGCAGTGTTTTTAGTGACCATTTGTTTGGCTCGGCGTGTTTCGGAGCTGCAGGCATTGTCTTGCCAGGAGCCGTTTTTGTCTTTTTCTAGGGAAAAGGTGGTGTTGCGTCGGAAGAAAGTGGTTCAGACCGGAGTCTGCGTTGCCTGGACGTAAAGAGTTCTGTGCCAATACTTGAAAGTGGCAGAGTCCTTTCATAAGTCTGAACGTCTATTCATTCTCTTTGGAGGTCCCCGTAGGGGTGAGGCGGCAGCTAAAGCTTCAATTTCCAGATGGGTTCGAGAGGAAATAGCGTTAGCATATATCTTGCACGGTCGCCCGGTACCAGAGGGATTTCAGGCGCATTCCACCAGAGCGCAAACAATGTCTTGGGTGGAGCACAGTTTGGTTCCTCCGGTGGAGATTGGCAGTACGGCGACGTGGTCGTCGCTCCATACCTTCAGTAAACACTGTTGTCTGGATGTTCAGGCGGTGAGTGATGCCTGTTTCGGGTCGGTGGTGCTGCGATCCGGGTGGAAAGGTCCCTCCCAATGATTACTGCTCTGTTACATCCCAGAGGTGGAGGACTGAACTGGAGGAATGATAAGGAAATAGAAATTACACTTACCTGGTAATTGTTGTTCCTTGAGGAACTCCAGTTCAGTCCTCAATCCTGCCTGGGGACGATCAATTCAGACGTGCGTCTTTGGTTTGGGGGGGATTTTCCGGTCACTAAGAGTGTAATATTTTTGATATGCCGGAGATCGCGGTGGTATCTCTTCCTTTCTCTTTTGGTCTTCCTTCCTTCTTTCTGTCTGTCTTACTCTGATCTGGGGGAGGGGAAGAGGACAGGGGAAAGAAGGAGGTTGTGGCTTTTCCCCTTTGCCTTAGGGGATTTTAGTTTAAGAGTTAAAGGTTAAGTTCAGAGTTGTAATTAATACTTTAGCTATTTATTTGTTGTTCCTTTGAGTCTGCTTTGTCAATAGTTCACTGGGGCTGATGGAAGAGACCAGCAGGATATATCCAGTGATGTCACGAATTTGACATGTCCAGTCTCCATGCTGCAGGAGTAGGTGCACTACCCAGAGGTGGAGAACTGAACTGGAGTTCCTCAAGGAACAACAATTACCAGGTAAGTATAATTTCTATTTATCCACCTGCAGCTGCTTATTAGCTTCAACAGAACCAACAGGGCCCTCTTCAACCCAAGAAGGCAAAGACACCTAAGCCACAACCAGCTGTACATCCACAGATAGCACCTGTTTTTTGACTTCTTCCTAGAGAGCATAGCTACTCTGCCTCTGCAGAGTCCCCCACCCCTACACTTAGCAGGCAGGCTCTGTTCCTATGCCCACAGGTGGCACCTCATCACATCAGAGCAATGGATGTTCAACATTGTCCACAGGGGCTATCTGCTTCACTTCCAAAGCTTACCCCTGACCACCTCCTCAAGGGATTGTCCCACAAATGTCCTGCAGGCTGATCTCCTATTAAACAAGGTCTACCCTGTTAGCTCAGAGGGCTATAGAACAAGTTCTGCCCCTCCAAGAGGGCAAGGGCTTCTATTCTTCTTACTTTCTTATCCCCACAAAGACAGGAGGGTTGAGGCCCCATCTAGATCTAAGGGACCTAAACAAATTCCATGTTTGAGAAAAATTCAAAATGATTTCCCTTTGTACACTCCTGCCATACCTTCAGAGGAATGACTGGCTATTCTCTAGAACTCAAGAAGGCATACACGCATATACTGATAACACCCTCACCACAAGCAGTATCTGCGGTTTCAGGTCAAGCAAAACCTCTACCAGTATTGGGTACTCTCCTTCGGCTTAGCCTCTGTGCCCCATGTGTTCAGAAAATGCATAGCCGTGGTGGCGGCCTGTATTCATACTTTGGAGGTCTCATTTTCCTCTACTTAGACAACTGGCTCATTAGGGGAGATTCCCCACAAGAGATAAAATTGTTCCTTCATTCCACCATAATGGTGCTCCAAGTTCTGGGATTCATTCTAAACTTTCCCAAGTCACAACTAGTGCCCTCCCAGTGGCTTCTCCTTATCTGAGCTTTTCTGGACCCTCAGCAGGCCCGAGCTTTCCTTCCATGGGATCACTCTGCCTGCCTCATTGAGCTAGCCCAAAGGATCATAAGTCACAGTGCCGTAACAGCTCAGAAGATGCTGTGACTTTTAGGGCACATGTCTTCCAAAGTCCTTGTCATGCCCTGTGCCTGCCTGCACATGCGGCAAGCTCTTTCGTCTCAGTGGTCCCAAGCAATTGGGCACCTCTCAGACAAAATCTGCATCACCCCTCCTCTCGTCAACTCCCTTCAGTGGTGGTGCTCCCCTCAAAACCTGCTTGAGAGGTCACCTTTTCAGATGCCGTCATCTCAATGCATCCTGACCATTGGATGTTTCCAAACTAGTTTGGGGGGGCTCATAGGAACAATCTCACCATGTAGGGACAGTGGACGCCACAGGAGTCTCTGTTGCAGATCAACCTCCTGGAGCTCCATGTTCTTACAAATGCCCTTCGGGTTTTTCAGCCCCAACTCTCGGGCCAACAGGTCTTAGTCTAGACAGATAACCAAGTAGCCATGTTCTATGTGAACAAACAGGGAGGGGCAGGTTCCTATCCTCTCTTCCAGGAAGTCCTTCATCTCTGGTGCTTCTCCATTGCACACCTCATCCATCTTGGAGCGGTGTATCTCCCAGGCAAACAAAATCTCCTGGGAGACAGACTCAGTTGTGTCCTCCATCCACACGAATGGACCCTGAATCGGGAAACTGCATCTTGGATCTTCCACATGTGGGAGACCTCCCGGGTAGATCTATTCGCCATCCCAGTGAATGCACAACTTCCACTGTTCTGCTCTCGGCTTGCCCGCTCTGCATGGCCAGGCAACTGATGCCTTTCTTCTACATTGGGGATAGGGCTCCTCTACACATTTACTTCCATCCCCTTGATATCCATGACCCTGTTCAAACTACAGGCTGACAGGGCTCCATGTTAAAACCCTCGGCCCAGTGTGCAGCAGCAGCCAAGAGAGCAAATAGAATGCTAGGTATCATAAGGAAAGGAATGGAGAATAAAACAAAAGATATTATAATGCCTCTATATCGTTCCATGGTGAGACCGCACCTTGAATATTGTGTGCAATTCTGGTCGCCGTATCTTAAAAAGGATATAGCGATTTTAGAAAAGGTTCAGAGAAGAGCCACCAAAATGGTAAAGGGGATGGAAGGATACTCCTATGAAGAGAGGCTGAAAAGGTTAGGGCTCTTTAACCTGGAAAAGAGACGGCTGAAGGGAGATATGATAGAGGTCTATAAATTAATGAACGGAGTGGAACGGGTAAACGTAGATCGATTGTTTACCTTATCAGAATATAGAAAGACTAGGGGACATGCAATGAAGCTACAGGGTAAACTATTTAAGACTAATAAAAGAAAATATTTTTTCACTCAACATGTAATCAAACTCTGGAATTTGTTACCGGAGGATGTAGTATCTTTATCTTTATTAACATAGTTTTATATACCACTCACACCACAGGGGCACCCACCAGAGTGGTTCACAATATCAAAGTAGGCTGCTGGGAGAAGGAAAGGAACGCCATAGTAATAGAGAAAGAACAGCAAAGAAAAAGAATAAATCAAACAAAACAGAGCAAAGATGATATGGAGGAGCAGAGAGTTGGGAAACAACACAATCAGTGGGGTGGTGGGGGAGGAAGGGGATCATGGGAACAGTAAAGGCTGTTGGTGTAGCTGGGTTTAAAAAAGGTTTGGACAAGTTCCTGGAGGAAAGGTCCATAAACCATTATTTAGAAGTGACCGAAGATATCAGTGCTTGACCCAGTACAAGCATTGTGGAACCTGTGTCTTTTGGGGATACTGCTAGGTACGTATGACCTAGATTGGCCACTGTTGGAAACAGGATACTGGGCTTGATGGACCTTGGTCTGACCCAGTTGGCATATCTTATGTTCATGATTGAGAGCTCCTTATTGGCCCTGCCAGCCATGGTTTCCTCTGCTACTTCGACTAGCACAGACTCCACTTCTTAGCCTGGGGCATGCGCCTGACCACCTCTTGCAGGAGCATGGGACACTTCTCCATCTCAGTCCACAGGCTCTCTGCCTCATGGTGTGGCTACTGAAAGCCTGATCTTTGCTGACCACAACCTTCCACAACAGGCCAAGGATATCCTACTTGCATCATGCAAACAGTCTACCAGACTATCTCATGCTTTCAAATGGCGAAGGTTCACACTCTGGTGTGACCTGAAGCATATTGACCCCTCCACCGCCCCATGGAATTTCTTTTACAATATTTTCTCTACTTGACTTTGGCGGTTCTCAAGACTACCTCAGTCAGAATTCATCTTAGTGCCATTGTGGCTTAGCACAAGCCCGTAGACAGCCCGTTTCTTCGCATCCCTTGGTGCAACGGTTCATGCGGGGTCTCCTGCTCTTCAAAACACCTATTAGGCCACCACTGGTGGCCTGGGACCTCAATGTGGTTCTGGCACAACTCTTAAAGCCTCCTTTTGAGCTTTTAGTGACAACGTTTCTGAAATTCCTAACCTGGAAGGTAATCTTCCTCATCGCCCTAACCTCAGCTCGTCGCATCAGCGAGCTGCGGTGGCAGATCCTCCATACCCAGTTCCACCATGACAAGGTGGTCCTCCGTAGCCATCCACACTTTTTCCGAAGGTGGTTTCTCCCTTCCATCTCAATCAGTGATGCTGCCGGTCTTCTTCCCCAGACCTCATGCTTCTCGGGCGGAAGCAACACAACACACTTTAGATTGCAAGCTAGCACTCGCTTTTTACTTGGACAGAATTAAGACTCTCAGGAAATCCTCTCAATTATTAATTTCCTTTGATCCCAGTCACCTGGGACTTCCAGTGACAAAGTGCACCCTATCCAACTGGATAGAGGACTGCATTTCTTTTGCCTACGCTCAGGCAGGACTCTCCCTGGAGGGTCATGCCGCATTCACAATGTGTGAGCCATGGCAGTCTCAGTTGCCAGTCTCAGGTCCATCTCCATTGACGAAATCTGTTGTGCAACTACCTGGCCCTCCATTCATATCTTTGCTGCATCCTACTGCCTAGACAGGGACTTCTATCAGAATGCCATCTTTGGCCAGGCTGTCCTCCAGCATCTTTTCAGGATTTAAATGCAACTCCTGCCCTCCATCCCAAACTTCTTCTGGTACCAGACTTCCTTGGCGATGGTCTAGATGCCTGCAATAGAGTGTAATGGGGCCACCTGGTATCCACACCACCTCGGCTTCATTGGGATGCCATTGTTCCTGTTCTTTCAGTCTGGTTCCTGGGAGCTAGTGAGTCCCATATGTGAAGACTGTGTTCCTGCTTGTTTCTGGAGATAGCATTGTTACTCACCTGTAACAGGTGATCTCTGGGAACAGCAGGAATCGGTCTTCACAACCACCCTCCTCCCCTAGGAGTTGTAGGGTATACGTCTTCCTCTATCTCTCAGCTAATAACTCAACTGAGGAGAGGACTGGGGAAGGCGGGAAGGCAGACGTGCATGCACAGTGGGTTGCTCCCAAAAGCTTTCCAATTGGACGCTGGGGAGCGTTCCCACCTGTGCTCTATCGGTATCGACGATACCCATATGTGAAGACTGATTCCTGCTGTTCCTGGAGATCACCTGTTACAGGTGAGTAGCAACACTTTCTGTATGAGCTGTTTGCTGCCAAACTGATCTTTTATCCATGGTACATAACTTATGTGGGGATTTTATTACAAGTGTATTACATATAAAGAAACACTGTACACTTTTGACCCCTGAGGAAGGCATGCTAAATGTTGAAACACACCCATGTAGGGTCGTGTTTGGAGATCAAATGATTATATCCCAATAAAAAAAATTATATTATATCTTGCGTCACCTGTCGTTTTCTTCTGTTCTCTGTTAGTAGTGTGGTGCCTTTTTCTGACTTTGGCTGAAAGTGGGCCCGCCTCGTATTCCGTTAGAAGTGAGTGCAGGCTTTCACGTCCTGCATACTTTCAGCCATAGCAAAATAAATAGAAATAACCTGAGGGGATAAGGTGTGTGTTCAGGCAGGGGAGTAAAACTCGCCCTCATGGGGTTTTAATTTTCAAATGTTCGTACACTGTTTTACTCTCCAGTTGGCTGTCCACATAAACAGGAGGGACAAATATGTGGGTCATTTCCCTTTAAAAATGTCCGATGGTGCATGTGTGTGAAAAGGGCAACCCCACGGGCAGTTCAGAATTGCCCCAGAACGCCATGCAGGTCTTTCTGAATTCTTTCTCTTCTCTTTTTTTATAGAAATTCCTCTTCTTTGTTCTGAAGAGCAGTGACGTGCTGGATATTCTTGTCCCCATTCTGTTCTTTCTGAACGATGCCAGGGCGGACCAGTGTGAGTTCAGGTTTTGTTGAAGAAAGTGTCTCTTGTCAAGGGCCCATCACAGTAAAGTAGGCCTCAGGGTGAGAAATGCATCGTAGTCACCGCTGTGCCAGTACCAGAGGCAGCAAAGGAGGTTTTGGTGACTCGCTGACGACTTTAAAGTCTCTTTTAATGTCTGCAAATAAACATTTTAACATAAACGTGGGATAGTTTCTTTGATTGCAGCAGGGCATTGTGCCACCAGAAGTGCCCTGAAGCTGGTGAGCTCACTAACGGTACTAGAATTTTCTGGTGGGGATGACAACGTAGTGTTGCATCTTGCTGGCGTGCAGCGCAAGATCATGGGCATACTGATGAGTGCCACTAGGGACATCCTTTTCTGTCATTCACCTGCCCTTGACTCTACATTTTTCTCTTTTTCCATCTCTTTCCTTTAATCACTGACTGGTAAGAGAACGTGTCTTATTTTACACTCCTTTTTTTTTTCCACAGCCCGCGTGGGTCTCATGCACATTGGGGTTTTCATTGTCTTGCTGCTTAGCGGAGAGCGCAACTTTGGGGTGCGACTGAATAAGCCGTATTCCATCCGAGTGCCAATGGACATTCCTGTGTTTACAGGCACACACGCCGATCTTCTCATTGTGGTGAGTTTGGACCCTTCACATTTTCTATGGGCATCTACACTTCTTGCCAGTGGCTGTAGTTTTGAGCTTTTCCTTTCTATGAATGTGGGCTATAAACACAAATGGCCATCTTCTTGTGAATTGGGGTTCTGTTTTCTCTCCTTGCAGGGCCGGCCTAAGGCTATCTGATGCCCTAGGCAACCCTTCACCCATGTGCCATCCCCTGCCCTATTCCATCTTCCCTGCCCTAATTCCCAAGTCCCTTCCACTTGCTTAGCCCCCCTCCCCATAGTCCAGTATCTTTCCTTCCTTCCCCTTACTTCTGCTCTGCCTCTGTCCTCCGTTCTGCCTGAGCTTGAATCAGTGAAGTGGCGGACCTTTCGAAAACCTGCACAGCTGTGCTTGAGGCCTACCGAGTCCTGCTCCCACCAAAGCAAACTCCTATCGAGGGATGGGGGTCATGGCAGGCATGCAGCGTGGCTGTGCTGGTATTCAAAGGCCTTGCACTATGCCGATAATAGATTTGAAATGCTAAGGTTGGCCTTGCTGCTATTCCTTGCATCCTGCCATCCTAGGAGAATATCTATCTAGTGGCGGGTCGGCCCTGTTTCTCTGCAGACATACTTATGTCTGTTTGGCATGAATGTGATCTCTGCGTTCTGTATTTCAGACACTGGTGAATGCCATTGCTGTGCAGATGTAGGGAGCCATGTTTTTTTGTTACGGGGAGGAACTGCATGTTTTCCTTTGCAGAACATGGGGAGGTGATCATGCTATATGGTGATAAATGTTTGAGTCTTATTTTGGTGATATTGCAGGTGTTCCACAAGATCATTACCAGTGGACATCAGCGGTTGCAGCCCCTGTTTGACTGCCTGCTTACCATCATAGTGAATGGTAAGGGTCTGGAGGTACTGTCGTGCACTGCGACTGTGCCACGGAGCTGAAAGCCACTGGGACATAGATTTGCAAGTGACATCTGGCCTCTATTGCCACAAAGAAATGGGAATGGGGGTTTGAGTTAGACTGGAGCTATTTAGAGAGATTCATTGTTGAGAGAAGTTCTGTGAGTGACGGGGAAAGTCACAGATAATTTGGAAAGGGGGGATTCTAGGACATCGCTGAATAAGGAACTTGGGTAAGATATTTGGAAAGTTGTAGTGCATATGGTTGTCCAACAGGTGGTGCCATATACTTGCTACATAGGTTCACAGTGGAATAACTACAACTATTTGCATATTTTCATAGTTAGACTTGAAAGAGAGCTGTCCAAAACAGTTACGGAGCTTTACCACTGAGCAGCCTTTTGGTACTTCCTCTCTCATGCACTTTTTTCTCTCTGACTCTGCTATTTAAATCCCAGTTTCTCCGTACCTGAAGAGTCTCTCCATGGTAGCTGCCAACAAGCTTCTGCACCTACTGGAGGCTTTTTCTACTACTTGGTTCCTCTTCTCCTCCGTCCAGAACCACCACCTGGTCTTCTTCCTGCTGGAGGTCTTCAATAACATCATCCAGTACCAGTTTGATGGTAAATGGCCCTGGCTGTAGCCTCTGTCTTCTTCCCTTCCTCCAGGATGGGTCATTTTAGGTTGTGATGGGAGCGTGCGCATTGTAAAACTCCTTTCAAATGCATTGGACTAGATGAGGTAACAGGTTTGAGTAGCAGCAGGAGAACTGGAGGGTTAGATATTAGGAAAAGGGTGCTCGTATGCTGGAACGTGGATGGCTTGTGCAAGAGGCATGGCCAGTCCTGGGCTTTCTACCCTTTCTGCCAATAGTCACCCAAATTATGAGCCTCGGATACTTTTCTCTCTTCATCTCCTTCCCCCACAGTGTGGCACAGGAAGAAAGACGAGGCAGCTAGTGCCAGTACCTTCTGCTTCCTATTGCCGCGTTCACCAACCCTTCCTCCTCGCGGGTTTGAACTGCACGTGCTCGGTACAGCTACGGAAAGCTGCATAGTTCAAACATCTCGTTGGACCACCCGGGGGAAGGGAACAAGAAGCAAGAAGCACTGCAGCAAGGAAACATTAGAAGTGCCCAGACCACGGAAGAAGAGGAATCGTGGCTCCTGGCAGGGAAGGACTGTGTTCAGAGAACACTCCCGTCTGTGCTTAGTGCTTTTCCTGCACTGGAGCAGGTTTCCTAGGGAGGTCATAGAGCTTTTTAAAAGCAGATTAGTAGATGGAAGGTAATGTTATAAAGCATGCTTTTTCACACAGTAAAACGGGGGGGGGGGGGGGGGTATATGCATATACACAAGTCCTCATGCTATGAAAGGTGTTCCCGGAGACAGCATATGGGCAGAGCTGTGAGGTAGGCATCTGCCCTATAAAACATGCCTATACTCGCCCAGGGTTGATACAGAAAGTAACGCCCTCTGTGGAATGGGTATAACTACTGTGAGAGCATTTGCGCCCTGCTGGGGACTCTTCCAGGAGCCTGTCTTATAACACCACATGCATGCACATGTTGTGTTAAAAAAAAAGAAAAAAGACTTTGTTGCATTTTTTCTGGCAGCTGTGTTTATAAAATGAACCCCGTGTTGTCTGAGATGATAGGTGAGAATGAGGCCAAGGGCCTCTTGAAGTTCCTTCTAACCTCCTCTTCCTGTGATTCTAGGAGATGTTTACGTAATTCAGAAGGAGGAAACGTCTCCTGTCATGGAACCACGTGTCGAGAGTAGGGGGTGTGGGGAATGTCGGCATTTTAAAGCATGGTCATGTGGATAAGTGAAGTGCTCCCTGTGGTCTCCCTATAACTCCTAAATCGGATGCCCAGAAGAGGGTGGGAAAGCAGTCTCGCTCTGCATGGGGAGGGGAATTATGGACTGGAATTCCACCCCGATGTTGCTGGGAAGGGAAATGAAAGCTCTAGTAAAGGGGCCGCTGTGAGCTGTATGTAGTTACTATTACGGAGCGAGGCTGAATGGTAGAGGGGAGTCTATGTATAGAAAAACATTCCTGTATTGCATAACCATTGCAGGATTTTGTTAGTATTATAAGGGGTACGTTTTTATAAAAGGGACGCCTATGGGAGAAGTCCAGAGTGCCTATTTAAAACCTATTTTTTAATGACAGCATAGATGTTTGTGCCACCCCAAATGATGCATAAAAACCCCCACACAAATTTTACACCTGTTCTATGCGTGTACTTGCTTGCGTGCATTTCCTAATGTATACATCCCAGCTCCACACAGCTCCGCTCAAGGTGCACGCCTGGGAACACCTACATTCAGATTGCATAAAGTAAGTGCACCGTCTTCCTGCGCCCACTTTTTGCACGCCTATGCACACGGCGCAGCAGGTCTTGCATATGGGGAAAGCTGTATAAAATGACCCCCGTAGGCTCTGATTCAGTAAAGCTTTCCTCCTATCCTCTCTCCATGAGGGGAAAAGCTTTGTGAATTAAGCTGCTGCTAAGTGGTGCAGCAGATGTCTTGCGTTAGTGACGTAGCTTTTGGGCACTGAAGACAATATCCAGTAGAAGTTGCCGTTAGCAGAAGAATAAAGCCAGCCAATTCAGATGCTTATGGGCGTGGAAAGCACGTCTGTTGGGGAAGCGGTGTGTTCTTGCTAGATGGAGGGCACTGGATCCCCCGCCCCTTGTAGTGACACTGGAGAGATTCTTCATGATCAGGTGAGGATAGAGTATGGCCTTTCCAGGGGTTCAGGCATGGAGTTTCGTTCTCATCTTGTTTGGTAGAAGGAGGGAAATGGCAGGCTAGGATTAACAGTTGCAATTGCATGGTCTGATCTCGTTAGATTCAATAGTAGTACATTGGTCGGGGATCCCGGGGGCAGATGATATGAACTACACTTGAAGGGGGAGGCTTAGACCCGTGAATGAGTAGTGGAGTGGGTGGGGGGGCTGCATGAATCTCTGGCAGATGCTGTCTTTTGTATTGTGTGGCTCTGTTATGTGGGAGGCTTCCCTATGCATGTGTGTTTGCTGTGTTTGTAGTCTTCAGTAAATAGAGATCTTTGTCTAAGGAGTGGGGTAACGGGGCTGAGGGGTATAAAATGATGAAAAGGTTTCAAAAGTTGTTATGCTATGAAATAGCTGGTTTGTAGAAGGCGCAGCTACATACCGGTGTGCTTATCGGTTTCCATTTTGAAATAGAAAGATTTGAGCATGGTATAAAGCTAAATAGTTCGTTCTTAGTTCCTCTGTAATCTGTTTTGCGGTGTACGCACTCAGGACCGTTCTTTCTCATGGACATGCTCCTTGTAACCATAGGAAATTCCAGCCTGGTTTATGCCATCATCCGGAAGAGGAATGTCTTTCACCAGCTCGCCAATTTGCCCACAGACACGGCCTCCATACAGAAAGCCCTGCAGCGAAAGAAAAAGTCACCTGAACCCATCTCCCGAAGCAACTCCCAGGAAGGGGTTTCCATGGAAGGTTCATGGCCTGCAGCACCTGCTGAGCCAGGCACGCTTAAGACCAGCTTGGTGGCCACCCCAGGTAACGCCAAACCCTCCTTCCTCCTCCCCCCCCCCACCCACTTCAACATATGATGTGCCTAAGCTGAGATTTTTTGAATGATTATATTGTGACAAATACTATTAGTAAATGCCAACGTTTCCTGATTGCTCAACGGTTAACAGATACCCAGTAAGGAGTAGGCAGTGGTAAGGGAAAGGGGTTTGGATGTAGCTCATGGTCTTTGTAGCTCGCAGCGAGTTACATTCAGTTGCAGGAAGTATCTTCCTGTCCCCACAGGGCTTATGTTCTTAGTTTGTAGCTGAGACAATAAAAGGTTAAGCAACTTGCCCAAGGTCACAGCCAATAGCAATGGGATTTGAACACTGGCTGTCAGCCATCTACAACTAGGTTGCTATAAAGAGCGCCTGGCTGTCTGCTTTCATAGGCTTGTGTCCTCTGTACAATCTCTCTCTCTCTCTCTCTCTCTCAGGGATTGAAAAGCTCACAGAGAAGTCTCAGGTGTCTGAGGATGGCACGATGCGTTCTGTTGAATCCGAGGCTCTTCAGTCTCCAGTGGAGAACAGTCCGTCTGCTCTAATCAGTGACACAGAGTCATTGAGTGCGGTAAGATCTCAGATGGTGTTGGAGGAACATTGGTTCCCTCTGGAGGGAGGGATCTGAGCTTGAGTGAGGTTCTGGGCCCTGGGGTATGTTTGTTAGGGTCTGCAGGTAGAGAACAACTTCTCCATGAACAGGCTGGAAATAAGTTCTCACATATGGGTGATGTCACCGATGGAGCCCCACACGGAACGCTGTCCAGCTTCCAGATTTTTGGAAACTTCTGGAAGGTACACCGTGCATGCCTGTCTTACCCGCTTGCTACGGTGCTATATTTTCCAGTCTTCTTTTTTTCACGGAGCCCTTAGGATGTGTTTCTGCAGTCCAGAAAAAAGTTTGATTTTTTTGCCCTTGTGGCTGTGCTGTTTGTTGTTTTTCACCCTTTGGGTGATTTTTTTTTTTTTGCACCTTTTGGCATTTTTACCCCTTCAGGGGTCTTTTTTCCGCTCACAGCTGTTTGTCAGTTTGATTTTGCCGAGGCAATATTTTTTGGCAAGTCTAAGCCGGCTAGCGGCTTTAAGAAATGTACCAAGACTACCTCCTACAAGGAGATTAGGCGATTCAGAATCTAGAAGGAGTGGTGAAGGATTATATGAACCTGAATCATAATGGAGACGTGGGGACTGGAATACTTTGGGATGGGCTTAAGGCGGTCCTTCGGGGCCACCTAATTCAGCTGGGGGCCCAGGGGAAATGCCAATGAGATGAGCAGCTCAATAACCTCACCACTCAAAGGCCCTAGAACGGAGACATAAAGGGGGGAGGGGGGGACCCACAAATTCATGTGCAGATGGAGGGGGTCAGAAGGCAATTGCAGGAACTCCAAATGGAACAGATAGTGTTCCAGCTTCAACGGGTTAATCAGCTGTATTATGAATTTGATAATAAATGTCCCACAGGCAGCTGCATTGGATATCATTGAAGACACTTTTGTTTAAAAGAGAGAGACCAATACGAGTTCCATCATTTTTCCTTACTCAAATGGCGAGTCTCGCAATGACCGAAAATTTCTTCTATTTCAGAGGGATATTCTGTAAACAGATAAAGGAGTTGCAATGGGGGTCATCCATGGCCCCAGACGTAGCCAACCTCTACGTTGCCAATTTTGAGACCATTTTTTTAACACATCACCCGTTCACTAGTCAATTAAAATTTTGGAAATGCTACATCGATGATGATTTGATTATCTGGGATGGCACAGAGATGTCACTCTTTGATTTTTGCGTGGCTTAACACGCTAGATGAAAACCTACAATTTGAAGGCTCATATAGTACCTGTGCAATCCCATACTTAGACATCCTTATTAAGAAAACTCAAGATGGTTTTATTACAGATCTATATCGCAAACCAACAGATAGAAACACGCTCCTAAAGTTTGACAGTTTCCATGATAAGTCTCTTAAGAAAAATCTTCCTGTCAGCCAATTCCTCAGGCTACGTTGCCTATGCACACACCAACAGGACTTTGAACATCACGCTAAAGATATGACCAATAGATTTCTCCAACATGGATATCCGAGTCAGTGCATTCAAGTGGCTTACGACAGAGCCAGAAACACCAATAGAGACGATTTACTTGCTACAAAGAATGCAGTTCATCTAACAAACTAGTTTGCGCCCTCACATTTTCTAACCTGTCACATAACATCATCGATATCTTGAAAAAGGAATGACGCCTCTTATCCTCATTACCAGCTTTTGCATCAAAACAGTTGACCGTAGCCTATAAACGTAACCGTAATCTTGCAGATATCTTGGTGCCCTCTGCCTTGTCCAAACCAAGAACCAATCTAAAAGTGAAAGGACATTACAAATATGGAAGATGCTCCGTGTGCTCTCATGCTTTGATTACAAAAAACCTTTTTTCAACATAATGATTCAAAAATGTTTTACATCAGTTCTTAAATTGTAATACCTCAAACGTGATTTACGCTATCCGCTGCCCTTGCAACATGCTCTACCTAGGCAAAACAGACCAGTAAAAACACATCATTGAGCATAAAAGCTGTATACTAAGGAAAACTGAGGAGAAACCATTAGTCTCCCACTGGATGGAAAAGAGCCACCTAATTTCAGTTATCCCAATTTTTGGTCATTAAAGTGGTGCAACCTCATTGGCGTGGTGGAGACCTAGAAACAATTGTATTAAGGTTTGAGCAATGTTTTATTTATGAGCTTAATATACTCACGCCATTTGGTCTGAATCAGGAAGTTGACCTATCAGTCTTTTTATAATTTGTCCTTTCACAATTTGTCTTCTTACAATCTTTTGTTCAAATTTTTAATTTCCATTTTTATTATTGTTGTTAGTATTTTTATTTTGATCTCTAATTATTTCAGTCTTTTATATTTTTTATTCATTAATTATTATCTATATGCTATTTGATGTCTTATCGTTCATTCCTATCTTTATTTAGTCATTAATCAACACAGTGACCATCTTGTTTTGATTGATATATACGCTGTTTTTATATAAATTTTCACCCTCTACCACACTTTTCTCGGTATTTAGTTTTTATTCATTCATTGATTTACCCTTATTTATTCATTTAATTATTTATTATAATCATTTTTATATTATTTTAAATTATTAATTATTTTTTACCTTTTATTTACCATCCCTGATACATTGCAGCATTATTTATTTCCCCCTCCCCTATTTTAACCACATGTTTTTTTGAAAAAAATGTTAGTTCAAATGCAAGTTAAAAGTTTAACAAATTCACTTCATATAAAAACAGAAATATGATGACAGAAAAAGAGCACATGGCCTATCTAGTCTATCCTTCCAGATCAACAACTACAACAGTCCACTTTTTACCTTTAGAGATCCTCTGTGTTGGTCCCATGCTTTTTTTGAATTCGGTTACTGTCCTCATCTCTACCACCTCCACTGGGAGACTATTCCACGGATCCACCACTCTTTCCGTAAAGAAATATTTCCACATATCACTCCTGAATCTATCTCCCTTCACCCTCATCCCATGTCCCCTCATAGCAGAACTTGCTTTCAATTGAAAGAGGCTCTCTCCCTGAACATTTATGCCACGGAGGTATTTAAACATCTCAATCATATCACCTCTATCCCGCCTTTCCTCTAAGGTGTACATATTAAGATCCTTAGGTCTGTCCTCATATGCTTTATAATGAAGATTGTAAATGGTTCCGAGAGTCTGTCTCAAGTCCTAACTGGAGCAAGAGGCTTTTTCACTTTTGATAGAAGCATAAAAATCACGTCGGCCTCTAGCTGTACTGTGGTGTTCCCACCCATCCTAGGCTTGGTGCTTCTCATGTCAGGAGCTCCAGTGGGCAGGTGAGACGGGTGGCATCTTGGATCAGGCAGAAACTTGGATTTATAAATATCTGCAGGATATTTTGGAATCTCTTCTTGGCGTCGGCATTCTAAGGATCAAGAGGTTTATTTTATAACAAGGTGCCTAGGACGAAAAGGTACATAGACAGTTGGGTTGTTCAACATATGCGCCGATGTGCCTGTGTAAGAATACCCCAGGGAAAGGTAAGCGCAGCCATTTACACATGCTCTGGGTCTGGTATGATTTGCACATCTGGGCTGGTGAGAACTGGCACATGTTAATCCCACCCACTTATTTTCCACCCTCGGAGACTCCTACACATTCACTGCGTGCTGTGACTCCTCTGCGCTGCTGCTTAGACGTATACACATTGGGCAGCTTTATAACACCCTGCTTGTGCGCATATCGTGCTGTTCTATTAGTTCTTCTAAAATTAGCCCCTTAGTGGGCATCGGACCTTGTGTCATGAGTAGGAAGCTGCTTTCTAGATTGGAGCCGGTGCCATGCATTGTGGCTATCTTAAGGAAGGACTGGCTGTTGCGCCAAGACCTCTTGTCATGGTTGCGAGGACGGCAGGGTATCATGACTCATGGTTTATTTGGTTTACTCTACCGCCATTGCCACCCTTTCATTTATCATAACGGCATTTGCTCTGTATAACGGCATAAGGGGCTCTTCTGAATACTTCCAGGCAGAGAGGATTGGCCAGGCAGAGTATTGTGGATATTACATGTGTAATTTCACGTAGCACTAAGGACATTGGCGTATGTGCTCACCAATGGCTCTCTTTATGCTACCACTAGAGTACAGATTCTACCCACCCCCTACTCCTTCCTCTTTTATGGAAAATGTTCCAACCAGCAGATTACAGTACCATAAATCTGCTATCAGTGGGAACTGTGCCTATCCATCAGCCCTGAAAACAGCTTTATGATGGCAAGTTACCTTCCCTAAACCTGTCAGTGCTGAGACTTGGCTGTGACTGTGAGATTGTGGGTCAGGTTTCTGCTCCCATTATGCACTTTAGCCCCACAGGGTCCCTTCTTCAGTACCTCCACATTTATTTTGGGAGTGGAAGGATTTTTGTTTGCAGATGCTGGGGGTGGGGATGGGTTTTCCCCCTCCTTTCCTTTGCGTAGGTTATGTTCTGTACAGATCTAAGCCTTTGAGTCTTGACTCCATGAAGGTTTATATAACAATATTTCAGTAGCCCTATCTCTGCTCTTGGTATTTTTAGAGGTGTGACCCTGAAAACTCACACAACACTTTGGCTGATGTCTTGCCAAAGCTATTT
Source organism: Ichthyophis bannanicus (assembly GCA_033557465.1). Taxonomy (NCBI): domain Eukaryota; kingdom Metazoa; phylum Chordata; class Amphibia; order Gymnophiona; family Ichthyophiidae; genus Ichthyophis; species Ichthyophis bannanicus. Next base: position 295,488,917 of record CM066041.1, read on the forward strand.
ACAGAAGAATTACGACCCCATCCCACCTTTGTTCTGCTGCTTTCACTTCTCTCTATGCAGCCTCAGAACATAAGATCAGACCAAGGACCATCAAGCCCAGTATCCAGTTTCCAACAGTGGCCAATCCAGGTCACAAGTACCTGGCAGGTTCCCAAAAAGATACATAGGTTCCACAATGCTTGTCCCAGGGTAAGCAATGGATTTCCCGGGTCATTTTTAATAATAGTTTATAGACCTTTCCTCCAGGAACTTGTCCAAACTTTTTTAAATCCAGCTACACTAACAGCTTTTGCTACATCCTCCAGTAATGAATTCCAGAGTTTGAGTACCGTTGAGTGAAAAAATATTAGTCTTAAATGGAATGCATTGTAGCTCCATTGCGTGTCTCCTAGACTTTCTACTTTTTGATAGGGTAAATAACTGATCTACATTTACCCGTTCTACTCTATTCATTAATTTATAGACCTTTATCATATCTCCCCTCAGTTATCTCTTTTCCAAGTTGAAGAGCCCTAACCTTTTAAGCCTTTCCTCATAGGGGTATCCTTCCATCCCCTTTACCATTTTGGTAGCTCTTCTCTGAACCTTTTCTAATTCTGCTATATTCTTTTTCAGATATGGTGACCAGAGTTGCACAAAATATTCAAGGTGTGGTTGCACCATGGAATGATACAGAGGCTTTATAATATTCATGGCTTTATTCTCCATTCCTTTCCTTATGATCTTTGGCATTCTATTTGCTCTCTTGGCCGCCGCTGCACACTGGATGGAGGGATTCAATGTATTATTCACAATGATGCCTAAATCATTTTCCTGGGTGGTGGTTCCTAATGTGTAACCTTGCATCGTGTAACCATAGTTTGGGTTGTTCTTTTCTAGGTGCATAACTTCGCACTTGTGCACATTAAATTTCATCTGCCATTTGGACATCCAGTCTTCCAATTTATCAAGGTCCTCTTGCAGTTTTTCACACTCCTCTTGTGTTTTAACAACTTTGAATAATTTTGTGTTCTCTGCAGATTTGATCACCTTGCTCTTCACTCCCATTTTCAGGTCATATTTATAAATATGTTAAAAAGCAGCGGGCCCAGTACAGATCTCTGGGGTACTCCACTATTTACCTTTCTCCATTGAGAATATTGGCCATTTAGTCCTACTCTCTGCTTTCTATCTTTTAACCAGTTCCTGATCCACAATAGTGCACTGCTTCCTATCCCATGACGAGATCTCTTATCTCTCCCTCTCCCTACACCCCTCCTCGGGAACTCTGCTCTTCTGACAAATTACTTCTATTTGTGCCCTTCTCTTCTATTGCTAACTCCAGACTTTGCTCCTTTCACCTTGCAGCTCCTTATGCCTGGAACAAACTACCTGAGTCTGTACGTCAGGCACTTTCTCTGGCCCTTTTCAAATCCAGGCTGAAAACTCTCCTCTTTGCTGCTGCTTTCGGATCTTGACTATCTGATCTCCTTGTGTTTCCTTACCATTGCCCCTAGTTGTATTCCTGTCTACACCTACTGTGTTGTCTGTCTTGACTAGATTGTAAGCTCTGATGAGCAGGAACTGTCTCTTACAATACTGTGCAGTGCTGCGTACGTCTTGTAGCATACTAACATAGTAACATCATAGTAAATGATGGCAGATAAAGACCAGTATGGTCCATCTAGTCTGCCCAGCAATATGGCAGGAGTAGGTGCACCCCTTCACAAGTCTTTTAGGGAGTAGGGGCACACCTACCCATGTCTTCACCCCTCCCCATATCTTTGTTTCTTTGTTTGTTTAGGGGTGAACCCACCGCTTCTCCCCCCCCCCCCCATCGCTCCATGTTGGACACCCCTATTTGTTGAGAAATTAGATGGTTCAGTTTATTTTGATTTAATCTTGTTACATAAGAACATAAGATATTCCATACTGGGTCAGACCAAGGTCCATCAAGGTCCATCAAGCCCAGTATCCTGTTTCCAGTAGTGGCCAATCTAGGTCATACGTACCTAGCAGTTTCCCCAAAAGACACAGGTTCCGCAATGCTTGTACTGGGTCAAGCATTGATATCCTGGGTCCCTTTTTAATAATGGTTTATGGACCTTTCCTCCAGGAACTTGTCCAAACCTTTTTTGAACCCAGCTACATTAACAGCCTTTACTACATCCTCCGGTAACAAATTCCAGAGTTTGATTACACAATGAGTGAAAAAAATTTTTCTTTTATTAGTCTTAAATAGTTTACCCTGTAGCTTCATTGCATGTCCCCTAGTCTTTCTATATTCTGATAGCGTAAACAATCGATCTATGTTTACCTGTTCCACTCCATTCATTAATTTATAGACTTCTATCATATCTCCCCTCAGCCGTCTCTTTTCCAGGTTAAAGAGCCCTAACCTTTTTAGTCTTTCTTCATAGGAGTATCCTTCCATCCCCTTTACTATTTTGGTGGCTCTTCTCTGTACCTTTTCTAATAACGCTATATCCTTTTTAAGATACGGCGACCAGAATTGCACACAATATTCAAGGTGCGGTCTCACCATGGAACGATATAGAGGCATTATAATATCTTTTGTTTTATCTTCCATTCCTTTCCTTATGATACCTAGCATTCTATTTGCTCTCTTGGCTGCCGCTGCACACTGGGCCGAGGGTTTTAACTTTTTATCCACAATGACGCCTAAATCTTTTTCCTGGGTGGTGGTTCCTAATGTGGAACCTTGCATCGTGTAACCATAGTTTGGGTTGTTCTTCCCAAGTGCATAACTTTGCACTTGTCCACATTAAATTTCATCTGCCATTTTGATGCCCAGTCTTCCAATTTATCAAGATCCTCTTGCAATTTTCCACAATCCTCTTGGGTTTTAACAACTTTAGTTTTGTGTCATCTGCAAATTTGATAACCTCACTCGTTATTCCACTTTCCAGGTCATTTATGAATATGTCAAAAAGCAGCGGACCCAGCACAGATCCCTGGGGTACACCACTATTCACCTTTCTCCATTGGGAAAATTGGCCATTTAGCCCAACCCTCTGCTTTCTATCTTTTAACCAGTTCTTGATCCACAGTAGTGCACTGCCTCCTATTCCATGACTCTTTAGTTTTGCCAAAAGTCTCTGATGAGGGACTTTGTCAAAGGCTTTCTGAAAGTCCAGATACACTATATCAACAGACTCACCTTTGTCCACCTGTTTATTCACACTTTCAAAAAAACCATAACAGATTAGTAAGACAAGATCTTCCTTGTCTAAAGCCATGCTGGCTGTCTCCCATTAGGCCATGACTATCTACATGCTGAGTAATTTTATTCTTTATGATGGTTTCTACCATTTTTCCCGGTACTGACTTGAGGCTCACCGGTCTGTAGTTTCCCGGATCACCCCTGGAACCCTTTTTAAAAATTGGTGTTACACTGGCGATCCTCCAATCTTCAGGTATTAGAGATGATTTTAATGATAGTTCACAGATGACTAATAGCAGGTCTGCAATCTCATATTTCAGTTCTTTCAACACCCTTGGATGTATACCATCTGGCCCAGGTGATTTGCTACTCTTCAGTTTATCTAATAGTTGCAATACATCTTCCCGATGTATCGATATTTCCTTCAATTCTTCCGCACCTTTAAATACCACTTCAATCATGGGTAAAATCCCTACATCTTCCTCAGTAAAGACCGAAGCAAAGAATTCATTCAGTCTCTCCGCTATCGCCTTGTCGCCTCTTAGTGCCCCTTTAACTCCTCTATCATCTAATGGACCAACTGACTCTCTCACAGGTTTTTTGCTACGAATGTACTTCAAAAAATCTTTATTTCGCGTTTTTGCTTCCGCAGCAAGCTTCTTCTCAAATTCTCCCTTTGCCTGCTTTATCACTGCCTTGCATTTGACTTGCCAATGCTTGTGCTGTTTCCAGGTTTCGTCGTTTGGCTCTTTTTTCCATTTCCTGAAAGATGCTTTTTTGTTGCTGTAAAGTGATCCACTGTTGCTGTAAAGTGATCCACTGTGTCTGTCCCAGGCCACTTTGAATTTCGTCATTGTGTTTGCCCCCACCACCTCCATCGGGAGGGCATGCCAAGCATCCACCACCCTTTCAGTAAAAAAGTATTTCCTGACATTCCCTTTCAGTTTACCCCCTTGCAGCTTCATGTTATGCCCTCTAGTTTTACAGCTTCCCTGTCTCTGGAAGAGGTTGGTTTGTTCATTATTTCTCTTTAAGTATTTAAAGGTCTGAATCATATCTCCCCTATCCGTCCTCTCCTCCAAAGTGTACATATTTAGGTCTTCAAGTCTCTCATCATAAGGCTTCTGACGCAGGCTCCAAATCATTTTGGTCGCCTTCCTCTGAACAGCTTCCATTCTTTTTACATCCTTTGCAAGATACGGTCTCCAAAACTGAACACAGTATTCCAAGTGAGGCCTCACCAGAAACTTGTACGGTGGCACTGGTACCCGTAGCGCTATACAAATGCTCAGTAGCAGTAGAAGATCTTCCTTTGCTAGAGCTATGTTGGCTTTCTTCCATTAAACCATGACTATCTACATATTTAGTAATTTTATTATTTATAATGGTTTCTACCATTTTGCCATTACTGACTTCAGGCTGTCTGGTTTGTAGTTTCCTGGATCACCCCTGGAACCCTTTTTAAAAATTGGCATTACATTGGCCATGCTCCATTCTTCAGGTACTATAGATGATTTTAATGATAGTTCACAGATTACTAATAGTAGATATGCAATCTTATATTTCTCTGGGAACAAACAGGAAGTCACTTCTCACATATGGGTGACGTTGATGCCGACGGAACCCCCATGGAAGCATCTCCCCAGCTTCAAATAAAGCCTTTAGGAAATGCACCCTTCCCACCCAGTCTCCTTTTTTCCACGGATCCCTGTATACTTGGCAACACCGAGACATGCCTTCAGACCAGTCTCCTTTGGTGTCCTGATGCTGTTTCCCGCCCAAGAATGTTGCCTTCCTCGACTTTGTGCGGGACATGGCTAAAGCTCTCACTATCTAGACTGAGGCCGAGGAGGACCCATGAATGGAGGAACTTGAGATATTCCAGTACGAGGCCCCCCCCTAAGGAAACCCTAATGGTACCAGTGCCTCTGAATGTGGGAGACTCCGGCATCAGTACCCATTGTCAGCAGGCGATTCAACTCCATGTACCGAGTGCGCTGAAGCCCTGGGTTCCAGAAGACCCAACTTCCCCACAACTTGATGGTCATTGAGTCAGCCATGTGCAGGCTCAAAAGCCAAAAGACTCATTCATTGGTCCCACCTGGCAAGGAGGCCTGAACCCTCGATGCCCTCAGCCAAAAAGCCTTTCAGTGCTTGATGCTGACTTGCAGATCCAGTCCTACCAGTTCTATATCGGCATGTAGCTTAAGGAGCTGTCGAGGGAGCTCACTGGATTCTCAGCAGGCCTCAGTGGGGAATCGCTGCAGAGATTTAAGTCTCTGGCCTCGGCGATCAAAGAGTGCTCGAAGTTTTTGTCTCGAGCAGCCTATGATGACTTTGAGTCCTCGGCCAGGGTCACCACCGCAGGCATCGGATCACGACGCCAAGCATGACTGCAGTCATCTGACCCAGAACAATGGGTTTGGGACAAACTTATTGATGTCCCCTGCATCAGAGAGAACCTTTTCGGGGAACCCATGGCAAACAGAACTGCAGAGATAGAGACGGAGTTCCTAATGAGAACCAGGCTCTCGAAGAAGACCTCGGTGCAGCTCCATAAGAAGGCCCCGGGGAAGAAGCCCTTATTTCCAATGAACAGGGGTGGGTTTGGCAGTACCTCACAATTTCAGTCCTTCTCGGCCCCTCAGCAGGGCCAACAGCACAAAGAATAGAGGCATGGCCCCCGTAAGCAAAAGACCCCAAAGTCCCGGGTGCTGGCCCTGGCCCTGGCCCTGGTCCAGCCTGGAGGGGGGCTTTTGATTGCCTGGGCATGACCTTCGTTACCCCAGGAGGTCCCCTGCATCCCACAGGGGGACATCTAGCCCTCTTTTCTCACAGGTGGTCCTCCATCACCACCAATACCTAGGTGTTACAAGTGGTCAGGGTGGGCTATCTCCTCTACCTACAGTGGGCACCACCCTCATACTTTCCAGGAGAGCCCATCAGACCTCTTTCACCAGACCCTGCTCCTCACCGAGTTCACAGGCCTACTCCAGGACAAAGCGGTGGAGCCACTGTCAAAACATCTCTGGGGCACCTGCTTCTATTCCAGGTATTTCCTCATCCCCAAGAGGAAAGGGGGCCTCAGGTCCATCCTGGACCTGCGGGAGTTAAACAATTTTCTAGTAAAGGAGAAGTTCAAGATGCTCTCCCTTGGAACACTGTTGCCATCCCTCAAGCAGGGAGATTGTCTATGCTCCTTAGACCTAAAGGATGCCTACACACACATCCTAATTCATCCCAGCCAAGGAAAATACCTCCGGTTCATGGTGGGAGGAGAGCACTACCAATACAGGGTGCTGCCCTTCGGACTGGCTTCATCGCCAAGGATCTTCACCAAGTGCCTTGCTGGGGTTGCAGCCCACCTCCGCCTCAAAGGGGCCTTCGTCTTCCCTTATCTGGACAACTGACTCATAAGGAGAGACACAGCTGCAGAGGCGCAATGCGCCACTATGTGTACCATCAATGCCCTGCAGCAACAGGAATTCATCATCAACTAACTCAAGTCTCACCTTGCTCTGGCTCAATGCCTGGAGTTTATAGAGGTGCAGCTAGACACCCTCCAGGCCAAGGCCTTCCTTCCTCAAGAGAGGTCAGAACACCTTAGGGAGCTAGCCTCAGAGGTGCACAGATGCCGGTCGCTACCTGCCTGACTTCTCCTTTGCCTGTTGGGCTACATGGCCGCCAGGGTTCACATGATCCCATATGTCTGACTGCACATGAAAGCAGCCTAGTGGTGTCTCCGATCTCAGTGGACACAAGCCACAGGCAGTCTCCGGGACAGAGTGAGAGTGACCTGCCAGCTGGCGGACTCCCTCGGATGGTGGCTGATCCCTTGTCACCTTCAGACCGGGATGTCCTTCCAGGCACCCACCCCCCAGAAGATCCTCACCATGGACGCCTCCATACTAGGTTGGGGAGCTCACTGTGAGAGCCTCCAGGTGCAGGGCAGTTGGTCCCAGATAGAATTCCAGATGCAAATCAATGTTATGGAGCTCCGGCCAATATTTCTGACTCTCTGAGCCTTCCGTCACCAGCTGCAGCATCAGTCTGTGCTGGTGCAGAACGAACAACCAAGTCAGTGTTCTACGTGAACAAGCAAGGGGGCACGGGGTCGTACTCCCTCTGCCAGGAGGCAGTTGACCTCTGCTCCTATAAGACACGCAGAGGGATGCTCCTAAGAGTGGTCTACCTCCTGGGCCAAGACAATGCCCTGGGGGACAAGCTGAGCAGAGTTCTCCAGCCGCATGAGTGGTGCCTGGATCCCGAAGTAGCCTCCCGGCTGTTTTGACTCCAGGGCATCCCTCTGGTGGGACCTGTTCACCAGCCTGGATAACACACAGTTGCCCTGCTTTTGCTCCCACCAGCGACACCCGTCCCGATTGTCAGGGGATGCGTTCCTCATTCCATGGACAAAAGGCCTCCTGTATGCCTTCCTACTGACACTTCTGGTCACTAAGACCCTCTTCAAGGTCCAGCGCGAAAGGGCATCACTAATACTGATAGCTCCCCTGTGTCCCAAGCAACCCTGGTTCCTGCTGATCCTGTCAGTGGCGTTGCCGATTCCCCTGGGCTGAGCCCCAGGGCTACTATCACAGGTGCAGGGCTCTCTTCTACACCCCAACCTGGGGTCTCTGTCACTCATGGTTTGGCTGCTGAAAGAGTAACGTTAGCTCCCTTCAGCCTTCCACGGGATGTGGAAGAGGTTCTTCTAGCCTCTCGTAAGGCTTCCACAAGAAGGGTGTATGCCTTCAAGTGGTGCCGAGTCTTGGTGTGGTGCGCCGAAAGACGGGTGAACCTGTTCTCCTGCTCGGTACAAGTGGTATTCCAGTACCTGCTCCATCTGTTGCTGGAGGGACTAAAGTCCAACTCGGTTAGAGTACACATGAGCGCTATCGCAGCGCACCACCATTCCGTTGAGGGCAAGCCCCTCTCGGCTCAGCCCCTTGTGTCTCGGTTCTGGTGGGGCCCCATGCTATCCAAACCTCTGGTCTGCCCTCAGGTGGCAGAGTGGGATCTCAATGTGGTGCTCTTGCAGCTCCCTAAGCTGCCTTTTGAGCCTCTGGCTACCTGCCACTTGAGGTACCTCTCCTGGAAGGTCATCAGCTCGCAGAGTCAGTGAGCTCCAGGCTCTAATGGCAAAGGTTCTACAAGAACAGGGTGGTGCTGTGCACATACCTCAAGTTTCTGACAAAGGTGGTGTCCCCATTCCACCTCAATCAGGAGGTGGTGCTCCCCACTTTTTTTCTGAGGCCTCATGCCGGCAGGGCGGAGACCGTTCTCCAAATGGCAAACTGGCTTCAGGAAAACAACCTATCAATCAACTACAGCAAGATGGAGGCACTGATCATCACGCGAAACCCGGCCTTTATCCCCCCACCCGACATCAAGATAAGAGATGCACTCATACCCATAAAATCAGAAGTTAAGTACCTCAGAGTCATCCTGGACAAAGAACTTAACCTCAAAGCACACATAGGCAGAGCAACCAAAAGTGCATACCTAAGAATGCGACTCATTAGAAGACTCAAGCCCCTCCTCGACCCAGAGCACTTTCGAACCGTTTGCCAGGCGCTGATAACCCCTCTACTAGACTTCTGCAATCCAGTATTCACCGGGCTACCAAAACAGACCCTCAGACCACTACAACTGGCCCAAAACACAGCTGCCCGCATAATAGCTGGTACTACAAGACACGATCACATCACACCCATACTGAAAGAACTGCACTGGCTCCCAATCATCTCACGCATCAAATACAAGACTATCATAAACATATTCAAGATCAAACAACACTCCTCCGCCATAAGCCTACACACACTCATACAACCCGACACAAGCACACGGCCAAGAAGAAGAGGCACCTCCAATCGGGTTAACACCCCAAAAGACTTCACCAAGACCCGCAAAGACATCGCACAACGAGCAATCTCCCTGGCTGCTCCATCCATATGGAACTCCCTCCCAGATGATCTGAGACTAACCACAGAAATCAAGGACTTCCAAAAACAGCGGAAGACAACCCTGTTCATCGATTACTATGGACATACCCCCTGAACCAGCATACAAGTCAGATCATCAACCCCCCCCTCCACCCCAAGACTGTATATAAGACTGTATAATAGCTCATGATGTATAATAGCGCACTATGTAGATAAACCAAATCTAATCACATCCCCGCCAACACATACACACCACTCTGTACACTGCATGAAAACATTTGCCCCCTTGATTGTTTGCCGTGGAAACCGCTTTGATTGAATGATAAGGCGGTATATAAATACCATAAAATAAATAAATACTCTGGGTTGTAAAAGGGCCGTGTCCTCCTATCTGCAACGAACTTAGGGCCATCACAAAGCACCTCAGCTTTTTGTATCCTATGAACTCCAGTCATCTGGGGCTCCCAGTGTCTGAGCGAACTCTGTCCGCTTGGGTGGTAGACTGCATAACCCTCACTTATGAGCAGATGGGGATCCCACTGGGCCAGAAGGTCATGGCATATCGTGTCAGGGCCATGGCTACTTCAATGGCAAATCTGCGTTCCATCCCCATGATGGAAACCTGTCAGGCCGCCACCTGGTCTTTGGTCTATACCTTCGCAGCTCACTACTGCTTGGAGAGGGAGTCCTGACAGGACAGCACCTTTGGCCAGGCCCTACTCCATAATCTCTTCGGAGTGTAGGCAACTCCTTCCCTCCGACCATTCTGTGTTCAGGCTACCAGTGTGCTGGTTCTCCGCTGGACACGGGGCTTGCGAGAGTCTCTCAGTAGGGATTCAACTGCTTCTGCTCAGGGCTCACCCTTTGCAGGTCGCCATGGCGTTTTTACAGGTTCTCGATAGCCTGTAGCTGGGGAGTTCCATATGGGAGGACTGACTTAAAAAAAACATAAGCAGTTAAGTAGTATTTTTTATCTTAAATTGGGTGTTTTTCAAAAAGTAAAAAATGATGTATTTTGGAGCATTAAAAATAATAATAAAAAATATATATCTTTAATAAAGCACATGGGCATGAGACTGATGATGGTGCTTGGGGCTGTTTTTAAAGTGTTTTTACACTCATTAGCCCACTCTGAGGGTCTCTTTAAAAATTGTATTATTGTTGTTAGCCTTTGGCTTTATTAAGTGACTAGATTAGTATATTGAGATCCTTTTGTAGTTGATGTAAACCTTTAGCATTTGCAGCTGCTCCTTTTAGTTTTTTCTTAACTATTTTCCTTATTTTATCAAAGTCTCCTTTTCAGAAGTTAAAAGGTAGTACTGTGGATTTCCTTACCATCCCTTCTCCATTAATTAAATAAAATGTGATCATGCTGTGATCACTATTGCCAAGTGACCCCAACACCCTTATCTCTTGCACCAGATCCTGTGTTCTAATAAGGACTAGGTCCAAAATAGCTTCCCTTCTTGTCAGTTTATCAACCAACTGCTCCAAGAAGCAGTCATTTATTTCATCTAGAAACTTTCTCTCTCTAGCATGGCCTGCTATGAATTGACCCATTCGACACAGGGATAATTGAAATCACCAATTATTACAGTGTTAGCTTCCCTGATTTCTTTTAGCATTTCATCATCCACCTTTTCATTCAGGCCGAGTGGATGGTAGTATACCCCCACTGTCATCGCCTTCTTCTTTTTACATGGAATTTCTATCCATACAGATTCTACAGTGTGTTTTGTTTCCTGCAAACCTTTTATCCTGTGTGACTCAACGCCCTCTTTAACATAGAACGTGCAACCCTTTCACCAAGTTGATCTGCTCTATCATTGTGATATAGCTTGTACTCGGGTATCACGGTATCCCATTGGTTGTCCTCCTTCCACCAAGTCTCTGAGGTGCCAATTATATCTAACCTTTCGTTTAGTGCTATATATTCTAGCTCTCCCATCTTATTTTTTCTAGTATTTGCATACAGGCATTTTAAAGGTTGTATTTTATTCATATTAACAATCTGGTTGTCAGTTGACAAGGGTAATTTGGAATCTTTCAGCTCTGTCTTCTCTGTACTTACAGGCACCTGGGTTACTTTTATCTTTTATCGGAACCTCCTTAACTTTCCTCTTTTGCTAGTATCCTTCAAGGATACATCCTTCTGAACCATGCACTCTTGGGTGACTGTCAACTTTTCCCTATTACCTAGTTTAAAAGCTGCTCTTTCTCCTTAAGGGTTAATGCCAGCAGCCTGGTTCCACCTCAGTTGAGATGGAGCCCATCCTTTTGGAAAAGCCCCACCCTTCCCCTGTATGTTGCCCATTTCCTAACAAATGTAAGACTCTCTCTTCTTTGCACCATCGTCTCATCCACGCATTGAGTCTTCGGAGCTCTGCCTTTCTTTTGGGTCCTGCACATGGAATGGGAAGCATTTCTAAGAATGTTACCCTGGAACATCTGGATTTCATCTTCCTACCTAAAATCCTAAATTTGGGCTTCAGAAACTCCCTCCCACATTTTCCTATGTCATTGGTACCAACATTTATCAAGACAGCAGACTCCTCCCCAGCACTATCTAAAACCTTGTCTAGGTGATATGTGAGGCTTGCTACATTTGCACCAGGCAGGCATGTTACCAGGCAATCCTCACGTCCACCAGCCACCTAGCTATCTGCATGCTTAATGATCGAATCACCAACTATAACGGCCTTTCTAACACTTCCCTACTCTAGCTTCAAGAGATCAGACTCATTTCCTGACAGCAAAGAGCTCTTTCACCTAGAGCATACGTAAGACCCCTCACCAACTGAGAGAAAATCGTGCATGTGACACTCAATGCAAAAGACTGGATAGCCCCATCTCGCTGCTGGACTGCTGTCTGCATCTTGGTTTTAAGGATTTGTTTTTAGATATTTAAGTTGTTTATTTACTTAAAGTTGCTAGGAATACTTGTACCAATACAACTATATCTAATAGGTTGAAGGGACTTTGTTCACTTCAAGATTAATTAATTTCAGGGCCTTAATTTATCTATTCCTGATGAGGATAACCAGCTGAACCTGAACGTGAATTTGACCACCTCTTTCCTTTTTAATAGGTTTAAGAGCCTATAAATCTAAGAGTATGCTTGGGGTGGGTGAATGGGAGGGAAGGAAACATTAGTAAAAGCTGGCTTGCTACACAGTGCCCTGACCTGTGCTTCCAAGATAATCTCTTAATGATTTCCTGGATGATTCCCACAGCCCTTAGTTTGATAGAGTCTTTCAAATTGCCCCTTTGATCTGTCACTTGGCTTTAACACCTATTTAAAACAATTTCACAAGTCTCTTGCCTCCTAATTGGAGGGCCTCTTTGTAAAGCTCTCTAGAAACAATTTCTTTCTACTCAAAGAATAGGTACCCCATTCTACCTTCTGTGCTAAGCTATACTCTGATTTGATTTAAATGAAAAGCTCTCTGGTGGTGCTAAGCCCTGACTGACTTAACAAAAGCATAGAATTCTAAAATACACAGATTTATCAGCTTTAACCCAAAGAATTCCCTTTTCCTCAAGATTCAGAGAATTTTCAAGCAAGTAAATACTTACAACTACAGATTTGCCAACCTTTCTTTTCCACTGGTTCAAATCCTAATGTCACCTGTGAAAAAGGCAAACCCACCCTTCCTAAGCTCTCTGTAATACTGCATCTTGCCTTGGTCTTTACTCCCAGTCCTCAGGGGCCACCAACAGGTCAGGTATTCAGGAGGAGTAGCCTAGTGGTTGGGGCAAGGTACTTCAGGCCGGAAGGTCGGGGGTTCAAATCCCACTAGAGGACAGCAACCTTGGGCCGGAAGGACTGGGGTTTCTAGTTCCACAGGTGCTCCTTGTGGTCTTGGGCAAGCCACTTAACCCTCCATTGCCCATGTTCCCTGTAAGTATTAGTGTATGTGTCTCATATCCCCGCGTGTTAAATGTATCCCCCAATTGTGTTGTGACCGCTTTGATTGAAGGATAAGGCGGTATACAAAACTGTCTAAATAAATAAAATAAAATAAATAAATATCCATAATGAACGTGCATGAGAGATATCTGCATGTCCACTCCCTCTCATGCATTTTCATTAAGCATATCCTGAAAATCGGACTTAATGGTGGCCATAGAGGACTGGGCGTGAAGACCAAGGATGCATAACAGCATTAAATAGAACTGGTTGTAGAACAGATCCCTGCTGCCCACCACTGGCCATCCTTCTGTCCTTCAAATGAACTTTGTTGACCATCTCTGTTACTCTACAACTCAACGGGTTTTTGGCCCCATTTACAACCTTCGAACTCGCCTTTTAGGCTTCACTGCAACACTGAGATGATGCAAAAAATGGGGGGAAAAGGTCCAGTCCAGTGCAGTAACGTGAACATTGTGACATGTTTGGAATGGGGTAGTGTTCGGTTAAAAAAAAAAAAAAAAAAATCATGCCTTCTGAGCTGTGATTTGGCCGATCTCTGATTATTTACAGTTTCCACCGTTACTCTAGCAAATGCTTCTCTTACGAATGATGACCCTATGGCTTCTGGGAAACTCACCACATTGTGTTCACTGGCACTGTGGCATTTATACCACATGGATCTGTGGGTAGAGTGGACACTATGGGCCTTCCCTGGGTTGTGCAGTGGGGCAGGATAGGCCCATCTCTCACTTTCTCCTTTTTTGATGCATTTTCATAGGAAGCAGTACATTCCAGACAGGACCGCCGGCGTCTCTCCAATGTATCCTCCAGTGGACAATGGATGCCGACTTCTGATTGGGTGAGAGACAATGGTGGGAGGTGGCAGTGGAAGAGAAGCATGAGGCCAAGTAAATTGTGAGACGTCATCAGTTGCTGCAGTGTATGAAGGGTTCACTCTGTCCACGGGGATGTGACGTGCGGCATCTTGATTCATTTGGGTCTGCTTTTCCTAAAGAAGACCTATGCATAGTTATGCGCTTAGTAGCGATTTGTTGTAGTACAGTATGATTCGGGGTTAATAGCGGGATTATTAGACAGAGTGAAGTTCTTCATGTCTTCTGCTCCTGATTGAAGAGCTCGTGACACAATGAGCTGTTTCCCTCTCCCTTTCCCACATGTTGGTTGATGCTGATCCACCTACCTGCAGGCGATGTCCTGGAAGGCGAAGCTGCCGCTGCAGACCATCATGCGACTGTTGCAAGTGTTGGTCCCGCAGGTGGAGAAGATTTGCATAGACAAGTGAGTTGACAAGAGGTAGGGGTGGGGACTAGGAAAGAAAAGAGAATCAAAATGCAGAAGTAAATGCAAGATTCAGTGTGTCTAGCACAGGGCTTCTCCCCTACCGCCAGTTGGGTTTTCTGCACATCCACAATGAATTAGCATACGTTGGAAAACCAGTATATGCTAATTGATCTCATGCATTTTCTTCATGGATATGCTGAAGACCAGACTAGCTGGGTCTTGGGACAAACACAGAAGATCTTTAAGGGGGGGGAGGGACTGTAAAATTTAGTAGTTGGTATGGAAGGGCAGACTGGATAGGCCGTATGGTCGTCTTCTGCTGTCATGTTTCTAGGTATGAGAAACCCTGCACTACCCTGCGATTTTTGGTATATGCATGACATGCGATGCATGTTTTTCATAACATGCACCCAGGCGTTCCTTATTCCCTTTGTGTGCCAATGCTTGTGCTCCGCTGTAGGGAACGGCGTCGATGCCTTTGATGGTGGTGCATTTTATCTTGTTGCAGGGGTCTCACAGATGAGTCGGAGATTCTCAAGTTTCTGCAGCATGGGACGCTGGTGGGATTACTCCCGGTGCCTCACCCCATCCTCATCCGCAAGTATCAGGCCAACTCCGGCACAGCCATGTGGTTCCGAACCTACATGTGGGGAGTAATATATTTAAGGTGAATCTGCAGTGCCTGCTGCCTGTGATGGTAATAGGAGGAAGGATGTGGCTAACCCAGCTAGGGGAGCTGTTCATTTAGCTCAGTGCTAGAGCCTTCCTCCCCCCCCCCCCCCCACCACCTTGGAGTTTAATTCTGAAATCCCTAACTGGAAACACAAAGCTGTGGCATTATCGCTGCTGCGCCCCTATCTCTGTCTGTGCCCTCTCTCCCAAGCCCCACAGAGATTAGCACGTCCATTGAAGCGAATCTTAGACAAGAAGAATTAATACCATGCTAATATTATTTTTCTCATCATTTAGGAATATGGATCCCCCAATATGGTATGACACCGATGTGAAGCTGTTTGAAATACAGCGAGTATGAAGGGGAAAGCGGAGATCTGTATTCTCGAGGGGAGACCACTGGAAAGGAGGGATCGTTTCAGATCGATCTTCACTGACTTTTTCCTCTGTTAGCAGTACATTTTGCGTCTAACTCGCAGACCAGAATTAGCTGTATGTTTACCAGCTGGTGGAGTTAATACTAACACTGGCTTGGGACATCCCCGAAGAGCGCAGGGGGAGGAGGAAGGTCCATTGCTGCTGCTTCTTTACCCTTCGCCGCCCCCCTCCCCCGTCATACACTGGACTCTCTGCAGACCATTAATCTGCAGGCAGATTTGACACTTAATATGAAAGAAAAAAAAAGACTTTGGGGTCCATGTGGTTAACCTGAGACCCTGGGAATCACTACTGAGACTTTTCAGAAGGAGACTTGGGGGTTTTTTGTTTGTTTTTTAATGAAAATGTTTTGCTTTCAAATCTTAAAGTGGAGCGTCACTCTGTCCCCTGTTGATTTACTCTGGGCCTCTGAAGGGATTACTGTAATGGGAAAAGAGGGGCCAGTGCTGATATGTTTGATGGGCAGGCTGAAAGAATTTCTTAATTTCCCCCCTCCCTCAGTGACTGGTAAAGGAAGTTGACTCTGCTGAAGGGTGTGTTACAACACTGCACTGCTTTCCACAGAGGCAGACTATGGGTCTGTGGCTTTAGAGGGTTAGTGCCTACATTTGCACCCCTCCCCCTTTCTTCCGGCAAGTCTTAGCCCCTGAAGAGTGGAGGAGGGCCCTGCCAGACTGTGGCCTGCTGTTGCTGTGTCCACCATGTGTGCAGGGTCCCTAAACATTTTAAAATTTACAACGCTGTTCCCCTTTTCCCTCTGTAGCCTGCAGCCCTGGTTCATCTTTCACTAAGGATGGCCCAGTGTCCTCCAAGCTGGCAAGTTGGGGTGTGACCCACCTCTCGGTATGCCACTGGGCTTCCATAAGGATACTTAGGATAGGGGAGAGAGGACTTGGTGTGGGAGCCCTGTGGCCTTTGATGTTCATGTGAGAGGAAAGAGCTTGCAAGTGATTGGCGAGCAGGATCCTTCCTGATTCCAGTTCCCTGGAAGTGTCTGAGGAATCTGAGTGACAGGGGCTGGCACTGCCCAGGAGCTTACCCACTTTCTGTAATCTTGTGTACAGAGAGGGCAGCCACACTAGAGGCAACTCCAAAGTCCTAGGAACAGACAGACCGCCTTTCGTTTTCCTCTTTCCTCTCCCTCCTCTGCTCCATTTTATCACTGCCAGCTTTTTTATTGATATAAAGATGATTTATTTAAGCAGGGCTGAAGTTCAGTTGCAACTTGCCAGAGTTATTTGATCGATATTTTGTCAAACCCGTGTCGGCAGTGTGCTGTCAAACTGCAGAGGCCGACTGTGTTGATCTCTTGGCTGAGGATGAGGTGTTTCCAGGAAAGACTCTGTGCTCATTTAAGCCCAGCCTTAAGTCTGGTTTGCTTTGTATATGACTAGCAGAGCCTTGTGCCCTGTGCTGCACTCACAATTGGGAAGGTTGTTTATATGACTCAACCAGTCTCTTGTGAGCCCAGCATGCTTCCATGACACTACCAGGCTTGCGGCTTGGCAGGCGAGGTCAATGACCAGAGCAGAAGTCTAATTCTACCAGTGGCATTTGCTTTTTTGACCTGGCCCCGGCCCCTGAGTCAGTCAGCTCTAAAAAAAACTCTGAGGGAACTTCATAGCACTGGCCATCCAGGAGATCGGCAGTTCAGCCCTGTAGTGGGTACCTCCGTATGACGGCACGGGGCTTCTGCCTCAGCGGGGAATCGAGGTGTAGCTATCTTGTTACCTTAACGTTGGTGGAATGTTCTCAATCCTTCCTCGCACCTGTGTTTTGGCTAAGCCTTTGCGTTGTGTTCTTTCTTTCATTTTTATGTTTTCCTGCAGAATCATGATGAAAATTTAATGTAAACTATTTACACTTATAAACATGAAGATATTTGAGAAATTTATGTGCTGTCCTCTCTTGGGTTTGTTGTAAAATGAAGGGAAGAGGGGAAGGAGGGCAGTAGGAAGGTAGTTCTTTATTTTTTGATTCTCTCCTGTTCAGCTCATGCCTCTCAGTAGAAGCTGAAGGTGAGTTATATTCAGGTGTGCTAAGTATTTCCCTGTATAGTCAACTATTGTTACCCAGAACGTTAAATCCCAAAAATACTTTTTTTGTTGGACTTTTTTTTTAAATATATACTAGCCCAAATACAGCTAAAATGGTCCACTTTAATTTATTAATTGTGAAAAATAAAATTCTCCAATCAATTTTCATATTTGTACTGCTAAACATCCAAAAACTTTATGCAAAAATCTGCACCACTGAACTTTATACAGGGTTAACTGCACAGACACCATGTCACATTTCAAACCCTCCTAATTATTCGGCAGGTTCTGCTTCATGGTGTAACTTAGCTTGAGAAGATATGTTTCAGTCCTTCCATTGCATAGCTGATACAGCGATTCGTTACTAGTGTAAAGGCTTCAGATTTGGACTGCACCGCTTGACATCAAGCTGGCCACGGTGTCTTTTTAAACACTTGACTGACAGCCCGCCTTCTCTTCTGAGAAAAAATAAAGGGGCCGAAGCCTCATAAAAAACGTTTTTTAAAACAAAGAAAACAATTCCATCTCCGCATTAAGTTCATTTGGAGAAACAGTATCCAATACAATATTCATTGTTTTTCTTTACAATAACCAATCGTCATATCTTCTTAGGCTAAGCAAAACTTTATTTTTAGCAGTTACACCCCGAAGCAGAACCTGATGAATAATTAAGTGGGTTCGAAACATGACGACGTGTCGCTGCAGTTTACCGTGTTTAAAGTTCAACGGTGCAGATTTTTGCAAATACGTTTTGGATGTTTGGCAGTGCAAATATGAAAGTTGGCTGGAGAATTTTATTTTTTACAAATTAAAATGGACCATTTGAATATCTAGCTGTATCTGAGCTAGTATATTAAAAAATAAATCACAGTAGTTTTTGGACTTTAAAGTTCTGGGTAGTAGTAGTATTTATCCTGAAAAATTGTATGTGCAAGTATTTCCCTTTGCTCAGATGGCTTATGATCGACTGTAAATTGTGTACCTGAGTCAGCGTAAGGTGAAGTGACTTACCCAGGTTTACCCAGTGCATCGGTGGGGAGGGGAAGAGGGGGAGCAGGGTTTGAACTCTGGTTTCCCTAGCGCACATCTCACTGCTGTAACCACTAGGCTACCCCTCTATCCCTTTAAATCTGTCCTTGCAGCTCATACCAGTTCCAGCCCCTGAAGGTTGGATTTTATACTAAACAAATCTCCTGTTTCATATATAACTGAATAGAGCAAGTATTCCCTATCTGCAACAGGAATATCGTAGCGCAGAGCATCCTTTGCTTTTCCTGTGCACTTCGTGAGAAAGAACTGTACCTTAAAAGGGGGTTTCAGGAACAGGAAGGGAAAGGCCAGGAATTTGAAGAATTTTGGGGCTATTACTGATAGTGTGCACCAATGCCATTAAGTGTGTTTTATTTGCCATTTACATGAAGATGGGCCCAGTGGCAAATAACCAGTGTTGATGGCATTGAAACTTGCTGTTAGTAAAGGACCCTGTTTGTGATCGCCAAAGTGAGGCAATGCCCATTCTGAGGGTAATTTTACAAACTCCCGCACGTTTAACGCGCGTCACCATGTGCGCATCGGGGGCCTGTTTGATGAAGTGAAATACTTGCATACTTTGCTTTGAGGCGTGTATGCGCCTATTTTATAATCTAGCGCAGACGGAAGTGCCTGTGCCTAGATTGTTCAGAAATGCACATAAGTTATCACATTTTATAATTTACGGGTGTAAATTGACACTCCAGCCATGCCCCATCCCTGTGCATGCCCACACTGAGAGTACGTGTGATACAACTTATGTGCGTGCTTATATAATAGCAGCTGCCCAAAGTGTGTTTATTTTATTTATTTATTAGCTTTTATATACCGCACTATTTAGTATCATCAGAGTGGTTTACAAAGAACAAGAACAGCCAAGTAACTTTACATAAAACAGGTGTAAAACATCAAAACAAGGTACAAGCAACTATGTATGTGTGTGTGTGTGTGTGTGTGCCTTTAAAATAGGGACTTAATGCGTGTAAATAGTGTGCAACTTTCCATGGGTTCTTTATAAAATCAGCCCCTATGTGGTTAACTTTCAAAGTCCGCAATGAATGCCAAAATTACTGAGAAGGTTAATAACTCAAAACAAAACTTAGCATTTACGTTTTGGCATTGTATGAGTGAGAAAAGTAACACCCTTTAGTCATTAGTTAAAGGAATCTTGCACCAGTGAATATAAACTAAGTTGTCTGCCTTCAAACTCAGTCCTCTGTTTCGCTGTTTGTTTTCAAACTTCTAATGCACTTTTTCATTGCAATCAAAAATAAATGGAAGGTCAGAACAGCTGTTTATCCAAGTTAAGTCTTTATCCATCTGGATAAACTGAAATTTGCCCATTCTTAACCTGGCTAAAAGTGCATGTACGGATGGATGACAGTCGTGTATACCTTTAGGCAGGTAAGATGTAGACTGTCCTGATGGCATCTGGGGCGCCAGAAGGAAATAATGCACACACAAGACATCTTCAAATCTATACATATTTATTTGCAAGGGGACAAAAGACTGTGAAGCCTCTGCAGGTCAGGGCTGGCATGCATGGCTTTGTGCTGCCACTTTGGTACCCATGGCACGAAAACCATGGTCTGCCACTCCTGTCCCTCTCCGATGCAACTTACCATTGCAGGGGGCAGGAGTGGCGGGCCATGAGCATGTGCACAGGTACTGAAGTGGTTGCACAAACATGCTGCTTTCATATTGGTGGAAGAGTCGAACCGCCGTCACACCCTCCCCCAAAGGTGATATGACGAATGCGGGTGGGGGCGGCGCTGGCTCCTGCCTGGGGCGGCAGAAACCCTTGGTCCGCCCCTGCTGCAGGTACCCCTTTCTCAGGGTCAGTTTTCAAAAAGAAAATGTGCTTCTGCCTTCCCTTGGAAATAGAAGCATCAGAAGTGTCCCTGGGGATGCGCTCCGGATGAACGGCGCATACTTTACTTCATAGATGTTCTGGAGGGCACCGAGTAGGCAAGTTGGGGGTGGGATCAGCATTGATGTGTGGGTGCGCCTGCTCTTGCCACCTTGCTGGGCAGACTTGATGGACCATGCTGGTCTTTATCTGGTCTATATGCTATGTTACTATGTATTTAACAAATTACATGCATGTTTATATTTGGATTCTTAATGACATATGCAAATGTATGCAAGA
Source organism: Ichthyophis bannanicus (assembly GCA_033557465.1). Taxonomy (NCBI): domain Eukaryota; kingdom Metazoa; phylum Chordata; class Amphibia; order Gymnophiona; family Ichthyophiidae; genus Ichthyophis; species Ichthyophis bannanicus. The sequence continues at coordinate 295,509,561 of CM066041.1, forward strand.
GCGTTTGTATGCTACTGGGAGATGAATCTAGGAGCCTGTTTATATACATGTGCATGCTTTCTTTATAAGATAGGCAGGCAGTGGGCACTTTATTCACTTTTTCCTAGGGACCCTATTATGAAATTGCCCCTTGATGTGGGCAGGTATGGAAAATGCTTGAAATTTGCTTTTGGGGAAGGAGGGGTGCTCCAAGGAACTCTCCTTCTTTTGGGGGTCCTGCAGTCCTGTGTTTGTCCCTTGTGAGTTCCAGAATCTTGGCCTATGGCTTCTTCTGCCCACAAACCCCTTTATCTCTGCAGGTTAGGTAGGGATCAGGCTGCTTGCTCAAGCGCTCAACCTTTAGCATGGTTCTTGTGCAGGAATAGTTCCTGTGGTTTATCATAAAATCCAGACTAATAATTAACTTTACAGGGGCATAGGATAATTTATGCTATTAGAATTCACTTGGCACTTCCTGTTGACCCAAGGCACACTAATGCCATTTTGTGGGTTTAAGTTATGGTGAATGTTGGCTTGGGTGACCTTGAAGTTTCCATTAACTTTGTAGTGTTATTCATGCCTGGATGTCAGGATGGGGTAGGGCATGTTTTCTGAGAAAAATTAAAGAGAAATTTAATGATTTTATTTTTCTCTAGGTACCAGGCTTTGATCAGACATATAGGAGATAATGGCAGATGAATAACCCCTGCTCCTGATAAAGCCAGGACTGGCCTTAGCCTGCGGATTTATTGATTTTCTGTCACAATAATGAATAGCAAAACCTTTTTCATATAATCTCTTAACCTTGAACATGATAAGCAGGATTGCAATAGGCTGTGACGGTTTTGAGTTTTCATGTGACTAAGCACCATTCTGCAGACGAGAAAGAGGCTCCCACCTTGTTCCAAGCTCTTGCTCTCCCCCTCCACTTGACTACAGATAGAAGAAATGGTTTATTTCAGATTTACCACTTATAGCAGGCAGAGCACTGCTTCAAATCAACACAAAATGGTTTATTAGCAGTTTTGAACCTGTTTTCATCCAGGTATCTGCAAAGGTGAAAATTTGGTTTAAATTAATTTTCACCAACACAGCAGCAGGCCTGTACTGCTTTCCAGGGCCGCCTCCTCCCCCAGAGGAACAGCGGCAAGGTATGCAGAGGAGCCGAGCCTGGATTATATGCCCGCCAAAATGCACGGAAGCCTTGTGCGTGGGATTCTGCAGCCATGGCTGCACGCCTGCCCTGCAGGACGAAGACGGAGCTCACTGCAGGACCTGGAGCCACGTTGAAATGGGGAGGAGGGGGGTAGAGAGAAGGGACATGGGGAAAAGGGGGTCTAAGGAAGAGGAGGGGGAGGAGAAAGGAGGAATGGAAAAGCTGCCCCTAGGGGAGATGCTGGACGAGGGGAGGTATGGAAAGAGGGGACAGGTTGGGGGAAGAGGCCATGAATGTTTTTACCTAGCCCTGTCGATAATTTTGAAAGTTAGTTTGGAAGTCTTTGCTGTATGGATCTTATCTGTATATTTCTGTGTTAACGTCCTGCCTACTGTCGCTCAAAGTAAGCTGATATTTAGCTGGAAAAAAGATTGAGTCATTTTTTCCACTTATTTTTTTTTGCCAATTTTGTTTATGCAATAAATTCTGATAAATTCTTAGGTAAAATAACTAACAACGAAAGCCTTTAGGAGCTGGTTGGCTACACCTTTGGAAGTGAACCACATATAGTTTTCAAATGAACAAAAATGTAAAGAGGATTTTCTGCTGTGCCCTTATGAATTCACCATATGGTACGTGGTAGAGTGTGAGACCCATCTGACCACCATGCAATATATTACAGGATATGCAAAAGTGCTGAGGCCTCCCCCAATAGCCAGAAACCCAGTATATGTAAATCTGTCTCATGCATATTCATTGTGGATATCCTGAAAACCAGCAACTCAATACTCAAAAGCACTTATGTGGTTGGTGGCCGGGGTCCTGATGGCATAGGTGTGTTTAAAAGAAAAAATCCAGCTCACATGAATGAATAACTTTGGTTTCCTAAATTACCAAATTTCTTTGGGATAATGTGTTAAAATGAAATAAAAGCAAAGTTAAAAAATAGGTGTGGTTGGAGAGGGAGGATATGGATGAGTGGCCAACGGTTATCCATTTAAGTGGGATGATGTGTTGTCATGAAATGTATCACTTCTCTGTCCCAAGCGTACTGCAGAAATAGCAGGCAAAATTTAAACAGAAATTTGATCCATTTAAGATTATGCATGGATTTTCAGTGCTGAGGAAATTTGCATAACTTGAATGGATAGTTTATCTGTTTAAAGTTATTTTGTGGCTGTTGGACTGAAAATTTACCTCCCAAATTCTTAGGGGGAGGTTCCAGGTACGGCTGGAAGATCCCAGAGGATACAATGGGTTACACTCAAACCAATTTCAAACTTTCCAAAACAATTTTTTAACACATGTCAGCATAGCTAAAATAGGATTTTGAAACATTCACTTTATAAAACACCTGATTTTTATGGGAAAAATAAAAAAATATGTCCATGTGATTTCATGTCGCAAAAACTAATAAAACGGGCACCTAGCACAAGAATATGTGCAACGTCTATGTCCTGGTGAGCAAGGCTAATCATCCATTGGCATAAAGTGGTAGCATAGGCAATAATTTATGCATGTCTGCAAGAAAATGCGTATTTACATGGTATCTTAACGAAAACTTAAAATTGTCTTTTGATAATACTTGATTTAGTACCATCTGTACTCATGTCCGTTCTGATCTCCTCTGTCACAACTCAATAGCTTATAGTAAAGATTTGTTTCCAGTTTTAGAAAAATGTTAATGATACAGGTGTACGATGGGTAGACCTACTCGTTCACCCTTGAGAATCCTCTGCTGGGAAACCACAGTAAGAACTTCAGGAAACTAATCCTAAAAACCCTGAAATCTCCTGCACTCAGGGTCTCCTGCCCCTCAGGGTGTCCAATCTGTTCTTACAGGGGCTGTCTCAGGCCGTGAGATAAATCTCCAGGAGACCCCCGACTGCATGCATTCGGTAGAAAACTCCCAGAGGCAGCCCAAAGTTCACGATTGTAAACCAGGTGGTGTGGCCGTAAAATGTTTTCTCTAATCCATTTTCATACTGGGGTTGTGCTCCGAAAGCAGGCATGATCCAGAGCTAAAAAACAGAAATGGAAATCCAAAGGTCAAGTCAGAAGAAACCAAAGTCCTGCTATCATCCAGCCAGCTGTTCCTGGACACAAGTACTTTCTGATGGGAGTTTAGAGGGGCTCTGAAAATCCAATCAGGTTCTTATCATGGGTCTAAAACAGAGGTTCTCAACCTTTTTGGTTGTGTGAAACCCCCTTATTAAACTTCAAGAAGTTCAGAGACCCCCCCCCCCAGGTCATCCCCACCGCTCTTTTCATACCCCTCCCCTCTGCTCTGACCCCACTAGCCCCCTTTATCTCCATTCCTTTCCCTTTCTCCACCAGTTTCTCTCCTTCCAGCCTGGGACTTTCTCTCTACCTCCAGCCAGTTCCCACCAATATCTCTCTTACCTTTGCTTTTAGGGGAAATGCCAAGAGAGCTGGCCCTGTCCAAATAGTTACTGGGTAGAGAGAAATGAGGATGAAGCGGAGGAGCGGCCTAGTGGTTAGGCCTGGAAACCAGGGCTCACATCCTGCTTCTTCCACTGACCCTCCTTGTAACCTTGGGTGAATTACTTAGACCTTCACTGCCATATTCAACTATAAGGTACAAGCTTCAATTGTAAGCCCACTAGGGATAGGGAAATACATTTCTCCAGGAGCAAGAAGGAAGTCAGTTCTCACATATGGGTGATGTCGGCACAGACTGAGCCCACGCGGCGCATTTCCCCAGCTTTCAGAAAGCCTTTGGGAATGACACCATACATGTGTGGTCCCCTTCCCGCCCAAGGGTGTCATCTTGCTCAGTCTCCCTTTATCCGCGGAGCCCTTCAGATGTGTGTCTCGTCCCCGGAAAAAGGTATTTTCTCCGAATACAATTTTATCTTTTCCGGCTAGCCCCGGTTCCCTTCCCACCATCTCAAGCACCACTGCCTCAGCTGTCAGTCTTGGGATCTGTTTTTTCCTTCTTTTACCTTTCTGCACTTTCGTGCCCTTTTTAACCGCTGGCCGCATCAAGGGTCTTCGACCTCGCAAGGGTCCTTTTTGCCCCAATGGCCTCCGGTTTCAAAGAATGCGATCGGTTTTCCAAGAACATATCTCTCACAGACACCCATGACTGTTGTCTCCGGTGCCTGGGAGCTAAGCACAATCTGGAGCAATGCTCCTTCTGCAAAGAGATGTCTTCTAAGGCCATTCAGAGTCACCGGCAGAAGCTAGGTGATATCTTCCATAAGGCAGACTTGACCCTGGTATCCCTGGTAGCCTCACGCTCCATGGCCCCGCAACCCTTGGAGTCCCCCAAGGCCCTGCCACGGGTCTGCAGGCACTCCTACCAAGTGTCATCCGAGCGTGAGCAAAAGAAAAAGGAGGCCACAAGGACACAGTCCAGGGGAGGGGGGGGGCAGACAAACATGCAAAATCACACGCAAGGTCTCTCAGCCCCCTACAGCAGTCTGAAGAGTTAGAGAGGGAGCGGACGAGAAAGGTACCTCGAACCAATATGGAGGCCTCCGGCGATGGCGCCTGGTCTCCCGAGGGTCATCCCAGCGAGGACCCCCTCTCCTCCTCAATGCCTGACCTGGTCACACCGGTGTCTGTGTTGCAGGGCCCCACTCCCGAGTGGGAGGCCCGAATGCTGGCCCTGGAATGCAGCCGGCATGCACCTTGAGACCGCAGGGACCTTGACTCAGCACAGTGACCCCTGAGAGCCAGATGCCTCGTGAGGGTCCTCGGCGAGGGTCTCAAACTCTGTCCCATTCCTCGGACGCGAGATCATCTCAGGCGAGTGTCTCTGGCTCTGGAGAGGCTCCAGCCTTGGAAGCCTGGCGTGGGTCACTGACCCCTCTGGAATCATCTGATCCTGAGTCCTCCACGAACTATTCGCACTGGGAATCCGATGGGGAAACCTCACCAGAGACTCTCTCACCGAGACCTTCCCTTGGACCCACTCTTCCCTCGGACATCTCTTTTCTAGAGATTGTCCGGGATATGGTGCGGGCCCTTGCGCTCACCACCGAATCGGAAGAGGAGCCCAAGCAGAGGAAATCAATATCCTCCAATATGAGGTACCACTGATGGGAAACCCTTATGGTTCTGGTTTCTTCTATCCCTTAACTGGCTCCTTCTCCATATAAGGGAGACCCTGGCTTCCGTCCCTATCATCGGCAAATGCCTGTACTCTATGTATAGGGTCCAGCGGGGACCAGGGTTCTGGAAGGCATAGCTTCCCCACATTTCTATGGTTGTCGAATTGGCCATGCATAAACAGAAGAGCCTGAAGACCCACTCTTTGGTCCCCCTGGGCAGAGAGTCCTGTGCTCTCGATGCCCTCAGGCAGAAAGTTTACCAAGGCTCCATGCTAGCGTGCCACATACACGTCTACCAATTGTATATTGGTATGTTCCTCCGGGACCTCAGTAAGGAGCTCGGAGGATTCACAGTGGATCTCGATGAGGACCACCACTGGTGCTTCCAAGCGCTCTCGAAGTCTGTCGGGGAGTGCTCTAAGTACCTCTCATGAGCGGCATACGATGGCTTTGAGTCTTCTGCCCGAGTAGCTGTGGCCGGCATCGGTGCCGACCAATAAGCTTGGTTCCAATCATCTGACCTGGAACAGTGGGTCCAGGAGAAACTCCTCGACGTCCCTTGCCTCGGGGAGCAGCTCTTTGGTGATCCAATGGAAGATAAAGCGGCCGAGAGTGAGACAGAGTATGTCATCCATACTTGGCTCTCTTGGAAGACCTCCTCCCTCCCCAGGAAGAAGCTACAGAGCAAGAAACCCTTTTTCGATATAAAGAGGCACCCATACAGGGGGTTACCATCCCTACCCATCTACACCGACCCTGACCAAGGGTGGTCAGGGTAAGGGCACGGCTTATGGTCCCCGCAAGCCCAAGGGACAAAAAACCCAACTACCGGCCACAGCATAGCCGGCCTTGAGGTTTTGACGTCATCAGCATAGCCTCTCGACCGCTGGACGATCAGCTGCCGATAGGGGGAAGGCTAATCCACTTTGCCCTCAGTTGGGAATCCATCACCACCGAAGCCTGGGTCATCGGGGAGGGCTATCTCCTCCTTCTGGACCAGTTACCTCCCCCTTACTTCCCCAGGGAGCCCCGGCGGCTTCCTCTGCACCAGGCCCTACTAACTCAGGAGCTTGCAGGCCTCCTTGAAGATGGGCAGTGGAAACGGTCCCACCACACCTCAGAGGAAAGGAGTTTTACTCCAGATACTTCCTCATCCCTTGGAACACTGCTGCCCTACCTCCAGCAGGGCAATTGGCTATGCTCCTTGGACTTAAAGGATGCTTATATCTACATCCTTGTCCATCCCAAGCACAGACAGTACCTGCACTTCGTGGTAAGAGGGAACCACTACCAGTACAGGGTGTTTCCCTTCGGACTCGCTGCTGCCACATGGCTCTTCACCAAGTGCCTTGCGATGGTAGCGGCCCACCTTCACCTACCCCTATCTACTGGCTCATAAAAGTGGACACAGCCTTGGAGGTCCTGCAGGGCACAGGCCGCATGATTCGGTTTCTGCAGCACTTGGGATTCGTGGTCATCTACCCGAAATCCCACTTTACTCCGGTACAATCCCTGGAGTTCATAGGGGCTCGCCTGGATACTCTTCAGACCATAGCCTTCCTTTCTCGGGACAGGGCAGACCACCTCAGATCCCTGGTGTCCGATATATAGACCCCCTGCACGGTCTTGGCATGGTCAAGTGATGCTTGTGCAGATGGACAACCAGGTCACAATGTTCTAGTTGAACAAACAATGGGGTACTGACTCATACAGCCTCTGCCAGGAGGCAGTGGCCCTGTGCTTGTTTGTGGTGAGCCAGGGCGTAACCCTCTGAGCCACCTATCTCCCAGGCCAGGGCAATGCCTTGGCGGACCGGCTGAGCAGAGTCCTCCAGCTGCACGAGTGGCACCTGTGCCCCGAGATGGCACAGCGGCTCTTCTGACATTGAGGGACCCCAGACCTGGATCTCTTTTCTAGCCCCGTGAACATGCAGCTTCCCCCATTCTGTGGCCCCCTCCCGCACCCAGGCAGGGTGGCTCTGGATGCCTTCCTCCTTTCATGGACAACAGGCCTGCTGTATGCCTTCCCCCCCCCACTGCTCATAACCCGGATCCTCCTTAAGGTCCAGCGAGACAGGGCCTCTGTGATCCTCATGTCCCTGAGGTGGCCCAGACAGCCGTGGTACCCTCTGCTACTCTGTCTCTCAACAGAGCCCCCAGTCCCTCTCGGGCACTCACTGGGGCTCCTGACGCAGGAGGGGGGCCTGCTCCTCCACCCCAATATGGGGTCTCTGTCCTTCACAGCTTGGCAGCTGAGCGGTCACCTTAGCTCCTCTTCATCTCCACACGGAGATCAAGGACATTCTTTTGGCCTCCTGGAAGGACTCTCCTTCAAGTGGCACCAGTTCTCAGTGTGATGCTTGGAGAACCGAGCAAACCCATTCTCCTTCCCTATAAACTTCGTCTTAAAATACCTGCTCTATTTCTCGCAGGCTGAACTAAAGTCTAACTTGGTCAGGGTTCACCTGAGTGCCATCTCAGCGAACCACCATCCCATTCAGGGCAAGCCCCTCTCGGGGCAACCCCTCATCTCTTGCTTCAGGCGGTGCTTGCTCCTCTCCAAGCCCCCCATCCTCCCCCACCGGCGGAATGGGGCCTAAATGTGGTCCTCACACAGCTGACTAAGCTGCCCTTCAAGCCCATGGCTACCTGCTACCTGTGTCCTGGAAGGTGGCCTTCCTGGTGGCTCTCACCTCTATCCATAGAGTCAGTGAACTCCAGGCACTGATGGCTGAGGTGCCATACACAAGGTTCTACAGGAACAGGGTGGTGCTATGCACTCATCCCAAGTCTCAGATTTCCACCTCAACCAGGAGGTAGTGCTGCCCACCTTCTTCCCGAGGCCCCAGGCCGACCAGGTCCTCTATACCCTGGACTACAAGAGGGCCCTCTCCTTCTACCTGCAGCAGACATGGGACCACTGCAGGACTGGGCAGCTTTTTGTCTCACATGACCCCAGCTGCCTGGGGCTGGTGGGGTCACCAAGTGAACCTTGTCTATTTGGGTGGCAGACTGCATTGCCTTGGCCAAGGCTAAGCTACCCCTGGACCGCCAAGTCACAGCACACAATGTCCGGGTGATGGCGACATTTGTTGCTAGCCTATGTTCGGTGCCACTGATGGACATCTGCCGGGCTGCTACCTGGTCTTCTGCTCATACCTTTGCGGCACATTACTGCCTGGAGAGGGCGTCCTGTCAGGACTCTGTCTTCAGCCAGGCAGTTCTCTGTAATTTGTTCGGGGTTTAAGCAACTCCTGTCCTCTGACTCTTCTTGTTCAGTCTACTGGAAACGTGGCCCTCCATGGACTAGGGGTCCTTGGGCTTGCCTTCAGATTCACTGGCGACTGCTCACAGCTTTGCTGTGATTTTTCCTACAGGACCTCAGTAGCTTGTAGCTGGGGACTCCCATATGTGAGGACTGACGTCCTGCTTGTTCCTGGAGAAAGCATAGTTTCTCACCTGTAACAGGTGTTCTCCAGAGACAGCAGAATCAGTCCTCACAACCCTCCTTCCTCCCCTTGAAGTTTCTGTCTATTTTTGCCATCTTCTTGGTATGGCTTTAGCTATGTCACCTGACTGAGCAAGATGGCACCCTTGGGTGGGAAGGGGACCACGCATGCATGGAGGCATTCCCAAAGGCTTTCTTTGAAAGTTGGGCAAATGCTCCGCATGAGCTCTGTTAGTGCTGATGTCATCCATATGTGAGGACTGATTCCTGCTGTCCCTGGAGAACATATGTTACAGGTGCGTAACTACGCTTAGCAGACTACTATTGAATAGGTGTCAGCTAAATAAAAGCACTAAGGTGACGAGACATTTCTAGAATGATTCTCTTTACAGTGGGAACTCTAATTTGCTAGGTTGATGTGCCTTTAAGAGGAAGGTTGCCCGTTTGCAATGACTTACAGAGGGTGATTCTGAAAAGTAATTTACTTAGGCTCTCTAAAAACAGCCCACTTTTTGCTTGCTAAAAATATATGCAAAATTCCACAATGCTAGACATATTAAGAGGGGGTGTTGCTGGTGGGGGGGGGGGGGGGGGAAGAATCGATGCAGATGGGATTTTCCAACTTGAATGTATTATTTTCCGTGCCCAAGGTATCTGCAGAAATAGCAGGTGTAAAGGTTTGCAGATGCTTTGTCTCCCCGTGGCAGTTGTCAAAGTGAAAATATGTGCATATAAGAAAAGCTCATAGGCTTTGCAGTAATGTGGGCAATTTTAAAATAGTTCCATTTGTGCTTGATGGAGACAATCTTCAACTGCAAAAAGACCTTGAAATACTTACAATGATATTGCACAAGATAAGGAAGGCAGATATTTCCTTCACGGCCCGCCTCTTCCAGTTTAATTTTGTGTAGGTCTGGATATAAGCTTGGGAAGCTCTTCTGAGGTTCTGCACAGATTCATGTCTTAGATCCAGCAATGAAACTCTTCTTGGAGAGGTCTTGAGTGCTTTTCCTTCAGTCTCTCTCACTCTCTGTCTATCTGATTCCATGTGAGTTTGACCAGCAGGAGGCACAGTTCCCTCTTCTTGTTCAAAGCACTGGTTTGGATAAGAGTTTTTCTGTGGTCTTGTTGGAGTTGTGTTTCCATGTTGTGTTGGAGATGTCCTACTCAACCCTTCGATGATGAAGATGTTTTGTCCAACATGTTCCAAGATGGTGATCACTGAATAGGACAGATTCAGACTGTTCAATAACCCTCTAGATTTCAAGGCCACGCTGGCTACAATGGAGTAATATGATATCGCAAATGGGCCCAGTGAAGCCCCCAACAGTAAGACCACATCAAGGCTTCTGGTTGGATTTTTGTGTGTGTCCAACTCTCTCTCTTCCAGGCTATGGATTATAGTCCCTAACACGCAACAGAGAGTCATAATGGGCAAAAGTGTGATGCAGTAACTGTAGTACAAGATGAAGGATTTCTTAGTGAGCACAGAAGTTGTAGCCTGGATCTCATACAGGATGAAAATAGCAATCCCAATGAAAAGAGCAAATGAACCCAGCATTGGTCCGAAGACTACCCCATGGAGCTTAAACTTGGGTAATACATTGGTGCCACGATGGGATATCCGCCTTCCCACGTTTTTCCACATGATGTAGAGCATGGAGCAGCAGATGAGACAGTACTCGAGATAAAATGGATACAGCGTGATGTATCCCTTCTTAAAGACTGGGCAGATATCTGGATCTGAGCATCCACAGGCACTGGCGTTTTTATCTATGATGGGCAAAGGACAGAAAGAGATTGGTTGGCAGAGCAGAATTCCACAAAAGAGACTGATGCAGGTCTCCACCCACAAAAAAAGTTAAATGCAAATAAATACGATATATAAATAAACCAACTCTCTCACAACATTGCATTGTTCAAGCAAAGGCTTACTCGCAGTTCCAAAATGCTGTTAGCCAGTCAGCTGCCCTCCTGTTTTGGGGTATACAGTAATATGCATTTGTAGGTTCTAATTGGAATAGATCATTCTGTTATATTATGATAAAGTATTGTGACCAGGACCAGCCCAACCATTGGGTAAACTAGGTGACTGCCTAGGGTGGCAGCTTCTAGGGGGTGGCAAAGAGTAGGGCATTCAAAGCTAAAACAATGGATTCTGACAGCCGGGGGAGGGGGGCATGAGGCTTAAAGTTTGCTTAGGGTGCCAATACCTTGAACCAACTCTGGGTCCAGTCCTGATTGTGGGTACCATGTTATTCCACTTGAATGCATAAAGGTAGGAACTGATCTAAGGTGATGCCTTAGCGTTTCTTGACTAGCTTTTCAGAGTTGACGCTTCTGACCAGCAGAGCTTTCCAAGCATGCAGGAATCACAAAGACCATGTTGCTTTTGTGTTTTAATTGCTGCCCCTGCCCAGACATTGGGAGAGGTAGCAGCAGTGGTGGTAGGCCAGGGGGAAGCAAAAGACAGGAGGAGAAAAGATGCTGGTTATGGAGGTGGGGAGCGGATGCTGAATACAGGGTGGGGAGCGGAGTGCCAGATGTTGGACATGGGATGGGGGATATAGATGGAGAGCTCATAGGATGGAGTGGAGGGAAGATGGTTGACACGGTAAATAGGGTAGAGGGCAGACACTCAACACAGGGTAGGGGGCATAGGAGCATGGAGGGCAGATGGTTGATATGGAATGGGGGGCAAGAGGGAAATGGGGATGGTGGTTACAGAGAGAGGAGGGGAGAGGCATCTCCCCTCCTCTCTCTGTCCACCTTTGTAGGCCCCACATCTCTCTGTCTCTTCTCTCTCCCCCTAACCTGGTAGTGTCGCATCTCCTTGTCCCCTCTTCCCTCCTCACAGCAGCGCAGCATCTCCCCTCCTCTCTCTGTCCACCTTTGTAGGCCCCACATCTCTCTGTTTCTTCTCTCTCCCCCTAACCTGGTAGTGTCGCATCTCCTTGTCCCCTCTTCCCTCCTCACAGCAGCGCAGCATCTCCCCTCCTCTCTCTGTCCACCTTTGTAGGCCCCACATCTCTCTGTCTCTTCTCTCTCTCCCCTAACCTGGTAGTGTCGCATCTCCTTGTCCCCTCTTCCCTCCTCACAGCAGCGCAGCATCTCCCCTCCTCTCTCTGTCCACCATTGTAGGCCCCACATCTCTCTGTTTCTTCTCTCTCCCCCTAACCTGGTAGTGTCGCATCTCCTTGTCCTCTCTTCCCTCCTCACAGCAGCGCAGCATCTCCCCTCCTCTCTCTGTCCACCTTTGTAGGCCCCACACCTCTCTGTTTCTTCTCTCTCCCCCTAACCTGGTAGTGTCGCATCTCCTTGTCCCCTCTCTTCCCTCCTCACAGCAGCGCAGCATCTCCCCTCCTCTCTCTGTCCACCTTTGTAGGCCCCACATCTCTCTGTTTCTTCTCTCTCCCCCTAACCTGGTAGTGTCGCATCTCCTTGTCCCCTCTTCCCTCCTCACAGCAGCGCAGCATCTCCCCTCCTCTCTCTGTCCACCTTTGTAGGCCCCACATCTCTCTGTCTCTTCTCTCTCCCCCTAACCTGGTAGTGTCGCATCTCCTTGTCCCCTCTCTTCCCTCTTCACAGCAGCGCAGCATCTCCCCTCCTCTCTCTGTCCACCATTGTAGGCCCCACATCTCTCTGTCTCTTCTCTCTCCCCCTAACCTGGTAGTGTTGCATCTCCTTGTCCCCTCTCTTCCCTCCTCACAGCAGCGCAGCATCTCCCCTCCTCTCTCTGTCCACCTTTGTAGGCCCCACATCTCTCTGTCTCTTCTCTCTCCCCCCTAACCTGGTAGTGTTGCATCTCCTTGTCCCCCTCTCTTCCCTCCTCACAGCAGCGCAGCATCTCCCCTCCTCTCTCTGTCCACCTTTGTAGGCCCCACATCTCTCTGTCTCTTTCTCTCTCCCCCTAACCTGGTAGTGTCGCATCTCCTTGTCCCCTCTCTTCCCTCCTCACAGCAGCGCAGCATCTCCCCTCCTCTCTCTGTCCACCTTTGTAGGCCCCACATCTCTCTGTCTCTTTCTCTCTCCCCCTAACCTGGTAGTGTTGCATCTCCTTGTCCCCTCTCTTCCCTCCTCACAGCAGCGCAGCATCTCCCCTCCTCTCTCTGTCCACCTTTGTAGGCCCCACATCTCTCTGTCTCTTCTCTCTCCCCCTAACCTGGTAGTGTCGCATCTCCTTGTCCCCTCTTCCCTCCTCACAGCAGCGCAGCATCTCCCCTCCTCTCTCTGTCCACCTTTGTAGGCCCCACATCTCTCTGTCTCTTCTCTCTCCCCCTAACCTGGTAGTGTTGCATCTCCTTGTCCCCTCTCTTCCCTCCTCACAGCAGCGCAGCATCTCCCCTCCTCTCTCTGTCCCCCTTTGTAGGCCCCACATCTCTCTGTCTCTTCTCTCTCCCCCTAACCTGGTAGTGTTGCATCTCCTTGTCCCCTCTCTTCCCTCCTCACAGCAGCGCAGCATCTCCCCTCCTCTCTCTGTCCACCTTTGTAGGCCCCACATCTCTCTGTTTCTTCTCTCTCCCCCTAACCTGGTAGTGTCGCATCTCCTTGTCCCCTCTTCCCTCCTCACAGCAGCGCAGCATCTTCCCTCTTCCCTCCTCCTCCACCAACAGTGCAGCATCACCCTTCTCCCCTCCCTCCCAGCAATAGTGCAGCTTCTTCCCTTTCCTGCATGGAGGTGATGCGGCCACATGACTCCTAGTATTCTTACTTTGTTTTACGCAGAGCCCAGTGAAACTGAAATTATTTCAGCCATTTGCTAGTCTGTCCTTATTTCTTCCCTGCAGTGACACACTCATAGAAAGATAGAACATCACATCAGATAAAGACCTCAAGACTCATCTAGCTCACTTCTTTCAAATTAGATCCTTGGTGTTTATCTCATGCTTTCTTGAATTCTGTTACTGTTTTGGCCCCCATTATGCTCCCAGCTGTCAACCCTTGCTTGGACCTCAAAGGACTGTTTGTGAAATCAGGCTCTTTGTATGCATTCAACCTAAACGGGTAGCACAGGAGCAGCGAGAGAACGTAGAGCCTGGATAGTTTTACTGGAATTTTCTCTGATGTAACACAATCCATCCTGACTCAGTAAATTCCATTGTCTTAATTTATCACCTTAAGGAAAAGTGGATCCCTGAAACATGCTGAGCTGGAAATAGCCACGGGTGAATGAATAGGTGCATTCATCTGCCTGTTCCAGAGTTGTTACTGTAGGGGAAAGAAGATGTGCCAGGACGTACCTGATACTGTGATGTTTGTTGAGGGTTTGACGGTCAATTCCATCTCCTTTTGTACAGAGTCATTACTGACCACTAATACCCATAGGAGCAGGTCTGTGGCTAGTGTAAGGGTCAACCCATATCTGAAAAAAAGGAGATGAATGTGTTTGTTTTTCCTCTAGCTGGAAGGATGGTTATTCTGGTTAAACTCTTATCTGTCCTGGTTCTTTGGTCTTGTCCTGTTCTCCACACTTCGACGGAGTGCACTGTTATACTGGGACACGACACCTTCAGTGCATATTACCATGGGGAGAGGGAGTGACCTGATCTAGGATAATTCAGGCCTTTGCAAATGATATGATGTTATTATCAAAGGATCAAAATTAAATCCATTAACCACATAACAGTCCTACAGTGATAAAAAAATAGATGTTGATCGGCCAATTTAATAATCGGCTTTAAAAATGAAGGGCAAGTATTCCAAAAAACTGAGCTCCTAAATTCAGGCGCCTAGATTTGTCACCTATTTACAACAAACATAAAAGCCTAAGCTTTGTGATCAAAATTCACCTAAATTTAGGTGTTCAAATTTAGTCTGTCATTCATTTGCCTAGACTTAGGAGCCTAATAGGTGCCTGGTGCTGAAAATCAGTGCTAAGCTCCCAACTTTTCGCCTGTGGTAACTGTTACTGTGGGGTCATGACACTTACTGCATGCTGATTGGTGTGCTAACCGCCCGTCACATGGTGGGCGGGTGAATGAGCACATTACAGTTAACACAAGGGACATATCCTACACTGTCTAAGTTGCAATTAGCACTGGTGCAGCCAACACCACCTCAATAGGTAGAGTTAGATGCATGTCTGGTAACTGCGCCATGCGTTAGGGTATGCATCCGTGCGTTAACTGCTGGGAACATTCTGGCCACGCCCTCAGCAGCGTGGAGACTTGGCATATAATATGCGAGTTTCAGCACAAATCGAATGCACTTCAGTAAAAAAAGGCTCCTAAATTTGTAGCTCGGGCAACGGAGGGTTAAATGATTTGCCCAAGGCTCTCCTGGTTCTTAGTCTTCTGCTCTAACCACCGCTAAATGGCTATCATCTATTACTTGTTTATTGAGCCTCATTTCTTAGGTGTATCTGGAAGGAGATTGTGTTTTGCCTTAATTTTCCCATATTTTCTTCTTGCTTATCAGTTTGATCGCGTTGTTAATCGAGACTGATTCAGAGCTGACTATATGGATTCTATTTAAATGCCATGGCTGGTGTTTAAAAATAACGCCATCTGTGCTGTTGAAATATCAGGTTGATTAGGATTTGGCTCCTGCCTTTTCAGGATTCATACCTACTTAGGGATGTTTTCCCTATCTCATATCCCCCTTGCAACTCCCTTAGGCAAGCCAATGAGAAACCTTGGCCAGTGGGCTTAGCAGCGAGGGCCAGCAGTGTGGAGCCTAAGTGCTGCCGCTGTACAACGGTTGAGATTGCCTTCATACCCAAAGAGCTGCACAGGAATCAAATGCAGATCCTCTGCAGGCCACTGGGCAGGCTCTAGGATGTGCTATCTTTAATGCTGTTAGCCTTCAGATGGTCATTTTTGGGAAGGATGATCAGAGGGAGGTCACTCATGTCAGATGTGACTTTATTTCTAATTGGGATCGGAGACTGGTGCAAGCAGCATGGTTTAATTCGGAACCTGGTGAAATATTTTGCACTTTGAGCATTTAGAAGTGATAAGCTTCTTGTTAACCCTGTTTTATTGAGCTACTGACTTCAGCTCAGTGATAAAATCTTCAATCTGGGACTTTGTTGTGACAGCAAATTGACATTGGTTTAGCAGTACATTTTTCAATCGGTTGTGATTAATTTGCAAGCTGAAACAATATATTTCATTTTCAAATTTGGTTAAGATAATACTGCCATCACTATTTGCCTTGACTATTGTAATTCTTTGTATTGTGTTTACATCGCCTTCAGCTGGTTCAGAATACCGCTGTTAGGCTATTGACAGGAAAGAAAAATATTCAGTCATATTACAGACTGTTCTTGCAAGCTTCTAGTGGCTTCCGGCCTCTGCATAGATTTCATTTCAAATGCTCTGCTTGGTGCACAAGGTGTTATTTACTGACTTTCCACGCTATCTTTTTCGGAGACTTATTCCTTATGCTCCTACCAGACAGTTGCATTCTTGCTAGCAATCACTTTTTTGGCTGTCCTCTCTCTCAAATATAAGTTTCTCCCAGAAATACTGTTTTTAGCTATGTTGGATCTTTTGTGTGAAATTCCCTACCTGCTGATTTGAAGACTGCTAGTATTTATTTGTCCTTCCAAAAATCTCTTAAAACATGGCTGTTTACTCAGCATCTTAAATATTGAAGTGATTAATCTGTGAGACACCATGGTCTATTATTATTTTACGTTGAGGTGATTTGCTTGTATGATTATTGTAATATTTTATGCTGCTTATTGTTTAAATTTTTGTGCACCTTTGAATACATCTATGCAAAGAGGTATATTAAATTACATTTAATCAATCAATTGATATTTTTTCTCTCAACATAATTAGTCTTTGGAACTCATTTCCAGTGGATGTGGTAAAAGCAGGTGGTGTAGCTGGGTCTAAAAAAGGTTGGACAAATTCCTGGAGGAGAAGTCCACAAACCGTTATTAAGGAGTCCAGGAGAAAATCACTGCTTTCCTCTGGGAATAAGTAACACGGAACTAGATACTTTTGGAATATGTTAGGTACTTGTGTCCTGGATTGGCCACTGGGCTTGATGGGCTTTGGTCTGACCCAGTACAGCAAATCTTATCTTCTAAATGAAAGAAAATGATATTACCTGGTGATGGTGTGTTGTACTTGAGTACAGTCCTTGCAGAAGAACAGCAGCAAGCTAGTCTGTAATTAAAATAAAACAATAAGAACAAGAATATACATAGAATAAGGATAGTCGGTGTGGTACTGAGAAATCTGGGGATTGTGGTACGCAGGGAACCAGCAAAAATATCAAATGTTAACCCAAAATATTTGCTGCAATTTTTTTAACATCGAAACATGATGGAAAATAAAGACCATAAAGCCTATCCAGTCTGCCGTTGCATACCAACTACTAGGCTTTATGGTCTGTTTTTTCCTTTAGAAATTGTCTGTGTTTGTCCCATGCCTTCATTTATTTTTATTTATTTAGTGTACACTTATATCCCGCTACTTCCAGCGATCAGCAGCGGTATTCCACCACAGAAAAAGAGTGGCTGTACTGGCCATAATTTACAATACACAGGATGATTAGTGGAAGAGGTACAGTTCACAGCACACAGTATGATTAGTGGGAATAGTACAGTTCACAGCACACAGGGATAAGGTTTAGACACATTGAGAAGGGAATATTTACAATTAGTATTTACAAAAGAAGTTACAATTTACACAAGCAGATACATATTCACACATCAGTGAGTCTATTGGTGGCGATCTCATTGCTGACATGAATTCAGATACAGTTCTAGTCTCTATCACCTTTACTGGGAGGCTATTCCACGCATCCACCACTCTACGAAAGAAATATTTCTGTAAATTACTCAAGTCCACCCCTTTTCACCTTCATCCTATGCACCCTTGTCACAGAGCTTTCTTTCAATTGTAAGAGGCTCTCCTCATGCGCATTTTATGCCAAGGAGAGATTTAAAAGTCTCTATTATATCTCCCCTCTGCCACCTTTCTTCCAAAGTGCACATATTCAGATCTTGAAGTCTGTCCCCATATGCTTTATATAGTGAAGCCCACTGACCAGTTTGCTAGCCCCCCTCTGCTTATGTTTATATCCTTTTGAAGGTGTGGTCTCCAGAACTGCACACAATACTCCAAATAAGGCCTCAGCAAAGACTTATACAGATGCACTTTCACCACCTCCTTCCTGCTGGCCATTCCTCTCCCTATGCACCCAAGCACCCTTCTGGCTTTCGCTGTCACCTTGTCTACTTGAAGATATCGAGATATCTTTCCATGGTGCTACCACACCTTGAATATTGTGTGCAATTCTGATTGCCATATCTTAAAAAGGAAATAGCTGAATTAGAGAAGGTACAGAAAAGAGCAACAAAAATGGTAAAGGGGATGGAAAGATACCCCTATGAGGCGATGCTAAAAAGGTTAGGGCTCTTCAGCTTGTAAAAGAGATGGCTGAGGGGGGATATGATAGAGGTCTATAAATTAATGAATGGGGTGGACAGGTAAACATAAATTGGTTTACACTATCAAAAAGTAGAAACACTAGAGGACATGCAATGAAGCTATAATGTAACCCATTTAAGACTAATAAGAGAAAACATTTTTCACTCAACATGTAATGAAACTCTGGAATTCGTTACTGGAAAATGTAGTAAAAGCTATTCGTATAGCTGAGCTTAAAGAAAGTTGGGACAAGTCCTTGGAGGAAAGGTCCATATACCATTATTAAAGAGAACCTGGGAAATCCATTGCTTACCCTGGGGCGAGCATTGTGGAACCTGTGTGCCTTTTTGGGAACCTGCCAGGTACTTGTGACCTGGATGTAGCCACTGTTGGAAACAGGATACCGTGCTTGATGGGCCTTGGTCTGACCCAGTATGACATATCTTATGTTTTTATGAGTGAGAAATCAGGATGTACTATAAAGTCTTTTGTTGGAAGGGGTGCTGCTGAGCTGTGACAACTCTGGGAAATACCATTGTTGGAACTGGGAAAATTCCAGATTGAGTACACAGGGGGGGGGGGGGGAGATACTACTGTGTAGCAACTAGACCTCGTGGTGGCTGTGTCTGATTTTAAGGTAATGAAACAATGTGATAAGGTGGTGACTAGAGCCAGAGGGATGTTGGGGTGGATGGGGAGAGACACATCTAGTAGAACAAAGGTGATAACCTCTCTGTACTGGACATTGGTGAGACCTCGGAATATTTGGAAAGGAGGCTGAAGGTAGTCAGGATAGGATCTACAGCAAAAGGCACATGCCATGAGATTTGAGGTCCTAAAAACATATGCTGTGGAGAAAAGAAGAAACAGGATATGATAAAAACATTCAAATACCTTAAAGTTCTAAGGAGGAATGCTTTATCAATAGAAAGAATATTCTAGAGAAAGAGGTCATGAGATAAGGCTCTAAGTAAGTAAAACTTGGTGGCAATGTCAGAAAATATTTCTTCACAGAAAGAGTGGCAGAAAGACAGAAGAGACTTCCAGAGGAGGTGGTGGAGAGAGAAGCCATAAAGAAATTGAAGAAAGGATAAGCATTAAGGATCTCTAGTGTCGAGAAAATGAGGGGGAAAGCAGACATTGACTGGGGTCTATAGCGTAGCGTTGCACCGGGACTGAAACTAAACACAAGCTAGAAAGGCTTATTGGATCCCATCTTCTGAATTTCTGCGTAGCACATTAAGGGACCAGCAGTCCTTGTAGGTCACGGGCTTGGATACATCGTCCTTTTCTCTGGCTATTTTTCCCTGTTTTGAGATGCAGAGGCTATTGTGAGATGGCCTCTGTGCATTAGGCATAAATTGGTTGGCATTCCAAGGTCATGTGCCCTGCCGGGATGCACTAGTCTACCTCAGGCATTTCTGGGGACTGTTCTTCATTGTTGTATTGGCATTGTTGTATTGGCAGAAGAAGGTTTTTTAAAGGGAAAAACAAGCTCCATCACAGAAAACTGTAATAAGGCAAACTGCTTTCTTCCAAAAGAGTAAATTCAGAGCAACCACTAACTTGGGCCAGATGTGGTGTAGCCAAACCCACAAGGAGAACGAGAATCTTTGGCCCGGTTCCAACAAGGATGTTGCTAATACAGATCTACTTTTGTTTTTTTGTTAAAGTTACTGATGAAATCTCTTTGTCTTTTAGTAACTTTAACCAGTCCATTTTAGAAATGACAGATTCTCGTGCAATAATTATCTAATTGTGCTATTGTATGAAATGAAACACTGGGAACGTACATGCCTGTCCAAATTACTGCCTAGAGAAAATTTAATTCTATTGTGTACTTGTTAAAACAGCCTTGAGGCACGGAGCGAGACAAGAAATACAAAGTAATACACAGTGTGGACGTAGATGACTGCAAGGGTGTGATGATGTTTCCCAGAATTAATTAGCCCAGTAAGTGCTGCAAGATGTTTTGTTACCTAAAATCCTTCCATGTACATTCAACCTTTGTACAAGAAACACACTAGACCATAATAACAGGACCTGCTCAAGGGAAAGCAATAGTGGGCAGGGCAAGTATTTTATTTTTTGTTCAGTTACTCAAAAAAAACTACACCAGTCCTAGGGCAGCTGGGTGGAAATTCATATGGATTTTCGTTATCTAGCCAATTTAATGAAGCTCCAGCTCCTGAAATTGGCCTATCCTAACGCTAAAGCAAATGGGAAGCGGAGCATGGTCTGGAATTTTGGATCGCGTTGCCAGTTCCTTTAAGGCAGCCACAAGCCATATTAACATTCCGTAAAAATCTTAAAATTCTTGTGTTTTCCAAGGGGAATCGATTTCTAGGATGCTGATTTTACTTTCCTTGTGTTTTATTTTAATTTTTAGCTTTTTAGATTCTTATATTTTATTTGAGAATTTTTTGTTGTAAGCTGTTTTCTGTTTTACTGCCTTTATGTGATCATGATGTATGTTTTTATGATAACTTCTTAGAAATGATAAGGACTGATGGGTAAATCCAAGAAATGAAATGACCTGAATAAAATGTTGATGGAAATGGTGCTGTGAAGGACATAAAGGCACTGGAAAAAAGTGCAGTAAGAAAATAGCTTTCCTTGCTGCTAATCATACCCGTATGATCCTATGTAACTATGGCCTGGCCACCCTGAATGAACCTGATCTTGTCTGATCTCAGAAGGTAAGTAGGGTCAGACCTACCTACTTAGCAGTTGGATGGGAGATCTCCTTGGATACCAGGTGCTGTAGATGTGAAGGCCCATTTTACAATGGGACATCCAAGTGCAGTCTGGGATGTCGAAGTCAGAACACCAGAAAAAAAAAAAGCAAAGCAGAAACATGGATGTGCCCAATATGGATGGCCATAGAGACATCTACATAGATATCTCCAGAACAGCATCTCAGAACATGCGTGTCTAATAGCATAAGTAGTGGGTTGGGAGCAGGGTGACCAGGATTCTAATCCCAGTGTGGGTCTTTATGATTTTAGACTAGTCACTTAACTATCCATCTTCTCTGGATGCTTTAAGGCCAAAGCAAGCACTTTCCTGATGCTTATTCGTGCCTGTAGATGTCTCTGCCATTCTTGAAATTGAACAGAGATGTGTAAGTCCATTGCACCTTCCCAGACACACCTCCACCACACCCCCTGGCCTACTTGGATGTCCCTTACTGTACAGAAAAAAGGCCTGGCATTTTACTCCCAGTCACACCTTGCCACAAAAACCCAGAGGCTGGGTCAGCATTGACTTGATAACATACATGGGTCTCAAACGTCTTTGGAGATTCCAGCAGGGAACAACTGAATAACAATACTTCTGTCTGGAAGGTCAGCACGTAGCTTAAGGAAGGATGAGCAGAGCATGATGAGGAAGGGAGGGAACATCTACCCAGCCAGCCAGATCAGCTGAATCAGCCCTAGCAATCAATGGGGTGACAGATGCCGTAGATCACACTCACGTTTATGGCTTTATGTGTGGGGGCACTCAGAAATAACTGGGCACAAAATTGCCAAGTACCAGGAATTTTAACCATAGATTCTCAGTAGCGCTATACAAATGTTCCCTAGTAGTAATAGCTTTATAACGAGTCTATTTTTTAGGACAATTTTATGCCTGTAAGTGGCCAAAACACTTAATGTAAAATTACATGGTTGTAACAATGCTCAAAGAGAATTAAATATCCCACACATAAAAGACTAATACTTTCCCGTACAGACAAGAAAAAAGCAGAAAAAACTGGTTTCAAGGGTGGACGCTAATTCTTTGAGATAATCTCATCTCCTCTTAGGGCGTCAGAAGATATTCAGACAGACAGTTAGAGGTATGCATGAGATGCTAACTGCACCATTAGATCTCATTTCCAAGACGGCTCATGCTATGTCAAACAAAGCTTGAATGGCAGATGGTCACATAGTCTGGGTTTTGTGTTAAATATTTGTAGTTTTTCCCCCTATTCTTTTGATAATCTGTTAAATGCTTTTGAGAACAAGTCTATTTTTGCGTACTGTGTTTGTTGCTGCTGTTAAGGGCTGTCGAGTTGGTGTTGACTCATGGCGACCCTCTGGATAGTTGTTCTAAATTGTGTTCGGCCTTCAGCCAGGCATCTGTGTTTATTATAAATGTTTTTATTGTGATGTGCAGAATACAAGTATCAAAAAAAAAGATAGAATGTGATGATGTGAATTGTATTTTCGCATAGACAATGTTGATTCCCTTTGTGCCTTGAAACCATGATACAGTAAGATTCCCAAAAAAGCTTTGAAATCCAAAATTTAAAAAAAACAACAGCAAAAAACCTAGAGGATGACGGAAGGTCGGTTTCCACCAGTTTATAAGAAATGCCCTTTGGATTATATTGGATGAATTTGGTATGTTATATAAGAATCTGAAAGGGCTAAAAAAAAGTTGACATCACACTATTATAGTCCATGGGAAGTCAGACAGGATCCAGGAGGATGCCCAGAGATAAACAGAAGTACTATACTTTTTCTCCACTAACATTAATGGACATTAATTGCTTAAGAGCCATGTCGTTTTAGGTGCCCTGAAGATTATAGCCACTGCCGGTCCAGTAGTGAAAATGTTATGTGTATAATACATTAGGAGAGAGCGACTTTTCTCGAAAGAGAGGTGCTGGTACTCAGATGCAAGTTCGTTCTTGGGTGGAGGGGTGGGGGGGGGGGTGTGAGGAAATCAGGGCAGCCACCCATAGCAACAGACCCCTCCGGAAGTGGTGGGAGAGCTCAGTCACAGTGCGATTCTCCCCCTTTCCATCTTTCCTCCTGTCAGCAGGAGGTGTAAGAGAGCAGTACTGGGAAAAGCACAAGAGAAAGGGGGAGTTTGGGAAAGAGGCACCACCGGTGCTTTTCCTCCTTTTCCCCCCTCCCCCTCCTCTGCCACCAGTGCTTTTCCTCCTTTTCCCCCCCTCCTCCGCCACTGGTGCTTTTCTGTGATTCAGATTCAGGAAACTTTATCAGCATGAGAGCATTTGTACATGTGTTGCCAAAGTAATACGCATAGAGGGTACGTTTATAACATGACCCCTAGGCTATCGGGGCACATAGGCACAGATGGTGCACCTTTTTATTTAAAGCAGATGTAGACATTGAACTTGCCCCAAGGTAGGTGTAATTGGGTGTGATATGTGCACATAGACATGTATTTTCTGAAGTATGCATATAAGTGCTAGCAGAGTGCAAGTTCCGTTTTTGCTTGTCGAAAATGAGATTGTCCTGATTTTTGGGTAGTTTTTCATGTTCATTTAACATATTCATTCTTTAGACATGCACTGTATGCATGATAGAACTTTTTAAGCATGTAAATCGGTTGCTCTTGTGAGTTATATGCACTTTAAATTTTTAGGCGTCCAAATGACCGGAATGCACGTCTTTAGTACGTGCCAGCCCTGCCCTGTTGCAGCTATTCTCCATCGTAGGAACGCCGAGGCGCATTGGGGTTGCTTCTATATAGCGTGTGCAGAGAGGTATGTGCAGTCTAGCACATACGTCCCTACGCCAAAGGACTTACAGACGTGGATGGGCAGCATTGGGCGCGTTATCGGTGCACCTTGAGTGGTCACTATTCTTCAAGTACACACATAAGTGCCATCATGTGTATTTTTACTTGTGATGTACACAGGGGCGGAGCTTGGACAGGGCCTAATTGTACATATGTAAATTATAGAATATTATGATTTATGCATGTTTTCTCCAAGTTTAGACACGATCAGTCAGGCATGACTGCCAGGGCTACATGTAGGTGCAACTATATACCCCTATTCTATAAAGTAAAATCTGCATGCCCTTTACCTTATAGAATAAGCCCTAACTGAGCACATGACGATGCATGCTGACTGCAAGAGAGATTATACAATTACGCTCGTTATTCATTTTGTATGTGTGAATATCTTTGGGCAATTTGATATGAGCCCATACTTGAGTCCCTTATAAAAGTAATCCAAAGTGGGGGTAATTATGCTATTAATGACAGTAATTCAGATGACAAGGTATAGAATGGTTAATAGTTTGGGCAATTAGCGGGTTCTGGTCATAGCAGACACAGCTGCTCCCCTGCAGAGAAAAGCCTTCCTGCCCTTCCTGCAGTAATCAGGAGGAGAGGGTGAGATTGAAGCAAGACCTGTCCTCCTTTCTTGCTAGCCCCCTTCCCCTTTTGCCATTTCTCAGGGGCTGATGCAGAGAGAAAAAGGTTTCGTAAGTTTATCATTTATATTGGTACTTAATTATCAAGACACAGAAGGACCTGTTCTGCAGAGCTCTGGACATGCCCCATAAGTTTTGGCTAGAGCACTGAATGTACCCATTCTGTTTATGAATGAATATTCCCTCCCATTGAGTTTAAGAAACAAATACACCCGCATAGATTCATTTTCTGAACCCCTCCCTCCCCCCCCCCCCCCCGGACTAGTGCAGTAAATTTTCTATTTCAGTTTATTAATGTATGCTGCTTATTTTAGTAATCAAAGTGGAGGTTTACAATAACTAAAAACATCAATGCTACCTACCACAATAAATGTACACAATTCATACAATTACATTCAACACTACATTAACAATAAAACTGGAACATAATAAACATCAGTTAATAAGACACTGTGATAATAGCTAATTCAATTACAGGACAAAATGTTCCTAGTACTAGAGTGTAACATAGGGATCGTGACATGTATAAACAGAAGGGGCAATAAATGTCCTTATTGGCAATGCAGCGGAGGTCCCGGGGGAGGAGCTGTGAGATATACCCGTATGTTACAAAACTGTGCACGTTTCTACACAAATTTAGGTGGACCATTTGAGCCTGCCTCAGAGCAAGTGTAAGCATCTGTGCCTTCTTTCCAGGAGGGGAAGGGGTAAGAAGGTCCTGTTATAAAATCCCCCTATTATAACAATAGAGAAGACAACGGAAAAGCTGCAGTCTCACTGGGGAGGGGTGGGCTTCCTGTGACTTAATGGTTTCGGGTCCTGACTTGGCTTTCTCATGCTAGAGATGGGAGCATTCATTCTGCTCTCCGTGTGCCTGATGTTACTAGTCCCGGGGCAAAGGGAAAGCGAATATCAGAGACGGCATGGGACCTGTTGTGAGCTCTACGTCTGCAAAATAGCCAGCACCAGGTTTAAAATCTCAACTGAAATGCAAGAGGAAAGCCAGCATGGCTATCAGGTTGTCGCTCTCTTTTTAATGTTTCTCTTACCTAGTTTTGAAGTTGATAAACTGTAATATCTACCTGATATGTAAATTAAAGCAAGGAATTGGGGAACCTCCCATCTTGTGTTTTGGTTGGAACACCTTGCACTAATTACTTTATTACGGCCTCAGAGAAACACACGACCTAACAAAATTCTGCAAAGAACTCGAGACATTCCTATTCAAAGAACACTTCAAGGACCAAATGGTGTCCCCATGGAACAACAAAACTTACAGATACTTATCCCCAGGACCCTACCTAGCCCTGTGCGAGCGGTGCGGCCGCACAGGGCGCAAAGGCTTAAGGAGCGCATTTTGGCTGTCTGCCATTGCCTGCCGCCACCACTTTTTCTTCTCTCAGTGTCGGCAGGCAACAGCAGACATCTGAAATGCCCCCCTTAAGCCTTCTCACGGCATGCTAAGCACATCTGTCCCTCCCTGCTCTGATGCGACTTCAGAGAATGGAGGGACAGATCTCCTTAGCGTGCCGGCAGCTTACACAGCCGGCGCGCCTCTTCTCTCCCGCCGCGGGGGAGGGGGGGCATGCGCCTTTCGTGCAAGTCGCACAGAACGAGATTCAACCTCGGTACGGCCCTGCTTATCCCCCTTTCAATAAGTACTACCCTCCCACTTTACTCCTCCCTTCCACCCCCTCAACAATACGCAACCTTTGTTTTACATTATTGTGGTTATTTGAATATGTTACAGTCTATAAAGCATAGTTACCAAATATAATCATTATGTTTGATATCACTAAGGTTCTATGTAAAACAGCTAGGGTTCAATCCAGGAAGGCAAATGGTGGGACGTCCAGCCATGCTGTCTGCCTTCACCATATGCTGCTTCCTGGGCCCCCTGCACACACAGAGTCGCTGTACATGCTGTGGGGGTTGGGGGTGACATGGGGGTGGAGCATGGGTGGGTCCGACCCCCTGATGTAAAGGGCCGATTCCGGTCATGGCCCTGTACGTCTAGGAATCACCAGGGGGATGGCCAGCTTATTCCACTTTTGAGGTGGAATAAGCACTGGCTGCCCCTCCAGATCGGCCAGCCAGCCCTCCAGCAGTGATGGCGGCAAGTAGGATGAGTCCCTGCTGCCTGATCCATGCCCCGGCTGCCCCCATTGGAGTCAGGCAGCGAGGAAAAGGGGCACTTTAATTGCAGTGGGCAGGTTGTGCCATGGGGAGGATGTCCCCGTAGCAATGCAGGGGCATGCTGGGCCATCTCCCAGGACCTGATCCTGCACCTGCAGGACCGTCTTGTTCCCGCATAGCAGAATCTGGTCCTAATGGGCCTGTCCTGGTAGGGACTGTCCAGTCGGCCCGGCTGTGCCCCTTCTAGGATCAGGCTTTTAATGTTTTTTCCCCTGCAAACTGTTTTGATTCCCAGATAAGGCGGTTTAAAAAACAAAACAAAACAAAACCAAACCAGAAAAATAAATAAATAAATACATAGATAATTGTAAGAACATAGGTATGAGAAACATGCAGTTATACAAATCATGCACAAGGTGGCAGCATATAGAGAAAGGTGTGGTAGTGACCAGATGGAATAATGGTGGGTGGGTGCTACCTGGATCTTCTTACCTGAATACCGATGAATAGAACTTCCAGGACTGGGAA
Organism: Ichthyophis bannanicus; assembly: GCA_033557465.1. Lineage (NCBI taxonomy): Eukaryota > Metazoa > Chordata > Amphibia > Gymnophiona > Ichthyophiidae > Ichthyophis > Ichthyophis bannanicus. The sequence goes on from CM066041.1 coordinate 295,536,454, forward strand.
GATGATTTCCATTGGTTCTAAGCAAGTTATGGAGTTGGCCTCATAACCAATCTTAAACACGGCCAATAAGATGCTGCATGCCCCAAACAATACCAGTGACCCTAAGAAAGCATTCAGAAATAGAAAAAGAATCAACAATTCAGGATGGTGCAAGGAAGATCTTTGCAAAAAAGAAATAAAGTGACTCAAGATGTCATTCACTGAAAAATGGCTGGATTTAAGACTGTAGATTTATCATCTCCCAGGTTTTGTTTGCCTGGAAATTAGGATTTTAAAATGGAACTGAAGGACAGATTCCTGGTACTGCTACAAAACAAGAGGGTATGTTTGCTAAACAGCGGTGGTGGTTTCCATGCGATATGGATATTACGTAGAAGCTGCTAGCGCTGTTTAGTAAACATACCCCTAAATCTGAAGTGCAGTCGAGCATCAGTAAGCATGGGACATACAGACTACGCAAGGTCGGTTTTGGCTTGCTGGGGCCCCAGACAGAATTTGGGGAGGGGGACCCAAGCCTGCTAGCAGGCTGTGCCCCTTCAACTTTGGGTAATCTTGGGGCCCTTTGCTCCGTGGTCGTACCCCTGCAATGCCGTCTCTGACTGCGACAGTGTGAGAAAAAAGGGTTTTGCAGTATTTAGAGCGGGTTAAGAAGGCCCTTTGTGTTCATTTTCCAAATCGGAGAGCCTGAGGGTTTGTTTGATTTTGCAGGTTTTTCCTGTCAGTTTTTGACTCCCAGCTCAATCACAATTGGCCTCGTTTGGTCAGTGTTACCATAAGCTTTCACTTACAACCATCTGGAGAGTTTTTACCCCTATTTTCTCCTCCCAGTTCACTTAATTTAGTCATTGTGGCGATAGATACACAGCAGGGCACCTTGCAAGTGGATCTTAAAAGCACTCATTAGGTGTTGCCACTGTGTGCGGAAGCCTCCTTCTCTATAGCCTCTGATTGCTGCCTTCAAAATCCCTGGTCAGTCTGGGAAATGGATCCAACATAGGAAATGGGTCCAGGCAATCTGCATGCACTGGAAATTCAAAGATAATTCAAAGTGTGATTGTGGCCACTGAAATTTAAAAATGAATCACATCGCAAATAACTGTAGACTATGCCCAGTCGCAGGTGAACTAGACGATCAATCAGCGGCAATATCCAGGATAGTGGCTACCAGTGAATATCCGAATTGTATAGCCAGTTGGCCACTATTCGGATAATTGCCACTCTAGGAACTGAGGCCAGCTGTTTCAATAGCCCGAGCTATCCGCATAATCTCTCTGGATACTGGTTGAAAACCACCACTTTCAGGATAATGACGGTGATGATCTGGATAATGGCTGGCATCGCCATCGCTCCACCTGCAGACCACCCCAGCACTTTCTGCGCATCTTTCCGTGCCCTTATCCAGAACCCCTCCGCGTCTATCTGGATAAGGGTTTCTGAAAATTGACTCCTAAATTACCACTGTGGCTATCCAAATGTTTACAGATATGACTCTGAGCATCTTCCGGTGTATATTTGCTATGTGCTAGGTCTAAGAAGTAGTTCTCCGCGTCCCTTTTGACTATAGTGCATTTGGCAGACTTGCATTGCAGTCCTTAAGGACATCCTTTCTTTTCTTTCTATCTATCTCTCCCTAGCTCTTTCCTGTCTTCAAATGGCGCTCTTTTCTCTCTTTCCTTTCTTGCAGCTGCTTTTCTTTTATTGTACACCGCTCTGATACTTCGGTTTTGGGCGGTATATCAAGCCTGTATATAAAATAAAAAAAATAATAAATCAGAACTGTTGCCACTCTAGATAAATTTAAAATTCCAGTTCCTTCAGTGTATCACCACATTGTAGTTGATATGGAAGGACAGACTAGATAGGCCATGTGGTCTTTTTCTGTCATCATGTTTCTATGTTTCTATCATCTAAATATGGAGAGGGTATTGCTGGTTTTGGGGGAGTACACAATTCATCAAAGTTTGAAGTGAGGGCACCGTTCTATGCAGTCTGAATGACGCCACTTGAAACTGGTAAAGTCTGAAGAGCGGCAACCCCTGATTTCTCTTATAAGTCCTGTCGAGGGGCTTTGCTAAAGTCCTTTGGCCAAGTCTAAGATGGCTACATATTTGGTCTTTGTCTAACTGATCCCAGGTTTTGTCTATAAATAACACTGGTTAGCCATCAAGCTTTCATGCTATATTCACCTCCTGACTATCTATACAAAATATGCTCATTACATCTGCTTTGGACAACAAGATGACCTGTCTTTCCAATGTGCTATGGGACTTTCCTATGCTCCCCGGGGCAAACATCTTCAACTATCTGCTGATTTTGGTTTTCTAACTCTCAGGTAGGTAATAGGTTCAGTGATGCCCCATCTCTCCTGCGAGAGTCAACATGTGATGCTTAATTGCAAATGTTTTTGCCAAGAATTTGTGAGAAAACATAAAAACTGTTGACTAGAATTTGGGCCTGGGTCAATTCATCCTCTATAGCCATATCTCCTTCCATCTTTAGTTCAGTCATCTGTGACCTTGGCCTAGTGTTTTCTCCCTCCATCTGTGATCAAGAGCACGTCCTGAGTTTTCTAGGGTTTTGCAAGATTGATGCAGTGCCCTTCCTCCCACCCAATTAAATCACGTCATAGTCTATTTGACCAAGACTTTGTTTGGTCTTGTATGGTCCTCTCTCCATTTTGGGGTCAACACACCTTACAGCTGATGAGGGTATGTAAAACAGGTTTTCATTTTTACCTCAAATGGGTTGTTTATTTGCCTCTATATCAAACCTTTGGCCTAGGGCTGCTTGCTTGTTTTGCAAGCAAAGGTAATACAGAACATGTCTCAATGCAAACAGCAGGTTAAAGAGCTTTATCCCCCTTTGGCGTAAGTGTAATTTGCCATTGGTAAGCAGGTTTACACGGATGAACACAGATCCATTTTTTTTTCAAAAGGTATGAAGAGTTTGCACCTGTCCCTAGAACAAATAGTGCCCAAGGCTATAACCTGCGATTGCAACTCCCCCTGAAGCTCTGTGAAAGGGACACATTAAGCTCCTGTTCTCTGCTTTCAAAAACAAACCCATGAATATGGACAGTGAAATAAAACCAAGCGTAAGCATGACATCGTTTTCAACTGACTGGCAGGGTGCGGTCAATGATCTTGAAAAATACGTAAGTATCAGTTCAGCATTAGTAATAAAAAAACTATTAGCAATAAATGTATTCCATTTATGAACTGTTGGGATCATTTTATAAGGAGGCGCCGAGTCTTAGATACTAACAATGTGCTAGTAGCCACTTAGGTGCGCAAATGACCTCTTACAAAATACTGACTAGCGTAAAAGTACGTGCATTAACTTTATCAATTGTGCTTTCACTGTGGGTGTGCACGTGGGAGAAGTTTGGGAAGAGCATGAGCAGTGCGAGTAAGTACGTGCATTAATTATAGAACAAAACAATTTACCTGCGTAATTGCAAAAAAGCAAGCACGGGCATGTACATTGGCTCTAGGGATGGTTTACATCATCATATCTTCATTGAAGCAATCCTCTTTCTCAGTTACACGAGCATTTTAGAAAGTAAAATATGCACGCATACGACTTTATAAAATAGGCATAAAATACGCACGTGAAAATGTGCATTCATTAGCACGACTTTATAAAATTGCCCATTTTGGGGGTAATCTTATAATGCTTTCTCTGTGTATATAACTTGCTTTTCATGCAAAAAGAGCTGTTATAAAATTGCATAGCCACATACTCAAATGAAAAGTAGGTGCCAGGAAACTGTGTATTTATTATTACTCTGTAGGCATTCCCAGGATGGAGTGGGGGTAGTATTATTTATTTAGACAGATTTGTATACCACCTTATCCTTCAATCAAAGAGGTCACATCACAATTGGAGGGTTACATTTAACATGAGGGTACCTAACAACATTATACAGTGAATTTGTGTGTCTAGTTGGGATGAGTGGGTATCTAGTTGGCGGTGACAGTTGCATTATCGTTCATGTAGGGACTGTTGGCTGTCTGCTCATAGGTTTCTCTAAATAGCAGGATTTTAAGGGCCTTGCGGAATTATAATATATGCGCATGATTTATAAATTATGGAGGTATGGAGCAGGTGCAAATTTGGGCATTTGTGCACTATTGGTGCTCTTTCGGGGAGGCTATTTTATAAAGGTAAAGAGGTGCCTTTTTGAACTTCTTATGTAGATAATTTATTATAACATGACTCCCTCTGGGGGCATGTTGAAGAGTGGTAAAATTGACTGGTGAAAATGAACACATAGAAAGAGGAATATATTTCCTATGATTTACCAGTATATGTTATCACTCAGTAAGACTCATTGGTGGAACAATATTATACAAATTAGGAGGGGCTGCAGGTTTAAGGTTTTATAATCTCAGCTGTACCAAGGGGTTCTAGAAATTTCTCTGAGTAAATCCCACTACTGGCATCCTGAGGAGAGGGGAACTCAGGCCTCTACTACAGCTTCATAATTTATTTATTTATTTATTTATACATCTTTTCTATACCGCCACTTCCAGAGATCAGTGGCGGTTTACAGGTAACATAAACTTTAATAATAGAGTACTATTATTTTACATAGAACAGATTTAGAACAAAGAACATTCAACTATTAAATGTAACTCAAAAATACAATGAGATAACAGGAGAGGTAGGAACGTTTGAACTGGGTATGAATTAGAAAATGTTTCAAAACATACTACCAACAGTATATCAACAGTAAAGGGAAATATTTACATTAAATTACAGTTATTCACATTAGCGACAAGCAATTGCTTTCAAAGAGTAAGCTTAATCTAGGTGAGCAATGTGAATGTGTGGGAAAGGTTTATGCCTTGTCTAGGTAGGGTCAGTGAGTGACTGATGATCGGTGTTTTTCTCTGTGTTAGGATTATCTTCAATAATGTTGCACTTCACTACAACTGTTCAGACAATTATGTCTTTTTAGAACATAAGATATGCCATACTGAGTGAGACCTAGGTCCATCGAGCCCAGTATCCTGTTTCCAACAGTGGCCAATCTAGGTCATACGTACCTAGCAGTTTCCCCAAAAGACACAGGTTCCACAATGCTTGTATTGGGTCAAGCAGAGATATCCTGGGTCCCTTCTTAATAATGGTTTATGGACCTTTCCTCCAGGAACTTGTCCAAACCTTTTTTAAACCCAGCAACACTAACAGCCTTTACTACATCCTCCGGTAACAAATTCCAGAGTTTTTGATTAAATGTCGAGTGAACATTATTTTCTCTTATTAGTCTTAAATGGATTACACATTGTAGCTTCATTGCGTGTCCTCTAGTCTTTCTACTTTTTGATGGCATAAACAATCGATCTACGTTTACCTGTTCCACTCCACTCATTAATTTATGGACCTCTATCATATCTCCCCTCAGCCATTTCTTTTCTAATTTGAAGAGTCCTAACCCTTTAAGCCTTTCCTCATAGGGGTATCCTCCCATCCCATTTACCATTGTGGTGGCCCTTTGTACCTTCTCTAATTTTCCTATATACCTTTGAAGATATGGTGACCAGAACTGCTCACAATACTCAAGGTGCGGTCGCACCATAAAATGATACAGAGGCATTACAATATCCATGTTCAGTAATTTTGTTGATAGTCATGGTTTAATGGGAGAAAGCCAACATGGTTTTAGCCAAGGAAAGTCTTGTCTTACTAATCTGTTATATTTTTTGAAGGTGTGAATAGACAAAGGTGAGCAGGTCGATTATAGTGTGTCTGGATTTTCAGAAAGCTTTTGACAAGGTGCCTCATGAGAGATTCTTGGCTAAATTAAAAAGTCATGGGATAGGAGGCAGTGTACCATTGTGGATGAAGAACTAGTTAAAAGAAAGAAAACAGTGGGTAGGGCAAATGGCCAATTTCCCCAATGGAGAAAGGTGAATAGTGGAGTACCCCAGGGATCGGTGCTGGGTCTGCTGCTTTTTAACATATTCATAAATGACCTGGAAACAGAATAATGAGCAAGGTAATCAAATTTGCAGATGACACAAAATTATTCAAAGTTGTTAAAACCCAACAGGACTGTGAAGAATTGCAAGAGGATGTTGATAAATTGGAAGACTGGACCTTCAAATGTAATGTGGATTAGTGCAAAGTTATGCATCTAGGAAAGAACAACCCAAACTATGGTTACACAATGCAAGGTTCCCATTAGGAACCACCATCCAGGAAAAAGGTTTATGCGTCATCGTGGATAACACGTTTAAACCCTCCACCCAGTGTGCAGTGGTGGCGAAGAAGGCAATTTGAATGCTAGAAATCATAAGGAAAGGAATGGAGAATAAAACAAAGGATATTATAATGCCTCTGTATCATCCATGGTGTGACTGCACCTTGAATATTTGTGCAGTTCTGGTCACCATATCTTAAAATATAGTGGAATTAGAAAAGGTACAGAGAAGAGCCACCAAAATGGTAAAGGGGATGGATACCCCTATGAGGAGAGGCTTAAAAGGTTAGGGCTCTTCAACTTGGAAAAGAGATGGCTGAGAGGTCTATAAAGTAATGAATGGAGTGGAACGGGTAAATGTAGATCAATTGTTTACGTCATCAGAATATAGAAAGACTAGGGGACATGCAATGAAGCTACAGGGTAAACTATTTAAGACTAATAAGAGAAAATATTTTTTTCACTCAATGTGTAATCAAACTCTGGAATTTGTTACCGGAGGATGTAGTAAAAGCTGTTTAGTGTAGCTGGGTTTAAAAAAGGTTTGGACAAGTTCCTGGAGGAAAGGGACCATTGTTAAAAGGGACCCAGGATATCACTGCTTGACCCAATACAAGCATTGTGGAACCTGTGTCTTTTGGGGAAATTGCTAGGTACTTATAAGCTAGATTGACCACTGTTGGAAACAGGATACTGAGCTTGATGGACCTTGGTCTGGCCCAGTATGGCATTTCTTATATTCTTAATTATGGATAATAGCACATATAAAATATACTTGATATGGATATTATATTAGTACAATGTAGATCATCAACATATATAAATATATGTAATACCCACAGTAAAAATGTGTTAAAAAACATATTAAAAGAAATAAATATAATACAAATAATATATAACAATATGTTAACTAAAATATGAAAATAATAAAATGAGCAATCATAGGGACAGAAATAAAATACAATAGGTCAGTTGATGGTACCTCCCATTGAACTGATTATCAAACATGTTCAATATTGGTAGAATATTGAATAATCCCATTAAAATCTATCTGTTGCAATTATATATAAAGAAAAACTAAATTTCAATATGCATACAGATGTATATTCACTAGCTGTCATTGGTGAATTGCTGTGCATCTCTTAGGGAGAGAGAATATAATTCTTAAGGAGAAGTGGCCTAGTGGTTGGGGCAAGTTACCTTGGGCTGGAGGACTAAGGGTTCAAATACTGCTAGAGGACAGCAACCTTGAGGCAGAAGGTCTGGTGTTTCTAGTCCCACAGGTGCTCCTTATGGCCTTTGGCAAGCCACTTAACACTGGTGCCTCAGGTATAAAAACATATATTGTGAGCCCTTTGGGGACAAGGGGAAAAATATAAATATACAGTACCTGAATGTACACAGCTTTGACTGGTATTAAAAGCAGTATATAAGTCTAGATAAATAAATAAATAAATAGTTTCCTTTCCCAAGTCTTTCTGGGTACCTTCATGTGGTGGCCCTGTTGTACAAAATCTATACTAAATTGCAGCCAGACAACACTAAAATTGAACTATGGTAGGAACAAAAAAGAAAAAAAACCATACAGGCTGCACATCTCCCAGGATAAAAAGGTGCCCACCCATAGCGTACACAGTAGAGCTAACGATGGTGGTTGCGATAGTGCCAGCTCTGCAGATGTAGATAACATCCCTGCCACAGATAAAGGCCACGGTGAGCAAGTTCATGGACCCACTGTGGCAGGAGACAAACCACAGAAATTAATAAAAAAGTTACGAGGATTAACTACGGTTAAGTGAACTTCTGCAGATAAAGAGGAGATAATGTACTGCTATTTTCATGCTACAAACCCTATATTTAAATCAAGAGGGTATACGAAGAGAATCCACCAAAAAACAAAGAAAGAGGTTTTTTGACCTACAGAAGGAAGCTGTCTTTGGCATGATGAAGTATTATGCCAAGCATTAGCAGTAAGTCGGAGAGATTTCCACACACATCCATCTGATAGCTAAGACCTGCCATTTCTCTATAACATCAACAAAATCCGCCCATTCCTTTATGAACACACTACCATGACACTTATCCACTCTTTATCACCTCCCGCCTTGACTACTGTAACCTACTCCTTGCTGATCTCCCTTTGAATCATCTCTCTGCTCTTCAATGTGTTCAACACTTTGCTGCATGGCTAATCTTCCGTCAACCTCATCATGCTCGAATAACCTCTCTTCTCAAGTCACTTCATTGGCTCCCTTTCCATTTCCGCATCCAGTTCAAACTTCTCCTGCTGACCTATAAGTGCATTCAGTCTGCAGCACCTCACTACCTTTCTTCTCTTATTTCTCCTTACGCCCCTCTTTGGGAGCTCCGCTCTTCTGGCAAATCACTTCTATCTGTGCCCTTCTCTTCCATTGCCAATTCCAGACTTCACTCCTTTCACCTTGCTGCTCCTTATGCTTGGAACAATCTGAGTCTGTACGCCAGGCGCTTTCTCTAACTCTTTTCAAATACTGCTGCTTTTGGATCTTGACTCACCTGATCTCCTTGTTTCTTTACAATTTCCCCTTGTTCTATCCCTGTCTACCACCTTCTGTGTTGTCTGTCTTGACTAGATTGTGAGCTCTGATGAGCAGGGACTGTCTTTTACATGTCTGTGCAGAGCTGTGTATGTCTTGTAGTGCTATACAAATGCTCGGTAGTAGTAGTAGAGGTTAAGATGATACTCCACATACCCTGGCTTAGAAGTGAGGTCCATGACTGTCCTGGTATGCGCAAAACTAACCCATTTGGAGAAACCGCCCTGATGTATATCCTAGAGAGTAAATGCATCTAACGTACTAGATCAGAAATGACTCGGATGAGAAGTCCACTTATGGCTGTATATGGAGTTCTCAGTGCTGATGTTCTAAAGACAGACAAATATAGAGAGAGAAAAAAAGGAAATAAAAAAGAAACCAAACCACAGCATGTAGCTCAAACTTATAGCATTCACAGAGGAACATTTGATGAAATAACAGCTTATAAATGGCTTCTAGACACCCATATTTAAATCTCGATTGACCGTAAATATCTGTCTGTGCAAATGAATATACTATAATGTTAGAATTATGGCCCATTATTTTACTGCTGTGTTGTATCAGCATCTTATTCAATTATTACAATCACTAAACACTTCCTATAGATCTCAACTAATGAAGTGAGACTTTATAAATCAGATATATGTAGATAACTTCAACATTTGGCATAGACTTATTATGATTATGACCCGTTCTACTGCCGCATTGTATCAGCGTCTTATTTAATTATTACTTCATTCAGTAAATCCTTTCTATAGACGTCACCCAGATATTTATGGTCAATCTAGATTTAAAGATTGGTGAGCCGCCTGGCTGAAGACTGAACACATTTTAGGAGAACTATCCAGAGGGTTGCCTGAGTCGACACTGACTCGATGGCACTTAACAACAATACAATGTCTATTATATTTATTTCTTTTAATATGTTTTTAATACATTTTTACTATGAGTTATTACATATATTTATATATGTTGTTGTTTTACTTTGTACTAATATAATATCCTTATCAAGTATATTTTATATATGGTATTATCCATAATTGTATTAACACACTATTTATGCTGTTTATATTTTAAGTTATACCCCTGATGAAGACCCCAGCTGAAACATGGCCGTCATCCTGAGAAGTTGTTTTTTTGTGAGCATCCTTTGGTTGGACGTTTTGGCCCTGCAAATGAAGGTACTTTTGTGACTTTGGCAATGCAAGATTCCACATTGAGAACTGCCACCCAGGAAAAGGTTCTAGGTGTCATTGTGGATAATACATTGAAATCCTCTGCCCAGTGTGCAGCGCTTGCCAAGAAAGCAAATAGAATGCTAGAAATCATAACAAAAGGAATGGAGAATAAAAGTAAGGATATCATAATGTCTCTGTATTGCTTCACGGTGCAACTACACTTTGAGTACTGTGTGCAATTTTGGTCACTGCATCTCAAAAAAGATATAGAGGAATTAGAAAAGATACAGAGAAGGGTAACCAAAATGATAAAGGGAATGGAATGATACCTCTGTGAAGAAAGGTTTAAAAGGTTAAGACTCTTCAGCTTGGAAAAGAGATGACTGAGACGTGATATAATAGAGGTCTATAAAATAATGAATGGAGTGGAACGGGTAAATGTGAATCAGTTGTTTATTCTTTAAAAAAGTACAATGGCTAGGGGACATGCAATGAAGTTACTATGTAGTACGTTTCGGACAGATCAGAATAGATATATTTTCACTTGATGCATAATTAAGCTCTGGAATTCGTTGCCAGAAGATGTAGTAAAAAGCTGTTAGTGTAGCTGGATTTAAAAGAGATTTTAACAAACTCCTAGAGAAAAAAGTCATAAACCATTATTAAAGTGGACTGACGAAATCCACTGCTTGCCCCTGGGAAGAGCGCATGGAATCTGTGTACCTTTAGGGAACCTGACAGGTACTTGTGACCTGGACCGGTCAGTGTTGGAAACAGGATACCGGGTTTGATGGACCTTTGGTTTGGCCCAGTTTGGCAGTTCTTATGTATATTCAGTGTCACTGTTTGTATATGTAGCGGCACTGAATTTACAGATAGTGTAGTTATTGTGCCAGCACTATACACTTGTGGAGGGCATGTTCAAAGCAATTTAACCGGTTAAATTGCAGTCATTAGTATATTCAGTGGTTTCTATCAGGTTTAAATGCCCTGATGCTAACCGGCTAGCGTCAGGGTGATTCACGGGTGGAACGGGGGCAGTAATTTAGGTTAGCAAGTTAGTAGCAATATCCAATCACTGACTGGTTAGCCTAAAGCAACCAACGTTGGGCAAAATAAAGGCTGTCCTAACTTTAGCCAGTTTAGCTTACCGGGCAGCAGCTGAAAATCATTGTGGCCCGGTTAGCTAAAACACTAAAGGCCCGATTCTGATCCTGACGTCCATCTCCTTTGTACGTCCGGGCTGATGGGGAAATTAATCGGGGCATGCAGCCAGCATGAATAGCCCACTAAGGGGGCACCCCGGATACTCCGGCATTTGAATATCCAGATCTGCTTTAAAGCGGTGACAGCTAGCTGCTTTACTTGGGCTGGTCGCTGCTGCTGTATAGACCCCCGTAGTTTAGGATTCCATAAATTATCCATTTAGCAGCTGAATATCGCCACTAGATGGATAATTACTTGGCCTCCTCTGGCTCTGTCTGTAACATGGTCTATAAAAATACGAATAATATTGGGACATTTAATGATTTCAGTGATCCAATTTTATCCAAATACTTTTTGAAAATATACAGATAGGCAAGTATGCACCCACTGGTGTTTGGGGAGGGCTTGGGGGGATGGTGCCCTCTCAAATGTTGCAGGCACTAATGGTGAACTGAACCCCTGCCCCCACGACTACTATGACTTCCTTACCCTTTGCCCTCCCCTTCCCCCCCCAAAGTAAGAAGGCAAACTACACCAATGCCAGTGGCCAGCAAGCACATAACTATCCTTGAATATTAGGCTGCATTTGTTATGTGAATTCAGTTTCGTAGCGTGCCTTAAAAAATTGAGTGCATGCTAAATGGATTTGTCTTGCATTAACCGACAAATTAACATGCATTTGTTAAAAAATTCTAACATGCATTAAATAATTTTTATTAAAACAAATGTATGAAGTGAACCAAAAAATGACTGAAAAATGGGGAAAATGAACCAAAAGTGGCTTGAAAATATTTTGCATCTTTCTTTTCTCTCCCCTTCTGACGAGTCTAAATATGGTTTTAATTTATCCCAGTAGTTATAACTTTTCTCTCTTTGTCCCCCAGTTATAGATACCCCGATTCTACTTTTGGCATTAATCAATTCTATTTGTCTGTGACCATCGTAAATGCCAGAAATTTATTTCCTCATGAATAAATACTGTGAATTGGCACACCCATCCCCTCAGTTGTCACCACATCCTACAGGTGATGACTGTGTGTAAAATAGCTTTTCATTTTCACCTTGACTAGCTCATGCATTCGCTGCTGTTTCAAACCTTTGGCCTGTGCTTGCTTGTTGTGAAAGTAAATGTGGTGCAGATATCTGATCAAAGCAAAGAGCAGGCTAAAGGCCTTTTCACCTCTTTCGCGTAGGTGTAATTTGTCATTAGTAAGCAGATTCATATGGATTAGCTCAGCACAGGCTCATTTTTTTCAATAGGTGAGGAGACCTTGCACCTGGGACAAAAGAGATCCAAGGCTATATAACTTGGGATTGCAACTCCCTTAGAGCCCTGTGAAAGCGTCATTTGGTTTCCTGGTCTCAGCTTTCAAAAGCAGCCTGAGTCTGAAGAGTGAAATAAAGTCAAACATAAGCAAGAGACATTTTTCAAGCGAATGGCAGGTTGTGGCCAACTATCTTGATAGATACATAGGTCTTATTGGAACATCAGAAAGAAGGAGACTCTTAAGGAATCTTTTACTAAAGGGCACTCCTGTTCTGATGCACGCTAAAGGTGCACGGGGTCACTTATTGACAGCTAGCGCAGGGCCATGGGAGCTGTGAATCATGGGTTGGGATGGTAAGGGGTCGAGTTAAGAGCGGTGAGTGGGCATGGTGAACACTGCACAGTGTGAGGGTAAATGCCATCTGCTAACTGTGACTCTTGCAATTAGCGTGGGCTCACCTAACTCCACCTCAATAGGGGGAGTTAAATGTGCTTATGCTATTTGTATGCCACATTAGGACACAGGGGTCCACTTTAACTGCCAGGAACATGCTTTCCATACCACCGATAGTTAACGTGGTGATGTTGCACCTAACACACCATGGTTTTGGTGCTATTGGCGTGCTAGGTGCAACACCATAGCATCCTTTAGTCAAAGACCCCCTTAGTAATAATTGGGTCCGTTTTCAAAGCCACTTAGCCAGAGAGCCGGCCCTGCTATCCAGATAAGAGCTGGCCAGAGTGTTGTTTTTAATTAATTATTTATTTCCGTAAAGTATTTATGGGCTTGTAACTGCCTTGTTGTTATCATGAAAGGCAATAATATTGAATAGTACAGATAAATAAGCAAATAAATAAATAAATATCCCGTGGCACTATCCAGATTGTCCCTCACTTGGTTTGCAGCTTGTCGTGCTGTGAGGGCTTGTGTGCATCAGTGATGCTGAGAGCTAAACTATCGGTAGTTTAACTACTGGCAGGGTCTCCCAAGATGGACAGGTCTCAGCTGAGGTGCCAGACCAAGACAAACCACCCATCTGGGCAGCCGCAGAATGGGATAGTGTTGACGGCAGAGGATCACATTTCTGTGACAACGGCAACAACACCAAACTTAAACTGCGCGGAAGAAAGGCCCGACAATCTACTTCTGTATCTTGCCATGAAAACCCAATGGATAGTTACAACAAAACAAATTGTGCTATAGTGCTGGAAGATGAGACCCCCAGGTCAGAAGGCACTCAACTAGCTACTGGGGAAGAGCTGAAGACTTTTCAGAGTAAAGCCAGCATTTATGATGTGGTTGGATCAAAGCCCTCGGGACGTCTGACTGCTGATGTAGCTTCACATGAAATGAGAGTCAAAAGCTGTAAAGATGTCTTACACATTGGAACATGGAATGTACGAAGCGTGAACCAAGGGAAGTTGGAGGTGGTCAAGAATGAAATGGAACGTGTACAACTTGATCTGTTGGGTGTCAGCGAACTGAAATGGACTGGCATCAGGCACTTTGCATCAGATGATCACATGGTCTACTATGCTGGAAATGAAAGACAAAGAAGAAATGGTGTTGCAAGAACTGTAATGAAATACAATGCAGTCAGTGAACGCTTAATCTCTAATCGTCTACGAGGAATGCCTATGAACACAACTATAATTCAAGTGTATGCCCCAACAACAGCTGCAGAAGAGAATGAAATTGAAGAGTTCTATGAACAAGTACAAGCTGAAATTGACAGAACATGCAAACAGGATATCCTGATAGTCATGGGTGACTGGAACGCAAAAGTTGGCAACAAAGAAGAAGGCAAAGTAGTTGGAAAATATGGACTTGGCAACAGAAATGAAACTGGAGAAAGACTGATAGAATTCTGCAAGACCAACGATCTATTCATCTCAAACACCTTCTTCCATCAACACAAGCGGCGACTGTACACATGGACTTCACCCAATGGATTGTATAAAAATCAAATTGACTACATCTGTGGAAGTCAACGATGGAAAAGTTCTATAACATCAACAAAGACAAAACCTGGAGCTAACTGTGGTACAGATCATCAACTACTAGTATGCAAACTCAAGCTAAAGTTGAAAAAAAGCAAACCACTCATGAATGCAGCAAAATATGACCTTAAGAATATACCACTGGAATTTAAAGACTGCCTGCAAAATCGATTTGCTGCTTTAGATACAGAGCTCCAGAAGAGTTATGGCATGACATCAAGAAGGTTGTGTTGGAAGAAAGTGAGAAGTCTCTACAAAAGGTGAAAAAGCAAAAACGGCCAAAATGGATGATGGAAGAAACTCTGAAAATTGCCCAGAAACGCAGAGAAGCTAAAGCCAGAGGAGAAAGAAAGAAAATAACAGAACTCAACAGAGATTTCCAACGTGCAGCAAGACAGGACAAGGAAAAGTACTACAACGATGCATGCAAGGAAATAGAAGCAGAAACTATTAGAGGAAGAACAAGATCGGCTTTCCTAAAGCTACGAGAGTTAAAGAAAAAGTTCCAGCCTCGAATTGGAATGTTACAAGATGCTCAAGGTTCTATGTTGAATGATGCTGAGAAAATCAAGAAAAGGTGGAAGGAATATACAGAGTTTTTATATGATAAAGATCAAGTGGACCAACAGCCGTTTCAACCTGTACCTTATGATCGGGAACCATTGCTGATGAAAGAAGAAGTTAAAGCAGCATTGAAAGCCTTATCAAAGACTAAAGCACCAGGCATTGATAGCATTCCCATTGAAGTATTACAGCAATCTGATGCAGCTGTTACCATACTTACAAAGCTCTGCCAAGAAATATGGAAGACAACATCATGGCCAACTGACTGGAAAAGATCTGTGTTTATACCAATACTAAAGAAAGGTGATCCAACGGACTGTGGAAATTATCGCACAATCGCTCTGATCCCACATGCCAGCAAGATTCTACTGAAGATTATTCAAAAGAGACTCCAACCATACCTGGAACAAGAACTACCTGAAGTGCAAGCAGGGTTCAGGAAAGGGCGAGGAACGAGAGACACCATTGCGGATGTGAGATGGATCCTTGAAAAGACTAAAGAATACCAAAAGGATATCTATGTGTGCTTTATCGACTATAGCAAGGCTTTTGACTGTGTAAACCATGAGAAAGTCTGGGCCACATTAAGAAGCATGGGTATACCAGAACACCTGATCGTACTCTTGCACAATCTGTACATTGATCAAGAAGCAGCAGTTCGAACGGAACAAGGAGAAACAGAATGGTTTAAAATAAGCAAAGGTGTAAGACAAGGCTGCATACTTTCCCCCTACCTGTTTAATTTATATGCAGAACAAATCATCAGAGAAGCAGGATTGTATGAAGACAACAGAGGTGTGAAGATTGGTGGAAGACTCATCAACAACCTTCGCTATGCTGATGATACCACATTACTGGCTGAAAGTGAAGAAGATCTGAAACATTTGCTTCTCACAGTCAAAGAACATAGTCTCAAAGTGGGCCTGCACCTTAATGTAAAGAAGACAAAGATCATGACAACTGGCATAATCAACAGGTTCATCGTTGAAGGAGAAGAAATTGAACTCGTGAACAACTTTAACCTACTTGGATCAACTATCAATAAAGAAGCAACAAGCAGTCAAGAAATCAGACGACGCATTGCTCTTGGCAGAATGGCTATGAAAGACCTAGATAAGATTCTCAAGAGCAGAGATGTCTCTCTCCATACAATGATTCGACTTGTTCAAGCCATGGTATTTTCAATAACATCATATGGATGTGAAAGCTGGATAGTGAAAAAGATAGACAGGAAGAAAATTGATGCCTTTGAATTATGGTGCTGGCGGTGAATACTGTGTATATCATGGACTGCCCGAAGAACAAATCAGTCGGTACTAGAGGAGATCAAACCTAAGCTTTCTTTAGAAGCTCAGATGACAAGACTTCGACTTTCATACTTTGGACACATCATGCGAAGAGAGAGATCATTAGAGAAAGACATCATGCTTGGCAAGATAGAAGGTCAACACAAAAGAGGAAGGCCAGCAATGAGATGGATCGATACAATAACAGCAACTACGGGTACCAGTCTGTCAACAATGAGCCGCCTGACTGAAGACCGAACACAATTTAGGATAGCTATCCAGAGGGTCGCCATGAGTCGACTCCGACTCGACGGCACTTAACAACAACAACATCCAGATTGTGCTGTGGCCGTTTAGAGGCAGAGCTGGGATGGTCCTTTGATTTATCGATATAGCCACTATACCGACTGTTATCTGGATGGTTTAGGAATGTAAACAGCTGTCTGGACAGTGGTGCTGAATATCGCTGTGACTGACCGCAAACACCAGATCCTCAGTCTAGTAGCTATCTAGATATTGACGTTGCATATCCACTTTTTATTTAACTACGTGGTGGACATTTAAAAAATTGCTGATCAAAATGGTTAAAGTGGAGTGGAGGAGTAGCCTAGTGGTTAAAGCAGTAGCCGGGTGATCAGGTGACCACAATTCAATTCCCATTGGCATTCCTTGTGGCCTTGGACAAGTCATTTTACGTTCCATTGCCTCAGAAGACAGGCCTGGCACCTTGCCAAGAAGACCCAGCAGTTGCTGGATCCCCAGGAGTCAGTATTGACTCAAAGGCACCATTTGCAGTTTATTCTCATGAGATACCTTTAGGAGGTAATTTTATAGGACGATACCTATGCGAGAAGTCCAAAAATGCCTCTTTTATAATGGCAGCATAGGTGTTTATGTGCCTTTATAAAGTAGGCTCCCAGAACCAGCCCCCATAGTACACACAAATACCCATGAACAAATTTACACCTGCTCCAAAGATTATCCAAATGTGTTCTTGTACTCTAGGCATATACTAAGCTTCTCATTCCCTACTTTCTTGCCAGATCTCTCTGGTCAGGACATGAAAGCCTGTTATATATTCCCACAACAACTTGAGCCCACTCAGCAATCGGTGTTCTTTTCTTTTACATCACTCTTTCAAATGTCCTTCCCCACTTTCAAAGAGTAGAAACTTCCATAGAGAAATTCGAGAAAGGTTTATTTTACAGAGTATCTGTTTGAGTTGACCTTTGACGGACTCGCAGAGTGAGGGTGATTTTCAAGACTTCTTTGGTTACTATTTCATTATTTTTATTCTGTCCCTTTTCTTATCTTTTCTATTTTGATTGGAACTCTGTTTCATATATTTTCATTTTCTGGAATTTTATTATTGTATCCTACTTTGATATTTTTGAAAGGCTGGTAAGTGAATGCAATGAACATAAAGATAAACAGAAACTAGGCACATACATTCCAACTTCGCCTTTCTTTGACCAAAATACACCCCTGGAGCAATTGCATTTGGTCTGCGTAGATGTACAACCCTGATGTTAGTGCCTGGCAAGGAGTACGCTGAAGAATGGTAAAAATAACCAGGGAAAATGAAAAACAATCGAGAGATTTTTTTTATGAACACTCCAGGAGGTATACTTCTGGTCAATTCTGCTTGTTCTACTTGCTGAACATTTTCTCTGACTATTTCCCAGGCTTTTTCTAACCTCTAGATATTTTCAGCAAATGTGAATATAGCTTTCAATCTGTCCTCAGTTCTTCCAGCATAAGTCTACAGTACCATTCCCAACTTGTAACCATTTTCAGTTTTCCTATCCTATTTTCATCCATTGCTGGGTACTGAGGGTTGTGCAATCATGGGTCTATGCAGTTCCTGTGAGCTGTTTTGACCGACCACTGCAGAGCAAGGCCAGCCTCATGGTTCAAGGTATTGGCACCCTAGGCAAACCTTGAGCCTTACTCCCCCACCTCGGCTTTCAGAATCTATTGTTGCCCTACTCTTTGCTATCCCCCAAAAGCTGCTGCCTGAGGCGATGGCCTGGTTTATTTAGTAGTTGGGCCGGTCCTACTGCAGAGGTTATCATTGCTCTTTGGTCTTCCCCAGTGTTTCCCTATCCAGACCTTGCCTAGCTTCTGAGAGCTAGTGAGCTCAGGCTCTTTCAGGCATGCACCAACATGGCTACTCCCCTGAAAATGAAGGGCCTTTTTGATATAGTCTCTAGTTTGATTTATTTACTTTTTGTTTCTCAAAGCTTACCGCGTAGCCAGAAGGCCCCAGCATGGGGATCTCTGTACAAGACGGCATGAGGTTTCTTGGAGGTCGCTAGTTGATAGTACAGCATCCAGCAGCTGGAGAAGACCATCAAGATGGAGAGAAAAATCTGAACATGCCAAGATGTTATGGCCTCCTTGTTGAAAATGCTGCTGCTGATCAGAGCAGTGCCCAGGAACACTATATTCATGGCCAGCAGCCCTGAGAAAAGTTGGCCAGATTTTTTAGCCTGCCTGTCTCTCATGACGTGTGAGGAGCATTTCCTGGAGAGCCAGGACTTTTCATAGTGAATCTTTGCTGTTTCAGTTGACGTTGACTCTTCGATGTCATGGTTAGGCCTTCTGCTTTTTCTAGCCTCTTCATCAGCCATGCTCCAATAACCTCTTTACCTCCTCATCTGATTCACTGAAATTTTATATAGTAAAGTGACGTTACCAATGCAGTTTGCTGTTGGACAGTGGCTAAGTCAAGACAGCTTTTAATTTCCAAATCTGGAAAAGAGAGAGAGGCAAAATACATTACTTAGCTCCAGCTTCTGAAGCTACTTTGCAGCACACACGAGTTACATGGAAACAGAGACAACGATGGCAGATAAAGATCATACAGTATATCCACACTAACTACTAAGCTCTACAATTCCTTCCTCTCCCTCAGAGATCCTCTGTACTTGTCCCCATGCCTTCTTGAATTCAGTTATAGCTCTCATCTCCACCACCTCAGCTGGAAGGTTCTTCCATGCATGTACTACCCTCTCTGTGAAGAAATATTTCTTAGATTACTCCCAGAGTCTACTCCCTTTCACCTTCATCCTGCAACCCCTCATTCCAAAACTTCTTTTCCATTAAAAGAAGTGCACTGGTATGAAAATACTTCACTTCAGATAGGGCTCAAACCCATACTCACGGGCATAGGAGGCTAGTGCCAGATCCACTGGGCCACTGGTGCTGGGTAGCATATAGCCTTTGTTTTAATGTTTGCAAGATAAATGCTGCTCATACTTGTATATCAGTGTTCAAAGAATTTCCTTTGACGTACTTCAGCCAGTGAGATGCCAGTAGTTTCTTCCCACCACCAGCTACTGTCACCAGCCCTCCCCTATTTGATGAGACACTCTTTGCTTTCACAAAAACATTTAACATGGTGTTTTCAAGTCATCAACTCCTGAAGCACACTGCTGATGGGGTGTGGAAGAGACAGTTCAACTCAACTCTGCGCATGGAAATCATGCCTAAGTTCTACTGTTTTCCTGGATTTCTCTAATTATAATGTAGGGTTACCGGATATTTCGCAGGCAAATCTGGGACACTTCTCTGAAGTGTATAAGGTGAGTGGAGTGGGGGGAGGGAGGGAAATCTTAGTTCTAGATTCGAGAAACAAAATGTGAAGGAGCAAAGAGGAGTCATTACTCTTCCCCCCCCCCCCATATATCCATCCCATGACAGCAGCAATATCACTTCCAAGCAGACAACTTGACAGAGAAATAGAAGCAGCGATGCATTTCCCCCGCACTGTGCAAAATATAAAGATAATGCATGCAAATTCTAAAATCAAACATCTGCAAATCAATAAATTGAAAATCATTTTTTTCTGTCCCCTCGGTCTCTATTGCTAGAATCGAGGACAGAAGGCTGCCAAACAGGTGGGAGTCGGGGACAGAGCTCTAAAATTGGGGACAATCCCTGAAAATCAGGGACATCTAGTAACATTACAGTGCAAACCAGAATTTTACCATTTTTCAATTGTTTGTGTACAGAAAGGCAGCATATTAAATCCAATAAACCATAAACTATATATATTTTAGAGAAGATTTACACATGCAAACAATGAAATGTGTGTCTTCTAGTCGATGCTGACTCGTGGCGACCCAGCAGCTCCTGGGCAGTGTGACTGGAAGTAGCCTTCCAGGCCCTTCATCCGAGGCAATGGAGGGTTAAAGGACCTGCACAAGGCTACAGGGATGCTACTGGGAATCAAACCCTGGTCTCTTGGTTAAATTGAAAATCTGAATGTAGACAAGTAAGCCCAAAACCTGCACAACTCTGTCCCCAGGAATGTCTTTGCTGACTCCCGGTAAACATGCGCTTTATACCTGCTTAGCGTTTGGGCAATTTTATAACAAGCTGTTTGTGCAGAATATGACACTTCTATGCAAGTAAATGGCACTGAAAACTGTCCCCTTTTTTGCCTCCTTGCAAATGTGGTCAAGGCAAGATACAATGGGCCCGATTCTATTCACGAAGTAGATCTCCTTTGTACATCCATGCTGACCCGGACGTACAAAGGAGATCACGATTCTGATCCCACAGGGCATGTGCAATCCCACGAGATCAGAATTACAAACAGCACTATACGTGCAGGCCGGGACTGCGATTCAGTCCCGGCCTGCACGTACAGTGCTAGCCCGGCTAACTCAGCCAGGGCTTCTAAATGGAGCCGCGGTGCGATGGCGTCCCGTTGCCATGACACTGTGGCTCCATTTAAAAGCCGCAATGCCGACCGCTGCCCCAAAAAGTTAATTCCCCACAGCTCAACCCCCGATCCGGCCTCCTAAGGCTAGGGTTGGGCTGAGGAGGATTAACTTTGTCCCCCCAGCCCCTTCCACACCCCGAATTGAAAAAAAAAAACATCCAGGGAGGTTATTCCACCCCGGGGGTGGAACCTCCTCGGCCAATTTGCTGGCCCTGGACATACATGGCCGACATTAGAATCGGCCCTGTACATCCAGGGCTGGTGACCGTCCCCTACCGGCCCACTCTCTGCCCCTGGACTACCTCTTTCCTGCCCCTGGTGGGGAAGTTATTCGGAGGCCTGCAGCTGTACGAATAGCGGGGATGGCCGTCCATCCCCGCTATTTGTGGTTCGGAATAACCCCCAATGTGGGTATCAGAAACAATAAAAGGCAGAAAATAAAAACCTAATACAGAAATTTCTTGATTAAACAAAACAATAAAAATATCCTTTCAGCAGTGACGTACCTGAACAATTAAATACCCAGCATTAAATTGGGGTCTGTCAGTGACGGAAAGTCAATGCAGCTTCTTGAAGAGGAGAATAATATGCTCCCCCCTGTTACAGCATTCCCCCCCCCCCCCCCCGCTTGCCTTCTAGACCAACTGCAGCTGCCTTAAGGATGACTTTGGTAATCCTGCATATAAGGTGTTGTAGTAGTCCACACAAGAAATGACTAAGGTCTGAATTAAGGTAGCTTTTGTTTTTTAACTAAAGATTTGGATATGGCTTTCAGCACTCAAGTAAAGCACATACAGAGTAAAGAGATGAACAATGGATCCAGGAGACCTTACAAACAGGGGCTGCGACTATAATAAAAGGAGTCCACATTTTACTCCAGGAAAGCCTGAAAATATGAGACAGAGAATTCCATTAGACAAAGAAGTCTGGGGCTGAGGCCAACAGAGAGCAGGTGATGGGGATAAGAAGGAAGCAAGCAGGCCTGTATTCTGAGCGATCTGGAGAACAGTTCTAGGATAGTAGAAGATCGCGGGGCACGTTTACTAAATTGCGCTAAGCAGTTGGTGCATGTTTTGGTGTGCTCAGGCCCACGGTAATGTCAGCGCGGGTTCCTGACAGTCACTAGATGCTGATCCTCACGCTGTCACTCACGCCTTGGGGTGGAGAATAGGCGGGCTAAGGGCGGAGACTGGGCATGGTGAACACATCGCAGTTAGCACGGGGGTAAATATTACGCACTGTTACAATTAGTGCAGGTGCAGAAAACCTGCATTAATTGCAGATACTGCTATCGGGCGTTCAGAGTGGTAACTGCCGGGAACATGCTGGATATGTCCCCGGCAGTCAGTGCCTGCTGGTTGCAATGACCACGCATTCGTTTTTGTGCTAAATACATGGTAGTGTAAACTCCTTGCGCACTTTATTCTAAAAGCCTTCGGGTTCAAATCTGACTTCTGTTACTGACATTCACTGTGATATGGGCAGGTCATTGATATTGCAGTTCCCACTTAGTAGCTTTCCTTAAAAGCTCAGATGACAAGACTTTGATTTTTACTTTAGACACATCATGTGAAAAGGGAGATCATTGGAGAAAGACATAATGCTTGGCAAGGTAGAAGGTCAACGCAAAAGAGGAAGGCCGGCAATGAGATGGATTGATACAATAGCAGCAGTTATGGATACCACTCTATCAACAATGAGCCGCTTGCCTGAAGACCGAACAAAGTTTAGGTCAACTTTCCAGAGGATCGCCAGGAGTCAACACCGACTCAACGACACTTAACAACATCAACAATAACAACATAGTATAGACGCTTTCAGGAGCAAGGATTCATTTATATAGGGCGCTGTAAGACATGCCATAATAATAATAAATCATTACAAAAATTCTCTCATATTCTATTAAATATGCCCAGAAACACAGAAAAAGCAGCAGAGCTATGATAGAGACGCTGTTGTAAAGTAGTCCTTAACCACAAATCCTGTCTATTACAAGAAACATAGAGTGCTGTACCTCTCCCAAACCACTATGTAACACAAGACATCACAGAAGGAGTCTCCCAAAAGTCACCCACAATGTGGGACCAATTCTTTTGAAAGATGTCATCACTGAAGAGAAAAAAAATGAAATTATTGTAGCGCAGAAGTAGGCAGCGTTATTGCTGGTTGCCCGATTATATCACACTAAAGACTTCTCGCGCTCTCTGAGAGAAGAAAGCTAGACCCAAGAAGTCCTGGTCCTCTTCCCTCAGAGGCATCTTAACCAAGATGAGATAATAAAGGCACAGAGCAAAGGGGATATTTTTCTTCTGATAAACTCTCCAGTTTATTCCCCATTTGTTCCTGCCTCCCAGCAATTAGGAAGAGGTTTAGTCAAAGAATGCTCAAGAGAAATGAGGTCTCTCACCTGTCTCTCAGAAAGTGGCCAGCTGCTGCACGAGATAGCAAAGGAGCAAGTGAACGAGGCTTTTTGACACACATTGATTTTTCTGTGCACTTTCATCGTTTTAAGCACCATTATATTAATTGCCTGAGTAAACAGCTCATTAGTCCTGGAGTCAGCCAATCATGCTGCTCCTGTTATACAAGGGATAGTCTAGTTAGCTAGCCTTTGGGTTGGTTCTCAATACAGGATGTGGGAGATCTGTGGTAAAAGGTAACCACAAGCCCTGTGACTAAGGGTTTGACTCTTATGCAAGAGTTAAAATGGTTTCACACAGCTACAGTCACTGTGATTCCTGCTGTTGCTAGCCAGACTCAGCATACCCTCTGCCCTGACATAATAACATGAGGGATTAATGTTCATAAATGGGACTAATAACCAGTTCACAAATATCTTACTGACTTAGCATGCATTAGGTATTTCCCTCAGTGTTGTGCTATTTCATAGCAAAGTTGGATTTAAAAATGTACCAGCCTTGACTCCTTTCTGCACGAGATGCTCTTAGTTACCTAGTAATACATGAAATGAATAAATTCAGTCACAATTGGAAATGAAATTGACAGAAATCTTTGAAACACAGAAACATAAAATAGGAAGGTGGATAAGAGCTGTAAGTTTCCTCTGTTCTACTCAGTTTCATTCCTGGTGTAATGATCTGTGATTTTCCCTTCGATTTCATGCAACCTTCAAGGTCTATTTTAGGCTTTCTTAAGTTCTGTTACTCATAGCTCCAACTAGGTATTTTGGCACCCAAAGTCAGACAATGTATTAGGTCCCTACCTCTCCTTCATCTCTGATTCCTAGTCCTCTTTCTAGCTCTCCTGTCTTATCCCCAAACCAGATGGTCAGATGAGAGATGGACTCTATCTGGCTGCTTGGTTCAGTCATTCCCCCCCCCACCCCCCTCCCACCCCCCGGGGTTGTGAGCCCTGAGCAGCCGCATCTCTCATGCCAATACTGATTTTTGTCTCCACCGTCTGCATGTTGAAAGTGTTCCAGGCATCCACCACCCTCTCTGTGAAGAGATATTTTCTGTGGTTGCTCCCGGTCAACTCCCTCTACAGCCCCATACTGTGACCATTTTTTCATAGATCATTCGGTCCTCTAAAAAAAGGTTTGCTTTTTGTGCAGTTAAATCTTTGAGGTATTTAAATGTCTGTATAATATCACTCCATTTTCGCCTTCTGTAAGGTAGTGGTGAGCAAACCTTTTGGGCTATTCCCCCTTCTATCTATGCAACTGGCTGCCCAATGAGGCAACTAGGATCTATGGGGCTGATACTGGGAACCCTTAGCTTGTTAGCCAATGGGAGGCTGAGTGGCTAAGGGTGCCAACCGTGATATCTCCAAGGGCCACCCTGCCAATATCCAGTTAGTCCATAGGCAGAGTGAGGGTGGTGCCAACATTATCCGGGCAAGTGCTGACTTTATCTGGTTAGTGGCCTTTTCAGTTGTCACTTATCTAGGCAACTTTGGCTGCATGAGAAGTTGTTCTAAGTTGCCCTCCATATAAGTAGCGGCTGAAAATCCTGTCAGTATTTATCCAGATAGCAACCGCTCAGCCTGGATTCTCAGCAGCAGATCTTATTCGGGCACTACTGCTGAATAGCCCGTCGACATTTAAGCACCATGGCCAAGCGCTGTGGCATATGAATATTGACTTTTTGGAAAACTGGGCCCAATATGCCCATTATTAATTTTTAGTGACTAATACGCCACTCCCCACGTCATTGATTTACCAACTATTTCTCCAGTACTCTTGCCCCTTTCATAAGCTGTTATTGGATTCTGCCCAGTGACATGGGAATTTGATCAAAAGGTGTCTACTGACTGAGTAAGTCACTATTCATGTGGAAGTGATCTATGCAGCCATACTGTTGAAGGAGACTGATGGACCTATCCCCACAATCACAGGGAGATAACCAGTAAGCGATTTTCAACTTGTACATCATATGTAGTGTACGTCATTGAATGTCCGTGTCCCTGTCGGAAAGTGTATGTGGGTCGAGCTAAGAGACTCATTAAAATTAGACTGCAGGAACATCAGTCCTGTATAAGCACCAGGAAAGAGACCGCCTTTGGTGCAACACTGTCTCCTGGAAGATTAACTTTGAACAGTTGAAATGGCATGTTATAGATGTTATCCCCCATTATGTTGGGGACCATTTGAAGAGGTTAAGACAATTAGGGGGTTATTCTGAGCCACGAATAGTGGGGATGGACGTCCTGTTGGGATGTCTATCCCTGCTATTTGTGCCAGCGGCAGCCCCCAACTAACTTCCATACCAGTCGTGCGGGGAAGTTAGTAGGGGTGGGGAAGAGGTGGCCCAGGGGCGGAGAATGGGCAGGCAGTGGACGATCGCCAGCCCTGGATGTACAGTGCTGATTCTAATGTCGGCCCTGTATGTCCAGTGCTGGCGAAATGGCTGGAGAAGTTATTCCACCCCCGAGGTGGAATAACTCCCCTGCTCGTGTTTTTTCAAGCGGCCCGGGGCGCGAAAGGGGCTGGGAGTGGCAGAGTTAATTTCCCGCAGCCTGATCCTGGCCTTAAGAGGCCAGATCGGGGGTTGGGCTGTGGAGAATTATAAGAACATAAGAACATAAGATATGCCATACTGGGTCAGACCAAGGTCCATCAAGCCCAGTATTCTGTTTCCAACAGTGGCCAATCTAGGTCACATGTACCTAGCAGTTTCCCCAAGAGACACAAGTTCCACAATGCTTGTACTGGGTCAAGCATTGATATCTTCGGTCACTTCTTAATAATGGTTTATGGACCTTTCCTCCAGGAACTTGTCCAAACCTTTTTTAAACCCAGCTACACTAACAGCCTTTACTACATCCTCCGGTAACAAATTCCAGAGTTTGATTACACGTTGAGTGAAAAAATATTTTCTTTTATTAGTCTTAAATAGTTTACCCTGTAGCTTCATTGCATGTCCCCTAGTCTTTCTATATTCTGATAAGGTAAACAATCGATCTACGTTTACCCGTTCCACTCGGTTCATTAATTTATAGACTTCTATCATATCTCCCCTCAGCCGTCTCTTTTCCAGGTTAAAGAGCCCTAACCTTTTTAGCCTCTCTTCATAGGAGTATCCTTCCATCCCCTTTACCATTTTGGTGGCTCTTCTCTGTACCTTTTCTAAAATCGCTATATCCTTTTTAAGATACGGCGACCAGAATTGCACACAATATTCAAGGTGCGGTCTCACCATGGAACTCTGTTTGCAGGCAGCCAGCATCGCAACTTTTAAATGGAGCCACGGTGCCATGGCAACATGACACCATGGCACCACAGCTCCATTGAAAAGCCCTGGCTGAGTTAGCCGGGCTGTGGCTGTACATGCAGGCCAGGGCTGAATCACAATCCCAGCCTGCACGTACATGCCTGTTCACAATTCTGAGCCGCGGGGCTAGATGTGCCCTGCGGGATCAGAATCGCAATCTCCTTTGTATGTCCGAGTCAGGCCCTTAGTGACTACGGGGCTTACAGTGCACAATTAGATGTTTCAACATAGAGACAAAGAATACACATTTTTAAATGGTTTTGGAATATATGGGTAATAAAGTAAAATGGTACCTAAAGGCAAAGCTGCACTGACAATAATGCTGGAATCAAGTTATGTTATAGGTCAGACAAAATAATAATTTTATATAAAAACAATGAAGAGGTGACTTCAGCAGTGTAGGGAGTTGAGTATTATTCACTTAGAACCCAATTCCATAACATCAATGACCGGTCCGCGGAAACATCTAACTCGGAGATGGGCCTGATATAAACACAATTCGACTTTTGCAGGGCTAGACGTGCCCAAGGTTCTGGAATCAGCACCCACGCATACAAACATGGCTACGTCCATCCCATAGGACACGGGTAGACCCTGCTATTGGGTATGGATGTGTCAGCACTCACCGTATCCTGTAAAGTTATACATCTCCGCTCCGACCCATCTCCGCGAGGTACCAGTGGTGGTCACACCTCCTCTGTAAAACGTGCATCTCCTATGCTCCAGTGCTCACTGACAGTAGGTGGCTGATGCAAACCAGACATAAAAACCAATGTGAAATGACAGCTGATGCAAACTAGACTACATAGCAGTCCTTGGCATGCCCACAAAAGTGCAAGTTTGCACATTGCACCTAATATGTAGTATAAGAGCATGTAAATATGAGCAGGTAGGTCATGACATACCCTGCAGCTAAAACATATGAAATATATACCATGTTCAGGGCTGGGCCAGGGGTTGCTGCCACCCTAGGTGACTGCCTAGGTTCACCAAGTGGATGAGCTGGCCCTGACCAAGATAATTGCAACTCTTTATCATAGTTATGTGATGTTTCTGATCTTTCTCAGTCCAGAATATACAGTGAGAATTCCCAAATGTACACTATTGCACTAGCCCCATAGTTATACCATATCTGATATGCTGTGATTTTTCATAGGAGAGTCTTTTCCAGGTGCACTGACATATAATTCACACTGCAACATTTCCCTTTGCCATAACATAGAAACTGTTACTGTCCCCTAGATTTTCTCTTTTACCAGCATAGCCAGAATAATCACCACTGCACATCTGTATATTTCTGTAGGGGTGATTAATAATTTGGCTTTACCATACAACCTTCCCTCACCTCTGCATTCTGTTCTTTACAACTGCATCTTGTGTTCTTCCATACTGCAGACACACCATTTCAAAACATACTTGTCACACCCATTCATCAATATGGGATGCAGTGAGGTGCAGAGCAGAAATATATCTAAGTCCTAGTCTTATTCCACGTTGCCGCTGGTATAACGTGGACATCCGAGGGACATGCCAAAAATGTACATGGGCCTTTCCTGACTATGCCTTCTACGACTCTGTAGCTGACCATGCCTCTGTTCTACCCCTCCCGCCCCCATTCTCAGATCTCTGTACTACTGCCATGTACGTGCAGGGCTGCAGGTGTTGCAGAAAACGGTGATGGACGTTTTCACTAGAAACACATCTACGCCGCATGTCTGAGTGGCTGGAATGACTCCTGTAGTGGCTAGATCATTTCCCAATAGATCCAATTGGTTAATTTAGTGTCATTATTCATTTTTGGCTTATTTTATCAGTTCTATACCCAAAATACTATTTTCTCACTAGCTGAAACCCAGAAAAAGATCTGCGATCAAATACATGTCTTTATTGGCAAAGTTCTCTCTCTCCTACCTCATTGTTTCCTTTCTCTCCCCTTATCTTACTGCTTTGTTGTTACCTGTTCACAAATGGATGCATAGTAGCATGTTGCTTATTAAAATCTATTCAAATGGTTGCAAACAAGGTCATTAGATATTCCACCCAGATGCAAAGAAGTACACAGACCAAAAGACTGAAAGCAGTGTTCAGTACTGCCATTGTCTGGATGCCTGATCAGAGATGAAGTAAAGCTTTGGTGCATGTAGAAGGAAACTTCAGTGTATGTAGGGAAAGAAAACATAAGCGCATGAAAACAGATTGATGTGTAGAAGAACAGAAATGTTTTCTGGTGTGATTTACTCATTGGTGGCTTTGTAGTCACTCATTCCTTACTGTGCCATCAAAACGTTTGGGTGCTCTCCACAATCCACTGTTTTGAGCACTAAAGTTAAGAGCACAACTTTCTCCACCACCATGCAGGTAAACAGTTATTACTCCACACTGAAAACTGTTATTTTAAATATAATAAATTAGTTTAGATTTCTATACAGATATGTTGCTGCTAATGTGTGGAGGCTAATTCCATGCAGGGCACGTCCAGGCCATCCAGACGTCCAAATTCTGGATGGCCCAGATTTGTACTCAATTCTGCTCCCGTGGGAGCTAGACGGCCCCGTGGGAGCAGAATCGTGGCACAGGGCCTGAACATCCTGGACGTGCCCTGATTCAGGCCCACTAGATGTCCATGATCCTCTCTGGCTAGCCCAGTCTAGTTTCCTGTATAGAGCCATGGTGCTGCGGCATCCTGTTACCATGACACTGGGACGCCGTGCAGGAGACCCGATCAGCCGTAACTTTTTAAAGGTCTTTTTCTTTGCTTCCTGACCCACGATCGGCCAATAGGAGGTTGGGATCGGACTGTGGGGAACCCCCTCCCCTGCTCACCTCTGTATGGGGGCCCGGGCTGGATGTCTGCTGACATCAGGGGGTAGGGGGACTTATTCCACCTCTGAGGTGGAATAAGTGGAATAATTCCCCCGTCTAAGTCACCAAGCCTGGATATACAGGGCCATCGCCGGAATCGGCCCTGTACGTCCGGGGTCAGGGCCCCGCATCTGCACCCCCTCCCCCTCCCACCCCTGTCCTGAGCTCCCCGCACATCTCCTCAGTACGTGTGGGGAGCTCATGAGACAGGATCAGCACCGGGAATTTAGCTGGGGATATATGTCCAACCCAGACGTATATCACCGCTAAACGTGACGCGGAATGACCTCCATAAGCTTTTTGTATATGCATCTGGTGCCTACCACATATTTAAGCACAGAGGTTTTGTGCATATCTCATGTGCATATGATTTACTTATGGCACACTGGCACATAACGTTTGCGGTACTGATGTGCTAGAAAATCGGGGTTACTTATCTGTAACAGGAGTTCTCCGTGGACAGCAGGATAAGTCAGCCACACCAGAAGACGTCATCCGACGGCGCCGAGGATGGAAGTACTCTCTCTCTAGCCCAGAAGGAATTTCCCTTCTGGGCATGTGCCTCTTGGCCCTACCCCTAGGTCCGCCCCTAGCCAGCCACTGTGTCCCGAGCTGAGCCAGGTGCTAGGGGTGATGAGGGCTAGTCCCTGAGCAGGGTCCCTTGCAGGGGAGGAAGGACGGGAAAGTGTGGATGACTTATCCTGCTGTCCACGGAGAACTCCTGTTACAGGTAAGTAACCCCGATTTCTCCTAGGACAAGCAGGATGAAGTCATCCACACCAAGTGCCTCCCTAGCTGTGAAGGCTGAGGTGGAAGGGACCCTGTAAGGATATAGGACATATCACACCAAGTGGGTAGGGACAAGGCTTAATTCCCGCCGGTAACCCGAGCAGGGCAGGAAGTGAGTGTAAATCAACTTACATGTGCAAATTAAGCAAGTAACATGAAGAACATGTGCAAATCAATCAAGAAACATGTGCAATCATATGAGCAATTCGAAGACATGTGCAAGCCATGCGCAAAACTAACCAATAGCATGTTCAAAAAACATGTGCAAATCTAACCAATGTGTGCGACTGGAGTAAGCAGCTGTGCGATCAACCCTGAGTGGTAACTAGAGCTAAGGGTGCACACTTAAGTCAGGTTCAGGTGGGTGGTGCGTTGGCGGCCACCAGGACTGCCCGCCCAAAGGAGCCTGTCTGGAAGTCCAGGCAGTAGTGTCTTTGGAAGGTCTGGAGGGAGGACCAGGTAGCCGCTTTGCATATGTCGGCTACCGGCACCGAGTGTAGGTTGGCAATTGAGGTTGCGAGTGCCCTCAGCTGGTGTGCATTAGCTGGTGGTGAGGGTCCGGTTCCAGCTTGGTCCAGACAGAAGGAGATGCCAGCGAAAATCCAGAGGGATAGGGTACGCTTGGTGACCGGGCGGCCCAGCTTGTTTTGGTCGTAGGAGACAAAGAGCTGCGTGCCTCGCCTCTGGGTCGCAGTTTGTAGGAGGTAGAGACGCAGGGCGTGGACACAATCCAGCTTGTGCAGATGTTCTTCTTCTGGGGAAGTGTGGGGTGGAAGGTAGGAAGTTCAATAGTTTGGTTGATGTGGAAGGCAGAAGCTACCTTCGGAACAAATCTCGGGTGTGTCCAGAGGGAAGCGCGGTCCCCGGAAAGCTGTGTGTATGGTGGGTGCGCTACCAGAGCCTGGAGTTCGCTGATATGCCTGAGTCTGTCCGCTAGCTCGTTCTGTAGACAGGGGATGTAGGAGGCCCGGAGGGTGCAGCGATGTGAAATTGCAAAGGCCCAGATCCAAAGGGCTTCTCTGCAAAGTGTCCATGAACCCGTGCCGCCCTGTTTGTTGATGTAAAACATGGTCACCTGGTTGTCCATTTGTAGCAGGACTGTTTTGTCGCAGATCATGTTTTGGAAGGTCTCCAGAGTGTAGCTTATGGCTCTGAGTTCTAGGAAGTTTATGTGGCATTGTCGTTCCTGCGGTGACCACGCTCCCTGGGTCCGGAGGTGAAGGCAATGTGCCCCCCAACCCACTGGGGGAGGCATCGGTGGTGATAGTCAGTTGGTGCACTGGTTGAGAGAGGGGTTTCCCACATGATAGGTTCCTTCCACGGGTCCACCAAAGGAGGAAGGAGATCACTGTCCTGTCCAGCATAATGATGGTCTCCAGGGGCTGGGAATGCTGGGACCAGTGAGTCCGTAGGTGCCACTGGAGGCAGCGCATGTGTAGTTTCGCTAGGGGTACCGTCTAGGTGGCCGATGCCATGTGTCCCAGGAGGCGAAGGATTACCCCTGCCGTGGGGGACCGCTCCATTCTCACTAGCTGTGCCAGGTCCCGGATGGTGTTTACTCTTAGCCGGGGAAGGAAGGCCTTTGAGTGGATAGTGTCTACTAGTGCTCTGATGAACTCCAGCCGCTGTGAGGGGCGGAGGTGTGATTTCGGATAATTCACCAGAAACCCCAGGGAAGTCAGCAGGGAGATGGTAGCTAGAGTTGTGCGCTTGGCCTCCCTCGAGGAAGGGGCAGAAATAAGCCAGTCATCCAGGTAGGGGAAAACGCAAATTCCTTGCTTGCGGAGATGTGCGGCAGCCACCGCAACACACTTCGTAAGCACCTGAGGCACGGGAGACAGGCCGAACGGGAGAACTTTGTACTGGAAGTGCTTCCCTGCGGCTTGGAAGCGTAGGTACTGTCTGTGGTCCCTGTGTATGGGGACGTGAGTGTAAGCATCCAGGAGATCCAGGGATGTCAGCCACTCCTTGGGTTGGATGAGAGGACATATGGATCCAAGGGAGTGCATCCTGAATTTTTCCTTGGCGATGAATAAGTTGAGCTTGCGGAGATTGAGGATGGGTTGCATGCCGCCGTATTTCTTGGGGACCATGAAATACCTGGAGTAGAAGCCAGTGTTTATTTCCGTCTTCGGGACGGGTTCGATGGCATTGAAGGTCAGGAGGGACAGGATCTCCGTCTCTAAGGAGGAGGAGGACTCCTTGCAGTGTGGGATCGCCCGTTGTAGTGGGGGCGAAAGAAACTTTATTCGATATCCATCTGAGATGATTGCCAGGACCCATCTGTCTGTAGTGATGGATTTCCAGACCGGTAAGAACATGGCCAAGCGGCCCCCCCATAGGGGGGCTGGGCCCAGACCTCTCGTCAAAAGGCTTGGTTGTTCCTCCCGGGTGCTGGCTGTGAGGCGTTTTGCTGCTTCCTTTCACGTTGGTCGAGCTTTTGCCTGTAGGATGAATGTGAAGGCTGTGGTTGCTGTTTATAGCGCGATTGTTGCCATTTTCGGTAGGATCTGTATTGACGCTTGGATGAGGAAAAGGAGAAGGGCTTATGCTGATAGGAGCTCTTGCGGGGAGGCCGTTCCAAGCCTTCGTCCGCGAGGGTCTGCAGTATCGTGCAATGGTCTTTCAAGGCATTGACAGTGTCGTTGACTTTTTCACCGAACAGGGTATCCCCGGTGCAGGGGGCATCCGCGATGCAGTCATGGGTGTCCTCTTGCAGTCCTGACGCTCTGAGCCAGGCTAGGCGGCGAGCAGAGATGGGGGTGGCTGCGATGCGAGCTGCTGCATCAAAAGCGTCAAAGCAAGCCCGGACTTGGTGCTTTATGCAATCCTGTAAGTCTGTAATGGTGGTGGAGGTGGCCGTCTGTGTCTCCGGACTGGAGGAGGTGAGGGCCACTTTTAGTTGGGCAGAGATTCTGGAGCAGAGCATTGCCCCTTGGAAAGTCTTTCTGCCTATGTCATCGAGGAGTTTGAGATCCTTACCAGGGGGGGCCGTTGTTGATGACCTGGTGATATATTTTGAGTGGCAGAAGGCTAACTGCGATAATAAAAGCATTAAACCGAGGTTTCAAAATAAAAAACCTTAGGAACATAGTAACATAGTAAATGACAGCAGATAAAGACCAGTATGGTCCATCTAGTCTGCCCAGCAATATGGCAGGAGTAGGTGCACCCCTTCCCATGTCTTTTAGGGAGTAGGTGCACCCACCAGGAGCAGGTGCACCCCTCCCCATGTCTTCGCCCCTCCCCATATCTTTGTTTCTTTGTTTGTTTAGGGGTGAACCCACCGCTCCTCCCCCCATCGCTCCATGTTGGACACCCCTATTTGTTGAGAAATTAGATGGTTCAGTTTATTTTGATTTAATCTTGTTGCTGTAAAGTGATCCACTGGGTCTGTCCCAGGCCACTTTGAATTCCGTTACTGTGTTTGCCCCCATACCTCCATCCCAGCACTACTTGGTGGAATACAGGTGGAGAGAGGAGGATGGGGGCTACCTTCTCAACCAAGGCTATCTTGTGATCTCAGGTACCAAGTTAGATTGTAAACTCTTCAAAGAATAGAAAAATCTCCATTCTGTCTGAATGTAAAATCTAAAAAGTCGTAGGGGGCTCTGTACCTCCTTCTGGCAGAAAAAGCAGAATATAAATTTGTGAATTAAATAAAAGTAACTTGAGTGAACATAAGAACATAAGATAAGAGTGTTTTGGGATTAAAGATGGGGAGGCGGTAAAATTCTCACTGAAACAAGTAATGCGCAGTCATGCAGGGTAGAGAAGCCCAATATCCTTTAGTCTAGGATGCAAAGCCAAAAGTTGCTTCCTACGTGCTGTGATAGACTTCGCTAAGTCAGCCACCACCGAGATCTTCCAATGATTCCAACAAGCACATAACCAAGAAGAAGAGGCACCTCCAACCGAGTGAACACCCCAAAAGAATTCACCAAGACACACAAGGACACCGCAGAACGAGCACTCTCGCTGGCCGCACCAACTATCTGGAACTCCCTCCCAGACGAACTGAGCCTAACGACCGACTTCAAAGACTTTCGCAAACAGCTGAAGACAACGCTATTCCTTGAACACCATGGCCACGTCATATAATTTACTAATCAAACTAGAACAACGGACATACCCACACCCTGACCATTGTATATAGAATGTATAATAGCTCAACCTGTATAATAGCGCACTTTATAGTAAGATCATCCAAATCAAAGACACAACACCTCAAACACACTACACGCACCACTGCATGAGAACACATGAACACTTTTGATTGTTGCTGTGGAGACCGCCTTGATTGAAGGAGAAGGCGGTATAGAAATAATATTAAATAAATAAATAAAAACATATTATGCAACATTAGGTTTTTGGATCTCGACCCCTGCAACAGCGCCAGAGCATGTTGGGAATGCAGTACTTTCAAAACCACCGGCTGGGGACCCTCATAGTCTTCAGGCAAACGAGGGAACCCTATGTGCACGTATGATCTCCAGGGGCGGATCAAAGGTAAGACCAAGGAATTTCAGCAGCCACACAGTAAGGAAGGCGATCATATTACCACCTTCCTCACTCTCCAGCAGCCCCAGGCTTCATTTTTTTAAAAATTTTATTTTATATTTATGAATTTAAAAATATTTTCCAAGCATAATACACTTGCACTTGAAATTGAGAGGGCATAGGGAAAAAGGCACATGATCAATAACAGAAAGGTAAAACAAGAACATCTTACTATAAATACCCTTATCACTATAGGCCAACAACAGAAGGGGGGACAAGAAGGGGGAAACACGATACATTACAAACATGTTAGGAAAGCATAATGAAGTCAGCCTAATCTTCAGATCTGCAAACAAATTGCTGCGTTAATGACTCAATAGTAATATGGGGTACAATAGTGAGGTGAGAATTAACGAAGGGGGGGGGGGAATAAAACAAAAAAATATAGTTTTCAGACTGAAGCCTGGCTAGGTATTTACAGGGGGACTTAAGAAAGAATAATCCCCCTAACTAAACCACCACTGGCTTGAGAAGAAGGAAATCCCTCTGTCTCCTCTGGATTTCTCGAGCCAGGTCTGGATATATGCGAACAAGAAGCCCCTTGAAGGGCATAGAATGCTTCTTAAAGTAACGCTTAAACAACCATTCACGATCGGAGGACAAAGCCAGCTTTATTAACAGTGTAGAGGAAACAATAGATTCAGAATCACTGGAGTCAAGGATATTAGAAATATATATATCCACAGGCTGCGTCTCGGGAAGAGAGGACTGCTGTAACGGTTTGGAACATAATAAACCTAAGAAAAAGAGAGTTGAGATTCTAAGGGAATATCAAATACTTCAACTAAATACTGCTTAAACATATCCCTAGCCGAGACTAAAGGTGAACAGGGAAAATTGACCAAGCAAAAATTCGAAGACTGGACTTGATTCTCCCACAGTTTAGCTTTAAATTTAATAGCAGGAAAATCCTTCACCCGAGCAGAATGGTACTTCTCATGCTTCTGAGTCTCAAATTTCAACCTGCAACAGCCTCCTTCAGAGCCACCAACTCCTTCACATTAGTCTGAAATAATAAAGTATTACCTTGGACCTGAGTGGCAATTTTATTTTTCTGTTGAACAAGAACTTCACCCAAAATTGACATTGCACTCCAAATCGATTCAAGTGTAAATGTTTTAGGCCATTCCAACGAAAATGAAAAAAGAGAACCAGAATCAGACTCATCTGTAGCTCCAGAGGAGGAGGACACCTGTCACACCAAGTTGTGGAGCCGATGCCTTCTCGCTCACCAAAGACTCCCGATGTTGCTCCCTTCCAGCTGCTGAAACACAGATCTCAGTCGTCGGCAAAAGTGTCGGATCTGACCCGGATGCACTCCCTCCTATCAGGGCAGCTTCATGATCCAGCATGGGGTCAGCAGACCCAGAGGCACTAGGGCAGGAATAGCTGACTGGCAAGGCAGGAGGAAGCTGCAGCCCCGGTGACAGTTCACATCCTGAGGAGGATTCTGAGCTCTCCAGCCCCAGCATTGATGCAATTGGGGTATGCTGGTATGTTCCTGCTGACTCCCCAGATGAGCCAAAAAAGCATCCATGGGGCTAATAGCAGAGGTAAGCTGAGCAGATGGTGTCTTTCTGGGCTTGGGAGGTTTCTTGCCCAGTTTCCCCTTTCTTTTCAGCATGACAAGAAAAGGTACGTCCAACAACACGGCTAAGTGACATCTTGGTTCCCCTCCGAAAGTCGGGCATGTTTTGCCCAGTATTCTTAAATTGCTGCCTTGAGAGCAATTAACCAAGTCCTACAGGTCCCGTTGCAAACTAACAATTTTCACCACTTCCTTCTCCATTGCCACTATTTTGGTACCGAGGACCTCAATCTTTTTCTCCCCCCCCCCCCCCCCCGCTACCAACAATCCTGAAAGGCAGAAATCGTACCATGCAGCCAATCAACTTCAGCTTTCATTTCTAAGTTCGTAACATGATTCATTGCTACTGTGCATCAAATCTGAGGATCTCCTCCAGAACAAGATCTAACCTAGGCCCCACCTGACCAGTCCCGGCCTTTTCCAGAGTTGGCGGATCTTGCTTACTCCACTTCAAGCCAGAATTCACAACGAAATTTGCCTCTTGTTTGGTTTTACCACACGCCATTCTGTTCCATCAGGTTTAATGGATAAAATACTTCCCCTCCAGCTGCAAATAGGTGAACAATGAGGTCAGCGGCACAAAATTTCTGAGCTTTTAGGGAGGAGCAGGCTTCTCACGCTGCCATCTTAGTCGGTGCTCAGAAGCACCCCCTTCAAATAACTTTGCCTCTTGGTGACTTTTTGAATATGGACTTCACTGCCTTTAAGTTCTATAGACAAGGCCGACTCAACCATGAGGCAAGACTAGGTGGTCACCTAGGGCAGCAGCCTCTGAGGGGCAGAAAAATGCAGCAGCAGCTTTCAAAGCAAAACAAGGGATCCTAAGAGCCACACAAGCTCAAGAATCCATCAACATCTACTTTTATCTACAGGAAGGCAGTGTCATTTTCAGAAAGTCCATTTACATGCATACAGTCTGATGCAGAAAGCCGGTGCTAGACCTGTGCTGAAGCGAATTTTTACGTTCCTGACAACACACACATTTTAATGTGCGAAGCAGGAAGGATAGAGTATGCAAATGATCCTGCATTAACCTTGCACATGCAAATGAGCCACTGGAGCGTTAAACTGGGAGAGCAAGCCAAACACATGCGCACAAAAAGCCTGACTAGTTTGGCTTGCTCTCCGGGCACCGCATGGCTAATTTGCATAAGAGTATTTTGATGGCATCTGGGACAATTGCAGCATTGGGAAAAGCCCCCGATGCCATCAAAATATTGTCGAGGACCGTACCCGACAAAAAACAATCCTTGGTGGCCAACGGCCCGTTCCCCACCTCAACAGTATTTTGATGGCACTGGGGACGATCACGGCATTGGGAAAAGACCCTGATGCCATCAAAACACTGACAGGGGCCAGGGCCCTAATAAAAAGTAATTACCTGATGGTCTAGCGACCCCTGTACCTCCACCCTCATCCCCAAGTAAAATAAAATAAAAGTTAAAACCTGGTGGTCTAACGGCCCCTGTACCCCCACCCCTAACCCAAAGTAAAATGAAATAAAAATTAAAACCTGGTGGTCTAGCAGCCCTTTAACCCTCCCACCTCAAAGTAAATATAAAATTACCTGGTGGTCCAGCAGCCCCTAATTCCAACACTCCCCCCATACTTAAAATAGGTGGGAACACAGCCTACATTTTCCTGCTCTGGTCTGCCATCTTGTAAAATGGCATGCCTGGCCCCGTGCAGTGCATCCTGGGATGCACTGGGTAGGAACAGACTGCCTATAAGGCATAGTCTACCTTATATGGCAGTCTGACCTCACTCGGCAAATCCCAGGATGCACTGCGCGGGGCGGGGTGCACCATTTTACAAGATGGCAGACCAGAGTGGG
Organism: Ichthyophis bannanicus; assembly: GCA_033557465.1. Lineage (NCBI taxonomy): Eukaryota > Metazoa > Chordata > Amphibia > Gymnophiona > Ichthyophiidae > Ichthyophis > Ichthyophis bannanicus. The sequence continues at coordinate 295,574,837 of CM066041.1, forward strand.
AGCACGTAGGCAGCACTCCCTCCTATCTTAAGGTATACATGGAGGGGGGGGGGGGAATTGGATTTAGGGGCTGCTAGAACACCAGGTAATTTTACATTTACTTTGGTTTGGGGAGTGGGGGTACAGGGGCTGCTAGATCACCAGGTTTTAACTTTTATTTCATTTTACTTTGGGTTGGGGGATGGGGGTACAGGGATCACTAGATCACCAGGTACGTTCTGTTGGGGCACTGGCCCCCGACAGTTTTGATGGCATTGGGGGCATTTCCCGATGCCGCGGTCATCCCCGATGCCATCAAAATACTGTCAGGGAGGCCTCTGGGCCACCAGGGATTCTTTTTTGTCAGGCAACGGTTCCTGACAGTGTTTTGATGGCATTGGGAGCTTTTCCCGATGCCTGATCATCTGAGGAGAAGATGATCTGGGCATCGGGGAAAGCACCCAGTGGCCATCAAAATACTGTCGGGGGCACGCGTTAGAGGTTAACATTTACTCAGACCCTGCAGTAAAAGTTTTGGCGCTATGGCTGGTTGCAAAATCCTCTACACCTGTCTCTGCATCGGTGTAGCCATGATTTGCATACCAGACCAGTTGATTAAAATGCATTTAAATACTTAAAGTTCATTTAAATAGATTTAAATACATATGGCGTTTGTTGGGCACTAATTTTTCTGTCGGCATTTACGTCTGTTTTCTGCATTTAAAGGATCATATAGTGTGCTTAAATGGGGTGTTAGGGGCTCGTAAAGCTCATGCTAGCTTACTGCATCAGTCTGATAATAAAGGGGCCGATTCTGACATGGAGATGTCATAAGAACATAAGAACATAAGATACGCCATACTGGATCAGACCAAGGTCCATCAAGCCCAGTATTCTGTTTCCAACAGTGGCCAATCTAGGTCATATGTACCTAGCAGTTTCCCCAAGAGACACAAGTTCCACAATGCTTGTACTGGGTCAAGCATTGATATCTTCGGTCACTTCTTAATAATGGTTTATGGACCTTTCCTCCAGGAACTTGTCCAAACTTTTTTAAACCCAGCTACACTAACAGCCTTTACTACATCCTCCGGTAACAAATTCCAGAGTTTGATTACACGTTGAGTGAAAAAATATTTTCTTTTATTAGTCTTAAATAGTTTACCTTGTAGCTTCATTGCATGTCCCCTAGTCTTTCTATATTCTGATAAGGTAAACAATCGATCTATGTTTACCCGTTCCACTCCGTTCATTAATTTATAGACTTCTATCATATCTCCCCTCAGCCGTCTCTTTTCCAGGTTAAAGAGCCCTAACCTTTTTAGCCTTTCTTCATAGGAGTATCCTTCCATCCCCTTTACCATTTTGGTGGCTCTTCTCTGTACCTTTTCTAAAATCGCTATATCCTTTTTAAGATACGGCGACCAGAATTGCACACAGTATTCAAGGTGCGGTCTCACCATGGAACGATATAGAGGCATTATAATATCTTTTGTTTTATTTTCCATTCCTTTCCTTATCATACCTAGCATTCTATTTGCTCTCTTGGCCGCCGCTGCACACTGGGCCGAGGGTTTTAACATGGAATCCACAATGACGCCTAAATCTTTTTCCTGGGTGGTGGTTCCTAATGTGGAACCTTGCATCGTGTAACCATAGTTTGGGTTGTTCTTCCCTAGGTGCATAACCTTGCACTTGTCCACATTAAATTTCATCTGCCATTTTGATGCCCAGTCTTCCAACTTATCAAGATCCTCTTGCAATTTTTCACAATCCTCTTGGGTTTTAACAACTTTAAATAGTTTTGTGTCATCTGCAAATTTGATAACCTCACTCGTTATTCCACTTTCCAGGTCATTTATGAATATGTCAAAAAGCAGCGGACCCAGCACAGATCCCTGGGGTACACCACTATTCACATTTCTCCATTGGGAAAATTGGCCATTTAGCCCTACTCTCTGCTTTCTATCTTTTAACCAGTTCCTGATCCACAATAGTACACTGCCTCCTATCCCATGACTCTTTAGTTTTGCCAAAAGTCTCTGATGAGGGACCTTGTCAAAGACTTTCTGAAAGTCCAGATACACAATATCAACCGACTCACCTTTGTCCACCTGTTTATTCACTCCTTCAAAAAAACATAACAGATTAGTAAGACAAGATCTTCCTTGTCTAAAGCCATGTTGGCTGTCTCCCATTAGGTTGTGACTATCTACATGCTGAGTAATTTTATTCTTTATGATGGTTTCTACCATTTTTCCTGGTACTGACGTCAGGCTCACCGGTCTGTAGTTTCCCGGATCACCCCTGGAACCCTTTTTAAAAATTGGTGTTACATTGGCGATCCTCCAATCTTCAGGTATTAGAGATGATTTTAATGATAGTTCACAGATTACTGATAGCAGTTCTGCAATCTCATATTTCAGTTCTTTCAACACACTTGGATGTATACCATCCGGCAAAGGTGATTTGCTACTCTTCAGTTTATCTAATAGTTGTAAGACATCTTCCCGATGTATCGATATTTCCTTCAATTCTTCCGCACCTTTAAATACCACTTGTCATAGGTAACATCCCTACATCTTCCTTAGTAAAGACCGAAGCAAAGAATTCATTCAGTCTCTCCGCTAACGCCTTGTCGCCTCTTAGTTCTCCTTTAACCTTTTTATCATCTAATGGACCAACTGACTCTCTCACAGGTTTTTTGCTACGAATGTACTTGAAAAGGTCTTTATTTCGCGTTTTTGCTTCTGCAGCAAGCTTATTCTCAAATTCTCTCTTTTCCTGCCTTATCAATGCCTTGCATTTATTTATTTATTTACATTCTCTTATATACCGCGCTATTCTGCATCAGTGCGGTTTACATTGAACAAACTGAAATTACATTGAACAGGGCATTATAACTTGGAGATAACTATTTTACAGGGAACATGGGAACATTTGACTTGCCAGTGCTTGTGCTGTTTCCAGGTTTCGTCGTTTGGCTCTTTTTTCCATTTCCTGAAAGATGCTTTTTTGGCAACAACAGCCTCTCTGACCTCACCTTTAAACCATGCTGGCAGTTTTTTGGACTTCCTTCCACTTTTCTTAAAGCGTGGAATACAGCTGGTTTGGGCTTCCAAGATAGTATTTTTCAACAACACCCAAGCTTGATGTACGTCTTTAACCTTCGCAACTGCTCCTTTTAGTTTTTTCTTAACTGTTTTCCTCATTTTATCATAGTCTCCCTTTCGAAAGTTAAAAGGTAGTACTGTGGATTTCCTTACTATCCCTCCTCCACTAATTAAATCAAAGGCGATCATGCTATGATCACTATTGCCAAGTGGCCCCAACACCCTTATCTCTTGCACTAGATCTGGTGTTCCACTAAGGACTAGGTCTAATATGGCTTCCCCTCTGGTCGGTTCATGAACCAGCTGCTCCAAGAAGCAGTCATTTATTTCATCTAGGAACTTTATCTCCCTAGCATGTCCTGACGTGACACTGACCCATTCGATACCGGGGTAATTGAAATCACCCATTATTATTACTGCGCTGTAACTTTTGTTAGCTTCCTTGATTTCTTTGAGCATTTCATCATCCATTTGGTCATTCTGGCCAGGTGCTCGATAGTACACCCCCACTGCCATTGCCTTCCCCCTTTTATATGGAATTTCAATCCATATAGATTCTACAGCAGATTTTGTTTCCTGCAAAACTTTAATCCTTTCTGAGTCAATGCCCTCTCTAACATAGAGCGCAACCCCTCCACCAATTTGATCAGCTCTATCATTACGATATAGTTTGTACCCAGGTATCACAGTGTCCCACTGGTTGTCCTCCTTCCACTATGTCTCTGATATTCCAATCATATCTAACCTTTCATTTAGTGCTATATATTCTAACTCTCCCATCTTATTCTTTAGACTTCTAGCATTTGCATACAAGCATTTTAGAGAATGTATTTTATTCATGTTAATTTGGCTATTGTTAGACATGGGTAAATTGGGATCTTTAAGCTCTGTCTGCTCCAGACTTGAGGGCATTTGGGCTACTTTACTCTTTTTTGGAACCTCTCTGCTTTTGGTAGTATCCTTCAAAGATACATTCTTCCGAACCATGCGTTCTTGGGCGACTATCGGCTTTCCCCTATTATCTAGTTTAAAAGCTGCTCTATCTCCTTTTTAAAGGTTAATATTTGTAAATAGTTTACCACTGTTATACAAGTTTATGTAGCAAATGCTGTAAATAGCTTACCCCTGTTATCCAAGTTACTTGCCCTGTTATCTGTAAACTCTTACATGTTAACTGTACTGAGCATTTTTGTTCCATGTAAACCGCGCTGATGCCGAATAGTGCGGTATATAAGAGACTATAAATAAATAATGCCAGCAGCCAGGTTCCATCCCGGTTAAGGTGAAGCCCATCCCTTCGGAAGAGTCCCTCCTTTCCCCAGAATGTTCCCCAGTTCCTAACAAATCCAAAACCCTCATCTCTGCCCCATTGTCTCATCCACGCATTGAGACTCCGGAGCTCTGCCTGCCTTTTGGGTCCTGCGCGCGGAACAGGAAGCATTTCGGAGAATGCTACCCTGGAAGTTCTAGATTTCAACTTCCTACCTAAAAGCCTAAACTTTGCCTCCAGAATCTCCCTACCACATTTTCCTATGTTATTGGTACCGACATGTACCAAGACAGCAGACTCCTCCCCAGCACTATCTAAGACCTTATCTAGGTGGCGCGTGAGGTCCGCTACCTTCGCACCAGGCAGGCATGTTACCAGGCGATCCTCACGTCCACCAGCCACCCAGCTATCTACATGCCTAATGATCCCAGGGGAGGGAGGGAGGGAAATAACACTAGTCCTTCAAGACCCTGTCGGCCCTCTGTGCGCCCGATCGGAAATGGAGGCACAGAGGGAGCCAGGTTTCTGATCCCACGGGGCACGTCTAGGCCTGAAGGATCAGAATCGCAACCAGGTCTGTATGTGCAGGCCAGGACCCCGATTCAGTCCGGCCTGCATGTACAGGCCTTGCCCAGATAGCTCAGTCAGGGTTGTTCAATGGAGCTGCGGTGTCTTGGCGTCCAATTGCCATGGCACCGCGGCTCCACTGAAAAGCCGTGATCCCTGGCCGTTGGCTCCAAAGGTGCTTTCCCCACAGCCCAACCCCCGATCCGGCCTCCTAAGTCCAGGGTCGGGCTGCGGGGAATGTCCTCTGCCCCCCCTGCCCTTTCTGTGCCCCGGGACCACCGTCCCCCACCGACTAGGGGAACCTATTCCATCTCCGAAGTGGAATATGTTCCCCATTCAAGCTGCTGGCCCCAGATGTACAAGGCTGACATTGGAATCGGCCCTGTACGTCCGGGGCTGACGACCGTCCACTGCCTGCCCTAACGCTGCCCCCGATCCTCTTCTTTCCCTCCTCTGTGTGTCTTCCCTGTACAAAACACAGAGAAGGTAGATGGGATCGGGAAAGGGCTCGAATAGCAGGGATGGACATCCCAACAGGACATCCATCCCCGCTATTCATGCCTTGGAATGACCCCATATGTGTTTTTCTAGATTTGTTATGGGATACTCAAGGCTGCTGAGTTTAAGTAGCAAAATCATGGGAAGGGGAGAACTAGGTCCTGAAAGTTAATCGAGGGGGGCAAAAGGCTAAAGATTTGCCTAGGATGTTCAATAGCTATGCACCAGCACTATCTAGAGGGATCTGCTGTGAATACGGTTGTAATATAGCATCTCCCTCCCTCCCTTCTGTAGGATCATTTGGATTATTACGCAGTGTTTCAGAACAGCTCTAAGGAGCCTGGGGCAGGCATTTGTTCATAATACAGCTTTTAGAATGCTATTAGAATTGAGGATGTAATCAGTCTTCTTTATATAAGTTTCATTCATTATTAAGTATTTGTAATGCTCTGTGTAAATCGGTGATGAATAGTATAGGCAGGAAGGTGCTGAGTTCATCAGGAAATCACAGTATATCCTTCAGGCTGCTTTCTTTCCGCAAGGCTTTAATTTAAACAACTTGTTTCAGTACACATTTGAACAACTGGTGAACTGTAAACATAGGGTAATATGTTAATACATTGATATACAGAGACTGTGTTTGTTTAAGTGGGTTTCACAGTATTTTATTTAATCAAGATGATCTCCAATTCAAACCTACACCCTTCCTGGACCATTTAGGTCACTCTCGCTTTTCAGATAAGTACTTGGAGTGACTTCTGTTAATGTAGGAGGGACAGCGAGTATATAGTTGTAGTTTTGCTTTGATAAGCTCTTTGTCTAGGGCAGTGCCCTCTAATCTAGCCAGCAGGTGCTTTCTTTTGACCTTTGTCTTTTATCAATTAAGATCCTGTCCATGCTGCCCTATGTTAACAGAAGACTGACCTAATTGAATAGGACGTCTGCTCTAGAGACCTTCCATGGTGTAAGTAAGCTCAGCTATGAAATGTTTAGGAGCGTGGTACCCAGATTGTGGATCATGACTATAATGGCAAAAATCCCCCCTAACCGAGGCAAGTTGCATTATCAGCCTGTGCAGACTGTCAGGGTGCTATAACTTGACCTAAGTGGGCTCGGTGGGAAGTGGGGTCTGTAGTGCTTTTGTCAGAGAATAACAGAAGTTGGATGGAGAGAGGCAGAGAAGAAAGAGTTAGGACTAGGGGCATGAAAATGTTTTACTTTAGAAAATGGGGGCATGGGGGAAAAATGTTTGGAGAGCATTGGTTTAAAAAGACAATATCTATGAGGCAAACACCCAACATCCGAAAATAATGAGACAGAAGAAAGTCGCAGAAAAATTCTCTTTGGAGGGAAGATATAAAAGAGAAAAGTCAGTGAGAAGAGCAGCATCGGCAAACACTGGATGACAAGAAGGGCGAGAAAAACTGGACTCGGAGAATACGGAGTTATAAGATAGGAAGAAGAAAGCAAAAGAGGAATAACAATAGAGAATATGAAGTGAAGAGGAATGACTAGGGAAGAAGAGATTCAGAAAACACAGGACAGGAAGAGAAAAGGACAAGACAATGGCCATCGCATGTTGCAAGCCAAGAGGATGAGACTTGTCCCTCTTTCTGGGCCTCTCCATAAGCTTTGGTGCTAAAGGGATCAACAGTTTCCCTAGTAGCTTCGGAGGTAGGCGTGGCTATGTAGCCCTTATGTGTCTTTGACATTTTTTTGCTGGCTCGGTGAAAATGGACTTCTTGATTTCTTCCTGAGGAGATGCAAGTCTGATCTGTTGGAACTTGATGGCCCTCAATGAAATCCTCAAGTGGATGCTGCAGAGTGACACATCATTGATCCTGTCCAAGACACATGGAGCAGGCTATATGATGGTCAGTGTTGGGCATGTTATTCATATCCTTGTTCTGTTGGCATTAAATAAGTATATTCAATATAGAATTAAACTCATACAGAACAATAAAGGTTCCTGCTTTTTCTCCTGAACGCATGCCCTAATCTATAGTGTAAACAGAAGCTTTGCCAAATTAATTGTGTTACTTTATTATCACCTCATTCACACTGTTCAGCTTTTCCAGTCTTTCAGCCCAACCATTCCATCATTCGGAATTATTTCGAGGGTTCTGCTTAATTTGCTACACCGCATCTATCTTTTACAGTATTTGTTGCTTTTATCTGATTGTTTCTCCATTCTCCTTCAGTTAATATTCCATAGATAGTTTTCCCTAAAACGTTTGGTAGACAATCAGTATGATTTCCCCAAACAGTAATGAAAGATTTAGTATCTTTTTCTTGAAAAAACAGATATGTAAACACTCAGGGGGAGGGGGAGGGATATTCAAAGGCATTTACACGTTTTGCAGAGCTGGATATTCACCGGGTTCTGTGGCGACCCCAGATATCCAGTACCAGTGACGATAGCTAGCCGCTGCCGCGGAATACCCCTCCATTCTTAATATGTGCATCATTACAGTGACCTACAGAGGCCAATATTCAGTGGTGTGGCCTATTCCTGCTTGTGTTCAATCCATTTGCCTTCTCTCCCATCCCAGGCAGCCTTAAGACAAGCACTAGGCAGCCCAACAAGGGCAGGCCAGATGTCCTGATAGATCAATTCACCTCTGGTTTCTCCCAGCATTAGTCGACACCAACAGCCCGATATTCGAAGGGCAGTTATACGATTTATAGCCCTGTAAAGCGTGTAACTGCTGCTGAGAGGGATAGCTAATGCTGCCACCAAATAGTTATTTATTTAATTTATTTATTCATAATAAATGTCAATACCACATTTTCCAGGAAATCAAATGCGGTTTACAATAAACAAAAGTTTTGAATTGTACAGAACAGTACATATTCAATTACATCGAACAGAGAACTATTTACATTGGTATAACAATAAGTAACAAAGTAACTATATATATAGGTAGTTTTGCTTTTTCATCTTGTTTCAGCGTGGGTTAAACCTTCTTAAGTTTCTCTTCTTAGGGGAGGGAAGGGGTCTACTCAGGAGGAGAGTGGGTGTCTTCTGTGTTTGTATCTTCACTTGCATCGTTTGTGTTTCCGAAGTGTAGAGTAAACATGTGGTTCTTGAGTTTCTTTCGGAAGGTGGAGAGGTCACCTATGGATCTTATGCTATCTGGGAAGTTGTTCCAAAGGATAAGGGAGAAGTGGGAGAAAGCTCTGTTGTTGGTCATTTTTCTGGATTTCCTGAAGTTAGATGGGATAGTTAGTTTATTTTTGTTACATTCTCGTTGGTTTCGAATGCTATCATCTTTGGAGATGAGTGTATCGAGGTGGGATGGTGCGATGCCTTTAATAAGTTTGAAAGTAGTTACGAGTACCTTATACTGTATGCGGCTTTGGATAGGGAGCCAGTGAAGATTGTATAATATAGGTGTAATATGTTCTGCTAGTTTGACATTTGAAGTTATTCTTGCGGTGACTTTCTGGATCGAGCCCTCATCGGGGGAGCGGCGGGAAACACAGCCATCTTGGCGTGCTGCCCAATCGGGGCAGACGCCTGCTTTTAAAAGCCGACGCGCCAGCCGGCGCTGTGAGAGAGACACTCCCCCCAGCCATCCAGCAGCTCTCCTAGCCGGGGATCGAGCCCTCATTGGGGGAGCGGCAGGAAACACAGCCATCTTGGCGTGCTGCCCAGTCGGGGCAGACGCCTGCTTTTAAAAGCCGAAGCGCCAGCCGGCACGCCCGTGCCTGGCGGGCCTCGCCAGAGGGCCCTTTGGCGTGGCCCTTAGGCGTGGACCTCCAAGAGGTTACATCAAAGAGAGCTGTACAAACCAGGCCCGCACTCAAAACGAAGCCCTAGAGACGGAAAGCATCCTAAGCAAAGCCATACTATGTCTGCCCAAGCACCGCAAAGAACTGCAAGCACTGTAACAGAACTGCAAGGTAACCTGCTGTTTGATTAGACCCAATAAGCGAGGAGTCTCTGATTGTAACTCATATTAACCTTCTCTTACATGCTGTTCCTTGTTTAGATTTCTCTGAAACAGCCACAACGATCTATGAACCTATGTATACTTAACATACCCAGCTGTATATTTTATTATTGCCAGCTGCATGAATACGGTACTTAACTGTAGCATTACATCTAACCAGCCAAAGCCAAAGACATCACCTGCACAATCTCCTGAAGCCACACAACTCTGCGTTCTACTCACACATTATTGCTCTATAGTCTCAAGGTAGCTCAAGCATAAGAATGGATCACTTCATGACAACATTAATCTGCGGCTACCTTCTCTTAGCCCTGATCAGTAGCACTTTAGCCCTAACAAACACTTACAACCACATACCTATTCTACAGGGTTATGGGAGGAGAAGGTCAAGAGACATCCTACACAAGTCACTAAACGACACGCAACCCACATACCAACACCTACTACACATAGCAATTCAACACACCACAAATGTAAGAAAGGATAACCTACCCCCAAAAGATTTAAAGGCTGCCCTTATAAATGCACGTTCAGTCCGCAACAAATGGCCAGTCATCACTGACTTAATAGCCCTCCACAACCTTGACCTGCTCCTGATCACAGAAACCTGGCTAACAAACACTGACACCGTCCTCCTCAACCACCTGCTACCCCCCAACTTTACAATACACTGTTGTCATAGAGGCGACAAAAGAGGCGGGGGAGTACTCATACTCGCCAAAACTGACCTCAATTTCCAACTCTCCAACAGTACCAACACATCCAACCTTGACATAGTAATCATAGCAAATAATCACTGCTCCATCAATCTGCTGTACAGGGCCCCAACACCTTCTCATGAGGACCTAGCCATGATAATTGAGATAGCCTGCAATACTCCAAGCTTGCGTACCCCAAACTGGATAATGGGAGACTTCAATCTGCCATCCCTGCATGACTCTCAAACGACAGCTTGATGCGCTGACAGACTTAGGTTATCAACAGTTAATCAATGAACCAACCCACACAAAAGGAAACACATTGGATTTGATCTTCGCTCCTATAACCGTCTGCAATGCAGCCCCCTACACCTCACCAACCTACACCGAAGTTCCATGGTCCGACCATAAGCTAATCACGTTCCAAATTCCCATGGAAGACCACCACAAGAAGCCTCCTGGAAACAAGACAAATACCACAAGATTACCCCCACGTAGTTTCCATCCTTTCAACAGGGAAACCAATATGAATCACACACAACCACTCCTTAGCATGGCAACAACTAACCTTGATAAACTAGTCTCTAGCTGGAACGACAGCCTTAGCTCCATTGCACTTCGCACGGTGCACAATAAAGCCCCAAGAAAAAGGGTTGCTGCGCCCTGGTACTCAAAAGAACTACGGGATTCCCTCCTCAAACTCAGAAAACTCGAAAGGCGATGGAGGCGTTCACGATCCACAGAAGACCATGAAGCCTATAACCTCCAACTAGCAACGCACCGTAAGGCGATAACTGAGAAAATAAGACAAGCGCACACAGACACACTATGACGATCACTAAGGAAACCACATGACTTATTCACCTAATCAAGAACCTCACGAGAGAACCAGGACCGGTGCAAAAAACTGAGATCCGCGCACAAGACTACGCTGACTTCCTTCAATCAAAGCTATGCCAAACTAGCAAGCTTGACGCACCCGCCTCCTATAAAGTACAAAGCAATGCAAGGAAACTAACATCTTTCTCCACCCCATCACTCAAACAAATTACTGACACCATCTCCACAATCAACACCTCAACGGTGCAGACCGATCCTTGTCCCGCCTTTTGGATAAAGGAACTAAAAACAGAATTTAGCCCATTCATAGCCAGACTCTTTGACACATCATTCAGCTCAGGATTTTTCCCCCTAAATCTCAAACAAACATCCATCAGACCCCTGCTGAAAAACAGCAAACTCGACCCTCAGAAAGTGGAATCATATAGACCAATTGCCAGTATTCCACTCTTAGCCAAGATAATAGAAAAAGAGGTCCAATGCCAGATACAACAACACGTCAACGATGCCGCACCCCTAGACCACTGCCAACATGGCTTCAGAGAAGCCCATGGTGTAGAGACTCTACTCACCTCCCTCTTCAACAACATTCTCAACACAATAGACAACATTCATAATGGGGTGGCTCTTATATTTTTGGATATTGCCGCAGCCTTCGACTCAGTGTGCCACACGACCCTCCTGAGACGGCTAGAAGAGAAAGGCATCTGTGATTTAGCACTAACATGGTGTAAATCATACTTATCTGATAGATGGCAGCATGTGCGAACAGAGACTTCAACATATGAACCGTTCCACCATAAACAAGGCGTTCTGCAGGGATCCTATCAGCCCTAATGCTTAACATCTACATGCAGCCCATCTGCGATCTCATACGTTCATTTAACATTGAATGCATGATATATGCCGACGACGTCCTGCTCTACACACCCTTCAAAACCGACCAGATCGATCTCTCATCACTAACGAACTGTTTCAGCGCAGTGGAAAATTGGCTCCAAAATCAGAATCTCCGGATACAACACAAGAAGACGGAAGTGCTGTTCATTACCAGAAACCCTAACTTTCGCCCACCAGCCAATCTAAAAGTCGGAGATGTAGAACTGCAAACCAAGTCCACAATCCGTTACCTGGGCATAACACTGGACCAAAAACTGGACATGATCTTGCTACTAACATTCAAGGCCATCAACGGGCTCTCCCCCTCATCACTTGCGAACCTTACCTCCTTGACTCCCGCCACCAGGACCAGACGACACGCAGAAATAAATACTATGGTAATCCCCAAAACAATAACCCATTGTACACAGTCAACCGCAAACAGAGCATTCAGTCTTTGTGCACCTAAAAACTGGAATGCCCTGCCACCCAGCATACGAGCAATCACTGAGATAACCAAATTCAGGAAGGCACTGAAGCATCACCTCTTCCTCAAGTACTACCCGGAAGTAGGTATGCCTAAGTACCCCGCACTCAACACAGATCCTTAACTACCCAGTAACCATTCCACAATATGATGTACATAGTGTATATACTTTCTGGTATGCTTTTTGTGTAAATAGTTAACATGTTATCCAAGTTAATCTCCCTGTTATCTGTAATTTACGGTGTAACCCCACTGTAAAACCTCTTTTGATGTTCCATGTAAACCGCACTGATGTCGAATAGCGTGGTATATAAGAGTATTAAATAAATAAAATAAATAAATAAATAATTGGAGTTGTCTTATGGATTGTTTAGGTAGGCCTTGAAGGGTGCTATTGCAGAAGTCGAAGTGGGGTGTGATAATGGCGTTGATAATTGATTTAAAGTCATGGGGGTAAAGGAGTGGGCTGAGCTTGGTTCAACATTCTGAGCTTGTAGAAGATTTCTTTTGTTATTTGCTTAATGTGCAATAGCATGTTAAGCGAGCTATCTAACAAAACTCCAAGATATTTTATCTCGCTTTTGACAGCTATGTTAACATCTTGGATTGAAATATGTGTTCGTGGGATAAAGTTTTGATTCTTAGTAATGTAGAGTGCTTCTGTTTTGCTGAAATTGATCTTAAGGTTTTGGGATGAAAGCCAGTTTGCCACTCCTGAAATACAGTCTTTTAGTTGTTGAATTGCCGTGTTAGTGATGTTAAAGGAAGATATATCAAGGTCCCAAGATGGCGGTGGAGGAGTAGACGCCGAAACGAGAGGTCTGAGCTTCGCGAGTCTGTTTCGGCTAAATGGGGAAGAAGAGGAAGCAGCGTACAGCAAAGCCCCCTGATACCTCTTCACCTGCTGCTGGTCTGACTCAGGCTTCGATTCCAGAATTCTTTTCTCCCATGGCGGCGCCTTTGGCTTCGGCGGACCCGTCGAGATCGTTGGCGGATCTGAGCGATGGGGTGGTGTTGAGCCCCGTACAGAATTTGCCGCCACAGCCCGGAAGGAGAGTCATGGAGGAGTTGTCTGCAGGTGATCCCCCTATGTTTCGGGATTCAGATGCAGGTGGGGGCGCCTCCATGAAGCAGAGCTCGAGCTGTCCTGTGGCTCCATCTGGTGGAGGAAAGGCTGTGCAGGCAGATGGAGCATGCGGAGGGGTAGACCCATTGATTCTTGGGAACCCTGCAGCTTTGGGAGTTCCCGTGCTGTCTAGTTTGGAAAAACCAGCAATTGTTACTTTAGATAGCTTGTGGGAAGCTATCTCAGCCCTACAGAAGTCCCTGTTGCCTTTAGTGGCTGTTTTGTCTCAGGAAGTTTCTGTATTAAAAGTTCAGAGTGGAACGTTAGACTCTAATTTGGCAGAACAGACCACTAGAGTCTCACGGTTAGAAGCCCAAGTGGAAGAGCTTAAGAACTTGGGGGATACCCAGTCCAAGGATCGGATGATTACAGCTCGGCGTATGGAGTTTCTGGACAATCAATTGAGGAAGAATAATTTGAGGTTTTTAAACTTTCCTAGATCTCCTTTGTTAGATTCTATGGTTCTGATCCGTAAATATCTTATTGAGGTACTTCTCATGCCCGTTGACTCTTTGCCTCCAATTACTCATGCTCAATATGTTTCTATTTCTTCTGGATCGGTCAGAGGTGAGAAGGGTCCCGAAGGAGCGGCGGAGAAAGACCGGTTAGATCTGTCGGAGTTTTTGGAAAGTTCCTTGGAGGTGGTGACTAGTCGGGCTACTCTTTTGGTCTCTTTTGCATTTGAGTCCGACCGCAACTCTGTCTTGAGATTGTATTTCCTTAAAATGTCTGTCTCTCAATTTATGGGGTCAAAAATATTGATTTTTCTGGATTTATCAAGGGATACCCAAAGAAGACAGAGAGAATTTTTGGCTTTACGCCAGAGGTCTCTCGATTTGGGTGTGCAATTTAAGCTAAAGTACCCATGTAAGTGTTCTGTGTTATATAACTCTAAGCAATTTCTTTTTTTTGAACCCCAACAATTGATTGTATTTCTCCAGGGAAGGGAGGGGGTTGGGTTTGAATCCCATACCGGCTGCCATATAATTAATTTCTTTGCTCCTCTGGGAAGGTCTTTTGGATAGGATCTTATGTTATTTCTTTGTATCATAATTTCTTTTTTCTTGGGACCATATTGTGGTTTAGTATATTGGGGTCTATACAAGCTTGTTTGTTATTTCCTTTTATAATTGTGATTATTAGATATATTTCTTTATTCTTCCATATTCAGTTTGTTCTGGATTATATTGGAAAATTAATAAAGATTAAATTATAAAAAAAGGAAGATATATCAAAATATCATCTGTGTAAATATGATAGTTTACCTGGACTTTTTTTGAAAATTGCACTGATGGGCTGAAGATAGATGTTAAACAGAAGGGCAGAGAGGGCAGAGCCTTGTGGGAGACCTTGTTCTTGATTGTAAGTTTGAGATGTATGTGGTCCCATATGTACTTGTTGGGTTCTGTGTGAAAGGTATGAGGTGAACCATTGAAGAAATGTATCTTTTATGCCTATCTGTTGTAGTCTGGTGAGCATTATGTGGTGATTAATACTGTCGAAGGCAGCGGTGATGTCTAGGAAGAGGAGGAGAAAAGCTTGTTTGGTGTTGTCAATACCCTGTGAGAGTGGTCAATCAAGATAGTGAGGAGGGTCTCTACACCATGGTACGGGTGAAAGCCATATTGGTTTTCATCTAGGGGAGCAAAGGCATCAATATGGTCCTGGAGTTGGACTTGTACTATCTTTTCGATTAGCTTGGCCAGGAAGGGGAGGCTAGAAATGGGTCTGTATGAAGTGTGGGTGGAGGAGGGGGGCTATCTAGTGTGTTATTTTTCAAGATGGGACGTATTAGGGCATGCTTTAGGAGAGGGGGATGTAGCCTTGTTGTAGAGAGAGATTCACAATTGGGAGGATGAAGGGGGTTAATTCAGCTTTCGTTGTCTTTATCCAGTTTACTGGACAGAGGTCAAGGTATGAAGTGGTGGTGTTAATTTTGGATATGAGATTTCCAAGCGTATCTTTTGAGGTAGGGGAAAAAAAATAACCAGCATGAGCTTGGTGTTAAGTACGGACTGTGGGCTCAATTATTGGTGTGACATGACATTTCAGTTTTTCTTTGTAGTAGTTCTCTAGAGTTTGGGGATCAGTAAATTGATCATTAAAGTCTGTGTTTGATATGTTGTTAGTGAGAGATTTTACAATATCAAAGAGCTCTATTGGTCGGTTCAGGGATTTCGATAAGATGGAGGAGTAGTAATCTTTTTTTGCAGAGGTAATGGTTTCTCGGTAGTGTTTGAGCTTGGCCATGTATTGAGATTGGAGATCAGGGGATTTTGTGTAGCGCCATTTACGTTCACTTTTATGTAGGTTGATTTTCAGTTGCTTAAGTTCAGATCTGAACCAAGCGGTGTTCTTCTTTTTTATAATGATGGTAGGGGGTGAGTCTATGATTGATGCTTTGGATATGGAATTGTTACAGGATGTTATAGCTTCATCTAGGTTCATTGGGTTTGTTATAAGTTGTTGGAATATCTGATTCAGGAAATTCTCTTTGTCAAATTTCTTGTATTTTCTTTGGTGTAGGTTGGACGTTGGCGTAGTGATAGGGTTGTCATAGATAGGGAGCTGGAATTTTATGAGGTAATGGTCCGACCATGGTACAGGTAGTACTCTGAGTGTGGAGGGGTTGTATTTTCTAAATATTACTATAGGTAGGAATACTAAGTCAAGTGTGTTACCCTTAACATGGGTATGTGTGTCTATGATTTGGTGGTAGTCCAAGTCCTTAATGGTGGTTAGGAAAGCTGAGGCTTGGTTATGTGGTAGTGATGCTAAGTTGAGATTACCTAACAGGATTAGTGGGTTCTTCTCAGTGGATGAACATAATATCTTTGATATTATGTCCAGGCTGTCTGCGTTCAAGGAAGGAGGTCTATATGTTAGGCAGATGAATAATGATTTGGGCTTTAAGGTGAGTATGTCTATGTTGCCTATGTTTTTTGATGTTATAAGTGAGGCATTTAAGCATTCTCTTATAATCACAAGGACACCTCCACCTCTTTTTGTGGTTCTATGTGAGTGGAATATTTTGTAGCCTGGGGCTTTCAATTGGCTTATCAATATGGGTCTGTGTCTGAGAGCCAAATCTCGGTTATGCATACAAGGTCGGGGGTGTCATCGGTTAGTAGATCTTGAATGAATGGTATTTTGTTCCTTTTAGATCTTGCACTAATGAGATAACATTTTAAGCTTTTATGTTGTAAAGGTGTAAGATCTGTATATGTTGTGGGGGTTGTTAAAAGTTGGATATTGATGAGTCTGTTCCAATTTGGTTTAGTAGTGTGAGGATATCAGGGGAGGTAGGAGGTGGGGGGGGGGGGTTGATGGGTGTATAGGTAGTAGGAATATGATAGGTTGGGTTGGATTCAGCGCATGTGTTAGGATTGTTAGGCTGAATAGGATATAGATAGTATATTTTATCCAAAATGTGGTTCTCTTATCCATAATGGGAAATTTATTTGAGTTCAGTTGAATGAGAGGAGAGACAATAGAGTGAGCAGAGGATAGTTAGATTCAAGTGATACAGCAATAGTATAACCGTTACGTATAAGTGGCAGATTACGGTTAGTACAGAATTTGGGGATAAGAGCGGCAATACATACAAATTATCAATTGGGACTGAAGTATAGTGAGGTCAGACTAGGTGCAGTAAGATGAAAAAGGTACAACATGAAGAAGGCAGCAATATTAGTGGCGATTATGGCCCTTATGCGCCTTGATTTATTTTTATTTATTATTTATTTATTACAATTTCTTATATACCGCACTATTCGGCATCAGCGCGGTTCACATTATAACACAACGACCATAACAAAAGCTGTTTGGTTTTACATCGAACAGGGGTACAAACTTGGATAACAGGGGTCATCTATATACATGATATATTTACATGGCAATGAGTAACAATATAATAATGAAAGTAAGGGTCGTTTCCTAAGTGGGTCATTTCTTCAGAGGGGATGTCTAGGTGCTATTGCTGGATGGGTAGCATTGGAGGAAAAGATGGTATTTGAGTGCCTTCCTGAACTGCGATAGGTCGGCAAAAGCCCTAATGTCAGGGGGTAGAGCATTCCAGCATTTACGTACATAGTAACTGAACGCCCTGTTTGTGGTTGATATGTTGCACTTTGACGATTCCTTTGGTGTTACTAGTAGGTTTATGGCTATTGCTCTTCTGGATCTGTTGGGGGGCACCATATGAATAAGATCTGTGAGTGAAGAGGATGAAATGCCTTTGATTGCCTTGAATGCTAGGAGTAGGGTTTTAAAGATGATCCTCCCATGGATAGGTAACCAGTGAAGTTGTTTGAGAATGGGAGTCACGTGGTCACTTCTGGCGGCTCCGTGTAGGACCCTTGCTGCAGCATTCATAGCCAGCTGTAATGGGGCCAGTGTGGATTGAGGGAGCCCTTGTAAGATAGCGTTTGCAAAGTCAAAGTGAGGCAGGATTAGCGCTTGGTATATGGTCCAGAAGTCATCTGGGTCCAGCAGGGAGCGCAGATGCCTGAGTGTGCGGATTTTGAAATATACAGCTTTGACTATGTTGCTTATGTGTTGTTTCAAATCCAGACGTTGGTCTAGCGTAACTCCAAGGTATCTTATTGTTTCTTTGGTTAGTAAGTCAGCTTCCTTGACACTGACATGGGATGGAGGAGTAAAGTTGGGGTCTCTGGAGATGAAAAGCACTTCCGTCTTTTTATGTTGAATGCGTAGGTTTTGTGATTGGAGCCACGCTGAGACCGCATTGAAACAGTTTATCAGAGGTGCTAGGTCCATTTGGGCTGTGGAGAACGGCATGTATAAAAGAATGTCATCTGCATATATCAAACAGCTCACGTTAAATGATCTTATGATGTTGCAGATGGGCTGCATGTAAATATTGAATAGTAGGGAGGACAACGAGGAGCCTTGAGGTACACCTTGTTTTTGATGGAAGTGTTTTGATTCCTCTGATCCAGACTTCACGTATTGCCATCTTCCTTCCAGGTAGGATTTACACCATCCTAGCGCAGTGTTGTTGATGCCCTTCTCTTTCAGCCTTCCGAGGAGAATTTAGTGACTCACAAGATGAGCACAAAACCTTGATGAATGTTGTCTATGCCTGTGATAATAACGTTGAATAGGCTAGTAAGTAGGGTCTCGACTCCATGATATTCTCTAAACCCATGTTGACAGTGATCTAGGGGAGCTGTGGAGTCTATGTGATTTTGAATTTGCCGTTGTACCTCTTTCTCAGTTATCTTGGCTAGAAGGGGAATACTGGCTATTGGCCTATAAGAATCGACCTTTTGTGGGTCAAGCTTGGGGTTTTTCAATAGTGGCCTAATGGAAGTCTGCTTGAGTGTTGTGGGGAAGTATCCTGTTGAGAAGGAGAGGTTCATTAGGTTTGCGATGAATGGACTGAACACACCACGTAGTTCCTTGATCCAGAAGGCTGGGCATGGGTCAGTCTGCGCAGTGGAGGTGTTGAGGGATGCTATGGTATCTTCAATGCATTTAATAGAAGGTGTGGAAAACTTGTCAAGTGGGGTTAGGCCCGTTGGTTCATGAAACTGTACTGCTGACTCCTTTTTAGTTTGAATGATCTTGGATTGCAGGTAGTCAGCGTATTCTTGTGGGTGAATCACACTATGATGATCGGGAGATGGTTCCTTCGAGAGGGATTTTGATGCTGACTGCTTAACATTGGGGTGTGTCAGGGCGTTTCAGGGAGGAGTGGAGACGGAGATGATCGATAACCAGGCAGCAGCGATACTGCATACTGTCCAGTCAGCGCTCTGCACCTAAAAGATAGGCAAGAAAAAAACCCGCGCCTATCTTTTAGGCGCAGGAACTAACCAGGCAGCATGCAATATCACTGCTGCCTGGTTAGCTACTGTGGCTTCCGGCATGTGCGGCGATCCCCGGATATTCAGTGTCGGGGCCGCATATGACCTCGGCATTGAATACCCCGGGTTAAGGATTGGTAGGCACGGCTAACAGATGTAGGGACCACTAACATAAGACGTTGCCACTGTGGCTAATTTCCCATTCTATAATCAGGCACCTAGTTTTAGGCACCCAGAATGTGCCTATTTTAAGCCTATTTTATAAAGAAAACTAGGCATCTACTTTTCTTTCATAAAATAGGAGTGAAAGTGGCTGAAAATGTGTGGTAAATCTAGGTGTGACCACAAACACGAGCCCTATGTGAATAGCTGCACCTAGATTTGTAAAGAACATGCATGATTTAATAATTTACACACATAAACCACTAAAATACAGCGATTTACATGCATAAATGACAAGTAGCTTTCTACAGCTCTTTATAAGATTGCCCCCTAAATAGCCAGTCTGGTGGCATTTCCCGCTCACAAAGTAAACAGAATAATGTAATCCTTTAGACAGTGGTACAATATTGTGTCAGAGATGTCACCAGGAAATATGCCTGTATTGCCCTGCTTGTCCATCTGTGTGGCTAGATTCATTGGGGATGGGTGAAGAAAGCCCCCAGATAAGTGAAACATTAAAAACCTCTATAGCAATGGGTAAAAGGGGCAACATCTGGAAAGTGGTGTGTATAAATGCCTATAGCATGTTGAGGCTTTAATGGAAGAGGCTGACTTGGATTTAGTGGCGGTAACAGAGACATGGTTCACAGACATCCATGACTGGAATGTAATTATACCAGGCTATACTTTATTCAGGAAAGATAGGGTAGGAAGAAGGGGAGGAGGAGTGGCACTATATGTAAAAAATAATATTAAAGCTATAGAATTACAGGACTTAAAAGGGAGAGAGGAGGCAGTGTGGGTTAAACTATAAAGAGGAAAAGAGAAATCCATTTGCATTGGTGTGATATACAAACTCCCTCACAGGGAGGAGAAGTGGACTGAGATTTAATAGAAGACGTACGCAGCATTGCCAGGAAAGGGGAAGTGTTACTGATAGGGGATTTCAGTATGCTGGATGTTGATTGGCACATTTCTGCTGTAGTATTATCTAGAAGTAAGGAGATCCTGGATTCTCTACAGGGAGAACTAGTCAGGCAACTGGTAACAGAACCTACATGTAAAGGGGCCATACTGGACTTGGTGCTTACCAATGGTGAAAGTGTTTCTGATGTTATAGTGGGAGATCATCTCGCATCCAGTGATCACTAGATGGTGTGGTTCAGTATTAGGAATAGGACTGATAAAATCCATTCAAAAGCAAGGGTCTTAGACTTTAGGAAAACTAACTTTTGCTAAGATGGGCCAATACCTCAAGGAGTCATTAGTAGGATGGGAACAGCTGGGGGGGGGGGGGTGTTGAAAAACAGTGGGCAAAACTGAAAAGGGATATTTTCAGGGCAACCAACCTTTTTGTTAGAATAGTAAATAAATGTAAATAAATGCACCATCTGTTTCTTCAGTACTTTATCAATTCAGACGACTCCACAAAACCATCCATACCACTTGCCCAAACCAGCACCCCCAGAGCACCCACCTCACATGCCATTCAGATCAACTAGCCTAACCCTACTCCGTAGCCATCCGTAGCCTAACCCTATTCTGTAGTGATATATGACACAAACCTATGTAACGATGATATGTTCTTACTTTGCGACATGCAATTAGAATGTACCTAGTCATGGGTTACCTAATTCTGAAATCTGACCACCTAGATTGTATATAATCATGTTGTTGCTTAACCTGTAAATAATGCCGGGCCGCAATTACAATCTTGGCCGACGACTGTATATAGTTCGCATGTTATCCCTGTTATCCTTGCTAAATGCCCCGTTTATTATAAGCTCATTATAGACCTTTACACTGAACGATTTTGTTACTTGTGAACCGCACTGATGACAAATAGCACGGTATAGAAAAAACATTAAATAAATACATAAATGGAAAAGGAGAACGCTATGGTTCTCAAAAGAAGTAGCTAAAATGTGAAGAAAAAGAGGGAGGTCTTCATGAAATACAAGAGATCACAGAGAGAGGAAGACAGGTATCATCTATATTTGGAAAAATTTAGAGAAACTAGCAAAGTAGTCAAGAAAGCAAAGATATAAAGGAAGAAGAAATAGCCAATCCAATAAAATGGGGGGGATAAGACCTTTTTCAGATATGTTAGTGAGAAGAGGAAGGGCAAAAGTATTTGTCAGATTCAAGGGTGCAGGGGAGGAATATGCAGAAACTGATGAGGATAGTGCAGAATTGCTTAACAAATATTTCTGTTCTGTGTTCACAGATGAAGGGCCAGGAGCAGAACCTCAGAAAACACCCAGAAATAGGACCAAAGCGACAGGGATCTTGAACGATTTTCAGAAGACTGTGTTCGTGAGGAACTAGCTAAACTAAAAGTAGACAACGTGATGGGACCAGAAGGGATACATCCAAGAATACTGAAGGAACTGGAAGAGGTTCTAGCAGCTCCACTGACTGACCTTTTCAATGCCTCTTTGGAGTCAGGAGTGGTGCCAGAGGACTGGAGAGAGGCACATATGGTCTCGTTACACAAAAGCAGAAGGATGTGGTTGAAAACTACCAGTTGGTGAGTTTAACCTCTGTGGTGAGTAAACTATTGGAAACGCTGCTGAAAGAGAAAATAGTGAGGTCTCTGAAATCCAATGGATTACTGGATCAAAGGCATGGATTCACCAGAGGCAGGTTTTGTCAGACAAATCTAATTGATTTCTTTGACTGGGTGACCAGGGAGATGTACCGAGGGAGAGCCCTAGATGTTGTGTACTTAGATTTCAGTAAAGCCTTTGACACCATTCTGCACAGGTGACTTATAAACAAACTGAGCACCCTAGGGATGGACCCTAAAGTTACTGAATGGGTTAGAAATTGTTTGTGTGGGAGGGACAAAGAGTACGGGTAAATAGAGCTCAATCTGAGGAGATTACCAGTGGTGTGTTGCAGGGATCTGTCCTTGGTCTGATTAACATCTTTGTTAGTGATATTGCGGAAGGGCTGTCGAGTAAGGTTTGCCTCTTTGCGGATGATAGCAAAATCTGCAATAGAGTAGATACCCAGGAAGGTGTAGATAACATGAGGAGGGATCTGGCTAAGCTTGAAGAATGGTCTAGAATTTGGCAGCTGAGATTTAAGGTTAAAAAAATGCAAGGTCATGCATTTGGGATGCAGCAATCCAAGGGAGCAATATAGTATAGGGGGTGAAGTACTTCTGTCCACAAAAGAAGAGCGGGACCTAGGCATGACTCTGTCTGATGATCTTAAAGTAGCAAAACAGGTCAAAAAGGCGACAGCAAAAGCTAGAAGGATGCTTGGGTGCATAGGGAGAGGAATGGCCAGCAGAAGAAAGGTGATAGTGCCTCTGTATAAATCTTTGTTGCAACCTCTTTTGGAGTATCGTATGCAATTCTGGAGACCGCACCTTCAAAAGGATATAAACAGGTTGGAGTTGGTGTAAAGCGTGACTACTAAAATGGTTAGTGGTCTTCATTATAAAGTACAGGGACTGACTTAATGATCTTAAAATGTATACTTTAGAGGAAAGGCAGGAGAGAGGAGATATGATAGAGATGTTTAAATACCTCCATGGCATAAATGCACAGAAGAACCTTGCTTGTCCATGGAGAAACCACACCATCAGTTTGGAGTATTCTGTGATGTATGTATTAGTCTTTGAATTACTAAATCTATTAGGATCTTGCATCATCTGAATGCTCTTTTGAAATGAGGGGCAATTTATTACATAGGTATCTTTTTAAAAGGTTCCCCTGAAGCCATATGGCAGAGTAGCCTAGTGATTAGAGCAGTGAGCTGGTGACCAGGGTTCAAATTCCACTGATGCTTCTTGTCCATGTGGCAAATCATTTAACCCTTCAAGCCCTTGGAAATAGGGAAACACCTGCTACACCTGACTGCAACTTCCATTGAGACACTACTGGAAAAGCATGAGTTGAATTAAACAATTCTGAAACTGTTCTAAATAATATTTTTTTTCTCGCTCATGTATATCAACAGATTTGTATTTTTCTGATTTATTGGCATGTTTGCATGGGTTTAGGTTTTCAATTGTGCTCTATTCATAGTACTATTAAAAGGTTTTTATAATTTAGGTTGATTTAGGCTGGAGGGGGGGGGGGCGCGGTTAATCACCTATATCTTTTTAAGCCTTTCTTTGATTTCTACCACTGTTTTGGTTTCTTTGTATTCCCATAGCCAGATCCTCTTTTAGAAGTGTGTGGATGTTATGGATGCACCAGGTCCTGCAGTAGTGGGAAGGGGGCCTTACTCTGCACGTCTTTCCTCCTTAATTTCAGCAGCTCTCACAACCCACCAGTTTGCAAACTTTAATTGTCCTATCAAAGCTTGATGGTCCTTATTGCACAGAGCCTAAGGACGACTGTGCTCTTCATTATTGATACTTTCCAAATGAGTGAAAATCAACATTGGGGTTGTTTCTTCTTCATAGCCACGCATGACTTCACTCTGGTTATTTTTGCCTTTTACTAGTCAGGATGGAGAACGGTGGAACCAATCGTTTAGACTGGGGAGGGAGGATTGGAGATTTTTTGTCAGGGAGGGGAGGGTTCTAGTATTTCACCACACTGGAACTCTTTCATAGGAACTACCTGAACTCCTCTCCCGTTTGTGTCTTTAGTAATCCCAGGATGAAGACAGCTAATTTTCAGGTTTATATCGCCATCTTATGTGCAGATTTAGAACCTGCTTTCTAGTCTACGGTTTCTTTATTTTCTACAGCCATAAAATGAGGCTGAATTAGGACACATTTGAAACTTGTGAGCAGTATGGTCAAGGCTTCAACCTTCTTTTCTATATAACTCTAGACTGAGAAGTTTCCAGTTTAGAGATCTAATCCTTAGGTCTCTGCTTAGTGGTAGTTGGTTTGTGGGTGGGGGGGGGGGGGGGTGGCGATGTTATTCTTTTCCTTGCCCAGTCTGTTGTGGGCAGTTTGGGTTAAGGGTGGGCTTGTTGGAGGAGTAGTCTTAGAAAGTTGACAGGAGCAAAGGGGGGGGGGGGGGGGAGCTTTTCAAGCCTGGGAGCCGCTGTTTCAACTTCAGAAATACAGAGGCTGATATTCGAAAGAGACTGAACTCCTACATTTAGGAAGTTAAGTTTGTTTCCTAATTTTGTCGCCTCCTTTAGGACTAATTTACAGCCAAGAATTTACCTAAATTGAGGAATCTAAAAGGATTTCCATTCATTTACCTAGATTGAGGAGCCCAATTTAGGTGCCTAGTGCTGAAATCATCACTAAGCTCCCAAGATTTCCCCACCATAAATCTGCCCTGTGGCCCTCCCCTCTCCCACACTATTTAGAATTATATAACTAGAAGTGAAACGAAGGGCAATTTATTACATAGGTATCATATGAAAAGGTTCCTCTGAAGCAAATTGTCAAAGACTTCTCACCTCTCAAAGTCAGATGCCTAAATCCTTTGAATATTAGCCCTCATCCTCTCTTGGTATCGCCTGCCCCAGAGAAACATCATGATTTAGACAGATACAGAACCAGCATTCTTGCACATATATTTGATATGGAATTTATGTTCACTTCCTTGGGGGAAGTGAGATTGATGATATGGTAAATAATATGATAAATGGTCCTGTTAAGCTGCAGAGTCATATCATCATTTCTTAGAAAGTTGCATGTCCCACATTGTGTTTCTGCAAGACGCCCACTTCGAGAATGACTAACTTAAACAGTTATGATGTGGCTGGGTAGGGCACGTGCTTGGCAGCTGATATAGCAGGATATGCAGAGGAGTGGTTATCTTATTATCAAGCCCATCCCATTCTTCTTTGCAGATCAGGAACTAAGCAAGCAAGGAAGAAATAGTAAAATGCAATGCAGATAGGCAAATGCTGATTCACTAGATTTCATCACTAATGTACATGAAAATTCCAGTCCATTTCTGCTGGATTTAGATTATATAGGGAGCCTGAGCCCGTAGTGATAGTACTATGAGACAGGATCGTACCTAGCCCTGTGCAAGCGGTGCGGCCGCACAGGGTGCAAAAGCTTAAGGGGCGCATTTCAGCTGTCTGCCATTGCCTGCCGCTGCTGAGAGAAGAAAAAGTGGCGGTGGTAGGCAATGGCAGACAGCTGAAATGCGCCCCTTAAGCCTTCTCGCAGCATGCTAAGCAGGTCTGGTCCCTCCCTCCTCTGACGCAACGTCAGAGTAGGGAGGAACAGATCTGCTTAGCACGCCGGTGACTTGAACATTGGGTGCACCTCTTCTCTCCTGCCGCCATCCAGAAAGTGGCTAGATGGTGGTGCAGGGACGAGGGGGGGGGGGGGGCCCGCCCGAAGTTCAAGTCGAACAGGGTGCGATTCACGCTTGGTATGGCCCTGCTATGGGACTACTGCTAGGGGGATGAAACTGCCATTTGGAGGCCGGGAGTCGCTGGGGCAGGAAGACACTGGGATTACTTTGATCCCAGTGCTACCCACCAGGAAGACCCCTCCTCTAGGTGCCTAGGGAGGTGGGGTTTGGAAAGGGGGTGTGCGGAGGGGTTTTCAGAGCAGATTGAGAGTGAGTGTAGTTTTTGAAAGCACCAGTTCCTTTTAGTTGTTCCTTCTGAGTACCAGGTATAGTGGCCTGATACTCTCAGGGAGGAACGTCATCTATCCGTGAATAAAAATACAAGCAGCATTATTCATTTTGCATAATAATGAGGCTGCTTTGCAAGCATTTGCATATGCTACATAAGATGAAGGTAAAAGGAGATAGACTCAGGAGCAATATGCAGGACTATTTCTTTATGAAAAGAGTGGTAGATGCATGGAATAGTCTCCCAGTGGAGGTAGTAGAGACTAAGACTGTATCTGAATTCAAGAAAGCATGGGACCAACCCAGAGAATCTCTAAAGTCAAAAAAGGGACTGTAGAGCTTAGTGGTTCATATGGAAGGGCAGACTGGATAGGTCGTATGGTCTTTATCTGCTGTAATGTTTCTATGTTTATATCTCATTATTTGTTAATATGTGTTTCGGTAAAAAATTATGTGTTAAGGACAAATTATGAAACTACCCTCCACAAGTGAGTAAGGCATGTTAAAGTTGCGCCTAGTTAACCTGCGCTTTTGCACATGTCTGTCATGCACACGAAGTAACCATGTACTTTATAAAGAGCGTAAGTGGTTGGATACATGCAGCAAATCTAGGCGTGATCAGTTACAATAACTTTATGGGTGGCATAAATGCCTGCGCCTAGATTTCCGAGGACTGTGCATAAGCTATAATATGCTCTGTCTATGCTCCGCTCAAGCTCCACCCCCGCGCATCCCCACAGTGAAAGTACCACCATCGGCCTGATGCACGGACTTACAGAATAGCAACTGGCTAAGTATGTACATAAAGGCCCATTCACATGTGTATATCACTGATAATAGGTCATTTACATGCATTGATGGTGCGTATCTTTATGCAACTCCTAATAAAATGACCTCCAATGTACCTTCATTATTGGACAGAAGCTGAAGCAATTCTAGAGGAAACCGGGTAGAACGAAGTGATGACGTCTGAGGAACATTACAGTCAGAATACCACCAATCAAAGTTGGAATAGAAAAGGGGTGCGACACCATGGTGATCCCGATATTCAGAGGCACTATCCAGAAAGTGTGCATTGACCGCGCTGTCTGGTGAAACCAGATATTTAGTGCCAGATGTCTGATATCCGGTTTAGTTAAAGCGGCGGAAGCTAAGCGCTTTAATCGCCCTTGGCTGTTGCCATTGAATATCAGCCCCATAAAGTTTTCCTGAGCTCTGAGCGAGCTATCTATATCGGTGGCTAGTTATGTGGCTACTTCATCCTGCTCGTCCATGGAGAATGGCATTTTGCAGGTCCAGGAGGCCGCAAACCATTCAGACTGAAGAGGGGGAAAGAACAAGGGATGTTTGTTAGAAACAATTACACTTGCCTTTGATTTTCTATATAAGTGCATCATATAGTGATAAATGACATAACCAAGATATAAAAGGAAGTGAAAATAACAGTAAAAAATGAAATTTTATTAGCTCATAGAAGAAATCAGTGAAATGGCACACATTTTTATACAAGATGTTATTTGAGCAACTATGAATTCTTTACAATAACTGTAGAAACAACTACCATCTTGTAGTTATATAAAAAACATTTTAGATTAAAAATAATTAGAAATTTACGTGCCTAGGATGATTTTCAACAGCCAAGTTAAAAAAAAAACTGATTGTACTCTGTTGTAAGCCACCGCTGGTATTACCATAATTGTTTTCTTAGTTTGCCACAGCCTTTAGCAAGCATTTAAGGCAGACTCTACCTTGGCTAAATAATCAGCCATTGTAAGTCAACGTAAGTTGTCCTGGTGAGGATTTGATGTCATAATAAGGTTGACCATATTACCCTGGGATGCTGGAATTCCACAAGAGCAAATCATCCCCAACATGATTTCAAAAAGGTATTGCGCTGAGCCCATCTTAGGACATGATGTAAACCTCCAGCAGGCTGGCAACTGAATGCATCCGATAGAAGATCCCAAAGGGTAGGCAGATGTTAACAATGGCAACCCACATCGACTTTCCATAGAACTTCAACTCTATGTGGTTATCAAACTGTGGTCGTGCACCAAATGCCGGCATGATCCAGAACTGTGGAAAAATAATAAT
Organism: Ichthyophis bannanicus; assembly: GCA_033557465.1. Classification (NCBI taxonomy): domain Eukaryota; kingdom Metazoa; phylum Chordata; class Amphibia; order Gymnophiona; family Ichthyophiidae; genus Ichthyophis; species Ichthyophis bannanicus. The sequence goes on from CM066041.1 coordinate 295,602,864, forward strand.
GTGTTTCAGATAATTGTGAGATTAATGCATAGGAAACCACGCATGATGGCATCAGATTCTGGTTGCAATGAATTTCTTTCTGTTTGCTTGTGTTAGAACCTTAATGTTACTCTATCAAACAATGCTGCTGAGAATAGACAGGAACACTTGATAACTCAGAATGCCAAAGTGATGATAGGATAGGCCAAAGGTGAGTTCAGTAGTGACACAAATGCCTTGTTTAGATGTTACATGACATCTAAATTACTCAGAATCTACGTTATAACTGAAACCTCAGTTCTGAGTCACAGATAATCCTCTGCCTCATCAGATCATGAATAAAATCCCGAAACCCCCTCTTAGGCCCTGGTTACACCCCCCAACAGCACTTTCCCCATCCGCATACTCTTCATAGGGCTGGAATGATCTGCTCCTGCCCCACCGATACTCTAGTTCACTGGTGCCAGTGGACCTAAGGCCAGCACCATGTTGTTCTACTGGAGAAAATAACTGAGACCTAAACTAATTTTTCTGGTTCAGACGTCATGTGGAACTAATGGCGAGACTTGCTAAAAAGCGCTGTCACATTACCACACACTAACACGCATTCAGGGCTGGTATTGGACATGAGCCCAGGGCAGAAAATGGGGAGAGAGCTCCAAAGCCCACCTTCCAGCTATTCCTCCTTCAGATTGAGGTAGGCTTGGGGCTTCCTTGGCATGTGGGCCCAGCCAACTGCCCTGTTTACACTCCCTAACGCTGGCCCTACAGTAATATGGATTGTTTACTGTAGTCCCCATTTTATGAAGTGGGACCTATTTACTAATAACATTCATTAATGGTGATGGCATTGGGTACTGTGATAGCGCAGTAGTAGATAAAGCCCAAAGACTGAAACTGACTGGATTTCATAAACTCATTTCAAACCTTAGATCCATAATAAAGTTTCTTGGCTGAGATTGTGCCATATCCAGTGTTGAGAAAATCAAAGAAACTTAAGTTGCTAATTTTCAGTCACAATTCCCCATGATATCTGAATCCAGCCAAAGAAAATCTATAGCCATGCATTCTCAAACACATGACAAAATCTGTGTTGTTAAAGTCAGACAGGGCACTGATTTTGCAAGCCAGCTTCTATTAAATGTTTATTTCCCTCCCACCCACCCGACTCCCATGCACCCCAGGCATAATCTTAGATTTATAAGCTCTAACAGGGACAGAGGTAGTCAAATTAACTTTCAGATGTAGCTGATATTCTCATCAGGTATAGTTTGATTAATTAAGGCCCTGAAATTAATCCTGAGGTGAACACAGTCCCTTAAACCAATTAGGTATACTTGAGCTTGTACAACTATCCCTAGCAACTTTAAGTAAGTAAACGTAAACATCTTAACAAAACCTTAAAACTAAGATACAGACAGCAGTCCAGCAGCGAGATGGGGGTATCCAGTCTTTTGCATTAGGTGTCACATGTACGATTTTCTCCCAGTTGATGAGGGGTCTTACGTTTGCACTAGGGAAAGAGTCTGATCTCTGAAGCTAGAGCAGCAGACTTGGAGGAGCTAAGGAAAACAGAGAGGTATATAGACAAAACCTACAGGGACATTGTACTGAGATTCCACCTCCAGTCTGGCAGCCTCTCTGTTGCCATGGAGGAGAGAGGTCACGTGAAAGGACAGCATCATCTTGGTGGGGCAGGAAGTGATCCTGTAGCTAGGACCTGTCCTCCAGGTGATGTACATCTCTCTCACACCGAGAAAGTTTCTCCAGGGGCATGTGCCCATGAAGGAAGGGTTAGGACAGTCATTATAGTTGGTGATTCGATCACTAGGCATGTAGACAGCTGGGTGGTTGGTGGATGTGAAGATTGCCTGGTAACATGCCTGCCTGGTGGGAAGGTAATGGATCTCATGCGCCAAATAGACAAGGTTTTAGATAGTCCTGGGGAGGAGCCTGCTGTCTTGGTACATGTTGGTACCAATGTCATAAAAAAGTGTGGAAAAGAGATTATGGAGCCAGATATAGACTTTTAGGTAGGAAGTTGAAATCCAAAACTTCCAGGGTAGCATTCTCTCAAATGTTTCTCTTTCCACACGCAAGACCCAAAAGGCAGGCTGAGTTCTGGAGTCTCAATGCGTGGATGAGGCGATGGTACAAGGAAGAGGGTTTGGGATTTTTTAGGAACTGGGCAATATACTAGAGAAGGGAGGGGCTTTTCGGAAATGATGGGCTCCACCTTAACTGGGATGGAACAGGCTGCTGGCATTAGCCTTTAAAAAAGAAGATAGATAATAGGAGAAAGCCAATAGTCACCCAAGAGTGCATGGTTCAGAAGGATGTATTCTTGAAGGATACTAGCAAAAGAGGGAAGTTAGGGCATCCTGATAAAGAGGTTCCAGAAAAGATAGAAGTAATCCATATGCCCTTAAGTAAGAGCAGACAGAGCCTAAAGAATCCAAATTACCCATTTCAACTGATAACCAGATTAACATGAATAAAATATAACCTCTAAAATACCTGTTTGCAAATGATAGAAGTCTAAAAAATAAGATGGGAGAATTAAAATATATAGCACTAAATGAAAGGTTATATATAATTGGCATCTCTTGAGACCTGGTGGAAGGAAGACAACCAATGGGACACTGTGATACCTGGGTACAAACTATATCGCAATGATAGGGTAGTTCAAATTGGTGGAGGGGTTGCACTCTATGTTAGAGAAGGCACTGAGTCACACAGTATTAAAGTTTTGCAGGAAACAAATCACACTGTGGAATCTCTATGGATAGAAATTCCATGTAAAAAGGGGAAGGAGATAGAAGTGGGGGTGTACTACCAACCGCCTAGCCTGAATGAACAGATAGATGATGAAATGCTCAAAGAAATCAAGGACGCTAACAAAAGTTACAACACAGTAATAATAATGAGTGATTTCAATTACCCCGGTATCAACTGGGCCAATATCACAGCAGGATATGCTATGGAGATAACTATTCTAGATGAAATAAATGACTGCTTCTTGGAGCAGCTGGTTGATGAACTGACAACAGGGGAAGCTATTTTGGACTTAGTCCTTAGTGGAACACAGGATCTGGTGCAAGAGATAAGGGTGTTGGGGCCCTTGGCAATAATGATCATGGCATGATCATATTTGATTTAATAAATGGAGGAAGGATGGCAAGGAAATCCACAGTACTAACTCTTAACTTTCAAAAGGGAGACTATGATAAAATGAAGAAAATAGTTAAGAACAAACTAAAAGGAACATTTGCCATAGTTAAAGATTTACATCAAGCATGGACATTGTTTAAAACTACTATCTTTGGCGTGGCCCTTAGGCATAGGACCGTGCGGGACCGATTAACTGCTGCTATATGCTCATTCTATATGCTTATTCTGTTCAGTGGTATGCTTTTTGTAGTTAATGTAATGTAATTTAAGTTATGTATTGTGTTCCCTGTTTGCACTCCTAGGGGTATGTTTACTAAACTGCGCTCATGTGCGCGGCGCACATTAGCGTGCGCTAAGGTACCTTAGCGCACGCTAATATCGTGTTACGGGGCACAAATGTGCCCCGCACAGATGCGCGCCGCACTAAAGTGCCTGCTCATGTGCGCGGTGCGCTGATGTGCGATAAAGGCGTGGAAAGGCTCCCGGAGGGCGGAGGAAGGCTCCCCAGGGGTGGAGAGAAGGGGTCAATGGGTGGAGAGTGGGAGGGGAGAGGCTCCCCGCACACTAGCGGGGCTGAAATTCAAGTAAAAAAATACCGCGAGTGAAAACCTCGCGGTAGAGCCGATTTAAAGGGAAGAAAAACCATTTCTATCAGCAATGTACAGCAAAACCAAGGAAACCTACAAACAGTGATAAGTGTGATACATGTGCACGGTACAAAAATACAAATAAACATTGAAAAGGACCCCAACAAAATTTAAAAAAATTATAATCAAGCTGGGCAATAGTGATAGTAATGGGAAACATCAAAAAACACTCCCAAGAAAGCCGCAAAAAATAAATATGAATTTTAGAAGGGTCTACGCTCCGTCCCCATACAAGGTGAATGATCCCACAGTGAAATAGCACTGATCAGGGTTTCCCTCTCCATTGGACAGGTTACCTATGGCATGCACATGTTCCACAACAGCAGGGCGTGCAGGTCGGAATGGGCAACTGGACATATGCTGGGAAAGGGGATACAGAGGGCTGCAGGCGGCACATGCTGTGGTGCAGCTGGGGCACAGTGTGGACTAGGCAGATGCCTAGATGGCACTTAGGAATGCTGAAACTGAACAGCAGCCAGACAGCATCTGATGAGGGCCCAACATGGGCACGAGAGTGTTTAACACAGTGTCACAGGGGATAGTACCCAGCAGGTACCCCCAAGGGCACAGAACATTGGCAGGCGGTGATTGGGGGACGTGCGGACAGATATGCAGGCACCCCTACCCCAGAACCCGCACCATAGGCAGCCGCCTACCCGCACACAGGATGGCCTGAGACTGCATACCACCAGCTCCACCAGCAGAAGGGCATGTCAGCATGGTGGCACAGGGGTACTGGAGGTGGAGGGGGGCAGTGGCACTGCAACAGATAGGCCCTGCCGGACAAACAGTCATGGTATCATCAGGGAATGCACTGTCTCTGTGGCAACATGGTGGTGCAGTGCACACAGACAGTGTGTGCAAGAACAGAAGGTCACAGGTTCAAAGCCCAGCTGGGGCTACTGCCAATCCAGTCCACATATTTTTCCCACAACTAAACCGTGATAGTAAGGACAAACCTTTCTTGCAGAGAACATACACATGGTTAATACGCCTATATTTTACCCCACCAAGCACAGACACCATAAACAGGCGCATTACCTAGAGCAGAGTCTCCCAAATGCAGTCCTGGAGGGCCAAACACTATTCAGGTTCCATGCTGCCTCTAATAAAGATGCCTGTGCTGAATATCTATGCACCACCCCCATGGTATGCAGATGTATCTCATGCATATTCATGAGGGACAGCATGAAAACCCGAACAGTGTTTGGCACACCAGGACTGGAGTTGGGAACCTCTGCCGTAAAGCAGCAGCCAACAGGGGCAGACACACCCACACCCACACCCACAGGCCCCATTGGCCAATGCCTCCAGGAGAGGCAGGACATTGGGCCCTGCGTGCTTCTCCCAATAATAGCACTTGCATACCTTAGCAATGCCACCCTACACCTGGGTATACGGTACACAGCTATCAAACGTTTGCTATGATTACTGGCAGATAGCAATTCCTACGTTAAGCACAGTTTGCTGATTGAGCTCCATCATAACAATCTTTCTGATGTCTGCGGTGTGTGCTTTAGGTCTGGTCTCTGACAGTGTTTACCACCCTGCGGAGTGACCCCCAACAGTATTGCGTACCATATCCATGCCTGTACTGTGCCCAGGACTGGTGTGGTGGCCAGGGCTGCTAAACTCCTCTATAGTAGCACAATGCTGGCATAGGTGTGGGAGTGTGTGTCTGTCTATCCAGTGTGTGGTGGCTGCAAACACCCTCCACAGCCCACACTGCCAGCACTGTTGCCAGTATTGGCCTGCCAATGTGCATAATGAGGAGCAAGGTACCATGGGTATAGCCCGGACAGGGTGGCCTGGCCAGGATGCATCTGCACAGGGCATAGGGCAATGGCTGGGACATTTTAGTGCCCAGCCACCACCTACACAGACAGGGTGGCCACAGCATGTCCTGCTGGGAGATCACTCACACCCTGACTGTGCAGTGACCATGGCATGGCTAGGCACCCCCCTAGTGCTATCTAGTATTTCTCTCATGTGATATTTATGGGTTTCCTTTTGGGGCCCAGTCACTGACTTATCTGCTTGTTGTGTATGCTGACATCCCAGTTCTGGGTGCATGCATTTCCACCAGGGACATGCACTATGGACTAGCTAGCAGACTGTCTGCAGCTGGTATGTGTCTTGATGGAGTGCCTTGCAGGGTGCAGCGGCTGAAGGCTTGCTGCAGGAGCATATCAGATAGTGGTGGGGTGCAGCTAAGCATATACAGGCCTAATGTCTGTCTGCTATTGTGTTATGAATGTGTACAGAGCTGCATTGACTGCCCTGTAGGTGTCTGTTCCCCTGCAGGACTGGGGTTGATGGTCCCCTCTACTGCCACCATTGCAGGGAGGTAGAGTGTGGATCTGTTGATGGGAGACCCTGTTTGCCACCCTCAGCCCTGGAGGAGGAGGGTGGTGGTGCATGATCCTCCTAGGGGTCCATAGGGGCTACACCTGACTGAGACATACAGATATATCCAAGGTGTGTCTGCAGAAACTACCTATCTCCCACATTAGCACTGCTGGGAACCTGCAGCATGGCCTATTTCTGCCATGGAAGGTGCTGTGGACCTGGTGCTGGGTGCCTCACCGCACCCTCAGGGTGAGCACAGTACCTGCACAATGTGACGGTGTGTAGCTACTCTGTGCCTGTAAAACACACGGTCAGTACCCCCTACCAGGCCGAGGTGCTGTGGGGGTGTATACCCCATCTTGTGTTCATCTGTGGACAGCTTATTTGCATGTGCAGTGCATCATGGGTACGGGTGGGCTAACCCTATCCTGGTGACCACAACAGTCTGTGTGGTGACATGCAGTCCCTCTGCAGCCAGCCAGGGGCTTGCTAGCAACTATAGAGCTGTAGCCCACTGGTTACTTCACTGCCTGTGGAGTCAGAGGTCATGGGTTCAAACCCACAGTGGGGTTATTTGATAGGGCTGCCCAAAGCATTATCTCTTTTTAATGTACATTATTGCTGCCAGCAAAAACACTCTCAGCGTACTGTACCCATAAGGTGCCTCAGAGGGCGCTTTATAGGGCGCCCTATAGGGCACCTTATGGTTACCGTCCATATAAGGTGCACTATATGTTATCCTGTGGAGAGACTTATAGGGTGCCCCATAGGGGACATTTTAGGGTGCCGTGGCAGACAGTGCACTTTATAATGTGCCCTATGGAGTGCCTTATAGGGTGCCTTATGCGGCACCTTCAGTTACGGCACGTGAGGGCGTGTTTGCTGGCAGCAATTAATAAAATACAAATAAAGTGCTGCAGGAAACAATACGTACATTGCAAAGCTGATGCCTCAGCCAGCCTTACGTATTAGGCACACTGGGGAGCAAACTCATGACCCCTGTATCAGCAGTCAGTGCCTTAACCATTGTGCTACACTGCTGTTCCGCAGTATCCCAGGGATCTGTGCTGTGCCTTCTACTTTTTAACATATTCATAAATCACCTGGAAATGAAAATAAAGAGTGAGGTGATCAAATCTGTAAATAACACAAAATTATTCATAGTTATTAAAACCCAAGAGGATTGTGAAAAATTGCAAGAGAACCTTGATAAACTGGAAGACTGGACGCTCAAATGGCAGATGAAATTTAATGTGGAGAAATGCAAAATTATACACTTAGGGCCCGATTTTTGAAGGCATTTACACAGGTAACTGCCCTAGTTGCCTGTGTACATGCCTTAACAGGGAATTTTCAAAGGCACATACATGGGTAGTTTGTCCCTTACACGCCCCAATGTTATGAGGTTAGCATCGGGGTATATTGGGGGCGTTCCAGTGCGGTGCGGAGGCGGGCCATGGTGCTACCCATGTAGCACCAATTTTCAATGCTACACAGTTAGCGCTCTGCGAGGGCTAACTATGTATCATAGAAAATCAGTGCTAAACGGGTTGCTACTGTGGCCTCCTAGCTGTGCAGCGATACCTGGATTTTCAGTGCCGGGGCTGCATATGACCCCTGGCATGGAAAATCCGGGTTAGGCGGGAGGGAGCAGGCTATGCGCTGATGTGGTGCATAGCACCTTCCAGATAAAAATCAGGCCCTTAGGGAAGAACAAGCCAAACTATGGTTACACGATGCAAGGTTCCACATGAGGAACCAGCACCCAGGAAAAGAATTTAGGCATCAGCGTGTATAATAATGTTGAAACCAGCTGCCCAGTATGCAGTAGTGGCCAAGAAAGCAAATAGAATGCTAGGAATCATAAGGAAAGGAATGGAGAATAAAACAAAGGATGACATCATAATGCCTCTGTATCATTCCATCCAGTGTGCAGTAATGGCCAAGAAAGCAAATAGAATGCTAGGAATCATAAGGAAAGGAATGGAGAATAAAACAAAGGATGACATCATAATGCCTCTGTATCGTTCCATCCAGTGTGCAGTAATGGCCAAGAAAGCAAATAGAATGCTAGGAATCATAAGGAAAGGAATGGAGAATAAAACAAAGGATGACATCATAATGCCTCTGTATCGTTCCATCCAGTGTGCAGCTGCAGCCAAGAAAGCAAATAGAATGCTCGGAATCATAAGGAAAGGAATGGAGAATAAAACAAAGGATGACATCATAATGCCTCTGTATCATTCCATCCAGTGTGCAGCGGTGGCCAAGAAAGCAAATAGAATGCTCGGAATCATAAGGAAAGGAATGGAGAGTGAAACAAAGGATATTATAATGTCTCTGTATCGCTCCATGATGCGACCGAACCTTGAATATTGTTTGCAATTATGGTCGCCGTATCTTAAAAAGGATATAGCAGAATTAGAAAAGGTACAGAGAAGAGCCACCAAAATAGTAAAAGAGATGAAAGGATTTTATTTATTTAGCAGGTTTTATATACTGCTTTATCATTTCAATCAAAGTGGTTTACATTGAAATTTAAACTTGGTAATGTACATTAAACAGGGACATTGATAACTTGGATTTTTCTGAGGCAATGGAGGGTTAAGTGACTTGCCAAGGCCACAAGGAGTGTCAGTGGGAAATGAACCCTGGTCTCAGGGTTCCCAAGCCAGTGTTCTTAGCCATTAGGCTACTCCTCCACTTCTCATATGTTGCCCCTATGAGGAAAGGCTTAAGAGGTTAGGGCTCTTCAGCTTAGAAAAGAGATGGCTGAGGGAAGATATGATAGAGGTCTATAAATTATTGAATGGAGTGGAATGGGTAAACATAGATTAGTTGTTTGCTCCTTCAAAAAGTAGAAAGACTAGGGGGCACTCAATAAAGCTACAATCTAGTCCATTTAGGACTAATAAAAGAAAATATTTTTTCATTCAACAAGTAATCAAACTCTGGAATTTGTTACCAGATAATATAGTAAAAGCTGTTAGTGTAGCTGGGTTTTATAAAGGTTTAGACAAGTTCCTGGAGGAAAAGTCCATAAACCATCATTAAAGAGGAAGGTGACCAAAATGATTTGGAGCCTATGTCAGAAGCTTTATGAGAAGAGACTTGAAGACCTAAATATGTACACCTTGGAGGAGAGGAGGGACAGGGGAGATATGATTCAGACCTTTAAATACTTAAAGAGAAATGATGAACAAACAAACCTCTTCCAAAGATGGGGAAGCTGTAAAACTAGAGGGCATAACTTGAAGCTGCAAGGTCGTAAATTCAAAGGCAATGTCAGGAAATATTTTTTCACTGAAAAGGTGGTAGATGCTTGGAATGCCCTCCCGATGGAAGTGGTGGGGGCAAACACGGTGATGGAATTCAAAACGGCATGAGACAAACGCAGTGATCCCTTTACAGCAACAGGATAAAAACAAAATAAACTGAAACATATAACGTCTGAACCATCTAATGTCTCAACAAATAGGGGTGTCCTACATGGAGTGGTGGGTTCACCCCTAAACAAAGACATGGAGAGGGGTGGCCTGCACCTACTCTTGCCATCTTGCTGGGCAGACTAGATGGACCATGCTGGTCTTTATCTGCCGTCATCTACTATGTTACTATGACCAGGGAAATCCAATGCTTACCCTGGGATAAGCATTGTGGAATGTATGCGGCTGTGTCTTTTGATTGTCTCTCCAAGGCAGACCATCTGACGCAGGGTCTTGTCAAATCTTGTTGACCCGAAACGCGTTGCTACATAGTGCATATATCTATCGAAAGTTGTTCTGCATGATTGAAGAAGACTGCTTCTCCCGGTTACAACAATTCACACAGCTAAGTCACTCCTTGCCTACTTTAATTATTTAATTAAAATGGACACTTCATTACAAGCGGGTCACATCTCTCTATGACCAGTCCGACAAAAATAATATTGCTGTATTGACCTGGTCTTTTTGGTTTTGAATAATTATTTGAAGATACTGAGATGTATAGGTGCCTAGGCTTTCCCAGGAGGCCCACGCCTATTTTATGCCCATTTTATAACTGAAAATACATGCATTTTTCCCTTTATAGAGCAGGCACACAGACACACATGTGGCATCCAAAGTTAAGCACATAGATTATATCGGTTTAGGAGCACATGTTTATTCCAAACTCTGCCCAACTCCATCCGCAGGAACGCTTACTTTCGAAATGCATAAAAGCTTGCAAGAGTTTGGCTCCTACACAGAGGTGATTTCTGAATGTAGAACTCTGTTACACATGTGGAAATTGTTTACAAAGTTGCCCCCCACCAGAACGGTATGCATTGGCAACATGCTTATTTTAATTGCCTGTTTTTGGGTGTGTATTTATGCTTAGGGCCATCAAGGTCTTTCCCCATAAACACAGCAGTGAATCACACCCTAGGTTTCCCCCCTTTCAGTTTAAGTACTTGGGAGAGGGGGATATTCCAAGGCATTGACACAATTTGCAGAACGTGATTCAGAACGTGGCAGCCAAATCCCGGGAAAAGCCATTAGATGGCTTGGCAGCCATAATAGCTCAAATTACATATAAGATACATGAAATCTGAACTTCTGATATTGATAATACTGTGAGAATTGTAAATGTGGATGATATGCGCGAAAAACGTCTTGCGAAGTTGTTACAAGCATCTGTAGAGATAATATACCATCCCGAGAAACACGTAGCTAGCAACAAGACAAAAAGTGGAACGGCAACGTAATCACCAGAGCACGCATTGACGTAATGTTTAAAAGTCTGTAGTAACACAGACCCGCATGCGCGGCGTCTTTTGGGACCGAGTGGCTCAGAGAGAAACGTATAGCAGTATGGAATGTTAAGGTAATGGAATTAGACTTTGCATGTTCTGGGCAGGCAATTCCTTAAACATTAATAAGTATTTCAGGAACTAATTTGATGAGTGGCAACAGAGTTAATTGTAACCATTTCATTGGCAGTGCTGCAATCTTGGATTAAAGATGACAGACGACGCTAATTGACTAGAGATGACATCATATTGAGTGCTAGAAGAACCCACATCTGTGAAACGCACGCACGGAACCGGATGGTGGCGTCGGGGCATTTCAAGAGCTAAGATAAGCACAAAATCTGAGTATAAAGAAAAAAGATTATATACGTTGTTACACTATTAGATAGAGGTCGTTGATGCAAAATAGTGCTGAGGCTAAGGACTTTGTCCGTTGTAGCCAGCGCTGGTTGGAGTCTGAGACCTCAAGAAGACAAATTTTTGAGAATTAGAAGGGGCATTATTAGAAGTGCATAGCCCAGAAAATTTATTGGAGGGATATTCGTATTGTTTTGCCTATAGCTACCCTCTGTGAAACGACTAACACTAGGAGCCGACAATTTGCAGACCTGCAAACCATGTAAATGTCGCTCAGCGGCACTAACATGCTTAGTGACACTGAATATCCGGGGGTGCTGCTGCTGCTGCAGGGCACCATGCTAACCATTGGCATTGGGGCGTGCTGGGGACATGCAGCAGCGGCACCCATCGATAACCGGGCAGCGGCGCTATTCAGCCACTGCCTGGTTACCGACACATGGGGAAAGTCAGGCGCAGTAAAGGCTGTAGAGGCTGAATATCATCACTGCCCGGTTAACTTCCCAGCAATTCAGCCAACCCAGATATTCAGTGGGGCCTAGATATGGTCCCCGGCATTGAATATGTGGATTTAGAGTTCAGTGGTGGCGGCTAGTGGCCTCTTGATCTTTTGATCTACTAAGCTCCCTTTTTCACTTTCACTTAAGGTACTGTGTTAGTGCACTTAAGCCCAGAAAAATACAATAAGCAAGCAATAGCAGGTATCCTTCTATCAGATTAATTGAATCTGCATGTAAGCGGACAGCCCCCTGGATAGTGCCACTGAATATTCCACAGACTGCCCTGGCACCATCCGGTTAGTGCAAGGGCGATCCAAGGGTGGCCACTATCCAGATAAGTGCTGAGCTTCTCAAGATAGTGACTGCATAACCCAGATACTCAGCAGCAGTCACTATCCTGATACTGCTGTTGAATATTTAAATCCCGTGGCTGATGTCGTGGTTTCTTTAGTTAATGTCCACGATGCTAATCTGTAAAAATGTTACATGCACATGATGGTAGTAATTGCATATCATGTTAAATTTTTACCTATGCAGATGCTAACCACTTTTTAATGCACGTTTTATATTACTGGTTTCTAAATGATTCACTGGCCACTACCAAACTAAACTAGAATTTTAAATTTCCAGCAGGGGTATCAAACATTCAGCTGTGGGCTATTTCTATCTACCATTTTTTTTTTCGGTCTCCCACCTTCCACCCCAGTCTTACCCTGCACACTCAGGTAATGATACAGCACGGCAGACCCAGTTCTTCCATATTAACAGAGCCGCTGAATAAGTGAGTGTCCTTCTGCCCACTCGCAGCTGTGTTACAGAGGGGGTGCACGCTTTCTGCCAATCAGAGCCAGGGTCGCACCCCCTGACATCAGTTTTATATGCTGAAGCCACGTGGGCAGCCCAGCTATTAACAGTGGGCCTGGATTAGGAGAATCTGCTTCTGCTGCAGCCACCCCCGATCAAGAGCCACTTCCATTATTGTGGGCTCTAAACTGGGAGGAGCACTTGCAGATTTGGACCCAGGAAGAAAGGATGCTACTACTGTTCTCATCACCGCTGTACCAGCGAAATGAAGTGATGAGTTAGTTCTAAACCTAGTTCTTGGGAACACCTAGCCAGTCAGGCTTCCAATAAGAACAAGGAACATGCATGAGAGAGATTTGCAGGTGCTGCCTCCATTCTATGCAAATATCTTTCATGCAGATTCATTGCGGTTATCCTGAAAGCCTGACTGGCCAGGTGTGTCCCGAGGACTGGGCTGAAATTAAAACCCCTGAGTTAGAGTGATGGGAGAAGAGGCTTAAGTAAGAATATAAATAAAGAGCAGAATGGCAGAATATGAAAAATAAAAGCAGATTAGTAAATGCAACAAAAAGGCTGGTGTGGAGAAGCAGGGCCAGGTTGTGGAAATTTCCATTGGCTCCTAAAACCTTTTGGCTGGCCTCATGGTCTCCTCCCTCCTTTGCTCCTTGATTGGAAGTTTAAAGGGGATCTTCTTGACCTGCTTTGAATAGATTAATATAAAATCTGGCCCCTCACTGAAATGAGTTTGACTTCCCTGATATACAATTTGCAAAAAACGTACACACAAAAGGCTATGATTGTTTGCAACAAATTGCTCCTAATTTGGTTCAAATTTTAGATAAAATAAAATCCCTTAATGGAACATTTTCTGTTGCCAAAGACTCAATAAGATATACTAGATTGATATGAGACTTGAGACCCTACTATATTCAAAGGGGTTAAGATACACTCATATTATTGAATAAGTTATGGACATCTTTCTAGATGAGACCTATGAATATATCACACATATTCAGGAATGGCCACCAGTGCTTCCAGGTTGAAAAACAAAAACAAAAAAAGGATACAGACTTTTTTGGGTTCTACTTACAATGATGTTGCAAAGAAGGAGAAATAAGATTATCTCTTTCAAAATCTTCCGCCTCCATTTAGCATTCCTGGAATTTATGACAAGAGAGGTTCCATCCTTGTTTGCTGTCGGCTCTTGACCCTGGATCCTTATACTTATTGAGGCATTACCATTAATAATATTGCCTGACAGATTCTCATTGGCGAAAGTCAGTCCAAGTACATCCTTCTCCTTGAAGTGAGGCGGATCTCTGTATTTTTGGTGGGTAGCCTCAATTGGTTCTTTATGGAGACCTTCAATAATGAAGAGATTCTGTAGAGTGTGTTGGACAATCATCAGTAAAGAGTACGTGATACTGAGAATCCCTAGGAGCTCTTTGGGAGTGCTGGCCACTATGGCTACGATGGAGTAGTAAGAAATGCAGTACTGCCCTAAGGCTGCTCCCAGCAGTAAGGCCACATCTAATGTTCTGGTCGGGTTTTTGTGATCGTTCATGCTCCTTTTATCAAACTTATAGATAATGGATCCTCCAAGAGCACCAAAAGACATCAGGGTCAGGCAGACTATGTTGAAGATGTAAAACATAGCAAGAGCTTGGGATGTATTGACTTTGGAGTTTACTTGTACTTCATAGACTATGAAGATCCCCAAGCCAATCACAATCATGCTTATCCCTGAGACAAGACCTACAAAAAGTGTCTCAATGCGAAAACTCAGCTTTGGATGTTGGCCTTGATGGTGTGTGAGGCGTCCAACATTCTTCCACATCACATAAGAAAGAGCAGAAGCAAAGAGGCTGTACTCGATGTTGAAAGGGTACAAGTAATAATAACCTTTCTGGAAGATTGCACAGCCATCGATGCTGCATTGACAACTATTGGCTGATCCACCACCTACAGCTGCAATAAGAGAAGTAGACATACTTTATCTTTACGATAACACTCTTATTCTAAAGCTCCTTGTGGCAACATTCAATTAAAAATGATCTCTAACAAACTCAGTTTTATGACGTGGATAGACAGTCCTCTAACATGACTAACCCTTTAAATCTATTTTAATAATAAAAACGGAAATCATTAATCAAAGCTAAATATTCTGAAAAGCAGGAAAGGTCCGATTATTTAATTTTGTAGGGAAAATGATTCATTTCATTTAGTAAAAAAATAAATCAACTAATGCCAGAAGAATATTTTTTGAAAGCATCGAAACCTTTGTCTTGTGCTATAAGCTATTCATTCAAGATGTGGCACTAGTCAAACCAAAGCACTTCAAGCCATACTTTACCATTATTTTCTTCCCCCAAAGAATATTATCCACAGAACAGATACAGCATGGGTAGAGGCAGTGCAAGGTTCCCAAACTGCCCTGCCTTGGAGACATTGCTCCTTGCCTTTATTTATGCCTCAACTCTTCTCTAAAGGGAGTTCAGTCTCCATGCCAGTGCAGTCTTTGATTGCTTTGCAGAGACTAGCAAAGCCTGTTCCAATTTTAATTAAAGCTTACTTGTGTGAAGGCACATTTTAGAAAGGCCACTCATGTTATGAGAGGGATGTGGAAGTGAAAACATCTGCAAATGTATGTCAACCTTAGAAGAGAGGGCGTGCACATGTGAGGTCGATAGAAAATCGACATATCTCTGCTCCTCAGGACGCACGTGAACGTTAGCAGTGAGCTACGGAAAGAAGGAAGTGCAGCCATGCATGGGGATCTGGGAAATGGAGAAGTGCAGCCATGCATGGGGATCTGGGAAATGGAGAAGTGCAGCCATGCAAGGGGATCTGGGAAATGGAGAAGTGCAGCCATGCATGGGGATCTGGGAAATGGAGAAGTGCAGCCATGCAAGGGGATCTGGGAAATGGAGAAGTGCAGCCATGCATGGGGATCTGGGAAATGGAGAAGTGCAGCCATGCAAGGGGATCTGGGAAATGGAGAAGTGCAGCCATGCATGGGGATCTGGGAAATGGAGAAGTGCAGCCATGCAAGGGGATCTGGGAAATGGAGAAGTGCAGCCATGCATGGGGATCTGGGAAATGGAGAAGTGCAGCCATGCATGGGGATCTGGGAAATGGAGAAGTGCAGCCATGCATGGGGATCTGGGAAACGGAGACGTGCAGCCATGCATGGGGATCTGGGAAACGGAGAAGTGCAGCCATGCATGGGGATCTGGGAAACGGAGAAGTGCAGCCATGCATGGGGATCTGGGAAACGGAGATGTGCAGCCATGCATGGGGATCTGGGAAACGGAGAAGTGCAGCCATGCATGGGGATCTGGGAAACGGAGACGTGCAGCCATGCATGGGGATCTGGGAAATGGAGAAGTGCAGCCATGCATGGGGATTTGGGAAACGGAGACGTGCAGCCATGCATGGGGATGTGGGAAACGGAGAAGTGCAGCCATGCATGGGGATGTGGGAAACGGAGACGTGCAGCCATGCATGGGGATCTGGGAAACAGAGAAGTGCAGCCATGCATGGGGATCTGGGAAACGGAGATGTGCAGCCATGCATGGGGATCTGGGAAACGGAGAAGTGCAACCATGCATGGGGATCTGGGAAATGGAGACGTGCAGCCATGCATGGGGATCTGGGAAAAGGAGAAGTGCAGCCATGCATGGGGATCTGGGAAATGGAGAAGTGCAGCCACTCTTAGTCATCTGCAGAGGCCTCAGCTATTGTCTCATGTCAAAGATGGAAGCACATGATTTACAGACCTGTAAACCATGTAAATTCTGCTTAGATCAACGCCGCTACACGCCCTGATGCTAACTGCTTAATATCAGAGCATGTTGGGGGCATTCCGTGGCAGAGTGGAGGCAAAAACGGGCTTATCTTTACCCATAGGAGCTAACTGAGCAGCAGTTGAATATCACTATTTCCCGGTTCGCTTCTGCGCTATTGGAGGCTGTGCGACGACCCCGGGTATTCAGTGCTAGGACAGGTATGATCCCAACATTGAATATCCAGGTTTAATGTTCAGCGCCGGCAGCTACCAGCACTCACTATCAGGTCCTAAGGGATTAAGGGGAATATTCCCCTTAATGCTCCCTGTAAGAGTTGTGCCTGAAATAATACCTTCTCCAATAGTTATTTATGTGAGAGAGCAGATGTAAATCTGGATGTGGACACTGTTGAACTTACATGTGCATCCCCTCTTTGAAATGCAGCATACATGTGCATTTTTGTTAGCGGGGGCAATGCCCTTGACGCATCACTTTTGATATGATATAGTTAAATTGATATGTGTAAATTGTCCTATTTCTAAAATGGCCGTTAACACATGGGCATGATTTACAAATGTAAATTGTGAACAGGGCTTCTAAAATAACTCCCATAAAAGGTAGTTACTCACTTGTAGCAGGTATTCTCCATGGACAGCAGGAATAAGTCCTCACGTATGTATGACATCATCTGATGGAGTCCCACGTGGGAATGCTCCCCAGCTTCTATTGGAAGCTTTTGGAAAGCTCCACTGT
Organism: Ichthyophis bannanicus; assembly: GCA_033557465.1. Lineage (NCBI taxonomy): Eukaryota > Metazoa > Chordata > Amphibia > Gymnophiona > Ichthyophiidae > Ichthyophis > Ichthyophis bannanicus. The sequence continues at coordinate 295,619,983 of CM066041.1, forward strand.
GCCTGCATGCCTCCTTTCCACCTGCAGCCACGGAGCATCTTGGATCAGTCTGATAACATAGCTGTAGCAGAAGACAACTCCTCAGGGAGGTGGGAGGATTGTGAAGATTTATTCCTGCTGTCTACGGAGAACACCTGCTACAGGAATGAGTCCTCATGTATGGGACTCCCAAGCTATAGGTTACTGAAAACTGATTTGACCACTGAGAAGCCCAACAGGGGCAAAACTCAGCTGCGGTATGACAACAGGTCTTAATAGTCAAGAGACCAACTATGTACAAAAGCAGTGATTCTCTCTTCCCTTTATTTTTTTGGTAGCCTGGAGAGAATAGAATGAGCCTAGGAAGGATGGAGTTGGATTCTAATCCCCAAAGAGATTTCTGAGTACAGATCGGCCGAAGATGCTGTTGCATCGAGAATCCCCATCTAGGCAGTAGTGGGATGTGAATGTGCGGATGGAAGCCCACGTTGTAGCCCTGCCGATCTCTTCCATGGAAACCGAGCGCAAGTTGGCCACCAATGCAGCCGTGGCTCTGACATTCTGAGCAGTGACATGACAATCAAGGCTCAGGCCTGACTGCGCATAAGCAAAAGAGATTTAGTCTGCCAGTCAAATTGAAAGAGAGCATTTGGAAATGGCAGCCCCTAGCTTATTGGAGTCAAAAGAAACAAAAAGCTGGATGGACTTTCTATGGGCTTTTGTCCGCTCCAAGTAGAAGGCTAAGGCTCACTTGTAATCCAACATGTGCAACTTAGCTTCCCCTTTGTGTGCATGAGGTCTCGGGAAAAATGTTGGAAGAACAATTGACTGATTAAGGTGGAAATACAATACCACTTTGGGAAGGAATTTAGGATGAGTACAAAGGACCATTCTATTTTGGTGGAATTTGGTATAAGGCGGATGAATTACTAGAATCTGAAGCTTACTCACTCTGCGTGCTGACGTGCTGAAGTCACTGCCACCAGAAATAACACCTTCCAGGTCAAGAATCTCAGAGGACATGGATTGAATGGCTCAAATGGAGCTTTCATGAGCTGCGCAAGAACCACATTGAGGTCCCAAGACACTGTGAGAGGCTTATAGGGATACATAAAGCGAACAACTAAAGGCTATACCGAGATGGACGTTCCTTCCGCATCTCGATGATATGCTTCAATTGCACTGAGGTGGTCCCTGATGGAATTGAACTTAAGTCCACACTCAGAAAGATGTAAAAGATATTCAAGCAGTTTTTATGTGGAACAGACATAAGTTTCTAGGGCCTGGCCCTCACACCAGACAGCAAACCTCTTCCACTTGCAAGTGTAAGATTTTCTTGTAGAGGCCCTCCTGGAGGCCAAAAGAACATCAGTCACACCCTCCAGTAGGTTGAGCTCAGACAAAATTAGCCTCTCAATATCCACGTCAAGGACCAGATGTTGGGGTGCAACATTGCCCCATCTTCCTGGGTTATGAGATTGGGTGCATGGATGAGCCATAATGGCTCCTGACTGGAAATCTGTAGCAGGAGAGGAAATGACGACTATCTGGGCCAATAGGAAGTGATGAGAATCATTGTGCCAACATCTGATTTGAGCTTCAAGAGGGTCTTTGCAATGAGATGTATTGGAGGATAAATGTACAGAAAACCCTCCCCTCAATGATGGAGGGAAAGCATATGACACTAGTCTGCTGTGTGATCTTACTTTGGAGCAGAATTGATACACCTGGGTCTTCTGCAAGATGGTGAACAGATCTATCGAGGGGGTTCCCCATTCTCAAAAATGTCCAGTGTCCACTCGTGTGGCTAGAGGACTCGACTCAGTCTGTCTGCCAGAGTGTTTTGCTTGCCTGGCAGATACATGGCTCTCAAGTCCATCCCATGCATGATGGCGAACTTCCACAACCTGACCGCTTCCCAACACAGAAGTTACAACCCTGTTTCTCCTTGCTTATTCATGTAGAACATTGTGACCTAATTGTTGGTTTGAATCAGAATAATTTGGTTGGCCAGTCGATCTTGGAAAGCCCTTAGAGCATTCACTACCACACTTAGTTCCAAGTAGTTGATCAGGTAGAGACTTTTCTGGATGGACCAATTGCCCTGAGTGTGCAACCCATTGAGATGAGCTCCCCTCCTCAGCTTGAATGCATCTGTCATAAGAACCTTTTGGGGGGGTGCAATTTGGAATGGAAGATTCTTGAGCAAATTGTAGTGGACTGTTCACCATGTAATGACTGAACAAGAGGGGCTATAATACACAGGCAATCCCTGGGTCGGCCCATGGCCTGGGTCCATTCAGTCCTCAGAGTCCACTGAACTTGCCTCATCTGGAGGCATGCCAAGGGTGTGACATGCACTATAGAGGTCATGTGGCCTAGTACAGTCAGGGCTTCCAAGTAAATTCCAAACATTGGTTGGGTCGAAGGTGGAACTTTGGGTAATTTACCATGAACTCTAGTAGCTCCAACACCTGAATGGTCAATTGTGTTGATTCTTGGACTCCTTCCGGAGTGGCACTCTTGATCTTCCAATCGTCCAGACAGGGGAAGACAAACATTCCCAGCATCTGTAGTAAGCTGCTACTACTGCAGGCACTTTGTGAAGACATGGGGAGCTGAAGCCAGGCCAAAAGGCAACACTCTGTACTGGAAGTGCTGCCCCCCCAGGATTAATCTGAGATACTTCCTGTGAGCGGAATGTATCTGTATGTGGATGTAGGCATCCTTAAGATCCAGGGAGCATAGCCAATCTCCTTTTTGGAGATAAGAAAGCAGGGTGCTTAGAGAAATCATTCTGAACTTTTCTCTTACCAAGTACAGGTTCAGATCTCTTAGGTCTAGGATGGGACAGTATTCCTCCATTTTCTCTGGGATCTGGAAGTACCTGGAATAAAACCCCTGGCCTCTTTGCTCTGGTGGCAGGAGCTCGATTGTGAGATTTGACAGGAGGGCAGTAATTTCTCTCTGAAGCAGTTCCTGATGCAAAGGATTGATATGGTGCACCTTCAGGGGCAATTTGATGGTAGTTCCTATAAATGTAGCTGATAACCACTTTTGATGATCTGTAGAACCCATGAGACTGAGATCACAAGGGCCACATTTGTCAAAAAGAGTGAGCCTTTCCCCGACCGGAGGGTTTCCTACGTGGTCATTGGAAGAGTGACTATACTCCACAGGGACCAGTCACACCCTGCCCCAGGTTTTGGCTGAGGAGCTGGCTGGACCTTTTGAGGTTTCTTATGCCATTGCAGCTGGTGAGGGGCCTGCTTGGAAAGAGTAACAAGTCATTTTTCAAGATGGCCAGCTTTATCTTTGACCTATTCCCCAAAGAGATTCTCTCTGTGGCATGGGACATCTGCCAGTTTGCTTTGCACTGACTGTTTCAGGTCCGACGACTAGAGCCAAGTGAGTCTCCAGACACCAATACCAAAGGCAGAATTCCTGGATGCCGTCTCGAAGATATCATAGGTCGCTCAGACAATGAACTTCGAGCAGTCCTTGCTGTAGCCCTCTAGGGCTACTACTACTACTTCTACTGAACATTTGTATAGCGCTACTATGCAGCGCTGCACAGATACATGTAAAAGACTGTCCCTGATCATTGGAGCTTACAATCTAATAGAGACAGACAACACAGAAGTTGTAGACATGTGATACAGCTAGGGGAAATAGTAAGGAAACACAAAAGACATTAGCTGAGTCAAGATCCAAAAGAGGCAGCGAAAAGGTGAGTTTTCAGCCTGGATTTGAAAAGGGTCAGAGAAGGCACCTGACATACAGACTCAGGTAGTTTGCTCCAGGCATAAGGAGTAGCAAGGTGAAAGGGGTGAAACCTGGAGTTGGCAACAGAAGAGAAGGGCACAGATAGAAATGATTTGGCACAAGAGCGGAGTTCCCAAGGAGAGGTGTAGGGAGAGATAAGAGAGGAAAGGCAGTGAGGAGCTGCAGAGTGAATGCACTTATAGGTCAGCAGGAGACATTTGAACTGGATGCAGAAACAGATAGGAAACCAATGAAGAGACATGAGAAGAGGGGTAATATGAGCATGATGAGGCTGGTGGAAAATTAGCCGCGCAGCAGTTGAACAGATTGAAGGGGAGAGAAATGACTCAAAGGGAGACCAGCAAGGAACAGGTTACAGTAGTCTAGACAGGAGGTGACTAAGTGTCCTGGAAGTGTGTTCAAAAAGGAATGGGCGAATTTTGTTGATGTTGTGGAGAAAGAGACGGCAGGTTTTAGCTATCAGTTGTGTGTGGAGAAGGAAAAATAGGAGTCAAAGGCAACCCCAAGGTTGCGAGCTGAGGAGACAGAGAGGAGTAGTGAGTTATCCACAGAGACAAAGAAAGGAGGAAGGGGAGAGGAGGGTTTAGGGGGAAAAATAAGAAGCTCAGTTTTGGCCATGTTCAATTTCAAGTGGCGGTGAGACATTCAAGCAACAATGTCAAAAAGGCAGGCAGAGATCTGGACCTGGATTGCCGGAGAAATTTCAGGTGTAGAGAAATAGATCTGGGAGTCATCATCGTAAAGATGGTACTGAAAGCCATGGGAAGAAATGAGTGCACCAAGGGACTGGATATAGAGAGAGAAAAGCAGTGGACCCAAGACTGATCCTTGGGGTACACCAACTGATAGCAGGATAGCAGTAGAGGAGGATCCACCAGAACAAACACTGAAAGAGCGATGGGAGAGATAAGAGGAGAACCAGGATAGCACAGAACCCTTAAAACCAAGCGAGGACAAAGTATCAAGGAGAAGATTGTGGTCAACAGTGTCAAAAGCAGCAGAAAGTTCAAGAAGGATGAGGACTGAGTAAAGACCCTTGGATTTTGCCAGGAACAGGTCACTGGAGACTTTGGCAAGAGCCATTTCGGTAGAATGTAAAGGACGAAAGCTAGATTGTAGAGGATACAGAAGGAGAGAAAGTCAAGGCAATGGCGGTGAACCGCATGTTTAAGTAGTTTAGAAACAAAGGGAGGAGGGAGATGGGTCGATAGTGAGAAGGACAGGTAAGGTTTAGTGAGGGTTTCTTGAGGAGAGGAGTGACCATAGCATGCTTGAAGACTGCAGGGAAAGTTGCAGTGAAGAACAATAGGTTGAGAATATGAGAGATGGAAGGGGAGGAGATGGAGCTTAGGAGATGGGTGGTAATAGGATCAGAGGAGCAGGTAATAAGTTTGGATGAGAAAAGAAGGTGAATGGTTTTTTCCTCGGAGATCATAGAAAAGGAAGAAAAGGTAGCAGAGGTAGGGAGGGGGGAAGGTTGGAAGTGAAGAGGGGAAGGAGGGGGAGTGGCTGATCTCATGGGCAATTGGAATGTGATCTTGTGGATTTTCTCATGGAAGTAGTCAGCCAGGGTTTGGGCAGAAAGGGAGGGAGGGGTCAGAGGCAGAGGCACCTTGAGGAAAGAGCTGTGAGTTAGTTAAGAGACAGCGAGGGTCAGAGGCAAGAGAATTAGTCAGATGGACATAATAGTCTTGTTTGGCCAGTGCTATGGCTGACTGGAAAGAGACAAGCATAAATTTGAAGTGTAGAAAGTCTGCAAGAGTGTGGGATTTGAGCCAGGCACACTCAGCTGAGCGTGCACAGGAACGTAGATAGCAGGTAGTGGAAGACAACCAGGATTGAGGTACAGTATGCCTCACAGGACATGGCATGGGCAGAGTGAGAGCATTTAGAGTAGAGGAGAGTGCAGCATTATAGGAAGCTACTGCCTCATCAACAGATTTAGATGACATACTGGAGGAAAGAGGTGATGAGACAGTGAAGGAGAGATCCAATGGGTCAATAGCATGAAGATTTCTAAAGAGGTTGGAGGAGACAGGGCGAGGTTGAGGTGGTGAGTGAAGAAGAGTGAAGCTTAGCAGGTGATGATCTGATAAGGGGAGAAGTGAGGTACAGAAGTTTGAGGATAGGCAATTACAGAAGAATACAAGATCAAGGCAGTGGCCTTGCTGGTGAGTGGAGGCAGTAGAGCAAAGCTGGAGGTTGAATGATGAGGTAAGGGAGAGGAGCTTTGAAGCATAAGGGTCAGGGGGATTATCAATATGAATGATAAAATCCCTGAGAATAAGGGAGGGGAAAGATGAATCCAGAAAGAAGGAAAGCCATGAGTCAAAGATAGAGAGAAAGGTAAAGGTGGATTTGTCAGGGGGTCGATAAATAACAGCTAGTTGGAGAGGTAGTGGGGTAAAAAGCTGGATGGAATGGATTTCAAAGGAGGAAAAGGAGAGGGGACCTGCCCTCTGACATATATATGTATATAGTTTACCCTGTTCTCCAAGTTTTCCAACATTTCCTGTTCAATGTAATGACCAGACATTTGTTTATTGTCAGATTTTGTTTGTTCTATGTAAACCACGCTGATCGCAAATAGTGCGGTATATAAGAAACGAAAATAAATAAAATAAAAATAAAGTATGAGGCAGAAGGAGAAGTTGAAACTGACAGGAAGGAGAGAGTACAGGCCCAACACCTCCACCATGACCAGTAGGACGAAGCGTGTGGGAGAATTGATAGCCACCATGATAGAGAATAGTGACTGAAGCTGATTTCTCAGGGAGGAGCCATGTCTCAGTTAGAGCAAGGAGATAGAGAGCATAAGAGATAAAGAGATCATGAGCAAAGACAAATTTATTTGAGATGAAGTGTGAGTTCCACAAGGCATGATACCGATCCAATTTCTCTGGAGGGAGGAACTGGGCCAGATCAGCCAAGTCACACATGATATCCTTTGAGTATATGCTGATGTAGAGCTGTCCAAGCTTCCCTCCTGGAGGACACCGAGGAATGAGTCTTGGTACTCTTAATTCTCTCTAGGATGGATTTGACCACCAAGGAATGGTGCGGAAGCTGAGGCTTTTTGAATCCGGGAGCCTTCTGAACTCTGTACATGGAGTCAAGCTTTCAATTAACTGGAAGCACAGTGAGGGGGTTATCCCACATCCTCATCTGCACCTTCTGCAAGATGCGGTGCATGGACACTGTCACCACCTCCATAGGGGACGAGGAATACTGTAGGGTCTCCAGCTCTTCTGCCCTGGGCTCATCCTCAGTCTCCAAAGAAAATTGGATGTCCTTGGTCATATCCCTCACAAATTCTTAGAAGGTCATGTCCTCAGGAGGGAACTTGTGCCACTCATGAGGTGGAGTCCAACAGGAGCTCAGGGGACCTGCCCTCTGACAAATCCTCTGATTCCACATCGGTGACCCAACCTTCTGAGTCAGAGAAGAAGCCAAAGTACTTCTGAGTCTCTGCCTGGATCACTCTCCTGCTTCGAGGGGATTGGCAGCTCCTTCAGGAGCAATGATGCACTGATTCTCTTCTAGATTTTGAGGGTGTATTGGATCCTGAGACACTAGATAAGGATATCGGCCGGGCAGGCACTGATGTCAAGGTTCTTCAATGCCCTGATGTTGATGCCTCTTCCGCTGGCAGGGCATGCGTCTTGAGGATCAGCTGTATGGTTGCCGATGTCAATGCAGCTGATGTCGACGCAGCCGATGTCAAGACCCCGGCATGCTGCACTGCCAACAGTGCTGCAATGAATTCCTCGAGCGCTTGCAGAAGGCACTTCTTCATGGCTTCTGATTCCAAAAGCTGTGGGGCCTGAGCAACTTCGACCAATGTACCCGGTAGGTGTACAGGGATATCGGTTGCTGGGATTTGGCTGTCAGTAGACTGTCGGTGCCCCTCCAGAACACTGGAGGATGAACTCTCCTCCCTTTGGGGCTCCTTCGAGGGGCACTCATGTGGACCCCCATCACTCTTGACCCCATGCCTCGATGGACTTCGATGCCAATGTCGAGGGGCGACTGATGTTTGACGTCGTCACCCCTCAACTTCAAAGAAGACACGGTTGAATCCTTCCTCGTCTTTGGGTGGAGATCGATCGATGGCCGATGCTCCAAAGCACTACGGGTGCTCGGCTGTGATTCAGTTCAAGAGTCCCTCAGCGTCGAAGCACCACTAGTGTTTGATAAGAACATAAGAAATGCTTTACTGGGTCAGACCAAGTTCCATCAAGCCCAGTATCCTGTTTCTAACAGTGGCCAATCCTGGCCACAAGTACCTGGCAGGTTCCCAAAGAGCCATAGAGACTGATGCCCTCAATGCTATTGATGATGGATCAGACTTCTGAGAGTTAAAAAGTGATTTGTGCTGCTTCTCATGACCCTCAAGTCTTCTTTTTGTCATCTGTGAACACAAATTACAAAAAGAGAGTTGATGAGCAGGTCCAAGGCACTGTCGGCACCAATTGTGGGTATCTGTGACCGATATGGTCCTAGAACACTTGGAACACTGCTTGAACCTACTGGCGGGTTTCTGGGACATGCCGTCCAGAAAAATAGCCATGGTAAAGTTGAATGGTTCAATGATGAGGCCGAGGCCTGCCTGAGCACCAGCACTGGGAGGGCTGAGATGCCGTGGCAGGAAGAAAATAAATGATCAGAGGAGAAAAAAGGTGAAAGGGAGGAGAAAACCATGACAGCAGATGAATGGGACAAAACTCAAGGTGAAAAAACCCCGTTAAGGAGAAAAATAGAGACTTACCAATGGAGGTGTCTGGAACATGTCCGTGAGGCTCCATGGAAAACAAAACTGATCCAAGATGGTGCCTCAAAGGCAGGCAGAAAGGAGTCATGCAGGCATGGTGGAGCCTTCCAAAAGCTTCCATTAGAAGCAGGCGAGCATTCCTGCGTGGGGTTCCATTGGGGGTTGTCACTCATACGTGAGGACTCATTCCTGCTTATCCACGAAGAATGTAGTGATTTCTATCTAGGGTTTATACTATTTTATTTTGCATTCAAATGCCCCTCATTGTATATGTCATTTAGTTTTGATTGTAATCTGCTTTGACCAAATATGTTTTTGGATTGGTGGAGTATAAAACTGTTGAAATAAATAAGCAATAAAGAAATAGCAATGATTTTAGAATGTGCACCTTGGTCTCATGAGAATTAGACAGAGATGCCCAATTCATTTCACTCAGTGTCATTTAGATGGTCATAACTAGGGCGGTTGCAAGATATGGGCAAACAGGTGAGGTGACCTCCTATGCGCCATGCCTTGGGAGGCACTATGCTGCCCCCTTGAGTCAGTATATGAGTCTGCTAGCTTGAGTGCCCAAAAAGGAAAAGGGGAGGAGCACAAAAAGCAACTCTTGCCCTGGGTAACATTTTGTCCAGTAGCTATCCTGGTAATAACATTTGGCCACCAGCAGTCTGAAATGGAGTTTAACTGGTGACGTAAAGGTGAAAGGATCTGTGACTCTGTGCCAGTTGCCTCATCCATACAATACCCTTCCAAAAAGAACATTATTAGAAAGAAAAAAGACAAAGCCTATTGATCTGTTTAAATGCCAGTTACAATATTTAAATTAATATGTAAATGAAATTTCAATATGATTTGTAGCAATAGGCTCTCTTTTTTTCCCACTTTTCCTTTTGCTTTGCTCCTTGCTCACTGCTATTGTATTTTTTCTCATTCGTTATATAATCTCTCTACTCTTTTTAGACTTCCGTTTTCCTCTTCTCTTTTCCCCTTGGGAATGCCCATCTTTTTATTTTCACTGTAACTGATGAGAGTACATTGGCGGGACTTGCTATGCACCTTTAAAAGCCATCACCCTGGTGTAGTTTCCAAATCCAGTGAGATTCTTCTGGGGTTGTTCCTCTTCTGTCATTATGTTGGTCTGATGGATTGATTCATCGGTTATTGCTGCCATCCAGAGTGACAAATTTGTCGTCAAGGCGAGCATCAAGCCACACCTATCAGGAAAGTGAAGAGAGAGAAGAGGTTGGAATTAGTTCTCACACTCTTGGCTTCCTTTTAACTGCCCTTTTATGACACAAAACTCAGTCTACCAGGGTCCACTTTCATATTCTATAACTGGAATTTCTTAGTGTCGTATTAATTATTATTTGATAAATACTGGAAATGGCAGTTAATTCAAATCTCTGGGGTTCATTTTTTTGAGAGACAAAAATGGTTATAGTTCTAGTTTCCAGGAAATTCTCACGGCATAAGAACATAAAGCTATCTTTGTTCTATGAGCACGGCGATACATATTTTGCGAGTTATGGTATCATAATGGACTTGCCTTACATATTTAATGTTCTATGCAAATACCTAATCAATGTAAATATCCAATCTCAATGTTCATCTACCCTGTTCTTGCTCTTCTCCTCTGTACATAAGTTATTGTTAAACGCAACCAAAATATAACCTTTGTTAAATGTAGATTGCTTTGACCTGGTGAAAAGTGGTATAAAAAACCCCAGTTAAATAAATAAAATAATACAGAGTTTTACAAGCTCTTTGCTTTTCAGGTGTTAAATGGACCCTTAAAACTGCAAGTCTAGGTGAGGTGTAGTACAGAAAGGATCAAAGATGAACCTTTTAGAATTTAATAGCTTTCAAAGGACACAGCTCTCTCTGCTCTCTGCAAATGGTTTCTGGGATCCATATCACCCTTCTTCTCATCCATCCACCCCTTTTTTAGCTTTTCTTAGACAGATTGGTTTGCGCCAGAGATTTAATTGTTTCTGCTTCACCGAAAAGAAATGGCTCCTGTCTACTACGTAACTCCCTATTAAGCTACCTCACTACACAAGTGGTTACTGCTGTCTGTTCTCTCACAATCCCTCCCATCTGGTAAGTGAAATGCTGAACTGTGAAAAGAAAACCAGGTGAAGACCGATCTTGAGATATTAATAATATGAAAAATCCCTCCTCCACTCCATGTTTTTTTTTCTTTTATTAACTGGAGGAGTGGAGGAGTGGCCTAGTGGTTGGGGCAAGGTACTTCAGGCCAGAAGGTCGGGGGTTCAAATCCCACTAGAGGACAGCAACCTTGGGCCGGAAGGACTGGGGTTTCTAGTCCCACAGGTGCTCCTTGTGGTCTTGGGCAAGCCACTTAACCCTCCATAGCCCATGTTCCCTGTAAAATAGTTATCTCCAAGTTATAATGCCCTGTTCAATGTAATTTCAGTTTGTTCAATGTAAACCGCACTGATGCCGAATAGCGCGGTATATAAGAGAATGTAAATAAATAAATAATAAAATAAATAAACTCTCAAAATACCGCAGTTCTTACAGGGTTATTCAGTGAAAAGTTGTTCCTTCCTCACCTAATGACATCTCAAGCCCCGTCATGGCCTCACCATCCTAAATCAAGCCTCTTATTTATATGTCGTTGTGTGTCTTGTCCATCTGTTTGACTAGATTGTAAGCGTCAACAAGTAGGGACTGTCTCTTATATGTTTCTGCAAAGCATTGCTAGTGCTACTCGATTGATAATAATAAAGCTGCTTACCTTGAACTCCCCAGTCTCCCTCTTGCCTGCATAGTCTAACTCCTTCCAGAAAAGTGCCTTCTACATGGGGTGACCATGTAGCTGCATGTCAAAAGAGACTTTATGGAATCCTGGGACACTGGCACTGGGCAGCCGGTCCGTCATCTGCTATAGAAGTATCTGACTCCAGCTCCCTGCATTCCATGGGGTATAACCAGGACTGCTTCATTCTGTTCTTTTTGACATGGTGCTACATGGTCACTCTACTTCTACAGATCAAGGCGTTTTAAATGTGATTTTGCCTGCTTCCTCTCTAATCTACAGATGTTTTGCAGTGCGAGACACATAAGCCTGCACTCAGGACACAGCCCACTTCCAGCAGTTTATTTAACCAATGCACCATGGAAGCAGCTTGTGCCTCTGCAGGTCAAAAGGCCAAAAAGGTTTCATAACCCACAAACAGAAACTATACCCTATAATCCTTGCTTCCTACATCAGCTATGTCAAGGATCTCCTGCCTGCCTTTATTCAGCATACATATGGCAGGCCTGGATTTCCACATAGGCAGCTGTCTAGGGCACCAAATTTTGAAGACGCCAAATACCTGGGCTAACAGGAGCCTGATTCTGCGTCTTTTAGGATCACGGCCTATGATCTTCCCATTGATTTGTGATCTTGCCTATGTGCGACAACATCTTAAATCTGGCCCTGCATGCGGCCCAGACCGCCCATGAAATAACAAAGCAAGGTTTAAAATGACACACTTCTTGTGTACTTTTCACAAGTAACAAAGACATCTACCGTATATACTATATATACCAGAAGATGGTTCAGTATATAGTTTGAAAAACGTTCTATGTAAACAAAGTTCTATTCTATGCAAACCGCCTTGAGATTCTGAAAGGCGGTATATAAAAAATGTTAAATAAATAAAATAAAAATATCTAATACATTTATGAATGAACAGAAAGTGACATTATGCATATGAGGAACTTACCTGCTTAGGTTCAGGTGGACTTGGATGCAGTCTTTAGAAGAAACCCAGAGAAAGTAAGTCTGTTAAAAATACAAAACTTGAATGTTTTACATAGAAACACAGAACATGATAGCAGACAAGTATCATATGGCTTGCCCATCCACCGACTGCTCGGCTCATCAATTCCTTCCTCTCCCTCATAGAGCCTCTCTGTTCTTGCAGATACTGTCCTCATCACCGCTACTTCCATTGGGAGCCTGTTATCTACATCCATCACCTCTTCTGTAAAGAAGTATCTTTTTAGATTATTCTTGAGCCTACCTCATTTCATCTTCATCCTCTAATCCCTTGTTTCAGAGTCTCTTTTCCATTAAAAAGGCCTGCCCCTTATGCAGTTATGCTTTGGAAGCATTGAAATGCTTCCCTTATCCCACTTTTCCTCCAGGGTGTACGTGTTTAGATCTTTAAGTCTGTCCCTATATGCTTTGCGACAAAGATAGTTGACCGACGCCATCCTGTTTATATCTCTTTGAAGATGCGATCTCCAGAGCTGTACAGAGTACTCTAAATGAGGTCTCACCAAAGACTTATACAAGAGTACTATCACTTCCTTGTTCCCTCTAACCCTATACATCCAAGCATTTGTCTGGCTTTTGCTGTCCCCTTAGCAACCTGTTTAGACACTGTAAAACAAAAATGGGTACAGATTATAGTAATGTAGAATGTGAGATACAGTATCAAAATTTGAGGGCCAAAGTCAAAATTAAATAATGATTCTTGATTCAGTTTCCTAGAGTACATTGCGAAAGATTTCAGTATGTGCTCAAATTCTCCTATTTCATAGCGCTCAGAAATACAAATTAAAGAATGACAGAGCTCACCTGAATGACAACAAATAAAGCCTGTACCACCAGGAAGATGATTTTGACTGGAGACTCACAGTGAATGTAACCAATGTAAGCTACAATTTTAAACGCATCCAGCACCAGGGTACATAGTCCAAATAAAGCAAGACCACCTGTTTCAAAAAGCACGCAAATTAGACATTGAATGGATATAGGAGAGGGCAGAATGACAGACAGAAAAATAACATACAGTAGATGCATAAGCTGATAAAGGGAGGGAGGAGTGGTCTAGTGGTTAGGACAAGGTACTTCAGGCCAGAGGGCCAGGAGTTCAAGTCCTACCTGGGGACAGCAATCTCAGGCCAGAGAGACTGGGATTTCTAGTCTTATAGGCACCCCTTGTGGTCTTGGGCAAGCCACTTAACCCTCTACTGCCCATGTTGCCTGTAAGTATTAGTGTATGTGTCTCATATCCCCACATGTTAAATGTATCCCCCAATTGACCACTTTGACCCGGTGAAAAGCAGGATATAAATACAGCTAAATAAATAAAGCATCTATTGTCCCACATCTGGTGTGATAGTAACAACATTTTAAATCTTGTTGGGTTTCAAGAGCTCTTTTCACAAGCAAGATGTTGTGATAGTGGGAGCAGAGAATCAAGCACAGTACAGAGCGGCAGATCTAGGGGAAGAGATTTTGTGTTTTCTGCAGTTGCCTAGGATCCTTACTCCTAAACATCCTCATTTCCACCTAGCTTTTCCCATGGTATAGCTTGAGTAGACGTTGCGGTACCTCTAAGCCAGATGGGTCCTGCATGGTAATCCTTACACTTGAAAACATGGTGGCACCTGGAGGTGACCAATATGTAGAAAAGCATCCAGAAGATGGTTAACAACATCAGAGCAGTCAGGAAAGAGAACACCTCAGCGTCCTGCACAGCTACATCATTAAAGGCTCCTCCGCTGACCAGGGCACAGCCAAGAAGCACCACATTGATAGTCAGTAAAGCAGAACCTAGACGTCCGCCTTTCTTCCAGACTTCAGGTGGGTTGGGCAGCACAGCAGATTGATGAATATGATGATGGTCAGCTTGGATGGGAGAAATCTCTGCACTAATCTTCTTTTCCTTGGAACTAGTGTCTCCATTGAACTCCACGACACTCTCTTTATCATCTTTCTTCTCGGACATGACTCACTTGCTTGTGAAGCTGCTACTAGAGACATTAAAAAATAACAATAATCAGAAAATATGGTAACATAGGAATCTAAGAAGTACATGAGATGGAAACACATAGAGGAGTAATTGACAATGAACAGAATAGAAAACAAAAACTTCACGAGGAAAAAAACACTATAGAGAATCTATCATGAAAGGTGGGGGAAGAATCAAGAACAGAACTTATGGGGGATAAGGGAATGAGTAAGAAGAAAACTCCAGAGATCAGCATCCCAGAACAAACGAGTAGAGCTGACCTCTCAGACCTGCTCTTTTGCAGACGTTTGTGCTGAAGGTATACTTTGTCTTTGCTCTGAATGATGTTCACCCACTGGATGCCTAAGGAGCAATGGTGCAAAGTATTGGCTTGTTAGTCAAATGCTTGGCAATTCTTCTTTATAGGCATTGTAGAGAATATATCTCATCCTTTTCAGTCTGGCAATTAGAAAAAATCTGGGAGTGAATTTTCTTAAAGTCTATTACAACTGCAAATTTATGGTAAATAATGTGCATACTGCCCACTTTTACAACATCTGTGTACTTCATAATTAGTTCATATATTAATCATTTCTTGCGGCTAGTACCTCATTCAAGAAATATGATTCTCTGCTAGTGATTCAGACTCTGATCTTACCTGTGTGTCTCTTGATGGTGTTCCTCTTTCCCAGAATCAGCAGTGGCGCTGAATTTATACCTTTCAAGATGTCTTCTTGATTTATGCCATTTCCCCAAATGATAGTAGCATTGTTCGGTTGACAGTTCACATGCCACTTTGTGTACAAGAGCTAATTTTAGAAGAGACAGAGAAAGAGATGTTACTGTGCCTTATACCAGAATGGCTATCCGACTCCACCTCAGGGCTCTCCCGGTGGTGACCAATATTCCAAATGTCAGAGGATAAGTCCAGCCCTGGACTTTCCTCACACCGAGCCACAGTCGGTAGCAGGTCTTACCTAGAATTGTTACCTACCTCTTCCATATAGAAGATAGGACCAGGAAATAAAACAAAATGTCATCACATGAGAGGTACTGGAGTTTATAACTTCTGTTTCAGACTGATTGTGAAGCAGGTGATTCGGTTCCCACTATATTCCTATCAGAACGTGATTAATTTATTCCAAGTACAAACATTCTTCTCTCCATTGCCTACAAAAGCTCCTCTCTATTCTTTTGAGATATCCAGCCCAATTCCATGCAGAATATTTCTTTCTCTTCCCTTTCTTATCTTAATGTTCTTCACTTTTCTTTCATGTGTCCTTCTATCCAGCTTCAGAATGACTGAAGTAGTGATTGAGGGCAACTCCCTTTTCTTATTCAGTCTTACAAGCCCTAAGCCACAAGGAAATACAAGACCAGCCTATATAAAAAGTAGAGTAGTTGATGCCTTGTATTCAACTACTTAAACTTGAGGCTTTGAAATATTGTGGCTCCTCCCCCAGGGGATTCGCAGAGCCCAAAGAGAGAAAACAGCAAACAAAAGAACTGGAAATACATCACCTGCTGCTTAAAATCTCCTATTGAAATATGCTGGGCAAACTGGATTGGCCAAACAGTCTTCACCTACTGTCATCGACAGCGTTATCACGAGTGTGATCACATTACACATCAGAAATGATGATGGTTTGGGAGACATGTCATCGTACTATAGCACTATGTTATGTATGATGTTCACTATAAAAATTGGAAACATGTCCTTGGGTTTATTTGGCTTTCTCATTTGATCACACATGAAACTACATGTCTATGAAAAAAATCTCATGACAATAGTTCCCAAAATTTCTGTTCACCAAGTCGATAGAGTCTACACTAATCAGATTACTAAATGGTTGGAAATAATCAGTCGTGATTCCATCCAAGATGATTACATTACCTATGGAGTGGTTGAGAAAAATCAAACATTGTTTTTTATTTTATTTTATTCTCTTATATACCGTGCTATTCTGCATCAGTGTGGTTTACATTGAACAAACTGAAATTACATTGAACAGGGCATTATAACTTGGAGATAACTATTTTACAGGGAACATGGGCTATGGAGGGTTAAGTGGCTTGCCCAAGACCACAAGGAACACCTGTGGGACTAGAAACCCCAGTCCTTCTGGCCCAAGGTTGCTGTCCTCTTGTGGGATTTGAATCCCTGACCTTCTGGCCTGAAGTACCTTGCCCCAACCACTAGGCCACTCCTCCACTCCACTCCATCCACTCCACATTGTGATTTGTCAATTAGTATCATGTGATTTGTCAATTAGTATCATGCATCAACTTCCTTTGACCCAAAGCTAAAGTGCCATGATAGATGAACCAATGGAAAGGCAACTTTTAAAAATGCTTGATAACAACACAATGTCCTATAGCCTCATTGAAAGGATTAAAAATTGATATTTGTATTTTATTTTATTTTGTTTTGCCCAGCACTTTCCTCTTCTCCTTTGGTCTCTAGCGTAATTGGAATGAGCTTTTGTTGATTCATGGCACTATCAGCCTTCATTCATCATTACCTGATAGTGTTTGCATTTTATACTCCACATCAAACCCAACCAGTTCAGTGGCAATCATGACCACAAAAGTTCTTTTGAGAACCATACCCTGAGTTTGGCCACTAGGTGTCACTATTGTGCTGTGAATTCTTCCCTAACAGGTCTGTGAATGCTGCCCCAACCCACCCAAGGAATAGATTAGATACCAGGTTCAGCAATCAAATACACATCTCCTACATATGGTCCACTGCTGTTGAACCACTGGGCTGTCAGTATATTTTAAAACAAATCACACACTTTTTGGGTCCAATAACATTGTCTAATTCCAAATACACTTCAGGATTTGTTTTACAGGATTAGTTTTTTTCCTAGGTTCTGGAGGTACTTGACCTTTGCTCTTGTATCTGATGAGAGAACCTAAAATAGATTCTGACATACCTCACTCCCTCATCACCATTTCTCTCCCTCACCTCTCCCAACCACCTCTTTATGAACAGCTAAGGGAAGTCAGGAGCAACCCATGGAAGACAAACTGCTCCTCATACCATTACTCCTTCAGGTTAAGCTATACCTTTCTCCTAGTCTTGTGTTGATAACACAAGATTAGGTCAAGCCCAACAGAAGGAAGTGACAACAAACAAGTGGAGCTGAGTTTATTGCACTGAGCTACTACTGCTGCCTCTGAGAGAGTGTATCACTTTCTGCTTGGGCCATGCTCTGGACTCAGGCTTCACTATTATTTGGTTCACATTAAGGGTGGATCCATCTTCCCAGCTCCAGCCATAGCTAGCTTTGCCAACTGACTCCATGACATGAGGCACAGATGAATTTAGTGCTTGTTTCCTTTGATCCAGAAGAGTCTTCCTGCTTGAATGTACCCAGGGATGGGATCTAATACCTGGACATTTTCCCTCTTCCCAGCTGGCTTATTTCAGCCATTGCGTGACCGTCCACAGCCAGGGACCATGCATCAGGCTTCCTTCTGAAACCCTGCAATCATAGGCTCGAAATCTATTCGCTAGTTGCCACCAATGGACGATGTTGTGACCTCTTCATTTTTCAGGGGCTGTGAATACTCCATCCTTAGCATTCCTTGATTCAACCATCTCTGAAAGCAGAAGACCTGAATTGTGAATAGATACTACGGTAGGTTTTTCCTTCTGGAAGTGTGTAGCACTACCGCTGAGCCACCGGGCTGGTGCCATCCAGTCCTGGCTTTACCCTGATACATGCAAGGACTTGTAGTTCTGTTTTTTTCTTAGGAAAATCAACAGGTAAAATCAAAACTACAAATCCATACATGCACTGGGTAAAGCCAGGACTGTATCAGCTTCTTCTTTATGACATGAAAGTAGGTGTGTGTAGTGTAAACAACTGTCTCTCTGACAGAGAGCTCCTCTGCTAGAAAAAATTACTCTGACAAAACATGTATTAAAGGAACCACAGAAATGAAAACTTAAAGACTTCAGAACTGTAATGTAAGGAGAGGATTGTGAGTGTGGTTGGTAGGCTGATAAAAGCAAGGTTGCTTACCTGTAAATGGAGATTCTCTGTGGACAGCAGGGAAATGCAGTCACACTCCATGGTTATGTGCAGGATGGAGCCAGTGTGTATGGAGCCCTTCTCCAGCTAACAGAAGTCGTATGACTTTTTTGTGCTTGTCTGACTTGTTCCCCCCATCGTTCACCTGTCTCTTCAGCAACTGTCTATAGCATAGATGCAGTACCACAGAGTTCCAGTTTTTCATTTTGCTTTGTTTTTCCTCTTTTTTATTTTTTAAGGGGTGGGCAGAAGGGTGAGTGTAACTGTATTTCCCTGCTGTCTATGGAGAACCCCCATTACAGGAATGCAACCTTGCTTTCTCCATAGACAAGCAGGTTCAACGCAGCCACATTCTATGGTGAATCCAGTGCTTTGAACCATATTCATAATTACTGCTTCTCATGGCATGGAGGTTTTCCCAAGTGGTAGCTTGTAAAATGGACATACAACTCTAACTAGTAAAAAGGTTCTTGAGGACTGTCTGGCCAAAGGCAGCATCTTGATGGGAAGCCTGGTCCGTACAGCAGTGTTTTGTGAATATATGGACACACTTCAAAGTGGCAGCTTTGGAAATTTCCTATAAGGGAATAGCTCTTGCGTTTACTGCTGAAATAGCCTTTGCTCTGAGTTGATGTAGGCCACTGTTCCTGGGGGCTGCATATGTGGTTCTATATAACAGAAGCTAATACAGTCAGAGACCCAGTTTGATAAAGTCTTTATGGAGGCTGGCTTGCCAGGATCATTTGGATTGTAAGTGACAAAAAGTTGAGATGTTTTTCTAATTTCTTTCATTGCTTGGAGGTAGTCAAGCTGTGCAGGTCTAATACGTGTAGAGAGGACTTTGAATTTTTCAGTTTTGTATTGGGGAAGAACGTCGAAAAGACAAGGGACTGGTTCACATGAAAATCCAACATGACCTTTGGAAGGAATTTGGGTTGCGTTTGAAGAATGACCCAATTGTGGAAAAATTGATTATAGGGAGGATAATGCACAAGTACTTGAACTCACTGATTTTCCTCACAGAAGTGATTGCTACTAGGAAAACTGTTTTGCATGTGAAGTGTTTCAATAAGGCAAGGTCTAAGGGCTCAAAAGGGCTGTTCATGAGTTTAGTGAGAACGACATTGAGATCCCAAGCAAGAGATGGAGGTTTTGTGGGGGGGTCTCATGTTCATGAGGCCTTTCATGTATCTAGAAACTATGGGATTGGTGGATAGAGGTTTTACTTCCACTCCGTGAGGTGGGCTGAACAGAGGTTGGGGTTTCCCAGATAGATAACGGTAGATCCTGTAGAATCTGGTGTATTGGTGTTGTTTTGAGGCCTGACTCAGAGAGGCGGAGACAGTAAGAGAGGATTTGACTTGTTGGACAAGAAAAGAAATCTTGATTATGGGTGGTATAGAAAGGGACTTGAAGGGGGGGGGGGTGAGGTCTCATGGAGAAAGTCTGGTTAGTGAAATCAGCTTAAATATACTGACAGTTTCACAGGGGATGTTTATAAATAAGAGAGATACTCAAGGTTACATCTTGCAAGACAGAGAGCTTTTGTTTGCAGGTAGCTTGTCATGATTAAACATGGACGATATGTTTATGCTTGGCTTGACCTGAAACATGTAGAGCGGCATTCCGTCCGGAACTTCCATGCCCCTGTGTGCCCAATCAGAATCGGAAGCACAGGAGAAGATGCGATTCTGACCCCACGGGGCACGTCTAGCCCCGTGGGATCAGAATTGCGACTAGGCCTATATGTGCAGGCCTGGAACCCGATCCCAATTGGCCTGCACATACAGGCTTCCACCAGGCTAACTCAGTCAGGGCTCCTTCGGGAGCCGCGATCCCCGACCGCCGATGAAGTGGTGCTTTCCCCATAGCCCGACCCACAATCCGGCCTGCTGTGGCTAGGGTCAGGCTGCAGGGAATCTCCTGCACCCCCTCCACTCTTCTATGTGCCCCGGGCTTGCTGTCTCCCCCCCATCTAGGGGAACTTATTCCACCTCAGAGATGGAATAAGTTCCCCGTTCAGTCTGCTGGCCCCGGACGTACAGGGCCGACAACGGAATCGGCCCTGTACATCCGGGGCTGCAGACCACCCACTGCCCGCCCTAACTATGCCCCCTTCCTGCCACTATCTAGCCTCCCTGTACAAACACCTTGTTTGTACGGGAAAGGTTAGCCAGGGATGCAGAGGGGGCCGAATAGCAGGGATGGATGTCCCAACAAGATTGGAGAAAGGCACTTGTGGTCCCTTTACCCAAAATCGGAAGTAAGAATGAGGTTGAAAACTATAGGCCGATTAGTCTAATCTCTGTGGTGAGTAAATTATTGGAAACGCTGCTAAAAGAGAGAATAGTGAGATTTCTGGAGTCCAGTGGATTGCTGGATCCAAGGCAGCATGGGTTTACCAGAGGCAGGTCTTGTCGGACAAATCTTATTGACCAGGGAGTTGGACTTAGGGTGAGCCCTAGATGTGGTGTACTTAGATTTCAGTAAAGTCTTTGACACCGTTCTGCACAGGTGACTTATAAACAAACTGAACACCCTAGGGATGGATTCTAAAGTTACTGATTGGGTTAGAAATTGGTTGGGTGGGAGGGGGCAAAGGGTACAGGTAAATGGAGCTCACTCTGAGGAGAAGGAGGTTACCAGAGTGTGCTGCAGGGATCTATCCTTGATTTGATTCTTTTTAACATCTTTGTTAATGATATTGCAGAAGGGCTGTAGGGTAAGCTTTGTCTGTTTGCAATAGAGTAGACCCCCAGGAAGGAGTAGATAACATGAGGAGGCATCTTGCTAAGCTTGAAGAATTGCCTAGAATTTGGCAGCTGAGATTTAATACTGAAAAATGCAGGGTCATGCATTTAATGGGCTGCAAAAATCCAAGGGGGTGGTACAGTGTAGGAGGTGAAGTACTTCTGTCCACAAAAGAAGAGTGGGACCTGGGTGTGATTGTGTCTGATGATTTTAAAGTAGCTAAACAGGCAGAAAAGGCGGCTGTGAAAGCCAGAAGGATGCTTGGGTGCATAGGGAGAGGAATAGCCAGCAGAAGAAAGGAGGGGATAGTGCCTATATATAAGTCTCTGGTGATCTCATTTGGAGTATTGTGCACAATTCTGGAGACTGCACCTTCAAAGGATATAAACAGTTTGGAGTTTGTGCAGAGAGTGACTACTAAAATGGTTAGTGGTCTTCGTTATATAGCATATGAAGACAAACGTAAAGATCTTAATGTGTATACTTTAGAGCAGGCATGTCCAATAGGTAGATCACGATCTACCTGTAGATCGCGGCGGGGTCAGAGGTAGATCGTCAGCCTCACTTGGCTCCATCACTCCAGCAGCTCGCCCCATTGCTAGGAGAGAGCTCATACCAGCAGGTTGTCTGCCGAGGGCTTGCCGCTGCTGCTGATCCTTTGCCTAGCTTTTTTCCCTGCCTGCGGGAATCTTGCTTGCGGGTGTATTGGGGGTGCTTGTTGTTTTCGTGCCAATAGTTTGTGGGTGCCCCAGGGGGCCGCCGCCCACACCCCACATCAAGACACCACGGGCCCGGCGTCATACCTGGTCTCCTGCCTCTCAGAATCACGCATTCCTGCCCCCGCCCCAACACCCCTTAGAAGTGTGTTATATACCGGGTGATATTCATTCGCCTGGGCTTTACCTGAATACCCTTACTGTATTAGTTGTGTCGTGTGCTGGTTGTTGGTCGCTTTATAGTTCGCTTTCATTAAACGTTTTCAGGCAGACACAAAAAGTGTCAAGAATTTGGTGATTTTGGCGGGCTTTTCCAATTTTGTTCTAACTTGCCTATGCCTTGCCTTCGAATTGGTTCAAAACACTGTGACTTTTGCTTGCCTCTGCAATTTTATTTTGCCTAGCCTTTGCGTTGATTCTACACTGCAATTTTATTTTGCCTTGCCTTTGCGTTGATTCTACACTGCAATTTTATTTTGCCTAGCCTTTGCGTTGATTCTACACTGCAATTTTATTTTGCCTTGCCTTTGTGTTGATTCTACACTGTGTGCAGAATTTATTAAATCGTGTGTGGGGGTATTTGAACTTGTGTGGCGGTATTTGATTTTATCTGATTTGCTGGACAGGTGTTTGAGTTTTTTTGATGATTGTTTGGTGGTATTTTATTGGTGCCAGTATGATGAATTCTTATTTTTACTTTTAGAAGTGCATGTGTGGTTTTGGCATTTCCAGTCCTTGTATTGCACATCATCCAGAGGTCATCAGTTCCTGTTGATCTTTAATACTTTGGGACAGTGACAATTTTGGACCAGATTCAGCCAGTGTTTATACAAACTTAGCAGATTTGGCCTTCTTACATCCAGCCACCCCAGTATAACGAAGATGAGTGTTCCAAAGAAGAGCAAAACCTACCACTTTCATGATGAATGGGAAATGGACTACTTCTTCATCATGGTGAAAGACAAGTGTTGTTGTCTAATTTGTAATGCTCCAGTATCCTTGCCCAAAAAGGGTAATCTGGAACGTCATTGTAAGGCTCTGCATAGCAATACGTTTGATGCTGATTTTCCACCCAAAAGTGAAATTCGTAAACTGAAGCTCAAAGAACTTAAATCGAAATTGGCTACTCAGTAACAGTAGATGGCAAAACCAAGGTCACATTCGGTCAATGCAACCATAGCATCCTTCAAGGTCAGCAACCTGATCGCAAAGAAATGCAAACCTTTCACTGAAGGGGAATTTGTAAAAGATTGTTTTCTTGAAGCAGCTGACAATCTTTTTGAAGGATTTAAAAATAAGAAAGAGATCATAGCTGCTATTCAAGATGTACAATTGTCAAGAAACACCATCGTGCGGTGAATAGAAAATATGTGTGGAGACACAACTGAACAATTGTTGGAGGATGTTTCAAATTGTGTTGCTTTCTCACTCCAACTGGATGAATCTACAGACATAAGAGACATAGCCCAGTTACTAGTCTTTATCCAGATGGTTTTTGAAGACTTCAGTGTTAAAGAAGAACTACTTGGAATGATTTCTTTAAAAGGGAGAACTACCAGTCAGGAAATATTCAGTTCTTTCCATTCTTTTGTGACAAAGTGTAATCTTCCATTGCATAGACTTGTTTCCATCACTACTGATGGAGCAAGAGCAATGACAGGTGAGGGTAACAGTTTCATAGCCCTCTGTAGACAGCATGACGACTTCCCAGATTTCCTTTCTTACCACTGCATCATTCACCAGCAAGGTTTGGCAAGCAAGAGACTCAATACAAAGACTGTCATGGACATCACTTTCAAAATTGTAAATTCAGTTCGTGGAAGACCACTTCAAAGACGGATTTTCAATCTTACTCTTGATGAAGAGGCAGCGGAAATCATTTTGCACACAGATGTAAGGTGGCTAAGTAGGCACAAATTTCTGCAAAGATTTTGTGATTTGTTGAATGAAATAAGACGTTTTTGAAGGAGAGGGGAGATGACCAAGCAGAGTTGGAAGATGAGGAGTGGTTATGTGATCTGGCATTTCTCGCTGACTTTACAGGTGAACGAAGTGATATGAACCTTGAACTACAAGGTAAAAACAAATGCATTGACGAGATGATGAGTACAGCTTCATCCTACAAGAGCAAATTTGAGCTAATGATGACTGACCTTGCAAACAACACTTTTGATCATTTTCCTAATACGCAGGACCATCTGGGATAATATCCAAATTTTTTTTCAGAACAAGAAGTATGTGACAGAAATCTGTTCTGTTATCCACGAATTCGAAAATAGATTCTGTGACTTCCAAAAAATTGGAACAGTTGTGGAGTACTTGCCATACCCATTCAAAGTAGATGTGGACATTAAAGAAACTGCAGCTGCTATCAGTAAAAATTACTCATTGAACAAGACATCTCTTGAAAACGAAATATTAACCCTTAAAAATGACATCTTTCTCAAGACCTGTGCTGAGCAAGAATCGTTTTGGAAGCTAGTGCCTAAAGACAAATTTCCCAACTTGAGAAGATGCAGTGAAGCTGTACACTCCTGTTTCGGTTCAACTTATTTGTGTGAATCTGCATTTTCCCATCTGAAAATGACAAAGATTACACAACGTTCCAACATGACAGATGAACATCTCCAGGATTCCCTGAGACTGACCCTCACGCAATATTCACCCAACTTCAAAAAGCTGGTGGATGAAATGCAGGCTCAGATGTCTCACTAATGAGCAAGAGCGAAATATTAAAGATTGTGCAAGATCAGCCTTGATCAATACTCGACCTAAATTTAACACAAATTACTCAATAAAAGTTAAAGTTATTAAGATAGTTAAAGAAAGTTATTATTCAATAAAACTTTAAGGAAAAATGTACTTTACATTTCCCCTCGCAGTTCTTACTGGATCTTTGTCTCTCTGTTTTGTTTTTGCTTAATTTGCTTAACAGCTAATCACATCCAAGTAAATGACAGAAGCTTCATTAAAATGGGGGGGGGGGGAATCCTCCAACTTTATTGGGTTAAAATTTAATTTGAAACTAATTTGAAACTTAATTTTCATGGTGGTAGATCACCAGCACTTTTGGCCGGAAAAAGTAGATCATGACCTGTTTGAAGTTGGACATGCCTGCTTTAGAGGATATACAGGTGATGCGGGTCCAGCTTATAGAGTAACGTAATATCACTAATTTCTGGAAAATTACTCCAAGCAAACAAGCTATTGCAGAAAAAGTCGGAGGGTTTATGTCAAAGCTTAATGGAAATGCACAGGAATCGTCTCAGACTCTTCGGCTACCAATTACTGGATGCTGAAGATTCAAAACAACCAGCGGTGCCTGCCGGCATCAATGACTGATTCCGGCTTATTTTTACTAATTATTGACACCCTCTCCCGATTATATTTATAAACAACTGCTCAGTCTTTGATGAGAATGAAATAAACACTTAGGGGGATGTTTACTAAAAACCGGAAATGTGCGCGCCGCAAAATAGCGCACGGAAACGCGGCACTGAAACGCTAATAAACGCTTTAAACGCCCCGCACACGTGCATGTCACCCCCGCAAAGGTGCGCGGCACACTAACGGGCCCCGTACAAGTGCTGGCCCGCAAATGTCCGATAGAGGCGTGGAACGGCTAAAGGAGGGCGGAGGAAGGCCCCTGAGGGGCGGAGGGACGGGGTCAATGGGTGGAGAGTGGGATGGGAGAGGCTCCCCGCACAGTATCGGGCCCGAATTTGCATGTAAAAACTACCGCGAGGGAAACACTCGCGGTAGAAAGCATTTAAAGGGAAGAGAAATCATTTCCGTCAGCAATGTACAGGAAAACCGGGGAAACCAGCAAAACGTGAGCAGTGTGATACATGTGCACAGCACAAAAGTGCAAATAAAAATAGAAAATGACCACAACAGAACTATTAAAAATAGTAATTCAGCTGGGGAACAGTTATAGTGATGGGCAAATACAGAAAACACACCCAGCAAAGCTCCAGAAAAAAGAAATGAATTTTGGAAGGGTTTACGGAGCGGAGACTCTTCCAAAAAACATTTCCTTTTGTGGAGCTTTCCTGGGAGTGTTTGCTATGGTTGCTCATTAATATCACTGTTGCCCAGCGTGGTGATATTTTGTCCCCCATTTCCCGTGGTCATTTCCGGGGTTTATGTGCACGTTTGTCACCAGACAGGGTGCATATGCCCACAGTAAATTTGCGTAGAGCAGGGTTTGTGACTCCATCCTGCCAGGCTTACTACCTCCAGGGGCTGCACTATGTATGTGGCCATAGTGTGGTGCAGCGGACAGAGTCAGTACCTCTAGGACCAGAGGGTCAGAGGTTCAAAGCCGCCCAGCTGGGGCACTTGCCAGCCCAGTCCCTATATTTTACCCACCACTAAACACAGATAGCGCAGACACCCCTGTATTTCAGGGGACATAAGCATGGGGAAAACACCCATATTTTACCCAACAACGCACACACACCACAACAATGGGCATTACCCACAGCCAAGTACCCCAAATGCAGTCCCGTACTGCCACATTCCAATCAGGTCACCTGCTTTTTATGGGAGAAGCTCATGCCAGCATGTTGGCGGACGAGTACATGTGGTGCAGGGGGCAGTGGCTGCTAGTGACAGAAGACAGAGGCCTAGCCATGTGCAGGCTGGCACAGTCCACAGCAACAGACAGGCCCTGCCGGATCCACAGTCATGGACTATCCAGGGAATTCAGCCAATCTGTGGCTACACAGTGGTGCAGTGCACACAGACAGTGCATGCAAGAACAGAAGGTCACAGGTTCAAAGCCCAGCTGGGGCTACCACCAATCCTGCCCACATATTTTCCCCACAAATAAACAGTGACAGTAAGGACACACCTTTCGTGACAAGGACATATGCAATGGTAATACATCTATCTTTTACCCCACTGAGCACAGACACCATGAACAGGGGCAGAACCTACAGCAGAATCCCCCAAATGCAGTCCTGGTGGGCCACACCAGTCAGGTTCCATGCTGCCACTCATACAAATGCCTGTGCTGTATATCTATGCACCACCCCCACGGCATGTAGATGTAGCTCATGCATATTCATGAGGGACAGCAGGAAGACCCGAACAGTGTGATGCAAAACTGGACTGGAGTGGGGAAGCACTGCCGTAAAGCAGCAGCCAACAGGGGCAGACACACCCACACCCACACCCACAGGCCCCATTGGCCAATGTCTCCTGTAGAGGCAGAACATTGGACCCTGCGTGCATCTCCCAATACCAGCACCTGCATACCTTAGCAATGTCACCCTACACCTGAGGTACACAGCTCTGAAACATTTGCTAAGAGTACAGGCTGATAGATATCCCTACGTTACGCACATACTGCTAGTTGACCCCATCCGAACAATCTGTTTGGTGTCTGCGGTGCGTGCTCCAGGCCTGGCCTCTGACAGTGTTCACCACCCAGAGTCTTATCTGTGGTCAACAATGAGGGAAGCGGCCGTAAAATTGTTGGACTTAGCCGCTCCTTCAGGTTTCTATTCCTTCGCCAAACACACCGAATGGTTTTATTATTTAGACTGGGCATTGTGTTCAGAACATTAGAGTGTCGAGCAATAATCTTCTTAATTCGGAAACTGAGTGGAGAATATTGAGTAATGAAATTTATTATATTGGGATCCGGTTCCTCTCGGATTTTCGTGGCACCTAACAAAGCTGATCTGTCATTATAAAGCGCCCGGCAGTATGCTCTTGACACTATCCTATTGGGATATCCCCTTGCCTGAAAATTGCGAGCCAAATCTTTAGCTTTATGTTTAAAATCAGAAACTTCTGAACAGTTTCTGCGATAACGCAGAAATTGGGAAAAGGGTAAACCCTCTTTCAAACGGAGTGGGCGGCCGCTTCCCTCATTGTTGACCACAGATAAGACTCTAGGTCATTATAAATGTGGCCACTGTTCTATCTGTGCGGTTACCAAAGAACTACAGCAATTCACCTGTCAACACAAGGAATATGTTTTAAGGCACTACACCAACTGTGGCTCTCAGAATGTGATTTACGCTATCGTTTGTCCCTGTGATCTTTTTTACATAGGAAAGACCAGTAAGACTTTTAAAATACGTATCTTAGAACATAAAAGCCGATTAAAACACAAAGTGCTGCAAGCACCACTGGTCTCCCATTGTCTAGACTTGAGCCATACTTTTGAAATGTTACAATGTTTCTGTATTGAACAAGTTACAATTCCTATGAGTGGAAAATCATTGGCACAAACTTTGCTATTTCGAGAACAGCGCTGGATTTTCCAGCTACAAACTTTAACACCTAAAGGGCTTAATTTAGAAATTGAATGGGGAAACTGTTGTTGAACATACGTCACGGGTCACATTGATTAGGGGGAAGGCTACATAATGAATGGTTGGATGAGTTCTACCCATGCGCAGCGTTTTTTAGAAAATGGCGATAAAGAACTGCCTGGTTTCAAGAGAAAAATGAAAGTTCAGTTTGGGCAGCTGTGCAGAGAGACGGCCGACATTGGGTATGGTTTTAGCTATCACAAAAGTTGAAGTTTTAACTACATCATTTTTGGTTGGATTTTTAGCAGTAAAAACGTGAGGAAATTTGAATGGTTTTTAACGATAGTTTCTCTTTCAGTTAAATACTTGGCTGATAGTGATTACTCCCCTGAAGAACCTCAATACACTGAGAGAAACGCGGTCACGACGTGGAGTGTGAGGCGTTCGGCCGACATTGGTTAAATACTTGGCTGATAGTGATTTATCCCCTGAAGAACCTCAATACACTGAGAGAAACGCGGTCACGACGTGGAGTGTGAGGCGTTCGGCCGACATTGGTTAAATACTTGGCTGATAGTGATTTATCCCCTGAAGAACCTCAATACACTGAGAGAAACGCGGTCACGACGTGGAGTGTGAGGCGTTCGGCCGACATTGGTTAAATACTTGGCTGATAGTGATTTATCCCCTGAAAAACCTCAATACACTGAGAGAAACGCGGTCACGACGTGGAGTGTGAGGCGTTCGGCCGACATTGGTTAAATACTTGGCTGATAGTGATTTATCCCCTGAAGAACCTCAATACACTGAGAGAAACGCGGTCACGACGTGGAGTGTGAGGCGTTGGGAATAAGAAGACGGGAGGAAGATAATATCGTTGCTATACGATTAGTTTCAGAAAAATATCATATACGAAGAAAATGAAGCTAAGTGTTTATTTCATTCTCATCAAAGACTGAGCAGTTGTTTATAAATATAATCGGGAGAGGGTGTCAATAATTAGTAAAAATAAGCCGGAATCAGTCATTGATGCTAGCAGGCACCGCTGGTTGTTTTGAATCTTCAGCATCCAGTAATTGGTAGCCGAAGAGTCTGAGACGATTCCTGTGCATTTCCATTAAGCTTTGACATAAACCCTCCGACTTTTTCTGCAATAGCTTGTTTGCTTGGAGTAATTTTCCAGAAATTAGTGCTTTAGAGGATAGGCAGGATAGAGGAGATATGATAGAGATGTTTAAATACCTCTGTGGCATAAATGCACAGGAGAGTCTCTTTCAACTGAAAGAAAGCTCTGCTATGAGGGGACATAGGATGAGGGTGAAAGGGGATAGACTCAGAAGTAATATGCAGAAATATTTCTTTATGGAAAGAGTGGTAGATGTGTGGATTAGTCCCTTAGTGGAGGTGGTAGAGATGAGGACAGTATCTGAATTCAAAAGAGCATGGGACAAACACAGAGGATCTCTAAGGTAAAAGGGGGACTGTTGTAATTGATATGGAAGAACAGACTAGATAGGCCATGTGGTGGTCTTCTTCTGACATCATGTTTCTATGTTTCTGTGTTACATAGTAACATGGAGCTCGATTCTGAGAGGGGCACATCTGGGCCGCCCGGATGTCCCTGTGAAGGACAGGGCCGTTAGGACCTGATTCTGTACTGTGGGAACAAAACGTTCCCCCGGCATGCAGAACTGGGCCCGAGGATGACCTAGCATGCCCTTGCCTGCATGTGGGGATGTTCTTCTCACAGGCTCCCCTAGCTGCTGCGGCTTGGCCCCCACCCCATTCCCCACTGCCCGACCCATGGCTGGCCAGCTGAGGCCTGATCGGGCGGCAGGGATCCCCGAGCCTGATCACCGGGTCAGTGCTGCTTATTCCACCTTTAAGGTGGAATAAGCAACAAGTTCCCACGGACCCTGCAAGACGTGCAAGGCTGTTACTTGAATCGGCCCTGTATGTCACGCCAGGTTGGTCTACCCCCACTCCGCTCTGTCCTGACCCCGCCCCCTCACACCCCCCACTGGCTTTCCCCATCCTACTGCTCAGGACGTGCAGGAAGAGCAGGAGGGGGATTAGGGTCCAGACACAGCCCCACTACCCCCGTCTCTGAGTTGGGCCCATAGTATATGATGACAGATAAAGACCAATATGGTCCATCAAGTCTTCCCAGTATGGTGACTAGAATAGTTGTACCTGTGGCCCCGAGCAGTTAACCCCCCTCTATGCCTTTGTTTAGGGTTGTACCCACTGCTCCATGCAGGTCAATCTGTGGTAGGCGAAGGCCTATGATCCATGCTAATTGAATTAAACAGACAGGCCTAAGCAGCTTGATTTGTAAATGAAGCCTGTAGTTAGGCCCAGAGGAATGAAAACCCCCCTGAATGATGACACCGTAGAATTGAAACTTAACTGAACACAATTTAGTATAGCTAAGCAGAATCGAAACTTAGAAAATATAGAAAAACAAGTCTAATTGGTACTGATAAGAGAGCACAGCTTCTATGGAATTAATTAACTCTGCAGAAAGCAAGGTTACAGTGCCCCGCTCTCACTCATATTCCAGCAAGCCAGTGACCTTGGAGGAGAGAAGTATCGAAAGTCTAAGAACTGTCCATTGTAATGAGGACTGAAAGGGGGGCAACCAGGTGCTGAGCCCAGATCAAGGTCCTCATTGGATAGCTACGTAATGGTACCGGGACCAATAGATGGGTGAGAGGGGTTACTGGGACCAATGAAAAGTTTGCCTATGTCTAGAATGGAGAAGAACAGTATAAAAGTTGTTGTTTTGCTAGAAACCATTGCTCAGCCATTTTGAAATTGATTATTGCTTGAGCCTGTGCACATTAAACTGGCTTGGATCCTTGAAAAGACTCCTGGTTTTATTTATTGCATGCTTATCTGCTGCTACATTTCTTGGTGCGTTCGGCCTGGAAGTGCGAGTGGTGGATGGTGTTCAAGTGAATAAATCCACGTAATTCGCCTTGAGGTTTGGTCCAGTTGGAACCATGCCAATCTGACGCAGGGGAATTTCCCTGGGCCCACCGATCCTCTTGTATCGGAGGGGGTTCTGCCTGGCCTCGGCAGGCACTGGGTCCAGCTGGCCAACACCTCCGACCCGGGGGAGTCCAGGATCCAACTCAGAAGCTAGTGAAGTATCGGGGACCGGATCCGGTAAGTATAGTTTTGAAAACCTGTCTAGACAGATGAGTTAGAACTGCAGTTTGAAACTTGTGAAACTTTGGTAAGAATTTGAAACTTGTAACTTGTAATCTCGAGAACTTGGAACTTGGAAAAGAGAGCACTGATCCCCTCTCAAGGGCGGTCCTATTAACCTTGCATGAGTATGTGCGAGGTGAAGCCATCGTCCTTTTTGTTTGGTAAGACTTAAGTCAACCTCGCATGAGTATGCGCGAGGTCCCTACATGAGTATGCATGGGGAAAATTTGTTTGAAAATCCTTGCATGAGTATTCGCGAGGTACAGCTGTTATAGAGAATCATGATTTAGCCTAGTCAGAACAGACAGGACTGGGTTTTTTGGGATATGTTGCTAGCATGATTGTGAAGCGTTTGATGTGTATTGTCTGCCCTACTGTGTATCTGTTCTTTTTGTTCTCTGTTGAAACTGTGAGTTCCCCTTCTGTTATAAATGTGAGATTATTCTGTTGAGTAATTTGTGACAGTTCACTGATTAAGAAATTGTATTAATAAAGCAGAACGAAGACGCAAAACACCTAGAGTCATTTTAGAAATCCAAAAGCTGGTCTGACCCAGTTCGCTTTCCTACTGCACAGTGAAAAACTGACAGGGGGCGTGTCTGGAGGAAAGAATGTACAGTGTCTTTCTAACCCTGTGCAGGCTTAAATCTCAATGCTGTTAGTTTGTGCTTATTTCAGGACAATTGTACCTGTATTATTCAATATGTTTTTAATAGTAATGTTCCTTCTGCTATGGTTATGTATTATATCATTTATATATCATTTAATAAGAATGTTTAGTCAGGATTGTGGGTCCCGATAGTTTTTGGGCTTAGCCTGAAAAGGATTAAGTTTGTATTAATCCCTTACGGGTTGCGGACCAAGTGAGAAGAATTTCTGTCGGCTGTATGTTCAAATTTTCAGTAAGCACTGTAATAGTTTAAATAGGAAATGATAGAGAACTGTTTTTGTTTTTCCTTTGATCTACAAAGTAATTATTAGATCACGACTTGACACTGATTTAAATTGTTTTTTTCTGGCATCTCTCTGTGCGTGTGAATGAGAAGTCTCTTTTTATGAGCACAGTTCAGTTGTTTCCCAGCGAGCAGAGGGGTGTAGCTTGCAGAGAAGGAAAAAAATGTGTTTTAAGAGACAGCAACTCTCGGTTGAGAGGTCTCCCGTTTATTTAAAATAAAGGATTCATTCAATCAAAGTTTTAAAAAAAAGTTTATCTTGCGGAGTGTTTGCACCAACTTTTTTATGAACAAGTATAAGTCATTTGAATGCATGCTTCCCCAAACTGTACGATTTAAGGTAATTACTTTGAATTGTTAAACTCTGTACTAATTACTAATGAACAAATCAGTTAGCTACACTGACCTTTACAATATTGGCTTTTAAGATAAATTCATCTGTTTTTCCGTATTTGAAAAAAGGGAAAGGTGTACTGTACTTTATGAAAAAATATCCGGAATGTCTTTTGAATATTTGCTTTCTGAACTAAAAAAATAATAATTTCTTTTGCAGAGACATGCTGATTACGGCTGGCAGCTAGTTGCTAAGTATTTTTATTCTAGTCATACGTAACAGATATGTCCCGTCATATTAAGAGCCATATTTCTTTCTATTGGAATAGATGTTATAACATGTTGCAAAAATAATAGTTTTTTTATATTTTTAAGAACTGTATTTAAATTATGGTAATGAAAATGTCTCTGTCCCAATTAGGAATGTTATGTGAAAGGGAGTGGTTTCTGCTGTTCACCATATTTTGCCCCAGAATCCCTAGATATCCTGTCTCGTCACTCTCTCTCTCTCTGTAAGTAGCTCCGTTCAGAGTGCTTAAGGGGGGGATGGAGCCCAGTCCACCGATGATGTCACCCCCCGGTAGGCGTGAACTAATGTGCCCACAGCAGAGAAGTAGAACATTAAAAAAAAAAAAAAAAACCTCCTGGATAGAGCGTTGCTAGGAGAAACAGAGCCCAGGAGAGGGGGGGGGGGGACTCCTCCCTGCAGATTCCCTAGTTTGCCAGCCACCTCCGCAGCAGGGGGATGTGCACCCCCTCTGGACCAGAAGTGAAAGTCAGCTGACCAGACTTGTTTAGAACTGAAAAAACTGCATTATACACTGAGAAGTTTTAGGACTTGATTGAACTAATGAACAGAAATTACAGAAATATGAAAGTTGATCAGAAAGTATGTGGATTGTTGAAGAGGGACAGAGAAAGTAAAAATTGTAAGATGGAAAAAGAGAACAGATCTTTTTGCTGATATTTTAGTTGAATGATGTGGAGGAGGTTTTCCTAATCAAAGGAGCAGAGGAAGTGAAAACTGGGTGTGAGTGCTCCCATTATAGAGGAGAAGGACATTAGAGAAGTGAATGCCCGTATCTTGACTCCTCCCCAGGAGGGGAGGAGGGAGTACTTGATTGCAGAGTCATAAAACAATAAACCAAGCACAATGTTTTAGTAGGAGAAGGAAGTAGCTATAGAGTAAGTGGCAGCTAAAGAGGGCTACAGCATGGATAAAGACTAGGCCAGATGCATCACCACTATCAGAGCTACTGGGGCTAAGTCCGCAAAGCCTTTCCTGCAGAACCGCATGTGTGAACTAGGGGGACAGAAAATAATGCACCAGTTCCTGTATATGCCTGAGTGCCTTATTCCACTTTTGGGGCCGAGATCTGCTTGCAAAGCTTCAGGCACGGATATCCTTTGCTGAAGAGGGAGAAATGCAAATGACTGTAAACCCAAAACCTGCTGGATTGATGGTGCTGACTGTTCCCCGAGAAGAGGAGTGGCGGTTCTATAGCACACCTCCAGTCAAGTCAACAAGTTCCTGTATACCTACCAACCTTATAGCCCCACCTGGATTATGGGCAGAAGATAATCCACCTGGCCTAGCAAAGAACATAGCCCCTGTCATTGTCACCCTCAAGCCAGTCAAGAAGCCTGGGACAGGTGGCTACCGCCCAGTGCAGGATCTAAGAAGAATGAATGATGCAGCTGAAACTATACAACCAGTGGTACCAAAATCCTTATATTCTCTTGGAACTGATCTCTGCTGAAGCTATACATTTCATCATTCTGGACTTAAAAAATGTTTTTCTGCATACGCTTAGCCCAAGACCCCACTACAAGGAGGCGGGGCCAACTCATCTGGACAAGATTACCTCAAGGATTCAAGAACTCGCCTCACTCAGCAAGGATTTGACAAGTTATCCAGAAACTCCAGGGAAAAAAATTCTACTTCAATATGTGGACAACTTGCTCATAACCACCAACTCAGAAAGTGAATGTCTACAAGCCATCAGTGAACTTTTGCACCCTCTTAATGAGGCTGGAAAGAAAGTCTCAAGAGCCAAGGTGCAATTATGCCAAACAAGTTAAATACCTAGGATTCCAGTTGTCCAGCGGAATTCGACGCCAGAACGCAAAGCAGCTGTATGCAGTATTCCTACTCCAACCACCAGGAGGCAAGTGAGAGCCTTCTTGGGTGCCACAAAGTATGTTGTATATGGATCCCCAATTTTGCGCTGCTAGCAAAACCATTGTATCAAGCTATCAAAGGAATGGAAAAGT
Source organism: Ichthyophis bannanicus (assembly GCA_033557465.1). Classification (NCBI taxonomy): domain Eukaryota; kingdom Metazoa; phylum Chordata; class Amphibia; order Gymnophiona; family Ichthyophiidae; genus Ichthyophis; species Ichthyophis bannanicus. The sequence goes on from CM066041.1 coordinate 295,654,830, forward strand.
CTCCATTGGAATGGGGACTTGAACAGGATGCAGCCTTTTGATCTTTGAAAAAACACTCTGATGTTGTCACCAATTCTGGGTCTACCAGATGTCCAGAAAACCTTTCAGTCTCTATGTTCATGAGTCACAAGGAAATGTTCTAGGAGTGTTGACTCAATCTCTTGGACCTTATTTGAGAAGCTGTTACAGCTACAGCCTTCCTAGTAAGCAAAAACTAAAAGAAAAAATCCCTTTGAGACAGAATCTTCAAGTTACTGTACCACACTCTGTTCTAACCAATATGAAATACAAAGGAAACTACTAGCTAACAAATCTATGAATGTTGAAGTATTAGAGTATGTTGTGTGAAAACCCCAGATACAACTGAAGGGTCAGTCAAGCTTTGAATCCTGTTATGTTGTTACCAGTTGGTCTTGACCCCCTGATCATGACTGTTTAGAAATTATGGACACTGTATTCTCAAGCCGCCTGGATTTGACTGATGTCTCTCTGGAGAACCCTGAACAGACTTTCTTTGTGGCTGAAGGCAGTTTCATCATCAATAGACATTGTTGTGCTAGATATGCAGTGGTGACCCCTGATTTGGTAGTTGAGTCCTCAGCCCTGGCCCCGGAAACGTCACCACAGAAAGCTGAACTGATAGCCCTCACTAGAGCACTAACAATAGGAAAAGAGCCCTGTCTAAATGTGTACCCAGATTCCAAGTATGCCCTTACAACCTTGCATGCACATGGGACCCCGTACAAAGAATGAGGGTGGATAACCTTAGGAAGCAAGTCCATTAAGTATAGCCCCAAGATATTGATATTAACAGATACATACTGCCTATAGATCTCAGAATTTAGGAAAAGTAGAATGTATGAATAGAACCCTGAAATCTCAGTTGTCCAAACTTTGCCAAGAGGTTTACCTGAAGTGGCCCCAGGTTCTTCCTATAGCCCTTCTTAGGATATACTTAGCCCCTGCTAAGTCTTTAGGAGTTTTCCCTTTTGAAATTTTGTATGGGCGACCCTCGCCTATTGTATAGGAAATAAAGGGAGATATGAAACAGATAGTATCTGAAATTATTAGACATGAACTATTGGTTTTAAGTTCTGTTTTGCAGAGTCTTCATACCTGGGTACAAAATCAATTACTCATCAATTTGCCTGCACCCCTGCATCCTTTCAAGCCTGGAGTCTCGGTGTGGATCAAAGAGTGGAGAAAGATACTGTTAGCCCTGCATTGGAAGGGACCCTATGTCGTCATCCTGTCAACTCCAACTGCAGTAAAAGTCGCAGAATTTGAACCTTGGATCCATCATAATCAAGTGAAGCCAGCAGCTGCTCTTGAACCTGATCACTGGACTACTGTACAGCATCCTGAGACTCCATTGCACCTCACCCTACGACAACAGCCACGGACCTAAAACTTATTGGTCCCTCAGAAACTGCACTGTTTCAAGACTGTTTGTTTATCTGAAGGTAAGCCTCGCATCTGGAGAAAAACTGCAATCATCAGAAAGAGACTGTGTTGTGTTAAGAAATTGAATCTTCTAAGAGACTGTGTTTAAATACTCTGAAAAAGACTATTTTGATCTCCTAAAGAGCGAACTGCTCTAAGAAGGCAATAATAGCCTGAGAGACTGTACTATGATATTTTAAGAACCTGAGACATCCCAGAAGACAGTGATACTTTGGAATCTACAGCCCTACTCCTGCCAAAAAGCTGGTAGGTCTACGTACGGCAGAAGCTTGAGGATCTACAATCAACCCTACATTTGTCATCTGTTGTGAAATCCGACAGTTCCTCCAATTTTCCAGAGACTATGCCCATTATGAATTCTTATTATTGCTTTATTCTGGCAACAGTTTTGGGGTGCTTTGAAATGACTTTTGCCCTACCCCCTTGTGCAGCTTGCATACCACCACCAGAACAGGACAAAAGATCACTCTTTCTATGAAGCCATGAAATCAGACTTTGACGTTCCTCCTGCCACCAGAACTTATTTCTTGAATTAGCAGGAGCAGTGGCATTCGGTCTTCATGTTTCAGATTGCTTGTTTTGTGGAGAAACAACAATGGGAGACTAATGGCCTTGGGAGGCCCAAGAACTGAATTACTCCATCCCCTACAATCAGACTGATTTACATAATACTACTAGTGAGTGGGTATTGGCCCACCCCATTGTTGACAGTTTGTGTTTTGTTCAGACCGGACCACAATTTGCTATGAAGATCGGACAGCTGGACTGTCTAAATCAGAAGATTTACAACAGCACAACAAAGAAGACATCTTGGTGGTCCGGCATAAATGCTCCTGAACTTTCTAATCCTTTAGTTCTTTTACCCACTCTTGCCAAATTATGGACTCTGACTATCTGCTTGTTATTCCCTTGTTTCTTGCCACTTTGCTTGCGAATGATAACTTCAGTTATTAATAGCACTGTAGAGCGTAAGGCAGCTACAAAGATACTAGCTATGTGAACTTACTACCCTATACCACAGAGTGATACCTTTACCTAGTATTATGTGATTTGATTCTCACCCTTTCTCACTTGCGGGTGAGAATAATCAAAGGGGGGAATGTGGTAGGCGAAGGCCTATGATCCATGCTAATTGAATTAAACAGACAGGCCTAAGCAGCTTGATTTGTAAATGAAGCCTGTAGTTAGGCCCAGAGGAATGAAAACCCCCCTGAATGATGACACCGTAGAATTGAAACTTAACTGAACACAATTTAGTATAGCTAAGCAGAATCGAAACTTAGAAAATATAGAAAAACAAGTCTAATTGGTACTGATAAGAGAGCACAGCTTCTATGGAATTAATTAACTCTGCAGAAAGCAAGGTTACAGTGCCCCGCTCTCACTCATATTCCAGCAAGCCAGTGACCTTGGAGGAGAGAAGTATCGAAAGTCTAAGAACTGTCCATTGTAATGAGGACTGAAAGGGGGGCAACCAGGTGCTGAGCCCAGATCAAGGTCCTCATTGGATAGCTACGTAATGGTACCGGGACCAATAGATGGGTGAGAGGGGTTACTGGGACCAATGAAAAGTTTGCCTATGTCTAGAATGGAGAAGAACGGTATAAAAGTTGTTGTTTTGCTAGAAACCATTGCTCAGCCATTTTGAAATTGATTATTGCTTGAGCCTGTGCACATTAAACTGGCTTGGATCCTTGAAAAGACTCCTGGTTTTATTTATTGCATGCTTATCTGCTGCTACAAATCCTTCTATTTGTTGTAGTATAAAAGATGCTTAAGATATTTGTTGTAGAGTAGTGTCAATGTCTCTTGTTGAAGGATGAGCTTGTGGTCGAGGGGGGTTATGATTGAAGATGGAGGATTTTGGAGTAGGGTATGTTAGAAAATTTATTTTGTAGCCTTGTTTGACAATAGAGAGAACTCAACGGTCCAATGTAATTTTCTCCCAAGCTTCCCTGAACTTAAGGATTCTGCCCTCAACTGGAGGATAGTCAAAATTGGGGATTTGACTTCCTTGTAAAAGGCGAAGGGGTTCTTTGTTGTTTCTGTTCTCTTCGATGCTGACTCTGGTTGTATGTTTGAGGCGCTGCACGTTGAGGGGAGGCCTCAAATATGGTTGATATCTTTGTCTTGGGTAAAATTGTTGAAAATATTGGTAGTGATAAGATTTAAGTAAGAGTGCTGTTGATTTCTATGGTAGTGGGAAGAGGTTTCTGGTATTGCAGAGAACTCCTTCACTGCTGAATTGTCATTCTTTATATGGGAGACTGCTTCTTTCACCTTGGATCCAAGAGACTATCTCCTAAACATGGGGCATCAACTATTTTATTGTGGAGATCTTCTGATTCATCATTAGTATTTTTATGCAGCCTTTTGGTTTCAGATGTATGAGGAGAGGGTTCTGAGTGTTTCCTTCTGTTTATACTTTGAAGTGGTTGTCCTGGTGTCTGATTTAGTCTGGGCAGGTTCTGTAGATGCTGTTTCATATTTAGATTTGCTCCTACTTGAAGAGGTTGTTAGGGAAGCTGCCTTTGCTGTTGCTGATTTTCTGTCAGCAGTGGGTTGAGCAGAACAGCTGTCTATCAAACAGTTGAAGGAGAGGGATTTGAGCGGTTTTTGAAACGTATAAAATGAATATGTCTCTGTAAGAACTTTGCTCAGTCCTTTTTGAAGCTTGACTATCTGGGCCTTGTGCACAATAAATTGGCTTGGACCCTGCAATTGACTCCTGGATTTATTCGTTGTCTGCACTTCGCTGCTACATTGTGAGGTATGGAGCTATAGAGGAGGTGCTGATACAGAGAGGGTAACTGCTCATGGCATTTGCTGAAGAAACACTGAGATCCTCTGCTGGATCCTGTACTGAGGTTGGCGGAGTTCTTATGACTGGAGGAAGTGCTTTTGCCAAGTGAACTATCACGATTGCGATGCCACAGGAGAAGAAGAAAGTTGTTAGATTTTCTTTCTGGAGAGGAAGTGTCAGTCCTGCAGGCAATGCTGAAGTGTTTCGCTGTGTCTTCTGTTTTATAAGTGAATCTGAGGGGAAACAAGAGTAGAGGAGGACCTGTCTGTACTGTGCCATGGATGAAAAAAGGCTGGCACCGAAGAGGATGACGGCGGGAATAGGTCATGCAGGTGCAAAAGAAGTCCTAAGACTGGAGGAGGGTTCCATACACACTGGCTCTGTCCTGGACATCATGATGGTGTGTGGCTTCATTAAACCTGCTCGTCTACAGAGAATGCTTTATCTTATTTTACGTATCAAAAGCCAGTGTCTGTCTGTCATGCCACCATAAAAGGAGTCTGACATCATAAGGTTCTTGCCAACCAATCAGTTTCTAAACTGGTTGCCAAGCGATTAGGCAACCGCACTGCCCAGTGCTCAAAGGAAAGCCCCAGTTGTGTTTCCTTTGGAATAACTTAAGGAAGTTTCCCATATCCCCCATACCCACCCCCATGTAAGTACTCTCACACCCACTCACAAACAGGGGAGCGGAGGCTGGTGTGAATGCTTAGGGGAAAATGAGACGGAGAAAGATTAAAACTAGGGGGTTGCTGTGGCCCATTCTACTGAGATAGAGGAATAAGCTACCGAGGGGGAAAATGAGACTGGGTGGGGGGCCAAACTCAAAGCTGAAGGGGGATGGCTGAGGTAAAAGGTGGCTGCTGCGGGGTGGGAGCAGTGCCATACCTAATCCTGTGCAAGTGGTGCAGCCACACAGGGCTTAAAAAAATGGCGTTTTAGGGTTGCTGACTGCTGGTCTTGGCTCCCCTTATGCAATCTGCCTGTGTCCCAATGCTGCTTTCCCTGTTCCCTTGGCGGCAGCAGGGGCAGCAGCAGACCTCCAATTTAAAAAAAAATCATGGGTCTTTGCAACTCTGTGCTGGTGTGGTCTCTCGCTCCTCTGACGCGAGCATGGGTCAGAGGAGGGAGGGATCAGACTAGCCATGCAAGTGTGCAGATGGAAAGACCCACGTTTTTTAAAAAATTGGAGGTCTGCTGCCGCCACCACCACCGCTGCCGCTAAGGGAACTGGAAAAGCGGCGGCAGGGCAAGAGCAAGTCAGGCAGACAGCATGGGGGGGGAGGGGGCAGGGGGAGAAGCCAGATGGATATGAAGAAGTGTTGGTAAGATGGGAGATGCGGGACATGGAGGGATAGGGGCAGAAGGGCTATGCTGGGCATGGGGGGAAAGTCTGATGTCATCGTGGGGGAGGGGGGAGGTCAGCAGGTTTGCAAGTCACATAGGGAGCATTTATGGCTTGGTATGGCCCTGGGCGGGACCATATAAGCTTGCTGGGGGCAGGGCACTGAGGTGGGCTAAGCATGAGAGGAGGCAAAGAACTGGAGGACTGAGCTGTAGGAGGGAGGAAGGAGGAGAGAAAGGAATGAAAAGAAAACACATTAGGAAGTTTGTTAGCATGCTTTAAAAAAATCTAGTCTGTGCAAAACCAATTTAACCTGCAATGCATGCTGTTGAGTCAATGCTGACTTGACTCATTTTCTTAGCAAGGCGTGACCAGAATAGATTGCCAGGCCATTCTTCCAAGGTAAAGTGAGTTGCCCAAGGTCACAGGGGGTACTAGTGAAAATCAAACTGCGATCCTTTGGTCACCAGGCTACTGTTCAAACCACTAGGCTTCTCCACCACTCTCAATTTAGTATACATTAACAAATGCAGGTACAATTGGTTTGTAAACGTTAAAAAGTTGCAATGTGCATTAAAAATGTCTATAATTCACCCCCAAATGCCCAGAATCAGGAAAATGCCTGAGAAATCTGAAATGTAACCAAGACATTTTGCACATCTTTTGAAATTTTGCATATTCCGTGGTGCACCCCTTTCCAGTCTTGAGGGGGAATGAACTGTGCGTACTGTCAAATGTTCAAACTTTCAAATCCTGTCATTTATGGACAGAATTCTAGTGAAGGATTAATAAAGCTGGTCCGTGACGTGCTACAGAGTTCAAGGTAGGTGTGTACGAGCCTGAGGCAAGCATCTAAAATGTCTCACATTAATGAGCCCTTTGTCATTAGTTCCTTGAAGGCGCAGTCAAGAGGAATTTTGGTAATCATAAAACTATTGAAAGTTCAACAGAAGTAGATTTATAAATAAATACAAAGGATATGACAATTTCTGATTAGTCTGTAGAGCCTCTGCCCTTTAGTGCAGTGATTCTTAAATGGGATCTTCAAGAACACCTAATTGCGCTAGGGGCTTTTCTGCCTATGATGGTCTCAGCTTCTCCCAATCCTTCAATTTCACGTGGGTAGCACTGGTGACCTCTACTGGCTCCACGACATCTCGGCACAGTGACGAGTTTTGTGGTTTACTCTTCCTAAGTACTGTTGGTGAAATGTCCTGCTACCAGACCTTGACTTGGACACCTTGATTTCTATTACTCTCTCCAAGCGTCTCTGATATCAATTTCCACCATAGTCTCCCCACTCAGCCCAGATTTCAAATGTTCAGCCTTTCCCTCCCCCCATGGACATCTGATGTCTACATTCTCTCCAGTGCAGACCTCTAATGTCCATCCCCCTCGAGGATCTCTGATGTCCAGTCTCCTTTCTGCTATTACTACAACTTATCATTTGTATAGCGTTACTCAGCATATATTCAATACTGTACAAATGCACATAACAGCATTAACAATCAGTTCAAGATGGAAAACCAAAACAAACTGGGGGCTAAGGTTAGTCGTAAGGGAAATGATAAAAACACACATGGTAGAATAAGGGGGTCAGGCTCCAAAAGCAGCCTCAGGTGTTTTTTTAGCCTTGAGTTGAATGGGACCTTGCCGACCCCAGGAACACAGGAGTTGCCACTAAGCAAAGCAGCTTTGAGCTGTGAGGGATTTCTCTGCTGGCATTTCTGCTGATGGGAGTTAGTGTAATGTGACTGTGCTTTGAAGGCCCCGAGGATAGGCAGGTCTGGACTACTCTAACTGCTTTTTAGCACATACCCTGGCAACGAGTTCTAAAACTTAATTACAGTATGCCATGAGCTCTCGCCTTGTCTTCCCTGAGAACCCCTTGATCATCTAATGGTCCAATTGACTTCTTCACAGGCTTGACTTCTTGTTTCAAATGTACCTGAAAAAAGGTTTTATTGTGATTTTTTTTATCTTTAGAGCACAATTCTTTTCAAATTCTCATTTCCTAATCAATGCTTCACATTTAACTTGCCAGTACTTATGCTGTTTCCTATTTTCTTTATTTGGTTCCTTCATTTTTTGAAAGATGTTTTTTTGGCTCCAATAGGCTCTTTCACCTCAACTTTTAACCATGCTGGCTGTCATAAAGTCTCCCTTAAGTCTTTCTTAATGCATGGGGTACATCTATTCTGGGTTTCCAAGATTGCACTTTTAAACAATGTCAATGCCTATTGTGAACTCTTGACCTTTGTAGCTGCTCCTTTTAGTTTTTTCTAAATATTTTCCCCATTTTATAATAGTTTCCCTTCTGAAAATTAAATGCTGACACAGTAGATTTCCTTTGTATACTCACTCCAGTTATTAAGTCAGATTTGATCATATTATGACCATTAGTGCCAAGTGGTCCAACACAGCTATTGTACCAAATCCTGTGTTGCACAGAGGTCTAGATCTAAAATAGCTTTTTCTCTAGTCTGTTCTTGAACCAGCTGCTCCATGAAGCAGTCATTTATTTCATCTATACCTCCCTAGTATGTCCTGACTTGACATTTACCCAATTAATATTGGGGTAATTGAAAACACCCATAATGTGTTTCCTACTTTGTTAGGCTTCCCTAATTTCTGATAACATTTCATCATTTGTCTTGCTCATTCTGTCCAGGTGGACGGTAATAAACCCCTACCACTATTTTCTTTCCCTTTGCACATAGAATTTATATCCATAAAGATTTGAGGCCACATTTTATTTCCTGCAGAACTTTTTATTCAATATGACTCAATGCTCTCTTTAACATATAGCACCACCCCTCTACCAATTTGACCCATCTGATCATTGCAATATAATGTTTACCCTGGTATTACAGTGTACCATTGGTTGTCCTCCTTTCATTCAGTGCTATATATTCTTCCATCTTATTTTTAGGCTTCTAGAATTTGTATAGAGACATTTCAAGATATGTCTATTTGAATTTATGACCTTCAAAGCAGTCGACAGGGATAATTTGCAATCTTTCAAGTCTCTCTGCTCTTTATTTAAAGTCATCTGGGCCATTATAGTCTGTTTTGCAACCTTTCTATCAGGATTTATTTATTTAGACAGTTTTGTATACCACCTTATCCTTCAATCAAAGTGGTTACAACACAATTGGGGGATACAATTAACACGAGGGGATATGAGACACATACACTAACACATACAGGGGACATGGGCAATGGAGGGTTAAGTGGCTTGCCCAAGACCACAAGGAGCACCTGTGGGACTAGAAACCCCAGTCCTTCCGGCCCAAGGTTGCTGTCCTCTAGTGGGATTTGAACCACCAACCTTCCAGCCTGTGGTACCTTGCCCCAACCACTAGGCCACTCCTCCCTCACTTACTTCTCTGTTTTGATAGTATCCTTCAAAGATACCTTAGTCAGAAACATGTGCTCCTGAGTGATTAGCTGCTCTGTCTCCTTTTTAAATGTTAGTGCTCACAGCTGGTTCCAGCCTGGAGAAGATGAAGCCTGTCTTTGCAGTATACACTCCCCCTTCCACAGAATATAGTCCAGTTCCTGATAAATCCGAATCTTTTCTCCCTGAAGCATCTCATCCATGCAATGAGACTCCAGAGATCTGCCTTTCTCTTGGGTCCTGCACATGGAATAGGATGCATTTCTGAGAATGCTATCCTGTAGGTCCTGGATTTCAACGTTCTACCTGAAAGTCTAAAATTTCTCTTCCATATTTGCCTATATCATTGGTACCAATATGCAGGGGCAGTGCAACATCTTTTTGGTTGGCAGGACCAACAAATCAATTTTCAGCCCCATCCCCAAGCTCTCCAGCTTTTCGTATTGTGTTGAGCAAAGAATTGGTGGGGCCATGGCCCCTGTTGCCCACCCCATTCCACTATCTATGCCAACTTGTACCAGGACAGCAGGCTCCTCCCCAGGACTGTCTAAAATCTTATCTAGGTTATGCGTGAGGTCTGTCACCTTCTCATCAGGCAATACTCATGCCCTCAGGCCTCCAATGATTGACTCACTAACTAAAATGGCCATCCTAAGCATTGCCTCCTGGGCAGAAGTCCCTGGAGACACATCTTCTGTACTAGGGGATATTGCATCCTCAGGAGAGCAGGTCCTGGCCACAGGATCACTTCCAGCCACACCAAGGTGATGCCCTCCTTCCGGATGATCTCTCTCTCTCTTCAAGGCAGCATAGAGGCTGCCAGACTGGAGATGGGACTCTTCTACTAAGTCCCTGTAGGTCTCCTCTATATACCTCTCTGTCTGTCTCAGCTTCTCCAAATATGCTACTCTAGTTTGCAGAGGCTGGACTTGTTTTCTGAGAGCCAAGAGTGCTTTACACCTACATATCACCACATATCACCTTCGACCATTTGGGAAATAACCATACATATGACAGGCAACCCAAAAGACTGGCTGGCTACCATCTCACTGCTGGACTGCTGTCTGCTTCTTGTACTGAGTTGTTTAGCTATTTAGGGAGTAGGGATACTTAAATTAATATGAAGGCCTTCAGGATTGTTTTGTATATTTATGCTAGTATTTTGTGTTCGTTTCCTACTGAACAATAATCTAATCACTTGCTGATGAAAATATTCTGTGATGGCAAATTTCACGGAGAAAACGTAACATAAATTAAGGGATAGGAGTGAGGGGGGAGATTAACTATGTGCCTGTTTTGTATTAGGAGTCTAAAGGCCTAACTGAAACTAGGACAAATGAATTCTAAATCCTTGTTTCAAGCAAATACTTGTCTGGTTTGTATTAGCAGTCTAAAAGCTAACTAAAACCAGGACCAGCACCATACCAAGTTACAAATGCGTCCTTTGCAACTTTTGAACCTAGCGCCCCTTCCCTTCCCTCCCCCCTTATAACATATCAGACTAGCAGTTATGGGTTTAGTACTTCAGTCAAATAGTATTTCCAATGTCACATAAGCCTATTGGCTAATAGAATTATGTAAAAACACTGTGTGGCCGATATTCAAAGCCCTTAAAGGCTGGCCAGTTAAGGGTCTCACCATGAAATTCAGCGGCACTATCCAAATGATGCCTACTGATTAATCCCACAGACCACACCAGAGAGGTCTGGGGCAGAGCGTAGTTGGTGTTGGTGCTAATTGGATAAGTGCTGGATTTTCAGATACCATCTATCTGTCCGACGGGCTGCATGAACACTCCTCTCCAGATACTGCCTCTGAATATCCTGCTGATATTTAAGTGCCACAGCTGGCCTCCCCTGTGGGCTTTATCAGGTTTCCGTTTAGACTTTTTCTGCAATTTAATTTTTGCCCCCTTTTATATTTGCACCCTGTGCAGCCACACTGCTTGCACAGGCCTTGGTACAGTGCTGACTAGGGTAAATTAATTTTAGACCTTTAAACCAAACCAATGACTAATTTATGCTTTTAAAGACTTTAAAATATAGAATTTTCCAAATAAGTCCACAAACTCTTTCATCCCAGGGTTTAAGTCACCAAATTTTTCAGCAAAGTAGTGTGCACTTACCCTCAGAGATCTCTTCTGTTCTCAGATTCCTTTCAAGATCTGTGTGCAAATCCAGTCCTGCCTTTAAGGCACATTCTCAGCTCTGCTAGTTGGGTGGTAGAGGTTACTGCAGTAGCTGTCTTTCTTCTCTCCCTTCCTGGGCCCAAGCTCACTGCCTCTACCCAAGCCTGACCAACTCCATCAAACAGGAAATTTCAGTTTGGATCCCTCACACCACAATGCAGAGCACTGAGGCCTGAACCAACATTTGGAATGTCCATAAGAAGTACTTGCATGAATAGGACAATAACAGGAGACTTTATATATTTTGATCCTCTAGGGTCAGAATTAGAAACCTCTACTAATACTTAAGTTAAAACCTCTATTATACAGGTACCCTGGTCCTTGAGGGCCATCCACAAGCCTGTTTCATCAGAATATTCACAATGAATATCCATCCAGAAAATGTGCAGATCTTTAATGTCAAAATTAGGTTGCTTGATCCCCTGGAAAACCAGACCTTGAGGGCCAGGGTTTTGCTCTTCTGCTGTCTTCTGAAACTTTGGAGCAGGAGTGGAGGAGTGGCCTAGTGGTTGGGGCAAGGTACTTCAGGCTGGAAGGTTGGGGGTTCAAATCCCACTAGAGGACAGCAACCTTGGGCTGGAAGGACTGGGGTTTCTAGTCCCACAGGTGTTCCTTGTGGTCTTGGGCAAGCCACTTAACCCTCCATAGCCCATGTTCCCTGTAAAATAGGTATCTCTAAGTTATAATGCCCTGTTCAGTGTAAACCACACTGATGCAGAATAGCATGGTATATAAGAGAATATAAATAGAACCAAGGCATTTACACTTTTTCATGGGATAGCAATTTTCAGGAAGCCCTACTCCCTTCGAACTGACTATACAGATAGGAGACCATTTCATAAGGAGCTGTGTAAAGCTACATGCCGTCAGTGCACGCAAGGTAGATGGAATGGCCTTCATACCAGTCACTGTTTTGCAAGTAAGCATGTCAGGACAATGGCACATACTTTTGGTGTGGCCGGAGCATGGATGGAGCGCACATTTACATGCATAAGTTATAAAGTACTGTAACTTAGGCCTGCTCTTCAGAAAACTAGGCACAGACTGTAATTTATGCCAACCCTAGGGCTGGTGTAAGTATTTGCACTTAGATTTAACGCGTGTGTTTGGGCACATACACTCCTATTTTATAAAGAAAAGTAGGCACCCACTTATAAAATCCCCTGCACGTCAGGATGAGATCTGGAAGCATTCCTTATCTGACTCCATTGTTTTCACTGGACAGACTATTTATTTATTTTATTTATTTATCCAGATTTGTATACCACTTTTTGCTTCAATCAAAGTGGTTGTTTACATAGGTTGGGATGACATTACACAGGTTGGGACAACATTAAATAGGGGTGACTGGACGTACACAGAGACTAATGGGTGGGATCATACACAGAGACTAATGGGTGGGATCATTGTACATTTAGGTTTGTGAAAGGGGTCTTTAGTATGATTGGTTGTATCATTCTATGAATAGATAGGTCTTAAGGGATTTACAGAAGTCTTTGAGGTCATTTGTTGCCCACAATTCATCCGGTAGGGAGTTCCAGAGGGCTGGTGCGGAGAGGGATATGGCTCTTTTGGAGGTTACTTGTTTTGTTTTATGGTAGCCAGTGGGTACATGGAGTCTGTTGCTGCTATTGTTTCTAGACTAGAAAGGAATACCAAAAACCAGGGGCAGTGGAACACCCTTTTTTTTTTTTGTTTGGAGGGGCCAAAAAATGTAATCTCCAGCCTAGCCCCCAAACACTCTACTTGGTGGGGCCATGACCTTTGTGGTCCATCCCCATTCTACTGCCTATACCACAAACTGTGAAGAACAGGAGGGAGAAGAAAGTCTATCACATTCCCTTAGGGGCAGACTGAGGAAACAGCTAGCACCTCTTATTAGGGAGAAGTTTGTGGTAGCTTTTGGGGTTCAGCATAGGCTCGTTTGACTTCCTATGCTTTGTGCTGGAGAAATCCTCTGACCTTTTCCTGTTTTTGGGATGGAGTGAACCATTGACCCTATCCCCACTTTAGGTGGATGTAATACACTGACATTGTAGTGACCTACTGGAATTTTTCTGTTTTGGGTCAACATGATCTGCTGGTACTGTCTCTCGATTGAGGCTGCAGTGACCCTTTGCGTCGCCCTTGCTTTGAGCTATAATGATCCACTGTTACTGCTTTAAACTGGAATGACCAGCCGGCACTGCCCCTGCATTTACTTGGAGTGACCCTTTGGCCCTGTGCTGGCTTTGGGATGGAGTGACCACTGGCATACTCCTGCTTTATGCTGAAGTGACCGACCAGAGTGACTTAGTAGCACTGCCCTTGTTTCAGGCTGGAGTGACCTGCTAACTCTGCCTCTGTTTTAAGTTGGCATGACACTTGGGCACTGCCCTTACTTTGGCACAGTAAACCACTGTTACTCCAGTGATTCGGAGCAATCTGGGGGTATTTTGGGCACAGCAAAGAGAGAATCTAATTCTCACAGCTGTGTGCGGCCCCAGCGCACCTCCTGAGTCTGAAGCCTTCATGCTCTCATCTCAGTTTCCCCGCAAATCATGTGCCTCCCTTTCCTGCTGCACATGGACTAAGGGCTCTGGGTACTAAGCATTTCCCCCTTAGACACAAAAATGTATAAACCCCCCTGTTACACCTCTGACCATGAGACTTGTTTCTGCTGTTTAGTTTCTCTGAGGTTTGAATATTCTCTTGCTTTTCCCCCTCATGCTTTTATTTCCTGATCCCTTGAAGGGAAATTCTCCTGCACCTCCCCTGGACCAGGATCATAATTTTATCTGGAGCAGCCGCTTACCTGGCTATGGGCCACTCAACTGTCAACTTTCAACTTCTCCAACTGAACGGAACTTGAAGAATTCCAGAGAATTCTTTCCAGCTGCACCGGAATCCCCCCAGGAGAAACCCAGGATGCTATGCAGATACTACCTCTGGGACTTACTGCTTAACATTGCACCGGAACCCACCCCCCCAGGAGAAACCCGGGATGCTATGCAGATACTACCTCTGGGACTTACTGCTTAACATTGCACCGGAACCCCCCCCCAGGAGAAACCCGGGATGCTATGCAGATACTACCTCTGGGACTTACTGCTTAACATTGCACCGGAACCCCCCCCCAGGAGAAACCCGGGATGCTATGCAGATACTACCTCTGGGACTTACTGCTTAACATTGCACCGGAACCCCCCCCCCCGGAGAAACCCGGGATGCTATGCAGATACTACCTCTGGGACTTACTGCTTAACATTGCACCGGAACCCCCCCCCCCCCCAGGAGAAACCCGGGATGCTATGCAGATACTACCTCTGGGACTTACTGCTTAACATTGCACCGGAACCCCCCCCCAGGAGAAACCCGGGATGCTATGCAGATACTACCTCTGGGACTTACTGCTTAACATTGCACCGGACCCCCCCCCCCAGGAGATACCCGGGATGCTATGCAGATACTACCTCTGGGACTTACTGCTTAACATTGCACCCGAACCCCCCCCCAGGAGAAACCCTGGATGCTATGCAGATACTACCTCTGGGACTTACTGCTTAACATTGCACCGGAACCCCCCCCCCAGGAGAAACCCGGGTTGCTTTGCATATACTAACACTGGGATTTAATGCTTAACATTGCAAGGGCACCCCCCCCCCCCCCAGGAGATACCCGGGATGCTATGCAGATACTACCTCTGGGTCTTACTGCTTAAAATTTCACCAGAACACCCCCCCCAGGAGAAACCCGGGATGCTATGCAGATACTACCTCTGGGACTTACTGCTTAACATTGCACCGGAACCCCCCCCCAGGAGAAACCCGGGATGCTATGCAGATACTACCTCTGGGACTTACTGCTTAACATTGCACCGGAACCCCCCCCCCGGAGAAACCCGGGATGCTATGCAGATACTACCTCTGGGACTTACTGCTTAACATTGCACCGTAACCCCCCCCCCCCCCAGGAGAAACCCGGGATGCTATGCAGATACTACCTCTGGGACTTACTGCTTAACATTGCACCGGACCCCCCCCCCAGGAGATACTCGGGATGCTATGCAGATACTACCTCTGGGACTTACTGCTTAACATTGCACCGGAACCCCCCCAGGAGAAACCCGGGATGCTATGCAGATACTACCTCTGGGACTTACTGCTTAACATTGCACCGGAACCCCCCCAGGAGATACCCGGGATGCTATGCAGATACTACCTCTGGGACTTACTGCTTAACATTGCACCGGAACCCCCCCCCCAGGAGAAACCCGGGATGCTATGCAGATACTACCTCTGGGACTTACTGCTTAACATTGCACCAGAACCCCCCCAGGAGAAACCCGGGATTCTATGCAGATACTACCTCTGGGACTTACTGCTTAACATTGCACCGGAACCCCCCCAGGAGATACCCGTGATGCTATGCAGATACTACCTCTGGGACTTACTGCTTAACATTGCACCGGAACCCCCCCAGGAGAAACCCGGGATGCTATGCAGGTACTGCCTCTGGTCTTACTGCTTAACATTGCACCGGAACCCCCCCAGGAGAAACCCGGGATGCTATGCAGATACTGCCTCTGGGTGTTACTGCTTAACATTGTCACTGTATTTAGGGCAGCACTGGAAAATCTCCAGTCTTCCAGGGCTGCACACTGGTCAGGTTTCAGGGTATTCATGATGAATATGCATGTGGTAGATTTGCATACCATGGAGGTAGCATGCATAGCTCTCACATTTTGGGGCTTATAAATATAAAATTGGCTCAACTCCAGGCTTCACTCATTCCACCTTGCTGCTTCATATGCTTGGAACAAACTATCCGAGTTAGTACGTCAGGCTCCCCCTCTGACCCTATTCAAATCAGGGCTAAAACCCACCTCTTCGAGGCTGCGTTTGGATCCTGATTTCCTTAGTCTACGACTTATCACCCATCTGTATCTTATGATTCCTTTTGAATTGCCCTAGTCCCCAGTTGTTGTTGTTGTGTGGTCTGTCCTAATTAGATTGTAAGCTCAGATGAGCAGGGACTGTCTTACAGCGCTGCGTACGCCTTTTAGCACTATGCAAATGATAAATACTAGTAATAGTAGAGTACCCATTTCAGCCATGTGAGTGAAATATCTCCGGAGTGCGTTTTACTTTCACAAACTGTTATGCTCATTTTGGTTCTTGAAAAAATGGATTTTTTGCAGGTTCTGATCTCTTTACATAAGAATTATCCAAAGATTTATTTATTTATTTACATTCTCTTATATACCGCGCTATTCTGATGGTGATGTTATATGTAGCACTTGTCAGTGGAACTTAGTGCTTCCTAATATTTGTTAGAACTCTCATTTGTACTGGGATGAAGCCATCCCTGTGAACTAGGCCTGAGACCCTGTATATCCTTTTTGCATGCGTTTGGAGGTCCCTAGAGCAGAGTTTCTCAATTTTGCTCCTGGGGACTCCTAGCCAGTTGGGCTCTTAGGATTGCCACAATAAATATGCATGAGAAAGATTTGCATAAAATGGATCTCCCACTATATGCAGATTTATCTCATTCACCGTATTCATTGTAGTAATCCTGAAAACTCAACTGGCTAGGTGTGCTTCCAGGAGAGGGTTGAGACGCACTGCCCTAGAGGTTTTATATCTAAGATCTGCAGTTAGCGTTTTGCAGGAGAGAGCAAAGTGTAAAGAGCCTCCCAGGCTATCTCCTGTTTCAGCATGGAAGGTTCCAGTTTAACAGGGAAACTTGGATTTTGCTTTGACCTAAGACGAAAGTTACAGTAGAACCTTTCAAAAATCTCATCTCACTGGAGCCTTTTCAATTAGTGCAAAATGCTGCAGCATGGATTATGGATGGGTGGATCGCATATCTGCAGGGCTGATTGATTGATCTACGCTAGCTTCCTGTTAAATGCTGGGTACATTTCAAGTGATTATGTTTGGTGTTTAAAATTTCAAACACTATTGATTACAGACTTGAACACGCACATCCATTTTTATGAACTAACTTTGTCCTGCGATTCAGACAGCAGGAGCTCTTACATGTTCCCCTGTTGTGAGGTGCTCAAAAGATGTAGACACACTCTAGTTCTTTTGCAGAAGCAGGACTTCAGTTGTAGAATTCTTTTCCACTACCTTGACGGATGTATTTATTCAGAATGGTATTGTTATAATAAATTTAGGAGGGTATACTGAACGTGGAGTGGAAGAGTAGCCTAGTGGTTAGAGCAGCAAACTGAAATACAGGGTTCAAATCCCGTTGACAGTCACTGTGGCCTTGGCAAATCACTTAACCCTCCATAGCCTCAGGTACAAAGTTAGGGGCCCTTTTGCTAAAATGTACTAGGTTTTTGGCCACAATCAACATTTGTTAGGTACAACTGTTCTGTGGTAAATGTCGTGAGCATGGCCAGCACATGCCAGACCCCTCAGTGCTTGTTCCGGTCCTTATGAATTACTGTGGGTGCACTTTGCTGCACCTATTGAGGTAGCGTTAGGTGAACCTGCAACCTGCGCTAATGGCGATATTAATAGCTAGCAATATGTCCCCGTGCTAACTGCAATGTGCTCACCAGGCCCACTGTCTGGCACCCCATTCACCACCTCAATGAGTGATTGGTAGTTAATGTGCGAATCAGTGCACGATAACTGTTATGCCCCCGTGGTCTGTAGCAGTAATCACAGACCCTTGCGCACAGTTACCACATGTGAAAAAGCATGCTCACTGCTTAGTGCAATTTACTAAAAGAGCTCCTTAGATTGTAAACCCTCTGGGGACAGGAAATACCTACAGTACTGTACCTGAATGTAGCTCACCTTGAACTACTACTGGAAAGGCCTTTGATAAATATAAAACTTATA
The DNA here is from genome assembly GCA_033557465.1 of Ichthyophis bannanicus. Lineage (NCBI taxonomy): Eukaryota > Metazoa > Chordata > Amphibia > Gymnophiona > Ichthyophiidae > Ichthyophis > Ichthyophis bannanicus. The sequence goes on from CM066041.1 coordinate 295,672,869, forward strand.
TCCTCATATTATATTCGTGGTGTTCTGTCTGCATGAGTAATGGTGTGTGTATGCTGTAAGCCACTAGAATAAGAGACTATGGAAGTTAGAAATGTAATAAAAGAAATGAAATTGCTTCCTTCCCGGATTCCCATCTGCATTTCTGTACCTAGCAACTGTATTTATCCCCATTGGGGTGCTGACAGGGAGTCAGAATGCTACAGTTGAACTGCTCGACCTTTTCTGGGATTTCCCAGCTTAAGAGGTGACCAGTCAGTGCATGAAAGCAGGGGAGCAGCACGTAGCTGCATACACCCAGAGAGTGCTTCTGAACATCAATTCAGAACTGGTTCGGCCACCTAGAAATAGTGTCTCAAGGATTATAAACACCCTGCTGGCGTTCCGAGATCAGCTGAGAAGTTTAATGCATCAATGGTTTTTCCCCTGGACTGAACCTGTAAATATCATCTTCCTCTGTAAATAAAGACAGAACGTTTTTTGGAGCCACAGTCGATGCAGGGATTCAGACTTGCTGCTTAGTTGAGTGTTCACCAGAGAGTGCACAAGTGGTTTTCAGGTATTTCACCATCTCAGAGCAAGCAACCCTACAAAGAGACATTTGGCCGCCTTGTAGCACTAAGATATTCACTATAACACTGCATTGACCATTGATTGTCAGGAACCCTAAATCCTATGTCAGGATTTATTCCAGTACACAGGGTTACTGTTACAAGAGCTTTCAAAAGCACATAATTCTCTTCTTTGACTAGTGAGCGATAGCTATAGAAACTAAGGGGTATGTTTACTAAACTGCGTTAGTGCAATTCGCGTTAGGAGCCGCGGTAGTAACAGAAACCCCAAATAAGGACATGGGCGGTACATCGTCAGCACTAACGTGCGTTAAAAAAAATTAACGAGCGTTACCGGGCGCCGTGATGCGTCACTGCGCGTTAAATGTAAGAAGACGTACAGACACAAAGCACTGAAACAGAGCTGTAGCACAATGGTTACGGTACTGACCGCTGTTACAGGCAGCATGGGTTCGAGTCCCCAGTGTGCCTAACGCAGAAAGCTGTCCCAGGCATCACCCTGTACATTACAGAGGGAAAGAGGAGGCATGTTTTTCGTTACGCTGAGTATTGGTGTCAGAAAAACACCCTCGGAGTGTGCCTAGCCACGTACGTTGGTGCGTAGCCCCGTGCGTACAATCGTGCGTGGGTACGTGTGGTTTTACGTGCGTGGATACGTGTAGTTTTACCAGTGTGGGCATCTTATTTTACAGACTCTGTAGGGTGTCTTGCACCTATGCATTATGCTAGCAGATGTACGTGTGATGGCCTATGGTTTATCAGAGCCTGTGAGCAGGTGCTGGGGTTGCACAGGGTTGGATTGTGCCAGTCACACCCATGATGCACTGCACATGCAAATCAGCTGTCCACAGATACACACCATGGGGAATGCACCCCCACAGCACCTTGGCCTGGTAGGGGGAACTGACCATGTGCACCCCCACAGCACCTCGGCCTGGTAGGGGGTACTGACCGTGTGTTGTACTGGCACAGAGTAGCTACACACCGTCACATTGTGCGGGTACTGTGCTCACCCTGATGGTGCAGTGAGGCGCCCAGCACCAGGTCCACAGCACCGTCCATGGTGCAGGTCCAAAGCAGTGTTACTGTATGAGATAGGTAGGTTCTTCAGGACCACCTTGGACATCTCTGTTTGTTTCAGTCAGGTGTAGCCCCCCTCCCCCAGGGCCGAGGAAACAAACAGGGTCTCCCATCAAAAGATCCACAGTCTACCTCCCTGCAAAGGTAGCAGTAGAAGGGAACATTAACCCTAGTCCTGCTGAGGAACAGACACCCCACAGGGCAATCAATGCAGCTCTGTACACAGCTATAACACAATAGTAGACAGACATTAGGCCTGGATATGGTATGCTGCACCCCACCACTATCTGATATTCCCCTGGTGCAAGCCATCAGCCACTGCACCCTGCAAGCCACTCCATTACAACACCTACCAGCTGCAAACAGTCTGCTAGTGCCCAGTGGAGATGCCTGCACCCTGAACTGGGATGTCAGCATACACAGCAAGCAGATACATCAGTGACTGGGCCCCAAAAGGAAACCCATATTTATTACATGAGAGAAATGCTAGATAGCACTATGGGAGTGCCTAGCCATGCTGTGGTCACTGCACAGTCAGGGTGAGAGTGATCTCTCAGCAGGATATACTGAGGTCACCCTGTCTGTGTAGGTGGTGGCCGGGCACTACAATGTGCCTGTCACTGCCCTATGCCCTGTGCAGATGCACCCTGGCCAGCCCACCCTGTCCAGCCTATACCCATGGTACCTTGCTCCTCATTATGCACATTGGCAGCCCAAAACTGGCAACATTGCTGGCAGTGTGGGCTGTGGAAGGTGTTTGCAGCCACCACACACTGGATCAGGGGTGGGCACCTCCGGTCCTGGAGGGCCGCAGACCAGTCAGGTTTTTGGGATATCCCTAATGAACATGCATGGGATATATATGCATTAGAGATATCCTGCCAACCTGACTGTTTGTGGCCCTCCAGGGCTGGATTTGGAGACCCCTGCCTTACACCTCTGTCATTTAAGATCATGAGTGGGCAAGGTACAGATGTCCTAGACATTGAAAGGGTATATAGAATGTGTCACATTCCTCCTCGATTCTCACCACCACCAAAATGTTGTCTAATAGACAATTTTTTGGTGGTGGTGAGAAGTGAGGAGGACTGTGACAAATTCTATCTAAACTTTTTGATGTCTTGGACATCTGCACCTTGTCCACTCACAATCTTAAATGACAGAGGTGCAAGGCAGGGGTCTCCAGATCCAGCCCTGGAGGGCCACAAACCAGTCAGGTTGGCAGGATATCTCTAATGCATATATATCTCATGCATATTCATTAGAGATATCCCGAAAACCTGACTGGCCTGCGGCCCTCCAGGACCAAGTTTGCCCACCCCTGCACTGGATAGACAGACAGCCACCCCCACACCTATGCCAGCATTGTGCTACTATAGAGGTGGTCAGCAGCCATACCCACCACACCAGTCATGGGCATAGTACAGGCATGGATATGGTACACAAGGCTGTTGGGGGGTCACTCGCCAGGATGGTGAACACTGTCAGAGACCAGACCTGCAGCAAACACCGCAGACATCAGAATGATTGTTATGGTGGAGCTCAATGAGCAAACTGTGCTTAACGTAGGAATTGATATCTGCCAGTTATCATAGGGAACGTTTGATAGCTCTGTACCATATACCCAGGTGTAGGGTGGCATTGCTAAGGTATGCAACTGCTAGTATTGGGAGATACAGGCAGGGCCCAATGTCTTGCCTCTCCAGGAGGCATTGGCCAATGGGGCCTGTGGGTGGGTGTGTGGCCCTGTTGGCTGCTGCTTTACGGCAGAGTTCCCCAACTCCAGTCCTGGTGTTCCAAACACTGTTCGGGTTTTCATGCTGTCCCTCATAAATATGCATGAGCTACATCTGCATACCATGGGGGTGGTGCATAGCTATGCAGCACAGGCATCTTTATTAGAGGCAGCATGAAGCCGGAATGGTGTGGGGCCCTCCAGGACTGCATTTGCGGGACTCTGCTTTAGGTAATGTGCCTGTTTCTGGTGTGGTAAAATATAGGCCATGCGTATGTTCTCTGCAATAAAGGAGTGTCTTTACTATCACTGTTTAGTGGTGGGTAGAACTATGGGGACTGGGTTGGCAGGAGCCCCAGCTGGGATTTGAACCTGTGATCTTCTGATCTTACAGGTGCTGGCTGTGTCTGTTGCACCACACTGTGGCCACAGAAACAGTGCAGTCCCTGGAGTTAGTTAAACCGGCCTGATGAGTCAGAAACCCTGCTCTGCAACAGGTTTACTGTGGCCTCATTTACCTTGTATGCAGGCAAAGGTGCCCATAAACCTCAGAAAAGGGGCACACACCCATAACCAAGCTGGGCAACAATGATATCATTGGGAAACGTTACACCACACACCCAGGACAGCTCCATTACAATGTAATGCTCTTTGAAAGGGTCTGCGGAGCGTAGACCCTTCCACACATCATTTCTTTTTATTTTGGTGCTTTCCAGGGCATTTTGTTCCTTGTTGCCCATTGCTATCACTGTTGCCCAGCTAAGTTATGCTTTTTAAAATGTTTCTTGTGGTCATTTTTAACGTTTTATGTGAAATTTTGTTCTGTGCACATGTATCACACTGCTCACGTTTTGTGGGTTTCCCCGGTTTTTCTGTACATTGCTGACGGAAATGGTTTCTCTTCCCTTTAAATGCCTTTAACGACAGGTTTTCATTCGCGTTGGAATTGAGCTCTGAAATTCAGCGCGTTAGTATGAGGGGAGCCTCTCCCCGCCCACTCTCCGTCCATTGACCCCTTCTCTCCGCCCACTCTCCACCTTCTGCGCTGTTTTAACGCGCCGCGGAGCTTTACGATCGTTAACTACGGTTAACGCGCGTAGTATGATGTTAACGGTCGTTAGCGCGTCGGTACACGCGTTATATGGCACTTACGGTCGTTAACGTCGTATAACGCGCATTAGTCAAGTTTACCGCACTTTAGTAAACATCCCCCTAAATGTAGGACTCAAATGTTATTGCTCTGAACTTTTACAAACTAGACTATATAAGCTTGAAAGGAATTTTTAACTCTGTTAGTCAATGTTATAAGCATCTGGAAAGAGGGGGCACCAGGAGTGAGGTTTAAATCTTCTGCTTCTTACGACCTTGGGCAAGTCACTTAACCCACCTTTGCTTAAAGTACAGATTTAAATTGTAAGCCCTATGGATCCAGGAAAATATCCCTGTGCCTGAATACAATTTTCCTTGAATTTCTGAGAAAAGAGTGAGCTAAATCCAATTGCCCTTAGCACTGTGCATGATGGCAGCTCAACATCACACCAAACCCTTGCTGGTTCTGTTAGCACAAGCAGAATTTCAGAAAATGTAGGGTTGGGAAATGCTAATTTAAAACAATGAGGTCAATATTCAGGATCACTTATGTGGGCAGCATTGGGGGTTAGCTCCATAAGTGATTCCTATAAGAATTTTATGCTGGCCAGCGGATACATTTTGGGGTATGTTTACCAAAGAGTGGTAATGTTACTGGCGATAAGCGCAGCGTTAACGTAATGCCATATAAGGAAGCGGGCATACTGGTGTTAAGGTAGCAATGGCCATGTAACGCACATTAAAGGGCGCCTTGGCCAGTTAGCGCACATTAACAGGACATTGCACGTTAAAGCTGAGAAAAAAACACATTACAAGGCTGACAAGGCGCTTTATAAGGTGCCTTATGGGGTGCCTTATAAAGCGCCTTATAAGGCGCCCTAAAAAGCGCCTCATGAGGCGCCTTAGGTTAAGGCACCTTATAAGGTGCCTTAACCTAAGGTGCCGTATAAGGTGCCCTAAGGATGTTAAGGTGACCCAAGATATGGTGCCCAATGGCAGTAAGGTGCCCCAAGTAGACAAGCATGAAATGTAAGGGCAAAAACTTGATGTAACCCTAACAATGCACAGAGCACCAAGGAAAGGCAATGGACAAGTGATGGAAGGAAGTAGAGGTGGGAGCTGATGGACATGCCAAATCTGCATGCAGCCGATGTGGCAGCTGGTAAAATGGACAAACATATTGGAGGCAGCTGTACCGATGCACAGGGAGTTGGCAATGTAAAGTGCTACAATGACAGTGTGGGTGGAAGAGGATGGGAATACGTGTCCACCAGTGGAGGTAGAGGTGGCAAGATATCTGCAATGATAGGAGGACAGAGGAGTAGCAGTGCCATGCAGAGCAAACACAGGAGAGGCAAGCATGGAGAGCCGCAATGCAGAAAAGGGTACCAGTGCAGGACATGGGGAAGCAGCCAGCACATGAAGACAGGATGCTACACAGCTGACAGATGCAGACAGAAGGACAGAAGGATGGCTCGCAATTGTGATGAGGGTACTATGTGCTGGCAGCACAGATCTGCAGAGATATGACTGTCACAAGAATGAAAAGGGACTTGCCTCGGACAGACCTAATAAAATGAGACCATAGAGGGATTGAATCCATGACCTCTGCCTAGGACGTCATTGTATTAACCAGTAGGCTATACCTCTATGGCATCTGTCTCAGCAATGGCTGGCTACAGAAAGACCACCGCACAAACTGTCTGCAGTGTCTACCAGGATAGGTTAAACCCACCAGTACCCATGATGCAGAACAGCAGCCTACATCTGATCACCAGATGGGGTATGCAGCTCTCCAGCGTGGTAGGAGGAACTGACCGTGTGTGATACTGGCACAGAGTAGCCACACACCATGCCATTGTGCCGCTTCTGTGTTCACTCTGAGGGTGAGGTGAGGCGGCCAGCACCAGGTCCGCAGTACCTGGGTTGCTTGAGATAGGCTTTGCCGCAGGGCCCTATCATTGCCAGTGTGTGACAGGTATTCCTTGCAGCCACACCCAAGATAATCCTGTGTCCATCTGTATTCCCCAGTCACATCTAGCACTTGGGGACCAGGAGCCACCCAAGTTAAGCATATCCAGTGTGGCTGCCATGGTCAATTGTTATAAAAGCAGAGGGGTGTCTGGACCCACATGTGGTTTATGTAGCCCCACCTACCAACCCGCCCTGTCTGGGTCAAGGTAGTGGACAGGATCTGCCCCCAATAGACCCACACTCTACATCTTTGCAATGGAGGCAGTAGAGGGGCATGATGAAGGGCTGTAGGACCATCAACCCCAGTCCTGCTGGCAAAAGGGCACTGTCCAGGGCAGTTGATGCAGATCTGTACTTATCACACAGGCACTGGCAGTAGGCCTGGAACAGCTCAGCTGCCTCCACCACACTCTAACATTCACCAGCAGAAGGCATGGTCAGTCTGCACCCTGCAAGGCATTCCAGCCATACACATGCTGACTGCAGACAGACTGCTAGCCAGTCCATAGTGCATGTCCCCAGAGAAACTATGTGCACCCATAAGTGGGATATAAGCACAGACACCAAGCAGGTATCTCAGTGATTGGGCCTCAGAGCAGGGAACACACAAATATCACTTGAGAGAAACACTGTATAGCACTCTGTGGGAACCGAGACATGCCTTGGTCACTGCTTAGTCAGGGTGAGAGTGACCTCCCAGCATGATATGCTGTGGCCACCCTGTCCATGCAGGTGGTGGTTGGGCACTACAATGTCCCAGCCATTGCCCCATACACTGTGCAGATGCATCCTGCCCAGTCCGCCCTATACCCACAGTACCTTGCTCCTCATTATGCACATTGGCAGGCTAACGCTGGAAACAGTGTAAGCATTGTGGGCCCAGTGAGGAGAAGGCAGCCACAAAACAATGGATAGACATACACACACTCCCACTCCTATTTCAGCATTGTGCAAAGATAGGAGTGGTTGGAAGCCCTGCCTGCCACACTAGTCCTGAGCACAGTGCAGGCATTGCTAAGGTATACAGGTGCTAGTAGTAGTGCTTTGGTGGTAGGTGCTGCTCCATGCAGGGCCCAACAGCCTGACTCTCCATGAGGCTTTGGATCAGGGGTTCTCAACCCTGTCCTCGGGACCCCACTAGCCAGTCGGGTTTTCAGGCTATCCACAATGAATATGAATGAGATATATATGCATTAGAAATAGCCTGCCAAACTGACTGGTTTGTGGCCCTCCAGTGCTGGATTTGGGGACCCCTGCCGTACACCTCTGTCAAGTACGATTGTGAGTGGGCAAGGTACAGATGTCCTCGACATCAAAAGGGTAGATAGAATGTGTCACATCCCTCCTAGTTTCTCACCACCACCAAAACGTTGTCTAATAGACAATATTTTGGTGGTGGTGAGAGGCGAGGAGGTATGTGACATATTCCATCTAATCTTTTTGATGTCTTGGACATCTGTACCTTGCCCACTCACAATCTTAAATGACAGAGGTGTAAGGCCGGGGTCCCCAAATCCAGCATTGGAGGGCCACAAGCCAGTCAGTTTGGCAGGCTATTTCTAATGCATATATATCTCATTCATATTCATTGTGGCCTGTGGGTATGGGTGTTTGTGCCCCTGTTGGCCGATATGCTAGGGAGTGCACATGTTTATGTTGTATGTGCAATGTGGGGTAAAATGTAAGGACATGGTCTGCAGGAGCCACAGCTGGGACTTGAACCTGTGACCTTCTGTCCCAGGACACACTGGCTGTACTGCACCAAACTGTTGCCACAGAGGCAGGTCATTCCCTGGGGATACCATTACTGTTCTTCAGACAGACCTTGTCTGTTGCACTACACGCCACCCACCTAAACAGGGCTTGGCCTTGGTCTGCTGTGGGCAGATGCCACTGTTCCCTCCACCACCAGCACCCCTCCCCCCACCATGCTGACATGCCCATATGCTGGTGGTGCGCAGTCCCAGGCCATCCAGTGTGCAGGTAGGCAGCTGCCTAGGGTGTGGGGTCCGGGGTAGGGGTGCCTACATAGACATCCATGCTTCCCCCCAGCACTGCCTGCCAATGTTATGTGCCCTTGGGGGTACCTGCTGGGTAATGTCCCCTGGATGGGACACTGTGGGACACAGACTCGTGGGCATGTTTGACCTTGGTCAGTTGCTGTCATGCTGCTTTCCAGATTTTGCATTCCTATGTGCCATCTAGGCTTCTGCCTAGCCCACCCTGTGCCCCAGCTGCCCCACTGCATGTCCCACCTGCAGCCCCCTATGCCCTATTTGCAGCATTGCCATAGTGCCCTTTCATACCTGGGCACTATGCTATTGCTGCACATGTAGCACTACTATCACTTTTTTTGAGTTCCCTGCCTATGCTGTACATTGCTGACACTTAAATAGTTTCTCTCTCCTGCAAATATGCATCTAACGACAGGTTTGCACTCGCGGTAATGTTCAGCCCTTCAGTTCCCTGCGTTAATGTAGCAGGAGCCACTCCCCGCCCACTCCTCGCCCATTGACCCCTTCTCTCTGCCCTCTCTCCTCCCTCTGTGGGACTTAACACTGCAGGAGACGTTAACACGCGATAATGTTGCATCTGGTAACGTTAGCGCATGTTAACGTTACATTTGGTAACGTTATTGCACATTAACGTAGCCACTGCTATGTTACCGCGGTTTAGTAAACATACCCCTTTGTCTTCATAAGATAATGAATGCTAAAATTTATTCCTATAAGTTGAAGAGGGGCAGGAGTATTCAGGAGCGGAGCCAAAGGTTTTGGGGATACTGGCAATATTCAGCTGCTGTCTGGATACCTTAGTCTGTATAAGTAGACTCCATAAATAGTAGTCCTAATCCTAAAAGGATAACTTAGCTACATAATTTTATCTGTCTAAATCAGCAGTGCAACTTATATGGATAGATTGGCTGAAAATCTGCATAATTTATCTGGATATTTCGATGTAATGACCATCCCATTGAATATTGACCCCTATCACTACAACGTTCAATCCGCTTTCCATTATAATAAGCATTGTTGGAATGAGATCAAATGTATAAATAAAGAAAACAAAGGTAGAAACAATACTGTGTATAACATGGCTAAATCCATTTCATGACTAGCTTTCAGGAGTCTACAGTCCCTTCCTCAGATCTCAAGTAGAACATCTGTTGAAAGTAAGGGCTTCTTTTGACAGCTGCTATTGGCAGCTAGGATCCTGCAGTATGACAGTGACCTGCAGTGGCTGGTTAAGATAATGACAGGTTATTATTCTCAAGTGATTTAATTTTCTTGTCTACTCTTCCCTACCTCTCTCATTTTGTGGTGTGCCGGTAGCCCAGTGTTTCATAACATGAAATTAGAACAAGAATTGATGGGAACAAAATAAGTTCTTATAGCTAGGTTGTAATTTCTTATGTTAATTTTGTATAATTTAATTCCAGTATTTCTAGTCCACTTGTACAAAAGATTGAAGGTGGATTATAAGGTCATAAAAAGCTAACAGTATAACAATATCAATGGAAAAAATAATCGAAGGGGATTATTAGGTACAACACCACTACATTAACTGTCAGAGGCATGGAAAGCATGTTCCTGGCAATTAACGTGGTATACCCTACCCTAACGCAGCCTAAAATGATTGCAGGTGCACTTACCTCCACCTCTGGAGGGGGGCAGTAAGTATATCCGCACTAATGGCACTGACGGCAAGGCGTTCACTGGGCCCACTCTCTGCCCCTAACCTGCCTACTTATTACCCCAATGCATGCAGCACAGATACCGCAGAAATCAGGACATGCAAACTGTGCTGGTCTCACGCTAATAGTTACCACGGAGCACAGCATAGGGTTAGCTAGCGGCTAAGCGCACTTTAGTGAAAGGCCTCCTAAGTTAACATAATAACGGAGTAAATCAAATTAATCAAAATGTTGAATGAAGAAGAATTACAATATCTTTCTAAAACACTTCAAACTGATATAGAATTGCATTAAATCAAATTAATCAGATAACGGAAAAGAGAAGATAAATATGTGCAAAATAGAAAAGTTTTACATTGTTTTCTGAAAGACATGTAACTTCCCTCTTGTTTTAGAGCACTAGGCAGCCCAGTCCAATGAGCCATTGCCCTATAAGTAAATCCAATGTACTTTTCAGGCTATAATTCTTCATAGAGAGACAGCCTTAAATTATTGTGGTTAGAAGATTGTAAAGATCTATGAGTACCAGTAGATGAAAATATGTCCATCATTTAAGGAGGAGAAATATCATTCATGATTTCAAGTGCAAGACATAACAATTTAAACAGGATTCTTAAAGGAACAGGCAACCAATAAAGCTTTATTAACCTGATCACACTTAGGGGTATGTTTACTAAACCGTCTTGATGTGCGCTCTGTGACGTTATCGCGCGATAAGGTACCTTATCGTGCGATAATGGCGCTTTATCAGGCGCACGGGTACCTTAGTGTGCGATAACGTGCGCAGCGGCGCAAACGAGCGCTGAAGGTGGGGAAAGGCTCGCGGAGGAAGGCTCCCCAGGGGCGGAGAGAAGGGGTCAATGGGTGGAGAGTGGGAGGGGAGAGGCTCCCCGCACACTAACGCTGTGAAATCCGAGGCTCAAAACTAACGCCAGTGAAACCCTGGTGTTAGAGCTGATTTAAAGGGAAAAGAAACCATTTCCGTCAGCAATGTACAGCAAAGCCAGGGAAACCTACAAAAAGTGATAAGTGTGATACATGTGCACGGAACAAAAGGGCAAATAAACCTTGAAAATGTACAGAAGAAAATGTAAAAATAAAATAACCAAGCTGGCCAATAGTGATATCAATGGGAAACATCAAAAAACACTCCCAAGAAAGCTCCAAAAAAAGGATATGAATTTTGGAAGGGTCTATGCTCCGTCCCCATACAAGGTGAATGAGCCCACAGTGTAATTGCGCTGAGCAGGGTTTCCGACTCCATCGGCCAGGTTTCCTATGGCATGCACATGTTCCACAACAACAGGGTGGGCATGTCGGAATGGGCAACTGGACAGATGCTGGAAAAGGGAACACAGAGGGCTGCAGGCGGCACATGCTGTGGTGCAGCTGGGCCACAGTGCGGACTAGGGTGATGCCTAGGTGGCCTATAGGAATTCTGAAACAGTAGAGCAGCCAGACAGCAATTGATGAGGGCCCAACATGGGCACGAGTGTGTTTCCCACAGTGTCAAAGGGGATGGTACCCAGCAGGTATCCCCAAGGGTACAGAACATTTGCAGGCAGTGCTGGGGGAAGCGTGGACAGCTATGCAGGCACCCCTACCCCAGAACCCGCACCATAGGCAGCCGCTTACCCGCACACTGGATGGCCTGAGACTGCGCTCCACCAGCACCACCAGCAGAAGGGCATGTCAGCATGGTGGCAGAGGGATACTGGTGGTGGAGGGGGCAGTGGCAGCTGCTCAGAGCAGACCTTGGCCTAGCCCTGTGTAGGTGGGTGCCATGCACTGCAACAGACAGGCCCTGTCTGACGAACAGTCATGGTATCACCAGGGAATGCACTGTCTCTGTGGCAACCCAGTGGTGCAGTGCACACAGCCAGTGTATTCAGAAGCAGAAGGTCACAGGTTCAAGTCCCAGCTGTGGTTCCTGCCAACCCAGTCCCCATATTTTAGCCACTACTAAAACGTGCTAATACAGACAGAACCTTTATTGCAGATGATGTAAACATGCCCAAAACACCTACATTTTACGCTACAGAGCACAGACACCATAAATATGTGCATTACCTAGAGCAGAATCTCCCAAATGCAGTCCTGGAGGGCCAAACACCATTCAGGTTCCATGCTGTCTCTAATAAAGATGCCTGTGCTGCATTTCTATGCGCCACCCCCATGGTATACAGATGTATCTCATGCTTATTCATGAGGGACAGCATGAAAACCCGAACAGTGTCTGGCCCACCAGGACTGGAGTCGGGAACCTCTGTCCTAAAGCAGCGGCCAACAGGGGCAGACACACCCGCACCCACAGGCTCCATTATCCAATGCCTCCTGGAGAGGCAGGATGTTGGGCCCTGCGTGCATCTCCCAATACTAGCACTTGCATACCTTAGCAATGCCACCCTAAACCTGGGAATACGGTACACAGCTATCAAAAGGTTGCTATGATTACTGGCAGATAGCAATTCCGAGGTTAAGTACAATTTTCTGAGTGAGCTGCATCATAGCAACCTTTCTGATGTCTGTGAAGTGTGCTACAGGTTTTGTGTCTGACAGTGCTTACCACCCTGCGGGGTGACCCCAACAGTATTGCGTGCCAAAGCCATGCCTGCACTGTGCCCAGGACTGGTGCGGTGGCCAGGGCTGCCAAACACCTCTATAGTTGCACAATGCTGGTATAGGTGTGGGGAGTGTGTGTCTGTCTATCCAGTGTGTGGTGGCTGCAAGCACCCTCCACAGCCCACACTGCTAGCACTGTTACCAGTATTGGCCTGCCAATGTACATAATGAGGAGCAAGGTACTGTGGGAATAGCCAGGATAGGGTGGCCTGGCCTGGATTCATCTGTACAGAGCAAAGGGCAATGGCTTGGACATTGTAGTGGCTGGCCACCACCTGCACGGACAGTGTGGCCACAGCATGTCCTGCTGGGAGGTCTCTCTCACCCTGACTGAGCAGTGACCATGGCATGGCTAGGTTCCCCCATAGTGCTATTATAGTATTTGTCTCATGTGATATTTATGGGTTCTCTTTTAGGGCCCAATCTCTGACTTATCTGCTTGGTGTGTATGTTGACATCCCAGTTCTGGGTGCATGTATCTTCTCCAGGAACATGCACTATGGACTGGCTAGCAGACTCTCTGCAGCTAGTATGTGTCTTGCTGGAACACCTTGCAGGGTGCAGCGGCTGGAGGCTTGCTGCTGGAGAATGTCAGATAGTGGTGGGGGATAGCTGTGCATTTCCAGGCCTACAGTCTGTCTGTCTGCTATTGCTTTATGGATGTGTACAGCTCTGCATTGCCTGCCCTGTAGGGTGTCTGTTCCCCAGCAGGACTGGCATTGTTGGTCCCCTCTACTGCCACCATTGCAGGGAGGTAGAATGTGGATCTGTTGGTGGGTGATCCTGTTTCCCACCCTGAGCCTCAGAGGGTGGGTTGTGTGGTGGTACATAATCTGCCTATGGGTCCAAACACCCCCCCTCCTTCACCTACGTCATGTAACCATAGCACCAACACAGGATATGCACTATTCTGGGTGCATCATAGCCCATAAGGGCTAGACATGACTGAAAAATACAGAAGGACACAGATGTATCCTAGGTGTGTCTGCAGGAACTACCTATCACACACAGTAGCACTGATGGGGACCTGCAGCATGGCGTATTTCAGCCATGAAAGGTGCTGTGGACCTGGTGATGGGCGCCCCACCTCACCCTCAGGGTGAGCACAGTACCCGCACACTGTGACAGTCTGTAGCTACTCTGCGCCAGTACCACACATGGTCGGTTCCCCCTACCAGGCTGAGGTGCTGTGGGGGTGCATACCCCATCTTGTGCCCATCTGTAGACTGCTGATTGGCATGTGCATGGGTACAGGTGGGTTAACCCTATCCTGGTAACCATAGCAGACAGTTTGTGTGATGACATGCAGTCCATCTGCAGCCAGCCAGGGGTTTGTTAGCAGCCAGGGCCGGCCCGTCCATTGAGCAAGAATGTTTTTTGCACAGGGCCCCGCGTTTCAGGGGGCCCCGCGCAAAGAACATTCTGCTTTTTTTTTAAAATTAAATTTAAAAAAAAAACCTGTCTCTGGCTGCTGCCGCGTCCGTCGCAGCAGCGGCAGAATGGCGTGTCCCGCGGGGCCCCTTCTCCTCGTCGAGCCCTCTGCAAGGGCTTTCAGATTCGCGAAGGGAGAGTGCTCCCTCGCGTCTCTGTAAAGCCCGCAGGGGCTAATGGGAAATTTCCCATCTGCCCCTTTAGACGCGAGGGGCTGATGGGAAATTTCCCATTAGCCCCTGCGGGCTTTACAGAGACGCGAGGGAGCACTCTCCCTTCGCGAATCTGAAAGCCCTTGCAGAGGGCTCGACGAGGAGAGGGGGCCCTGCGGGACACGCCATTCTGCCGCTGCTGCGACGGACGCGGCAGCGGCAGCAGCTAGAACCAGGTTTTTGTTTTTTGTTTTTAATTTGCCGAAAGGGAAGGGAAGGGAAGGGAAGGGGGGGGGGCTGATGGAGGCTGTCTGGAAATGTGCAAGGGGGGGGGGGTTAAGACTGGAAATGTGCAAGGGGAGGGTTAGGACTGGAAATGTGCAGGGGGGGGGTTAGGAATGGAAATGTGCAAGGGGGGGGGTTAGGACTGGAAATGTGCAAGGGGGGGGGGGTTAGGACTGGAAATGTGCAAGGGGGGGGTTAGGACTGGAAATGTGCACGGGGGGGGTTAGGACTGGAAATGTGCAAGGGGGGGGGGTTAGGACTGGAAATGTGCAAGGGGGGGGTTAGGACTGGGAATGGGCTGGAGGGGGGGTTAGGACTGCAAATGGGCTAGGGGGTTTTAAGACTGCAAATGGTCTGGGGGTGATGGAGGCTGACTGGAAATGGGGTGAGGGGGGGTTAGGACTGGAAATGGGCTGGGGGGGTTAGGACTGGAAATGGGCTAGGGGGGGTTAAGACTGCTAATGGGCTGGGGCTGATGGAGGCTGACTGGAAATGGGCTGGGGGGGGTTTAGGACTGGAAATGGGCTGGGGGGGTTAAGACGGGTAATGGGCTGGGGGCTGATGGAGGCTGTCTGGAAATGGAGTGATGGGGGGTTAGGACTGGAAATGGGCTGGGGGGGTTAAGACTGGTAATGGGCTGGGGGTTGATGGAGGCTGACTGGAAATGGGGTGATGGGGGGTTAGGACTTGAAATGGGCTGGGGGGGTTAAGACGTAATGGGCTGTGGGCTGATGGGGGCTGTCTGGAAATAGGGTGATGGGGGTTAGGATTGCTAATGGGCTATGGGGGGGGGTTAGGACTGCTAATGGGCTATGGGGGCGCTAGGACAGGAAAAGGGCTGATGGGGAGGGGTTAGGACTTGAGGTGGGCTGATGTGGTTAGGACTAGTAATGGGCTGTGGGCTGATGGGGGGGGTTAGGACTGGCAATGGGCTATGGGGGGCTGACTGGAAATGGGCTGATGGGGTTAAGACTGGAAGTGGGCTGATGGGGGGTTAGGACTGGTAATGGGTTATAGGGGGGGCTTAAACTGAAAATGGGTTGATGGGGGGCTAGGACTGGTAATGGGTTGGGGGATTGCTATGACTGGAAATGGACTGAGTGGACGGGGAGGCTTGAACTGCAAATAGCTGATGGGGAGGGAGCTTGGAATGGAAATGGGCTGTGAGGGAAGGGAGCTAGAACTGAAAATGGGCTGATGGAGCAGCTAGGATAGGACTGGAAATGGGCTGTTGGGGGGAGCTAAGATTGGAAATGGGCTGTGGTGGGGGCTTGAATTGAAATGGACTCATGGAGGGGCTAGAACTGGAAGTAGGCTCATGGGGGGCTTGGACTGGAATTGGGCTGAGTGGAGGGGAGCTAGGATTTGACATGGGCTGATGGTGGGGCTAGGAAATGACTAGAAATGGGCTGATGGGGGGCTAGGATTGGAAATGAGCTGATGAAGGGACTCAGACTGAAAATGGATGGGGGAGCTAGGACTGGAAATGGGTTGATGGGGGGCTAGGACTGGAAATGGGCTGATGCAGGGACTAGAAGGGAATGGATGCTGGGTGAGACTGGAACTAGAAGGGAGCTGATGTTGGGGGAGGATTAGAATGGGATGGGGCTGGGAGAGTAAAATGGAGAGGGGAAAAATATTTTGTGTGGGAGGGATGAAAAATCTACAATTGGCCGGGTATTGGGAGAGTAAGTGGGGATTGAGGATGGAGGGGTAAAATTTGTGTGGATGAAATAAGAATGAGGAAAGAGCAAAAGGATAAAGATTAGTATGTTAAAGCAGATGTAGAGAGAGAGGATGGAAAGAAAACTAGAAGAGAGAAGAAAGGACAAATGGACAGCAGACGATGGAGAGTTAGCAGGAAACATGAAGAAACCAGAAGAAAGTGGCTGGAGCAATTGCAACTGAAAAAAAATGCACAAAAGGTAGAAATATATCTCTTTATTTTGAATTTATTAACTGGAATATGAAAGCTCTGGGAAATGTGCATCATTAACGTCTGCGCTTTGTTTGGTACAAGAGGAAATTAATTTATAGTTTTATTTCTACAGTGTTGTTGTACATTCCAAGTTTGGCTTTTGGGGTTCCCAGTTTAATTATTGCCTTCCTGTTTCTAAATTGCGATTCCTTGTTTGGTGATGGTCTATGTTCTGCATGTGTAACTGAGCTGAGGTATTCTGTTTATGTAATTCCTATTTGACATTGCCACTTGTTCTCTTTCCCCAGTATTCTCTGAAATGTACTGGTTTAATATTTGCAGTGTTTCCTTTTGATAGGTAGGGTCTGGTGCTTTGTGAGTCCTGGTAATGCTGTCAGGATACAGCGGGTTTGCTATGGGTTCTAAATGGGCAGCGTTTGTAGTAGTTCCTAATGTGCCTGGCGGTTGGCACTGGATTATAGTAATGTAGAAATCTTTTAGTCTTTCTTTATCCATACACTCATTAAGAGACATGTTTACTAAAAGTTAGTGTATGGTAACATTATGCAAATATTTATGCAAATAAGGCCACTTATGCAAATGAGGCCCCTCACCGAGTCTCCGCACATGGCCCCGCACCCCCCTTGGGCCGCCCCTGTTAGCAGCTATAGAGCTGTAGCCCACTGGTTACTTCGCTGCCTGTGGGTTCAAACTCATGGTGGGGTTATATGATAAGGCTGTCCAAGGCATTGTCTATTTTTAATGTACATTAGTGCTACCAGCAGAAACACCCTCAGTGTACTGTAACCATAAGGCGCCCTATAAAGCGCCTTATAAGGTGCCTTATCAGGTGTCCTCTAAAGCGCCTTATAGGGTGCCCTATAGGGGACGTTATAGGGTGCCTTGGCAGACAGTGAACTTTATAATGTGCCCTATAGGGTGTCTTATGCGGCACCTTAGGTTACAGCACGTAAGGGTGTGTTTGCTGGCAGCACTAATTAAACTACAAATAACATGCCTCAAAAAATCAATACTTACACGTAAAAGCTACTGGCTCAGCCAGCCTTATGGATTAGGCACACTGGGGGTTCAAACTCATGACCCCTATACTATCAGTCAGTGTATTAACCATTGTGCTACACCTGTGTTTCTGTGTTTGCATGTCTGTGCGCCTACTTAAGGTTATCGCGCGTTAACATGCGTAGCAGCGTCTCGCCCGATAATGTGCACAGTGCACGTTATCGCGCGATAATCCCATTTTGCTACTTTAAGACCGACACGCCCACTCCTTTTATGGCAGCCTGCACACTATCGCCAGGCGCACGTTAAGACTGCTTAGTAAACATACCCCTTAGTTTCTGACTATTCTGTTACTTATTTTGAAGATGTGAATAAACAGGTGGATAAAGGTTATGTACTTAGGGAAGAACAACCCAAACAATGGTTACACGAGGTGAGGTTCCACATTAGGACCATCACCCAGGAAAAAGATTTAGGCGTCATCATGGAAAATATGTTGAAACCCTCCGCCCATTGTGCAGTGGCAGCCAAGAAAGCAAATAGAATGCTAGGAATCCTAAGGAAAGTAATGGAGAATAAATAAAGGATATTATAATGTCTCTGTATTGTTCCACCTTGAATATTGTGTGCAATTTTCATCGCCATATCTTAAAAAGGATATAGCAAAATTAGAAAAGGTACAGAGAAGAGCCACTTAAATGATTAAGGGGATAGAAGGATACCTCTATGAGGAAAGGTTTAAAAGGGCTCTTCAACTTGGAAAAAAGACTGCTGAGGGGAGATATGATAGAGGTCTATAAAATAGCGAATGAAGTGGAATGGGTATGTTTACTAAACGGCGTTAACGGCGCAGCTGTGATGTTATCGCACAATAAGTGACGTTATCGTGTGATAATGGTGCATTACCGTGCGAGAACGTCACGTATCGCGTGATAATGTGGCCTGCGGTGTTAAGGTGCGCAGAGGGTGGAGTAAGGCTCTCCAGAGGGTGGAGAAAGGCTCCCCAGGGACGGAGAGAAGGGGTCAATGGGTGGAGAGTGGGCGGGGAGAGGCTCCATGCACACTAACGCCATGAAATGAAGGTCTGTAAATTAGCGCCAGTGAAAACCTCGCGCTAGAGGCACATTTACAGGAGAGAGAAACAATTTCAGTCAGCAATGTACAGCAAAGGCAGGGAAACGAAGAAAAGTGATAGTAGTGATACATGTGCAGCAGCAGCAGCATAGTGGCCAAGTACGAGAGGGCACGATGGTGAGGCTGCAAATGGGGCACAGGGGGCTGAAGGCAGGACATGCAGTGGGGCAGGTGGGGCACAGGATGGACCGGGCAAATGCCTAGGTGGCACATAGGAGCACAGAAACAGAAAAACAGCAAGCCAGCAACTGACCAAGGGCAAACATGCCCACGAGTTTGTGACCCACAGTGTCCCAGCGGACATCACCCAGCAGGTACCCCAAAGGGTACATAACATTGACAGGCAATACCGGGGGGAAGCACGGATGTCAATGTAGGCACCCCTACCCCAGACCCCACACTATAGGCAACCGCCTACTGGCACACTGGATGGCCTGGGACTGCGCACCACCAGCACCACTAGAATAAGGGCATGTCAGCATGGTGGCGGAGGAGTACTGGTGGTGGAGGGGGCAGTGGCATCTGCCCACAGCACACCAAGGCCAAGCCCTGTTCAGGTGGGTGACGTGCAGTGCAGACCATGTCCCCTCATTTTACCCTTACTAAACCATGGTAATAAAGATGGAATCTTTATTGCAGATAAAAGTAACACACCATAAACGCCTATATTGTACACTACAGAGCACATACACCATAAACATGTGCAATCCCTAGAGCAGAGATTCCCAAGTCCAGCCCTGGAGGGCCAAACACCATTCAGGTTGTCAGGATCTCCCTAATAAATATGCATGAGATGCATTTACATGCACCGGCCCATTATATGCAAATGTACCATGCATATTCATTAGGGACAGCATGAAAACCTGAACCGTGTTTGGCCCACCAGGACCGAAGTTGGGAACCTCTGCCCTAGAGCAGCGGCTGACAGGGGCACAAACACCCACACCCACACCCACAGGCCCCACTATGCAGTGGCTTATGGAGAGTCAGGCTGTTGGGCCCTGCGCGCAGCAGCATCTACCAATACTAGCACCTGCATACCTTAGCATGCCGTCTTAAACATGGAAACACGTTCCACATATATCAAAAGGTTGCTATGAATAATGTCAGATAACAAATCCTAAGTTTAACACAATTTGTTGACAGGGATTCAACATTTCAACCTTTCTGATATTTTTATTTTTATTTATTTATTTAACATCTCTTATATACCGCACTATTATCATCAGCGCGGTTTACATGGAACCAAACATATACATACAGAAAAACTGTAGTGCATTTTACAAGTAACAGGAATTTGAACTTGGTAATAAAGGGAAACTATGTACATTATGTAACTATATACAGTAGTCTATACACATTGGTCACAGTTGAAGTTGTCTGTGGAAGATATCTGTGGAGTGTGTTTCAGGTTTTGTTTCTGACAGTGTTTAACTCCCCTGGAGAGTGACCCTAACAGTATTGAGTACCATAGCAATGCCTGCACAGTGCCCAGGATTGGTGTGGCGGCCAGGGCTGCCAACCACCTCCATATTTGCACAATGCTGAAATAGGTGTGGTAGTGTGTGTATGTCTATCCAGTGTTATGTGGCTGTCTACACCTTACTGAGCTAACAATGCTTGCACTGTTTCCAGTGTTAGCCTGCCAATGTGCATAATGAGGAGCAAGGTACTGTGGGTATGGCCTGGACAGGGCGGCCTGGGTAGATAGCATCTGCACAGGGCATAGGGCAATGGCTGGGACATTGTAGTGCCCGGCCACAGCATGTCATGCTGGGAGGTCACTCTCACCCTGACTGAGCAGTGACCACGGCATGACTAGGTTACCCCATAGTGTTGTATAGTATTTTTTTCATGTGATATCTCTGGGTTCCCAATCACTGATATGCCTGCTTGGTATGTTGTCCCTCCAGGAGCATGCACTAGCTAGCAGACTGTCTGCAGTTAGCAGGTGTTATGGCTGGAACACTGTGTGGTGGGTGGAGACTGACTGTGCCCTCTGCTGGTGACTGTCATATAGGGGGGGGGGGCGGCAGCTGAGCTTTTCCAGGTCTACTGCCCTATGTGATGCATACAGATCTGCATTGACCTCGCTGTAGGGTGCCCATTCCCCTCTACTGCCACCATTGCAGAGATGTAGAATGTGGACCTGTTGGTGGGAGATCTTGTTCCCCCACCCTGACCTACAGGGGCGGGTCAGATGGTGCTACATAATCTGCTTTGGGGTCCAAACACCACCCTTCTCTTTTATGTGACCAAGGCACCCACACAGGATATGCACTAGTCTGGGTACATCACAGTCCACAAGGCCTAAACATGACTGGGAAATACAGATGGACACAGGTATATCCTAGGTGTGTCTGCAAAGACTACCCATCACACACTGGCACTAATGGTGACCTGCAGCACAGCCTATCTCAGTCATGCCTTGTGCTGTGGACCTGGTGCTGGGCCCTCCACTTAACCCTCAGGGTGAGCACAGGAACTGCACGATGTCACAGTCTGTAGCTACTCTGTGCCAGTAACACAAACGGTCATTTCCCCCTACCAGGCCGGGGTGCTATAGAGGCGCATACCCCATCTGGTGATCTGATGTAGGCTGCTGATCTGCATGTGAAGTGCATCATGGGTACGGGTGGTTTACCCTATCCTGGTAACCACAGCAGACAGTTTGTGTGGTGACCTGCAGTCTTTCTGTAGCCAGCCGGCAGTACATTAGAGGCTATAGAGATGTAGCCCACTGGTTACTTCAATGACTGTAGAGGCAGAGGTCATGGGTTTGATCTCACAGTGGTGTTATTTAAGAATGCTGTCTGAGGCTTTTCCTTTTCATTTCAATCAGTGCTGCCAGCAGAAACACCCTCACAGTGCTGTAGCCTAAGGTGCCTCATAGGGGCCCTGTAAAGCGTCCTATAGGGCACATTATAGGGTGCCTTGGTGGACAGGGCACTTTATAATGTGACCTATGGGGCGCCTTATAGGGCGCCTTATGAGGCACCTTAGGTTACGGCACTGTGAGGGTGTTTTTGCTGGCAGCACTGATTTAAATTAAAAGCAAACACCTCTGACAGCCTTTTTAGATTACATCACTGCAGGATCAAAAACCCATGACCTCTGCCTCCACAGTCATTGCAGTAACCAGTGGGCTACATCATTACAGCTTCTGAGACTGCGCTGGCATGTACTTAGGTTTAACGTGCATTAACGTGCCACGGTGCCCACTATCACACAATACATATTCTTGCTACCCTAGGACCGGAACACCCACTCCTTATATGGCATTCTTCACATTATCACTGCAACTAGCGCCGATAACATTAAGGGGTATGTTTACTAAACAGTCTTAATGTTACCGGTGTTAGTTGCAGTCTTACTGTGACGAATGTCATATAAGGTAGTGGGCGTTACGGTCTTAAGGTAGCATTTTGAGTTATGACGCGATAAAGTCCGTTATCGCATGATAGAGGGAGCCGTGGCACGTTAACGCATGTTAGCCTTAATTAGGCGCGCTGACCTGCACTCACAGCAACAGAGGTGTAGCCCAATGGTTAATGCATTGACTGCTGATATAGTGGTCATGAGTTTGATCCCTCAGTGGGTTCAGATAAAAGACTGTCTGAGGCAATCTGTTTTCCTGCTTGTAACAGTCAGACACATCCCAACAATTTGCACTGCCAGTCAAAAAAGCCTCACCCCAGTGTCGCAACCTAATGCACCTTTTAGGGTGCACCATAAGGCACATCATAAAGGACCACGTTATCCAAGGCAGGTCATAATGTGCCCCAGAGGGTGGCAGGAAAGGTTGGCACCCTCCAAGGCAGCATATAAGGTACCCCATAAGCTGGCCAAACCTAAGGTGCCACGAAAGATGCCCCAGGGATGCCAAGGTGACACAGGAGACGGTGCCCAGGGGCACAAAGGTGCCCCAAAGTCACAAGCATGAAATGTATGGCTCAAACACAGAGGTAACCATAACACTGCACAGAGCACCAAGGAAAGACAATGAACAAGTGATGGAAGGAAGTAGATGATGGAGCTCATGGACCAGCCAAATCTGTGTGCAGCCCATGTGGCAGCAGGTAAAGTGAACAAACATATCGGGGGCAGCTGTACCGATGTACAGGATGATGGTAATGTACAGTGCAACAATGACAGTGTGTGGCAGAGGATGGAGATACGTGTCCACTAGAGGAGGTAGAGGTGGCAGGATAAGTGCAATGACAGGAGGACAGAGGAGAGCAGTGCCATGCAGAGCAGACACAGGAGAGGCAAGCATGAAGAGCCGCAATGCAGTACGTCACTTATTGCGCGATAATACCACCGCTGCGACGTTAAGACGGTTTAGTAAACACACCCCTAAGTATTTCTAGACTTCTCAGTACCTTGGAACAGACTGGTTCACATGGGAACTGCCTCCTATTCCTTCTTTGCTGGGCTCAAAGTTATAAATATCAGATCAATACTAAGCCATGGCAGTGTTTTTTTTTTAAACTCCAGCTGCCAAAGCTAAAAAAATTCTAGATTGTCAGCTCTAGAATCTAGATAGCGGCTGGTACTGAATATCCAGATAGGGTAGTTGGTGTTGGTGCTGTCTAAATAGCAGTGATAGTCAGTCTGCTGTCAAGATGCTTATCCTGAGGGTGAGGTGGGGCACCCAGCACCAGGTCCGCAGCACCTGGCTTGGCTGAGATAGGCTGTGTTGCATGTCCTTATCAGTGCCAGTGTGTGATAGGTAGTCCTTGCAGGCACACCTAGGATACACCTGTGTCCATCTGTATTTCTAAGTCATGTCTAGCCCTTGTGGACTATGATGCACCCAGAATAGTGCATATCCTGTGTGGGTGCCATGGTCACATGTTATAGGTGAAGGGGGGTGTTTGGACACAAAAGTGGATTATGTAGTACCACCCAACCTGCCCTCTGTGGCTCAGGGTGGGGGGGGGGGGACAGGATTTCCCACCAACAGATCCACATTGTACATCTCTGCAATGGTGGCAGTAGAGAAAACCATCAACCCCAGTTCTGCTGGGGAACAGGCACCCTACAGGGCAGTCGATGCAGATCTGTACACATCACATAAGGCAGCGGTTCTCAACCTGTGGGTCGCGACCCCCATGGGGGTTGCCTCACTTCACTCCGCCGTTAAAAAAAAACCAGCACCCAAGTTGCTGCCGCTGCTGAGTCCGCTTCTCGGCAGTGGCAAACACACCGCCTCCCAGTCCCTTCTAATGCAGCCGCAGCTCCCTGTGCCAGTAAAACCGTTGCGGAGCCTTCCTGTCTCTTGACGGGCTCCGTGGAGCATTGTCCCGCCTCCAAAGGAAGTTGTTTACCACTTCCTTTGGAGGTGGGACAATGCTGCACGGAACCCGTCGAGAGACAGGAAGGCTCCGCAACGGTTTTACAGGTATAGCCGCAGTTCCCTAAGAGACAGGGAGCCATGGCTGTAGAAGAACAGCAGGGCAGCAGCAGGCAGACAGGGAGAGGAGAGGGCAGGGAACCTACAACAGGGCTGACATGGAGGGATGGATGGATGGATGGAGGGAGGGTGGGAGGGGTCTGACATGGACAGGGGGGCTGACATGGAGAGAGGGGGGCTGACATGAATGGAGGGAGGGGAGGGCTGACATGGAGGGAGGGGGGCTGACATTGATGGATGGAGGGAGGGGGGCTGACATGGACAGAGGGGGGCTGACATGGAGGGAGGGCTGACATGGAGGGAGGGAGAGCTGACATGGAGAGAGGGCGGCTGACATGGATGGAGGGAAGGAGCGAGGGGAGGGCTGACATTGATGGATGGATGGATGGAGGGAGGGGGCTGACATGGACAGAGAGGGGCTGACATGGATGGAGGGAGGGGGCTGACATGGATGGATGGAGGGAGGGAGGGGGGCTGACATGGACAAAGGGAAGAGACAGGGGGACATTCTGTACAGACGGGCAATAAATGCTGGACAGAGGGGAGAGACAGTGCGAGTTAGGGCAGATGGGGGGGGGCTAGGACTGGTAATGGGTTGATTAGGGAAGGCTAGGACTTGGAATGGACTGATCAAGGGGGGTTGGGACTGGTAATGTGCTGATAGGGGGGTAGGACTGGTAAAGGACTGATGGGGGGCTAGCACTGGAAATGAGCTGATTGGGGAGGTTAGGTCTGGTAATGGGCTGATTAGGGGAGCCTAGCATTGGTAATGGGGTTGAGGAGGGACTAGCACTAGAAATGAGCTGATTAGGGGAGGCTAGCACTGGTAATGAGCTGATGGGGGGGGGGGGTAGGGCTAGTATTGGGCTGATTAGGGGAGGCTAGCACTGGTAATGGGGTTGAGGGGGGACTAGCACTGGAAGCGAGCTGATTGGGGGGCTTCGACTAGGAATGGGCTGATTGTGGGGAGGGGAGGATAGAGCTGCTGGCCCTGGAAGAAAACCGGGGGCTAAGGCTACAAACGGGCTGATACGAGGGGATGGGAGAATGAAACTGGAAGAGAGTGGATCTGAGGGGGGCTGCCATGGTATTTGCACTAGAAGGGACTGGTCAGTGGGGAAGGAGGGGGACTGGAAGGGAATGGACACCAGTGGCAGTCATGGGAATGCAAGTTGACATTGGAAGGTACTGAGAGTGACGACTGGAAATGGGCTGATACTGGGGATGATTACTGGGACTGGAAATAGGCTGATGGAAAGAAGTGAAGAAAACCAAAGAAGAGATAAGAAATGGCAGATGGACCATAGACCACAGAAAGAGAGCTAAGAGAAGACAGGAAAGTAGAAGCCTCAGATCAGGACCAGCACGATCAGAGAATAAATTGGTCAGACAACAAAGAAAAAATAATTGTATTTCATATTAGTGATTTGACTACAAAATCATCATAATTTTGAAATCAAATATTGTTACTTGTTATTGTGATTAATTATTGTGGTTTAAATAAGTAAATTTTATAAATAAAAACATATTGCAAAGGCCTATAATATATTAATAATTCAACAAATGATTACAGTGACAATGTGTTAATGGTAAAGGAAGAGAGACGCATTTGATTTTATCATTGGGGGTCACCACAAGTTGACCAATAGTAAAAGGGGGTCACGGTACAAAAAAGGTTGAAAACCACTGACATAAGGCAATCACAGACAGGCAGAATGCTGGAGAAGCTCAGCTGCCCCCCACCAATATCTGACGTTCACCAGCAGAGAGCACATTCAGTCTCCACCCACGGCACCTTGCAAGGTGTTCCAGCCATACACATGCTAACTTCAGACAGTCTGCTAGCTAGTACATAGTGCACATTCCTGGAGGAGCTGTGTACACCCAAAAATGTGATGTGAGCACACACACATCACACAGGTATGACAGTAATTGGACCCCAGAAAAGAGAACCCATAAATACCACTTGAGAAAAATACTGTATAGCACTATGGGGGAGCCTAGCCATGCCATGGTCACTGCTCAGTCAGGGTGAGAGCGACCTCCCAGCATGACATGCTGTGGCCACTCTGTCCGTGCAAGTGGTGGTCGGGCACTACAATGTCCCAGCCATTGCCCTATACCCTGTGCAGATTCATGCTGCCCAGACCACCCTGTCCGGGCCATACCCACAGTAACTTGCTCCTCATTATGCACATTGGCAGGCTAACACTGGAAACAGTGCAAGCAGTGTGGACTCAGTAAGGTGTGGGCAGCCACAACACACTGGATAGACATACACACACTCCCACACCTATGCCAGCATTGTGCAAATATGGAGGTTTGTGGCAGCCCTGGCCGCCTCACCAGTCCTGGGCACAGTGTGGGCATTGCTATGGTACGCAATGCTGTTGGGGTCACTCCCCGGGGTGGTAAACACTGTCAGAATCAATAACTGAAACACACTCCACAGATATCAGAAAGGTTGCTATCTCTATCAACAAATTGTGTTTAACTTAGGATTTGTTGGCTGACATTAATCATAGCAACCTTTTGATATAAGTTTAGGACGGCATTGCTAAGGTATGCAGGTGCCAGGATTGGGAGATGCTGTTGCGCGCAGGGCCCAACAGCCTGACTCTCCATGAGGCTTTGGATAGTGGAGCCTGAGGGTGTGGGTGTGTGTGCCCCTGTTGGCTGCTGCTCTAGGGCAGAGGCTCCCAACTCCGATCCTGTATTTTACCCTACAGAGCACAGACACCATAAACATGTGCAATCCCTAGAGCAGAGTTTTCCAACTCCAGTCCTGGAGGGCCAAACACCATTCAGGTTTTCATGCTATCCCTAAAATATGGGGACAAGGTTAGCAGGAGCCACAGCTGGGACTTGAACCTGTAACCTTCTGCCCCTGAACACACTGGCTGTGTGTATTGCACCAAACTGTTGCTACAAGGGCAGGTCATACCATGACTGTTTGTCAGGAAGACCTTGTCTGTTGCAGTGCATGGCACCCACCTAAACGTGGCTTGGCCGTGGTCTGGTGTGGGCAGATGCCACTGCCCCCTCCTCCACCAGCACCCCTCCGCCATCATGCTGACATGCCCTTATGCCGGTGGTGCTGATGGTGTGCGGTTCCAGGCCATCCAGTGTGCCAGTAGGCAGCTGCCTATGGTGTGGGTTGTCGGGTAGATGTGCCTACATGGACATGCGCGCTTCCCCCCCCCCCCCCCCCGGCACCGCCTGCCAATGTTATGTGCCCTTGGGGGTACCTGCTGGGTAATATCCCCTATTACATTGTGGGACACACACTCATGCCCATGTTGGTCCCTCGTCAGCTGCTGTCTCTTGCTGCTTTACAGTTTAAGCATTCCTATGTGCCAACTAGGCATCTGCCTAGTCTGCACTGTGCCCCAGCTGGACCACAGCATGTGCTGCCTGCAGCCCCCTGTATCCCATTTACAGCATCAGTACATTTGCCGTTTCCTACGTGCCCATTCTGCTGTTGCTGCACATGTGCATGCCATAACAAACCTGCCCAATCTAAATGACAGAAACCCTGATCAGCACCATTTCAATGTGGGATCATTCACTTTGTAGGGGGACAGAGCATAGACCCTTCCAGACATGATATCTTCCTTTTTACGCTTTGTCAGTAGTGTTGCTTTATGTTTAGCATTAATGTCACTATTGGCCAGCTTGGTTATTGGGATTTCAGATGTGGTTCTGGTCATTTTCTATGTTTATTTGCCTTTTTGGTTCCTGCACATGTATCACTACTATCTCTTTTCTGGGTTTCCCTGCCTTTGCTGCACATTGCTGACTGAAATGATTTCTCTGTCCTGCAAATGTGCCTAGCGCGAGGTTTTCACTGGCGCTAATTTTCAGAGCTTTATTTCATGGCGTTAGTGTGCATGGATCCACTCCCTGCCCACTCTCCGCCCATTGACCCCTTCTCTCCGCCCCTGGGGAGCCTTACTCTACCCTCTGGGGTGCCTTTCTCCTCCCTCTGCACTCCTCACTGCCGCCGGAGACGTTATCGCGCGATACGTGACGTTTATCGCACGATAACGTTACGTATCACGCAATAACATTGCCGCTGCTACGTTTAGACGGTTTAGTAAACCTACCCCTTTAGAGTACATATGCTGTCAGTGCTTCAAGTTAGTTCTTTGAAGTTGACTTCCCTGTTTATTGTAATTGTTCTATTTCAATGTAAACCGCTTTGACTGAAGAATAAAGCGGTATAAAAAAAAGCTGCTAAATAAATAAATAAAATGCTGGAAATATGACAGAGAGCTAATATAGGTACTTATACAACCTATTTCCCTTACCCAGCTAAGAAAAAACTCCCTGTTGTAGCGGTGCCCCAATATCTTCCAAAGGATTTTAAATATTTTGTGAGAGAGATGTCACTTTTAAATGTGCACCCGTTTCACACCAAAGAAGGTCAAAGGTGCCTCATTTGCATACATGATACTAATATTCATTTTTAAAAAAAATGTACCCCACCTCATGTTTCAACTTTTATAAGAGCTTGACTCATTTTCACTACCTATTTTTACTTTTTATTTTTTATTATCGTTCATGTATTTATTTATTTATTGTCAGTCTAGATGATGTATTTTTGTTTTATTATTTTTAATATTATTTGTAACAATGTTTCTATTCTTTTGAGGATTTGTACCTCCTGAAGAAGGTGTTTGCCGAAACGCATAGGGGACTTTTCAGTCAATAAAGCACTGGTGACCTCCATACACAACTCGCTTTGTTGTGTCCAGATGAAATCTAAAGCCAGGCACTCACTGAATGCTTAAAATGATTTAATAGCATAAACATACTGGGGTTAATATTCAAAAGATTTTTCTGGGCAACTTTGGGAGTTACTTGGACAAAACTTTGCTTGTAAATCCCCCTAACTCTAAATGGTTACATTTTGGGGTATGTTTACAAAGCAGCAGTAGCAGCCTTTGTGCAATAATGGAGCCGTGGCCCCATTGAATTCAAGGAGGCCGCTACTACTCCTTTGTAAACATACCCCTTTGTCTCACTAACTCAGAGTCAGAGGAGTTCTGCAGCCTCTTTGGGGGGAAGATCAGTGTGGTCCCACAAAATTTAGCTGGACATTTCTGGACACTAGGAGGGGCAGTCCTGAAGTTAATTGGGGGGTGTTCCCTTTGAAAATTTGCAAACCCATGGGTACCATTTCCTATAAGCCAAGCAAAGATTTAAACTTTCCCCAAGTTCCTTTTTGCTATATTTAAACATAGAACACAGTGCTAATTACGTATTACAGACTGTGAGTACTGTACGACAGGTGACTGCACTAAAAATGGACTTCCTCCTGCCATAGTGTTTTATTTAGTACCTAATAACAGATACCGCTTTTGCTATCGACACAGTGGCAGATTTATGTTTAGGGTATAAAAATGCAACATTTGCCAGAAAGGGTGGCAGAGGAGTATAACAAGCAGGACGGCATAGCGGGTAAGAAGGATGCCACTCATTCTATTGAAGTCTGGAGCTGCTGACAGCCTGTATCCTTTAGGGGAAAGAGTAGAGATTTAGCCATAGAAAGGCAGAACCCAATGACATTACTTCAGGGCCTTGTGCTTGTACAGCAGGATGCTTCTATCCATCATTTCTCAGAGGTGCCCTATATGACTGTACCATCTGTACCCTGTAACTATGGCGCTGGGGGCATGAACATAATAATAAAAGATATGCAAAGTGCTTGGGGCCAATTCCTTTCCCAAAGCTCCTCGCTTGTACAGAGGAGATTGCAGAGAGCTCTGGACCGAGGTGAGAAGGGGTGGGCTGGAGGAGGAGCGTAGGTGGGGTGGAGGTGGACCCATGACCCCGGACATACAGGGCCGATTCTGGTCACGGCCCTGTACATCTGGCTTGGAGGAGATAGACGGGGGACTTATTCCACCTTAGAGATTGAATAAGCCCCTACCGATGATGGCGGACAGCGCTGGAGGACTCCGCTGAAGTAGTGAGCCAACATGGGAGGTTCCCTGTCACCTGATCCCAGCCTTGGCAGGCCCTTTTGGGGGTTCGGTGGCGGGGAAAAGCATTTTATATGTTGTGTAGGGTATCAGGGCTCCTGCATGGTGTCCCGGTGCCATGGGACAGGACGCCACGGCACCAAGGCTCCATGCAGGAGAATGGGGAGGGTTAGCCGGTGAGAGCATCGCAAGTCCGAGTCCACAGAATTGGGGCCCATCCGGCTCATCCAAGTGCCCCAATTCTGCTCCCGCAGGAACATCTAGCTCCCCCGAGCATAATTGGCCTCTAACCGGATAATACCAAGGGCGGTCTGTGGAGATATTTAGTGGCGCTGCTGAATATCTCTGGCATGGCCCTTATCCGGATAACTTCCATGCCTATCCAGATAAGGGCTTTGGGAAATTAACCCCATAGTCTTTTTCTCTATGCTATTTGCTTCCTCCAGCTCACTAGCTGGTTTGATTGTTAGTCCTCCTGTTCTGACTGCCAGGGCTTATCCTGCTTCAAGTCCATAGTAGAGCTTTTACTTGGAGGGAGACAAACCATTCCTACTAACCCCTCTCCAGTATCACTCAGGAAAATACCAAACAGAAGTGGCTCCAAGATGGATCTCTGAAATACACCACTGACTATCCCTCCTTCCTCAGAATCAACTCCATTTACCATTACCTTGTTGTCTATCATGCAACCAGTTTCTGGCCCACTCCAATTTATTTGCAAGTCTCCTATAAGGGACATTGTTAAAGGCTTGCTGAAATCTAAGTATATGTTTAGTGCTCACCCCTAATCTAATTCTCTGGTCATGAGCCTATATTTGAAACTAGCTGTGTTATGTCTCTGTTTTATGTCCCTCACTCAGCTACACTGACAGTCTGGCCAGGGGCCACATACTAGGGGCTATGTTTACTAAACAGCGATAACGTTGCAGTGGCACTGTTTGCACGCGATATGTAATGTTAGCGTGCGATAAAGTAAAATTATAGCGTGAGGTTTCGCGCGAACACGTCTCCTGTGGCGTTAAGGCACACAGAGGGTGGAGTAAGGCTCCCCAGAGGGCAGAGAGAAGGGGTCAATGGGCGGAGAGTGAGTGGGGAGAGGCTCCATGCACACTAACGCTGTGAAATGAAGGTCAGAAAATTAGCACCAGTGAAAACCTTGTGCTAGAGGCACATTTGCAGGAGAGAGAAACCAGTTCAGTCAGCAATGTACAGCAAAGGCAGGGAAACAAAGAAAAGTGATAGTAGTGATACATGTGCAGAAACAGCATAATGCTCAAGTACTAAAGGGCACTACGGTGAGGCTGCAAATGAGGTAAAGGGGGCTGCAGGCGGGACATGCAGTGGGGCAGCTGGGGCACAGGGTGGACTAGGCAGATGCCTAGGTGGCACATAGGAACACAGAAACTGCAAATCAGCAAGCCAGCAACTGACCAAGGTCAAACATGCCCACGAGTGTGTGTCCCACAGTGCCCCAAGGGACGGTACCCAACAGGTACCCCAAAGGGCACATAACATTGACAGGTGGTGCCGGGGGGAAGCGCGGATTTTTATTTAGACAGTTTTGTATACCGCCTTATCCTTCAATCAAAGCGGTCACAACACAATTGGGGGATACATTTAACACGCGGGGATATGAGACACATACACTAATACTTACAGTATTAGTAATACTTACTAATACTGTGTCTATGTAGGTACCCCTACCCCAGATCCTACACCATAGGCAGCCGCCTACCAAGGTCAAACATGCCCACGAGTGTGTGTCCCACAGTGCCCCAAGGGACGGTACCCAACAGGTACCCCAAAGGGCACATAACATTGACAGGTGGTGCCGGGGGGAAGCGCGGATTTTTATTTAGACAGTTTTGTATACTGCCTTATCCTTCAATCAAAGCGGTCACAACACAATTGGGGGATACATTTAACACGCGGGGATATGAGACACATACACTAATACTTACAGTATTAGTAATACTTACTAATACTGTGTCTATGTAGGTACCCCTACCCCAGATCCTACACCATAGGCAGCCACCTAGTGGCACACTGGATCGCCTGGGACTGCGTACCACCAGCACCACCAGCATAAGGACATGTCAGCATGGTGGCGGAGGGGTACTGGTGGTGGAGGGGGCAGTGGCATCTGCCCTCAGCACACCAAGGCCAAGCCCTGTTCAGGTGGGTGGCATGCAGTGCAACAGACAAGGGCTGTCTGATGAACAGTAATGGTATCCCCAGGGAATGACCTCCCTCTGTTGCAACAGTTTGGTGCAGTACACACAGCCAGTATGTTCAGCGGCAGAAGGTCACAGGTTCAAGTCCCAGCTGTGGCTTCTGCAGACCATGTCCCTATATTTTACCCTACAGAGCACATACACCATAATCATGTGCACTCCCTAGAACAGAGGTTCCCAACTGCAGTCCTGGAGGGCCAAATATCCTTCAGGATTTCATGCTGTCCCTAATAAATATGCATGAGATGCACTGGTATGCAGTGCCCCCATTGTATGCAAATGTATCTCAAGCATATTCATTAGGGACAGCCTGAAAACCTGAATCATGCTTGGCCCACCAGGACTGGAGTTCGGAACCTCAGCCCCAGAGCATCGGCCAACAGGGGCACAAACATCCACACCCACAGGCTCCACTATCCAAAGCCTCATGGAGAGTCAGGCTGTTGGGCCCTACGCGGAGCAGCAGCTACCAATACTAGCAACTGCATACCTTAGCAATGCCTGCACTGTGCCCAGGACTGGTGTGGAGGCCAGGGCTGCCAACCACCTCTATCCTTGCACAATGCTGAAATAGTTGTGGGCGTGTGTGTATGACTACCCAGTGTTTTGTGGCTGCCTACACCTTACTGAGCCCCCAATGCTCCAGTGTTAGCCTGCCAATGTGCATAATGAGGAGCAAGGTATTGTGGGTATGGCCCGGACACGGCGGTCTGGGCAGGATGCATCTGCACAGGGCATAGGGCAATGGCTGGGACATTGCAGTGCCCGACCACCACTTTCACGGACAGGGTGGCCACAGCATGTCATGCTGGGAGGTCGCTCTCATCCTGACTGAACAGTGACCATGGCATGGCTAGGTTCCCCCATAGTGCTATGCAGGGCTTTTCCTCGTGGTATCTATGAGTTCCCTTTTCTCATGCCCAATCACTGACATACTTGCTTGGTGTTTGTGCTTCCATCCCACCTTTGGGTGTACACAGTTCCTCCAGGAGCATGCACTATGTACTAGCTAGCAGAGCGTCTGCAGTTAGCATGTGTATGGCTGGAGCAGGGTGCAGTGGGTGGAGACTGACTGTGTTCTCTGCTGGTGAATGTCAGATAGTGGTGGGGGGCATCTGAGCTTTTCCAGGCCTACTGCCTGTCTGCTAGTGCTCTATGTGATACGTACAGACCTGCATTGACTGCCCTGGAGGGTGCCTATTCCCCAGCAGGACTGGGGTTGATGGTCCCCTCTACTACCTCCAACGTAGAGTGTGGATCTGTTGGTGGGAGATCATTTCCCCCACTCTGACCAAGAGAGGGTGGGTTGGGTGGTACTACATAATCTGCTTTTGGGTCCAGACACTACCCTGTTCTTATAACATGTGACCAAAGCAACCACACAGGATATGTACTATTCTGGGTGCATCATAGTCCACAAGGACTAAATGTGACTGGGAAATACAAATGGACACAATGTATCCTAGGTGTGCCTGCAGGGACTACCTGTCACACACTGATGGTGATCTGCAGTACAGCCTACTTCAGCCAAGCTGTGCTGCGGACCTGATGCTGTGTGCCCCACTTCTCCCTCAGGGTGAGCACAGGAACCGCACAATGTCATGGTCTGTAGCTACTCTGTACCAGTAACACACATGGTCAGTTACCCCTACCAGGCCGGGGTGCTATAGAGGCGCATACCCCATCTTGTGATCAGATGTAGGCTGCTGATCTGCATGTGCAGTGCATCATGGGTATGGGTGGGTTTACCCTATCCTGGTAACCACAGCAGTTTGTGTGGTGACCTTCAGTTTTTCTGTAGCCAGTCAGCTGTGTATTGGCTGCTGTAGAGATGTAGCCCACTGGTTACTTCAACAACTGTTGAGGCAGAGGTCATGGGTTCAATCCCCCAGTGGTGTTATTTAATAAGGCTGTCTGAGTCTTTTCCTTTTAATTTAAATCAGTGCTGCCAGCAAAAACACCCTCACAGTGCCGTAACATTAGGTGCCTCACAAGGTGCTCTATAAAGCAGACAGGGCACTTTATAATGTGCCCTATGGAGTGCCTTGTAGGGCGCCTTATGTGGCACCTTAGGTTACGGCACTGTGAGGGTGTTTTTGCTGGCAGCACTGATTTAAATTAAAAGGAAATGCCTCAGACAGCCTTCTTACATAACACCACTGCAGGATCAAACCCATAATCTCTGCTTCAGTAGTCATTGAAGTAACCTGTGGGCTACATCTTTATAGCTTCTAACACTGCGCTGGCATGAACTTAGGATTAACGCGCATTAACGTGCCACGGCGCCCACTATCGTGCGATACTGATTCCTTGCAGCCTTCCCTCCAGAACGCCCACTACCTTATATGGCGTTCTTCACATTAACGCTGCAACTAGCTTCGGTAACATGAAGACGGTTTAGTAAACATACCCCTAGGACTTCCTCTGAAACTCAGTGAACATGGACCTTAGTTCTGGCCACTACGTGCTACTATTGGCTTATGGCCAAAACTTCCTTCTCTCAAAGGCTGTGAATGCTGTTTTCATCTCCATGGCATCCCCAACTGATTGGCCCAGGAAACAGAAACCAAGACTGGAAGGAAATTGAACCCAGTCCTCCTAGCACCACTTTCATGAAGGAGAATAAATGTCCTTTTCCAGCTCTCCAGAATAATTCCTGTCTCCAAATATTGGTTGAATGGAGCCTCTATGAACTTCTTTAAAGCCCTAAGACAGAGGTTCCCATCCTGTGGTCCGTCGACACCTGGGGCGGGGGGTCTGTGAGATCATTTCAGGGGATCTGCAAGACACAGAAAAGAGAAAACAGTGAGAGAGTGAGAGGCTAGTGGGGTTTGGCTGGAGGGAAGAGGAAGAGACTGGAGGGAGCTGGCTGGAGGAGGAGGGAGAAAGAAAGAGACTGAAACTGGTGGGGAGAGAGAGAGAGAGACACTGGGGGAGACAGAAAGGGAAAGGGAGCTAAAGAGGGCTAGTGGGGACAGGCTTGGAGCTGAGGTGAGATGGTCTTGGAAGAGCTATGGGGATGAACTGGGAATCCCTAAAGCTTTTGGAGTTTAACAAAGAGTTCAGATGACCTAAAGGTCAGGGACCTCTACTCTACATCATTACTGGCATCACTGCATTGCCCACGTTCAGTTTTGCGAGTTCCATTCCAGCCATCTAGTCTCTACGTGGAGTTACATCTACCTTTTATCATTTGTACATTTCCAAATGTATTTGTTCAGTGTATTATTTTTACCTTCCCACACTCTACACATTCTTCCTTTTATCTCTCAGTGTAGCAATCCCATTTTTGTACTTCCTCTTTTCACCGACATACCTGAAAACATTTTTTTACCTTCGGTTTTCCTTCTTAGCTGATTTTTTTGCTGCTGATGCTGGTTCTCTCAGCTTGCTCAGATACCCCCTTCCTTGATGAGATTCCTTGTACCTTTTGAATGCTAATCTACTTCGCCTTTTCTTTCTCAGCTACATCTTTTGAGAAACATACTGGTTCCCTTTTTCCTCTTACTTTTATTTGCTTTCCTTATATATAAATTTGTGGCCCACACTATAGCACGGTTTAGTGTATTTAGCCTACTGTTCTTTTACTGCATGAAGATATTTCCATCCTGCCACTGAAAGCTCTCTTAGAAGGGTAAGTGGTACGGCTGCATAACCTACTGTATACAGCGTGGCCA
Organism: Ichthyophis bannanicus; assembly: GCA_033557465.1. NCBI lineage: Eukaryota > Metazoa > Chordata > Amphibia > Gymnophiona > Ichthyophiidae > Ichthyophis > Ichthyophis bannanicus. The sequence goes on from CM066041.1 coordinate 295,708,886, forward strand.
CGGTTTTAAATCCAGCTATGTTTGATGACTTGACTACATCCTTTGACAACAAATTTCACAGCTTAACTGTAATGAAGTAAAAAAAAAAAAACAATCTCCAATTTGTGTTAAATTGTGTATTATACATGATTAACACAATCTGGTCATAATAAAACTCACCTAGTTAGTTCACCTACCTATTAGTTTCTTGGTGCGTCCCTAGCTTTAGGACTACTTGAAAGGGAATAACTGTTTCTAGGTCAACTATTCCACTCCAGTCATGATTTTAAAAAGCTCAGTGATAGAAGTGCAAATTAGGGTACCCCAAACAACAACTCTGAAAGGGCCCCAGAGTGGGGGAAATTCACCTCATAAGATTCAAGAGCAGCCATAAGTAGGCCCCCTGCTTCCTTGGGGCCCCCCTTTCTCTGCAGAAGAATTTATGCCACTGATACACCTCAATCATATCTTTTCTTAGCAATAATTTCCCTTTAGCTTGGAGACAGATGATTGAGAAAAGATTTAATAGAGCTGATTATTCAACACCTTCCCCATGGTCTGCAATCGCGTTGCAGAAAAAAGGGCATACTAATATTTCACATTCAGAACACTGCAAAAGAGATTTAACAATGTCCTTGAAGTCACATAAGAATAAGCCCTTTCTCATACATCCTGCTCTTTATTGATTATTTCTTATGTTAACATTGTTGGTATTAAATCTCGCTTCTCGTTGGCTCATTTTGGCAGCATATCAGTAACTGTGAGTTATATATAATACATAACAAAAAGGTGATGGGACTTCACATCCCTAGTGGGGTCGGGAGGTTCTGAGACAGATTCCAATGGAGGAAGGAACTGCAAAAGGACGTGAGGCGAAATGGTTGGCACAAATTTGGAGCTATTTTAATTCTGATGCATTGCATACATTGTGACATAAAAGCTGAAAACCTATCGTTAGCATTTGACATGTGAAAACTGAAGAAGCAAACTATGTGCTGCACAATTCTATATTCAGAGCAGCACAGAATTTTGTGTCCTCCATTCCAGAAAACTGTGGGGCCCTCCATCATCAGCAGAAAGTCTTCCAATTCCACTGTCAAACACTGTGCAAGACTGTATGAGCCCAGTCATTCTTTCCATATTAGCCACCTCCATGTTGATAGCCAGTGTGGAAATAGGCTTTCTACATTTGCATGAGCTTCCGTTTGCCTTGTTTCCTCTAGGAGATGGTGTAGAGTTCCAGCAAGCTGGCGGCGGCATGCATCCGATAGAAGATCCCAAAGGGCAGGCAGATGTTGGTGATGATGACCCAAATGGAAAACCCATAGAAATTCACTTCCAATCCATTATCAAATCGTATTCGAGCACCAAATGCCGGCATGATCCAAAACTGTGAGGCAATTATTATAGCATTACTAGAACATAGTCATAGACATTTTACAGTACAGTATATTGCTTGATTTTGGGAGCAGGGCCGGCCCAAGAAATGGTTCAAGGTGTTGGCGTCCTAGGCAAAACTTAAACCTTATGATCAGAATCTATGGTTTAGCTTTGAATACCTCGCTCTTTGCAGAACCCAGGAGCTTCTTCCCTAAGGGACTGCCTAGTTTCCCTAGTGGTTGATCCGGCCCTGATTGTGAGAGAATTTGTGAGCTATTTAAGACTGTTTTGAGAGCTGTCTTAATAAAACAGGCACTTTTTTGGAAATTTTACATAAGCACCTATGTGCCTTATAAAATAGTCCCCTGGAAAGTAGGTGTAGATATTTACACCTGCCCTAAGGGGGGCATATATGGTCTAAATAAGAGACCATTTTTACTAAAGTGTACTAGCATTCAGCGCATGAATTAGTGTGCGCTCTTTGTGCATGGCTGCACTGCACGCTAATTCCTAGGCTAAGTGCATAACATGGGATGGGGCGGGAATGGGAAGGAACTGGGTCTTGCAGTTATTGTCCTGTAACCTCGCACATTAGTTGTTGTTGCAGCTGATAGCGTGGATCGGTGCTATATCAATATGCGGCGCTCAGTGGTGCAAGTAAACTTTGCTTAGGGCCCCTCTAAGGGCGGTGGCCACAAAAAGGGGGGAAGAACACCTTTCCCCTCCAGTTCCCTTCTCTCCCCCTCCAACAACTTAGGGAAAAAGCAAGTGGCTGCTGGCGAACGTCATACTTTTAAAGAAGTTTGCTGCGCCGCTCCGCATTACCTCTCTTTCTGTAAGGCGTTGCCTTGCGGCAGCCGGAGACCCGGGAAAGCATTTCCCATTGAGGGTCTGAAATCTTGGGTTTCACGAGACTTTGGCCGTCAATGGGAAGTGCTTTCCTGAGCCTCTGGTTTCTGCGGGGCAGCGCTTTACAGAAAGAGAGGCGGCGCAGAGCGGCGTGGCAAACGTCTTTTAAATGAGCATGAAGAATGTTGCTGCTGTATTGCTGCTTTGGGATTGCTAGGCCCTCATCTGACCTAGGCTCCCCTGCATGGCGGGGGCTGCTTGGGCGGTGTTTGCATCATCGGGGTGTTAAGTGCCTCTGTAATATCTCCAGTTCTCTGCATTAACTGTATAGGAATATGCTGGGCACACTCCCAGCATTAAATGTACAGGCTTTGCAGTTACTACACTGTGTCTGCAACTGAAGTTTGATTGCATTTTAGTAAAAGGACCCATAAGCTTGTGCAGAGCAGAGGTGGCAGTACGATCTGCATGTACATGCTGAAGAAAAGCTAACCACAACCTGCTAGCAGTTCCGGCTTCGTTCTCCCGCTCTAACCTTGCCACTTCTAGCAGAGCCTTCTCCCTCCACCTGGAAATCCCTCCCCCCTGAGATCCGATCCCTTACAGACATTGGAGAATTCCGGCATAGACTAAAAACGTACCTCTTCCTAGAACACTTTGGATCGGACACTTAGTGAGTCACTTCCCCACTCAATGATCTGCATGTTAATTGTCACTCCCTGCCTGTGCACTGTAAATCACCTATTCCCAACTACTGAAATAACTTCTGCCGTGTGTACACAGTGCAACCATGTCCTATAAATAGTTATCACTCGTTTCCCTACTATGTTCTCTGTTCAGTTACAGCTGGCTAATTGTTAATTATTAATCTGTGTTCCATGTGAAGTTAAACGCATTAACTTGTTCCATGTGCATCGTTGTGACTTGTAGATACAGCGGTATTAAAAAAGCGGTTAAATAAATAAATAAATAAAATTGCCAAGAGTGTATTTGGGGCCATTTCTATAAATAAACCATGCACGGGCTTTACTTTATAGCAGGGATTCTGGACCCAGTCCTCGGGACACACCTAGCCGGTCAGATTTTCAGGATTACCACAATGAATATGGACGAGATAGGTTTGTATGCACTGCCTCCATTGTATGTAAATATCTCTCATGCATATTCATTGTGGTAATCCTGAAAATCTGACCGGCTAGGTGTGTCTTCTGTTTTATAGAATAGGGGCACATAATCCATTGTATTCTATAGCTTATATGTGTATATGTAGGCCCTGCCTGTGCTCACCCAGGATCTGCCCCCGCCCACAGCCCAACTGACCATAGAAGAAGTGATGGGACTTATGTGTGCGCATACAGAATCATTATTGCCCAACATGATGAATAAACACCCAATCACACCCGTAAGTCTTTCAGAATAGGGACTTACAGATGTTTCACGCACGTAACTCTTTGCACCGCCCTATAGAGAATCATCCCCTTAGAATACGAGCACACAACGCCAAGTTCAGAACAGGGTGGCATTTATGTGCTATTGGTGCTAGTTTTGGGTGCCCTTTATAAAGACAGATGGGCACCTATTTGCCTTTATAAAATATCACAAAAAAAGAAACTTATCCAATAAATCCAAATATGAGAAGTATAAGAAATACGATAAGAAAAATGTCTGTTTGTTGGATCCCTCAACATGCATGATCTAGCCACACACCTTTTAAGTGGAACAGAGTATCAGTGGTCCTTTTTTATTTTTCTTTAAAGGTAGAAATGATTTAAAATCATCCCCACAGTCAAGCAGCATACAAGAGAGGGAGTAGTCTTATACCTTTCAGTTCAATAGAGTTGAAGAGTCACCAATTCTCAATCCGACAGTTGTCATCTTCCTCTGTTCCACTTAGAAGTGTGTGGGTAAATCATGCATGTTGAGTGAGTCAACAAATATGAATTTTTCTCATCATATTTCTTATACTTCTTATATTTGGATTTATTGGATAGGTTGGGGTTTTTTTGCGATATTTGCTATAATACCCTTTCTTTTGGACATACTTGTATATAGTTGCCCTTATAAAATAGACTTCAAATAGGTCCCATTTTGGACTTCTCTCATAGGCATCCTGTTATAAAATCAGGTCCTGGTTACTACAGAGGACCTAATGCCAGTTTCCGGATTTCTGAGCTGTCAAAGAGCTAAAGATCAGCATCAATTATTCTCCTTCACATGATGGATGATAGAAACATGACTCTGATAACTGATAATCTCATGAGTCCCATTTAGTTTGCCTATTTTATTAATGGTGATAGAAAATGCTGTTTTTGTTGAACATCTTGCAATTAGGAGTTTTATCCCTGGGATGGACCTGTGGCTGAGGTCAAAGCGAAGCAAGCTGCATTAAAGGAGACTTGTATTCAAGGTTCTGTCCATCAGGACCAGCTGAACCAGGGGCACACTACAGACGCAGCATATTCCAGCCTTGGAGGGAAGGATGAAGGAAGAAAAGGCAGCCATGAAGGGTGGTATTGAAGGATCATTTTGGATGAGACATCCCTCTAGCCCTCAGGGCCTGCAAGGGTCCCACTCAGGCAGGCAGCTGGACGCCCAGGCATTTGATTAGGAAAAAACGGTTTAGGGGATCTTTTCTCCTTGTTTTATGTTTTGCTTATGTGTGCATGTTTTTATTTGGGACATAGTTTTGCAATGTCTACTTATAAAAATGTGTCTTTGGGTGTACTTTGCCTCAGACCTAACCAAACAGTTACTGATTCTCTCTTCTCCTCATTCTCTTGCTTGATCTCTCTCAACCTCTTCCATCTTGACAGCTGAAAATATCTAATTATGTAGTCATAACCATGTCTTGTTTCTGATTAAGATGCTGAAGTCCAGTGAATAGGACTGCCTGATTTTGATCTGGGCGGTTCTATGCGCCACGTCGGCGCATAGCCCGCCCCCTCCTGCCTAACTTGGATTTTCTATGCCGGGGTCATATGCGTCCTCAGCATTGAAAATCTGGGTATTGCTGCACAGCTAGGAGGCCGCAGGAGCTACCCATGTAACACTGATTTTCGATGTTACACGGTTAGCCCTGGCACCTTACAGATAGACAAGGATTTCCCTTGCCTATCTTTAAGGTGCAGAGTGCTAACCGTGTAGCATAAAAAATCGGTACATGGGTAGCGCCATGGCCCACCTCCGCTCTTCCCCAGAATGCCCCCGACATGTCCCAGTGCTAACCACATAGCATCGTGGTGCGTAAGGGACAAACCAGGGAATTTTTGAAGGCACTACCCATATAGGTGCCTTCGAAAATTTCCTGTTAAGGCAGTTACCCATGTAAATGCCTTCAAATATTTGACCCTACATTGCTAAAGACTAGGGTAAAGAAAAAAAGTCAGATTCTTTTATTTAGGATAATTTCCTATATATACTGCAATTTCCTTCTAATTCTGATTCCTGAACTGAACTTCTCTTCTCCATGCAAAAGGGAGAGGCATCTACTTACCAGGATATTTCCCAGAAGCAGGAACAGATAAATCTCCTTCAAAATCTTCCTCCTTTTTAAGCGCATTGTTAGATATGTGTTGTTCATGGTACCATTGAGCTCATGCTGGACAGTTGCTGGCTTTTCATCAGTGACCATTGTGGATGTTGAAGGATCGCTTTTAAAAGAACTACTAGAGAGATTGTCCCTGACACAGATGAGCTCAATTGGATTTTTCTTACAGGACTGAGTTGAGCTTATATGCCCATGGTGAGAATCTTCAGGGGACTGTCGATGGAGACCTTCAATGATGAAGACATTCTGTATACTGTGCTGGAGAATCATGAGTAAGGAGTAGGTTAGGGTGAGAGTTTGTAAGAGTTCTTCAGGTCTGCTCGCCACCATTGCCACTATGGAGTAGTAAGAAATGCAGTATTGTCCTAGAGTAGCAACTATCAACAGGCCAACATCTAAAGTTCTACTTGGGTTTTTCCGATTGTCCATGACTCTTTCATCAAACCTATAAATGATGGATCCAGCAAGTGCCCCAAGAGCCATCAGGATTAAGCAGACTATGTGAAAGATGTAAAACTTGATCAGGGCTTCGTTTTTCATATCTGCTTGACCCCTTTGCATTTCATAGAATGTGAACAACACAAGGCCAATGACAAGCATGATCGATCCTAAAATGAGGCCTACAAAGGAACAATGCTTGCAGAAATTGATATTCAGATGGTACTGGTGGACAGCATTATCATCTATTAGACGTCCAACATTTTTCCACATAATGTAAACCATGGGGGCAGCGAAGAGGTTGTACTCAATGTTCATGGGGTATAAGTAATAATAGCCAGACTCGAAGACTTGACAGATTGAGTTGCATTTGCAACCATTGGGGAACTCGCTTTCTCCTAGAAAATCAAAGCAGATGCATTTTGACATCTTTTTAATGCTTGTTACTTATCCACTACTAGGTGACTACTGAAGCTCGGTTGCCATTGCCAAAAATCTAAAGAGTCCTAGTCTCAAAGATTTTCTTGTATTAAAATAATCTTATCTAGTAATACTAATGAATGAAAAATAAAAAACCGATAATCAGGATTCATTTTTACATAGCTTGTGGTGCTTGCAGGCCTGTGGCTGCAGCATACTTTATAACGGGCGTAGAGTCATCCCTATGATTCAACCATTGTCAAACTGCTTGGGTAATTTACTCACAAAGTGGGAAAGTAATTTGCATGCTTTCGTGTCCTGTACACACCATTCTTTGCTCAGTCTCAATCTCTGCTCTTTTTGATTCCTTTTCCTATATGCATTTGCACAAATGTTTTGTTGTTCTGCTATGTGATTGAAATCCAATTTTTTAATTCCCTCAACCCCTGGCACAAAGCTCAGTTAATGTGCAGGTTACCTTTCGACTCCAGTGTATTGTTCATAGTGTCGTTCTCATGGAGAACTTTCTCGAGCTCTAGGGTCTGGTGACTTGATTCATCTGTCACTGCCATCATCCACAGTGCCAGATTAGTGGTCAAGACGAGCATCAGACCTGACCTGTAGGAATAAAGAAGGGGCCCAGGAAATCAGGAATCTGTGGGGGTGGAAAAAAGAAAGGAGCGGGAGCATCCTACAAAAGAGGCAAGACTGGAGCATAGAGCTGGAACAAGCTGGAGTAACCTAATGGAGAGGCAAAAATCAGATTCTTTCGCTAAACCCTTCTTGAACTACTACATGGACTGGCTTGTTCTGAGCTATCTCTATTTATTTCACTTAGAAACCATTGGGCCCGATTTTCATTTAGGCAGGCTATGTGTCGCGTGGGCGCACAGCCTGCCCGCCGACCCCCTTAATCCAGATTTTCATTTCCACGGCGACAGAAATTAAAATCTGTGTCATGCTGCACAGGCCGGCAGCCGCCAAGATTAAGCGGGTAGCAGGGATTTTCGATGCTGCCCGTTTAACCCCAGCGCCTTAAAGAAGGCAAGGGTTCTCCTCGCCTATCTTCAAGGTGCAGAGCGCTAAGCGGTCAGCATTGAAAATCGCTGCTACCCGCTTAGTGCCATTCCCCGCCCCAGAATGCCCCGAACACGCCCCGAGGCTAAGAGGATAGCATCTGGGCACGTTAGAGACTTAGCTGGGATTTTCCAAAGGCATGTAGATGCCTTTGGAAAATCCTGGTTAAGGCATTTACACGGGTAACATGGGCTATTTACCTGTGTAACTGCTTTCGAAAATCAGGCCCTGTATGTACAATCGAGCACAAAACTACAATTAGCTGCTGGAAGTGGGAAGCATGGGATCCTAGTACCTGATGCCTTTTAAAGGCAATTCTTCATCTGTAGACTTACCAAAAACACCTCAAGTCAACTGACTTACAACTCGTGCAAGACGCCACTGCAAGACTTACATTTCAAACTGAGAGATCACATCACACATTGGCTTCCAGTAGCTTTCAGGGTCAAATTTAAAATGATACCTTTGGCGTTTAAGACTCTTAAAAAGAATGGCCCACAATATCTGAGACAAAGAAGATGTAGGTGGTACCATTGTATGGGCTAACTTAATACTTCTGTGGCGAGTAGAGATATGTACACAGGCAAAATATTTTTGGTTCAGTTTCAGGTTTTCAGAATTCTTACTGATTTTTGGGCCCTTTTCAGTTTGTTGCAGGCATTCATTTTAATAAAAATTTTAAACTGCATATTAGAACTTTTTAACACGTGATGCACTAATGAATCAAATTAACACTACCATGCACATTCTTCGTGGTTAGTTAAGCTTCCTTCATCAGGCCAGTGAATAAATAGTACAGTTACGCTGGGTTTAAATAGCAGAGTCAGCTAGGCCTTATGTTGTCTGCACCTGCCATTACAGCATGGGAAAGGTAAACAGCATGGGAGCGGGGAGAGAAGGTCGAAAGAGGTGACCGTGACAATAAAACTTTACATTTCAAAAAGCCTGTTTATTTCAAAGTGTTTGATAATCTTTATTTCAAACATTTCGCATCTTTGTGTACTCTTGAAGTTTCCTTTATGCGCTCAGATTCTGAGCTCAGCAAAGGAGTGGGTTGTCCATTTAGGAGTAGTCTAATGGTTGGAGCACTAGGTTAGGAACCAGAGAAGCTGGGGTTCAAATCCCATTGCCTCTTCTTGTTATGTTGGGCAAGTTACCTAATCCTCCATTGAAAGGTACAAAGTTGGGGGCCCCTTTACTAAAGTGTGCTAAGCAGATAATGCATATATTCGTGGGCAGTAACTGTTACCGTGTGCTGATTCATGTGCTTACTGCAAATTGCATGATGGGAAGGTAGATGGGTGGGTTGGGGGTAGAAAGTAGGTGTGGACAATTTGCGTAGGGGAATCTATTGTGCACTGTCAATGTTGCTATTAGCGCAGGTGCATCTGATGCTACCTCCTTTGGTGGAGGTACGAGCACCCGTGGTAACTCACAAGGGCTTGAACTAACACTATGGAGCCTGCCCATGTGGTAACTGTTGGGCACTTGCTGGCCATGCCCCTGACATTTACTGCAGGGCAGTTGCACCTAACGCTTATTGATTTTGGCACAAAATATGCACTGGTTGCCAAAACCTGGCAGTGGCATCTTGTGCAAGTTGTAGTCAATTGACTTGAGGTGGGGTTTTGGTAAGTCTACATATAAAGAATTGCCTTAAAAAGCATTGGGCACTGGGATCCCTTAGATTAGTAAAAGGCCCCTTAGATTATAAATCCTCTGAGAACAGGAAAATACCTATTGTACCTGCATGTAATCTGGAATGAGCTAAATCGGAAATCCCTTATCATCTACAGCTTTTTGTTGACCATTGTTTCTACATTTTGAGATTCAAATCATTGTCTTGATATTGTATAAATACCGTGCATGGGTTATGACCTGGCCTAGTCTAAGCTCAACATTAAGGGGGGTAATTTTAGAAGCCCTATTCATGCTTTGGACATTTGAAAACAGGCATAGAGACATCCAAAAAATGGAAATGTCTCCAGAGTCATTTTAGAAGTCGGATCTGTGGACGTCCCAAGCGCAAGGATGTACAAGACTGAATGGAGGCATGGTGGAGACGTGGCTGGGGCATTCCCTTGCCTGATCTCAGAAGCATCCTGGACATCCAGGAGTCTACGTTTATACATGTTCCAGGCATGAATAATGATTGTTTGGCCAGAAAAAATGTTTGAAGGGTGTGAAGAAGGTACTACATAAATACCCCCTTTATTTAACAGTATGTCAATGAACACTGAAAGGGAAGGGGGGGAGGGGCTCATGGTTTTTTTAGCTATGCTGCTGGACATCCCCTTATCCTAGCTTGCAAAAGATGGATGCCCCCACCCCATACTTTCCTAAGGGGGACATCCATGTGGCTGCTGGCATGGACGTCCACACTGGGGACATCTAGGTTACTGAAATCGTCTGGAGCTTTCTGCACTTTATGCCCTGGACAGCCCCGACTTGACTTGGATGGCCTTTCTAAAATGCCACTGTTAACCTTTAGATACTTAAGAAAAGAAGCTGTATAGTAGTCTTGGCTGCTAAGCTCAGTACTGTGTGTGATCAGTGCAGTCTGGTTATGGTAGAACTCACCTAGTTATGTCACGGTAGATCTGAATGCAGTGCTTACAGGAGACCCAGAGGAAATAGCTCTAAACATTGAAAAGGAGAAATTAAAACAGTCCATTTGATGCTTTTTACTCTTTATAGGGTAAGGCATATTCCAGTGAAGTGACAGTCAGACATTGATTAGGGGGTTCATAATCTGGCTTCACTCCCTGTCTTCAAAGAAAGCTGAAACTAGAAGTTTTGAGATGTAGTAGGGTAACGGCAGGACTGGCTCAGTCTGTCTCGAAAACACGGAACCAGCTGGTCATCTTAAGAGACAGGATGAGACGGAAGGCAAATATTCTCCAAGGTAAGGCTATAGAGGGAATTGTAATGTTCTTTTTATATTTCTTGCAGATTTTTTCATAGTCAGTGCAAAAGCAAGGGAAAGTTTCAAAGCATACATCATCCTGAACCCATCTCGTTTCTGTGTTACAGGCTGAAAAACAAGTCAGATTCCCTCTGTCCTTGACACGCTTAAGAAAAGCCAAATATGCCCATTAAGGTACTTCTTCATTTATAATTACTCATCGCTATGTCCATCTGGTCAGTATTTTGCAGAAGCTTTGCTATTTTTGATCTGATAGTTTTAATTTCCTTCTTTGGGCTTCCAAGTTAATCAGAAATGGCCTTTACTTGGCTATGACACCATACATTTTCATTCACAATTACCTAATTTCCCCCCTCTATATTATAAGCTCTCCTAGAAGAACTATCATTGCCGTGACGGCCATTGGCCGGCAGCTCTGTCTGAAGCCTGGTACATTTGCTCCATTTTTCTGAGTAGGTGTCACTGCTGAGCAACTGCTGGGGCTCCTGTTTACTCCATCCCCCTTCCCTGACAGGACTATCAGCACTGTCTCTGTAGCCAGAGGAATGGAAGACCTGGCGGGCAAACCATCCCACATTCTCCTCGTGGTCACTGGCCCCAAATGACCGATTTATGGTCCACTTTTATCTTTATCTTTATTTTCACATTTAATATACCGCTCTTTACCGGTGGCACCAGAACGGTGTACAACAATAAAATATATAGGCTGCTGAATAGGAAAAGGAACGCCAAAAAAAATTAAGAGACAGGATAGGGTGGGGAGATAGAGTAAAGTAACAGGTAATGCAACGGGAGACGAAACAGAAAATTAAATACATTCAGGTTCAGCGGGGTGGGGAGAAAGGGGAGCAGGAGGAAGAGAAAGGTTAAAAGCGGTGCAAAAAAGGTGGGTCTTCAGCCTAGCCTTAAAAGTTTTATAGGAGGGTTCTAAACGGAGAGCGACGGGAAGCGAGTTCCAGAGTCGCGGGCCCAAAAAAAAAATGCTGAGGAGCGGGTGGACTCAAGATGAGCCTGTGACGGGGAGGGAAGGGACATGTGGTTCAGGTGGACCGATCTAAGGGAGCGGTGAGACGAGTGAAGATGTCTTAAATTGGCAAGGTAGAGGGGAATACCGGTATGGATGGTTTTGTGCACATATATAAGGATTTTGAACTGTACACGGTAAACAAGAGGAAGCCAGTGTAGGTGAATCAAGATGGGGGTGATGTGGTCGAAGTGGGAAGCGTGAGTGAGAATGCATGCAGCTGTATGGTGGACTAGTTGTAATCTTCGCAGTTGGGTTTGAGGGAGACCGGCGAGGACAACATTGCAGTAGTCAGGGAGGAGACTGATATAAAGGGATGGATGGCACGGAGTTGACGTAAGGTGTGAAAGGACCACTGTACAACAGAGGAAATATGTTCTTTAAAGGATAAGGCAGAGTCCAGGGTAACTCCTAGATAACGTAGGGAAGAGACTACTGGCAATGGGGAACAGGACAAGGTAGGGGCAAGAGGGGGAATTGGGGCACCAGAGGTAAACCAAATGGCAAATGATTTTGAGAGATTCACATGCAACAAATTAGTGGAGAACCAGGAGGACACTGAAGCCAGGCAAGGGTCAAGGGGGGCAAGATCTGGGGCAGAAGGGTCCGTGTGGTGGAGAAGAATGATATCATCTGCATAATAGTGGGCCAAAATGCTATGCTGCTGAACTAGGAGTGCGAGGGGGGCCAAAAAGATGTTAAACAGAAGAGGGGCAAGGACAGAACCCTGGGGGACACCACATGGGAGAGGGGTGGGAGGAGAGGAGGAAGAACCTGTGGAGACAGAAAAGGTTCGGTGGGAGAGGAATGAGTGAAACCAAGAAAGGACAGAGCCAGAGAGCCCAATATCGTGTAAGCGGGCCAGAAGAGTAGGGTGATCTACAAGGTCAAAAGCAGCAGATAAATCTAAGGAAACGGCAATAGAGAGGCGGCTTTGGTCATGTGCGATACGGACTTCATTGAGAAAGGAAAGCAAAATAGACTCAGTGCTGTGATTGGGACGAAAACCGGATTGGCAGGGGTGAAGTGTCAAGGTGGCCTCAAGATGAGAGGAAAGTTGTGCATAGACCAGTTTCTTGAGGAGCTTGGAGAGGAAGGGAAGATTTGAGATAGGGCGCCAGTTGGCTAGGGAGGACGGGTCAAGAGAGTCCTTTTTTAGGATGGGACGGATAATAGCGTGCTTCCAGACAGTGGGGAAAAAACCAGAGGATAAACACTTGCATATTTTCTCACCTACTTCCCTACCCCTCATCTTTTTTATATATCAGAAAATTGTTAGTGTATAATATTATTAACTTTTTAACATTATCTATGATGTCTATTGTTCAGAATTCACAGGTATGCAGTAGATTATGCACAGATGTAAACCTCCATGGTACAAAGTCAATGACTAGTCTAAGAATCTTTTCTTACAGCATATATCACCATTTGTGTGGCTCGAGAATGTTCAGGAACTGAGGATCTACTAGAAACACTAAAGGAACACTGCTGAATTCACATGATTTAAGGGAACATTGACTCTTACAAAGTATCCTTACCTGAACAATGACAAAGGCTGCCTCCACTAGAGGATGGATAAGTTTGACTAGGGACACACAATTGTTGAAACCAACGTAATGCCCAACTTTAAGAGCATCCAGCACTAACGTGAAGAGCCCAAAGAGGACAAGCCCACCTGTGTAGAGACCCAATAGATTAGCTGATGGCCAACACATCCTCTTAGATTAGACGCTCAGTAATTTCATTTTAGAGTAGAACAATATTTCAGAGTGGTCATATTTGCTATGTTTGCTTCTATAGATAAAAAGGGAATTCTTGAAATAATAAAAATAATATTGATAATATAACATTTCTTATCCAACAGGATAATAACATGGGGCCCGATTTTCAAAGGCATTTACAAGGGTAACTGCCCTAGTTACCCATGTAAATGCCTTAACACAGAATTTTTGAACACAGCTACAAAGGTTGTGCCTTCGAAAATTCCCTGGTTAGTCCTTTACGCGTCCCGATGCTATGCGGTTAGTATCGGGGTGTGTTGGGAGCATTCCGGGGCTGTGCAGAGGTGGGCCATGACGCTACCCATATAGCACTGATTTTCGATGCTACATGGTTAATGCTCTGCACCTTAAAGATAGGCGAGGGAAACCCTCGCTTATCTGTAAGATGCTGGAGTTAACTGCATCAATTTTAAGGAACGATACGTTCATAGAACTTATGTGTACAAGAAATATACTTTATTATTAACTTTTCTCTTATCTTCTTTAAATACCAAATTCAAAAAGTGTATGTTACATAACCATCAGGCACTTCCCAGGTTTTTCTTCAGCTACAGCTCAATCAGCAGTGTACAATATTCAATACGATTCCATATTCTAGAGCAATTCCTGAGAAAACCAATGTGCCAAAAATTACTTTGTTTAAAAACAGCAAAATTTTCTTTCCCGGGTCTCGACGCTCAACTCCGGCGCCTCTATGGCGTTTCAAAAAGTTATTTTCATCAGGAGACCTTTAACCTATAACAAATTTACATAAAAACAGTTTAAGATACTACCTAATTTAAAAACATACTAAAGTTCATCTAAAAGCTATTGCTACTTACATTCTACTATGCTGCCCACGCTTCTCCTCCTTCAGTTACCTACAGAAAAACGCCGCGCATGCGGGATAGTTATCACTACTCTGCTTTTAAAACCCTCGTTATGTTTCCGGAAGTGGATCAAGGTGAGAAGCTTCATTACAAAAGTCATTGGGCCACTTATGTCGCCTATTTTGATTACAATCAATGCAATAATTGCAATAATAGGTATCACTACCTGATGATCAATGGTTATCATACGGGAATAAGATGACTCATATTGATAACCCCTCTTAAAGAGAGCTTATTTTGACATCGCTACCTATTTAATTAGTCGTTTCCAGTTATAGATGCTATCCTAAAAGTCCTACATAGCCCTATTGAAAGTGCATTAAATATTTGTCTAATCTTGAACCATCTATCACGCAACAACTAAAGATGTTAAAAACACGATGTCCACTCGATGGATACATTAAGGCCTTTAGGGGCAACAGTCTGTAACTTATGTATCCACCATTGTTCCCGTATTAACAAAGTTTCATCCTGCGTCTTGCCTGTCTTAGGTGTCTGGATACATTCTATCACAAAACTGCGGAGCTGATCAAAGGTATGCCCCATAGAAAGACAATGAGCGACTATGGGGGCTTCAAGCCTACGACACTTTAATCTACTTCTGTGTTCCCTTAGCCTTACTCTCAGGGACCGAATTGTTTTACCTACGTAGTATAAACCGCAGGGACAGATTATCGCATAGACCACTGCTTCGGTGTTACATGTGGTTCGAGTTCGAAGATAGAATGTCTTACCTAAATGGATGAACTGTGTCTGCTCTAGCATCACTCCACACATATCACAGTTCCCACAGCTGCTGTGGCCTCCTGTTACCAAAACGGCATTCTCATTTTCTTTTTCCATTAGGGGTTTTCTCAGGAATTGCTCTAGAATATGGAATCGTATTGAATATTGTACACTGCTGATTGAGCTGTAGCTGAAGAAAAACCTGGGAAGTGCCTGATGGTTATGTAACATACACTTTTTGAATTTGGTATTTAAAGAAGATAAGAGAAAAGTTAATAATAAAGTATATTTCTTGTACACATAAGTTCTATGAACGTATCGTTCCTTAAAATTGAGTAATTCACGTTCAAAGAAATTGGACCGAATCTTAAAGCAGGAGTTAACTGCATAGCATTGAAAATCAATGCTACACGGGTAGTTCCTGTGGCCTCCTGACTGTGCAGCAATACCCGAATTTTCAATGCCAGGGCCACTTATGAGCCCAGCATGGAAAATCCAGGTTAGTTAGAAGGGGGGCCGGGCTATGTGCCAACAAGACGCATAGCACCGCCCAGATCAAAATCGGGCCCATACTTTTCAAATCATCGTTTCTAAAACATGCCATCAGCCACTTCTGGGGTGAAGAGTCAAATTATGAAAGCCATCAAATGGGAAAATAAAAAGCACAAATTCTAAATAGAGTGCAAGCTATAGACATATATAAAGAGAGGATAATCCATGTACTGAAAGTAGGACTGGAAAAAATATGTTTGGTCTCAATGGGACAGTAATTCTTCCTGTCTCCTTCCTCTACCAGCTCAGTTGAAACTAACGCTGGCCACTGGTGCCCTGAGTCTTCATACATGACAACCTCAAGATTTCCCTCAAAAATTTTTTTTTAATTTAATTTTTTTAATGTACTTTATTTATTCTTCCCACTGTTACTAATCTGCATATTGCTGCAACAGCCCCAATATTTACCATAGACGCTTTGAACTTGCCACAAGTTAACTTTTTCAACTAATGCACAGTAATTGCAAACTTTACCGCCCTTTAGCAAAAGGGTCCTCTCCATCTTCAATCCCCACTTTACTGGGAGAGTAAGTACCTGGCCAACTGTAGATTTTTCTTCCCTCCCACACAAAATCTCTTTTCCCCTCTCCATCCTCACTCCCCCAACCCCATCTCCTTCTAGTCCTCCCTCAACATCAGCTCCCAGCCTCTCTCAGCATCCACTCCCTTCCAGCCCCATTCTTTTGAGAAAGGACGACATTTTCCTTCTTTTGCATGGCTCTGTTAAAGCTGAGCACGCCGGCATGCTGTGTGTCAGCAGCATTTCCTGTCAGAGCCACGGGAAAGAAGGAAAATGCTGTTCTTTCTCGTAGCTCTGCAGAGGTGAGCTGGGGCGGCGGACTTCGGGCCTCCCCAACTCCCTCTGAAGATGGTCAGGCAAGGGCGAGGCCTCCCGAGGTGCAGGGCCATGTGTGGGCAACATTCCCACACAATGAACGGTCCGGCCCTGCTGGTAGAACATGATCCCCAATGAAACATGCATTGTAGGGAGTGGAAGAATCCTGATGGATGACTTAGCCAAAAGGAAACTGAGATTTGCTAGTCATACTCAGAGGCAAATCAGCTTTGGAGATCATGACGGAGAAGCGCAGAGAGCAGTGACGACATTAAAAAAGGTTTTCAAGACCTACAACCATGGGTGAAACAAAGAGAAAAGCTGAGCACAGACCAAAAAGGCACAACGTCAAGGGTGACACTGAATGATGGTGGCAGAAATGATTTACAGCCTGCAACGAGGTGCTGGCAGTGTCTCAGGTGAAGAATGCCATAATAGCTCCTGACAGATATCACTATTGGGCCAGTTACATTAAAATAATAAACGACGTGAGCGATAATCAGTCTACAAGAATGATTGTGGTATTGTTAAATGGTGAAAGATACAAGAAGACCATGAAAGTGCGTGGCACAGGTTTGCCACAGATTTGCCCTAAACCGTTCATCCAATTTTGGCTTTATCCCATTGCATGCAAGGACTGATAGATTTGCTTTTCTGAGGGAAATCAGAACTACAAGCCTCTGTATGCAGTAGGGTAATTCCAGGATTGGGTCAACCCTATTGGGCAAAACTAAGAAAACCTTGTCAAAAAGTCATTGAAGGTAAGACGGCTTTTTCCCTCTTTAAAACACAGAGGAGAGCTTTCTGGTTACATTTCATACCCAGCAGAGAGCTTGTAGTTTAATTTCATAAGAAGTTAGAGCCTAGCAGCAGCTAAGAGCTATAATTTAAATCAAATCAGAATTTAGCTTACCTCAGCAGCACAAGACAGGGTACTGTGTAGCAGCCCTCTTTTAATAAGTGTTATTTCCCTCCCTCCCCTGGGATAATTATAGCTTTATAGGTACTTACACATCTTAAAAGACAGGAGGTGCTTTCAGGTGAAGCTCATTACCCAAATCAGTCATACACTAAGGACCTGAGATTAATTAAGCTTCAGGTGAACAAGGTATATTAAACGTATTAGGTACAGTTTTATTGGTATAAATACCCATAGCAACCCCTAGTAAGTAAGAACTTAAAGATCTAGACACAAACTTAAAACTAAGATGCAGACAGCAGTCCAGCATCGGGATGGGGGCTTTCCAGTCTTTTGCATTGAGTGTCACATGTATGATTTTCTCCCAGTTGGTGAGAGGTCTTACGTGTGCACTAGGTGCAAGGAGCTCTTTTCTCTCAGGAACAAGTCCGTTCTCTAGAGGCTAAAGTAGCAGACTTGGAAAACATAAGACAGACAGAGAGGTACATAGACGAGACCTACAGGGATATAGTCCTGAAGTCCCACCTCCAGTCTGGCAGCACCCCTGTTGCCATGGAGGAGAGAGGTCACGTGACAGGAGAGCATCACCCTGGTGTGGCAGGAAGTGATCCTGTAACTAGGACCTGTCCTCCAAGTGATGTAAAACCCTCTCACACCGAGGAAGTTTCTCCAGGGCCATGTGCCCATGAGGGAAGGGTTAGGACAGCCGTTATAGTTGGTGATTCGATCATTAGGCATGTAGATAGCTGGGTGGCTGGTGGACATGAGGATCGCCTGGTAACATGCCTGCCTGGTGCGAAGGTAGCGGACCTCACGCACCACCTAGATAAGGTCTTAGACAGTGCTGGGGAGGAGTCTGCTGTCTTGGTACATGTCGATACCAATGACATAGGAAAATGTGGTAGGGAGGTTCTGGAGGCCAAAATTTAGGCTTTTAGGTAGGAAGTTGAAATCCAGAACTTCCAGGGTAGCATTCTCCGAAATGCTTCCTATTCCACGCACAGGACCCAAAAGGCAGGCAGAGCTCCGGAGTCTCAATGCGTGGATGAGACAATGGTGCAGAGATGAGGGTTTTGGATTTGTTAGGAACTGGGGAACATTCTGGGGAAAGGAGGGGCTCTTCCGAAGGGATGGGCTTCACCTTAACCGGGATGGAACCAGCCTGCTGGCATTAACCTTTAAAAAGGAGATAGAGCAGCTTTTAAACTAGATATTAGGGGAAAGCCGACAGTCGCCCAAGAGCGGATGGTTCGGAAGAATGTATCCTTGAAGGATACTACCAAAAGCAGAGAGGTTCCACAAAAGAGTAAAGTAGCCCAAATGCCCTCAAGTATGGAGCAGACAGAGCTTAAAGATCCCAATTTACCCATGTCTAACAATAGCCAAATTAACATGAATAAAATACATTCTCTAAAATGCTTGTATGCAAATGCTAGAAGTCTAAAGAATAAGATGGGAGAGTTAGAATATATAGCACTAAATGAAAGGTTAGATATGATTGGAATATCAGAGACATGGTGGAAGGAGGACAACCAGTGGGACACTGTGATACCTGGGTACAAACTATATCGTAATGATAGAGCTGATCAAATTGGTGGAGGGGTTGCGCTCTATGTTAGAGAGGGCATTGACTCAGAAAGGATTAAAGTTTGCAGGAAACAAAATCTGGATTGAAATTATATGGATTGAAAAATTATATGGATTGAAATTCCATATAAAAGGGGGAAGGCGATGGCAGTGGGGGTGTACTATCGAGCACCTGGCCAGAATGACCAAATGGATGATGAAATGCTCAAAGAAATCAAGGAAGCTAACAAAAGTTACAGCGCAGTAATAATAATGGGTGATTTCAATTACCCCGGTATCGACTGGGTCAGTGTCACGTCAGGACATGCTAGGGAGATAAAGTTCCTAGATGAAATAAATGACTGCTTCTTGGAGCAGCTGGTTCATGAACTGACCAGAGGGGAAGCCATATTAGACCTAGTCCTTAGTGGAACACCAGATCTAGTGCAAGAGATAAGGGTGTTGGGGCCACTTGGCAATAGTGATCATAGCATGATCGCCTTTGATTTAATTAGTGGAGGAGGGATAGTAAGGAAATCCACAGTACTACCTTTTAACTTTCGAAAGGGAGACTATGATAAAATGAGGAAAACAGTTAAGAAAAAAATTAAAAGGAGCAGTTGCGAAGGTTAAAGACGTACATCAAGCATGGGTGTTGTTGAAAAATACTATCTTGGAAGCCCAGACCAGCTGTATTCCACGCTTTAAGAAAAGTGGAAGGAAGTCCAAAAAACTGCCAGCATGGTTTAAAGGTGAGGTCAGAGAGGCTGTTGTTGCCAGAAAAGCATCTTTCAGGAAATGGAAAAAAGAGCCAAACGACGAAACCTGGAAACAGCACAAGCACTGGCAAGTCAAATGCAAGGCATTGATAAGGCAGGCAAAGAGAGAATTTGAGAAGAAGCTTGCTGCGGAAGCAAAAACACGAAATAAAGACCTTTTCAAGTACATTCATAGCAAAAAACCTGTGAGAGAGTCAGTTGGTCCATTAGATGATAAAGGGGTTAAAGGAGCACTAAGAGGCGACAAGGCGATAGCGGAGAAACTGAATGAATTCTTTGCTTCGGTCTTTACTGAGGAAGATGTAGGGATGTTACCCATGACTGAAGTGGTATTTAAAGGTGCGGAAGAATTGAAGGAAATATCAATACATCGGGAAGATGTCTTACAACTATTAGATAAACTGAAGAGTAGCAAATCACCTGGGCCAGATGGTATACATCCAAGGGTGTTGAAAGAACTGAAATATGAAATTGCAGAACTGCTATCAGTAATCTGTGAACTATCATTAAAATCATCTCTAATACCTGAAGATTGGAGGATCGCCAATGTAACACCAATTTTTAAAAAGGGTTCCAGGGGTGATCCGGGAAATTACAGACCAGTGAGCCTGACGTCAGTACCGGGAAAAATGGTAGAAACCATCATAAAGAATAAAATTACTCAGCATGTAGATAGTCACAACCTAATGGGAGACAGCCAACATGGCTTTAGACAAGGAAGATCTTGTCTTACTAATCTGTTATGTTTTTTTGAAGGAGTGAATAAACAGGTGGACAAAGGTGAGTCGGTTGATATTGTGTATCTGGACTTTGAGAAAGCCTTTGACAAGGTCCCTCATCAGAGACTTTTGGCAAAACTAAAGAGTCATGGGATAGGAGGCAGTGTACTATTGTGGATCAGGAACTGGTTAAAAGATAGAAAGCAGAGGGTAGGGCTAAATGGCCAATTTTCCCAATGGAGAAAGGTGAATAGTGGTGTACCCCAGGGATCTGTGCTGGGTCCGCTGCTGCTTTTTGACATATTCATAAATGACCTGGAAAGTGGAATAACGAGTGAGGTTATCAAATTTGCAGATGACACAAAACTATTTAAAGTTGTTAAAACCCAAGAGGATTGTGAAAAATTGCAAGAGGATCTTGATAAATTGGAAGACTGGGCATCGAAACCCTCGGCCCAGTGTACAGCGGCGGCCAAGAGAGCAAATAGAATGCTAGGTATGATAAGGAAAGGAATGGAAAATAAAACAAAAGATATTATAATGCCTCTATATCGTTCCATGGTGAGACCGCACCTTGAATATTGTGTGCAATTCTGGTCGCCGTATCTTAAAAAGGATATAGCAATTTTAGAAAAGGTACAGAGAAGAGCCACCAAAATGGTAAAGGGGATGGAAGGATACTCCTATGAAGAAAGGCTAAAAAGGTTAGGGCTCTTTAACCTGGAAAAGAGACGGCTGAGGGGAGATATGATAGAAGTCTATAAATTAATGAACGAAGTGGAACGGGTAAACGTAGATCGATTGTTTACCTTATCAGAATAAAGAAAGACTAGGGGACATGCAATGAAGCTACAGGGTAAACTAGTTAAGACTAATAAAAGAAAATATTTTTTCACTCAATGTGTAATCAAACTCTGGAATTTGTTACCGAAGGATGTAGTAAAGGCTGTTAGTGTAGCTGGGTTTAAAAAAGGTTTGGACAAGTTCCTGGAGGAAAGGTCCATAAACCATTATTAAAAAGTAACCGAAGATATCAATGCTTGACCCAGTACAAGCATTGTGGAACTTGTGTCTCTTGGGAAAAACTCCTAGGTAAATATGACCTAGATTGGCCACTGTTGGAAACAGAATACTGGGCTTGATGGACCTTGGTCTGACCCAGTATGGCATATCTTATGTTCTTATGTTCTCTCGAAAGGGAGGGGGGCTCAGAAAAGGAGCTTAGCCCTCTAGCCACCTTCGAGTTGAGCTGGACCACTTTGTTTGGAGGGAAAGCCCTTATTCATTTTGGTAGGCTTTAAGACTTGGGCATTTCTTACATGTTCACTAGGCGCTTTAAGGATTACACCAAAAGACTGCTATTCAAGGGTTAAATTGTATATATTTGTGTGTGTGTCTGTGTGAGTGTGTTGGGGTGGCAGAAGTTTGTGTTTGAGGGACCTCAACAGTTTATTCCACTTTCCTTGGCTTGCTTTGACTGGGAAGATGGAAGGCCTGGTTTCTAGGTTTGCTGATCTCAACAGTGGAGATACAGCCCAGAAGGCTGGTAAGGGAGAAGAGGTTCCCAGGACCAGGCAATAGAAAATCTTGACTCAAAAATGCCAAACCAGCCAAAAATAAAACACCTTGAAGAAGTTGTGATGTAAGAGAAGTACAGGGAACATCCTCAGGAAGGTTCACCCTTTGCCTGGAGGATGAATTATGCAGTACTAGTGAAACTGACATTTGTGAGGATGAACAGGATAAGAAAAATGATTTAGAGGGGTGGGGAAGGGAGGGGAATGTGCGACTCTAGTTCATGGAGTGCGTGTACCTACTTACATAAATGGTATAAATATCATTGCACAATCCAAAGCAAGAAAGTGCTAAAATATTTCTCACCAACGACATTTGACAAGCCGTGGCATGTTTCAGTGCAGCCTGGCACAACCGGCACTCTTGTTGCGTTGGGAAATTCTGCGCTTAGTTTCGCCTGTCCCTATTCGCTGGCAAGGATGTAAGAAGTGGTGAACATATGTTTACTCCCAAGGAGGGCGGCAACTGGACGGCTACTGAGAACGACCCAGGTCTGAGGCTCTGTAACAGAAGTGCAGCCTGTGAACACTGAACGTGGCTTGGGACAGACAGAAGAGACTTGGTTTTAGCCTAATTAAGTGATGCACATAAAGAACTTATAAAATAAAATAGCAGTTAGGAGTCTGATTTTATACTGGGATGACTCTGCTAGAAGTCCAAAAAGGGGCCTCTTTTAAGTGTATTCTATTAAGGCAACCTGGGCACTAAGGAGGAGATTTTATGACGTCATTAAGGCATCTATGTGGCATTATGCATGTTAATGGCCTCTTATAAAATACCAACCGGCATAATAGTAGCGCATTGGCATGAATGGACATAATTTGCCTGTATGTATAGCGGGAGACCTGGTCTGGGCGGAGCATGGATGGACTTCTCAAATGCGCACGTTGATTATAAAATATCCTTAATGTACATCTGTCAATTGCAAACTTGACGTGCGTTCCTTTACCCTTGCTATAGAGCAGGTGCCAATATCTGTACCTGAATTTAAGGCACCCTCTCTGCTACTTGCGCCAGTATTTTAAAGGCTAGTAGACACTCGTGTTTTTATAAACTAGGCTTAAAGGAGGCATGTTTTGGCTACCTTAACCTAGGTAGCCTGTAATGAAATCACCTTCTTACTGTTTTTATCAAAAAGAACCCCTCCGACAGTGTGCAAATGCCGACACACATCTATACATCTACTCCAAAGTGTGCCCCTTATATAATATACCTGCAAATATCACACCTTCACTCCTGTTCCTCCAAAGCTATGTCTCAAGGAATGCATCTTTGTGACAGGCATATAAGTAGGGTGCACTACCTTGTTGGGCTGGTTCCTTAGACGCACATATACCTCTGCAATTTTATAAAAGGCTCTTGCCACATGTTAAACAGGCTTTACACACGGAAACGTTTTTATAAAATTGTGGCTACTCTTGCAGAAATTACTTTGCTCACCTCTAGATATTTACATGGGTATTTTGCCTCTCTCGTTTTCCTCTTGATTAAACTGAGCAATATGACCTTGGATAAACCACAGTTTGCCTTTTTTGTACTTGGTCGGGAGTCATCTTGTCTCACTTTGCTCTGCTTCCTCTCACTGATACGTGGAGCCCGATTCTATCAGGGGCACCTGGATGGCTCCAAGCAGGATGGGCCCATTAGGAACCGATTCTGTATTGCGGGAGCAAGACTTTCCCATGGCATACAGAATCGGGCCTGAGGATGGCCCGGCATGCCCCTGCATGCCTGCGGGGACATCCTCCATGCAGGCCCCCTGGCTCCCGCGGCTCCGACCCTCTTCAACCCCGCCACCTGACCCATGGCTGAGTAGCCCGGGGCCTGGATTGGGCAGTGGGAATATACCGGCACCTAGCCCCGGACCTGGGGATTTGTTGTTCTGGCCCTGATCGCCCGGTTTGTGCTGATCATTCCATCTTTTTTTTTTTTAAATTTATTTATGAAATTTTTCAATGAATCAAGCAAAAAACCTGTACAGAACATAATACTTGCAATCACAATTATACAAGGTATTAACCCAAGAAAATAATGCAAGAATTATACAAATAGTCTCCAAAATAAAATCTTTGAGGTGGAATAATCAACACGTTCCCCTTGACCCCGCAGGACATACAGGGCTGTAACCGGAATCAGCCCTGTATGTCCTGCCGCCTCTGCCCAGACTCTGCTCCCTCTTGCCCCTGCCAGATCTCCCCATCCTGCTGCTCTAGCCATGCAGGGAGAGTCAGAGGGGGAATAGGGGCAAGTCATGTCTCAGAATCGGGCCCTTAGTGTATTCCTAGATGTCTCTGTACTAATTCTAGCTCAGACGTAAGCAGCTGTATTTCTGATGGAACTCCGTCACCATGGTTGTGTTCTGTCTAATTTGTACATGAAGAAGATAATGTAATAAAACGTGGCGTAAAGTTATGCACCTTTAATGCATGTAAATCACGTTGATGGGCCTTTACAGGCATACTTTAGCTGTTTATTATTTTATAAATACAAGTGTCAAACTAATGGTGCATTCTGTCACTGTGGGCATGTACTGGGGTGGAGCTTGGGCAGAATGTGGGTGGAGCCCAAATCTACACATACAAAATTATAAAATACTATAATTTATGTGTGTTCTTTAAAAATCTAAGCATGGGCATTTATACCACCCCTTGATTTTATGATGGGTCAGAGTTGCTAGCTGATTCTTGACATCTAAAATTTTGGCCTTCATTTCTGTTAAAGCGTCATCATTAGCGGTGACTAATTCTGTTGTTTGTCGTGTTTCAGCGAGAACTGCCTGCAGTGTCTCTCCTGACTCTCTTGCCACTGACACCTTGCTCGGTTCCTGCTTGGAGCATTTTACCCCCTTGTCCTTGTGACAGGGGTTATTCCAACTTGTCCGATTTTGATTGCAGTCATGGCTAGCTTGCTTCCTTTTGCCAAAGTGTTTGTTTTAAGGTCAAAAGAGGAGGGAGAATTAATGAGTTGGTACTCTAACACCTTGGAGCAAAGTCCTCAAGCCACCGTCTTGGAAATTGACTAGCTCCGCCCTCCATACCAGCCCTAGATTTTAATGCATATTTTCGGCCACTTATACCCCTACTTTATAAAGAAAAGTAGGTGCCAGCTTTTCTTTGTAAAATAGTCTTAAGATAGGTGCGTTCTGGATGCCTAAAACTAGGTGCCCGGTTAAAAAAAATGTGCCTTCACAAGTTTACATAATGTAGGGATTTGTTTGGAAGCTGTTACCCTTGTTTGACTTTGAATTTGATTGAGTAATGCAATGTTTCCCAATCTTTGAAAGTCCCAGGTTTAGACACATTTCAAAAACATTGTGCAGCACACTAGTCTTCACACAGTAGGCAGTAGGGACATGGGAGAGGCATTGTGAATGATACATGTGCTTGGGTATCCATGTCTACATGCAGCCTGCTAATTTCCACACTCCACGGCCCATGCAATATCTAGGCAGGAGAGAGGCGTCCATAGTTCTGCATAAGCTCAGAATGGAGCTCCGGCATTAAGAGCCACTCCTGGTGGTGCAGAGAGCAGAGCCCATCTGTGGGTCTGCACCTGGGCACCTGGCAGTGGTGACATCTTTCCATGACACACCATGGATTAGCTCTGAAGGCACACTGGTTGGGAAACACTGGGTTAATGCTTGCTTGAAGTTTAAAGAGCCACTTAAGGTCATCTAAGTCAGGAGGATTTATTTCACAGAAAATAAATTTAGGATAAACACTTGCCCACCCTGAAATTCACTGTGGCCCCTGTTTGTCCCTCCCATACAAAGGGGCATGTTTACTAAACTGCGTTAACGTTACATAACGCGCGTTATGTAACATTAACAATCGTTAACGCATCATAACACGCGTTATGATGCGCTAACGAGCGTTAACATTACATAACGCACGTTATGATGCGTTAACGATCGTAAAGCTCTGCGGTGCGGTAAAACATTGCGGAAGGTGGAGAGAGGGCAGAGAGAAGGGGTCAATGGGCGGAGTGTGGGTGGGGAGAGGCTCCCTGCACACTAACGCGCTGGTCTGAAGAGCTGAATCCTAACGCGATTGAAAACCTGCCGTTAAATTCATGGGAGAGAAACCATTTAAGTGTCAGCAATGTACAGCATAGGCAGGGAAACCCAAAACAAAGTGATAAGTGTGATACATGTGCACAGAACAAAAGGGCACATAAACATTGAAAATGACCTCAACAAACTGGAAAAAAACCATAACCAAGCTGGCCAATAGTGATATTAATGGGTACCATCAACCCCCTCCCCCCCCCCGAGAAAGCTCTAAAAAAACGATATAAATCGTGGAAGGGTCTATGCTCCGTCCCCATACAAAGTGAATGAGCCCCCAGTGAAATTGCGCTGTGCAGGGTTTTCCTCTCCATTGGACAGATGTCCTATGGCGTGCACATGTGTGGCAACAGCAGGGCGGGCATGTCGGAACGGCAACTGGACAGATGCCAGAAAAGGGGATACAGAGGGCCGCAGGCGGCACATGCTGTGGTGCAGCTGGGCCACAGTTCGGACTAGGGTGATGCCTAGATGGCCCATACGAATGCTAAAACAGCAGAGCAGCCAGACGGCAACTGCTGAAGGCCCAACATGGGCATGACTGTGTGTCCCACAGTGTCACAGGGGATAGTACCCAGCAGCTACCCCCAAGGGCACGGAACATTGGCAGGCGGTGCTGGGGGGACACCTATGAAGGCACCTCTACCCCAGAACTCGCACCATAGGCAGCCGCCTACCCGCACACTGGATGGCCTGAGACTGCGCTCCACCAGCACCACCTGCAGAAGGGAATGTCAGCCTGGTGCAGAGGGTTACTGGTGGTGGAGGGGGCAGTGGCAGCTGCCCAGAGCAGACCGTGGCCTAGCCCTGTGTAGGTGGGTGCCATGCACTGCAACAGACAGGCCCTGTCTGACCAACAGTCATGGCATCACCAGGGAATGTACCATCTCTGTGATAACATGGTGGTGCAGTGCACAAAGCCACTGTATTCAAAAGCAGAAGGTCATAGGTTCGAGTCCCAGCTGTGGTTGCTGCCAACCCAGTCCTCATATTTTACCCACTACTATAACGTGCTAATACAGACAGAACCTTTATTGCAGATGACGTAAACATGCCCAAAAAACCTACATTTTACCCTACAGAGCACAGACACCATACTCATGCGCATTACCTAGAGCAGAGTCTCCCAAATGCAGTCCTGGAAGGCCAAACACCATTCAGGTTCCATGCTGTCTCTAATAAATGTGTCTGTGCTGTCTTGCTATGCACCGCCCCCATGGTATGCAGTTGTATCTCATGCATATTCATGAGGGACAGCATGAAAACCCGAACAGTGTTTGGCACACCAGGACTGGAGTTGGGAACCTCTGCTATAAAGCAGCAGCCAACAGGGGCAGACACACCCGCACCCACAGGCTCCATTATCCAATGCCTCCTGGAGAGGCAGGACACTGGGCCCTGCGTGCATCTCCCAATACTAGCACTTGCATACCTAAGCAATGCCACCCTAAACCTGGGAATACGGTACACAGCTATCACAAGTTTGCTATGATTACTGGCAGATAGCAATTCCTAAGTTAAGCACAATTTGCTGATTGAGCTGCAGCATAGCAACCTATCTGATGTCTGTGGAGTGTGCTACAGGTCTTGTGGCTGACAGTGTTTACCACCCTGGGGAGTGACCCCAACAGTATTGCTTACCATAGCCATGCCTGCACTCTGCCCAGGACTGGTGTGGTGGCCAGGGCTGCCAAACACCTCTATAGCTGCTCAATGCTGGCATAGGTGTGGGGAGTGTGTGTCTGTCTATCCAGTGTGTGGTGGCTGCAAACACCTTCCACAGCCCACACTGCTAGCACTGTTGCTAGTAGTGGCCTGCCAATGTGCATAATGAGGAGCAAGGTACCGTGGGAACAGCCAGGATAGGATGGCCTGGCCTGGATCCATCTGTACATAGCATAGGGCAATGGCTCGGACATTGTAGTGGCTGGCCACCACCTGCACGGACAGTGGCCACAGCATGTCCTGCTGGGAGGTCACTCTCACCCTGACTGAGCAGTGACCACGGCATGGCTAGGTTCCCCCATAGTGCTGTATAGTATTTCTCTCATGTGATGTTTATGCGTTTTCTTTTGGGGCTTGATCACTGACTTATCTGCTTGGTATGTATGCTGCCCTTCCAGTTTTGGGTACACACATTTCCTCCAGGACCATGCATTATGGACTAGCTAGAAGACTGTTTGCAGCTAGTATGTGTGTTGCTGGAACACCTTGCAGGGTGCAGCGGCTGGAGGCTTGCTGCTGGAGAATGTCGGGGTTGGGGGGGGGGGGGGGGGGGGGGGGGGGGGGGGGGGGGGGCGGGGGGGGGGGGGGGGGGGGGGGGGGGGTGGGGGGGGGTGGGGGGGGGGGGGTGGGGGGGGGGCGGGGCGGGGGGGGGGGGGGGGGGGGGGGGGGGGGGGGGCGGGGGGGGGGGGGGGGGGCGGGGGGGGGGGGGGGGGGGGGGGGGGGGGGGGGGGGGGGGGGGGGGGGGGGGGGGGGGGGGGGGGGGGCGGGGGGGGGGGGGGGGGGGGGGGGGGGGGGGGGGGGGGGGGGGGGGCGGGGCGGGGGGGGGGGGGGGGGGGGGGGGGGGGGGGGGGGGGCGGGCGGGGGGGGGGGGGGGGGGGGGGGGGGGGGGGGGGGGCGGGGGGGGGGGGGGGGGGGGGGGCGGGGGGGGGCGGGGGGGGGGGGGGGGCGGGGGGGGGGCGGGGGGGCGGGGGGGGGGGGCGGGGGGGGGGGGGGCGGGGGGCGGGGGGGGGGGGGGGGGGGGGGGCGGGGGGCGGGGGGGGGCGGGGGGGGGGGGGGGGGCGGGGGGGGGGGGGGGGGGGGGGGGGGGGGGGGGGGGGGGGGGGGGGCGGGGGCGGGGTGGGGGGGGCAGGGGGGCGGGGTGGGGGGGGGCAGGGGGGGCGGGGTGGCAGGGGGGGCGGGGGGGTGGGGCGGGGGGGCGGGGGGCAGCTGTGCATTTCCAGGCCTTCTGTCTGCTATTGCTTTATGGATGTGTACAGCTCTGCATTACCTGCCCTGTAGAGTGTTGATCCCTAGCAGGACTGGGGTTATGGTCCTCTCTACTGCCACCATTGCAGGGGGGTAGAAAGTGGATCTGTTGGTGGGAGATCTTGTCCCCCACCCTGAGCCCCAGAGGGTGCGTTGGGTGGTGGTATGTAATCTCCTTGTGGGTCCAAACACCCACCTTCACTTACATCATGTGACCATGGCACCCACACAGGGTATGCACTTTTCTGGGTGCATCATAGTCCACAAGGGCTAGATGTGACATACAGATGAACACAGGCATAGCCTAGGGGTGTTTGCAAGGACTACCTATCACACATTGGCACTGATGGGGACCTGCAGTATAGCCTATCTCAGCAAAGCCAGGTGCTGTGAGAATGGTGCTGGGCACCATACCTCTCCCTCAGGGTGAGCACAGGACCCGCACACTGTGACGGTCTGTAGCTACTCTGTGCCACTAACACACACCGTCGGCACCCCCTACCAGGCTGAGGTGCTGTGGGGTGCATACCCCATCTTGTGATCATCTGTAGACTGCTGATTTACATGTGCTGTGCATCCTGGGTACGGATGGGATGACCCTATCCTGGTAACCACAGCAGAATGTGGGTGTGGTGCCGTGCAGTCCTCCTGTAGCCAGCCAAGTGTTTGTTGGCAGCTCTAGCGCACTGGTTACTTCACTGGCCGTGGAGCCAGAGATCATGGGTTCAAAACCCACAGTGGGGTTCATCAATAGGGCTGTCTTAGGCATTGTCTATTTTTATTGTATATTAGTGCTGCCAGCAGAAAAACCCTCAGAGTACTGTCACCTTAGGGTGCCTCATAAGGTGCCTTATACGGCGCCCTATAAAGCGCCTTATAAGGTGCCTTATCTGGTGTCCTATAGGGGACATTATAGGGTGCCTTGGCAAACAGCGCACTTTATAATGTGCCCTATGGAGTGCCTTCTAGGGTGCCTTATGTGGCACCTTAGGTTACGCCACTGTGAGGGTGTGTTTGCTGGCAGCACTATTAAAGTACAACTAAACTTCCTCACAGCCCAATACTTAACCCTTTCCAGGCCAAGCCCAAAACTTTCGGGATCCGAACTTCTGCCTAAATATTCCTATCAAATGGTATATAATACATGACCATGGCAGAGGGAACGTCACTATTGGAACATATTGAATAAGACGGGTACAATTTTCCTGAAATATGCAAACATTAACCCGGCTGCAGAATGTGGATTAAAATATTATAGTAGGCCTTCAAAGGGTTACACATGATGCCTCAGCCAGCCTTATTCATTAGGCACACTGTGGAATCAAACCCATGACCCTTGTAGCATAGTAACCATTGTGCTACAGCTCTGTTTCTGTATTTGGGTGTCTGCGCGCCTTCTTAAGTTTAATGCTCAGTAACGCGCACTTTAACGATCGTTGCTGCCCAGCGCCTTATAACGCGCGTTATCGGTAACGATGTACCGCCCATGTCCTTATTTGGGGTTTCTGCCTCTAATGTGGATCCTAACGCGAATCACACTAATGCAGTTTAGTAAACATACCCCAAAATGTTTTGGAGCTGCCACTGTTTCTCCTATGTTTCTTTATCAAGATGTCAATAAATCCTGATTCTCTGGCCCTTTAAGTAAACCTTCAGCGTTGTGGAAATAGAGGTAGATAATTACGAGTGTTCAAGCCTAATAGCCAAGTCGTGTCCCGTTGTTCCTGTGCTAATTTTTCCAAGAAAGATATTAAATCATTTATTGATGTTTGGGCCACCCCAAACTCTTCATTCTGGTTCCCTCCTCCTTGTCGTTCATGAGTCAAAAAGATATTATTCCCAGGCAGAAGCGAATAATGGTAATTTTCAACACCTCCGTGATATACGTAGTATTCCTTTTCAGGCATTACAATTACAGGGGCATTAATGTGTTAGATTTTGTGCAATCTGGATTTAGAAATTATTACAGTACAGAAATGTTATCATTGCTGATTTGGAATTGAGGAAAATTGTAGATAAGTTGGGGGTGAGGCACTTTTAATGCAATTAGATTTAGCATCAGCATTTGATCTTATAGATCATGATTTACTGTTGGTCAAATTGGTATAGACTACTTGGTATAGAATTTGTTTGAATTCTTCCTGAAATGGTGTAGTTATAGGGTTAAAATTAATAATGAATATTCATCAGTTTGGAACTCTAAGTGCGGAGGCCCCTAGGCTTCACCGCTCTCAACAATATTGCTTAACATTTATTTTTTTTCATTAGGATACTTGTTAAAAGACTTAGGGGTATGTTTACTAAACTGCGTTAGTGCAAATCGCGTTAGGAGCCGCGTTAGTGAAAGGAAAGCCAAAAAAGGACATGGGTGGGACATTGTAACGACTAACGCGCGTTCCAAAAACTAACGAGCGTTACAGGGCGCCGTGGCACGTTAAGCATATGAAGGCGTACAGACACAAATCATTGAAACAGAGCTGTAGCACAATGGTTAGTGTACTCATCGCTATTACAGGCAGCACGGGTTCAAGTCCCCAGTGTGCCTAACGCAGAATGCTGTCCCAGGCAGCACCCTGTACATTACATAGGGAATGAGGAGGCATGTTTTTCTTTACGTTCAGTAGTTGTTAGTGAAACACACTCTCGCAGTGCGCATAGCCATGTACGTTGGTACGTGCGTGGCTGCATGCATTGTTACGGGCGTAGCCCCGTGCGTAGGTACGTGCGTACAATCGTGCGTGGGTACGTGTGTTTTTACCAGCTTGGGCACCTTATAGTACAGACAA
This sequence comes from Ichthyophis bannanicus, assembly GCA_033557465.1. Lineage (NCBI taxonomy): Eukaryota > Metazoa > Chordata > Amphibia > Gymnophiona > Ichthyophiidae > Ichthyophis > Ichthyophis bannanicus. Next base: position 295,740,669 of record CM066041.1, read on the forward strand.
TTTAGGGTGTCTTGCACTTATGCACCATGCTAACAGATGTACGTGAGATGGCCTATGGTTTATCAGAGCCTGAGAGCAGGCGCTGGATCTTCCCAGGGTTGGATCGTGCCAGTCACACCCATGATGCACTGCACATGCAAATCAGCTGTCCACAGATACACACCATGGGGAATGCACCCCACAGCACCTCGGCCTGGTAGGGGGAAGTGACCATGTGCACCCCCACAGCACCTCGGCCTGGTAGGGGGTACTGACCGTGTGTGTTGTACTGGCACAGAGTAGCTACACACCGTCACATTGTGCTGGTACTGTGCTCACCCTGAGGGTGCAGTGAGGCGCCCAGCACCAGGTCCACAGCACCATCCATGACTGAAAGAGGCCATGGCACAGGTCCAAAGCAGTGTTAATGTGCGAGACAGGTAGTTTCCACACAAACACCTTGCAGTCAGGTGTAGCCCCCATAGACTCCTAGGTGGCCCATGTACCCCCCCCCCCCCCCGGGTGGCAAACAGGGTCTCCTAACAATAGATCCACCTTCTACCTCCCTGCAAAAGTGGCAGTAGAGAGGAACATCAACCCCAGTTCTGGTGGGGAACAGACACCCCACAGGGCAGGCACCGCAGCTCTGTACACAGACAGACATCAGGCCTGGATATGGTAAGCTGCACCCCACCACTATCTGATATACTCCTGCAGCAAGCCATCAGCCACTGCACCCTGCAAGCCACTCCATCAAGACACATACCAGCTGCAAACAGTCTGCTAGTTAGTCCATAATGCATGTGCCCAGTGGATATGCATGCACCCAGAACTGGGATGTCAGCATACACAGCAAGCAGATAAATCAGTGACTGGGCCCCAAAAGGAAACCCATATCTATCACATGAGAGAAATACTATATAGCACTATGGGGGTGCCTATCCATGCTGTGGTCACTGCACAGTCAGGGTGAGAGTGATCTCTCAGCAGGACATACTGAGGTCACCCTGTCTGTGTAGGTGGTGGTGGCCGGGCACTAAAATGTGCCTGTCACTGCCCTATGCCCTGTGCAGATGCACCCTGGCCAGGCCACCCTGTCCGGCCTATACCCATGGTACCTTGCTCCTCATTATGCACATTGGCAGCTCAATACTGGCAACATTGCTGGCAGTGTGGGCTGTGGAAGGTGTTTGCAGCCACCATACACTGGATAGACAGACAGACACCCCCACACCTATGCCAGCATTGTGTAACTATAGAGGTGTTCAGCAGCTGTGTACCATATATCCAGGTGTAGGGTGGCATTGCTAAGGTATGCAACTGCTAGTATTGGGAGATACAGGCAGGGCCCAATGTCCTGCTTCTCCAGGAGGCATTGGCCAATGGGGCCTGTGGGTGTGTCTGGCCCTGTTGGCTGCTGCTTTACGGCAGAGTTCCCCAACTCCAGTCCTGGTGTTCCAAACCTGTTCGGGTTTTCATGCTGTCCCTCATAAATATGCATGAGCTACATCTGCATACCATGGGGGTGGTGCATAGCTATGCAGCACAGGCATCTTTATTAGAGGCAGCAGCATGGAACCTGAATGGTGTGGGACCCTCCAGGACTGCAATTGCGAGACTCTGCTCTGGGTAATGCACCTGTTTCTGATGTCTGTGTTTGGTGTGGTATAATATAGGCGTATTAACCATGCGTATGTTCTCTGCAATAAAGGGGTGTCTTTACTATCACTGTTTAGTGGTGGGTAAAAATATGGGGACTGGGTTGGCAGGAGCCCCAGCTGGGATTTGAACCTGTGACCCTCTGGTCTTACAGGCACTGGCTGTGTCTGTTGCACCACACTGTGGCCACAGAGATGGTGTAGTCCCTGGAGTTAGTTAAAGCGGCCTGATGAGTCAGAAACCCTGCTCTGCACAGGTTTACTGTGGGCTCATTTACCTTGTATGGAGACAAAGGTGCACATAAACCTCAAAACAGACCTCAAAAAAAGGGGCAAACACCCATAACCAAGCTGGGCAACAATGATATCATTGGGCAACATTACACACCACTCCCAGGAAAGCTCCATCACAATGAAATGATCTTTGAAAGGGTCTACGGAGCGTAGACCCTTCCAAACATCATTTCTTTCTTTGGTGCTTTCCAGGGAGTGTTGTTCATTGTTGGCCATTGCTATCACTGTTGCCCAGCTGAATTGTGCTTTTTACAATGTTTCTTGTGGTCATTCTTAAGGTTTTATGTGAACTTTTGGTCTTTGCACATGTATCACACTGCTCACGTTTTGTAGGTTTCCCCGGTTTTGCTGTACATTGCTGACGGAAATGGTTTCTCTTCCCTTTAATATGCCTTTAACGACAGGTTTTCATTCGCGTTGGAATTGAGCTCAGAAATTCAGCGCGTTAGTATGAGGGGAGCCTCTCCCCGCCCACTCTCCGCCCATTGACCCCTTCTCTCCGCCCACTCTCCACCTTCTGCGCTGTTTTAACGCGCCGCAGAGGTTTACGATCGTTAACTGCGGTTAACGCTCGTAAAGTACGTTTAACGATCGTCAGCACGTCAGAACGCGCTTTCGGACGTGCTAACGATCATTAAACGTACTTTACGCGTGTTAATCATGATTACCGCACTTTAGTAAACATCCCCCTTAGGAGTATTATATTATATCTATGCAGATGATTTTCAAATTATTATCCCGACAGTCATCATTAGTACAGATTAATTGCTGACTACTTTAAGAACATTGAGCAATGGATGCTCCTTCAGTCATTAAAACTCAGTATTGGAAAATCTGCTTTGCTTTGGGTGGGCAGTCGAACTAAAGCAATGCCATTAGGTGGTCCAAATTTAGGGGGTTGCAGATCCCTTTAAAATCATCTTTACATGGTTTGGGAGTGATAATAGATTCACATCTTGATTTTGAACATGTGGAAAATGTTGTCAAATACTTTTTGTTAGTTTAATGTGATTAGGAAAATTAGGGACCAATTTACCTTAGCAAATTTACAAAAAGTTGTTTTGACAGTTGTTATATCTCAGATAGATTACTGCAATTTTCTGTATTTATGTTTATCAAAGAAATCTTTAGCAAGGATCTAACTATTACAAAGCACTGCAACCAAAATATTGCTGAGGGCATCAAAATTTGATTCTGTAACTCTGACACTATTTTTACTTCATTGGCTTCCAAAGGGTGCCAGGTGAGATTTTAAATTGCTTTCTTTAATATTCAAAATTTTGCATGGTCTATTCGTCTTCTTGTTTATCTTCAATGATGACTTTCACTCGGTCTATATATGTGAATAAACTAAAAATTCCATCAGCATCAGAATTCAGATTGGTAGGAACAGGAAAGAAAATGTTTCAAAGGGTAGCCCCCTTGTTATAGAATAAGTTGCCATTAGAGTTGCGTATTGAAAGATCATATGTTAAGTTTCATGAATCTTTGAAAACCTGGTTGTTTCAAATTTTTTTTAATAACGATTAATTTTAATTTTTATGATTGATTACCATTATTTTTATTGTATGTTATGTTTATTGTTCCTTTTTATATTTAATTCATTGTAAGCTGCCCTGTGCTATTGGTTTGGGTAGGACATAAAAGATTAAATTAAAGGAAAATTAAATATTTCTTGAAAGTTTTTCATGGCTACATGCCCAGCATTTAAGGGAAGTTTACGAGAATCTGATTTATTTTGTAGCCACGCACCTTGTAGTCAAGACTAGAAACATAGAAACATTGAAACATAGAAACATAGAAATATGACGACAGAAAAAGACCACATGGCCTATCTAGTCTGTCCTTCCATAACAACTACAACAGTCCCCTTTTTACCTTTAGAGATCCTCTGTGTTTGTCCCATGCTTTTTTGAATTCAGTTACTGTCCTCATCTCTACCACCTCCACTGGGAGACTATTCCACGGATCCATTACTCTTTCCGTAAAGAAATATTTCCGCATATCACTCCTGAATCTATCTCCCTTCACCCTCATCCCATGTCCCCTCGTAGCAGAACTTGCTTTCAATTGAAAGAGGCTCTCTCCCTGAACATTTATGCCACGGAGGTATTTAAACATCTCAATCATATCACCTCTATCCCGCCTTTCCTCTAAGGTGTACATATTAAGATCCTTCAGTCTGTCCTCATATGCTTTATAATGAAGACCACTAATCATTTTAGTAGCCACCCTCTGCACCGACTCCATCCTGTTCACATCCTTTTGAAGGTGCGGTCTCCAGAATTGCACACTATACTCCAAATGAGGTCGCACCAAAGACTTATACAGAGGCATTATCACCTCCGTTTTTTCTGCTAGCCATTCCTCTCCGTATGCACCCAAGCATCCTTCTAGCTTTTGCCATCACCTTTTCTACCAGTTTAGCTACTTTAAGATCATCAGACACAACCACGCCTAGGTCCTGCTCTTCTTTAGTGGACAAAAGTACTTCACCCCCTATACTATATTGCTCCCTTGGATTGCTGCAGCCTAAATTTATTTATTTAGACAGTTTTGTATACCGCCTTATCCTTCAATCAAAGCGGTCACAACACAATTGGGGGATACATTTAACACGCGGGGATATGAGACACATACACTAATACTTACAGGGAACATGGGCAATGGAGGGTTAAGTGGCTTGCCCAAGACCACAAGGAGCATCTGTGGGACTAGAAACCCCAGTCCTTCCGGCCCAAGGTTGCTGTCCTCTAGTGGGATTTGAACCCCCGACCTTCCGGCCTGAAGTACTGTGCCCCAACCACTAGGCTACTCCTCCCTATAAATGCATGATCTTACATTTTTTAACATTAAATCCCAACTGCCAAATTCTAGACCATTCTTCAAGCTTAGCTAGATCCCTCCTCATGTTATCTACCCCTTCCTGGGTGTCTACTCTATTGCAGATTTTGGTATCATCCGCAAAGAGGCAAACCTTACCTGAAAGCCCTTCCGCTATATCACTAACAAAGATGTTAAAAAGAATCGGACCAAGGACAGATCCCTGGGGCACACCACTGATAACATCCTTCTCCTCAGAGTGAGCTCCATTTACTTGTACTCTTTGTTGTCTCCCACCCAACCAATTTCTAACTCAAGCAGTAACTTTAGGGTCCATCCCTAGGGTGTTCAGTTTGTTTATAAGTCGCCTGTGAGGAACAATGTCAAAGGCTTTACTGAAATCTAAATATACCACATCTAGAGCTCTCCCTCGGTCCAACTCCCTGGTCACCCAGTCAAAGAAATCAATCAGATTTGTCTGACAAGACCTGCCTCTAGTGAATCCATTCTGCCTCGGATCCTGTAATCCGCTGGACTAGCGGATTACAGGACTAGATTCACTTTGAAGATTCACTGCAAGATGCTATTCAAAATTACCTCTGAAATTGTTTTACAAATTCTACACTGCATTGACGATTTAAGATGAGATGTAGGGCAGCTGATTCAGAAAGGGGTACAAAAACTATTATTTTGCATTAAATGGAGGAATTATAGAAAACCATGAATAAAAATATAGACAAAGCAGGGGTAATTTTACAAAGCATTTCCCTGGATAAAACAGTGTTTTATGCATAGAAGTGGCCTTTTCTAAAATTTCTTAAGTATATCCATCCTAAGCAAAGGCGTTCCTGGGAGTAGATGTTGGCTTACGCGCATATTTGATTAAACACATGCATATGCATACAAACTAAACTGGGGCATGTATGTGTGCCAAAGAGCAGGTATAAATTTTTGCAGGCCAATTTTCAGATGGAAAGCATAGGTATACGATCACTTTGAAAATATGTGTAATTTATGCATATATCTGCCATCCATGTTATAACGTTATTTTTTGAGAGGGCAATCTTTAAATGGATTTCCTTAGCTAACAAGTGTTTTGCACAAGAAAATCACCCATGAAAATTACTCAGCCTGTATATGGAAAAAACGATAGGGTCAATATTCAGTGGTCAGCACCTGGCCGATGTTGCTTTAACTGCGATAGCCTTTCTGGTTTGGGCAGCCAGGGGGTTAGCTATCTGGTTAGTCACGATATTCAGTTGTTAACCAGATAGCAAAACTGCATGAAGGTAGGGTAGCCATTGACCTCTCCAGTCTTTAAGTGGTTTAGCTATCAGGACCGCACCAGCTCCACACAGAGTGTCTCAGAATTAACTAGACACCTTTCCTGTAGTCAATGGGGAAGCTCAGTACCACTATCTGGAGTTTTTTTAAAGTACTGCCTCCTGGTGAGGCCAGCACCCACTGGGTTTTCTTGGCAAGGTATGAATGGAAATAGATTGCCAGAGCTTTTCTTCCAAGGCAATAGAGAACAAAGTGACTTGCCCAAGATCACAAGGAGTACCAGTGGGAAGTGAACCCAGATTTCCTGGGTGTTAGGCTTTTGTTCTAGACACTTGGCTACCCCTCCACTGGCTAGTTAGATGGTACCACTGAATATCACGATCACCAATGTTTATGTAGTTTGCAGGTATACAGTTGTGGTCAACATTATTGGCACCCTTGCATTTTAAGTATGTTGTGTACAATATCTTGAGAAATAATTGGAAATATTCCAACTGTATGTCATCATAATATTTTAATAGCATGTTCAAAGGTATACAACAAAAAAACAGATATTTGTGCAACTTAGATATAGCAATTTCTGAGAAAAAAAACAACAAAAAATGCCTGGACAGGATTAATGGCACTCTCTGCTAATATTTGGTTGCACAATTGTTGGCAGCATTGACAGCCTCCAAACGTTTCTTGTAGCTATCTATAAGTTTCATACATCTGTCTGCTGATAGTTTCTCTCATTCTTCAACTCCAATTTGTTCCAGCTCAGGAATCTTTCCAGGATTCCTTTTACCAGTGGTAGATTTTAGCTCTTTCCAAAGGTTCTCGATTGGATTGAGATCAGGACTCATTGCTGGCCAGTTTAAAACATTCCATTTGTTCCCTTTTAACCATTCTTTTGTACTTTCTGATGTATGTGTTGGGTCATTGTCCTGCTGGAGGACCATGACCTTCGACCTAGACCTAGTTTTCTGACACTAGGTAGCACATTTTACTCCAAAATACCTTGGTAGTCCTCTGACTTCATGATTCATTTAATATGTTCCAGGCCTCCAGTTCCTGAGGCAGCAAAACAGCCCCACATCATTATGGTACCTTCACCATATTTAACTGCAGGAAGAGTGTTATTTTCCTTATAAGCCTCATTTCTTTGCTTTTAAATGTATTGCTGGTCTGCATTGCCAAAGAGCTCAAGTTTATTTCATCTGTCCACAGAAGATTTTCCCAGAAGGATTGTGTCTTCTCAAGGTGGGTTTGGGCAAAAATCAGGCATGCCTTTTTATGTCTATCCTTGAGCAGCAGGGTCCTCCTTAGCCTTCACCCATGAAATCCTTCTTTGTTTAGTGCAAGGCATATGGTGCGGGTTGAAACCACCACTCTAGATTGCTCCAGGTCAGCCTTAAGCTCTTTGGATGTTGTACGTGGTGTTTTTCCAACAGTTTGCACTAACCTTTGAAGACTTCTTGGATTAATTTTCCTCTTCCCACCACATCTTAAGAGGTTCTTGACAGTTCCATGAGCAGAACACCTCTTAACATTGGCCTTGAACTCCTTTGAAATTTGATGTTTGGTGATAATGGCTTTTATGATGGTCTCATGCCGCTCGCTTATCTTCACCATTATGAAAATGGAACAGGGGGTGAATGTGGCCATTTTAAACATTAGAGCAATCATTCATTAGTTGATTCAAGTCATATGAGTACTGACAATTGATCACAAGTGTGTCTAATTTTACTGCAATCAGATGTAAATAGTTAACACTGTTATCCAAGTTATTATACCTGTTCTATGTAATTACGGTGTAACCCCCACTGTAAACTCTCCTTCTTTCATGTAAACTGCACTGATGTCAAAGAGCGCGGTATATAAGAAAAATAAATAAATAAATAAATAAATGTGGTTCTTTTATTCAAACTGATTTGAATTGTTTGTAAGGGTGCCAATAATCATGTCCTGGCAACGTCCCAGTTTTTATACTATTTCCTCTATTTCCTTTTTTAATTGGTCTTATTTGATTATTTTATGTGTCAACTCTGTGTGCATGTATAGTCCAAAGCCATTTCATTGGCCACTTTGTTTTAGGAGATATTGGGGTTGAACTGCAAGGATGGCAATAATGTTGATTACAACTGTACAAACTGCATATCAGGCCCCTACATGCTTTGCTGCAGAACATATGTACATGTACTTGCATTAGAGTGGAGGCGTTTCTGGAAGTAGTGTTTGATCAGGGCAGAAAACAAGACACATAGGGGTATGTTTACTAAACCGTCTTAATGTTACCGGTGCTAGTTGCAGCGTTAATGTGAAGAATGCCATATAAGGTAGTGGGCGTTCCGGTGGCAAGGTAGCAAGAATCTGTATCGCGCGATAGAGGGCGCCTTGGCTCATTAACGCGTGGTAACCCTAAGTCCATGCCAGCGCTGTGATAGAAGCTAAAGAGATGTAGCCCACTGGTTATTGCAATGGATGTGGAGGCAGAGGTCATGAGTTCAATCCCACAGTGGTGTTATTTAATAAGGATGACTGGGGGATTTCCTTTTAACATAAAGCAGTGCTGCCAGCAAAAACACCCTCACAGTGCCGTAACCTAAGCTGCCTCATAAGGCGCCCTATAAGGCACCCCATATGGCACATTACAAAGTGCCCTGTCTGCCAAGGCACCTTATAATGTGCCCTATAGGACACCTTATGAGGCACCCCAAGGTTATGGCACTGTGAGGGTGGTTTTGCTGGCAGCAATGATATAAATCAAAAGAAAACCCCTCAGAGAGCCTTAGTAAAGAACACCACTGCAAGACTGAACCCATGACCTCTGCCTCCACCGTCATTGTAGTAACCAGTGGGCTACATCTCTATAGCATCCAACACAGCGCTGGCTGGCTACAGAAAGACTGCAGGTCACCACACAAACTGTCTGCTGTGGTTACCAGGATAGGGTATATCCACCCGTACCCATGATGCACTGCTCATGCATCATGGGTACAGGTGGATATACCCTACCTACACTGCTACAGCTGATCACAAGATGGGGTATGCGCCTCCACAGCACCTCGGCCTGGTAGGGGGTACTGACCATGTGTGTTACTGGCACAGAGTAGCTACAGACCGTGACATTGTGTGGTTCCTGTGCTCACCCTGAGGGTGAGGTGGGGCACCCAGCACCAGGTCCGTAGCACCTGGCTTGGCTGGGATAGGCTGTGCTGCAGGTCCCCATCAGTGCCAGTGTGTAACAGGTAGTCCTTGCAGACATGCCTATGATACACCTGTGTCCATCTGTACTTCCCAGTCACATCTAGCCCTTGTAGACTATGATGCACCCAGAATAATGCATGACCTGTGTGGTTGCCATGGTCACATGTTATAGGAGAAGGGTGTTGTGTGAGCCCCCAAGTGGATTCTGTAGCACCACCCTCTCTGGGTCAGGGTGGGGGACAGGATCGCCCACCAACAGATCCACACACGATATTGGAGACAGTAAAGGGGACCACCACCCCAGTCCTGCTGGGGAATAGGCACCCTCCAGGGCAGTCAATGCAGATCTGTATGTATTTCATAGGGCACTGGCAGACAGGCCTGGAAAAGGTCAGCTGCTCCCCACCACAATCTGACATTCACCAGCAGAGGGCACAATCAGTCTCCCCACCTGCTGCATCCTGCAAGGTGTTCCAGCCATACACATGCTAACTGCAGAAAGTCTGCTAGCTAGTACATGTTCTTGGAGGAACTGTGTGCACCCAAAAGTGGGATGATGCACACACACCAAACAGGTAGGTCAGTGATTGGGCCCCAAAAAAAGAAGATTCATTGCTTAAGAGAAGCTCTGTAGAGCACTATGTGGGAACCTGGCCATGCCATGGTCACTTCTCAGTCAGGGTGAGCGTGATCTCCCAGCATGACATGCTGTGGCCACCCTGTCCGTGCAGGTGGTGGTCGGTCACTACAATGTCCCAGCCATTGCATATTCCCTGTGCAGATGAATCCTCCCCAGACCGCTGTATCCAGGCCATACCCACAATACCTTGATCCTCATTATGCACATTGTCAGGCTAACACTGGAAACAGTGCAAGCATTGGGGGCTCCATATGGTGTAGGCAGCCACAAAACACTGGATAGACATATACACATTCCCATGCCTATTCCAGCATTGTGCAATGATAGAGGTGGTTGGCAGCCCTGGCCACCGCACCAGTCCTGAGCACAGTGCAGGCATTGCTAAGGTACGCAGGTGCTGGTATTGGTAGCTACTGCTCCGCACAGGGTCCAACAGCCTGACTTTCCATGAGGCACTGGATAGTGGAGCCTGTGGGTGTCGGTGTTTGTGCCCCTGTTGGCCGGTGCTCTAGGCAGTGCACATGTTTATGGTGTATGTGGGCTGGAGGGTAAAATATGGGACCATTGTCTGCAGGGGCCACAGCTGGGACTTGAACGTGTGACCTTCTGCCCCTGAACACACTGGCTGTGTGTACTGCACCAAAGCATTGCCACAGAGGCAGGTCAGTCCCTGGGGATACCATTACTGTTCTTCAGACAACCCTTGTCTGTTGCACTGCATGCCGCCCACCTAAAAAGGGCTTGGCCTTGGTCTGCTGTGGGCAGCTGCCACTACCACTGCCCCCTCCACCACCAGCACCCCTCTGCCACCAAGCTGACATGCCCTTATGCCGGTGGTGCTGGTGGTGCGCAGTCCCAGGCCATCCAGTGTGCCTGTAGGTGGCTGCCTATGGTAGGGGTGCCTACATAGAAATCCGTTCTTCCTCCCGGCACTGCCTGTCACTGTTATGTGCCCTTTGGGGTACCTGCTGGGTACTGTCCCCTGGGACACTGTGGGCCACACACTCGTGGACATGTTTGACCTTGGTTGCTGGCTTGCTGATTTGCAGTTTATGCATTCCTATGTGCCACCTAGGCATCTGTCTGGTCCACCCTGTGCCCCAGCTGCCCCACTGCATGTCCCACCTGCAGCCCCCTGTACCCCATTTGCAGCCTCACCGTCGTGTCCTTTGTACTTGGCCACTATGCTGCTGCTGCACATGTATCACTACTATCACTTTTCATGGTTTCCCTGCCTATGCTGTACATTGCTGACTGAACTGTTTTCTCTCTCCTGCAAATGTGCCTCTAGCGCGAGGTTTTCACTGGCACTAATTTTCAGACCTTCATTTCACAGCGTTAGTGTGCATGGAGCCTCTCCCCGCCCACTCTCCACCCATTGACCCCTTCTCTCCACCCTCTGGGGAGCCTTACTCCACCCTCTGTGTGCCTTAACGCCGCAGGAGACGTGTTCGCGCGAAACCTCACGCTATCTAGCGGTAATGTTACTTTATCGGGTGGTAATGTTACTTTATCATGTGCTAACGTTACATATCGCACGATAATGTTACATATTGCGCACAAACTGTGCCTCTGCAACATTATCGCTGTTTAGTAAACATACCCCATAGGGTTAGATTTACTAAAGTGTGCTGCCTCATTAAAGGCCATTATTAGTAAATAGGTCCCATTGCATTAAATACAGCCTGCGGTAAATCACATGCATTCTTGGGTGTTAGCATGCACTAATGCGATAGCGCACTTTAGTAAATCTAGTCTACAGTTTTTTATTTTCAAAACCACACGTATTATTTTTGTTGGGAAAATAATGTGCAGAAAAGGCAGGTGCCGATACCTGTCCGCTCTTTTGCCTTGTGCAGCTTTGAACGGGAAAGTATGCATGGTTTTTTCACTGTGGAAAACTGGTGTAAAGACTGCATTAAAAAGTACTTGTGGATTTTTCAGTGATCAAGTAGTTTAAAAATTGCCCTGGTGGAGAAGGCTCTTATTTCATAAAGGTACCATGAGCAGCTAGGTGTCTTAATAAGATAAGCTCCCAGATCCAGTCCCAAAGCAAGTGAACTCCCATGCACAAATTTATATCTGCTCCCAAAAAGGTGGAAATATGGGTATGTGCTTATGTACTCATGTATTTTGTAAAATATGTGCGTATATCACCACTTTGCCTCTGCTCTACCCAACCGATGCCCTTGGCAACACCTGTGCACAGACCATGTAAAAGTAGGCACACTCTTTCTTTGTGCCCATGTTTTATGCGCTTATACCCCACACAATTTCAGAAAAGCCCTTTTCTATGTTTAAAACAAGCTTTGCATGTGGGCATCCACATGCCAACAGATTGGCAGAATAAGGCTAAACCCATGAAATTATAACAAGCCATTTTGATTCCCCCTAGACTTATTACTAACTTTCATCCTCCCAGTTGCCCTAACAGCTACTCCCCCAAAAGATTATGCACAAGGAGAGAATGCTGTACCTTTCATCCATATGGGTCCTGCATGGGAATCCTTATATAGGACGGCATTTGGATGTTTGGAGGTGAAATATATTTCAAAAAGCATCCACAATATTGACAACGACATTAGGACAGAGAGAAATATTAGCACCTCCGTATCGTGGATGGGCATGCCGTTAAGGGATGCGCAGGTGATCAGGGTGAGGCCAAGAAGAATTATGTTACTGGCCACTATGATGGAAATCAGACGTCCACCTTTCTTCCAGTTTTCAGGCTGATTTGGAGGCATGGGAGACATTTCCTGGAAGCCAAGAAGTTCTGTTTGCTTGGTAGTGTCCCATAAATTTGTTTGATCTTCTCTGGGAATAGTGTGGACTTCTTCCGTCTGGCATCTGGACTTGCTTTGTCGCCTCATTGGTCGATCAGACATGGTTCAGTCAAACCCTGAAGCCGAGAAAAACAATATAAGAATTCTTCAAAGCAATTCAAACTGAGAAGTAAGACAACTGGTAAATATCAGAACAATCTAGAGGAAGAGAGAACCCTCAAATAGAAATAGTAGGGTTATCAATGGACTGGTAAAGATAAAAAAAAGTTACTGCTTTGTCAGATTGCTATTTATGTTGCGATGGTTTTGTTATGATTATGGGGGTTACTTTAGAAGCTTCATTTGTGATTTACACATGTCAGCATGACCACTTACACGTGTAAATTGTATCCACGTGTAAAATGGCCATTTTAGAAAAGGTTCATTTTATGAATGGATGACCATATTAGGTCGAAAGGAGATGGGAAATGTTGGGGATGTGCCGGGGGCATGGTCTGAGCAGGTCAAAAAGCTACATGTATAATCCCCATTTCATATAACGAATGACTGCATGTGCAAACCCAAAATCTTGGATCCATCTCCTCCAGAGAAGCAGCTACCTTCCTTGAAGCCATGGATTCACTACAATACACACAACTTATAAATGCTCCCACACACAGATCTGGTTCATCTCCTGATTTAATCTTTGTACCCTCTCGTCTTCTCTACTGCAACAATATATCAATACCGAAAATAATCCCAAAAACATGATCAGATCATTATATGATACAATTATCTTTTCAGATCTATTACAGTAATCCCCAGTCATCACATAATAATCCTAGAAGAAGATTTAAAAAATTCAACAATGAACAATTTCTTAATGAAACCCTTCCTTTCCTAACCCAAGACCTGAAGGAACTCGATGACCTTATAGCAAACTGGAATGAAAACATTTTAGCTGCAGCAAGACCAGTCAACCACAATAGCTCAAAACCACCATGTAGAAACACGAAATCAGCTCCAAGGCATACAGAAGACATAAGAAGAGCTAAGAAACTATTAAGAAAACTTGAAAGATCCTGGAGAAAATCTAAATCCCCAAAATCTCAATTTCTCTACAACCAAAAACAAAAAGAGTATAATAACCTCATTCTTCAACGTAAACAAGAATACATAAGAACAGCCATACTGGGTCAGACCAAGGTCCATCAAGCCCAGTATCCTGTTTCCAACAGTGGCCAATCTAGGTCATACGTACCTAGCAGTTTCCCCAAAAGACACAGGTTCCACAATGCTTGTATTGGGTCAAGCATTGATATCCTGGGTCCCTTTTTAATTATGGTTTATGGACCTTTCCTCCAGCAACTTGTCCAAACCTTTTTTAAACGCAGCTACACTAACAGCCTTTACTACATACTCCGGTAACAAATTCCAGAGTTTGATTACACGTAGAGTGAAAAAATATTTTTTTCTTGTCTTAAATAGTTTACCCTGTAGCTTCATTGCATGTCCCCTAGTCTTTCTATATTCTGATAATGTAAACAATCAATCTACGTTTACCCATTCCACTCCGTTCATTAATTTATAGACTTCTATCATATCTCTCCTCAGCCGTCTCTTTTCCAGGTTAAAGAGTCTTAACCTTTTTAGCCTTTCTTCATAGGAGTATCCTTCCATCCCCTTTAACATTTTGGTGGCTCTTCTCTGAACCCTTTCTAATAATGCTATATCCTTTTTAAGATACGGTGACCAGAATTGCACACAATATTCAAGGTGCGGTCTCACCATGGAACGATATAGAGGCATTATAATATCTTTTGTTTTATTTTCCATTCCTTTCCTTATGATACCTAGCATTCTATTTGCTCTCTTGGCTGCCGCTGCACACTGAGCAAAGGGTTTTAACATGTTATCTACAATGACGCCTAAATCTTTTTCCTGGGTGGCGGTTCCTTGCATCGTGTAACCATAGTTTGGGTTGTTCTTCCCTAGGTGCATAACTTTGCACTTGTCCACATTAAATTTAATCTGCCATTTTGATGCCCAGTCTTCCAATTTATCAAGATCCTCTTGCAATTTTTTACAGTCCTCATGGGTTTTAACAACTTCAATTAGTTTTGTGTCATTTGCATATTTGATAACCTCACTCGTTATTCCCTTTTCCAGGTAATGTATGAATATGTAAAAAAGCAGCGGACCCAGCACAGATCCCTGGGGTACACCACTATTCACCTTTCTCCATTGGGAAAATTGGCCATTTAGCCCTACCCTCTGCTTTCTATCTTTTAACCAGTTCCTGATCCACAATAGTACACTGCCTCCTATCCCATGATTCTTTAGTTTTGCCAAAAGTCTCTGATGAGGGACCTTGTCAAAGGCTTTCTGAAAGTCGAAATACACTATATCAACCGACTCACCTTGGTCTACCTGTTTATTCACACTTTCAAAAAAACATAACAGATTAGTAAGACAAGATCTTCCTTATCTAAAGCCATGTTGGCTGTCTCCCATTAAGCCATGACTATCTACATGTTCAGTAATTTTGTTCTTTATGATGGTTTCTACCATTTTTCCCAGTACTGACGTCAGGCTCACCGGTCTGTAGTTTCCCGGATCACTCTTGGAACCCTTTTTAAAAATTGGCGTTACGTTGGCTATCCTCCAATCTTCAGGTATTACAGATGATTTTAATGATAGTTCACAGATTACTAATAGCAGGTCTGCAATCTCATATTTCAGTTCTTTCAACACCCTTGGATGTATATCATCCGGTCCAGGTGATTTGCTACTCTTCAGTTTATCAAATAGTAGTAATACATCTTCCTGATGTATCGATATTTCCTTCAATTCTTCTGAACCTTTAAATACCACTTCAGTCATGGGTAACATCCCTACATCTTCCTCAGTAAAGACCGAAGCAAAGAATTCATTCAGTCTCTCCACTACATTATTCTTAAATCTCTCAACAAGCCCAGAGAGCTATTTCAAATTGTGCAGACTCTTACTAAAGATCTGACCTTAAAGATCAAGTAATGATACATCCGCAAACATTTGCAGACGTCCTACAATCGAAGAATAGACCTTCTCCTCATACAACTACCACATCTAATCCCTTTATATCCAGACAAATTGAGTACAATTGGGACCATTTTATCATCCCTTCCACCAAACAGATAGCACAAACTATTTCATCATTGAATACAAGCACTGCTGCTACAGATCCCTGCCATGTAACTTGGTTAAAGGCAACACAAGAAAACCTCTGCCCATTCATGCATAACATAGTACACATATCATTATCTCTATGATATATGCCTGATATTCTCAAAACTGCTACAATTCATCCTATTCCTAAGACAACTCTAAGCAAAAATGATCCAGCTGCATATCACCCTATATCATCACTTCCTTTCCTTACAAAGATCATAGAGAAAGTAGTACAACGTCAACTACAAGACCATCTTGACATACATGCTTCTCTTGACCCTCACCAGCATGGCTTTCGACCAAATCATAGTGCTGAAACACTCCTCATTCACCTCTTTAACGACCTTAGAAAAGGAATAGACAATAACAAGAATGGGTTTCTTCTAATCTTCTTAGATATATCGTCAGCTTTTGACACAGTATCACATAACATCGTACTAAGCAGACTAAATGACTTAGGGGTATGTTTACTAAACTGAGTTAGTGTGAATCGCGTTAGGATCCGCGTTAGAGGCAGAAACCCCAAATAAGGACATGGGCGGTACATCGTTACCGATAACGCGCGTTATAAGGCGCGTGCAGCAACGATTGTTACAGGGTGCGTTACTGCGCGTTAAGCTTAACAAGGCGCGCAGACACCCAAATACAGAAACAGAGCTGTAGCACAATGGTTACTGCACGGACTGATGGTACAAGGGTCATGGGTTTGATTCCCCAGTGTGCCTAATGAATAAGGCTGGCTGAGGCATCATGTGTAACCTTTTGAAGGCCTACTATAATATTTTAATCCACATTCTGCAGCCGGATTAATGTTTGCATATTTCAGGAAAATTGTACCCGTCTTATTCAATATGTTCCAATAGTGACATTCCCTCTGCCATGGTCATGTATTATATACCATTTGATAGGAATATTTAGGCAGAAGTTCAGATCCCAAAAGTTTTGGGCTTGGCCTGGAAAGGGTTAAGTATTGGGCTGTGAGGAAGTTTAGTTGTACTTTAATAGTGCTGCCAGCAAACACACCCTCACAGTGGCGTAACCTAAGGTGCCACATAAGGCACCCTAGAAGGCACTCCATAGGGCACATTATAAAGTGCGCTGTCTGCCAAGGCACCCTATAATGTCCCCTATAGGACACCAGATAAGGCACCTTATAAGGTGCCGTAGAAGGCGCCCTATGAGGCACCCTAAGGTGACAGTACTCTAAGGGTGTTTCTGCTGGCAGCACTAATATACAATAAAAATAGACAATGCTTAAGACAGCCCTATTGATGAACCCCACTGTGGGTTTTGAACCCATGACCTCTGGTTCCACAGGCAGTGAAGTAACCAGTGGGCTAGAGCTGCTAACAATCAGCTGGCTGGCTTCAGGAGGACTGCACGACACCACACCCACATTCTGCTGTGGTTACCAGGATAGGGTCAACCCATCCGTACCCAGGATGCACAGCACATGTAAATCAGCAGTCTACAGATGATCACAAGATGGGGTATGCACCCCACAGCACCTCAGCCTGGTAGGGGGTGCCGACGGTGTGTGTTAGTGGCACAGAGTAGCTACAGAACGTCACAGTGTGCGGGTCCTGTGCTCACCCTGAGGGAGAGGTATGGTGCCCAGCACCATTCTCACAGCACGTGGCTTTGCTGAGATAGATTATGCTGCAGGTCCCCATCAGTACCAATGTGTGATAGGTAGTCCTTGCAAACACCCCTAGGATATGCCTGTGTTCATCTGTATGTCATATCTAGCCCTTGTGAACTATGGTGCACCCAGAAAAGTGCATACCCTGTGTGGGTGCCATGGGCACATGATGTAAGTGAAGGGGGGTGTTTGGACCCACAGGGAGATTACATACCACCACCCACCGCACCCTCTGAGGCTCAGGATCCCGCCAACAGATCCACTTTCTACCCCCCCCCCCCCTGCAATGGTGGCAGTAGAGAGGACCATCACCCCAGTCCTCCTAGGGATCAAACACCCTACAGGGCAGGCAATGCAGAGCTGTACACATCCATAAAGCAATAGCAGACAGAAGGCCTGGAAATGCAAAGCTGCCCCCCCACCCCTATCTGACATTCTCCAGCAGCAAGCCTCCAGCCGCTGCACCCTGCAAGGTGTTCCAGCAACACACATACTAGCTACAAACAGTCTGCTAGTTAGCCCATAATGCATGGTCCTGGAGAAGATGCATGTACCCAAAACTGGAAGGTCAGCATACACACCAAGCAGATAAGTCAGTGATCAGGCCCCAAAAAAGAACCCATAAATATCACATGAAAAAAATACTGTAAAGCACCATGGGGGAACCTAGCCATTCCGTGGTCACTGCTCAGTCAGGGTGAGAGTGACCTCCCAGCAGGACATGCTGTGACCACTCTGTCCATGCAGGTGGTGTCCGGCCTCTACAATGTCCGAGCCATTGCCCTATGCTATGTACAGATGGACCCAGGCCAGGCCATCCTATCCTGGCTGTTCCCACGGTACCTTGCTCCTCATTATGCACATTGGCAGGCCACTACTGGCAACAGTGCTAGCAGTGTGGGCTGTGGAGGGTGTTTGCAGCCACCACACACTGGATAGACAGACACACTCTCCCCACACCTATGCCAGCATTGTGTAGCTATAGAGGTGTTTGGCAGCCCTGGCCACCACACCAGTCCTGGGCAGAGTGCAGGCATGGCTATGGTAAGCAATATTGTTGGGGTCACTCCCCAGGGTGGTAAACACTGTCAGACACAAGACCTGTAGCACACTCCACAGACATCAGATAGGTTGCTAGGCTGCAGCTCAATCAGCAAATTGTGCTTAACTTAGGAATTGCTATCTGCCAGTAATCATAGCAAACTTGTGATAGCTGTGTACCGTATTCCCAGGTTAGGGTGGCATTGCTAAGGTATGCAAATGCAAGTATTGGGGAATGCACGCAGGGCCCAGTGTCCTGCCTCTCCAGGAGGCATTGGATAATGGAGCCTGTGGGTGCGGGTGTGTCTGCCCCTGTTGGCTGCTGCTTTACGGCAGAGGTTCCCAACTCCAGTCCTGGTGTGCCAAACACTGTTCGGGTTTTCATGCTGTCCCTCATGAATATGCATGAGATACAACTGCATACCATGGGGGTGGTGCATAGCAAGACACCACAGACACATTTATTAGAGGCAGCATGGAATCTGAATGTTGTTTGGCCTTCCAGGA
The DNA here is from genome assembly GCA_033557465.1 of Ichthyophis bannanicus. Lineage (NCBI taxonomy): Eukaryota > Metazoa > Chordata > Amphibia > Gymnophiona > Ichthyophiidae > Ichthyophis > Ichthyophis bannanicus. Next base: position 295,759,698 of record CM066041.1, read on the forward strand.
CTGCTTTTGGGAGACTCTGCTCTAGGTAATGTGCATGGGTATGGTGTCTGTGCTCTGTAGGGTAAAATGTAGGTGTTTTGGGCATGTTTACGTCATCTGCAATAAAGGTTCTGTCTCTATTAGCACGTTATAGTAGTGGGTAAAATATGAGGACTGGGTTGGCAGAAACCACAGCTGGGACTTGAACCTGTGACCTTCTGCTTCTGAATACAGTGGTTTTGTGCACTGCACCACCATGTTATCACAGAGATGGTGCATTCCCTGGTGATACCATGACTGTTGGTCAGACAGGGCCTGTTTGTTGCAGTGCATGGCACCCACCTACACAGGGCTAGGCCACGGTCTGCTCTGAGCAGCTGCCACTTCCCCCTCCACCACCAGTAATCCTCTGCCACCATGCTGACATTCCCTTCTGCAGGTGGTGCTGGTGGAGCGCAGTCTCAGGCCATCCAGTGTGTGGGTAGGCGGCTGCCTATGGTGCGAGTTCTGGGGTAGAGGTGCCTTCATAGGTGTCCACGCTTCCCCCCAGCACCGCCTGCCAATTTTCCGTGCCCTTGGGGGTAGCTGCTGGGTACTATCCCCTGTGACACTGTGGGACACACAGTCGTGCCCATGTTGGGCCTTCAGCAGTTGCTGTCTGGCTGCTCTGCTGTTTCAGCATTCGTATGGGCCACCTAGGCATCACCCTAGTCCGAAATGTGGCCCAGCTGCACCACAGCATGTGCCGCCTGCGGCCCTCTGTATCCCCTTTTCCGGCATCTGTCCAGTTGCCGTTCCGTCATGCCCGCCCTGCTGTTGCCGCACATGTGCACGCCATAGGACATCTGTCCAATGGAGAGGAAAACCCTGCACAGCGCAATTTCACTGTGGGCTCATTCACTTTGTATGGGGACGGAGCATAGACTCTTCCACGATTAATATTGTTATTTTAAAGCTTTCTCGGGGGGGGGGGGGGTTGATGGTACCCATTAATATCACTATTGGCCAGCTTGGTTATGTTTTTTTTCCAGTTTGTTGAGGTCATTTTCAATGTTTATGTGCCCTTTTGTTCTGTGCACATGTATCACACTCATCACTGTTTTTAGGTTTCCCTGCCTATGCTGTACATTGCTGACACTGAAATGGTTTCTCTCCCATGAACTGTGCATTTAACGGCAGGTTTTCAATCGCGTTAGGATTCAGCTCTTCAGACCAGCGCGTTAGTGTGCAGGGAGCCTCTCCCCGCCCACACTCCACCCATTGACCCCTTCTCTCCGCCCTCTCTCCACCCTCTGTGGTGTTTTACCGCGCTGCGGAGCTTTACGATCGTTAGTGCATCATAACGCGCGTTATGTAACGTTAACGCTCGTTAGCGCATCATAACGCGCGTTATGATGTGTTAACGATTGATAATGTTACGTAACGCGCGTTATGTAACGTTAACGCAGTTTAGTAAACATACCCCTTAGGGCTTCTTGAAAATACAATAAAATGGTTCCACTCCTACCTTAACAACAGACACCAACTCGTAAAATTTGGAAATAATTCTTCATCACCATTCCTATCTAGTCAAGGTGTTCTACAAGGTTCTTCACTGTCAGCACTTTTATTTAATATCTACATTCCGCCTATCTGCAATATTATCAAAAAACACAAAATCCTCTACAATGTTTATGCTGATGATATAATGGTCTACACTCCTATAAACCTTGATAATCTGGACTATTCATTAATTACTTCATGTCTGGATGACATTACTACTTGGTTATCGGATAACAATCTAAATATTAACTATAGTAAGACTGAAGCTCTCTTTGTGACTCGCAATACACGTTTTACTCCCTCAAGGTCAATACTTATGAATAACATCACTATAGCTGTAAAACCTGAGGTGAAATATCTTGGAATTATGCTTGATGGTAATCTAAACTTATGCTCTCATATCAATAAAACAGCCAAATCAGCCTACTATAAAATGCATATCCTCAGAAGATTGAAACCTCTGCTTAACTATGATCACTTCCGTACTGTTTTCCAGACAATAATTACACCATCTTTCGACCACTGTAACTCTATTTACCTTGGACTATCCAAACAATCAATCTGCCCTCTGCAAATGGTACAGAATACTGCAGCACGCAGCTTAACTGGCACTTCTAGAGGAGACCATGTCATCCCCCCTTCTGAACCAACTTCACTAGCTACCTATCATCTCCCGTATTAAATATGTCTATTCTGATCATCTTTAAAATCATACATGACTCTACTGCAACTATTCTTATATCTCTCATCACTATTGATTCAAATAACAGACCCAGAAGACAATCCAAAAGTTACATCTTAGCATTCCCTAATGATTATAATAAAAGCCAAGCAAATAACATCAAGAGGAGCTATTTCATTAGCTGCTCCTTCCCTTTGGAATTTACTCCCTGACTATCTCAGAGTCATCACTGATGCTAAGGATTTTAAAAGGAATCTTAAGACAACATTCTACTCTGAACCTTTTGGTGATATCACATGATTACCCATTTTATTACTACTTTTGTTGTTCTCCCCTTTTAATTCCTTTTATGTTCATATACTTAGGGGTATGTTTACTAAAGCATCTTAACGTCGCAGCGGTGGTATTATCACGGGATAAGTGACGTTATCGCACGATAATGTTACATTATCGTGCGATAACGCAGCGGCGGCGTTAAGGCACACTAACGCTGTGAAATCCGGCTCTGAAGGGTGGAGTAAGGCTTCCCAGAGGGCGGAGAGAAGGGGTCAATGGGCAGAGAGTGGGAGGGGAGAGGCTCCAGGCACACTAACGCTGTGAAATCTGGGTCTGAACACTAACACCAGTGAAACCCTCAGGTTAAGGCACATTTGCAGGAAAGAGAAACCATTTCAGTCAGCAATGTACAGCAAAGTCAGGGAAACCCAAAAATGTGATAGTAGTGATACATGTGCACGGAACAAAAAGGCAAATAAACATAGAAAATGACCTGAACCACATGTAAAATCCCAACAACCAAGCTGGCCAAAAGTGATAGTAATGATAAACATAAAGCAACACCACTGACAAAGCTCAAAAAAGAAGATATCATGTTTGGAAGGGTCTATTCTCTGTTCCCCTACAAAGTGAATGATCCCACATTGAAATAGTGCTGATCAGGGTTTATTCACGTCTATATTGGGCAGGTTTGTTATGGCATTCACATGTGCAGTAACAGCACAGTGGGCACGTAGGAAAGGGCAACTGTACTGATGCTGTAAATGGGATATAGAGGGCTGCAGGTGGCACATGCTGTGGTCCAGCTGGGGCACAGTGCATGTTAGGCAGATGCCTAGGTGGCCCATAGGGATGCTGAAACTGTAAAGCAGCAAGACAGCAACTGATGTGGGTCCAATATAGGCATGAGTGTGTGTCCCACAGTGTCACGGGGAGATTATCCAGCAGGTACACCCAAGGGCACATAACATTGGCAGGTGGTGCAGGGGGGGGGGGGGAAGCGCGCATGTCCATGTAGGCACCCCTACCCAAGAACCCACACCATAGGCAGCTGCCTACTGGCATACTGGATGGCCTGGGACTGTGCACCACCAGCACCACTGGCATAATGGAATGGCAGCATGGTGGCGGAGGGGTGCTGGTGGCGGAGGGGGCAGTGGCATCTGCCCACAGCAGACCATGGCCTAGCCCCGTTTAGGAGGGTGCCATGCAATGCAACAGACAGGGTCTGTCTGATGAACAGTCATGGTATCCCCAGGGCGTGAACTGTCCGTGTGGTGCAGTACACACAGCCAGTGTGTTCAGGAGCAGAAGATCACAAGTTCAAGTCCCAGCTGTGACTACTGTCAACCCTTTCCCCATATTTTACCCAGTACTAAACCATGGTAATAAAGATGGAACCTTTATTGCAGATAAAATAAACATGCCTAAAACGCCTATATTTTACCCTACAGAGCACAGACACCATAAACATGTGCAATCTCTACTGCAGAGTTTCCCAACTGCAGTCCTGGAGGGCCAAACACCATTCAGGTTTCATGCTGTCCCTAATAACTATGCCTGTGCTGCATTAGTATGCGCCACCCCCATTGTATGCAAATGTATCTCATGCATATTCATTAGGGACAGCATGAAAACCTGAACAGTGTTTGGCCCACAAGGACCGGAGTTGGGAACCTCTGCCCTAGAGCAGCGGCCAACAGGGGCATAAACACCCACACCCACAGGCTTCACTATCCAAAGCCTCATGGAGAGTCAGGCTGTTGGGCCCTGCGCAGAGCAGCATCTCCCAATACTAGCACTTGCATACCTTAGCAATGCCGCCCTAAACTTGGGAATACGTTACACATATATCAAAAGGTTGCTATGATTAATGGCAGATAACAATTCCTAAGTTAAGCACAATTTGATGATAGAGATGCATCATAGCAACCTTTCTGATATCTGTGGAGTGTGTTTCAGTTTTGGTTTCTGACAGTGTTTACCACCCCAGGGAGTGACCCCAACAGTATTGCGTACCATAGCCATGCCTGCACCGTGCCCAGGACTGGTGTGGTGGCCAGGGCTGCCAAAAGCCTCTATATGTGCACAATGCTGGCATAGGTGTGGGAGTGTGTGTCTATCTATCCAGTGTGTTGTGGCTGCCCGCACCTTACTCAGCACACAATGCTTGCACTGTCTCCAGTGTAAGCCTGCCAATGTGCATAATGAGGAGCAAGGCACTGTGGGTATGGGCCGGACAGGGCGGCCTAGCAGGATGCCTCTGCACAAGGTGTAGGGCAATGGCTGGGACATTGTAGTGTCCGACCACCACCTGCACGGACAGGGTGGCCACAGCATGTCATGCTGGAAGGTCACTCTCACCCTGACTGAGCAGTGAGCACGGCATGGCTAGGTTCCTCCATAGTGCTGTATGGCATTTTTCTTAAGTGATATTTATGGGTTCTCTTTTCTGGGGCCTAATCACTAACTTTTCTTTGTGGTGTGTGCGCACCAGATCCTACACCAGGGTGCACAGTGTTCCTTCTGGAGCATGCACTATGTAGGTGGCAGCAGACTGTCTGTAGCTAGTATGTGTATGGCTGCAGCAGGTGCACACTGACTGCCCTTTGCTGTTGAATGTCAGAATGTAGTGAGGGGCAGCTTAGCTGACCAGTTGCACTGCCAGTGGTCGAGTTCCATGTTCAGATCTGCATCAGCTCTCTGTTCCTTAGTTGGCTGGGGGTTGCTGAACCCACAGTCTGTCATCATTTAGCTCAACTGACCCTACTGGAAACAATGATAGTGTGTATCTGTTGTGTCCAGTTCATGTTCCCCACTTTGACCCACAGAGGGTGGGCTTGTTCTGTATATCGTCATCATGTGAGTCCAGACACACCCCTGCTCTAAAAACAGGTGTCCACAGCAACCTCACTCAATGTGCATTATGCTGCAAGCATCCTGGTCCACATGGGCTATGCATCAATGGCATATAAGGAATGTACATAGAAAACCAAGGCTGTCTGCAAAGAATACCCCATATACTGGCAGTGATGGTGAACTGCAGCAAAACCTACTGCAAACATCCTGGGTAGCGTGGACCTGGTGCTGTCCCCACGACTTTACTTTCAGGGTGAGCACAGAACATGCACAATGGCATGGTCAGTAGGCACACTGTAACAGTAACATGCATATTTGGTCCCCCTACCCAGTTGATGTGCTGCAGAGTTGCAAACCCCTATCCGGTGAGCAGATGTAGACTGCTGATCTGCATGTGCATTGCATCATGGGTACCCTTGATGCTGACTTATCCTGGTAGCCACACCAGACAGTGTGTCTGTTGACCTGCACTGGTTGAGTAGCTAGCCATAGTTTAATTACAACCAATATTGTTGCAGGACAATGGTGAATATACTGACCTCAGTGTGAGAGGTCATGGGTTCAATACCCTAGTGGGTCTGTATATTGATGTATTAGGATGTATAGGATAAAGTGTATTATCATCACATCAGAGTGCGTTACCACATGACAATATGTCCAAAAGTGTGGCCAGTTGCATGCAGTGGTTATGTTGGAAGAGTGGCGTGGGCTGCAGGTTGCCAGATCAGCTGGTGAGCTGCATACAAAGTGCGTCCATCAGTATAACTGTCAGAGGATACGGCTGTCTATGCATGTAGCAGTCTGACATAGATCTGAAATCCGTGTGCACATCCCAAAACACCTGCAGCTCAGTTGGCCAAACCAAGGTGCCCTCTAAAGTGCCCTAGCTGTGTCCGTACTGTGACAATGCAGAGGTTGCAGAACCTGATAAGGAAGGTTTAAAACACTTTTTCTCTTCAGAAGCTGTCAGTGAAACTGGGCAGGAAGGGGTTAATGATACAGCCCTGAAAGCTGTGCTACACAGGAAAGGGGAAAGAGAGCCACACCCTAGCTTGAAGCAAACCCAGGGAGCTGACGTGGTAGGAAAAGGGGCGGAGTCACACACGATAGGGCAGCTTGCTTCACTTAACCAGGAAGCAACTGCCAGTAGGCAGAAAGAGTGGCAGAGGAGAAAGAAGGAGAGGGAGTATGAGAACAGACCGGAGAACAGAAACAAGTCTGAGAGCAGGACTGGGACCAGGAGAGAGTCCGAGAGAAAGTCTGCAGAGACCAAGAGAGAGTCTGGGAAGCAGAGGCAAAGGGAGCCAAGGAGAGAGGCCAGGCTTCAGAGGAACCTTCCAAGGAGGAACTACTTGGAGCTCATTAGCCAAGGAAAGCAGGTCAGAGACTATTTAAAACTCCAGGGGAGAAGGTCAGATACCTTGCCTGTAAGGGAGAGAAATAGCTCTCAGGAATCTTCTCTCAGGAATGAAAGATTGGGCAGAGAGAAGGTCCCTTTCAGTAAGCTAAAGAAAGTTGCTTGTCACAGAGAACGTTATAGAAGCTCTAGCTCTGAGTGCAGCCCAGGTGCCTATCAGCATGCTCTTGATTACAAGCAGCACAGACACGGGCAGGAGCTAGGCTCTGACGAAGACGCTGTAATACAAGATTTAGTGAAACAGTATCACAGGAAATGTTTACCTCCCTGCCAGAGAACACAGTCTAGACGTACCAGAAATCAGGTGAGCCCTTTTTATAAGCTTTTAAAAGGTGCTGATAACTTAGAGCCTGTACAGGTGCCTAGGTATGTTAAGGAGAACAAAAGGAGACAGCTTAAGAATTTAATTAAGCAATGGCAGTCTGTAGACTCTCTTAACCAAAGCCTCAAAGATATATCAGACCCAGAAGAGATGTTAATTGATCCACCTTCATCAGTTAGCAGTGATTCACCTATGGAATGTGGGATCTGTTATAAGGATTGAAGTTACATTAAGTGAATCCTATAAGAGGAGAGAAGCTGTATCAAAAGCTTATATGTGAAGTGCTGAGAAGCCTATTTGAATGAATCTGAGTTTCATTGAGAAAGGCAGCCTTCTGCCGTGGGAAACTCAGATGTAATTATTGCACCTCTGAAGTAAAGCTCAACGTTGGAGAATGTCCTATGTTTAAAGAGAGCATACTAGTGCAATGTTTATTGGAAGCTAATGGAAGTTAATTGCTGAACTTTGTACTTTGAGTTGTACCTGAGAAGCATCAGGATTTTCATGGACTTTTTATTTGACACAATTGAGTACCACTACTTTTTGTTTGTGCCTGGGGACGTAGTGCTCCAAATTCCTGTGTGTGGAAATAAAGTTATTATTGGAACTCACAGAAGGCCTTCGCTCTGTTACTTGGCCCACAACTACAATGGACACCAGACAGCAGCACTTAAGTATATAAATTTGCTTTCCTCTTTGCCCCACATGCTAACCCCTCATAGGCAATTGCCTATCCTACACCAGAGGGCGCTGCAGTGTGACAGTACACTAGCCTGGTAAGCAGAGTAGAAAGTGTATGTAGATGACCTGGTGTAACTGTGTAGCCAGCCATTGCTATGTGAAAATGCATAGCACACCGGTTAATACAATGCTCTCACAGCCAGTGGTGGTGGGTTTGAGACCCCAGTGTGCCAACACTGAGATAAATGCATAATAAACAAATTGTGTTATGAAACGTCAGACACAGCACTGCAATCTGTGTCTGCAGCACAGACCTTTATATATATGGACAACGCCACCATCTGCTGTGTACCGGCCGTGGCACAGGCACAGGCACAGGCACAGACACGTTGCTAGTACGCCTTAATGATGCGTGGCGGTGCACGTTGAGCCGCACATGTGCGCATATGCGACGTGCATGCGTGCATGAGCAAGGCATTGCTGAAAATGGCTACTCAGTCAAGAAAGCCTGCTTTTACCCGCCGGGAGCTACGCCATCTTGCAGGGCTGATCTGCACTAGGCAGAGAAAACTATTCCCTGGCTCCTCCAAGCGGCAGGACCTCGGGCACGTAAGGAGGGCCTGGGACTGCGTCACCAAACGTTATAATCATCTTGCTGGCTACCCACGTGAGGTAAGTGTATGGGGACAGGTCAGTATATCCATATACATATCCAGTGTTGATTATAGCTGTGTATGCTGCTGTGTGTAGGCATTCTAGACCATTTATGTTTCTTAGTTAAACCCACGTTATATACCGCCTAGTTATCACATCAAAGTGGTTTTCCCTATCCCCAGGAGGCTAAGGACCTGATCACAGAGGTCCAGATGTCAGCCTGGTGTTATGGCAACTGCTGCTGTTGATGTGTTAACATACACCCTAACACAAGGAGCCCCTAGATCTGCCTTAAAGAGGTCTGGTAAACAGCATGCTGATAAGGTAGGTTACGCAGTTGCGAGGGTCACACATCTGCCCTCCCCCTAGGGGTCCTGAGACCTGTTCAAAATTGTCTGTCAATCACCCTGGTGATATGGTTGTGTGTGCATTTGCAGGTTAAAACATCTGCCCTACCCCACAGAGTCCTGAGACCCCATCAAAGTAGTCTGTCAGTCACCCTGGTGGTATGGTTGTGTGTGCATTTGCAGGTTAAAACATCTGCCCTATCCCCAGGAGTACTAAGACCCCATCAAAGGGGTCTGTCAGTCACCCTGCTGGTATGATTTCTGTTGCTGTTGCTGTGTTATAATCCACCCTACCCTCAGGATCCTGAGACCCCATCAAAGTGGTCTGTCAGTCACCCTGCTGGTATGGTTTCTGTTGCTGTTGCTGTGTTATAATCCACCCTACCCCCAGGAGTCCTGAGACCCCATCAAAGTGGTCTGTCAGTCACCCTGGTGGTATGGTCTATGATGCTGTTGCTGTGTTATAATCCACCCTACCCCCAGGAGTCCTGAGACCCCATCAAAGTGGTCTGTCAGTCACCCTGGTGGTATGGTCTATGCTGCTGTTGATGTGTTATAATCCACCCTACCCCCAGGAGTCCTGAGACCTGCTGAAAGTGTTCTGTCAGTCACCCTGGTGATATGGTGTATGTTGCTGATGAAGTGTGCTAAGACACCCTACCCCCAGGAGTCCTGAGACCTGATTGGAAAGGTGGGTATGGCATCTAGATATTGTGGTAGGTTATGCCAGGTTAGGTCACACATTTGCCCTATTCCCCGGAGGCCCAGACCTCATTACACACATCTGTTATGGATCCTGATGGTATGGTAGGTGCAGCTGTGGATGTGCTGTAAACCACCCCATCCCCAAGAGCCCTGAGACCTGATTACGAAGGTCTGTAACAAATCCATATATCATTGAAGTATACGCAGTTTCTGGTCACACATCTGCCCACTTCCCAGGAGTCCCATACCTGATTGCAGAGGAACATTATAGATGCTGGTGTAAGGGTACATGCACCTGTTGGGGTTGCACAGCTCTGCCATAACCTCAGACAGAAGCACAGATATTAATAGGCCAGCTAGGTGTGTTGGGCCATGCTCCTGTTGTAGTCAGCCACAACTGCCCTAATCACAGGAGGCCCTAGTCATGACCATAGAGGTATAGTAGAAAGCCAAGTGTCATGGTATTGGCGCCTGGCAAGGTGCACAGGGCCACCCACCTTCCGCTCTATGTCAGAACACATCACCCATGTGTGGTAGGATATCATGGTGCCATGATGGGTGTGTTGGATGATGTGTGTAGTTCAGGCAAACACACATGTGTTTGCCAGACCACATAGGGGGTTAGGGAGGACCTCCCCTGGACACCAGCATGGCCAAACCACACGTGGCATGGTGCTGCCATGTCATGCAAGGAGAGCGTAGGAACAGGTTATGGTTTGTCCAGGGTGTTACGCACAGTACACATAGGTGTCACTGCACACATGGCCAGACCCACAGCCACACATGCAGGTGGCACTGGCAACAGTTAGTAGAGGACACACTGACCAGAGGAGCAGGAGCAGCACGATGCTGCACACAGAGATGTGTGATATATGTTGGCCACCCACCAGAGATATATGGTCATTAATGCTCCCACCCATTGCTTTCCCCCCCTAGGTAGAGGACCTACGGAAAAAGGGTTGGGAGTTGCAGCTGCACTGCCCGGAGGTCCTTGCCCGCCTCCAGAGGGGGGCGATGTCACGACGTGGAGGTGAGTGTTGCAGTCTCTGCAGCTCAGTAAAGAATGTCACAGTGGCCCACCAGCCTATGCGTGGCCAAATTATGTACATGTGGTATGTGACTCACATGATAGTGTGCTAATGACTGTTATCTCCCACAGAGGATGCTCCTGCTGGCAAGGGCCCCTCCACATCAGGGCACACAGCAACACGCCCCACTGCCCAACACCGAACAGAGGGGGAGGAGGAGGAGGGGCAGAGGAGGAGGAGGAGGCAGAGGAGGAGGAGGCGGCAGAGACGGCGGAGGCGGAAGAGGATGATGGGGACATGGAGGGGGTGGAGGGTGGTGTGGGAGGGGAGGTGAGGTTGAGAGTGTACCTGATGTTTTGGGGGGTGAGGAGGAGGAGGGTAGTGTGGAGGGTGGTGAGGGTGGCTGGGAGGTGCCGGGGGGAGTAGGGGGGAGGAGGGGAGTGTAGAGGGGGGGTGGGAGGGAACACAGGACAGCACAGGGCACTGTGGGTCCCTGCCAGCCATCGCATATGTGTGGCAATGGTGCCCATCTGGGTGTAGCTACACCACCCATTGCCACAGACAGGTCCCACGCACATGCCACCACATAGACACCTGGCACCTTGTGTGTATGTGGTGGCAGGTGCATCCAGGACCTGTATGTGGCAATGGAAGGCGTGGTGCAATGCCTGTGGGCCCAGGACCACACCATCCAGTGGCTGGCAGGTTCCATTCAGTGGATGGCTGCCGAGATGCAGCGTGTGGTGGGTAGGGGCACTGCATCTCGACAGCCATCCACTGATGGGCGTCCCAGGAGCATGTGAGGGTCCCGGTGGCACCCACACACGTGCCCTGTGCTGTCCTGTCTCCCGGGACCCAATATGGGGGATTTTGTATACGCTACATGTTGTAAATATGTTTTTTAAAATACAGTTGTGTTACTACATCACAATGGTCATGTGTCTCCCTTACAGACAGACTGCTGACGTGAGCATGGGACATGTGTGTAGATCCCTATGTGTATGTGTGGTGGACATAGGTAACATACATGGACCGTCTCCACACGCAGTTGTGGGGGCTGCCCATGTGTGTAGGCGTCTGTGTCCCATGGTGCCCCTGTGATGTGCCAACATGCAGTGTGTCCCGAAAGCTATGGGCCAAACAACAAACATTGCATGCGCCCCTGTGCTGAGTGGGCCCCCTTGTGCTGCTGTTCGTGGCTCGTGGGGCTTGCGGCCCCAGCCCGCCGGTCGTCTGGCCGGCCGCGCGCCGGCCGCTGTCCTCCCGGCGCTGCCCACGGGGCTCGTTGGGATCTGGTCGACTTACTGCCAGGGTGGTATGTGTCGGCGGGGGCCGCGCAGCTCCTCCCGCAACGGGTTTGTCTTTTGGTCACGTGCTCACATGACCCTCCCTTTGGTCCTTCCCCACTTGCAGATGCCTGATGGCGCGTGGTCCACAGAATACGACATTATTGCGCCGCCAGACTCCCTAGACGACCACGGTAGAGTGTCTGGTTTCGTACTTGGTTGCGCATCTTCTGCGCCATTTTCATTTTTCACCCTCGTATATTTCACCTGCGCTATTGTTGCAGTGTGTTTGATAAGAGTTAGTTTCACCCTTCGGACTTCACTCAGTCTCCTTCACTTTTTTTCGGGCGAGTTCAGTGCCCGATGAGTAGTTTTGCTTGTCTCTCCCCCACTTTGTATTCTCCCCTTCCTACTATCTTCATCCAACACCTCCATGTTCGCATGGTTGTGTCTCGCATCCACTGCACCCTACTTTGGTTTGTAACGTTCTAGGTTTCGCCTCCACCTTGACGCCTTGGTTTTTACCGTACCGGTCCACGGTTACCTTTGCACGTGGTCTTCCATGCGTGTTCTTTTTTGTCCCCCACCCACTACCCCTCCCACGGCTAGGTGTCGTTTTTGCATGTGTGACCTTGCTCGCTATTTTATGCGTGGACCAGTGTCCCGTCCGCAGCTTGTATTGTTTAAGTTGTGCTATGGCACCGTAAGACCGGCTATTATAGTGTGTATTCAGGCGTTTCCGTTTATTGTTCACGTGAGCCCTGTTACCCCCGCTTTACGCCTCCCACTGTGTCGTAGTGACTGCCCCCCCACGTCCTCTCCTGACTTTTTCATCATTCAACAGGTGACCATTTTATTGTGTTGGCTGCTCATACACCCCCCTGATGTTGTTTGCTGCTGTGTATTGTGTGTGACGCTGCAGGTGGACTCGCGTCGGTCCACTGCACCCCCTCGATGGCTCTCTGGCGTTCTTTCCCCGCCAGTTTTTTTTGCACTGGTCCCCTTCTTTTTTTGTTGTCCAGATCCGGCTGTTCGCCCGTTAGCCTATAATCCTTTGGTGCTTGTTTTCGGTTGTGACACACTGTGGCCCCACCGTTCACACTGCACAGTCACCCACTATTCATCCAGGTACCTGCTTTCATGAGGGGCACAGTGGTGCTGGCCCTGTTCTTGCTCCCTGGCTGCGCCCTTTCTTGTTTCCATTTTTCGCAGCAGAAGGTTGGTTCGCCTGTGTTGCCCCCCCACCGCTTCCTCTGCCCCCTGCTCTGGGGTCCCCCCCCCAGCCAGTCTCAGCCCTCCTTCGTGAGTTCTGTCGTCCCCGTTCACGCAACGCCAAGTCGTTTACCCTTCGTCTTTCGTCCCTGCCATGCACAGCCCAGACTTGTTCCGCGCGTATGTGTTCGCACACTTGTGACTCTAATGGAATTCGTCACTCTGTTTTTGAGAGTTACTGATTGGTTGTCATTTTCACACACGTGCACAGTACCGTCCTGTATCTTTAGACGCTTGGCAGCTGTTCCGAGCACGATTCAGGTGTGTTGTGTTCTCCGTGTCAGTTTCGACCTGTTCCTCACACGGCTTTGTGTCTGGAGTGTTCTGTTGACTTTATACGACACGGCACTCACGCACTTATTTTGGCAGAGACGGTTGAGTGTGCGACACAGTTTGACCCTGATACCCCCCTTTTGTGTTCCGCACACGCGACACACTACACTCCAGTCTATCGTTCTACGTTCAGCTCAACCACCTGTCCCACCCCCCCTTCTCTTCATATGCTTCATCTTGCTCTAGGTGATCGTCCTTGCCCTTTGCGTTGCGCCACTGGTCTTCTGCAGACTTCGCGCAGCGTTGCGTTCTGCTATACCCTGTTATTCTTCCGCGCCCTTTTGATTGGTGGTCCGTCAATGGCTGTTCTCCGAACTGCCATCGAGCTGCTTCCATGGTTTTGTTAGTAGTTTAGTGTCTGGTAGCGTTTTCCACACCTGTGTTTATCTTTTTAGACTGCCGCGCATTGTCATGTGTGTTTTCTGCTTTGGGCCCCACAGCTGGCACCTGCTCTTCCGTGTCCTCAATGGGGGTGGCGGGACCACTTGCTTCTCCTTCTTCAGTGGCTGTCTTTCTCTTCTGCCTCGCGTCCACCACTCCCCCCCAGTCACCTCATCACTTTCTCTCTTTGCTTCGTCACGGATCCTACTTTGTGCCTTTCGGTGTCATACCACGGGCGCGTCATTACTCATTGGACCGTTTATTTCGTGCGACCGACTGTACTCAGCAGCCACATCACACCATGTCGGTTGTTGCTTGTTTGTTTTGTTTTCCCTTAACCCAGTCTGTATTTACACGTTTATTTGCAGCCGGTCGCCCCCCCTCTGTTCGTGTCTATTATTTCAGCCCATGCCCAGCTCTTTTGTCCCGGCCCTATCGATTACACTTTTACATGATGCGTGTTGTGAGGTCTGCTACTTAACCTCTGCGGTTCAGCGAGATTCCGTCTAACACTTGTGTAGCAGTTTTTTCGTGGTGGGGCTCTCTTCCTGCGACGATCCCTGTGTGGCCTCGTCACACGCACCCAGTCTGATGCCTGACGGTCAACACTGGGCCCCAACTGTGCATTGTCACTGTCGTTATCAGCCCAGGTCGACTCGTGCCTGACTTTCGTTGGCAGGCACTAAATCGTTTACGGGGTTCGAGGGTGCCCGTGCCTGTCGTGTAGCCCACCGGTACTCGGCGCTGGTGACGCGTCTGTTTGGTACGCCGCGACCTTTT